>OX246754.1:29226177-31626177 GCA_945910035.1 Brachypalpus laphriformis | reverse complement strand
GGAGCTGCAAGGATATTAATGAGAATGAATCTCTATGTCACTTCCTTTGCAGATGTCCGGCCCTGGCGAGGATCAGACAACAAACTCTTGGCAAACCCTTCTTCGAGGATCTGAGAGAGATAGCGGACAAGAGGATTGGAGAACTAATCCTCTTCCTGAACTCCACGGGCTGGGTTTAAACTTAACATTAACCATTTTTAACCAACCACTACAATAGCTATACACGAGTCCGTGGTAACAAAATGGCGCCCCCTAAGCGCTAATTGGGTTCTTTTGGACCGCCACTACCACCTACCATAAACTCTATCCTTTCTTCCTCGAAAACAAGACTAGCCATTTTGTGTTCCCAGTTTTCGCATTACGGCTGTTGACATCCCGACGAAGATCCTCCCACTTCTGTTTTTTTGCTCGATTTGATGCCCTCTTGAGCTCGGATCTCATGGTTCTAAATTCTGCTAGAATATCTTCCGTGGGTTCAACTTATCTTCTCCTACCCCTGGTGACTTTGCGTCTGATATGTAGGGTTCTTCTTCGAAGTGCAGCTATCTCGTCGCTCCACCAGTACACCGGTTTCTTGTTTCTATTGGAGCCGCTCACTTGGGGCATTGAGGCGTCACATGCCAGCCGTATGAGTTGCATCGTGGCCTCAACTTTTGTTTGAGCAGGTTTCACTGTTTCTAGAGCCACGCTTTTTCCTTGTTCGATTGCGGATGTGAGAACCTCTTCGTTGAGTCTGCTAACGTCTCATTTCAGCGTTCAGCTTGATTTTGATTAGGAACGCGTTGCCCTTCTCGCAGGTCAAAAACGATGGGTGATCGCTCCCCGTATAGTCTTCGATAACTCTTCAGTCTTCAACCTTTGCGGATGTTAGTTCGGATGCGAAGGTTACGACCGGGATAGTCTCTGCGTAACCAGGTCTCCTAAATGTATATTTGTTGCCTACGTTCGCAGTGTTAAGCCCTCGGCTTGCGGCCATCTCGAGAATTTGCTTTCCTCGTGAGTTTGTGGTCGGCATTCCCCACTCCTGTGCTCTTGCGTTGAAGTCTCCAGCGACCAGGATCTCCCCCTCGATCTCTTGAATGAAGTCCTCTAATCGGTCCAACTTTTCTCGGAAGTCGTGTATTCCTTCGTTTGGCGTGAAGTAGCAGCTGATTATCGTAAGTCCCGCACATTTCACCCCAAAAAAAAAAAACAAATATTTGGCGCAACAGCTCTTTAAAGTGCCAGGGCCTAGCTTCTCGCAACCACTCATGTTGTGTGCGTTATATTTTTCACACGAATGGAAGGAACCTACAGTTTAATGCCGAATCCGAACGGCGATTTGAGAAGCTTTTCCATGACAACAATACTCTCGGATGTTTGTCAGACGCTCGCGAGAGCCTTATTCTGCGCCCAAACGAAACCTTTTCAACTAACGTCTTGCAATTGGATCATAAGAGTTAAACTCTACGTTAAGTAAGTTAGGATTTGAATGAAAGAAAAAATAGAAATGGACCAAGCACAGAGCCTTGTGGTACTCCGCTGCTGACTTCGTATTCCTTAGTGATATTGTCGGTATTATATAATAAAATCCTGCGCATGGAATAGTTTCGAAGAGATACTCTTGTACCCGGATATCTCTCAGTGTTTGTATGATGTAGCTCTACTTAGCCGCACCAAGTCTTCATTTTTGATGATGGGGCTTAAGCAATACTTGCCATATTTCTCTTTTCATTTGCCCTGTACAGCCTCTTAAGTCATTTTGATTACCAATTTGATTGCATTGACGCCTGTTGAAGATGAAATTTCAATCAATCAGTGATGAAGAGAGTATAACACTTTCGACAGCTATAGTCTGACTAATGCTAATAGGGTGACTTGTGTCTGTGGCACTCTTTCTAAACCTTGCAGATCTAATTCCGTATTTGTTCCTTTAACTTGCGGACTAGTTTGCCTCGCAGACATCTCTACCTGGCGCACGTGCTTCAATGTTTTTCTCCTACTACTCGTACTTGTATTTCATAAATTACTTCACTTAGCAACCGATCTCCAGCCGCCGAGTATTTAATAACCAATTCAAGTAAAGAGTTGTTTAGCCGAAAGGAAAAGTATCTTGTGTAGATTTCGTGTGCCCCTTGTGTGCTGGCCTCCACCAAAGTGAAAGGCAGCCAGCACAACTGACGACGACCTCAGGTATTGCCAATAAATCTCCATTCATAACAATGGCCCAACTCCTATGCCTATTATTACCATCACACTCTGCAATAACCTTGTCAACACCGAACTTTTCCCATCAATAGACAGACACACATGAGTATATTACAGACACAACCGTCAGGCAAAAAATGTCAAAATAACGCTCAGCCACATGAGAAAATAACAAAATAAATAAATAATGAAGTCGAGCTCTTCTACACGGTCCCGTTGTTTTTTTTTTTTTTTACGCAACTTACTATTGAAGTCTTTTGTTACGGCTTAGATCCCCACCCCCCCACACCACCAATCAAGACCGAGATCGGTCTCAATTGGTTGTTGGCTGGCTTTCGAAAAAGTAGCTCAAGCAAGCATCGAAGAGAAACTTTTCATCGCTTTTGTTTTCACGCGCAGATACTTGTGTATCTATAGATACTCGTACGTAGAAGATAGCAGAAGAGTAGAAAAAAAAAATCGAAAGCATTAAAAGAAGTACCATCATGTGTAACACAACAAGCGTGATAAAATGGCTCACCCACCGAGCGTGTACCGGTGACAGCCGCGCAGTCGCACAATGCGAGCTTAAGCCGAAGCCTAAGCCTAAGCCTCCTCCTCGTCATCATTGTACACACGGATACATCATGTGTGTAATTGCATCTCAATGGGAATAAAAACTGAAAGTGAAACAACGTAATCCTACCACTGACACAAAAATGACATTTTCGTGACTGCTTATGTGGGTTTTTTTCTTCAGATTCTTTCATAGATACAATTAACTGGGGAGATCAAGCTCGGTTGGTTTCCGCTTTGAGTCCGCAAAACGCAGAACGACAAACGCAAATTAATGTTGACAATACCGGCGGATTGGATGGGCGGACTGTGGGAGGAGGAGGTTTTCATTTCGTATCTGGCAAAACCAACCATCTATCGGTGATTAGCTGCATTCACAATGTACACACGTATTTATGACGGTCTTTGTGTATCTTTTGATCGGGAGTCGGTCTAATTTTGTATCTATAGGTATCCAAATGGTGTATAGCAATGCCGGGGTTAGGTGTCTTGTGGTTTAACTTGTTGCAAGAGCCTGTTTGAGCAAAGAAATACTAGTATCTGGCTATGTTGTGACGTTGGTTAAAAAATTGAATCGAAACGAGGACACAACCTGCCATGTTATGCTGTCGCAGGTGTTTTGTGTGCTTGGGTGTTTGAGAGGAATTATGCGCATTCCCGGGTGAAGTGTTGTAACAATTTGAATGGCGTCAAGTACGCATAGAAGAGAAAGGACTTATTTCATTGATTGGGCGTCTTATAGAGTTTTAAATGCTTTTTTTCTATTACAAGTGGATTTTGTACATGAATTAGGTTAGAATGTGATTCAAGTTTTTTTTTATTTACGTAGCAGATACTTTCGGCAAAATGACGTCCAATTTAGCGATAGCTTCTTCCATTCGATGTCTGGATTTTCTATTTGAGAAAGATATTCCTTCTGAGTAAGGCTATGGTAGATGGCGTCCTAGGTCTTTCCCGGGCGATGATTTCCTACTACCGCTGGCTGCCACAGCATGGTGAATTCTTTTGATGGCTTCCTTGTAATGCCGAATGTCGAAGTCTGGATATTGATGTAGGAATTGGCGTCGTTTTATAGAGAGTTTCCGCTTCTTAGAGAGTTTCCTACGGATGTTACGAAACGGGTGTTGCAGCGTTAGTAAAAGAGTGATTGGGGTGATCTCAAAGGTGGTGGGCAACAAGAAATTGTTGGGAGAGTATGGTGTTGTGCTCCTTAATTGAAAGCATTTTAGTTTATGCATAGATGTGGTCTTTTGTGCCATTAGTTAGCAGTTAGTTGTAGCTGTATAGCTTCACTTCCTTTGTTAAAGACATGAACAGTGTGGCTATAGATGTAAGTTCTCTCTTAGGGACGAGATTTGTGCCACCGTCTGCATGCGATACAAGGCTTGTACCGTCAGGCGGTATAGGGAACTTGGAGATGTAATAGCTGAATAGTATAGGTAAGAGCACACTCCCTTGTAGGACCCCTTCTTTCACTTTGCTCTACTATGAACTTGCATTCTAGAATTTCACATAAGTTTGCTGTCCGCATAAATCATCGTTTGCTGGAATTGGGCAGCAAGGACTGCACTATGTCGATTAGCATCGTGGCGTGGTCCACCATGTCAAATGCTTTTGATAGGCTTAGGCCTTGGTCTTGTGGCATGGTTATCTTGCGTTCAGACCGTTGTTGACTTGGTTTGAAATAATGCATAGACTCGGGATAGTGCTGGGACGTTTGCAAAATTGTGCTGAAGTCAGATGCTCGATAAGAGTTGGAGGAAGGAGTGTCTCTTATATCTTGGCGATCGATGATGGGACGGATATTGGACATATGGAGCAAATACTTTAGTTATCGGACATTCTTATGACCAGCTATAGTCGCATGTGCTTATCAGGGCTGCATTTGGCTCTGCATTTTTGCGACCTCTTACTGAATACTCTTACGAAACTATTAGACACACTATCATAACTCCATGGGCTCTTTTTTGGTGGAAGCTAGTAGCCCATAATGATCTCGGCTACACCTGTAGCTATACAAAAAGAAATGTAGAGCGTCGTATGTGCTTGTCTGTCTGTGCGCATATCACACGGAAACTACTGCACGAATTTTGTTGAAATTTTCCGTAATGATAGCTTATACCCTGCGTCAAGATTAAGGATACTTTTTATTTCGGGAAATGAAAGGATTCCTATTAGGCTAATGTTGTGGTCTGGGCGTTTGGTGCGGATCACAGCTACATGGTTTGTCAGTGACCTGCACTCATATTGATTTTCTGCTAGATATACCTGCAGCCTGTAAGGAGTACATACCCGTATGTATCTAAAGTTGGAAATAAAAAGCTTTTTAGCTTCCAGAATTGAAAGTTCCTTACGTTGAAGCAAAACTGAAGGAATGCAACAGACTATGGTTAGGCTGACGAGGCGAGGCGGCTGTAGAATGGGTTGTACAGCTTTTCTTCGTCAATGTGCGATACGTGAGACTAGTCTGGCAGCCCCCCTTAATCCCGCCAAGTTCAATATGAGCTTTAGAATTGCCTATTGTTGCTTTTTGACAATCCACCCTAGTCGTTGAAGAAGTGTTATTCAAGGGCGGTAATGCATAGCCTCTTATAAATATGTTTATGTCGTCGCCCTAACATTTGGATGACTCTGTTGTAGTTAGTCTTTCGACCTGTTACGATGCCTATGGGTATGACTGTTATATGTTGGCTGCTAAGTACAATAATTTCCAGTGCGTTCCATCTTTCATTTGTGCGAATCCATGGGTGTCAAGACCGTGGGTGCCCTGATCCAATGGTTATTGTGTCGGACCACTGCACGTGAGGTTCAATGTTGGAAACGTTTTTTCACGGTCCCACCGGAGAGTATTGTTGTCACGAGAAAGTTTCTCAAAACAAATTGCCTTTCGGATACGGCACAAAACTGTAGGTCCCTTCCATTCGTGCGTAAAATATGACCGCACAACGCGAGTGGTTGTGAAAAGATAGGCCTGCGGCTGTTGCGCCAAAACATGTGTGAATGTCGGCACTGAGTTATCAGCTATTAGTTGACCCAGCTCTGAGGCTTTCATAGCAAATTCATCTGCTTTCTTGTTTCGGTGGATGCTTCTGTAACCTAGGCTCCCACAGAGTGTGCACGTCGTGTTTTAAGCAAATATTTTCGATTTGATGATCGTGTGATGGTTTTGATGGTTGCTTAACTGTCTATGCAGATGTCGATGTTTTTTTCTTGGGTGTATCTGAATATACAATTCTCAGGAGGTCTTGGCAGAGAGCTTGGAATACACTTTTGCGATTTGGAAGCCTAATTGAACGAGCCATGCTAGCAATGGCACTCTACCGATTGTATTCCGTGGCTCATACCCACATCCAATATTGATAGATATATTGTTTGAGCTTATAACCTCTTCTTCTCTCCAGCTTTCTCTTGAGAAGAGGGAAGCTGGAGGCTAATCTCAGGGATTGGAGTCAAGTAATCTGTACTAGTTTCTATGTTTGGCCATCTTCCGGTGGTTGGATTGTTTGAGGCAAAGACTGGAACTAGTCGGTTTTTGTGGGTAGGAATAGTTCCTGCTGCCAGTAGGTCGGTCTCATCAATTCTTATTTTGCTAAGTGTCCTACGTAGTAGGGGTGTTTTGCTAACACGGCTCGTAGATCTAAATCATCATCACAATTCACCTCTAATAGGAGCCACTAGTCAACTATGAACTTACAAAATTCGAATCTGATTGGTTATGAGGCTGATGTCTTCCTATGAGTATGACCTACTTTGCTATAAAGCCAAACCAAAACCACAACTAATCAGCATTATCAGATGAACTAGTTTCAAATTTAAATTGCAACAAATTTCTGACGTCTGTGGCTGCGATCATTCCGCATCCAAATTTCCGTCAGTCATACTGGACGTCCATGAACGACTTGTGATACAAAATATTGTGCAATATTCCCGCTTGCATACATCATGCAACTCAGGTGCACACCAACAATAAACCAAACCAACCTAACCACGTTAGTCAATGCGCCTTAGGCAAACCAGACCAAAGTGCACTCCACCGACGACGATCAATAAGGTTCCTGGTTGTATTGGTTTCGTTCTTTTTCTGCCGATTTCTGTTGTCATGACGATGACGATGGTGGTTGCTGCTCCAACGACAGCGGTGGTGACCATATGATCAGCTTAACCATTCAATGGTTCTGAGATATTTTTCTCTTTTGTTTGTGATCTCTGGCTGTGTGAGCTCTGCCTACGTGCAGAATCTCCCGTCACAGGTGATTCGGATGCTGTGTGTGCCACTTTTTTTTTTATGTCTCAAGTGTTGAATGTATCTATGTATCTTATTTATTGATGTAATCAATTTTAATTAGTTTAACAACCTTTCCAGAGTAATTATGAAATTGGAATCAACTTCCTCATTGGCTTGTTACGAGGAAAAATCTTTATAAATCCATTTAACCCCAAGCAATCCCAATTTCATAAACTGTCAAGCCTCATTCATACACAGCTTAACAAACTTTTCTTTTGAAAATAAAAATCAAATTAACAAACATAACTGCACTGTCAGTTTGTTGTAGGCAATTACCTTGCCAAGAGGATGAAAAAAAAAGTATCTATACTCAGCCAGTGGTAAACTTTAAGTTGTAGATGTATCTTAAAACGGTAGCAGTGTATGTAGATGTATCTTTTTTGTGTTTGCTCTTTTCCTGGTCATTTTCTGTCGGTTTGGTGTTATTAAAATTTACGATAACCTTTCCAGTGTATATTCGAGAAAGTAGGCAACATAACCGAACTGAAGCACGTGAAATGAGAAGAAAAAAAAAAAAAACAAGAGATTGCAATTAAAACAATTCACATACTCACGTATGGTTGCTACAAACGTAATTATTAAGGAAAACAACATTTTTCGCATTTCACTAGAATTGTTGCGTGTAAGTTGCTATTGGTTTCTCTGAGATTTGTATTTTTTTGTTTTGTTTCTTTGCACTGCTCTCAATTGAATAATGAAAAAATGTTTGTATTTGCAATGAAAAAACAAAAGATAAATTGTTTAGATACTCGTGGAATTCACGAATGGTTCGAGTAGGTGCAACGTTCTTAGTGCAATTGAATGCTGTTGTGTAGTCATTTAAGAAAGTTTCAGTATCACTTTGCGTAAGTTCTCTTGCCACCTGTAGGCTATAGAATGGAATCCTATATCTATCTGTCAACCAACTTGCTGACCTTATAACCAATCTTGCAGGAGAACCTTGTCATTTTAGCTCTAGATTCTCGATAACAGTGAAAAAATCGCTTGGACAAGAGCCGACAAATCGTTATAATAGTCATATTTTCCTTAGATACTTCTAGCTCAAAACAAAACCCGGGCTTTTCTCGGATGCGCATTATACTCTTCTGTTAAAAAAAAGGTACGAGACTGCTAAAGATATTATAAGAACTGTGATATCTCTAGCCATGGATGGCCTAACGGCCGTGCTACTTACATAATTCAGTTTTTGTTGTATTTTTTAATTATTTAAAGCAATTCGACATATTTGTAATACTCGAAACTTACTTAAAAAATTATGAAGAAATTAGATGTAAGAATATTTTTAAGGAATACGAGCTGAAATGCATACCTGCGGTCGTTTCATTCCTGTGTGGAAGAGCGAGCAGGGGTGAACTGTTTGGATATCGGAAGAAGTTTGAAGGAATATCAGCTGAATTTAAGAGGGTAGAAGAAAGTAACGTAGTAAAACTTAGAATTGATGTCAACACTCTCTTCCTAGTGCCAATATACAATATTTAAATTGTAGCCATTGGCTACGCGATTTTGACAAGTTAAGAGGTGTATTGAATAACCTAGCAACAACTGAGCTACTACTTATTGGAGACTTCAATGCAGGAATAGGTTTATCTCAAAACAGCTTTGTGAACGAATTCAACCAGTCATCTACTTATAGATACGTTATATGAACCGTAACTCCAAGGATAAATTATGTGACACAAAATGTGTTAAAATTTTGGAACTAGCGGATGCTTGGAATTGCAGGATTTTAAATTGAAGCTGCGAAAGAGACTCCCGGGGCGAATATACTTTTCTGTGAGGAACTGCATCCTCAGTTATAGATTACTGCTTTATAACGGGAGATTGGTACTCTTATCTTAATAGGAATGACAATTTTTTCAGACCACATGCCCTTAGAAATCTCATACAAGGTTAACGACATCCTGAACGCGGCAAGCACAAACTCACTCGAACTACTGCCCAAGTTAAGATGGAAAAATTAATTTCAGGACCAATACACTCTAAACCTCAATTTAGAACCCGGGAATTTGAGAGGAGCCGTTTTACTTACTTACTTATATCCTTTAACCCCTCGGGGGGCATAGGGCGTCAACCACGCCTGCGCGCCATCGTGTTCGGAGTTCTGCAACGCGTTTGAGCTGCCTCCAACTCATTCCTAAAGAGCTCGATTCCTCCTCAACTGTTCTGCGCCACGTTTGCCTAGGGCGTCCCGCTATTCTGCCTGCCTGGGTGAGCGGATTCCACTGCATGGCGTATTTCGCAATGGAGTTGTCTTCGCGCCGTAGGGTGTGTCCAATCCATTGCCACTTTCTTCTTCGTATAGTAATGCTTATAGGTTCTTGGCCCGTTCTCAGATAAAGTTGTTCGTTGGAGATGCGGTTCGGCCAAAAAATCCTCAAGATGATTCTTAAGCATTTGTTTACGAAGACTTGCAGCTTGCGTGTGTTAATGGTGTCCACCTTCCAGGTACTGCACCCATAAAGCAGCACTGATTCTACGTTGGAGCGGAACAGTCGTAGCTTGGTTCTTAAGCTAATAACATTGCTTCTCCAGATTTTGGACAGCATTCCGAACGCAGCTTTAGCCTTCCCGATTCTGCTGCACACATCCAGTTCGGTGCCACCGCGATTAGCCGAGACGACACTTCCTAAATATAGAAAGTTATCAACTTTCTCGACTTGCTTTCCGGCAATGTTAAGTTGAGCGCGGGTATTGGAAGTACTCAGGGCTTTTGTTTTGGCTGTGTTTATTTTCAGCCCCACTTTGTTTGCCTCAGCTTCTAGATTTTGGGCCATCAAATGAAGATCCATTATCCGATGTGAAAGTAGACAAACATCGTCAGCGTAATCTAGGTGTTTAAGGTAAGATGTCATAGTCCAACGAATTCCAGAATTAGCTTCCGTCAATGCTGCACGGAGTACATCGCTGATAACCACCAAGAACAATAGTGGTGACAGTATGCACCCTTGACGTACTCCACTTTGGACTTCAAAGTCCTCCGACACCTTACCATTGTGCACGACGTGACACTTGCCGCCCTCATATGTAGCCTTCATAATAGCTATAAGCTTTTCTGGAATGCCTCTCCTGCGCAAGGCCAACCAGATAGCATCTCGATTCAAGCTGTCGAAAGCTTTCTCGAAGTCGATAAACAGTAAATGAAGCGGAGACCTATACTCAACGCATTGTTCGATTATGATCCGTAAGGTGTTTATGTGGTCGATGCAGGAGGATCCAGCACGAAAGCCTGCCTGTTGGACATCGAGAGTTGAATCTAAATGTTCTTTAATTCGTTCTAGAATTATTCTAGCTATTATTTTGGCTACAGCTGGAAGAACACATATACCTCTCCAGTTACCGCACTCCATCAAGGTACCCTTCTTTGGAAGCTTAAAGATCATCCCCCTTTTCCACTCCTGTGGAAATTGTTCACTATCCCAAGCTCTCCGTATTAGCGGATGCAGCAAATCTGCCGATGTATTTGGCGCCGCTTGAAATAGCTCGGCAGGGATGCCATCAATACCCACCGCTTTGTTTTTCTTGAGGGACTTGATTGCTGTTATTATTTCAGTTTTGCTGGGAGGTACGGTGCGAATTCGGGAATTTTTTGCTTCGAACTGCTCATTCGAATTCAAGATCATACCGCCGTCGTCTAAGTGATTTAGCACTGTAGCAAAATGTTCTCTCCATCTAGTGAGCTGATCCTCATCCGAAATCAAATGTTACCGTCTAGACTCTTCACTGGATGTTGTTTGGAGTTTCGACCACCAATGAGCTCCTTAGTGATGTTGTAACCAGTCCTACTGTCGCACCTACTCGCTGCTTCTTCAGCCCTTGAGGCCAGTGAGTTGACATATTGACGTTTGTCACGTCTCACACTACGCTGCACTTCTTTCTTCTTCGCACGGTATTGGGCTTCAAGCTCGGTTCTCTCTACTGCTGAGGCCGCTGCAATCCGAGCCTTGATTGCTGTACGCCCATCGATCCGTCTCCAGGTGTCTGTAGAAAGCCATGTGCGGTGGTGTTTCTGCTTTTTACCGACATACATGCGTGCCCCAGTCGCAAAAACATTTTTCACAGCACTCCAGTGGTCATCCATGTTCTCTATGCTGCTGATTGCTTCTGCTTCTAAGGCAAGATGGTCCCTAAACTGTTGGCGCACTTGGGGAACCTTGAGCCTGTCGATATTAAACCTGGTGATGTTAAGTAGGTTTGAACGGTTGCTGTTGACGGATGCAGTACGAAGGCGTAAATGAGCTACCATAAGATGGTGGTCTCGTTCTTGTCCGACGTCAGCTCCACGTCTGTTTCGGACGTCCAGGAGACAATTTCTAAAGCGGCGACTGATCGCAATGTGGTCGATCTGGTTGGATGTTCGTTGCCTATCAGTAGAGACCCAACTGATCTTATGGCAGGTGTTATGCTTAAACAGCGTACCTCCGATGAGTAGGCGGTTGGTATTGCAGAAATCCACAAACCGCTCACCATTGTCATTACGGTCTCCCACGCCGTGAACTCCCATCACGTGCTTAAGCATGGTGTTGTCGCTACCCACCTTGGCATTGAGATCTCCCATTACCATTACGATGTCCCCATTAGGCGTTTGGTTGTAGGCGGCGCCTAAGTGGCTATAAAAATTATCCTTTTCATCCTCAGTCGCGTCTAGAGTCGGAGCATAACACTGTATGATGGTAATTTTTCTTACTCTACTCTGGAATCTAGCCGTCAATATCCGGTCACTATGGGGTTTCCAGGATATGAGGCTGCTACGTGCTGCTGGAGTTAGCATGAGTCCTACGCCAGAACTCCGTGCACTTCCAGCTGGTTTACTAGAGTAGAGCATCACAGTGCTTTTTGTTGGGGAGGTGTATTCCCCAGCATCGTACCATCTTATCTCGCTCAGCCCTAGGATGTCGATTTTATACCGTGCGAATTCGCGTTCCAATTGGAGGAATCTGGCGTTATAAGGCCCTTCCTTGAGTGAGTCCAGGAGGGTCTTAACGTTCCAGAATCCGATCGTTGTCCGTGTTCGATAGCCAAAGGTCGTCAACAAATTATCAGTCCTTATCCGAGGCGATAGTTTCCGTTTCGGAGCAATAGTTTGTTTTACGGTTGCGGCTCGCTGGGCCACAGACCAACCGACACTTATCCTGTTTTTTGGCGCAGGAAGCTCGCCATTCGTCCTCTTCCGTTAGCAATTTCCGAAGAAATTCCCAGATGGCACCACGAGGAGGTGGGAGTAGGGCTTACTAACAGAGCTGCTAGGTTTTCGGCTGCAGTGGCTCCTTCTCGTTACTTAGCGGACCAACACCTATCGGGAGATGCTGCCCCTACGAGGCCTTTGTTAGTCGTTTGCCATCCAAGGAGCCATTTTGACCACCAGGAATTTTTATTTTTTTTTTTCGAGGGTTGGTGAAAAATCTTCCATAGACACTATGAGAATAGCAAGCGCGTGCTCATAATGGTGTCAGATTCTTACTGACTAAAAAAACGCCACCCTTCGATATAAATTTGTTAGATATCGCAACTAAGTATAAACTTTTCAAGCAATTTTTCTATCTTGAAACAAAAACGTTTGGCAGGTTACTTTCCACTGAAGGATCCTGCATATTCCGCAATCTAGACGCGGTTAATCATTATCTCGCCAAGTCGAAAGGTTTCGTCCTTTGTAGTCGGCGCAATAAATTGCTCTCATCCAAAATTTGTAGGACTGTATTGTTGACATGTCCGATTAGTCGGTTTCTATGCTTTCTCGCGAAGCTTCTAGTTTCAGCTTCGACTGTCGGAATTCCGAGATCCCTGTGGATATCGTCGTTTCTACTATACGACGGTGCTTGGACAATTTCTCTTAGCACTTTATTTTAAAATGTAAAATATTTGCATTTGTTTTCTTGGTACAACCCCAAAGTTGTATACCGAAGGTCCACACCGGCTTTAGCACTTGCTTGTATAAAAGCAGTTTGTTCTCAGTACTGAGCTGGGAATGTTTTCCGAGTAACCAGTACATTTCTCTATATTTGATTTTGAGTTCTTTACGTTTAACTTTAATTTGCCTCGTTTGCAAAAGGTTTTCGGGCCGAGCTTAGGAAAATAGGCAAGTCATTAGTTTTCTTGTAAGTGAAATTCACGTGAACAGATTTCGATTTGTTGAGGGCGATCCGCCAGTCCCTTGTCCATTAATTTACATTATTCAGTGCGTTTTGCAGTTCTGCAGTTGTTTCTTCGATTGTTTTACCTACTGCTAGGATAGCGGTGTCATCGGCAAACGTAGCAAGGATAGTGCCATCTTCGTTCGGTATATCACGAGTATATAGCAAATAGAGAAGCGGCCCGAGAACACTTCCTTGCGGTACGCCGGCCGAAAATTCTTTGAGCTCGGAGTATTCGACTCCATGTCTAACACGAAAGAGTCTATTCCCGAGATATGATTCTAAAATATCGTATAAGCATACAGGGAGAACTTGTCGTAGTTTGGATTTCAAGCCATCATGCCACACCTTATCAAAGGCTTGCGAGATGTCAAGAAATAAAAAAAAAAATAAATAAATATTTGGCGCAACAGCTCTTTAAGTGCCAGGGCCTAGCTTCTAGCAACCACTCATGTTGTGTGCGTTATATTTTTCACACGAATGGAAGGGACCTACAGTTTAGTGCCGTATCCGAACGGCGATTTGAGAAGCTTTTTCGAGACAACAATACTCTCGGATGTTTGTCAGACGCTCGCAAGAGGTGGGACCGTGAAAAAACTTTTTGGTGTTTTGTAGGATTCGAACTCGGAACCTCACGCGTAGTGATCCGACACACTAACCACTTACGCCACGGCGCCCACGATGTCAAGAAATACGCTTGAGCAAATCTTTTTTTCTTCAAATGCTTTCTCGATTACGTCAGTAGTTCTATGCACCTGGTCAAACTGGTGCTCAGGGATAAGATTATTTTTTTCTATAACCGGTTGGAGACGCCTTAATAATATCCTCTCGAAAATTTTCGATATGATTGGAAGAAGCGAAATTGGTCTATACGATTTTACTCCATTTGGCGGTTTTCCTGGTTTTAAAACCATTACGACTTCCGCAACTTTCCATTGGCTCGGCACGTGTTTTAATCTGAGTGCAGCATTTACAATATGGAGAAGCTTAATCAATGCTTTTCTAGGTAAAACTTTGAGAATTTCTCCGGTAATCAAAACATAACCAGGAGATTTCTTAGGTTTTAGATTCTCGATCTCATGTTTGAGTTCGCTTAGCGTTGCATTTGTGAGCGTCAAATCGTCAGATGGCAAATCCAGCCTATTGCGGTTGTCGTAAACCACTTGACCATCGTACGGTTTAAAGGTTTCTTCCAGGTGGGCCGCAAAAACGTCCGCTTTTTCTTTATCTTCCCTCGCCCATTCATTTTGATTTAATTTGATTGGCGGCGCAGGGACTTTGGGCCTTTTGGTGCCTTTTACAGCTTTCCAAAGTGAATAATTGGAATCTTTTTTCGCTGTTAGACTTTCAAGGTAAGAGCCTATTGCACGATTCTTAAAATCCTTAATAGTCTTCTTCAACAAATTGCACAGACGCTTCAAGCGTGCTTTATGCTGCGGAGCACGAGTCTGTTGCCATTTTTTACGCGCTTTTCTTTTTTCCTTGACCAATTCTTTTATTTCCGGAGGATATCGCAAACCGTATCTGTCCGGCGTTTTCTTTGGATTGGGCGTATTATTCCAAGAGGCGAGCTGTACGATATCAACGAAGCGATCAACTTCAACGCCAAGTTCATAGGGTGTCGTAAGTGGAACGTTCAGTTCAACATTATCTTCAATTTCGTTCCTAAAGCCTTCCCAGTTAGTTGTTCGATCAGTTAATCTCGCTGGCTCTAGGTTATAGACTAGTTTTTCGCTGATTGTTAAAATAGCCGTTGAATGATCAGTCGACAGGTCAAAGCTGTCTTCGACTTTTATGTAGTTGGTAGATATTCCTTTCACAACGAAAAAATCTATCAGGTCAGGTATTTTCGATTTTTCGACTGGAAATCACAACTGTACTCCATACCTGCACCGTAGAGCATTCTACCGTTTTTTGAGCTGTATCTTGAGCCCCAGAACGTATGTTTCGCATTAAAGTCGCCGCCGATGAAAAAATTATATTTCAGCGATTCAAACAAGTTAGTAAAATCAGATTTTTCAAGCGCGGAACGCGGTGGACAGTAGATAGATGAGATTTTAAGAGTACGCTGACTATTTTTAACTCGAATCGTGCACAGTTGCAAAGTTTCAAGTTCTATCTTTAGGTCTTCGGATTGTTCGATGCAGTCTTTAATAAACAAGGATGATCCGCCTCTCGCTTTTCCCGAAGGGTGACAAACGTGATAATCATTATAGCCTTTTATTTTTAAATGCGATTCCTTCTTTACGTGGGTTTCAGAAATCAAGCAAATATCAATATCTTTTTCACGCATGAATATTTCCAATTCGTCGAGTTTTTGCAAAAGTCCATTTGCATTCCAGGTACATATTTTTAACATTCGTTTGTCATTCATATTCTAGTTGAAGTACGCGTTTTCTGAGAATTATGTTCAAGCTTAACCAGCCTATCGGGAATAATTTTATTTATTTTGCTTTGTTCTTCAAATTTCTCGAGAATAACCGACAAAACATGAGAGACAGGGTCCGTCGAAATTTCAACGTTTTTTGGTTTTTCGGATGCCGCACCCTGAACGTAAGTCTGCACTCCTGCTGTCCGAGGGCCATTACCTGGCGGCTTTTTCGATGTTAGCTTTTTAGTACCGTTTCTTTTAAGAACTGAGGTCGAGGACTTTTCTGTTGTCACTCTTTCCCTCACCTTTTTGCGCTCTGAACCCGGTTGTTTTAGTTTGGCTAGTTTCTCCTGTGCATTCTTACGCTTTGGCTTAGTTTGCAGTTTAGATTTTGCAAGGGGCTTAAGGAGCATATCTCTCCGTTTTTGCAACTCCTTAGCTACTTCACAGCCTCTATGATTTGCCGGGTGCTTTCCCTTACAGTTAGCACATGTTGCAGAGGTTTGTTTATTTACTCCACAGACTTGGGAGAGGTGATTGCCGGCGCATTTCACACATCGCGGTTCTTTTTTGCAGTACATTTGCGTATGGTTAAATCCTCGGAATCATCCTTAAATTTCTACGCATGGGCTCGATTTTGACCACGATATTTAGTATAGCTGTAATTCGGTAGATATCGTCAATATTATCCGACTTATCGAAGGTAAGCATAAAAAGCGGAAGTCCACGCCTTACCAAGACGTATTTATCTATTTCCGTTTGTTGCTTCTCCTTCTTGATGATATTAACGACATCAAAAATTTTGAAGCCTTTGGCTTGAAGGTCAGTCATAACCTCTTCTTTGTTGCATGAGGGGCGGAGTCCCTATGCAACAACACGATGTGGCTTTTCTGACTTGATTTCGAAAGTATACCACTGAATCTGTTCGGTATTTAGCTTTTGGGACACAGCTCAGTAGTCATTGTAGTCGTCGACGTGGACTTTCCACGCATTATCCCTCAGAGATGTAACCTTATACTTGGATGTTATTATTCCTTTAAGGAGGCTTTGCAACTTATTGTATTCCGTTATCCCGACGATGTTTATTGGTGGGGGTGGACGAAATTGCGCTCGAAGTTGCTTTACTTGCAGTTCTTTTTAATTTTCTTCTTTCACAGGCTCGACTTCGGGCGATGAACCGGCTCTCCGTTTCTTACTAGGTCTTTTCTTTGGGACCCGATACGTTTCGCGTGCTAGCTCTTCTTCGTCTATGTGATATTCCAGACTAGCTAAGCGTGCTGGAGTACATTCGCGTTCTCTCTGGATATGCGTGTTCTTTAGGACCTTATTTTCATCTTTTAATAAGTCTATCTCTTTCTTAAGATCTTGATAGACTCAAGACTTTTGTATTTCGCTAAATCCTGAATTTCGGGCGCTGGCGCTCCCGGTGGAGTTCTTTTCCCGGAGTTATTCGATCTTGGTGGAGGAGATCGACATACCCTTGTACTCTTTAAGAAGGGATTTATTAGTTGCATTAACTGGCCTAAAAGTGGCCTATGGCACAATAGATCTCCTTGGTCGCATTGGCCACACACCTGTTTAAAAAAAAAAAAGGAACGTATCCCTTAGCTCTTGGGAGCGGAACTGAGGTTGATGGGACATTACGATTTGGGCGGTTGTTCCGCCTGTTTCGCCGGCTTTGGTTGAAGGCTACCCACCTGTTTTGTATGTAACCTAGTGTTAGACTGGATCTGAATATCTGTAGAAGGGAAGGAGTCAATAATTCCTGTCCTTATTGTAGAAGACAGGAAAAGATGCCATCTTCACCTGGTGATTTAAATGGACTGAAAGTGGAGAGAGCCCATTTTATATGGTTGACGGCAAATATCTTACCCGATAGGCTATAGTCCTATCTAGAGAAGTTAAGAACAATGTTCCGCAACTGTGGTGGAGTGGTCGCGCTGTCGGGGATGCATCCTGGGAAGTGAGTGTCGAGTAAAAGTTGACAGGCCTACTCAGGACTGCTGGTGAACTCGCTCAGTTTGGATATCATGAACAGTAATGCTATAAGATGGTAGTTTTGTAGCAAATCTTTTTTTTTTCTTAAGATGCGGAAAAAATTATTAAATTTAGTGATGGCCTTGTATATTTTCTTCGTGGATTCGATCGTATACTCCTGTTCCGATGCCTATGTTCTCTTCGTTTGACGACTTTTGTCTTAAACCAATGTTAGCTGGAGGTTAATTGTTGGTGCAGAGAGGAATATGAAGGTTCGTTCCAAGAAGAACTAATTAAGTGTCATCTAGACGATTGCGCATCAAACATCAAACAAACAAATATTTGGCGCAACAGCTCTTTAAAGTGCCAGGGCCTAGCTTCTCGCAACCACTCATGTTGTGTGCGTTATATTTTTCACACGAATAGAAGGGACCTACAGTTTAATGCCGACTCCGAACGGCGATTTGAGAAGCTTTTTCGTGACAACAATACTCTCGGATGTCAGACGCTCGCGAGAGGTGGGACCGTGAAAAAACTGTTTGGTATTTTGTGGGATTCGAACTTGGAACCTCATGCGTAGTGATCCGTTACACTAGCCACTTACGCCACGGCGCCCACGATTGCGCATCAGATGATGGTGATCTTTCTGTTCGCTATATTCATATGTAATCTCACAAGCATCCACGGGCTTCTACATCAGGAAAACCAAGTCTGATTCAGCGCATTTACACAGGATACTCTAATTTTGAAACTGGGTATCAGTTCGCTTGATGAAGTGACTTGGTTTATTCTTCAGGTAATAATATCGTCAGTTTATGTAGATACAATGATACAACATTCTTTACGGGGCTTTCTATTGTTAGTTTCCACAACAAAACAGAGTGTAGCTCCAGGCGTTTGATGATTCGTGTGAGAGACGAGTTTATCCTCGTGAGTGACATATTGGCTTTGGGCCAATGTTTGTTTATCTACATTTTTTAATAGATCTTTCTTCAAATAACAGTTATAACTGGCTTAAGATTCATAAAAAAATATCATACGAAAATACAGAAATGCGCTTTTAATTACTTCAAAAAGTATCTCAACTCATTTTTACTTAATATTCTTTCTCTTTTCTTATTTCAGGTGAGTTTCACAACAAGTTACTGTCGAAATCTAATCTATCTAATATCTACGAGTATCTGACATGCACAAAAGATACTATTACTGTGGTAAATATAACAAAAGTGTTAACAACAAACTTATACTTTACCTTGCCAACGATCCATATCATTTCCGGTTCTTAACAATAAAGTTTTATTTACAATTAACATATCACAGCCATTGCATTCGAGTATGTAGCGCTAAAGAGGAGAAGAGTGAGATACAAATAAGGAAAAAATCACACACAAAAGTACGAAAATATAGTAATCAATTCACCCTCAGCCTTCATCATCATCATCATCATCGTGGTCGTCGTCATCGTCAGCAACATGATCACTCCATCCTAACCTCATTCAATCAAAAGTGTATCTGTCAGGTTTAGAGAATGTGTGTATTCAAGTGTATCCATGGACAGACAGTGCAACAATATGCATGCAATCGCCCACACAAACAAATCGTGGATAGATTATGATTGACTTTGTTAATGTTGGTTACGTGGAGAGACCGCTCAACATGTTGCATTTGAATTGCAAATCTCTATTTCATTATGAATTTGTTTACTCATATTATTATTTTTTTTTTATTCGGTGTGTATAATGTAATTATAGTTGCATACAAAATTCCATCCATTGAACACCGCCATAGAGGTATTTGAGTTGCAGAATAGGAGTTTTTTTGTGGCTTATTGCACGAGAAGGGATAATTAGTCAATGGCAAGTGGTGGAGGTTCTTCCTGGTTATTAGATGGACCTTTGGACTAAAATAGATGCGGGGTGATAAATTTCGAATAAGAAATAGAGGGAGTCAGTTCAGTAGGTAATTGCTCAGAGGGTAGTTGATGTAGTTTGAATAATTTGAGAACAGGGAATACCTCCAGTGATATGTATATCGGATTAGACTAATTGCATATCTTTTGTGTTCTGTTAGATAGCATGACATTGCATTACGATATTAGCTGTGAGGTTTCAAATTGGATTAGATTATTAGCAAGTGATAGTGATCATCGGCCACGCTTGCCTGAACTTATTGGCTGAACTTTTTTGTTTATAACCAGAAAATAAATTTTGTGTCTGTGGAATGTACACAGCGATCGTCAAACCCATTCTTACCTACGGAATGATTGTATGGTGGTGGTGTTTTTTTTAACAGCATGCATAAGCATAACAGGAGGAGAGGGATCACCACCACATGCAGGTTTAGAGGTGATGCTAAACCTCCCTCCTCTAGATAAGTACATATGTAGGTATTATGCACAGCTGCCAAAAATGTGATTCGTCTCCAACAATCGGGCGCATGGAAGAAAAGCTCCTATGGTCATGGATCTATACTCAACAGGTACAGAATAACCGATCTCTACAGAACAACAGATTATATCATACTCTACATACATTGCGACAAGATCTACTCCACTTTTATTCCCGAAAGTCAATAGTGGGGCTCCAACACCTTAATTAATGACCTGGACATTCAACTCTACACTGACGGGTCTAAAATGGATATCGGAACTGGTCTTCTTCTTCTTCTTCCTATTTTGGCGAGGTTATGATCCGAAAACAAGGGATCATAGCCCTCCCACTTTACTGCATTTCTACTGATCCGGCTGTGGGATTCGCCTGTTCGACCTCAGAAACATCGACAGGGCTACCGATTTTGGATCACTTCGTTACTGAGGCAAATCAAATGTTGGTGTCGTTGCATTTGTCTGATCCAGTCTTTCTTTCGCGATGCCTTTGGAACGTTCATTGATATTGCCTTTTGAACATGGTTCATGGCTTGTCGCACGTTCTTTCAAGTTGTTCCTCGTAAGCGAGCCTAGCATCGATCATCACACCTAGGTATCTGATAGCCAGTTTTGATGTTATATCATGATCACCTATCCTGATGGTGATTGTTTCACTTTTCTTACGACTGCTTACTTCTATTTTATGTTCTGCGAGCTCTAACCCAACTGCTGCCATCCACTGCCTCACTTTTCAGATACATTCATTACCAATGTCCTCTATTTCTTCCAGGTGTTTTGCCGCAACAACAATTGTAATACCTCATTTGGTATTCCAAGTCTTAGAACCCTATCGTGCATAATGTTCCATAAGATAGGTCCTAATACCGATCCTTCTGGAACTCCGCCAGATATGTGGTACTGCCTTACTTCCCTTTAGGCAGTAGCACCAGACATTACTTTTTGCATTGGTCTGGAAAAACCCCTTCTGTTAAACACTTCTTATACAATTCCACAAATGCTTCTGTGTTTGTTGTGACGGCTAGATTAAGGGCCTTGGTTGGTATACCATCCAATCCGGGTGACTTACGAGTATACAGGACTTCCATTTGCGTGACAAGTGGGATTTCATATATGTACTTCCTGCGGTGGTTCTATATGCTTTGTTGGTGCTTGCGGTGGAAATAATCCTGACACTATTTTTTGCATAAGTAGAGGGCATGAGAGTGAGGGTGCCCTAGAGCCATTAAGTTTTGTCGTGACAACACACATTGTCGCAGTCGTAATGATAGATAGATAGATAGATTTATTGAATTTTCAGATTGTACAAAATTTATTGTACATAAAATAAAAATACTTAAATCTTAAAGACATGGCTCAAAGCCGTCTGCCAAAGACCTTTTGGTATAATTTTAATAACTTTTTCAGTAATGTTTACTTCTAACTTTTTAATTTTAAAAATCTTCTTCAATGATCATTCTGCTATAACCTAGCGTTGATTTACAGTATGATATGAGACCTTTCCATTTAGAACCATTTAATAATTCAGCTAATTCTTCGCTCGACAATATGGCTTTTTCAAAGTGCAATCTTCTGATACCCCGGAATTTTGGGCACATTCCCAAGAAGTATATAGAGCTCTCTCTTTGAGCTAAGTTGCAAATTGAGCAGAGAACTGGAAGATCCTCCCTGTGTGGCACGAAGTTGAGTGGCAATATCTCTCCTCAGGCACGAAAAATCAAAGAGATACATTACGCTGTTCGAATCCTTAAAGTAATTAAGGGGACCTAGGTTGAACCGCAGAGTCCTATAGATTTCCCTGTGTGTTGATGCCTCCGCTTCCTCGATATATTTGTTACGCGTACATACATCTATGTGAGATATGAAGTCGTAGAGTATACCCTTCCAATTAGTCTGAGCATTCCAATCTAAGCTAAGGTCGTATTCATATGTCTCCGCCAGATTTAACATGTCCTTGTACCACAGACTTTGCGCATTCACTGCGAACATAACCGATTTCCTTGTCAGCCTTTCATCACCTGTCCTGAGTATACTGAGAATATAATCCACGCTCAGCTTAAGAGTCTGTATGAACAATGGGGCAGGTCTGGTTTCGATCATCAGCATGTAGTTTGGGGCAGTGGTTGGGAGTTCAAATGACCTTCGAAGATAAAACCTCAGTAGTTTTTCTACCAAGTCATAATACCTATGGCCCCATGACTGCGCTCCGTAGAACAATATGGATTTGGATACAGCTTCAAAGACTCTGTACTTTGAAGTGTGAGGTATATTTCGATTCTGGAAAGAGATTCGCCACGTGGAGTTTATTGCATTCTTAGACTGCGCTAATTTTTCACTTAGATGGGTGTCTAAACTCAAGTTACTCGATAGCACAACTCCCAAGTATTTATAGTGTTTAACCACTTCAATCGGTTCACCGTTAAATGTCCATCTTTCTGTTCTACATAGCCTGCCACCTCCTCTCCTAAAAATCATAATTTTTGATTTGTACAGGTTTAGTTTTAGATTCCATAGTGTGCAGTAGTCGTACAGCCGATTTATCATAAGCTGCAAGGACTCTGGTGACCTAGCCAGCAGGACAATATCATCTGCGTACAGAAGAGCCTTAATAAGAGTACCTGCGAATGTGACTCCTCCTGGAAGGTAATCAATAATATCTTCTATGTAAAGGGCAAATACTGACGGGCTTGCATTACATCCTTTTCTAACTCCTATTTTTGTGGAAAACCACTTCGACAATTCATCACCGTTCCAGACTGCTGCTTTTGTATTGTTGTATAAGTTTTCCAATACATTTCCAAACTTATAAGACAATCCATACTAGTACAATTTGTAAAAAAGTCTTTGCCGGTCTACGGTATCGAAGGCTGTCCTAAAGTCGATGAAGAACGTGTAAAGCTTCTGTTTCCGTTCGACGAATGTTTCCGCTATGTTTCGCAGTACAAAGATATGATCCGTAGTAGAGTAGCCAGCTCGGAACCCAGCTTGAAACTCTTTCAGAAGTGAGTTCTCCTATATCCAATGCATCAATCGGGCTTGCGGAATACTTCTAAAGATTTTTGCTGATGCATTCAGAAGGGAAATGCCCCTATAGTTGGATGGGTCTAACGAGTCACCTTTCTTGAAAATCGGAAATATTACTGCTTGTTTAAAGCTTTCCGGGACGTTGTAGACTGACGTAATGGTTGCCACAAATTCGGCAGAGCTATTTTTATAGAATTCGACTGGAATTCTATCAAATCCGGTAGCTTTAAAATCCTTGAATCGGGCTAATGCTTCATTCACTTCGAGAGTTGAAATTTCACTATCTAAAGTTTGATTTGCAAACAATGGTTTCGCATACAGCATTGGTAGGTCGTTGCTTGTCGGGTTTAGTAAACTTTCAAAATGTCTTTTAAGGACATCAGCTGTAAGTTGGATATTAATTTTTAAAGAATTTCCATTTTTTAGCTGTTTTCCAAAAATCTGCTGAGCTTTTACAAATGGAAAGTTTTCGAGCCTCGGCTACAAAAAATTCTGCCTTCTTCGTTCGACATATCTGCTTATACTGAACCTTAGCTTGACTGTAGAGCATCTTGAATAATGGTCCGTTAAATTTTCTAAATGCTCGCAGAAGGGAGAATGTACGCTTTCTGCTTTTCAAACAATCTTCATCAAACCATGGCATTTTATACAGCAATCTCTTCTTATCATTAGTGCTTTGCAACTGACTGGGGATCGATTGCTTTATTACTGACTCCAAGTCGCTTAAAGTGAGTTCACTATTTTCAGGTAGCTCTGACAAGTGGCGATTAAGGTTAAGCCTGTATAAATTTTCATTAGATTTATCCCATTTAGGTTTAGGAAGAAGTTTCAATTCGTGCATCTCATCCCTTGCACTCATTTCTAGGCCGAAAGTGGTGACAATAGGGAGATGGTCCGAGTATGGAAGAGCCTTAACTTCGAAATCCCTTACTATTGAGCACCAGTCTCCTCCTACAAAGCAGTAGTCGATGATGGACGAGCAATTCGATTTTATGAAGGTATACTCGCCGTTGTTGTCTGATTTGCTGCATCCATTTAAAACTCCAAGCCCCATCGAATCCATCAATCCCATAAGTCGTAATGTCGCAACTGAGAAAGAAACCCTTTAGTGCGTCTGTCCGCAACTATCTAGGACCAGGCAACGAGCTTTAGGGAAAACCTGTTTCAATTCCCTAGAGGAAGTCTCAGCGAGACCTTAAAAATTTAATGATCTTCTTCAACTCCACACGTTTGATCTAGAGACTCCCCAACAACACACCTTCATGTCCAGATTACATGAGTTTGTGGTATTAAAACGGCACCTAGTGCTAATTGGGTTGTTCTTTTCTAAGAATTACCACCATACCTTATCTACCTACCAGATTCAAATACTCCAACTAGACGTCCATGAGAAAGCACTGATTCATTCCAAAATAACTCCCGGAATCAGTCTTAATCACCCTTTCACCCATTCGATCATAATTTTTCTATTTTCTGTATAAACACCGAATAATTTCCATAGGAAATCAATTCATATCTTGATCTGCATCTTAAACTTCTGCTTTAACAAAAAGAAAACTGATTTATGCATGCAAATTAAATCAGTTTTAACGCAACCTGCAGTTCACATACACACACACACAGACGCGTATACAAAATGGTATATTTAGCAAGATTAATAACTAGTTTAAAATATTAAATACAATATTGTGAACCTTCCATCGGAAACCAGTTGTTGTCTAAATTTAGCTTAGATCCCGCTTAGAACTGGATTTAAAATTAAATTTAAAAATTAACACTAATTGTTATATATTTGTTTTTATTTTTAGTTTCAAGAAGTAGGCCTAATATGCGCTAAAAAAATTAAGTAAATTAAATCGATACATAAAAATCACGTTCACTTTTTTTCGCAAGATTTGTATCTACCTGCTTGCCTCTGGCGCATAGATAATGTATCTCAATCAATAAGTTTTTTGAATATTTCATTTTTTTTGTTGCTAATGTTGTATGGTTTAGTTCTTTTTTTTTGTCTGTCTGTCTTACCTTGGACAAATGATTTCTGGTTTTTTTTTTTGTTAAATGTTTTGACCGCACTTGGACTCGGGTCTAAGGAGAGATATGCACTTACTAGTATCTACGGTTTTATTGCGGCTTTGCACTTGGACTGAATTTAACAACAATACACCACAATCAGTTTATGACATGACCTATCATTTACATTCGCATTACATGCGAAGGAAAAGTCGATAAGTGAGTTGGCACAGCTGAGCTTGAGTAACCCCTAGGTGTCTCTGTAGATATTAAGCAACCAATGGAACAAGCCAATACAACACATCGTGTGCTGATCACACTCTTTTGGGGGGAACTGGTTGTTGTTCAAGGCGAATATTTTAGAGTGGTGGTGGATGATCTTTAAATTCATAATTTATTTTTGTTTTATTTTTTATTTTTTATTTGTTTATTGTTTATTTTGGTTGGGAAAATCTTTGCGGATCGCTTACAGCGGATGGCATTTAAATTGACCGTTTAAAAGTGAAAGTATCTGCGAATGAGAATTGGCAATGAATAGCCCCGGTCTGTGTAATTCTTCTTCTTTTTTTTTGATTTAAAAACAAAATATTTGTGTAGACTTGTATGAATATTTATGATCTAGATTAAGACAGACATGATGATGGGACGATGATAATCAAATTAGTATGAAGGGCAGTGATACCTACCGGACGTTTAAATTAATTAGGAAAATAGTATTTTATTTGTGACAACACGAAAACAGGTTAGAAGGTCATTGTATTTCTTTTTTATTTTTCTATTTACTTTTGCACGACTGAATGAATCTGTATAGTGATGTTTGTTGGTTTTCTTTGGAATTTCCACGGATTTTGAGATTTGATTTTAATAGCAGAACGATGTAGATACTTCTAAGTGGGACACTTTTTAAGAAGATTTGTATAGTTAGACTCTAAAGAGTTGTATCAATCTTGTGAAGGACATAAGCTATTCATTCCCTGCTCATTGTGTCCTAGAAAAGTGTCACCTTGATTAGGTACGAAATATTTTACTATTTGGAATGTGAGGCCACAGGTGAAAGTAGTCAAATAAATAATATAAAATCCACTCTACCTTGGACAGATGAAACTCAAGAATATTTTTCGCACACGAATGAAAATGGGTGTCCTTTGGCATGTGCCCTTGTTCCACTTAATCCAATAAATAGATTTTATCTAGCAAAGATCACACTTTTAGCTTAATGGGAGCCACTTAGACAGAAATAAGAATCTCAGGTCGATGTCTCATATATCCCCAAGCTTATAAAAGAAGGTATCGAGAGGGGTCCTAAACCTTTTATTAATCCGAATACTTACCTACATACTAAGGTAGCGCTACAGTCCGAGTTGGGCCTGGGCCTCAACAAACAAACCTCTCCAGCCAGCCTGGTTTCGAGCCAGCTGCCTCCAATTGCGCACGCCAAGTTTGTTGAGGTGCGCCTCCACTTATTTGCGCCACCTACCGCGAGGTCTTCAGGTGAATGCTCCTTACCAACTCATCTCCTCCTGCCTTGAAAAGTTCAGCGGCAAGACCGTCGGCTTCAGCAGCTTTGTTGGATTTGAGTTTAGATATCGCTATCCTCACTTCATTCTGATCGGGTTGACGGGAATCTTGACTGCCATCGTCACTGTTGAATGGCTCATACTGCCTGACAGCGGAATATTGGTCATCATCGCCGATATCCTCAGCACCGACTGCGATTCTACTACTACGTTGCCATTTTCGTCCCTGTAGGCTTCTGTTCTGGCTTTGAAACCCTGGCATGTTCTTTTCACCCTTTGGTAAAATTTTCGAACATTATTCCTGCAATAAAGTCTCTCAATCTCCTCGATCGAGCGCTTCTCATGCTCCTTTTTCTTCTTTCTGAGAAGTCGATGTTCCTCTTTTTTCCTGCGCACGTACGTAAGCAGCTTTAGTCCTTCTATGCAGCGCCGCTTTGTATGCATCTTGTTTTGCTGCATGTGATTGCCGGCATTCCTCATCAAACCAGGGGTTTCGTTGTGGTGGCCGAGAGAAAACCAGTACATCAGAGGCGGCATTTCTGATGGCTTGTTGGCAACGCTGCCACTGGTCTTCCGCATTTGCTGCTGGCGGCATACAGACTTAGATTAAGATTAGAAGAAACTCGATCGGCAAAGGTTCTGACGGTCTCTTGCGATTGTAGCTTTTCGACGTCAAACTTTCTCACAGTATTTCGTTGATTTCGCTCCGTTGTGGATATCCGCATCCGTACCTTGGCTACAACTAGGTAGTGATCAGAGTCCACGTCGGCTCCTCGGAAGTTCCGGACACCCAGAATACTGGAAGAGTGCCTTGCGTCGATCGCAATGTGATCGATTTGGTTGACAGTTTTTCGATCAAAGGAGAGCCATGTTCCTTTGTGAATATCGAGACGTGGGAACCGCGTACTAGCTACGACAATGTTTCGCCCCGCCGCAAAGTCGATTAGCCTGAGTCCGTTGCCGGATGTGATGTCGTACAGGTTGTGCTTTCCGACCACGCTACTAAAGACTTCCTCTCTTCCTAGCTTTGCGTTAAAGTCACCTAGGATAATTTTAACGTCGTGGCTAGGGCATTGCTCATAAGTCTTGGCCAAGAGCTGGTAGAAGTCGTCGTTTGTCGCGTCGTCCTTCTCCTCATGAGGGGCGTGAACGCATATTAGGCTAATGTTGGCAAATTTAGCCTTGATACGGATAGTCATAAGACGCTCGTTCACATGCTGGAAACTCAAGACTTCTTGCCTAAGTCTGCCTGCAATGACAAATCCGCACCCGAATAGACGCTGTCCTTTTTGTCTGTAGCAATCGCCGTAGTAGATGCCGCCGTTTTTCATACTCCGTTTGCCCGGCCCATCCCATCGCACTTCTTGGATGGCGGTAGTGCCTGCTTTGAGACACTCTAGGGCCTCCGCAAGTTGTTCGGCTGCACGTGGTTTGTAGAGGGACCTAACATTCCATGTGCAGACACGAAGATCGTTGTCCTTTTTACGTTTGCATGGGTCGTCAACAGTAAGATCATCCGTATCCGAGGCTGTTGGTTGCTTCGTAACCAAAGGTTTTTTACGTGGTAGGGAAGTTAACCCGACGGCACAACCCCCAACCTGGAGGGCCAGATCCTTTTTTTTTTGTATCCCTAGGACAAGAGGCCGGATACACCGATGTCAGTAACCCACTTCGGGGATATGAGCGCTGCCGTTGGCCCATTAAGCGTTCATTCGCCACCATCTCTTTTTCAATACCCTGACGTAGTATTGAAAATCCTTACAGACCTCAGCTCCACATATGTTGAAGTAGCTCCGGTAAGGTATCCACTGGTCTGTAGACGTCAGTCACCGTTGATTCCATCGGGAGAATTCATCCGCCGCACGTCCTCCTTCTGAGGACCTCTTGCTAGACTTCTGAGACGCATATTTCAGCCAATCAGGCAAACAAGAGATGCCACGTCCGGTTAAACATATGCGCGCTGAAGTTCACCCAGATGTGCTTACGCAGGTCTGAGTATTCAGCTACACATATATCGACAGACTCAACATACGCTCATCGTTAGTTAACTATCAGATTGCTATCCAGTGGACAGCACGGGGAGGTGATGATGCGATTTTGCACTCGACTCAAAGTTGGTCGAGGTCCCTGTGAACTTGTAGGCGCCACCTACGGCGAGGAGGCCCTCTACTGCGTCGTCCCTCCGGGTTAGATTCGAAGACTCTGCGGGCCGGAGCGTTGGTGTCCATCCGCTCTATATGCCCTAGACATCTCAAACATCCAATACGCAGTGTTTTTTGACTAGGTCGACGTAACTGTACAGCTCGTATAGTTCGTTGTTGAATCTTCTCCTCCAAAACCCGTCAACGCAAACGGGACCGAAAATCTTACGAAGAGTTTTTCTCTCGAAGCGATCAAGTATATCTTCATCCGCTTTCAACAAAGTCCATAATTCATCGCCACAAAGCAGGACTGGGATCATCAAAGTCTTCTACAGATTCTCCTTTGTTGTTCGAGATAGGGCTTTACTGTTGAATTGCCTTATAAGGCTAGAAAACAGCGATTGGCAAGAGTTTTTTATCGCCTGATTTCTGCGCTGGTATCATTGTCAGAGTTGATAGCAGAGCCGAGATGGACAAAGTCACTTACTGCCCATTGCGACGTTCTGCCCAATTCGTCGGTATTGGCTGTCCCTTCTTATTGACAGCATATACTTGGCTTTGCACTCGTTAACACTTAAACCCATTTTGGCTACTACTGCTTAAATGCTTGCAAGCGCACCGATGACAGCCCACCGAGTTCTTGCAATTATGTCCATATCGTCGGCGTATGGAAGCACTTGTACGAACTTTGGAAAGATTTTGCATCTGGTGTTGGCTTGTGAATTCCACACAATCCGCTCAAGTACAATACTAAAGAAGTCACATGACAGCGCGTCACCTTGTCTAAAACCTTTCTTAGCATCAAAGTTCTAGATGGGGTCTATACCGACCCCGATGGAGCAGCGAGCGTTCTCCATCGTCATCCTGCACAGACGAATAGGTTTGGCAGGGATGTCAAAACTAGACATAGATCTATACAGCTCCTCTCTGATAAGAGCCAATCAGGCTGTTGATGAAAGGTTTCTGGCGTTCACTAATGGACTCTGATTTTACGATGTTGGATATGGGGTTGTTCCATATAATACCAGGGAATAATGTGAAGTAGAACGAGAGTCGGTAAAAGAATAGAACCCTATGGTATTCCAGCGTTGACAGCAAAATTGTCGAAGGATAAACCATCGACTGAAACTTATAATTGTCTCCCTGAAAATGTTATTCTTCCATTCGGTGATCCACATGAAGTTTGCTCAATGAGTCTCCATTCCAGACTTGATCGAAAGCTTCTGAGAGGTCCAAGGTAACAGATGCTGATTCCTTTTATTGGTCTACATTTGACGTTGATATGTGAGCTACTTTAGCACAACAAGTCGATCAATATTCAACGGCTCTTTCGAAAACCATACTACCGCTTGCTTAATAATCTCCATCCCTCAGTGTACGTATATGTGATAATATCTACCAGGCCAGGTCAGTACGGACTGAAGAGCTATGGAGCAGTAAAATAAAGAAAAGAAAAGTAGGGCATCACTTAAACCTCAGCCACCGAACTTAGACAATCAAATGCAGATGCTTCTCTTCTATTTGTATTTCCAGTTTGGCGGGAATACGCTCTTGGTCTTTATGTGCCTGGTGAATCTGTAAGTCCTCGACATGACAAGAATGAGACAGAATTTACCATCGTCACTTTCACATGATGGTACGTATCATCATGTAATCAAATGCTATAGCATCCTCTGAGATGTCATACTTTCGACCTACAGACCATGAATCTTGACGAAGTACACCTCTCCGACATCATATGAATGAACCACTCGCGTTCAATTTCTTGGTGTACTCTCTGGCATCCTCGGCGTTAAATTTCAGCAATGAGGGGTCTATCCTGGCTGTTCAAATGTGACCGATTTCGTCACGTACAACGGTAGTAGTTTCACAACTGACTTGACTATGTTTTTACGGACGGAATAGCTATGTAAGAAAAAATTGATTTTCTACTAAAATGCAGGCTGAATTCCAAAATGCAGTACTGCCGCAATACTGCCGCAGTACTGCGAAGTCAAACGTTAATATGTTACGATAATGCATTGTATACTGTTTCAAAACGCATTGTGAATATATCTACTACATTCACAGATACGTTCACAAGGCGTTTTGAAACGCTATACATTGCATCACCATAACCTATTGATGCTTGGGAATGCTTGACTTCTCCGTACTGCATTTTGGAATTCAGCCACAGTCAGCTGTCAAAGGAGCAACAGACAGTTGATAAATCTGAACATTCAAAAAGTCGCTAGTTGTCATAGCTAGTTTGACATACAACTGTCAAACTAGCTATGCACTGTCTACGTCAAAAGTGACATAAACTGAATGACAGAAGACTTTAAAATTGTTTTGGTGTTCGTTGCTACTTTACACCTTGCTTTTGCAAATAAAACTGTAGTCTGTGATCGTTTATTTACTTAGTCTCTTCGTACAAAGAAATGACATCTGACGTCTTAAATGCCACTTTGACACTTTGAAGACTAAATGACAAAGTGCATACTTTCACTGATTGAACTGCAGCTCATAAATGTCAGAAAGTGAGGGAGAGTGTGATTGGTCATCTCAGCGAATGAGAGGGACAAACAGTGCTTCAAGATCCCCAAAGCATCTGCAGATCTGCATTCACCTTAGACAATCTACTCACAATTATCGAAAATTTAGTTAAATCAAAAGAATACCCTACAGCACGGCAATATAATTAGCATTTCATTGCAGCAATCATACCCATTCCAAAGTAATTGCAGGGACTTTCCCCCTAATTTGACTGTCGGCCGATATCATTATCTCAAAACCCGCCATCAATCTCATTTAAGTCGAAATAGTGCTAGAAGCGTCCGAAGACTTAGCGTCAGAAGCGAGTAATAAGCGAAATGTGGACATGAAATATGGCTCAGTAATTTTCACTTAATTAATCACTAATGGTTGGAAAGGGGGCGGTTGTGAGGCTTGAGGCGGGAAACAAATATCCAACAACCAACGACGCATGGTTCGAGAACGCATTTCACTAACTGTTCATGACTTCCGCATCCAATAAATTTCGTATGCGTTTCATGTACACGCGTGTGGCCGACTGTGACTAGATACCATAGTATCTATAGAGAGGCAAGCAAGCCAACTTTTATATGGCCACAGTGTGTGTGGTGTTGGTTTGGACTCAATCATGACCAACGTGATAATGGTACTCGTGTGGCTATCTATGACTACGAACTATGCGTCTACGATTGCGACTGCGTATACCGTTAAAACTAAGGAAGACACGAGTGTATCCATATTGCCATGCCCCACAAGACAGCTGTTTTGTGCAGAGCGCTACCGCAACTCAAAGTGTTGCTCTCTACGCTTTCTTTTTCTTTTGAAAAAATAAAAATGTATCTTAGGTGTAATGAATGACTACCGGTACCGGTATCGGTTTGTATCGGCGGTGGCGGTGATGGCGGTGCCACCACCACCATCAGGTTACATGGTGCAAGCTAGCAAGTGGATTGCACCAATCTAAATAGATTTTTAATTTTACTTATTGCACCTTGGACTACATAATTAGTCAAGCGTACGGTTGTGCGTTGTATCTGTAGCTACAAATATCTGCAGAATTTGTATCTTTTAGGTTGATTTACTTTTGGCAACATATAATATTGCTTAAGTGGTTCGGATTAGTGTGCATATCTTGATGCATTAGGTATCTATGTGTGGCTAATATTTGTTTTAATAAATCTGTGTGCAGCACCTGCTGCCGGTTTGCGTTTTCGAATCCAGTCAAGCGAATAAGAATGCGTAACTGATTAATGGATGGTAAAATTATTTTTAATTGTTGGCAGCACTTTTGTGAGTGAAAGTAAAACGATTTTCGCTTTCAGCGTCAGATTTATGGTTTTTAACAAAAGTTTTGTGCGAGTAAGTGGGGCATGCTGGCGCAGTCTGATTAATGGTGTTTTTGTATTTTTAATCGGTTTTCCTTTGCTTTTATCTTGATGTGTTGGGGAATCTTTAGCGCTATTTGGGTGCATTTTTGAAATTCATTCAGGTCTGGGGATGTGTACGTTTTGACGCTTATAAAGGCGGAAGGCCTTTTGGTAAATGTGAAGAATTTTTAACATGAATTAAGGCTAACCGGCGCTGGGTCCTTCTGATATAATTTAAAGTAAAGATATGGGGTGATTTTTAGTGAGCAGTGATCACAAAGAGCAATCAAGTATAAGAGCAGTCGTAATACAATCACTCTAGAGGTGAAATTTAGCATTTAATTGCTTTGTTCTCTTTGGTGGACAGTATGGAACACAATCTTTATATCTACATATATAATCGATTAGCCTTGAAAAGAAGAAGGACCAGAAATGCATTTAAGAACCCAACATGTTTGCTTCTACCTTCTGAATACATTTATGTATCCTTTTAAGTCCTTTAAAGCAAATTGCTTCACTTTACATGCCTCTAACTTAAAAATTCCTCAAGCGATTTGAATATAATTAAATTGTCTGATTAGCGTATTAATCGCTTAAGAGATTGAGATATCAGTCAATAATCTCTACTCCGTAGAACAGGAGTAGTGAGCCAAAATATAAACTCTTACATAAACGAAATATCGTACACAATCGCGAGTCATCGCAATTTAAAGAACACCATTGGCTGAGTGTACGTAGGTAGTGTGTTTGCTCGTTAATCGATGTGTGCAGGTTCAAGCCTCACCGAAGAACAGCAATCATCAGCCACCCGAGTATAAAGGAAAACGAATTGCATCGAAGTTTTTCCAACCACTGCACCAAAGGAAGATTCCGGCCTGGTAGTGCAATAGACCAGAGTGCTCTGAGATTTGGGTTCTAACAGCATTCGTCTTATGACCGAACCCTGGGCTTTTTTTTTTTTTTTGGTTGCACCAAGGGGTGTGGTAATCTTCTAAAGATACTAGTAGCGCGAGCTATTAGCATGCACGATTCACAAACCCGAATAATCGATGCCAGGAATGCGCCTACGTACTAATCCACACCCTGCACACTTCTACCACACTCCCCGCGAGGCTGTTGCTAAGTATTACTTCGCGGGGCTGGGTAGCATGTCATGCTGTTCATCACGCATGAGTCATTGCTGCTTCTTATACTTCCGCTGCATTGCAGCAGCGCAATTTTCACATTCAAATTTCTGTTACTGCTTGAGTTCACTTGTCATTGTGTGTCTTTAACATCTCACTTGCGTTACATTGCATATGTGGGCGTTTTTGTGTAACTTTGTCTACCTTCCAGTGTTTGTAGGATCTTCATTTCTAGCTGGTGCTCGTTCCTCCAGACGTAGTTGTTGCATCATAGGTTAGGTTAGGTAGATGGGTGCTTTGTGAGAAAGAGTTACTGCTCACTCAGACCAATAGTACGGGTTCATTGTGCTCAATCATTTAACCCTGGAAACGCGGTTAGAACTACCCAGAAAGTGATATGAATCTCAGGAGGTCCGCTAGCTCAACACTACCCAAGTCTTCCAGCTCCGAGAAGAAGTAACTACCAAGAGTCTGATTCTTCTGACGGATAGGGCAGGACAGTCACACAACAGATGACGAACAGATTCAATTTCTTCTTCGTGCCTGCAACTTCTGCAATAGTCATTATGCAGCACACCGAGTCGCTCCGCGTGAACGCCAATGGCACAATGTCCGGTTAGGTTAGGTTAGGTTAGGTTGGCTGTCCACACGAGAGTGTAGACACACTTAGACCATCGAAGGTCCTTTGTGATACCAGGATCAAACCATTAGGCCACTCAGGGACTAACAAAACCAACCGGAGCTTTTGACAAAGCGATGGATGCTCATGACGTCCAAGGACGCCAGATCGCAGAGGTCGTCAAGGAAGGGGGACCCTAGATGAAGCATTCTTTTATGCGACAGGGCTGGACATGTGCATAGGAGGTGAAGGATGGTTTCCTCCTCCTCCTCGTCCCTACAGCTTCTGCAGAAGTCATTGGAGAAGAGGCCAAGTCTTTTGACGTGCTGGCCTATAAGACAGTGTTCAGTGAGAACACCGACAACGCAGCTGATTTGTGTACGCTTTAACTTGATCAGATCGGCACTACGTTTTTGATCCAGCTTAGGCCAGATCTGTCTCGAAATGTGACACGTTGAGCCGTTTCTCCATCTGAGGTTGGTCGTGCTAATAGCGTTCAGCTTTAGTAGATACTTACATGTAGCGAGGGGCATACCCAGTGCATGCCTTTCAGGCAAAATCCTTAGAGTGGTACCCTGTCTGGCGAGGTCGTCAGCCCTGCAGTTACCTGGAATGTCTCTATGGCCCGGCACCCAGCATAGGTGAATGTTGAACTGCTCTGTCATCTCCATAAGAGATAGACGACAGTTTAAGGCAGCCTTTGAAGTGAAGGAGAACGATTCCAGGGACTTGATTGCCGCTTGGCTGTCAGTGAAAATGCTAATATCCCTGACAGATAATACATTACATTTCAGCCAGGACAGGGCTTCTTTAATCGCCATGATTTCCGCCTGGAAAAAGCTACAATGATCAGGGAGGCGGAAAGAGATGCTCAGATTGAGCTGTTCGGAGAAAATACCACAACCCACCCCACCCTCCGTCTTAGATCCATCTGTAAAGAAGTGAACCGAACTACCATCGACAGGGGAGGAAGTGTCCCATACATCCCGGTTAGGGATGCTCGTACGGAAGTTACGGTCAAATCTCAGTTTCGGCGGGGTGTAGTCCGTGTTTTCGTGTTTGAAGTTGAGAAGATCAAGGATCGAGGAGTGGCCAAAGCGATAGCTAGACTACTGAGAGGAGGCTTTCAAGCGGATGGCCGCACTGGCAGCCAACTGTTTGCCGAAAATATCTAAAGGTAGCAGGTTGAACAAAATGTCCAGTGCCGCGGAGGGAGTAGTTCTAAGTGCGCCACTGATGCAGATGCATGCAGATCTTTGCACCTTAGCTAGTTGAGTGAGGTGGACAGCCCTTTCAAGAGCAGGCCACCATACGATCACGCCATATAGTAGTATAGGCCTGATAACGGACACGTATAGCCAATAGGTGATTTGAGGTTTAATACCCCAGCTTCTACCTATAGCCTTTTTACAGGAATAAAGAGCTACATTAGCTTTCTTGACGCGCTCTAGTAGATTGGCCTTCCAGTTTAATTTCCTATCCAAAATAAGACCCAGATATTTTGCGTTTTCAGAGAAGGTGAGACTGGTGCCATTTATCAAAGGAGGGTCTATGAGGGGAACTTTATATTTCCTCGTGAAGAGAACGAGTTCCGTTTTATGGGGGTTAACCCCCGTCCACAATTGGAGGCCCATTTGGTGAGCCGAAGGAGAGCATATTGGAGGATATCCCTGTCCGATAATTATGGCAGAAATGACCCGTGCGTTATAACGACTAAGTTTTACCAGAGAGGTTGATCTCTTCTTGCTGTAGGCCGGCCATAGCGCCCTGGCCGTTGTGCATGTTTCCAAATGAGCCCAGTGTCTGTTTGCTCGACCGGTGGCTTCATCCGCTATTTTTTTCGCAAGGAACTGATTGGGGTTGCTACAGAGGCGAGGGCCCGCGATAAGTGCAGCGCCGACCCTTTCCTAGCAAGCTCGGCAGCCCTATCGTTACCTTCGATATCCATATGCCCTGGTATCCAGCAGAGGGTCAATGAATCAAAGAATGATTTACAGCTTCTCACGAGCCTCGACCTAACTACAGCAGAGTCCAGAGCCTTAACGTCTGCCTGGCTGTCTATATAGACAGTGATTGTTTTACCAACGATATTACTCTCGCGTATAATTTCAGCAGTCTGTATAATGGCTGCGACCTCGGCCTGGAAGACGCTGCAGTCGTAGTTTATTCTGAAGGAGCGGTTTATTCCTAGGGCCTCACAATAAACTCCGGCTCCCGTGCCAATGTCCATCTTAGAACCGTCGGTGTAGAAAGCCAACTCCTTTTTCTTCATGGTTGTACGATTCTTCCAGTATATTCTATCGGGAATTCTTGTAGTGAATCTCCTTTCGAATGCTAGCATCGGGTTCATGTGATCAGTTCCCGTCAATCCGCTGGTGATCCCCCATCGGGACGGAATGGAGGCATGGCCGTAAAGACTTGATGACCACAACCGACCTTCTCTCACTCTTACAGCGGTTTTAGCCGCCAGACTGCTGCTCTATATGTCAAGCGGATTGAAACTAAGCATGGTTTACATTGCCGCTGTTGGTGTTGTTCTCATTGATCCCATGACTCCGATGCACGCCGCCCTCTGGATTTTGGTGAGGTTTCAAAGCTGGTATTGCTTCTCAAGTGCCGTCCACCATACTAGTGAACCATACGTGAGAATGGGTCTTACAACCGCCGCGTATATCCAGTACACCACAGCCGGTTTGAAGCCCCACGTATTGCTGAAAGCCTTTTTGCAGATGCAGAAAGCTACGCTTGCTTTTTTAACGCGTTCGACAATATTTTCCTTGCAGTTAAGTTTGGAATCTAGAACTACGCCCAGATACCGAGCTGAACTTGAGACACTTAGTTCAGTGCCACCAATATTTGGGGGTCTGAAGGTAGGGATTGATCTCCTCTTAGTGAAGAGAACTACCTCCGTCTTTGAAGGATTCACTCCCAGCCCTTTGCTGTCGACCCAGTTATCCACTAGGATAAGGACTGGAGGAAATTTTCCCGAAACCAGGATAACGACATCGTCCGCATAGGCCGTCACGTTGAAGCCGTTTTCCTTCAGTATTACCAAGATCTCATCCACCACAAGGAGCCATATTAGCGGGGACAAGACTCCACCTTGGGGTGTTCCTCTGCAGACCGTTCTCCGGATGGTTACATCTCCTAGCGTTGAAGATATAATCCTTGATTGCAGCATCTGCGCAATCCGGTTGCAGAGGGCGGTGTTGAGATGTGCTCTGTGCAGACTGTTCAGGATCGCGTTAGAGCTTACGTTGTTGAACGCTCCTTCAATGTCCAGGAACGCCCCAAGAGTGGACTCCTTGAAGTGGAGGGATCTTTCTATGCTCGATACGACCCGGTGGAGGGCCGTGTCTACCTATCTACCGCAGATGTATGCATGTTGTGATTTAGATAGGTAATCATCGCTGATCACACCTCTTAGATATATGTACATCTATCAAACGTTCCAAATTTTTAGCAAAAAGGACGATAGACTGATAGGTCTCAGGTCTTTTGCGTTTGTATGGCTCGCTTTCCCTGCTTTGGGAATGAAAACAACGCGCACCTCCCGCCATGCTTTAGGAACATAACCTAGCTTAAGGCATCCTGTGAAGATACGTTTGAGCCATGGAATAGCAATATCCACTGACTCTTGCAGCATCACAGGTCGAATGTTATTCATTCCTGGTGCCTTATATGGAGCAAATCTTTTTGGTTTCTTTCTCCGTTTTCCCTTTGGTCTCCATTTTTCCATCATCTTCTTTATGTTTGACCTTTGGTTGGCTTCTTGCTCCTTTAAGCACCTCCTACCGCTCCAATGTTTGAGACGATGCAGCTTTATCCTCTTTTTTGTTTTTTTTATTTTTTTTTCGGCTCCTTGCATTTTTGGACACCTCCTTCCATTCCTGTCTTTGTATCGGAGTGGTTTCTACACCTTCTTCTAATATTCGCCGCTTTCCTCTTTTCGGGGTTGGCAGTTGCTCTTCTATTTCGCGGGGACGCTTTGTATTTCCCTCGACTAGTTTGAGCGCTGTGGATGTTTGTGCGCTTTAATTAGCCTGGTCTGCGTTCCTTTCTTTGTATAAGGTTTCTGCAGTCATCGCTCTTTTTTGAAATGCTGATGTATTTTTAATGAGGTCCCTCATGGCTTGGTTAATGTGGCGTTGAGTCCACATTGCATCCTGCAGTTCAAAGATTTTTTGGCTTAGTTTCTCCAGCAGATCTCTACCTTCTTCGTTTCTGCCGGTCTTCCATATTCCTCCAGCACTCATGGGGTTCTTTCGTACCTTTAATGGGGTTTTGGTCGTGTCTCCTTCCCTCAGGTCGAACCCTGTGATACCACTCATGTGGCTCGTACGCGCAGTCCTCCGCTTTACAATTTTCCTGGTGTGTTGTACGTTGGTATCTTCATGATGCGAAGTGCCTGCAGCTCGTGAAGTTTAAGACCTTCTTTGTATCAACCGATATGAGGAGTTCGAACTATGTTTATCTTGTGTCAGCTAATAGTAATAAGTTTGAGTCATGATAGGTCGCCAAAATAATTCATCAACGATGAAGTTCCTTCATGTGTGTTTTTCACACGTTCTTACTACGATTTGTTTGCTTTTTTCTGGTATTGCATCCAAATTTGTTGCGATCATCATCCAAACATGGAAGCGAAAAACACCGGCAAAAAGTTGAAACAGAAAATCAACTGAAACACTTGGAATTGATGTCAATGCCTTTTTGTGGATTGCTGAAGACCTTGCACCATGCTCGCACACACTTGCTACTTTTGTTGTGATGGTTTCTCCATTTTTGTTTCATTTTTTTTTTTTTTGCATTCTGATTAGAAGGTGCTTCACTACAGAGAGATATAGATACAATTGCGCATTCAAATAGATACGCCAAGCTGAGCTGACTAATCGAGAAAAAGGCACAGATACTGCTCGACGAGCACTATCACACGTCTCTTGCATGCGCATTGTTTGTAATTTTTATTTTTATTTTTTGTTCTTATATTTTTATTTATTTAAATTATGTGTACCTAGTTACATATACGTATACACGGTGACTTTTGGTGTAATGATTCTAACGCATATGCAACTATCACGCCGTGCACTCGAGCGCGCGATTACTATCGCTGCGCGGACTTTGTAATAAGGTTTCCTGTGTGTGCTCTGTGTGACTGCTTGCTTTGCTTTCTTTGTTTTTTGTTTTCCTCTGAATTAATTTCTTTGCATGATATACGCAGTTGGATTATGAGGAAATTTCCATTTGAATATTGAATGGATTTCCATTTGATTTCGAAGAATTCTCAGTGTGACATTTCGAACTTTTGACACTTCGAACTTTTGACACTCCGAACTTTGACATTTCGAACTTTAGGTGACAGTTCCGTCAAACAATAGTCTTGATCGACGATTTATTATCGAAAATGTGACAGCTCTTCAAGTGAAGGAATTCAGATTGGTTTGACAGTTGACATAAGTATGTCAAATGTTCGATGGAAAGGCGAAACATTAATCGAAGATACATTGTTACCGAAGCGATTGCCTAGGATAAAGAACAACGTCCCGTCCCACAAACGTCAAATTCCTCTGAGTTTTGACAGATGTAGACGTAATCATTAAAATAAATCATTTGAGAGATTATGTTGCAGCAAACAACCATCACCAGTGAGTTCTTTGCCAACTGAGCAACAATTGACTCAATCAAAGGCATTTGGAAACGAGTTCCCCATTAGCCAAAATAACAACTTCTACAGAGTCCTCTAGTTTTCTTATTTGAAATACAAAGCATACATGGCCGGCTCGAGGACATTGTCACGGAGATCATGGGGCGTCGAGACTTCGATCCCACCTATTCAATTGGTAGCAACATTGTTGCAACAATCTTGTGTGTGGTGGATGTTTTTACTTTTTCTTTTGTTATAAGGAATATCCATGGCTAAGCAGGAACTGTTTAATTTCCTTTTTCGAGATCAAAGATATCTGTAAGACGGGGTCCGAATGGATGGCGTACAATGTTGCTGAGCAATTATGAATGGCGGCGAATTTGTTGGATGGATTTGCTAAAGAACGAGTAACAATTGGATTCGTATCTTTCTTGAATGTAGTTACGACAACGTTGGCATTAAGTGTGCTAAGTAACTCATGCTGGGTTTTAATTGTAAGCCGGTTAGGGTAAGAGCAGTTGTTCAGCTGGTTCACAGCAAAAAAAGTCATTTTAATTGCTAATAGGTTTCCAGTTGTATAAAGATTTTCTCCTGAAGGTCGAACACAAATTGATACAATTTAGTAATGGAAATCATAGTTTCCTGCGAAGGTATCACCATAGAAACTACGAATACTCTCTGCGCAGGAAAACTTGGATAATCACTGGAACGCTGTGAAAAATGCGTCGGTAAAAAAGCAGAAAAGTTACCGCGTATGGCTATCTGCCTACTCCTGGAGGTGGATCGCTGAGAGTATTGCAATCAAGGCTCGGATTGCTCAGACGAAATTGTTCAGACGAAATCAACCTTCGTTATAAGGAAACTGAGCAGTGCCTTGTTGTATAAAATTAACTACACTCAAAATGAATGAACTACTCTTCTTCGATTCCCAAAATTCATCTCGACTCTACTCAAGTATGTGTCCATCCAATGCTTGAAACCAGCTTACCAGTTTTTGGATTCGAAAATATCTCCGCCAGCGGTGCCGGCTACAGCAGCAAGCCGTGCAGCCTTAGACACAGCAGTTGTCACCAAGCGTTCCGGATGAATTATGAAGGCTCCTGTTCGCTTCATTACCTTTTAAGGGAGGGGAGTCCTGTGAACAGAGCTGCGACAAAATCCATCGTTTTCCGAGTCAGCCCTTCCGTTCCGAACTGGCCTGTCGCCTTTTTGGTCATTCTTTTTCCTGCGTTCATCGATCTGTCTTTGGCTGAAAGCGACGACGACAAGGCATCTTCTAGGCATCCGCTGTGCTTCTCAATAAAATAAAATTCGTGGAGTCAATTTTCAATATCGTTCACTCATTACAATAGAAACAGAAGACCAGTTGATATTTTTAGAGCTCCGTGGAAATACCATCAATCCTTGCCGTCTTATGCGATGCACATACTGGTATTCCACTTAAAGCAAACATCGGTCTAAAGCGCTTTTCAAAATCGTGGCAAACCACACCTTCGATCTTCTTAGCTGGTCCTCATCAGAAGCTAGCAAAACTCGTCCAAATTCTTCATCAGGTGTTTATGCACTCTGTGACTGCCAATCACCTCTTTGGTGTTTTTGTGTACGGTTCTGTAATGGCATCTGCTTGGTGTTTCTTCGGCTTGACTGGTTGCTTCCACTCTTCAGTCTATCTTCCGGTATCTGCGAAGAACTCCACGATCTCCCGGTAGTACCTTTTCCTCCGGTTACATGTACTTTTTTCAAAGCATTTCGATGCTAGTTTATGTTCAGCGGAAAGGCACTGCTGATTGTCTCTTCTCCTTGTGCAAGATGGTCCCTTAGCTGTTAGCGCCCTACGTGATTCTTTTGTCATCGTGTCATGCCTGTTTCGTTAAAGAGGGGAATTGTTGAAAGACATCATCGCATAATATAAGAAGTCTTGATAATCTTCGTTACGACTAGAGTTAGGCAGGTTACTCCAAGGCACAATCTTCAACTTGAGGACACTCATCTTCAGTAGGTACTCCTACAAGAGTTGCATTTTTACGTTCCCACTTATAATTATTTTGACTGAAAAGAAAATTTAGCTCCAAATCCTAAATAGACTTGACACAACATTTGGCTGCTTGCGCCAACGCATTCACCGAAGCAAACAAACTGGCCGGGTGTATGGAACACTAAGAGAGCATGACACCATGCACTGGACCTACCACAAACCGCATTCGAATCAGCAGTCGAGTGACTGTAAGCAACCTTGCTATCTAGTTACGTCTACTGAGCAAATATCTATAAAGCTTGTAAGTTGTAAGGTCATCCTGTTCTTAAATACGTTTACTAGCGCCCACAGGAAAAATTCTTCGTTTATCTTAAGGTGACAACTTCAAAACAAAAAAAACACGTTTAAGTGGAATGCAAAGGCCATGATAGTAGTGTTCAACAAAACTTGTTGCAATATTTATTTAAGCGACAGGAAGGCATACGATTTAGATAGTAGATTCAAGAGATAGTTTAAAACTACCTCAATCTATGTATTTAAGAAATGTTCCTCCTATTGACAGAAAGATAAATTAGAAGCCTTTGCTGATGTTAATAGATACTTAGTCATGATGACATTAGAGGAGAACTGCCCTCTTAAACAGAAGAAGGTTTAAAGGCAATCCCCTTGATGGGATAGTCATCTTACATATCTCAGGTTCACACTACTACTACTCGCATATTCTCCCCAACTCCAACTAAGATATCAAAAACTTGAAAAAGAATCTGTCAGACAGTTCTGTAATGACTTCTCTGACACCTATTCCAGATGGCGGCTGTACAAACTTCTTGCCTCTGACAAGACTGTTTTTCTGAGCTCCCTTATCCAAGAGGAAGAAAGTCAGAAGTATGCTCTTGAACTCTTACTTAATTAATTTTTTTCCCGTTAAGACCAAGTTTACTAAAGCTCTCTCTCTGTCTGCCTACCAGGGAAGACTTGATGCTATATATTCTTTTGAGCCGTTTAAAGCTACAGATGAAGACAGTATATTTCCATCATTGCTTCCACCATCAAAGGGGTCAATCAAGTACCGTAGAGCCGCTACATCTCTGACAAATCTCAAAATAATGCACCACATATACACACTGATGTAGTTGTTCCTCTTCTGGTGAGTCCATCAGAATTACAATTCCCCGGAATGTCCCTATGCCCCGGCATCCAACTTAAGTGAATAGTTTAACATCCGTTCCGCCATCTCCTCGAGAGACGATCGGCAGTCTAGGGCTACTAATGAATAGAAACGTGAGCAAGCTGAAATTGAGATGAAAGAGTTTAAGACAAAAGTTCAAGATTTTAGCACTGTATCTGTAGGAACTCCTTCTACGGAAAGTGGAGCAGGGATGCAAGTAATTATCCCGCAAGGAGGTTTTCATGTTACTGGAAGACGATGACGAGTGAGATGATTCGGGTGGTTTATTTTTTGAGCACGAGAGCATCCCAACGTCATGGTAAAACAGCTACCTAGCGTTAGTATTATTCCCAAAAAGGCCTTTGATGGAGTCACTACGAAAGTGGCAGTCTTTAAAAAGTCGCATACTGTCTAGCATACCTAATGCAGGATACCTATCGGCATGTACCTAACAATAGTTGCAGTTTGCAATTTGACGTGGATCACAGATCGGTCATGCGTCCATTACTTTCTCACCCACGATATCCAAGAGAACAGGCTCTAGACTCTGCTCTATGTTGATGATGTAGCCCCTCTGTCAGACGACGCAGTAGCCTCACAACGAGGCTTCTGCCCATAGGCAGAAGAGTTTCATTAACAACGCAATTTACGATATCGTTCGCAAAACTCTGACGTAGGAGGCCGATTGAGGATTCTAAAGCTCAAGCGCTATCGTATACCTTAATCCACAAGATAGGTCCTAAGACCGATTCTTGTAAAATCCCACCAAACGTGGGGTATTACTGTATGTACCTCATCATCTGTATCGCATAACAGCATCCTTTACAGGAATTAATTTAACATCGGCTAGTCTGTACGCTCCTATGACAGAAGAGTGACAAAATTATGGAAAGCTATAAGTCCGGTAATCATCAAATAGCCTCAAATGCAAATCCTTCGAAATATCTACGGATCTGTGCTGATAGCACATTTAGAAGATCCAACCACGAAATATGTGGACTGTAGAGTGCAGTAGATAAATATAGTAGTAGAGCCCAGCACTTAACATGGTTAGGCAATGTAGAGCGGATGAATAGCTATGCATTGACCCGAGGAGTATTTTTGGTCTTCAATCGTGTGGGTTGGTTGGTTGAGGTGGGGCGGTTCAAAAAGAACCCGATTAACGCTATTGCGCCATTTTGATACCACAAAACTCATGTGCACCTGGTTGTATGAATGAGTATACGGTTGAGGAAGATGGATATGCTAGACGCAGCTTGTCGAGTTTAGGTAAAGAATGAGGGCTTCAATCCTTTTCTCAGATATTTCTCCCGGGTCATCGAATCGTGTGGGTAGTTGGGAATTAATCTCAACGACCTTGGTGTATGTCTTCTACCAGTATTAAGCAAGGAAACTGTCATTGAGACAGACTTTCAGAAAAAGATAGAAAGGTTTGAGTATCTCTGTCTGTACCGATAGCCAAAGCATTTAAGGTATTAAGGCGGTTAGGGCATTGTTCAACTCTTCTGAAAGAGTTGGAGAATGCAAGGAACACAAGGACGTCTTTAATTCTTATTTCTGTCCAAGGTTGCACTGAAAACCTGGAGAATGAGGTCTTCGATGAGACTGTTAGGTAAAGCTCAGACGAGGATTTTCCTAGACCTGAACCTGAGTTGGGTATTTCTGCGTCCTTGAACAGGGCTTCCATCTACGATTTGGTTTCTTACGAGAACATTTGTACGAGTAAGTGTCATGACTCCAGGATACAAGCAGACAAAACGGATATTCTCGGACGTCGGTAAGAAATCCGCGGCATTCTTGATGTCTTAAAGCAGAAAAGCCTGCAGAAGACTTACTAGGACTGTATGGCCGTAGAGCGACATTAAATATCCTCAAATGCAAATCCTTCGAAGATCTACGGATCTGTGTTAATGGCACATTTAGAAGATCGAACCACGATCATCTCTGACGTCTCCGACGCTATGTGGTTAGGGCGATAGGTTTGGTTAGGTATGTAGGCCGACAGGGAGGGACGCTCTCTGCCACAATCAGGTCAGCGTTGACTCATTGCGGTATCCATGGGGGAAAAAGTAATCCCTTACCCAATGAAACTAAAAACTACTAACTCAGTCACTTACTACATTTCTGCATACAAACCACCCTGATGATTTGATGAAGTTCAGCATCTTTCCTGTCGAAACGCCGGAGAGCTCCTCGAGATCCTGGAAGAAATATTTACCAAGGAACTTTTTCCTGGGATGTTGAATACCCGGACAATGGCACCGGAAGTGGCTTGTGTCCTCAAAAACGTCCTCGTCACCACAGCCTCTACAGAGTTCCTCCTCCGTCAGGCGTAGTTTCTTTATGTGGTACCGCAGATTGTTGTGCCCCGTGATGATGCCCACGAGGGTGGAAAGGGATTTCGTATCTTTCCGGGTGATTCTCTCGGTCCTTGCTTTGTCGAAGGATGGCCATAGCTTCCTAGTGATGGCGCAAGTTTCCATGGAGTTCCATCTTGTGTTCGCCTCCTCAATGGCTTTATTCCCTGCAGCGAGCTTGAGTGTGCAAGGCGGGATACACACAGGAGGGTCAACTTGTTCCGGTGGGGCTGCTGAGCCGATTCTCGCCAGCTCGTCGAGAGCAATACCTTGTGCTGTGTTCCAAGAACGCTGAGCTCTTCTCGACAACACTTCACAAGCTTCGATTTAATTTCTATGTCAGTAATCGCTTTTATAGCTGCCTGGCTGTCGATAAAGATGGTGATACCTTCGGGTGGTATTGCCCTTACCGTAGACTCACGGGCGGCTGTTGCCACTGCTAAGACCTCTGCCTGGAAAACACTGCTGTGGTCTGGAAGTCGTATGGATTTTGATACACCTAGAGGGTCGGAGAAGATACCTGATCCTACATCAGTGCTCATTTTTGAACCATCTGTGTAGATGGCTATAAATTCGGCATTAGGTATATGACCGCTTTTCCAATCTTCCCTGCTAGGGTAGGCGGTAGAGAAAAGCCTTACAAAGTCTAAATATGGCGTCATGTAATCCGTTACGGGCATGAGGCCAAAGTAATCGAGTAGGATCATCGAGTGACCTGTTCTGCTTGGTTTCCAGTTCGCTGACTGACTTATTCTCATAGCATTAATGGCTGTTGATGTGCGTATAAAGATGTCTAGCGGTAGTAGGTTGAGGATAGCCTCGAGTCCTGCGGTTGGGGTTGTCCTCATTGCACTGGTGATGCCAATGCACGCTAGTCTTTGAACTTTGGTGATTGCCTTTAAGTTGGTGGATTTGTTGACAGCTGGCCACCATACTAGATTGCCGTAAGTCAGTATGGGTCTAACTATAGCCGTATACATCCATAGTATGATTTTGGGGGAGGGTCCCCAGGTTCTACCAAAATTTCTACTATATGAGTAAAAGGCTATCGTTGCTTTTTTAATGCTTTCCTCTATATTTAATCTCCAATTGAGCTTTTTGTTCAGTATAAGGCCCAGGTGTTTTGCGCTATCGGACAATCTGAGTGGGATACCATCAACAGAAGGTGTTCCAAACTCCGGTATTTTCCTCTTATTCGTAAAAAGTACGAGTTCGGTTTTTTGGGGATTAACCTTTAGACCGCATCTCGTGGCCCATATGCTAAGAGTATTTAGGGCTCCGTCAAGTTGTCCGCTAAGGGTAGGCAGGAATTTACCTGTTGCAAGCAGCACGACGTCATCCGCGTACGCGGATTAGGGCGATGATGTTGCTGAATTTCCTTTACAATTATCCTGCCTTTGGTCATATTATGTGGCAATCTTCGGTGGTGACATGTGGTAAGTGCTGATAGTGTAAGCCTCTAATGAGACCAAAAAATTCCTTTAAAATACGTTAAACAAGGTTTCTTCATGATAGTACAATGGAACAGTTGAATCTCAGTGCTCCAGTGGAATATTTCCTTTTCCGAAAAAGAGGACATCGCCACGTACCGCCTTGCATACCTTGAGATGCTTAAATCTCTTGATTAGTCCACGATCCCACTTGCGAAAATTATGTTCAGAGGCGACATGGGCGTAGTCGAAATAGTAGCTAGAAACAGCAGGTCTAGTTGGCTCTAGAAGAGTGGTCCTAGATCGCTTTACTTCCGGATATCGCAAGACCAATGACGGCTGAAGGCATCCACCGATTATTGTTTGTTGCTTACTTACTTAAGTGGCGCGGTAGTGCTGGGTGAACCTGGGCCTTAACCAACAAGCCTCTCCATTTAGCTCGGTCTTTAGCTAATTGCTTCCAGTTGCGTACTCCAAATTGGTCGAGGTCCCTTGAACTTGTGCGCGCCACCTACGGCGAGGAAGCCCTCTACTACGTCGTCTCTCCGGGTTGAATTCGAAGAGGTTACGAATCTGTCTGTTACGTCAAATAAATCATAAAAAGCTGGAATCTGAGCCCATGGCGCCAAAAAGGACTTTCTTTCAGAAGCTATTCTGTATATCGTCGGATGGAAGCATGCACCTCTGGGCATAGTAGCCGAATAAAGTTTATCCCGGGATAAATCCCTTAATATTCTAGACTTGAATCCTTAGACCATGACAGGTTCTTTGAAGCTTTTCTCACGCATTTGTGACTCTAAAACCGATTCACTGTTCAATTCGTTAAATAACTCCTAACACCACACAAGACATGCTATGTTCCCTCCAAAGTCGAATGGAATTCCATATTCAGACACACACATGGGATGAGACCTCTTTTGTTGCATAATGAGCTCGCTTCGACTTTGAACCTTCCAATCCGAGATGTACACACCTCGCGCAACACTCCATCTGGTTATCACAATAAAATCCATTGTCCCCCGTCCAGCTGTTTGGTTCAAGTGAGTGGATCCCGCCTGCTGATCGTCATCAACAAGGACACTTCGACTCATACCGCTGTGCTGGTGTGGAATTACAAAGAAAAATCAACAACAACAAAGAAGAAACCATGTCGAGTCGAAGGGGACAACTCCCTCGCTTCCGGGATGTCTTTGCCATTATCTGACGCGATCGGTCTGATCGCACTCTGTGCGCTCAAGTGCTCTTTGGTGGGTGATCCGCTTATGTGCACCCTCACCCTCACCCAGAGAGTGTGTGTGTTCTGTGCTTTGTGTGTTGCTGCTGAGTCAGGGGAGGTCCGCTCAAAACAGAGCACTTCACACTGGAATCGTGTGTAGCTACTATGGTACGGCTTCCTCTTTGTTAATATATTTAAAAAAAATTTTATTTTTTTTTTTATTTTGAAATTCAAATGCGGTCGTCGGCCTTTTCCCCCAATTTTTTCGTTGGTTTCGGCGTGTTGTTGAATGTTGATTTTATTCCTCAACGACGACGACGACGACGATGGTGTCCCGGTTGTTGTACTGTGGTTGGTGTGGTGGTGCTAGTGACTCTTTGATCGTGGAACACAGGGTGTGGTGGCGTGGTGGAGTCATAGAAAACACACAGATACACAGCGATAGGCAGCACGTTTACACGTGTAGGCAATACTATTGAGAGCGCATGCTAATTATCACTAAGGGGGTGTTATTGACACCACCGAGTTATATAGCCGCTTTGTGGGCCAATTTTTTATTTTTTTATTTTTGTACTCGTAAAGTCAGACTCTGGAATAAATAGAATTTAATTGAATAATTTTAGAAAAAAGCGCGAGAGATGTACATGTGAGGATTGATGAATCACAAATTGCGCCTCTTGCGACCACCAGATATACACTGAGTGGTGGCTGTGTGTGTGTTTGTTGTGATGTTTTTGATTAATCGGGGCCAATGTGGGGTTGTTAACATCAATCGGTTGAGATGGGATAATGTTTGTGCTGATATCAGTCGAATGGGGAGTTTAGTATCTCAAATAGGGAAATCATTGAACGCAAAGTAGGTGGGTTTTCATATGACGCAGGAGTTTGTTGAGTGGCATATACTACGCCCTATTCAATCCAGAGTGAAACTGTGAGTTGGGATGGATGTTCAAGAGCGATAGGATGGGTCTACTTGCTCATATGCATCATAAATATCTTTGGACTCGAAATGTAATCAAAAAATATTCCCAGTTTCATGGAGAACTTCATTATTTTTGCATTCTATCCTAATATTCCGATAGAACTTTGTATAAGCTTCACCTTTGGGCGAAATTTTACGTTTTTTAAATAAAAATTAATATGTATCGAGCTATGGTAAATAGATCTCTCCCTCTTTCAGTTGCATTTTCATTTATTTCGGCCCAATTCGATCAATGTACCTTCCTGTTTGTGAGTAGGATCTGACGTAAGGAGATGTCTCCTCCTGAGGTACATTGAAATCGGATAGAATTAGGAGAAGAAAACTTCAGCTCTCTAGGTGAGACAATTCAGAAGTTACAAGAGTGAGACAGATTGACATTGCGACAGACGAAGAAACAGTGTGTTGAATCCGCAAAGGGTTTAGCTATCAGATCCGAAATACTAAAAAAAGAAACATAATAAACTGGCCTGTATTTTTGGAAATGAATCTCGCTTCAGTCATGTTGAATCGAGCTTGTTGATCCTGTTGGTTCTCGAAATGTTCGAAAATTTAATACATGGCGATCGAAATATGATCAATTTGATGTGCGGTTTCATGGTCAATGCTCAACATGAGCATCTCCTTCCGCCCTCCAGATCACGATAGCGTTTTTCAGGCGGAAGTCATGACGATTAAGGTAGCCCTATCCCACCTAAAATGTAATGTACTATCTGTCAGGGATATTAGCATTTTCACTGACAGTCAAGTGGCAACTAACTCTCTGGAATCGTGCTCCTTCACTTTAAATGCCGCCTTAAACCGCCGTTTGTCTCTTACGGAGATGACAGAGCAGTTCAACATTCACCTATGCTGTGTGCATATGGACATGCCGGGAAACTGCAGGGCGGACGAGCTCGCCAGACAGTATACAACTCTAAGGATTCTGCGTGATAGGTAAGCCCTGGGTATGCCTCTCGCTACATACAAGCATCTACTAAAGCTGCATTTTTTTTTTTCTTGTACAACCCATGCCCGCGCGGCAACGACACTGCGACCCGAGAGATCTATTCTATCGGAGGGTTAGAGTTAATCTAACAGACGTACTACCTGCCTTATGAAAGTGAGTATGGCTTTAATAGTGGAGCATTTCAGATCCACTGACGTAAGTATCTCTTTGTGGAGAATACGTTTCCTTAACCAGTTTAGGGCAGGGTATTCACAAAGAATGTGTCCGTATGTTTCATCCTCCTCTAAGCATAACCGACAGTCCGTTCCCTATCTAAGTTAAGGATTTTCTTGTAGGAATAAGGTTTGATTAATCAGTTGGATTATCTTAGACCTGGCCCATTGGTCCAGTGGTCTAGACGAAGTTTGTTTTCCCATTCGTTAATCAGCGTTGTAGCTGTTGCCCAGTTGACGCCACAATAAGGTTCAGGACCTATGAACGCAGATTCTGAGTCAGCCCTAGCAAGCTCATCTGCAGATTCGTTGCCCACAATCCTTTGGTGTCCAGAAACCCAACCGAGTTTTACCCTGCTGTATTTGGCAAGGTCTTGTAATGCATCGTAGCATTCGGACCTGCATTGCGATTGATCGGGAAACTACTGACTGCTCAAAACTTGGCTTGGGCCAGTAGCGCAACAATCAAGTTCGTGATGAAGTGCTTACTTTACCTCCTAGTGGTGGTCCCCGGGCAACTATACGTATAAACTCTTATACGTGTAGGCTAAAATTGTAAGTACGGATTGTCTAGGGCCTTGATTCTAGGCTATGTAACGTGGGCCAGCAACCTGCGTTACTAAAAACCGACCGCTACAGAAACCGACGCTATGCCTCGGATAAGGAATGGTCATATGTTGACGACTTTTGGCTATTGTACACGGACAAAGATAGGTTTCTGGAATGTAAAGACGCTCCTCGACTCAGGAAGCGAAGGTCCTTACAATGCCAGATTCCTCCAACTGGAAAAGGAATTCATGCGATATCAATTGGACATTTCGGGGGTAAGTGAAATAAGATGGTTAGAAGCGGGCGAGTACTAGTCCCCAACGCGTAACACTGTACTACTTTATTCTGGAAGACCATCCGGAAGTCCGCGGGAATATGGAGTCGGACTACTGCTAACAACAACAGCACGCAAGGGCCTAATTTCCTGGCAGCCTCATGGTGATAGGATTTTGACGGTCAGATTCCGGACTAGAGTATGACGCGTCACCATCGTACAGTGTTACGCCCTAACGAATAGTTCGTCTGAGGACGAAAAGGAGATCTTCTACAATCTCTTAAGCGCCGTCTTCAACACAACACCAAATGGAGACATTGTCATAGTGATGGGGGATTTGAATGTCAAGGTAGGCAACGACAACGAAGGGCTCAAAGATGTAATCCGGAAGCATGGACTAGGCAACCGCAATGAGAACGGCGAAAGGTTTGCGGATTTCTGCAATGCCAACCGCCTTGTGATAGGTGGCACCATGTTTGAGCACAAGACCTGCCGCAAAGTCAGCTGGGTTGCCAACGACTGGCAAGCAACTTCCAACCAAATTGACCAGTTTACCATCAGCCGCCGTTTTAGAAGTAGTCTCCTGGACATCCGAAACAGGCGAGGGGCAGATGTGGGGATAGTATGTGATCACCATCGTATGATAGCTACCCTCCAACTACGCACTGCTGCAGTTCGAAGATCCCACGACAACACAAGAATGCCAAGGTTTAACATCGATAGACTTAGTGATCCCTCAGTGCGCCAACAATTAAGGGAGCACTTTTCGCAAGGTGTGGAAGCAATCAGCAGCTCAATGCCCGCAACCATTGAAGACCATTGGTGTGCTGTGAAAAATATTTTTACATTTGGTGCTGAAAGAATTGTCGGTCGTTCGCAGGGAAGACATATATTGGACCAATTTCCACGGTCCAATATTTCAACTTCGAATAATCTGCTGAAGCAATGTTGCCTGAACATAATATCTGGTGTAGTGCAGAACATGTCTCTTTTAGGGATTGAGTTGAGTACCTTTAAATGTCCCACTAAGCCACCTGAGTTATATTCATAATCTAGCTGCAGCTTGATGGCATATCTAGCACCCAACTTCCTAATGAAGATTAGTAGGGGTGTTAACCCGACAATATCTTCCAGAGCTGTCGTAGGGCAGGTGCACATCGCACCTGTAATGCCAAGACAGGCAATTCTTTGCAACTTCTGCAACTTGTTTGCTGTTGTCTGCTTTAGAGTTTTTGGCCACCCGACGATGGCCGCATATGGAGTGATAATGTGTCTAACCATCATTATGTACAACCAATGTATCATCTTAGGAGAGAGACGCCAAGTTCTGCCGTATAGGCGTTTACTGGCCCACAGTGCTCTAGTAGCACGCTCTGTGAATTCCGGGACTTGATGTATGAATTCCAGTTAAGTCGTTTGTCAAGAATTACACCAAAATATTTGACTTCGCTGGAATAAACTAGTGTGGAGCCTCTGATTGTAATAGGTTCAAGGTTGACCTGTGCCTTCCTTGTAAACGGCACCAGAACGGTTTTACTAGGATTGATGTGCGTAGCCTAGGGAATAGCGACCGGCGGCCACCTGATTATAAAAGGGGACATCCGAAGTATTTTCAACCACTCCATCGCTGGCAGTACAATGGACTGCAACGAGTCTGAGTGCTCTGTGATTTCTATTTCCTTTTCTTCTTCTTCTTCTTTCTTTTATCAGCGAGGTTATGATCCGAAAATAAGGGGTCATAACCCTCCCCCTTCACCGCATTTCTACTGATTCGCATGTGAGGTTCGCCTTTTATTAAAAAAAAAAACTGAAGAAACTCCAGGATTTAAAATCGAATGCAAGAATCACAGCAAACTCTTCCCGACTAGTTCGGGGATCACCCATGGAGTAAGTCTGCACTGAAACGTACTAGCTCCGGAGTTTCAAACCACTTCTCCAAAAAATATCTGTCTTTCGTGTCTCATCTCTTCACTCCCATCATACGAAATGTAATAGTATTAAACGAGTTACAGAATGTTGGATTTATTGGAAACGCCAACCTTTTAAACCATCTGATTGCCACAGGCACATCAGTAAATTGTGTAAATAAAACAACGTCCAGCACAAAACAAAACAAACAACATCAACCAGAGTCAAGTCCATTGTTCCATAGATCCAACGATATCGTTGTGCCATAAAAGTGACTCAGAAATAAATAATGTTGTTCCGATAACATTCAATTGCCACACAATGAGGAGTGCAACCAAACTCCATGTTTACATCATCAGTGTTCTTATCTCGGAACTAGAAATGTCCAGTTGTGCCTCTATTGAGATACTATCGGACGCCCATTGTAGTTCGGGCTTTGTCCCAATTACCCGCCGTAAAGTAGGTCATTCTCCAAACTTGTTGTGACTCATCATCACAACACCATAGATCACTCGTTGATATGATTCATAATAACCGATAAGAACGGGTTTCGATTTCGAAATTACATCTGAAGGTAGGCTCCGGGGGGGATATCACCGATGAGTGTTTTGGTCGTGACACTTTCGTGAGAGATCAATCGACGGAAAGCACACCATTTTCGGATCTCTTTGTATTTTGGGTACTTTTCCGTTTCCATGTGGTCCTCCTCCTGGTCTTTGTTTCAGTTGCAGCAGTGCGACATTGTTGCAATCTTTGTGTTGTGTGCCATTTTACCGATGGGTTAGGTTAAGTCATTTCAGCCGTATATGGGATATGTGGCCTACTTATGGACTTTATCAGTCGATGGTGACACTTGGTTGCAGAAGTATTCCTTGTGCAATGCATGACTGCGGGTGGAGAGATATTATTGTGTGGCTCGTATCCATTATAGAAGTTGAACGTAATGAGGACACTATTGGATCAGATTACAACGAAAATTTGAAGTAGACCAGCTGCGGAATCGAATTTGATAGGAGCACCTGGGTGACGGTAACCAATTGAAAGGCACTCGCTTCATAGACATTTTGAGAGACCAACTCATACTGAACTATAACTCAATAAGCTTAGCAGCTGGCAGAGATCACTTAATATGATCGTGAATCATTTATAAACGAGGAGACAATATACTCGTCTGGCATGAAAAACAATCTGAATCCAAAAAATAAGACTTTACAAAGCAGAGAAGAAAAATTTAGAGAAACCATCCTCGACACCTCGAACGCCACCCAATATCTAGTACGTGAAATATTGTCCTACGGGTACAAACTTGGTTAGGTTAGCTAGAATGGCTGCATCAAGCTAAAGCTAGGACTCACTTAAGCCAATAAGTAGGTCCCTTGTGGTACCATTTATAAGAAGTCCGGAGCCTTCAGTACTCATAACCCAAACTTAGGTACTAGGTGTGACACGTTACGTATTTGTTAGAGGATTGTTCCTCGGAGCCATAATGCATGCTCTGTAAAGGAAGTGTGCGTAACGCTAAGCGTATTACTGGAACTATAAGATGCCCTGCATTCCAGATCGCGCTGAACGCTTCTCAGAAGCGAACATGAAGATTATTTAATTAAACCTTAACTATTGCGAGGCAGTTGGTCCGAGAGTATGATGCGGATATCGCCATACTAAGCGAGCCGTACAAACAGCTGAATGAGGGTATATGGACTGCGGATACTACAGGCAAAGCCGCAATATGGATATGCGGCCAACGAGCCTTCGAAAGATGGTGATGCACCAGGCAGGCTTCGTGTGGACCAAAGTTAGTGGCATTTACATTACGGATCCTAACAGGCTTCCTAACGGGGCACTGCAAACTCAGGGAGCATCTACGGAAACTAGGTATAACAAACGAAGGCCTTTGCAGATTCTGCAACGAGTCATGTGAGACTCCGGAACATCTTCTGGTGTCCTGTGGGGCACTGACCCACAAAAGATTGATTCACTTGGGCAAATACCAAGTATCAGAAGAGGATATGCCAACCATGGACCCACTTCTCATTCTCAGATTCTTAAAAGAAACTAGTCTGTAGAAAGAGCTCTAAGGTGAACTATTCTCGCCAGGGCAAAGTAAGAGCATATGACCTTCAAACACAATTCCGCAGGAATTGCAATTGCGAAGGGGACTCTAACGAGGGAAGAAACCTCCTCAAGGTATTAGCAGGGGGCACAATAGACCATTAGGTCGCAGTGCAAAATAACCCTACACAAATAATAATAATAATAATGAGGCCAGGGAACGACTGGCTGGAAACATACATATTCCTTCATAACGAGCATACAGAATGAACTGAGAAGTGTCGAAAGACTAAGAACCAGCCCCTCGAAGTAATACCTAGCGGCAGTCCCGCGAGGAGAATGGTAGTAGGGTACACGGTGTGGATTAGTACGTCTAGGCGTATTGCTGCCATCTAAATGTTTGCATTTGCGAATTGTGGATGCTGGTAGACCGGACTGTTAGTATCTTTAAAAGATAACCACATCCATTAGCGCATCAAAAAAAAAGGTACTGGTTTCCCTGAATTGATTGAATTTCACGATGACAGGTTGCCCATGCCGACCATAAATTTAAAGTGGTAATGGGTGCATCCTTATCGAATCAGTTAGTTGAAGTTTTGATTTTGGTTCTGAAACTTGATTAGTCATTCAGTTTTAATGTAGTATTTCCTTAACAGATGGCAGCACAGATGCATATTGAACTTGTAAACTTGTACTCCCGACTGTTTGCCCACTGATCTGTTGGTAGAAAATTTATCATATCTATTGCCATAGTCTGTTGAGCAGTTTGCCTTCAGATGGCAGTAATTTAATCTAAGACCACCGACGCCAGCAAGCTGCTAATAACTATTACTTCAGTCAATACAACCGAAGATGAATTTAACGTTAAAACAAAGCATGACGAATCAGGGGAATTCAATCCAAAAGCATCGATGTCTCTGTCGGTAATCTTCACAGTGAGTGGTGTTGATGAACTAGTCACGACAAATTGACAGATCATGCAAAAAGAAATGATTGCAAAAGAAAGACGGGTGCAAGGTATGAATCATATGCTACATTCAGATTTTGCTAATTTTTTAGTTTGAACAATGCCATTGTTCAATCAAAGACAACTTAATTAGGTAATTCGGAGGAAAAGGCCTTGTTTCGGACTGAAGAACTACTCACTGATCGACCTTTGGGTTCGTTACGTTGCTAAGTCAAGGCAAAAACCTGTTTGATAGAATTTTGGAAGCAAGAAACATATATGTATGCTCAAAAACCTATAAATACTATTTGTGAAATGAAAACTTGTATCTAAGCAAAATCGATTTTGATTGAAAGATCTTTGAGGATCAGTTTTAATTTAGTCAAGATATGCACCAAAAGGGTGACGATGTTGCAAAGCCGTACCATGATCAAGCACAATAGAGAATGCAATCAACAGAGCTCAGAGGATCACTTTAAAATTAGTCGAGACAGCCACCAATGACCGCGATGCAATTTAGGGAACCAAATGATAAGGTGTCAAGGCACAAAAAGGCATAAATGTTCCAAGGAATGTTCTACAGCGGAAGATGGGAAAAACAGCAGAGGATCCATAGCTAAATGCTGCATGATTTAGAGGGTTGGGAGGATTACTATGAATATAGTCAAGACAGAAACCAAAAACTGTGACAAAATTCAACAGAAACTGATATAAAATCATAGCACAAGGAAGCAAATTTCTGCGGGAGTTACTTGACATAGATAGATGTGAAAAATAGCATATGATCGACAGCAAAGTAGTAAACACTTAACTGGAAGATCGCTTTGAATTTAGTGGAGACAGGCACCATATGACGGAATTCAGTGAAGATTTGTATGAAATCATAGCGCAAGAAGGGTAAAATTGTAGATAGTGAAGCTATTTGAAGGTGGAGTATAGAAAAAGGCAGAGAAAGTAGCATAACATCGACAGCAAAAGAGTAAGCACTTAACCAGAAGATCACTTTGAATTTAGTTGAGACAGGCACCATATGACGGAATTCAGTGAAGATTTGTGTGAAATCATAGCGCAAGAAGGGTAAAATTGTAGATAGTGAAGCTATTTAAAGGTGGAGTATAGAAAAAGGCAGAGAAAGTAGCATAAGATCGACAGCAAGTTATAAACACTTAACTGGGAGATCACTTTGAATTTAGTTGAGACAGGCACCATATGACGGAATTCAGTGAAGATTTGTATGAAATCATAGCGCAAGAAGGGTAAAATTGTAGATAGTGAAGCTATTTGAAGGTGGAATATAGAAAAAGGTAGAGAAAGTAGCATAGGATCGATAGCAAAAAAGTAAGTACTTTACCGGAAGATTTACTTTGAATTTAGTGGAGACAGGCACCATATGACGGAATTCAGGAAAGAATAGTATGAAATCAAAGCACAAGGAGGGAAAACTTACTGGTAGTGAAGGTATTTTAAGGTGGGATATAGAAAACAGAGCAAAGGATCAGCAACAAGATGAGATAGGATGGACAGAATTTAGATTGTCGTTTTGAACTTAGTCAATACGGACACCAATAGTTGTAGTGCAACTTCGGAAAGAGTTGTTTGAACTTATTATAGCCTAGAAGAAGAATGTTCTAACTTATTTGTTTATTTTATTATTTTTTATTTAGCGTATGGCCTAGGTACAATAATAAAGTGTTAAGTTAACAAAAATACAATGCATATGTACAAACAAAAAAACACATAGTATAAGATAAAACTAGTACATTTACATATATATACATATATTTATTGCACAAGGATTCTTAAAACTGGATGTCTAAGTTGAGTAGCCATTGGACAGCGGCAGGGTGGGCGGTATTGAAGTCGTGCAGGCCGCCATGGTACCTCCTGAGTACACATTCGGAAATGACGTGTCTAATGGTTTGGATTCCTTCTCCACAATCGCAGTGTGGTGTTTCGACTGCTCTCCATTTGAAAAGTGTCGCGGCACATCTGCCGTGATTTGTCCTCAGTCGATTGAGACTGACCCATACTTTTCTGGGTAGGTCATGGCCAGCAGGCATGTTTGTTGGGTCCTATATCCGGCGCATATCGTTTATGGAGGAAGGGATCCATTCGTTTCTCCATAAATCAGTTCGATTGAAGTTGTTGCTTGCAAGATTTTGTGCAAGTTTTAGTGAAGGATGACGTGATTTAAGCCGACAGTGCACTATTCCGGATGTCATTGTGGATTGGCAGATGGTGGTTCGAACTGATTTTGGCGTATTCGCGCATTAATGCGTTTTGGCGTCGGAGTTTGGGAGGGTGGATGTTACTCAGTATCGGAAAAGATCTCGTTGGTGTGGAACTGATAGTACCTGAGATTATACGCATCGATGTGTTGAGCTGGCAGTCCACCTTGCTTGTATGGGCGCTGTTTAACCAAACGGGTGCGCAATATTCGGCAGTAGAGAACACTAGTCCCAGTGTGGCAGAGCGGAGTGTTTTGGCAGGGGCTCCCCATGATGTTGAGACCAGCTTCTGGATTATGGTGTTTCGGGTCTTAAGTTTAGCTGCCGTGCTGATAAGGTGTTGTTTGAATGTTAAAGTTCTGTCCAGTGTGACGCCGAGATATTTTGGTGCGGGGTTGTGGTTTAACTGGATATTGTTGAAATGAACAGAGAGCTTTGTTTGGGCGAGTTTATTGTTTAGGTGGAAACACTTTACTTCGTTTTTGCTCATGCTTGGGCAGAGTCTCCACTTTTTAAAATATGAGCTTAGTATATCAAGGTCCTTGGTAAGTATTGCTTCCGTGTGGGCCATGCTTTGATGTTGCGTAGCTATGGCGATGTCATCAGCGTACGAAAATTTCCTGGATTGAGTTATTGGTATGTCATGTGTATAAAGATTAAAAAGTAGCGGGGCTAGGACTGAACCTTGGGGTAGCCCATTTTTCAGCTTTTTTGGATTGCTATGCGCATTGTTTAGAAAAACTCGAAATGGTCTGTCGCTGAGCATATTGTTTATTACTGTGGCTGTTTTGGAGCATGGTATTACTTGGAGGAACTTGAGTAACAATCCATCTTTCCATACTGTATCATATGCAGCAGTTAAATCTATAAATGCAACTGACGTATTAAGTTTGGTCTGGAAGCCGGCCTCGATATGAGTTGTTAGTTCTAGTACTTGGTCTGTACAGCTTCGGCCAGGTCTGAAACCTGCTTGTTCGGTAGGGACTATAGCGTTGATAGCTGGCTCAATTCTGTTATATATGATTCTCTCAAGCAGTTTGTATAGAACGCTAAGCAGCGCGATAGGGCGATAGCTTTCGGCCTTATCGTTTGGCTTTCCAGTTTTGAGCAGAGCCACAACTTTAGATTTCTTAAGTTCGGTAGGGAAGTGTCTTTGTGGGCTTTGTTGCGGCTACCGGTGTGCTGTTCCCAAGTTTACGGAGCAAGCTCCATACTTTGCGGCTGGAGTGGACAAAGTTAGTGTTTTCGACGGTTTTTTGCCATTTTTCGCTGCGTGCTTTATCAAGAGACTTGAGTAACTCATTTGCAGTTTCGGGATCGCCGCTTGTCTCAAACTCCTTGTAGAGGCGATCATTTTCTTCTGTCCATCCAGGTATATATAGTTTACGGAAGCCTCCCGGTACGTGCTTCTTCGCCGTAGACAGAACGATGTTTACAAGACGTCTATAGTTTCGCGTTACTAGCTGGATCCACCTTATATTAGCATCAAGTTCGCTCCTGAAGTTGTTCCTGGAGGCCTTGTTAAAATTCCATCTAGGCTGCACTATGGACTCGATGACAGGGATTTGGGTGCCGGTTTTGATAACTATAGGCCTGTGTTGACTGTGTGGGAAGTTCGAGAGGACCTTACGACTAGTTTGGAGAGGCCTTTGGTCGCTGTCGGAGCTTACGAATGTCAAATCGGGATTGTAGCCCCTTTGCCATCGTCCGGATTGAAAAGTACTTGCGTCTTTGGCGTCGAAGACAAGGTGTAGGTGATTGACTTCAGCCCAGTCCGACAGCTCGAGAACATTTGAGTCTGATGTTGCATATCTCCGAGAGGTATGATGGCTGTTGAAGTCACCGCTGTAAACTGCAGGGTGGTTAAATATTGGTAATACATGCTGTGGCCAAGGTTGGTTTGGTGGTTTGTACAAGTTGGTGATATGTATGCCAGCTACGTCAGTAGTAATAGGAAAGATATCGTCAGCAGAGCTTTGTTGGATTGGCTTAGCGTTTTCGATCCCGTTTCTTATGTAAGTGGCAGATCCATATGCTTGGTTATATATTACGCCAATTGCTGTATAACCAGGTATTCTACCCCTTTTTTGGAAGTCAGTTTCAGACGCGGTGTGAGTTTCTTGTATGACCGCTACGTCTATAGCGTATTCTCTTAGGATCCTTGAGAGATGGTCGCATTTGGCTTTACTAATTCCTTCAATGTTAAGTTGGAGAATGCGAACTGACGGTCCGATTCTCTTTGTCAAGAAGCTCTTAGAAGAGCCGTTTTGTACATTTGCTTGTGTAGGCTGCATGTGTACCTTCTTTGCCAGGAGATCGGGAAATTGTTCGAAAGTATTTCTTCGATAGTTTGGCAGCCTAGTTGTGATAGATCATTTAGCGTTACCCAGGATGCACCACTTGGAGGCGATCTATCTTTGCATCCCCCACTTACTTATTCTACACCAGAAAATATGAAAAGGTCCGTAGGTTCGATCGACTTCTGTGTAAAATAAGATCGACTGAGTTCTGAGGATCACTTCAGATCTAGAAAATGTGAAAAGGAGCGTACGATCGACGACTGTGAAAAATAAGATCATCGATTGAGTTCTGGGTATCACTTCAGATTTAAAAAATGTGAAAATGAGCATATGATCGACGACTGCATAAAAGAAGATCGATTGAGATCTGAGGATCGCTTCAGATTTGGTCCAGGCATAAACCATCGACGAAAAATTAATCATACAAGGTTAGTACAAGTATTTCTAAATAGAGGGTGTAGTCCAACTCTAGCTAAGACCAAAACCAGTTTTTTTAAAACAAAAGTCGTACAAATGTGTTATCAACTAATTGCCCTATACCCTCAAACCTTATGAAGGCTATGAGAAAAACAACTCCCAAAGCCAAGGTTCAATTTAAATTAATTGCCATCTATTCGACAAATACATGTATTTCCCATTGTTTTCATTGTTGTTGTTTTTATTTTTCTAATCAAAATCACACGATCTGTAAATTCTATGATACAACGATTGTAACAATAGCCCTCTTAACTGAGAGCTCTGCGCTAACAATGCCATCCGTACTACAATGTATCTCTAACAACGCACGCATCAATCTCTCACATAACAAGTATCTCTAACGCACATTGACATTGGACACAAGTGAGCACACGATGTTTTCTGATGCAATACGAGTATCTGTGTGTAGTATAGCCTCCGAGCATGTTTTCAGAGAGTTGGCACTTATCCCGTGATAAGTGTTGTTTACGGAAGTGATGCAACGGGCGGCAATGGTGGCCTTCTCTTTTCCTTTTTATTTTTATTTTTTTCATTTTTTTATTTTTTTTAAATAGATATTTTCATTAACATTTGCCTTTTGATTTAGTGGCTTGTTGTGGAGTCGCATGTTGCGAATGAGTGAAGCTACTAAGTACACTATGAGTAAAAAAATGAACTCGCACATGCGAGGAGTACGAAAGCCCGTCCTGCATGTGTATGTGGTTGCGAATGATTTCCGTGAGGTAAAATGCGGCGTTAATTGATCGATCGTGAGATGATCGACGTACGCTTGAGGCATCTCATTTGTTATTAAACTTTAAAATAATATTTATTTTCTGTAAGTTTTGTTACTAAATAGCTTAATTATCCCTCAGTGTAATTTAGGTTAAGTAATTGTGGCTTGTCGTGTTATAATGATGGCTTAAGGTTATAAAAACCAGGTAAAAGGGAATTAAATTTTCATACATAACAAGGAGTTGCACAAGTCTTTAAAACATTTAACTAGAAATTATGAATAAACTCAAGTTATTACATCTCTCAATCATTGAGTCAATTTGTTAACCACGACTTATGCTGAAACTAGGATGTGCACATGTAATAGAGTTCAAGGAATATACCAAAACGGATACAGTTTGCCTTACAACACAGTTCTACAAAAGTTATCAAGGGGCTCTTCTTTTTCCGCCTATTTTGGCGAAGTTATGATCTGAACTTAACCGATCATAACCCTCTTACTTCACTGAATTTCTAAAGATCCGCCCGAGGGGTACGCCTTTATTAAGGGTAAGTGGTTGGTAAACCTTTAGCCTGACAAACCCCAACAAAGGAAGTTATCGAGTGGTTTCAGTTTCCAGCGTTATGGGCTTTTAAATTGTCTAATACGCTGGCGATCATTTATGCCCAAGAGATGAGCTTCAAAAGAGCAGAGCTCTGTACAACACTTTCCAAACCAATACAAGGAGGCATACCACTCGCAGTTCTACGCAGAATGACTATAGAAGCTTATTTGCCATTACCTTCTCAAAATGAAGCTCAATCAGTTACCTGAATGTCAAGACCAAATCCAGTGGATGACTAGGGTATAGTCGCAACGTGCACAGTTATTGAGTTCAGATAAATTTTTGTTGGCAATCATGCTTCTCCTATGTACCTACATATACTCCTATTAAGCAAAATACAATGCTCTAGGTTAGGCTAGGTAAGGTTGAGTGGAGCTATGGAGTTTTCATAAAAACACTAGGCAGCAAGGTGGGCCCGTCACGATCCCTAGGGAACCTTCACGCCAAAAAGACCTAAACCAATTCCCCCACACACTTAATTTCCCTACATGACTTAAATATGTCATTGTTGTGTTTCCAAGATCTTCCTCTTCTAAATTATCGAAGAAGTATCTTTCTGGCAATGCCTTTCCATTCACAGAGTATATGTGTTATGTCCTTTGAGACATGTAAGTCATTGCAGTATCTACAAACATCATTAAAAGACAATGGCCAGAAAGTATTCCTATCCCTGTTCTTAGCCATGATCTTTCTAGTTCTATGATCTCCCCACATTTCCTGCGGTCTAACACAGGCCACAAGTCCTTGGACACTCTATGACCATCTAAGTTGGACAATCTTATATTAACCATATTAATGATTCTATCAAGAATAATTCCCCTAGCCACACACCTTGCAGGTTTAATGTTACCGATTATAGCCTTATGCGAGAGCTCTGTTCCTCTTTTGGCCAGCTCGTCAGCTTTTTCATTGCCTTCTATATCGCACTGTCCAGGTACCCAACATAATCTGACATGGTTCTTCGTACATAATGCCTTAAGCATTATGCGGCAGTTCCTGACGATCGCAGATCTAGTGACATAAGACTCTAGCGCATTTAGCGTAGCCTGACTGTCATATAGATGGCGCTATTCCTGTCGGATATTGATCCCATCTCAAGTAATTCCGCAGCTTTAAGTACAGCTAGAACCTCTGCTTGAAACACACTACAAGTGTCCAGTAGTCTCAGAGCCACCTGTAGGTTAATAGTTCTCGAGTATATATCTGTCTTAGGACCATCTGTATATATTGCAATCTCCTTGTTTGGCAGAGACTGTCTTCCTTTGCTAATCCTCTCTAACAGGATAAATCACTACGTTTGGTGTGACGAAGTCTAAGGTACCAAGGATATCGTCCGATTTATCAGGGATATCGGGAAATGATTCTCTAAGAATGGAGCTATGCCCTACATTACTAGTTTTGAAGAGACCTACGTTAGTAAGCACTGTTGCCCGCTTGAAATTTGATTTGTAGGTCTAGTGGTAAGAGATATGGAAAGATCTCGAGTGCAGCCATAGGTGCTGTGCGTAGAGCACCCGTGATGGCAATGCAGACTGTATTATGGGGAACATGTCCCGTATGTTGTTCGTATTCGTTGGCTTGCACCACACAAGAGTCCCATACGTAAGAATGGGTCTGACTATCATGGCGAACCCCACAGGCGGATCAGTAGAAATGCAGTGAAGTGGGAGGGTTATGATCCCTTATTTTCGGATCATAACCTCGCTGATAAAAGGAAGAAGAAGGGTCTGACTATCATGATGTATAGCCAGTGCGTCATTGTAGGCTTCAGGCCCCACTTTTTACCCGCGTTCCTCTTACAGATGAAGAGATCATTGTAAGCGTTGCGGACTCTTTCCTATACGTTCAGTTTAGTTTCCTGTCTAGCACAATATCTAGATATCTCGTGCAATCCGAAGGGGAGAGCTCCACTCCTGCTAGCTTAAGCAGTTTGAGGGATGGTATCTTGTATTTTCTGCTGAAGAGTATTCATTCTGTTTTATCCGGGTTGACGTGCAGTCCACACCATCTAGCCCATTTGCCGAGACTCTTAAGTGTTGATTCCATAATTTCACTTAATGACTAATGTATCAATGAACTTGCCCTAGACCACCACCTCGTCCGCGTAAGCAGTGGCGCATATACCTGTATTACTTACTTACTTAGGCGGCGAATAAGTTCGGGGTGAACCTGGGCCTCAACCAACAAGCCTCTTCATTTAGCTCGCTCTTTAGCTAATTGCCTCCAGTTGCGCACTCCAAGTTGATCGAGGTGCCCTTGAACATGTGCGCGCCACCTATGGCGAGGAGGTCCTCTACTGCGTCGTCCCTCAGGGTTACATTCGAAGACTCTGCGGGCCGGAGCGTTGGTATCCATTTGCTCTACATGTCCTAGCCATCTGAGACGTCCAATACGCAGTTTTTTGACTAGGTCGATGTCGCTGTACAGCTCGTATAGTTCGTGATTGAATCTTCTCCTCCAAAACCCGTCAACGCAAACGGGACCGAATATCTTACGAAGGATTTTTCTCTCGAAGCGACCATGGATATCTTCATCCTCTTTTAATAAAGTCTATGTTTCAGCGCCGTAAAGTAGGACTGGGATGATCACGGTCTTATACAGAGTCTCCTTGGTTGTTCGAGATAGGGCTTTACTGTTAAATTGCCTTATAAGCCTAGAAAACAGCGATTGGCATTCATCGCTTGATTTCTGCGCTGATCTTGTTTTTAGAGTTTACAGCAGAGCCAAGGTAGAAAAAGCCTCTTACCACCTCGAAGTTATAGCAGCCCACAGTGACATTCTGTCCAATTCGTCGGTATTGGCTGCCCCTTCTTGTTGACTGCATATATTTGGTTTTGCCCTCGTTTATCACTAAACCCATTTTGGCCGCTTCCGCCTCAATGCTTGCAAACGCACCGCTGACAGCCCGCTGAGTTCTTCCGATAATGTCAATATCGTCGGTGTATGCAAGCAGTTGTACAGACTTGTAATAGATTGTGCCTCCGGTGTTGGCTTGTGAGTTCCGCACAATCCGTTCAAGTATAATATTGAAGAAGTCACATGACAGCGCGACACCTTTTCTAAAACATTTCTTAACATCAAAGGTCTCGGTGTGGTCATTACCGACCTTGATGGAGCAGCGAGCGTTCTCCATCGTCATCCTGCACAGACGGACAAGTTTGGCAGGGATGTCAAAACTAGACATGGCTCTATAAAGCTCTTCTCTATAGATGCGGTCATAGGCGGCCTTGAAATCGATAAAGAGATGGTGAGTACCGATTTGGAATTCTTGGGTTTTCTCCAGGATCTGCCACCTTCACCAGCTTCTATGTCTAGGATAGCTTGGAAAGGGACCACTTGTTTCTATTTTGCCTTCTATGTCGTGTAAAGCTGTTTTCACCGAGTTCCCCTTTAAATGTGCATGTTGAGATTTGCATAGAGTGCCGTTGCAACACTTACTGCTGATGTGGATTTCGAGAAGCCTTCCAAGTTATGAGCCAATAGTCTTTCGCTGAAGTGTGGCTTAGCTTGTTAACTAGGACACCATTACAACATGCCTTCCTTCAGGGGTTAAGTTAGGTTTAAGGGCTTAGCCGCAACAAATGGATGCAGCCAGCACTCGAATCTCAAAATGATCCATTGTGCTCAACTGATGTGAAATTTCTTGGCTGGAACACTGAGAAGGCAGAAAAAGAAGAAAAAAGAAACAGTGAATAGAATTCTGAAGAGTAGGGGCGGCCTCCTCGAAACCATCGTGGAGATGCTATGAGTTTTAGAATGGCGGCTTTTCAGACAGGTCGCCCAGATGACTGAAGAAATATTATCCGAGGAATGTCTTTCTGGGGGCGCCGTGGCGTAAGTGGTTAGTGTGTCAGAAAACACAAAATAATTTGTTCACGGTCCCACCTCTCGCGAGCGTCTGACAAACATCCGAGAGTATTGTTGTCACGAAAAAGCTTCTCAAATCGCCGTTCGGAGTCGGCATTAAACTGTAGGTCCCTTCCATTCGCGTGAAAAATATAACGCACACAACATGAGTGGTTGCGAGAAGCTAGGCCCTGGCACTTTAAAGAGCTGTTGCACCAAATATTTGTATTTGTACTGTCTTTCTGGTAATGCAGAGACTAGGGCATTTGCATATGAAGTGGTCTGTGTCCTCAACTGCGTCTGTTTTGCCGCAGCCCTTACAAAGTTCGTCTGAACTTAGCCGCATTCTTTTCCGGTGGGCCGACAAAAGGTTGTGGGTGGTAATAATTCCTGTGAAGGACGACAAGTTTTGTCTGTTTTCAGTGAGGATGAACTTGGGTTTCCCCTCTTCGTGTTTTGTCCAGATGCTTCTGGAGACACGGCACGATGGCAGTGCTCTTCATCTTTCATCTGCTTGTTGTTTGAAGTTAAGTGCTATTTTGGCTTTAATAAGTCCTAGGGGATGGAGGACTACGTTTTGGACCATTGTCAGGTCTTATTTTGATCCTTTTCTTGTCAGTTCATCCGTCATTTCATTCCCTGGGCTACCTTTAAGTCCTGGGACCCACCAGAGTGTAACATGGTGGCTGTGTGATCGTTTCAAGCTCCTCGCGGCAGCGTTTTAGTAGTTTTGATTTTACAGCCACCGATGAAATTGCTTTTATAGCACAACTGCTTGTGTAAATGTCAATCTCTTTTCTGGTAACAATTTCCTTGGATAGTTCTCGTGCGGCCTCTTCTATCGCCAGGACTTCCGCTTGGAGCACACTGCCGTGGTTCGGAAATCTTAATGATATTGCAATATCAGGTTCCGCTGAGTAGATACCCGAACCCACTCCTTCAGGGGTTAGTACAAAAGATCACTTTGTATGTCGAAGTACTTCGTTTGGGTCTTAGAGCACCCTCCCATCACCCCACTCCCCACCTAAAAAAAATATCAGACAATTCGAACATTTTAGTTCATCAGAAATGTCGTTAACGAACACGTTGAACAAAAGCGGCCCCAAATGACTACCCTGTGGATGACCTTTAATGAGGAATGATTAAAAACAAATTTGAACGATTTGTTTTCGGTTAAATAAGTACAACCTCAACCATTTCAAAAAGTTTACATTAAGTCCATAAAACTTATTATTATAAACTCTAGACTAAGGAAACCAGATCTTTCTTTCTGTCATTTATTTTGATAACTTGTTAATCAATCAAAAAAAATGTTTGTAATGTAAACTTTTCTGGCCTTGTCTCTCGTTTCTGTGGCTGTACTCCGACTACACTTCCTACATCACTCGAATTGCCTTGAACTTGTTTGTGGAACGTGTTTTTAAATGCTTTTCACCCATAGTTGCTTAACGCCTCAACCATATTCTAAGTTCACGTGGGTCGCACGTAAATACCTTAATAATTCCATTATCATGTAATGACTTTACTTGTTCTCTAATACTAATAAAACATTTTTATTTTCTTCTCTTTACAGGTGAGTAACGACCAGATCAAGCGTCACAAACTACGAGCATAAGCAGATTGAAAAGGTCAAATGAATCGCATTCAAATCATGTACAACTTGTTGGGTAAAGTCGTTATAAGAAGTATTGCTCAAGATCTTCTGATTAAATATTTAACGAGTTTATAATATTACTACTAAATGGCCACTGTGAAACGCTGCGGTCAATCCCGTCTCATAGGTAAATACACTTTTAAAGCTTGCGAATGGAAGCTCTATCGGAAAGCATCAAAAGTCAAGTAAATGCCCTTTCCCACGGCAGCAACATCAAAGGGCTAAGACTACACAGTGCAATAGGTTAGTTACATGGAAGCGCGTACTACCATCAGAAGCATCCTTAGGTTAGGTTAGGTGGCTATCCTCCGTAATGGTCAGGATTCACTTAGACCAAATGAGGTCCATTGTGTTGCCACGTGAGCCGGTTATTTACGTTACTCATGACACCATTTTGATTTTTGGACTAATTTGCAGATGCTATTGATATCCGAGTCGACGATATCTTATCTGTAAGTTCCTCAAAGAAGTATTCCCGAAGAGTTTGTTTTCTAGCTCAGGATAGTGGTGAGCAGCCGCAGAGCAAGTGAAAGGGAGATTCCTCCTCTTCTTCCTCCAAGCAGCTGCGACAAAAGTCATAGGTCGGAATTCCAAGCTTCGCGGCGTGCCTGCCTAGTACGCAGTGACCAGTAAACAATCCAACTGGGATACCTGTGGGTCTGCTGATCAGTAGCAGCCCTTTTTCCTTATTTAACTGGAGCCATGTTTGTCTCGCATGGTTACATGCCTCAAGATTGCGCCATCTGTCATTGCCCTGATTCAGTGCCACTATAGAAATTTTGTATCTTGTCGTTTCTGTAGGTACTTAGATGCAGACCCCCTTCCACAGTAGAGAGCTCCTGTTGCGTGCCATTTTGGGGCAATTCGTCTGCTTTGCAGTTACCTGAAATGTTCAAATGGCCAGGAACCCAACAGAGATTAAGATTGTAGTAATTTGATATCCTATTTTGCGCGTCATTGCCATACCAATTTGGATCTTATTATTTGGTGATTCGAGTGCCTTTAAAGCTGGCTGGCTGTAGGTGTAAATTACGATGTCCGTGTTAGATACCGATCTCATCGACAGCCATTCAGCTGCTTCACGAATAGCCTTAACCTCCGCTTGGAATAGACTTTAATAATCTGGCAGTCTAAAAGACTTTAGTATATCCACGGGTGTCAAGAACACGCCTACCCCTACGCCATCTTCTGTCTTAGACCCAACGGTATATATCTCCAAAGCAGAACTTTTTAGAATAATATTCTCTGCCCAACTCTGGCGACTGGGAATGTGTGTGTTGTATTTGATATTGAAGTCCAGGGACGGTGTAAAGTAGTCTGTGACTTCAACTCCGTTGCTGCATAAGCTTAGGATTTTGGCATGCCCTGTATCATTGCTGATCCACTGTGATGATTCTTTTAGTCGCAAAGCTACCTCCTTCCTATAAATATCTTACGGAATGACGTGTTCGTGTTCGTTCTTATGGCAGTAAGGTAGCAAACCTTTTCTAGTGCAGTCCATCAGACTAAGATTCCATACATGAGTATTGGTCTTACTATCGCTGTATATAGCCAGTGCCTTATTGAGGAGTATTTCGTTCACCGTAAGAAGCCATAACTGTGGAGATAACACTCCTCCTTGTGGTGCTCCACATTGAACTGATCTTCGTTATTTGCAGCATCCAAGCTCTGAGTTGATCACTCTGCTAAACAGCATTTAGTTGATCCAGTCACTTAATCTGTGACTGACCCAGTGACATAGCATTAATCCCTAGTTTACTGAGTTCCTCCATTATGGCCACCGGTTTGATATTATTGAAAGCCTTTTCTATATCGAGGTAGGCCACTAACGAGAATTCTTTGCTGGCCAGCGATTTTTCAACAGTGCCAACGGTCTCTACGGACTTACCCTTACTGTAATCCTGCTGCGATAGCGAAAGACATTTATGCATTAATCTTGCCACGTATGTATCATCCACTGACCTCTCCAGAGTTTTGAGTAGATACGAAAACAGACTAATGGGTCTGAAATCTTTTGGGGTGGTATGTGAGGTCTTCGGTATAAGAACCACTCTTACCTCTGTTTAAAGTTTGGGTATGTAACCATTATCTAGGCAGGATCGGAATAGTTTAATCTACCGGGGTCGAAGAATGCCATATGCCAGTTGCATCTGCCCTGGATAAGCCTATCTGGTCTACCGATCTGTGTGGAAAGAAACTCTACCGTCCACGAGAGCTGCGAAGATGTTTTTGGTAATACTTAAATACAAAGCATCTTCAGTTTAATTAGTCCTTGAACATCCCGGATTAGCGATAAATCCCATGATATTGCAATAAACCTCTTCTGGTCTAAGTGTATCTGTATAGACAGCCACCCTAACCTAACCTAACGATGTCGGTGTAAATGCTGGAAAAGTGGATTAAATTTGGGAAAACAAATCGGTTATGATTTTCATAGAATCGATCTCATATTCGTACATATGCCTCCGAGAGACAAGTAGCGTCAACAACGCCTGCGCACCATCGTGTTGGGAGTTCTGCAGCGCACTTCAACACTCTCCAATTCATTCACGAAATTCTGGATTCCTCTTCAACCATTTTGCGCCACGTTTGCTTAAGATGACACTCTATTCAAGAGACTGCAGGCTTCAGACTGCAGACTGCGTCAATGACGTTGATTTTCAAAGTACTGCACCCATATAGTAGTGCTGGCTGGACATTGGAGTGAAACAGCCGCAACTCTTCCAGAACGCATTAAGTCTACATCCAGCTCCTTGCTTAAGAAAGTTGTCAACTTTCGACCAAGCACTCGACCTGCTGTGCAGGAGTGCTTAATTGGATGGAGGAAGTTGTAAGGCCGATTGCTTTTGTCTTAGCCTTGGTGGTATTCATTTTGAATATAACCTTAGCTTCAGCTTATAGTTTGGACCATTCGGGCCAAAATTTTGTGCGAGAACAAGCAGACGCTGTCAGCATAGTCCAGATCTTTGCGGTATGATAGGTTAGGTTAGGTTGAGTGGGGTTATGCGTTTTTCATAAAAGCACTAGGCCATCGCGATCCCTAGGGAAACTTCACGGCAAAAAGACTTTAACCAATTCTCCCATACACTTAATTTCCCTACAGAATTTGTAAATGTCATTGTTGTGGTTAAAGGACCTCACCGCTTCTAAGTTATCGAAGAAGTATCTTCCAAGGTGCTTTAGCCTTGTCCTGGCAATGCCTCGGCATTCACAGAGTATATGTGTTATGTCCTTTGAGGCATGTAGGTCATTGCAGTCTCTACAAACATCCGTGTTTGATAATCCTAGTCTCATAGCATGCTTTCTTAGAAAACAATGGCCAGAGAGTATTTCTATCGCTGTTTTTAGTCGTGATCTTTCTAGTTTTATAATCTCAGATTTCCTGCAATCTAACACAGGACACATACATACATACATAATCCGGTCCTCTTGTACTCTTCGGTGTCGAGATTCTGTCTCTGGTTTCCGTCATCCTTTCTTTAATAAATTTTCTCCATTTCTTCCTGTCTCTAGCTGCTTCCTTCGCCGAGTTCCAGCTTTCTCCTGCATCTTTTAGTACTTTCTCTAGCGCGCTGTTCCATGTTGTCCTGGGCCTTCCCCTTCGGTTCTTCCCTTCAGTTCTAGCCTCCCAGATTTTTTTTACTTGTCTCTTGTCTTCCATCCTCACTAGATGTCCAAACCATCTCAGTTTTTTATCTTCTATAACTTTTTTCACGGATTCCACATTTAGCTCTTTTCGGATGTCTTCATTTCTGTTTCTGTCGATTCTCTTTACTCCTATCACTCTTCGAACGTATTTCATTTCCATGGACTGTATTTGTTTTTCTTGTCTTTCAGTAAGGATCCAGTTTTCTTATCCATACAGCAGTACTGGTAGGTACATAGACTTGAAGATTGATATTTTTGTGGCTCGAGTTATTTCTTTATGATCTAGAATTTTTTTTCTGCAACACTGTGTACAGCCTATTTGAAGATTGGATCCTTGCCTTCAATTCCTCCTCTAAGGGTAACCCTTGCTGTTAATAACGCTTCCAAGATACTTATTATTTTGAACTTGCTCGAAGGTCACTCTGTCCACACTCACTCTTATCGTGTTCATCACTTGAGTTTTCTCGACATTGAGGTGCAGATTTTGAGATTCCAGGACCTCCTTCCATACTTTTAAGTTTTTCTCTAATTTTCTTTCAGAGTTTGCAAAGAGTATAATGTCATCGGCAAAAGCACATGCCCATAAAGAGATGGGTTCTAGGCGCCTATATCCCACATTAAAAATTTCCATCCTTTCCTGACACTGTCTGATTGCATCGTCCATGGCGCAGATGAACAAAAGTGGGCTTAGTGTACTCCCTTGTCTGACTCCTTCCGATGTTTTAAATGCGTCAGACATCCTGTTGCTGGTTCTTACTACATTTTATGTCTCTTTATATATACTTTTAATTGCCTCTACAAGTTCTTCTTCCACTCCTTTATTTCTTAGACTCATCCGAATTTTCCCGCTACTTATTGTATCGAATGCCTTCTTCATATCTAAAAAACATACATCTTTATCTTTTTGCCAGTTTTTTCTCTAGAACTTGCTGCACTGTGAAGGTATGGTCTTGTATACTATGTGCTGGTCGAAATCCGCTTTGTACATCCGAGAGTTGTCTTTCCACAGTCCTTCTTAATCCTTTTTCGAGTATTGTTTTGTATACTTTGAGAGCAGTGGTAAGCAGTGTGATTCCCCTGTAGTTCCCGCAATCTTTTGCATCTCCTTTCTTATATATAGGCAGAATCACTCCATATTTCCATTCCTGTGGGATTTTCTGGCTTATCCATATCATGTTCAGTATCTTTCTCAGTTCATTCTCTCCATCTTCTCCGCGGTATTCAATGTACTCTGGTGCAATTTCGTCGATTCCTGGTGCCTTTGCCACTTTAATTCTTTTGAGTGCTGCGGTTATCTCTTCTTTAGATATGTGGCTTTCTCGGTTTAACTCTTCCCTGTGTGTTTCATTTGTCTCCAAGATTTCTTCAGAATCCGTACTTTCGCCCAACTCCTCTGAATTCAAAAGTTCCTTAAAGTGTTCCTTCCATCTGCACACGATTTGCTGCTCTTCTGTCCGCACCCTTCCATCTTTTGCTTTAATTGTTTGTAGTCTAAAGTCTAAACACAGGACACAAGGCCTTGTAAACTCTATGACCATCTGAGTTGGACTATCTAAGATTAACCATGTTGATGGTTCTATGAAGATAAATTCCCTTAGCCACGCACCTTGGTGGTTTAATGCTACCAATAGTGTCACCATGCGGGAGCTGTGCTTCTCTTTAGTCAGTGTGTCGGCTTTCTCTTTGCGTTCTATTTCACAGTGCCCAGGTATCCAACATAATCTGACATGGTTCTGCGTACATAATACCTTAACCATTGCGCGGCAATTCCTAACTATCTCAGATTTTGTGACGTAAAACTCTAGCGCCTTTAGTGCGGCCCTGACTGTCAATGTAGATGGCGAAATTCTTGTCGGATATTGATCCCATTCCAAGTAATTCCGCAGCTTTAAGCACAGCTAGAACTTCTGCTTGGAACACACTTAATGTACCCGGAAGTACAAAAATACATACATAGATTTTCAATAGCTCGATAATCCTTCATGAGGGTCACGGGGGTAGGATGCTTGGGCGGACTCGCCATCTTTCTCGATCCTCCGCCAGGGAGGAATCCCTAGACGGCTGCAGGACAGATGTTGGACTTGATCCAACCATCTATTTCTAGGCCTACCGAGGGGTTGCCTACTTGACTTGGTATATATTGCAAGCCGGTCTGGGGCATACGCACTACGTGACCAAAACCATCCGGTCTTAGTCCAAATTCTGTGCGAAAGCAAGCAGATGTTGTCAACATAGACTATACTCGTATCTTTACGACAAGATATCATAGTCCACTTTATTTCGCTGTTATTTACTATGCTGCACGAAGAACATCACTCATACGACCAAAAATAACAGATCTGAAAGTTGCACCTCGTTTTGGACTTCAAAATCATCAAACACCATATTGTTAGGCAAAACCTTACACGTGGCATCCTCATAAGGGCACATCACCCATTTCAGTAAACTCTAAATTATCTCCCTTCCTTCCAATAAGTACCGGTGTCCCTCAAGGATTCATACTTGGTCCTCAGTTGTTCTCGCTGAACTCTAAATTATCTCCCTTCCTTCCAGTAAATACCGGTGTCCCTCAAGGATCCATACTTGGTCCTCAGTTGTTCTCGCTGAACTCTAAATTATTTCCCTTTCTTCCAATAAATACCGGTGTCCCTCAAGGATCCATACTTGGTCCTCAGTTGTTCTCGCTGAACTCTAAATTATCTCCCTTCCTTCCAATAAACACCGGTGTCCCTCAAGGATCCATACTTGGTCCTCAGCTGTTCTCGCTGAACTCTAAATTATCTCTCTTCCTTCCAATAAATACCGGTGTCCCTCAAGGATCCATACTTGGCCCTCAGTTGTTCTCGCTGATTACTATATGCCTTCTGTCATAAAGTACTACAACTATCACATTTATGTGGATGATGTACGATTATACCTGAGTTTTTCGTCGAATCTGCTTCTAAATCATCCCAAAACGAAGGCCATCCCGTTTTAAAAAAGGTAGATATCCGTTTCTGGATTCCCTCCCAATGGCACCTTAAATAAAAATTCTTGTAATAAGGTAAGGCAGACTATCTTGGGAGATAGACATCGCGATGTAGGAAAGGCAGGCCTATAAACGCCTGGATCAGACAAATGCGACGACATTGGCATTTCATTGGCCTCAGTAACCGAGTGCTCCAAAATCGGCAGGCCTGCCGATATTTTCTGAGGTCAAATAGGCGAACCCCACAGGCGGATCAGTAGAAATGCGGTGAAGTGGGAGGGTTATGATCCCTTGTTTTCGGATCATAACCTCGCTGATAAAATTAAGAAGAAGAAGAAGCAGACTATCTTGGGACGACCATATAAACTGCTTTCTTTCTAGAATTTACAAATCTCTCAGGGGGGTATATGTAAGCGAAGACCGTCCTGTAGATACAAAGCTAAGTCTTGGTTGTCGCAATAATCAGCTACGACTGTGAATTATTTGTCAATTCTGATGCTAAGTTCATCCGCAAGCTCAAAATGACTTGGTTAGGTTGAAGTGGCTGCCAGCTTACGCCAACACACATTGACCAAGGAAGGTCCGTTGTGGTACCACGACAGATCATGTAATTCCTGCCTACTTGTTGGAACCATTTTGAGCATCTAATGAAGCGTAGGAGGCTCCTGGTTTTTGAGTCTATCAGATTGCCTAAATCGTTGTAATAGAAATCTACTAAGTGAAGCTTCCTTCTATGGAAGAGAGCTGGAGCTTAGGTCAAAATGACTAACCAATTCTCTGTATCCATCGTTTCCTGTTTATACCGACTTTTTCCGTATAAATCGAAGAATGGATTTTTTTCCGCTTCGATTTTTTTTCTGAAAAGAGGAAAATAACTTACCGTGTACCCTATATGTGGCATCTACTCCATTATATTTTTAAATTGCATATTCCTAGATACACACAACCAATGTATTCGTATCACTCGTAGCATCTTCTTGATACCATCGTTGAAGTTTTTTCTCCACTCTAAGCGTAAGCTCATCCATCCCATGTAAAACACGTATTCTTTGTCCACCAATCCACATGAGTATCTTTGGTTAGCAAATACCAGTGCATAGTCTTACCTCTAGAGACATTCCCACGCAAAACCAGAAGAAAATCATTCAAAACGATTCGACATCCTTCATTCACACCTTATTCAGCCACATCCTCGCTCAACATTCCTTCCAGTTGTGGGATTCTCTCGCATATACAGATATCTATTGCCATCTGTGGACGCAACAATGCATTTGACTGAAGCCGCCACTTAGCGTCGGATCACAACAGGTGACGCGACACGCTCGTCAGTGGAATATCCATACGCGCTATATGTGTTCTTTCAAAGAGGTACCCACAATCGCGCACGTCGCACAAAGTATTTTTAAATAATTTCATCACGTCTTCGACTCGCAGATAACCTGGCCTAGAATGATGTGAAGGAAAACCAAAGCAGGAAACACAATGAAAATGGAAAATAGAGGAAAAAATAACTTTCCTCATGCCTGCCCCAAAGAGAAATCCGCCATAAATCATCTGTCGCATCTGACAGAACGCCAATTAATCAATTAATTAGAAAACAGTTACCGACAAATTGGCCTTTCGTGGTGCATTAATTTCAACACACTCCGGGCCAAAATGTTATCTCCAATAGCACCACCATCACCGCCACCACCACCACCACCGGCAAGTGAGAGTGCAGCCCGAATCGTGTAAAACATTTCAAAATCCCATTCCAAGTTGCGAAATCGGTGCTCTGCTGCTGCGCTGTCGTTCATGTATCTCATGGATATTAATGAATTTCAAGAGATATCGTTGCGGCGTGGAGTTGCTGCTGCTGTGTGCACTGTCAGTCGTTTGGTTAAAAATATTGTTAAATACCAAAACTCTAAATTAAACACCAGATCTGCTGTGGAATAACACACGAGCAGTGCCTGAACTTTGCCACAACGTTTTGCAGGCAGCGAGCACCACCACCGAGTATGGTACGCTCAAATGAACATTCAATCTATCTCATCTGTCAATTTGGCTTTGATTTGGTTTCACAAAATCCATATGCGGGAGTGGTAATTGATCGGTGGTGTACGGGTATAGGGAAATCATACTGTGATTCAGGTGGGAGCACCACAAACAAGCAAACGTCACAATTATTATACCACCAACGCGCCGCCGCAACAGCATTGCTTTGGTTTATGGTCTTCGGGCTGAAAGTCGAAGGCCAAACGTAAGGCCTTGGCTTACATTTTCAAGTTGCAATTTGCACTGTGCACGATTAGTTTTACAATGCAAATCGAAGTGGCTTTCGTTTTCATTCCGCGCAGAGAGAGAAAGAGAAACTGTTTTCGATTCGAATAAATGCGTTGTTGTTCTGGATTGAGGACAATTTGGGAACGGCTAGCTGATGGGGTGTGTAACATAATCTGGGGGCTTAGTGTTATAAGTGTTTGCCCCCCCCCCCCCCCCCTTTGTCACTTGCTTGTAGTTGTTAGGTAGGTTTTGCCAGATTTTTATGACAAATTTAGGTCAATGCTTGACTTGGTTGTGAGGTTTGGTCAGAAAATATTTTTACATTTTGGTTTCCATCTTTGACCTGGTTTACGATACAGACTGGTATCTTGCTAAAGCACCGATAGCGTTATCTGCGACATTCAATACTTAACTGATGTGCTTCTGCGACATTCAATACTTAACTAATGCGCTTCTACTTTTGTCCCAGATACTTTTCCTATACGTCACAGTTTGGGTCCCTAAATGTTTGAGTCCTCACCAGCTTTCCCCAACTCCTCCTCTTCGATCAGGGGATCAACTTTATTCAAACACTGCACAGCACTGCACTGAAGATTTGCAAAAAAAGTGAAGGCAACAGTATACAACCTTGTGGAATACTGCTTAGGGATCGAATTGCTCTTACAAACTACTCCTATGCAGTCTTGCCTTGATAATAGGTTGCATTCTTTCCTTCCTGAATAAGACGCTCTATACGAAGTTTTTGTTTAGACTATCGATGTCCTTCTTCAAGTGGATGTGAGTACCTGACCTTGGAGCATTGTTCTATCATGATGATTATCAGATACATGCTTCCATAAAGCAATTGCTGCGTTGCTCCTGTTTTGGAATTCCAGAAGACAATTACTAAATCGTCAGCTAATCACCAGAGCTCCAACTGTCGACGAAATTCAGACTCGAGTTTCCGCATGTTCAGTCCTGCCCCTGACTGGAAAAGATCGTTGTCAAATTTTCACATATGGCTCTAGAACCAGTCAAGGATCTGGTGCTGGTGTCTGGGGAAATCGGGAAAATTAGGCAAATATGCATCTGTCCTCCAAACACATTGTCGGGGTATGTACAGTCAGTCTGGCTCTGCTTAGGGCCTTGCCCAAACTTTGTACAGTCAGTCTGGCTCTGCTTAAGGCCTTACCCAAACTTGGAATCACTTCCAAATAGTTGAAGAATTCAAGATCCCCGAATTCAGTCGTAAGATTGAACTGACTGAGTCTCTAGTTTGGATGACAGGTTACAATCGGATCGCGGGAAATGAAGATCGTCGTAATCTTGCGAGACAGGACGTCTGACCTGTGTTGGGTTTGCTTGCATCCTTGGCTTGGTCTTCCATTACAAATACAAATATTTGGCGCAACAGCTCTTTAAAGTGCCAGGGCCTAGATTCTCACAACCACTCATGTTGTGTGCGTTATATTTTTCACACGAATGGAAGGGACCTAGAGTTTAATGCCGACTCCGAACGGCGATTTGAGAAGCTTTTTCATGATAACAATACTCTCGGATGTTTGTCAGACGCTCGCGAGAGGTGGGACCGTGAAAAAACTTTTTGGTATTTTCTGGGATTCGAACTTGGAACCTCATGCGTAGTGATCCGACACACTAACCACTTACGCCACGGCGCCCACGGTCTTCCATTGACGATTGGTTTTTCTACAAATGAACTCGTATGTGGTATAACTTGGATTGATTTCTCGTAGTACAATGGAGCAATATATGAGTCCTAGTGCTCCAGTGAAACTTTTTTCCAATCCCACAAATCTATGAATCATTCTCCTTGGTCAGTACGTACGTTCTCCGAAACTCTATTCACCATAGAAAGTCTGAGCGCTTCGTTCTCATTAAATTCACAATATGTAGCCACTGGAGCCCAAAATCGGATTCACGATGTATCTATTTGATGTCCTTGGATGAAAGTGATCCGCTTTACTCTCCTTGAGTTGGTGACTAAGAAGCCTCCAGGAAATGGGGCATTTGTGTGCGTTTGGCTACAAAAGCAAACTTACGCCAGACTCGTGTACGCTTTCGGATGGTTCCTCATATAGACCAGGAAGGTGTTAGGCAATGGTTACAATCGAGTGGCGATGGCGTAGTGGTAGCGTCATAAACTCTCACTCTAATGGTTCACGGCTTAAATCCTGGGGTCGAATCGCCATATCCGTGAACGGAGAACTCTTCTCGTAATTTGTGTGTATGTTGTTGCCAGATCTCCCAACAACACAATAAAAATTACATGACCTGTTATCCGCCCACGGATATGGCGATTCGGCCCCTGATTTGAAGGAAGCAAATGTCAATTCTACTGCGAAGGCATAAAACTGATAGTAGGGTGGTCATGTGATTGGAGAAATTGATTGTACCAGTTTATACTTACTCGTGCTTTACTTATACCCCTCGGGGGGCATAAGGCGTCAATCGCGCCTGCGTGCCATCTTGTTCGGAGTTCTGCCACGCGTTTGAGCTGCCTCGAACTCATTCCTAAAGAACTCGATTCCTCCTCAACTGCTCTGCGCCATGTTTGCCTAGGTCGTTCCGCTATTCTGTCTGCCTGGGTGAGCAGATTCCACTGCATGGCGTATTTCGCAATGGAGTTATCTTCACGCCGTAGGGTGTGTCCAATCCATTGCCACTTTCTTCTTCGTATAGTAATGCTTATAGGTTCTTGGCCCGTTCTCATATAAAGTTGTTCGTTGGAGTTGCGGTTCGGCCAAAAAATCTTCAAGATGCTCCTTAAACATTTGTTTACGAAGACTTGCAGCTTGCGTGTGTTAGGGGTGTCTACCTTCCAAGTACTACACCCATAAAGCAGCATTGATTGTACGTTGGAGCGGAACAGTCGCAGCTATTCGGCTTAAGCTGATAACATTGCTTCTCCAGATTGTGGATAGCATTCCGAACGCAGCTTTAGTCTTCCCGATTTTGCTGCACACATCCAGTTCGGTGCCACCGTACCGGTTCATGATTGATGAAAATTATAACAGATGGACAAAAGAAAAAAAAAAATACTGTGAATCATGAAGCAACGGCAGAATAATAGAACAATTCTCCCCGGTTATCTGGACACAACCATGGATGTTTCCTGAAACCCAGTATCACCTGAGTTTCAAACGTCAACACCAATCATTCTCTCTCTCTCTCTCTTTGTCTCTCTCTTTCTCTCTCTCTTTCTCTCTCTCTCTTTCCTTACGCCGTGCAATCATGTAATTGTATTCAAAGGATCGGACCATGGTAAGGTCAAAGATCCCATCAGTTCCATTTCCACCTGACTCGTTCCTCTTTCTTTCCTATGTGTGCGTAGTTATGTTGGTCCCTTCTATGAGTTTATAGTTTTTGAATCAGTTGGCAGTTTTTGAATCTGTATCTACATACATACAGGGTGGGCCAACTACATTTTTCTTAAAAATTTCTTCTTAAAAATGCAATAAAATGAACAAAAAGAAATTTTTTCCATGTACTATGACTTTATTAGTAAGAGCAAACATTCCCATTAATTATGGATCACAACGTCGTTCAAGTGGCTGCCTCGGCTGGCCTCGCAGTAGCGCATTCTATCACTCCAATTTTCCAAGATCCTGTTGATGGTTTCGGGCTGTAGCTCACGGATTGCTTGGATGATATTGGACTTAAGTGCTTGAATCGTTTCCGGATTGTTGGCATAACATCGGTCCTTCACGGTTCCCCACAAAAAAAAGTCCAACGGGGTCAAATCGCAGCTCCGAGGCGGCCAATTGACATCGCCAAGACGGCTGATAACACGATTTGGGAATTTGGTGCGCAATAGACCGATTGTGGCATGGGCTGTGTGGCATGGCGCGCCATCCTGCGTGAACCAGAGGTCGTCCAAATCCTTATCTTCAATTTCAGTAAAAAAAAAAAGGTCGTTAACATGGCTCTGTAACGCCCACCGTTGACCGAAACGTTGTTCCCAGCCTCATTTTCGAAGAAAAATGGTCCAATGATGCCACCACTCCACAATCCGCACCAAACTGTCACTCTCTGTGGATGCATTGGCTTCTCGACAATAACGTGCGGGTTTTCCGAGCCCCAGAGGCGGCAATTTTGTTTGTTAACGTAGCCACCGAGATGAAAATGTGCCTCGTCAGAAAAGATGATTTTTCGCCCAAAATCGTTCGCCCAATCTCCTCTAAGGCCCAAACTGCGAAGCGATAACGAACCGGATGGTCGTGCGCTTTCAATTGCTGAATCAATTGGACCTTGTAAGCGAATAATCCCAGATCTTTGTGCAGAATTCCTCCCAGGCTAGTGCGTGAAATGTTGAGCTGTTGAGATCGATGACGAGTTGATGTTCGTGAATTGAGTCTCACACTCTCGTCTACTGCAGCCACATTCTGATCTGTGCGCACCGTACGATGACGGGGACCATGAGTGTTGTCCACTAGCATACCAGTCTCACGAACTTTTTGCACAAACTTGCGTACAGCAGGCGCGGTGGGTGCTTCATTTCGGCCAACACTTCTTTTCAAAAAACGCACTGTTTGGGCTACACAGCACTCACTTTGGAAATAAGTTTTCAATATTTTTCAATGTTGTTCAAGCGTAAAGCGACTCATTTCGTTCTGCGGAGGTATGATACTGACTTTCTGTCAAGATTTCGAGCGGGAAACAGGTGTCAGTGTCAAAATAATCCATGATTTAAAAAGAAATCACTAGATGGCCCACCCGTTATTTGTATTGGCATTCAGCTGTTGTGTCTGGTAGCAACTTCTTCAGCGTATGTTGCTGAGACTCTTGTCTGACTGACCCTTCCTTTCCCGGATAATTCATTGGTCGTCTAGTATGATAATCAAGCTTAATGGTCAGAGTCTCCGTCGCGAAATTCCATTCCTAATAGTCCTACTCTGCTCCACCAAACTTACCAGCCAAGCTAAAGTGTCAGCATAGCACAGTCATAGATTAGGTTAGGTATGTGACTAGGTTAGGTTAGGTAAGTGGGCAGGTGTAGGGGGATAGAAAACCTCCACACCACACTCAGTGGTCAGTGGTCAGTATAGACGCATTGTGATACCCATGGCGGGAAAGGAGATAGAAAAGGAAATCCCTTCCTCGTGGAAAAATACTCAATGTGCCCTAGATACAAACCATCCAGAGGATTTGATGAAGTTTGCGATGTCATTTATTGGTCTGTTGGACAACTCTTCTAGATCCTCAAAGAAGTGTTGTCCAAGGATCTTATTTCTCAAATGATAGAGGCCTGGGCATGACAGAGAAAGTGGGCGGTGTCCTCCTGAGCCTCCTCGTCGCCGCAGCCTCTACAAAGGTCTTCGCTAGTCACACGTAGTTTTTTCATGTGGTACCGCATGGTATTATGCCCCGTAATGACTCCTTTTAGAGTAGAGAAGGATTTTCTATGCCTCTGTATGAGTCTATTGGTTCTTACTCTGTCAAATGCGGGCCACAGCTTCCTCGTGGTGACACAAGTATCTAAAGAGGTCCACCTATTGTTAGCCTCCGTTATGGCTTTGTTTCCTGCTTCGAGCTTAAGGGCGCAAGGCGGGATGTACACCGGGGGGTCGGATTGGTCCGAGCTTAGTGCTGAGCCTCCTTTAGCCAGTTCATCGGCTTTCTCATTCCCTGGTATGACTTCATGACCAGGGACCCAGCAGAGCTTTACCTCGTGCTGTGTTCCAAGAACCTTGAGCTCTTCTCTACAACACTTCACAAGCTTCGATTTTATTTCTATAGCAGATATTGCTTTTATCGCTGCCTAGCTGTCGATGAAAAAGGTGATATCCTCTCGTGGTATTGCCCTCATCGCAGTCTCACGAGCTGCTATTGTAACTGTTAGGACCTCCGCCTGGAAAACGCTGCTGTAGTTCGGAAGCCGAGCTGACATGGAGAGGCCAAACGTTTCAGAGAAGTTGCCTGCGCCTACACCTATTTCCATTTTGGATCCATCGGTGTAAACAGCCTTCCCTGCTTGGATAGGTGCTAGAAAATGGTCTTATGAAGTCTAGGTAAGGCGTTAAGTAGTCTGTATTAGATACACTGCCTAGATATCTCTGCAGAATCGTGGTGTGACCCATTGCATTTGGTCTCCAGCTATCTGTTTGGTTTAATCTTACGGCCTCGAGTCCTGCTGTACGTGTCGTTCTCATCGCACTGGTTGTGGCGATGCACGCTAGTCTTTGTAATTTTGTGATAGCAGCTAGGTTATTTATTTTGCTGGCTGCCTGCCACCATACAATGCTGCCATACGTTAGTATTGGCCTTACTATAGCTGTATACATCCATAGGATGATTTTGGGGCTCGGTCCCCAAGTCTTCCCAAATATTCTATTGCACGAGTAAAAAGCTATCGTGGCTTTTTTGACTCTTTCGTTGATGTTTAGTCTCCAGTTCAGTTTCCTATCGAGCACCAGGCCAAGGTATCTCGCACTACTGGAGATACTCAGGGGAGTACCCCTTACGGAAGGTGTTACGAATTGTGGAATTATTCTTTTGTTAGTGAATAGTACTAACTCTGTCTTCTGGGGATTAACCGCCAGCCCACTTCTCTCCGTCAAGGAATCAATGATTTCCAGCGCCCCTTCGATTTGTTCGCTCAGGGTTGGGAGAAATTTACCTGTTGCTAGCAGCACAACATCGTCCGCATATGCAATGGCCTTGACGCCGCTGTTTCTAAATTTAAGAAGAACTTCGTTCAGGACAATTACCCACAGTAGTGGGGATATAACCCTCTCCTTGAGGGGTGCCTCTTGAGGCATAGACTTCGAGCTTAGTACCTAGGTATGTGACTAAGTGAAGAAGTGATGGTTCAAAAAATGTCAAATGGGGTTGGAGCGAGTATCTTTGGTCCCAACTACACCACTAGGTCAATCCACTACTATCTTTCAAGCAGAGGTCTATGCCATCGAGCTCTGCGGCAGAGAATGCATTAGACGAAACCTCCGAAGATCACATATTAATATAATGTCAGATAGCCAAGCCAAGGCTCTGACCGTCCTTTGACTATAAGTCTAAGCTGGTTTGGAAGTGTCTCCAGACGCTTTTGCAGCTTGCTGCACACAAAAATATCACACTAATGTGGGTCCCCGGGCACAAAGGTATCCCTGGGAATGAAGCTGCTGATAAGCTTGCCAGACTAGGTGCCCAGTCTCCTTACATTGGACCAGAACCCTTCTGCGGTTTACCCACCAGCCAGATTAAAATAGAGCTACTCCGCTGGGAACGCGAACAAATGCTCTCTCACTAGAATGCTCAACCCGGCCTAACGCATTCCAAGAAATTTATTAGCTTCTCAAAAAATAGAACTAGAGTCATTGTATCAATGAGCAAACAGAATGCTAAGATCCTTACTGACTTCCTAACTGGACATTGCTCTCTCAACTACCATCTTAAGAAAATGGGCCGTGTTCAATCGCAAACGTGCTATCTTTGTCTTGAAGACACCGAAACAGCCCAACACATACTCTGTGATTGCCCGGCCATAGCCAGACTTAGGCTAAAGCACTTTAATAAAGGCGTTACATCACCTTCTGACGTCACCTCTTCTTCAGCTTGAACTATTCTTACCTTTATTATTGAACTTCATTTCAGCTAGTTGACAAATTCAAAACAATTAACCAGGGGATAGCACAAAAGATCTTTTTAGGTCGCAGTGCTCCAGGGGTCTCTTGTTAGCCTCCTTTAGGGCCATAATGCCTCCAACTTCAGTGTACAAGATGAGATGTTCTCCGATACGTCGACTTGTTCTGATCCAGATGTCCAATCGTTTCTAGTCAATTCCTCGGCCTGGTGGTGTGCCCTCGTTCCCACGGACCCATCAGAGCGTGTTTCAAGAAACTCTAGCATTTCACAAGCTTGGATTTTATTTTGGTAGCTTTTGCTTTTAACCCTACCTGTCTGTCGATGAAAAATGTGATACCTTCCTGTGGTGTGGCCTTCAACACAGTCTCACGGGCGACTATTGGACCTCTGCTTGGAAAACACTGCTGTGGCTCGAAAGGCGAAGTGGTTTGAATATGCCAATCCGATCGCAGAAGATACCTGAATCTACTCATCTTCGATCCATCCGTGTAGACAGAGATGGATTGCATGCTAGTTGGTCGACCATTTTTCCATTCTTCCCTGCTCGGGTATGTGCTCGAGAAAGGTCTTCTGAAATCCAGGCTTGGTGTCATGTAGTCCATAATGGATGCATTACCTAGGACCCGTTGTATTTTTTCTGCAGCTATCTGCTTGCCATATTTGGAGGAGACAGCACTGTCATACTCAATTGTCTAACAATTTTCATAATAGTCTATCTCTCTGGCCCCCTGACATCAAAAATCCAGAATTTCCATTCCCAAAAGGCATCCGTTTTGATCCATAATACAAGTACAAACCCAATGATTCATAGAAATTTATTCCATCAGATGTCCGCAGCCATTAGTATCCATCACCGCGGAGCTGCAATTTAAATTTCTCACACAATCGTGTCCCACATATCAAATAAAAATAATTTCAATCCAATTTCAAATTCCCGCCACGAATGCTGCCGTCCATACTCTTCGCGCGCTGGACATTGCAATTTACGATCGCCCCAACTGTGAGCTGAGCTGCCCTTTCCACCGTGAGATTCCAATTTCAAGACTCATGGATGGATTGTGTAGCAAAAAACAAAAAAATTAGTAAAATTATCTCGAAAATGGTTCGCGCGCGCGCGCACTTCACAAATCCATCCAAGTAAGACAAGGCCGGACCTCATTCCTTTATGAATTATTGCAGCAGAGTCTTGACGGCCCGCACCCCTCTGTATACAATTATCTATACCGTTGCCTAGGAAAGATCACTCACAAGATCACTCCACTTTATGTCGAGTACTTTCGAGTGTGTATAGTGGCAACCGCCTGGCAGTGTGTGAAGTGTGCATTGTATCTGCATCTGTTTCTGTTTGTCTCATAACTGTTTACGTGAAGCGTCGGTGCACGCGCTACCGATCGCACATGCTCCAACATATACAACATGATCAGTGGAGCATTACAACACAGCCGAACCATCACCACCCGATGGAGCCGCTCCGCCTGCCCGATTGAGAAAAGTTGTTGCACCGCAACGAATGCATAAATTTATTCGTCTCTTCCGCAGATATCTGCTTTCCGGGAAAGAAAACGACGTGAACGCTTCACAATGGTCTGAATCTCTGGATACGAGAAAAAGATTCACTTTAACCTGGGCAGCACTTTTCTGTTGCGTTAGGCATCTAGCTCAAGACGCATTGACATGAATATTTATAATGGAGCTCCGAAAACCACAGGAGCAGGTAGGTATAGCCACCTTTGTTGATCGGCACAAGTGCCGTAATCCCGTAACGATACCTCTGTATGGTTACGCTATCCACACGTTCATAACCTTCAACATTAATTCACCTAATTTGGCGAAGAAGCCCAATGGTGTGGTGGCATAGCAACGGAGGCGGTGGCGTCATTATAACCGCAGAATAGAACAGAATAGAACCATAAGATAGAGAAGCCGTTACTAGGTTAAGTTTATCGCGTCATTATTTGCTAAAAAAAAAGCGCCTCGGTGGTCGTTGCGGTGTGCAGAACAATGGCAGTGATCTTCTCTTGGTTGGGGGTAATTTGCATGAAGCGGCTTATTTGGCGGTTGCTAAACTCCCCTCTAGGCAGCTCAATTTATGTGTAATAGATCTGACGTGAATGAATCTGCGGACAAAGGTTGTTTTACTGTGAGTTAGTACTCAGTTAGTGGCGTGGATATATTGAGACTTTAATTCAATTGCAGGGAGTCGAGCCAACGAGAGTGCGGATAGTGGTCTTCAAATGGGTGCCGCTTGATTATCTACTCCCATTTCTGACACTTAAAATGCAGATAGGCTGGAAATTAACGACAGAAGCTCTATGAAGAATCGTCAGATATGCATTGTTAGGGAAATCGGAGGCCCACTGACTGCGCCACCAAATTCAAAATCGAAAACTTAGAAATTACATTTTATCGGTCCTATAGATAGAGCTGCCAAATGAATACGTACACCAGTATGTCTGGATTTGAGTGCCTTGGAGTATTACCATTAAGTGCCTGGTGCTAGTACCTTCGTACCCACCTGTTGTTTGCCTTCGTTAAAGTTCTGTTCCATGCTTTGAGTTTGAGTATGCAAGGCAGGATGTACATTGAGTGGTCGGATTGGTCCGACTTTAGTGGTAAGCTTCCTCTAGCCAGTTCGTTGGCTTTTTCACTCCCTTGTATGCCCCCACGTCCAGAGACCCAGCAGAGCTTTACCTTGTGCTGTGTTCCAAGAACCTTGAGCTCTTCTCTACAACGCTTCACAGCTTCAATTTTATTTCTGTAGCAGATATTGCTTTAATCGCTGCCTGACTGTTGATGAAAAAGGTGATATCGCAGTCTCAGGGGCTGCTATTGTCGCTGCTAGGACCTCTGCTTGGAAAACGCTGCTGTAGTTCGGAAGCCAAGCTGACAAGAAACTACAAAGCGGTTCAGAGAAGATGCCTGAGCCTGCGCCGACACCTATTTCCAGTTTGGGTCCATCGGTGTACACAGCTATGAATCGCCCGTTTTTCCATTCGTCCCTGCTCGGACAGGTGCTTAGAAATGCTCTCGTGAAATCTAGGTATGGCTTTGTGTAGTCTGTTTTTTTTTTTTTTGGTGCGCCAAGGGATGTGGTAGTCTTAGAAAGATACTAGTAGCCCGAGCTGCTAGCATGTACGATTCGCAAACCCAAATAATCGATGCCAGGAATGCTTCTACGTACTACACCTTGCATACTTCTACAACCTTCCCCGCGGGACTGCCGTAAGGTATTACTTCGCGGGGCTGGTTAGCAATTAGGTAGGTAGGTAGGTAAAGTGGCGGTCCAAAAGAACCCAATTAGCGCTCAAGATGCGCCATTTTGTTACCACGGACTCGTGTATACCTATTGTAGTGTAGGAATGTTAAGTTTAAACCCAGCCCGTGGAGTTCAGGAAGAGGATTAGTTCTCCAATCCTCTTGTCCGCTATCTCTCTCAGATCCTCGAAGGAGGGTTTGCCAAGAGTTTGTTGTCTGATCCTCGCCAGGGCCGGACATCTGCAAAGGAAATGACATAGAGATTCTTTCTCATTAATATCCTTGCAGCTCCTACAAAAGGTGTTGTGGGGGATACCAAGCTTGGCCGCATGGTCTCCAACTGGCCAGTGACCTGTGATAATAGCTACGATTTTGGCAAGAACTGGTCTTGGTTTGCCTAGTAACTCTTTTGACCTGGGTTTGTTGAAACTGGGCCACATCTTCCTAGATATGACACAGCTTGTGAGACTGTTCCACCCGCGATTGGCTAGCTGGAGGAAGTGAAGGTGAATATAGCCCTTAACGGCACCAAGCGGAATGTCGACTCTTTCTGCTAGAGAGCCGTTAAGGGCCGACCCTCGCCAGCTCATCAGCACGCTCATTTCCCTCATGGTTGCTGTGCCCTGGGACCCAGATGAGAGTGATTCTCGAGTGAGTGCTTTGTTGATTCAATTGAAACCGGCATTGCTCTACCAGTTTTGAAGAGATGCAGACCGCATCAATGGCCTTGATGGCAGCCTGGTTATCCGAAAAAATAGCGATATTGTGATAAGATGTTGGAAGATTGTTTAGCAGGCGGCAGGCTTCTCGAATCGCAAGAAGCTCCGCTTGGAAAACGCTAGCAGGGTCTGGGAGACGGAAAGACCTTGATATATTCAGCTGGTCAGAGAAGATGCCTGCGCCGACTCCGCAGTCCATCTTCGAACCGTCCGTGTATATCCCTATATCATAGTTGCACGTAACGCTTCCGTTCTTCCATTCTTCTCTGGAAGGGAATTTTGCTAAGAAGGATTTTCTGAAGTTGAGTTTGGGTATCGTGTAGTCGGTCGAGGATGCAACCAGTTCACTTGGTATCGTCTCCAGGACCTTGCCGTGACCATATGGCCTTGTGGTCCAGCATCCATATTCCCTGAGCCGGACTGCGCTGCATATAGCTGTGTCGGTTAGCAATTAATGCTATGCTTTTTGCATTCCTTCTTCTGCTCTTCTTGCTCTCTCAATTATTCGGAGCTCTTTTTGCATATTCGTTATGAGTGTACAAATTTCCAGCCAATTCTCCTCTGACCGCAGCTTTGGTCTATAAGGAATGGTGGACTTGGCAGGTTATTTCTCCATTCCGTGAAGCGATCGCAATGGAATATCGCGTGATCTGTATCTTCCTCCTGGTCTGGACAATGTGGACAGAGAGGTGAGTTATCATGTCCAAATCTGTATAGATATTTACGATAGCCGCCGTGACCCGATAGGAACTGCGTAAGATGGTAGTTGCAGTCCCCATACACTGGCTTGGTCCAGACCTCAATGGTAGGGATCAGCTGGTAGGTTCATCTACCTTTTGTATTGTTATCCCACCTGGCTTGCCACATAGCGAGTGATATTGCCTTCCCCTCCTCCTTAATTCTCTTGACAACACCTGCTTCTTGATGACTCGAGGTTGTCCTTTTGTAGATCCTTACCATCTCATTTGCGAGGATGTCGATGGAGATCATTCCGGCTAAGACACAGGCTACTTCGTCCGATTATACCGCTGATTATTCTTATCCCACATAGCCTGTATGTTAACGATAGTTTTCTCCGTGTTTCTATCGTCGCTAACGCCACCGCCCAAACCCATGCAGCATATAGAAGAACCGAGCTAACCACTCCGGATAGTAGAATCCGTCTAGCATATCCAGGTCCATCGATGTTTGGCAGTATTCTAGCCTGCAGTAGTGAAGCAGGCGTTGTGTAGTCTGTACTGGATACATTGCATAGGATCGTAGAATGACACATTGCAGTTGGTCTCCAGCTATTTGTTTGGCTTAATCATACGTCACTAATAGCCGCCGATGCTTGTATAAAGATGTCTAGCGGAAGCAGGTTGAGAATGGCCTCGAGTCCTGCTGTAGGTGTCGTTCTCATTGCTCTGTGCCATCACCAGTGCACGCTAGTCTGTGTACTTTTGTGATGGCAGTTAGGTTGTTAATTTTTCTGGCGTCCTGCCACCATACAAGGCTGCCATAAGTTAGTATGGGCCTTACTATAGCCGTATACATCCATAGGATGATTTTGGGGTTCGGTCCCCAAGTTTTTGCGAATATTCTGTTACACGAGTAGAAAGCTATCGTGGCTCCTTTGACTCTATCGTCAATGTTCAGTCTCCAGTTTAGTGTCCAGCCCGAGGTATCTCCCACTGCTTGAGATACAATAGGGGATACCCCTTACAGAAGGTTACGAATTGTCAAATTATCCTTCTGTTAGTGAATAGTCCTCTGGGGATTGACCGCTAATCCACATCTCTTCGTCTGGGAATCTATGATTTTACAAAAAAAAATACAGATATTTGGCGCAACAGCTCTTTAAAGTGCCAGGGCCTAGCTCGCTCAGGGTCAGAGGAAATTTTCCTGTTGCGGCAGCACAACGTCGTCCGCATAAGCTGTGGTTTTGACGCCGCTGTCTCTGAGTTTTAGAAGGACTTCGTTCAAGACACTTGCCCATAGCAGTGGAGATATAACCCCTCCTTGAGGTGTGCCTCTAGAGGCGTAGTCTTCTAACTAGGTTCCTCCGTGTTCAACTTCCATATGTCTTCCTCTAGCATTCTGACGATCCGCCTTATCAGGGAGTCGTGATAGTGAGATTTGTTAAAGTTCTATAAACCTCATCTGTTCTGACATTGTTAAAGGCTCCTTCGGTGTCTAAGAAAGCGGCTACTGTATATCCTTTTTCCTTTTTCCTCTTTCAATGATTTTTGTATTGAGCCGACGACACAGTACAGCGCTCTGTACGTTTTTTCCTTTCATATAAGCGTATTGCGCTGGGGGTAGATCACCAGGGCATAGTTTGCTGCGAATGTATACATCAGCTTATCTTTCAAAAGTCTTTACGCCAAAGGAGGTGACACTTATTGGCCTAAAGTCTTTCGCGGTAGTGTGTTGCCTTACCGGGCGTAGTTATGAAGATCACTTCAACCTCTCTCCATGCTCTAGGTATGTCTACCCCTAAATGAGGCTATCGACGTATAGTTCTTTGAGTACCGGGATAATTGCGGTTACGGTTTTCTGTAGGTTAGGTTGGCTGTCCATACGAGAGTGCAGACACACTTAGATCAGTGAAGGTCCTTTGTGATACCATGGATCAACCATTAGGCCACTCACTCACTAACAAAACCAGCCGAAACTTATGATGAAACGATGGATGCACATGACGGCTAAGGACGGCAGATCGCCGAGTTCTTTAAAGAAAGGGGATCCTAGATGGAGCATTCTTTTATGCTACAGTTCTGGACAAGTGTATAAGGAGTGAATGATAGTTTCCTTCTCCTCCTCGTCCCTACAGCTCTTGCAACAGTCGCTAGAGAAGAGGCCAGGTCTTTTGGCATGTTGGCCTATAAGACAGTGTCCAGTGAGAACACGGACAATGCAACTCATCTGCGATTACTTCAGCTTAACCAACTCGACACTACGTTTTTGGTCCAGCCTATGCCCGATCTGTCTCGAAATGTGACACGTTGAGCCGTTTTCCCATCTGAGGTTTATCTTGTTAATAGCGTTCAGCTTTAGTAAATTATTACATGTAGCGAGGGGCATACCCAAGGCTTGCCTATCAGGCAGAATCCTTAGAGTAGTAGTACACTATCTGGCGAGCTCGTCCGCCTTGCAGTTTCTTGGAATGTCTCTATGGCCTGGCACCCAGTTGAACTGCTCTGTCATCTCCAAAGAGATAAACGGCGGTTTAAGGCGGCCTTTGAAGTGAAGGATCACGGTTTTCTGTAACATGGTTGAGATAATCCCGTCGGGTCCTGGGGGATTTAAAGGGAGAGAACGATCTAATTGCCCTCTCGGAGTATCCGCTTCCATGCTACCGTTAATTCCAATGTTATTGCCCAGATGCATCATGCACCCCGGGAAGTCCATTTGTAGCAGACAACTCAGTGATTCTGCACAAGATTTAGTCCAGCTTCCGTCAGGTTCTTTTAGAGATCGCATAGGTTTTAATTCTCTGGATAGGATTTTCCTCAGTCTCGCAGATTCTGTCGTACCCTTGATCTCATTACAGAAATGTTGCCAAGAATGTGCTTAATTTTTGAAATTTCCCTGACTGGACTTATATAGTTTCCAGTCCGCATCCAGTTTCGTTCTGTTAGCTACATTTAGAAGGTGTCTGGTTGCTTCCTTAATGTTAGCTAGTTCCTTCGACCACCATGGTGGTGATTTCTTAACTTTTCTTTTGGTGTTTGTTGTATCAGCTACGGTTCCACTGGGGACAAATCAGTTTCTAGGCTCAGGAATCGAGCCACGTCTATGGGTCGTTCCCAAAGTGCATCGGGACGCAAGTCGGTTGGCTTTGCTGGGCAGTTGAAAAGATATTTGGTGTTGTGCGGCCCATTTCCGCATTCAGGGGATTTGTCTTCTATGGAGGCGTCGAGACGCTTCTTGTAGCTGTTTAGTAAGCGACACCAGCCTGAGCGTAGCTGAGCTAGGGTGGTTCTTGTTCTTCGAGGCAGGCTACTTTCTTCGTCTGCTATCAGTGGTGGGCGGCCTCCGAGGACCACCTTGAGCAGAGATTCTCCAAAGAGTGAGACACAGTCGTGCGATAATTGCTTTCAGTACATCTTCGTAGGTCTGTTTGTCGATCCTGGTGCCCTCCGTGTAAACATCGAGGTCGCATTTGTAGATTTGGAGAGCTTGGGGAATGGAATGGGGTGGTTGTGGTACCATCGTCAGTGGATGATTAGGGTGGTCCTGGAGGTGACGAGCTAGAAGGAACTACTTGGAGAGCATGGTGTTATAGTCCCTTACTGGAAGCAACTTCGTCTCAGCATGGAGGTGATCAGCATGTGACAACAGGTGACATCCGGTGATGGTCCTCATGGCAGCGTTTTGACTGGCTTGAAGATGCTGCCAGTTAGTGTCACTCAGCTGCGGTGTCCAAATGGAGGCGGCGTAGTTTAACATAGAACGACCGATTGCCTTGTATGTGGCGGGTAGCGTCTCTTTATCCATTCCCCAGGAAGATCCCGCCAAGGACTTGAGTATATTGTTACGAGGTCTAAGTTGTCTAAGTTGTCGGCTTCTGATGTTTGATGCATGTGCGGCGAACTGCTGTCGAAAGTGACGCCGAGAAGTCTTGGTTGGGTGGAAGTTGGAATTCGACGTCCTCCTATATCTATGTTCAGAACTGACCTTATCTCCCATGTGCAGGACGTGAAGAGTGTGGCTGAGGACTTCTCGGCCGACAGTTGTAAGTTGTGGTCTCTGAAAAATCCGTCCAGGACAGAGAGATATGAGTTAAGCGCCGTGCATAGTGTTGTCACGTTGGGACCAGTTGTGAGGACCGTACAGTCGTCTGGATATGAAACAATATTGATTTCGTTCGGGGCGAGGGGTGACTCGGAGATGTAGAAGTTGAAAGAAGTAGTGGTAGGACGCCCCCTGTGGAACTCGCTGTTTGACTATCCAATACCGAGACTTAGCGTTTCTGAGCTGCACAAAGGATTGGCGGCCGCAAAGGTAGTTGGCCAGCCAGCGTTTGTGGGTGTTGGGTAGTGGAGACTCCAGGATATCGCGTAGCAGCGTGGCATGATCCACCGTATCAAATGCCTTAAATAGGTCCAGGACGGCAGCAACAGTTCTATGGCATGGTTGTTTTTGGTTGAGTCCGTTGGTGATCTGCGATGAAATCATGTTTAGGGCTGAGGTGGTGCTGTGGTTTTCCCGAAAACCGTGCTGGTAATGCGCTAGCGTAAGGTGTTCGGTGAAATCCGCGGAAGAAGCAGAGCTTTCAGTATCTTGGCGACTGGTTAGAGAAGCGATATGGGGCGGTACGATTTGCCTTGGTCAGGTGGTTTCCACGGCTTGGGAGGTGGGATTACCCGAGCGACCTTCCATATGCCTGGTATTTGCAGCGATTGGAAGGATAGGTTCAGAAGAGAGGTTAGCTACTCAATTCCTGGTTTGCCGAGTTTTCTTTTGGTCTCTGGACATGCTTCATTGCGATTATTGAGTGTGCCTTTCTAAGACTGTATTGCTGTTCCGAGACTCCTCATGCTTCTTCTGCGGCGGCTTCAAGTTTATTGCAGATGATAAGATCCAAGAATTTTCCAGTTGCATCTACTATACAGAGTGGTCTATGCGACGAATGCTCGTTCGGTGGCTTGTTATTCCTCTTGAGAAGGAGTACTAGTCATTGTCGCTTCCATTCTATCGGGTGGCTATTAGATTAAGGGCAGTAATGGTACCTAGCTTCTCTGCCGGAGTATATTTGGCGCTGATTAGAACTGATTTGGAGTGATGATTGATTTTTACAGTGCCCGCCATTGCATTATATTTTCTTTTTCACTCTATCACCGGGTCTCAGAAGCTTTGAAGAGCACTGCTTATAAGTGAAGGTTCGTGTTATAGCCTTGGTAATGTCATTCATCCGCTGCGCTCTTTATGGCTGAACACGAATATCATACAACACAATTAAAAGTTACAACAAAACGATGATTAATGCGCCCAACCTAGATCACTCACAACGGCTAGCATGCCAGCTATGAATGGTATCATGTGGCAACTCATGGTTTTATATGGCAACTCATGGTTTCAATTTTCTTCCTCAAGGAGACTCCTACACCATGTCTACAACTGTAATTAGTGACTATTAATACCCTTGCATAGAAAATGCAACCAGAGAATGCAACTCCTGCTAATTGGGGCACGGTTCGCATTTATTAATCAGACAGTGGACCACAAACCGGAGGTCGTGCATTCCGAATTTTTTTAAAATTTTAATTGTGTTACCCGCTACTGGATACTCCACGATATGGATGAATCACAGTCGTAGAATGGACACAACCATAAAAGGGGATTCACATTCAAATTGCATTTGTTTGTGTTGTATACCCCAAGTCGTTGTACACTTTGCTCGTTGCTGGCTGACTCACTAGTCATTCGCGCGATACGATTACAACAAATTCCCGCCACCGATATCACCGCCGTCGTCGTCGTAGTCGACGTCTTTGTTATTCGACGGAATTTCGCGGCACAGGAACTCCCTTCAGCACACACAGTCAGAGACCGGAATGGCTGAGTAATGGAATCCATACGGAATCAGCCTCCGGTAATCAGTAGCAACTACTGCGATCCCAGTTTGTTGTGACGACACACATGTCGTTGTTTTGTCTCTCTGTCGGATTAATCCCGCGTCATATCTCATAAATGACGACGACGACTGTCACCGACGACGACGACGCGTAATGACATTGGTGTCACTTGGTTGCTCGTTAACTGCGTGTATGAATAATTAATTGACAGTTAAATGACAAACTGTTGAGAGGGTGTAACCGCTTTTTAATGGGGCGTGCACTACCTACCTAGCTACCTTTGGAACTATGATAAGTGGTGTTGTGCGCCAGCAGTTTTGTGCCGAAATTTTATGACTTTTTGAGTGGTTTTTCTGGGTTACTAGACGTACTGTGTGTATTTTTGGCAGAAATCACTTTTGCTTGCTAAATGATTTGTTTTTCTTTTGATGATTCCGGGAAACGGAAATTGAGGTCACAAATTTGTTGATTATTGATACTTTTATGGAACGCGACGCTGACTCAACGGAGGAGGGAAATTTTCGAATTTGAAAGCGAAATTCCGCAAAAGTAAATGGAATTGACATTGAATGAAGCAATTAACACCAAATGGAAAGTATCTGGTTGGTAATACATAATCATGTCGGCGCTGGAGAGATATTTGTGTTAAGCAAATAGAACTTGCACGTCTTAATTAGGTTAATTAGACGTCAGAGTGACATTTGTAGACTTATGCTCAAAAAATGGGTTGAAATGCGAAGTCTTTGGCGCCAAATATCGAACGTTCTTTGCGAACGCATTCGGGATAAGCTTTCCACTTAACAGCAATTGCAAATATCACAGACGACATTTCAAACTTTACTGACGAGAAGGCCAAGTGCAAAGACTAGCCTGCATCTGTACCTATAGCAGGAACAATACGAACCTGTCCCACAGCAGCATTAGATGTGATCGTAGGAGTACCTCCGCTACACATAATGCTGGAAAGGGTTGCAAAGGAGACCATATTAAGAATAACCAAAGAGGGATAGGAAAATGCATCGCAAAACTAGAAACTCTATCCAATTCGGTGCCGCTTCTGGGCCAGCTCAGAGGCGATATGGTCAAGAAATCTTGAAAGGGAATTTGACTCAACACTGAGCAATTAAAAGTATTGTAGCAATGAGTCCGATAAGTACAATACCAATTCAAACAACACACAATGTAATGGTGCACGGATAGATCGAAAATATGTACGAATCCAGGACCAGATACTCAGAAGCTCTAGGAATTTTCCTCAGTATACCTATTCAAAACAGAATTTCACGCTATCGGAAGAGGCGCTCAATTCAACCTCGACAGAAAATATCGCGGACAGTACGTCGCATTCCTGTCGTCAGATAGCCAAGCCGTCATCAAGAGATTAAGTTCACACAAGATCAGATCCAGACTGGTTTGTGAATACCTCACAAGGATCAACAGACTGGGCCAGACTAATAAAGTAACTCTCTACTGAGTACCATGGCATGTATGAGTGTAGGGAAATGAAGCAGCTGATAAACTAGCAAAAAAGGGCTCAGACACCCGGTTCCTTCGCCTTTTGTGGGAGACTTACTTAGATATCACTACAGTCCGGGGTGGACCTGGCCTAAACCAACAAACCAGTTGCACGCGCCAAGTTGATTGAGGTCCCTTTCCAATTGTTCGCGCCACCTAAGATGAGCCGCTCCTCTATTGCATCGTCCCTCGGCAATGGATTTGAAGACTTTAAGCCGAGGCGTTGACATTCATTCACTCTGGATGCCCTAGCCATCTCAGACGCTGTATGCGTACTCTTCTGGCTAAATCGATATCGCTGTACAGCCCATACAGTTCTTGGTTACATCTTCCTCTCCACTCGCCGTCTATGCAGACTAATCCATAAATCACTCGAAGAACCTTTCTCTCAAAGTAGCGAGGGGCTCCATCCGATTTCGATAGAGTCCATGCCTCTGCGCCTTATAGCAGGATTGGGATGATTAGGGTCTTGTATAGGGTTACCTTAGGATGCTAATGAGTCACTGCAGACTCAAGGAGCACCTTAGGAAACGGGAAATAGAAGGAAATGGGAACTGCAGATTCTGCAGGGACCTCGCAGAAACACCAACACACCTTCTTGTGGAATGCGAAGCGCTAATCATTAAAAATAAAGACATCACCTAGGTGCTTATCTTCTATCATAGTTGGATCTACCTTTGTTGAAAGCTTTCAGCTATTCCGGCCCAGTACGCCATCGACTAGAGCCAAAGGTCGTAGTGCACTTAGGTTAGGCTAGATTGGCTCTCTGCACCACGGTGACGATACGCTTAGACCAGTAAATGTCCATTATAATGCCAAGGATCTATCATTAGACCACTCAGGGACTAATGAAGCCAACCGGAGATTTTGATGAAGCGATGGATTCTCATGACGCCTAAGGACGCCAAATCGCCGAGGTCATCGAGGAAGAGAGCCCTTAGATGGAGCATTCTTTTACGTTATAGAGCAGGACATGTGCATAGGAGGTGAAGGATGGCTTCCTCCTCCTCCTCGTCCCTACAGCTCCTGCAGAAGTCATTGGAAAAGAGGCCAAGTCTTTTGGTATGTTGGCCTATAAGACAGTGTCCAGTAAGAACACGGACAATGCACCTGATCTGTGATCGCTTTAGCTCGACACTACGTTTCTGGTGCAGCTTAGGCCAGATCTGTTTTGAAATGTGGCACGTTTAGTCGATTTCCCACCTATGGTTGGACTTGCTGATAGCATTCAGCTTTCGTAGATGCTTACATGTAGCGAGTGGCATATCAAGGGCTTGCCTATCTGGCAGAATCCTTATAGTTATACCCTATCTGGCGGACGACGCCATACACTTTCCTGGAATGTCTCTGTGACCTAGCACCCAGCATAGGTGAATGTTTACCTGCTCTGTCGTCTCCGTAAGAGACAAACGGCAGTTTAGGACGGTCTTTCAAGTGAAAGAGCACGATTCCAGGGACTTGATTGCCGCTTGACTATCAGTGAAAATGCAAATATCCCTGACAGATGATACATTACATTTTAGCCAAGACAGGGCTTCCTTAATCGCCATGATTTTCGCCTGAAAAACGCTAAAGGGAGGCGGAACGAGATGCTCAGGTTGAGCTTTTCGGAGAAAACACCACAGCCCACTCCACCTTCGGTCTCAGAGCCATCTGTGTAGAAGTGCACTGAATTACCCATCATCAGGGGGAGAGTTATCTCATTTATCTCGTTCAGGGATACTCGTACGAAAGTTTCGGTCGAATCCCAGTTTTGGCGGCGTGTAGTCCGTGTTTCCATGGGTGTAGTTGAGAAGATCAAGGATCGAGGAGTGAGCCATGTGATAACTACCACTAGGGGTAGCAGGTTGAACTAAATGTCCAATGCCGCAGAGGGAGTAGCTCTTAGTGCGCCACATGCATGCAGATCTTTGCACTATAGCTAACAGAGAGAGGTGGACAGCCCTATCAAGAGCAGGCCACCAAACGATCACGCCCATAGAGTAGTATTAGCCTGATAACGGACACGTAAAGCCAGCGAGTGATTTCAGGTTTCATACCCCAGCTCATACCTATAGCCTTTTAACAGGAATAGAGAGCTACATTAGCTTTCCTTACGCGCTCTAGTAGATTGGCTTTCCCGTTCAGTTTTCTGTCCAGAATAAGACCCAAGTATTTTGCATTAACAGTGAAGAAGCGACTAGTGCCATTAATCATAGGAGGGTCTAAGAGGGAACTTTATATTTTATCGTGAAGAGAAAGAGTTCTATTTTATGATGGTTTACTCCCAATCCACATTTGGAAGCCCATCTAGTGAGCTGAGAGAGATCATATTAGAGGATTTCCTTGAGAGTGTCTGGGTGCTTGCCAGACGCAGCAATCGCAATGTCATCAGCATAGGCAATAACTTTACAGCCTGACCTATCCAGGTCCACTTGTAGCTCAGATTCCACAGAAGAGGTACACACTCCACCTTGAGATGTTCCGCAGCAGTCTTCTGGCTGAGCAAAAACCGGCTAATGCTCTGTCGAAGGTGGATATCAATAAGCCTTTCAAACGCTTTCAGTAGAAAGGACGGCAGACTGATAGGTCGGAGATCCTTTGGTTCCACATGCGAGCTCTTAGGTTAGGTTAAGTTAGGAGCGGCCTTCGATGAGGATGTACTTAGACCAGAAAGTAGGTCCATTGTACTACCGATGTGTAAGGCGGATGGGTCACCCTCTTACTCTTGGAACCATTTGCTTCGTTGAATGAAGGCGTGAATTTTAGCCGTGCAGGCGTTGCCGAGATCATTAAGATCATTGTAGGAGTATTCACCCAGAGTAGCCTTCCTGATGTTGGCGAGCGCCGGATAGGCGCACAGGAGATGACTGATGGTCTCTTCTTCCCTTCATCTCTGCAGCTACTGCAGAAGTCATTATGAGGGATACCTAATCTTTGGGCACGTCTTCCTATGACGCAGTGTCCAGTGAGGACATTTGTTATTTTTGAGAGGGTTCCTCTCTTGTGCTTCAAGAGTGGACCTGGATTTATTGAGTGTCGGCCAGAGCTGTCTGGCGGTATGACATTGGTCTAGATGTTGCCATCGATGATTGGCTACTTTCTCGGCATCAATTTGAATAAGGTTATTAACATAAGACGCTGGCGCTTCGATGTCGGTGATGCTTATGCTATCTGTACCAGAGAAGCCTTGTCGTGCTAGTTCGTCGGATGCACGATTCCCCGGTATGCCACAGTGACCTGGTACCCAGCAAAGGGTGAAATTGTACTGACCAGCTATCTCGTTAAGAGATATGCGACAGTCTTTCACTGTCTTAGATCTCGTAGTGCTGGATGCGAGGGATTTGATGGCTGCCTGACTGTCGACATAAATAACAATATCAGGTGTTGATAGTGTGCTAGCCGCCAGCCAGTCAGCAGCTTTGCGAACTGCGGTGATTTCGGCTTAAAAAACGCTACAGTGGTCTGGAAGGTTAAAGGAGAGGTGTATGTCAAGATCTTTTGAGAAAATTCCGGCACCGACTCCGTCCTTGGTTTTGGACCCGTCCGTGAAAATTGACAGCGAGCTCTTACCTGCCTTAGGAATGAAGACAATTTCAACTTCAGTCCACGATTTGAAAATGTAGACCAGATTTAGACAGCACGATAAGATGACTTTGAGCCATCGAAGCACAATGTCCTCACATTTTTGAAATCCTGTAGGAATTATGCCGTCAGGTCCTGGGGATATGAAGGGTTGGAAACTGCGCATGGCCCAGCGGATCTTATCTGTACTTACTATAACCAAGGAGTTGCTACACGGTGAAAAGCAAGAACGGGTATTGACCCATAGCGAAATAGCAACAGGGGAGCTACTAGTCAGTAGCAGTGCACTTGCACCTTTCCAAACATTAAACATCTGCATACAGTCCTGGGTGCATCTGGGCCTTAACCATAGAGCTTCCTTAGCCAGCTAATTCCAGTTGCGTCCACCAAGTTGGTTGAAGGTCTTTTCCCCCTTTTTCTTGTCAACTCAGGTGACACCTTCCTCTACTATGTCGTCCCACCGGAGTGAATTTAACTTTTCAGATCTATATTGACCTATGGCAGCCTCGTATGGTGAAAGGCCATCAAGAAGGCCATCACGAAAGTACAACGAAAGCATGCATCGGCATCACCAGTGTAGTGAGAACAACACCAACTGCAGGGCTTGAGGTTGTCCCCAACCTACTCTCGCTAGATATCTTCATACAACAATCCTAGGCAGCCATTAGAGCCATGAGAATAAACCAATCAGATAACTGGAAACCAAATGCAATAGCTCATCCAACAATCCTATAGAATTGTCTAAGCCTACAGACCTGGACGTCAGGAATGGGAAAATGGTCATATACCTAACGAGCAATCCATAGCAGTGTGCACAGACAGCTCTAAAGTGGACACTGGCGTAGATTCAGGCATCTTCCCCGGGTGTATCAAAGTCAACACGCCTCCCAAACTATAGCAGTGTTTTCCAAACGGAAGTCTTAGCAGTGAGAACAGCCGTCCGTGAGTCTGTGATAGGAGCAATACCACGAGAAGGTATCGCCTTCTTCATCGATAGCCAGCTATAGCTATAGAAAAAAAATCGAATCTTGTGAACTGCTGTCGAGAAGAACTAAACATTCTTGGAGCACAGCACAAGATAACGCTCTGCTGTGTCCCTGGACATGAAGGCATACCAGGAAATGAGAAGGCTGGTGAATTAGCAAGAGCAAGCTCGACATATCTGAACAAGCTGACTCTTCTGTGAATATCCCGCCTTGCACACTCAAGCTTGAAGCAGGGAAACTAGCCAAAAGAGAGGCGGATACCAGATGGACCTCCACAGAGACTTGTACCACCACAAGGAAGCTGTGACCGACTTTTGACAAAGCAAGGACCCGAGAGACTTATATGAAAAGACAGGAAATCCCTTTCCACCCTCGTAAGAGTTATCACGAGACATAATATTCCGTGGGACCACATGAAGAAATTGCGTCAAATGGAAGAAGACCTTTGCAAAGGCTGCGGTAGCGAGGGAGTCTATGAGGACACAACGCACTTCACAAGAGTGGGCCTCCATCACACAAGAAATTAATTCCTCGCAAGACACTTTTTCTAGGATCTAGAGGAGCTTTCCAGCACACTAACAGCAAATTTAAGTCAAAGTCCTTGTCTGAGATACCTTTAAATACTCAATTTCTCAATGTGTGCATGTTGCACCATTCGCAAAACCTACAACAACCACAAGTGTTGACAAACTGCGTACTATCGCTTACGACTTCGTGCCAGCTACCATCATAATTTCTCACGTCTACGACAATCTACGAACTGCTTGTTCATAACTACTCGCAACCACTTATGACTACCAAAAGTGAGACTAAACTAGTTATGACTACGTAGCACCAACAAAAGACTTCCAGAAGTAGAAATGAAGCACCTAATTCGTCATGACGAAGGACCAACCACGAATGACTACACGAGATACCACAGTCTCAGTCAGTAGCGGTGAGCAATAATTTGTAACGTCAGACATGTTGAGTAATAGATACAATTTTCATATTTAAATTTTAACCTCTCCATGCCCTTTAAGGTTTCTTAGTAGCCAAAGATATTTTCCCACACATCACACATGTCTAAGAGACACCTTTTCAATTTGATCAACCAAAAGATACGACACCTTTCCCCTGTAGTAAAAGTAGCATTGAAAGCATAGAACCTTGCGGCATTCCACTTTTTACCACAAATCTTTGCCTGAAAACTCGTCTTTATGCAGCATTATTCCCATTGCACACTGATTGACGGCTTGAATGCATTATACGATGACACATTCCATGAGATATTGGAAAATCAGCATTTCTCAAGAAATCACCTTCAGCTGATATGGTGCGGCAGAACCAGGCGCAACACAACATGTATCAGGAAAAATCCTCCCTCCAGGCGGTAGCCATTGCATCGTTATTTTCTTTTTAATGTCAACAATCACATCACAGGTTACGCCCCAAAAATATTTATCAAAATCAATCGCTACTTCCTTGTTTATACAGTGATGCCCATGAACCAACAAGAGGAGGCATCTATACCTCCTTTTGTATCACCAACGCGAACAGATCCACCTAAAAAGGCACTAAATAACCAAATGCGCCGTTAAGTCAGTATTTCTCTCCGCGCATTACTTGTATCTGTAAGATATTTTAATGAAACTTTATGACGGTATGCGAGGAGCTTGTCCAATAATTTTTCGTTGGTCCATCTTGGCTGCTGCTACAGAGACACACCGGGATTCGGTGTAGTGTACGGCCGGCGGCCTGTACCATTCAAACGCGATTCATGTGTAGGCCATAATTTTCTCAAAGAATCTATTAGGACGGTTGTTTGGTTTCGCAGTGAGAGAGGGATACTAGCAAGCGGCTAGTGCGCTTGAGCACCTGATAGTTGTTTTCCTCTGAGCATTAAGGGGGATTCCGTGCGGATCGTAGATAAAAGTTGCCGTACAAGGAGCTGCCTTTTTTTTTTTCTCTCTTCTTGTGTGCCCATAGTAATGGGCACTTTCGGTCATATTAGGTTTTTTTTTTAAATAAATAGATTTATGCATAGATAGATAGTAAATTTGTGTATCTGCATGGGAAAAGTGTTAAGGTGCGGCAGTATTTGCGCGATGAAGGTGACTTTTGATGGCTGGAGCCGTGGCATGTGAGGGAAATAAATTTGAGAAATATGTCAAGCTACCATATGATTTTTATGAGCAAATTTGTATCCACTATAAGAGCTGTCAAGGCTATAAATTTGGAATTTCCAGCTGTGGCCTGTATCTACTGTATTTATTGGTGCTTAAGTTTGCTTAAATAGCATTCACATATGAAGGCATAATAGTAGACTTCTTATGCATAAGACTTTGGAGTAAGTTAGGTATCCAGTTCCTACGAGTAGCGAAGTCTTATATTTATAAATAGGAGTCTAGTGTGTGAAACCGTTGACTGACGCTGGGAGATTAGTTTAGGTAGATGAGTGCCTTGTGAGAGAAAAGTCACTACTCACTTAGACCAACATTTCGGGTCCATTGTGCCCAATTATTTAACCCTAGAAACACTGTAGAGATGGTCCACTGTTGGAACCACTCAGATAGTGATATAAATCTCAGGATGGACATCAGCTCAGTGGCCTTATTTTGTATTGCGTTTCTATAGCAAATGTATACAAACTTAATTTCTAAGTAATTTAAGTGACGTTTGATAGATGTTTTGACAATCTAACTTTCGGAAATGTTTGATTAGAGTTAGAGCACTTACACCCAATCCGAGAACCATACAAAATACCAATTCATTTTAGAATCGGATTACATTTCCGAATGGCAATTCGAATCCGAAAGCAGTATAAAATAAGGCCCCAGCATACCTAAGTCCTCCAGCTCCGAGAAGAAGTAACTACCAAGAGTTCTTATTCTTCTGACGGGTAGGGTAGAATAATCATACAGCAAGTAACGAACAGATTCAATTTCTTTTTCGTCCCTGTAACTTCTATAATAGTCGTTGTGCAGTACACCGAGTTATTCCGCGTGAATGCCAATGGCACAGTGATCAGTAATTGTGCCCGAAATGGCATGTGCGCTATGACGACTAAGTTTCACCAGAGAGATTGATCTCTTCTTGCTAAAGGCCAGCTATAGCGCCCTGGCCATAGCTCATGTGTCTAGATGAACCCAGCGTCTGTTTGCCCGACCTGTGGCTTCATCTTCTATTTTCTTCTATAAGGAACTAATTGAGATTACTACAAAAGGGAGAGCCCGCGATACACGCAGCCCTTACCTCTTCCTAGCAAGCTCAGCAGCCGTTTCGTTTTCTTCGATATACATATGCCCTAGAACCCAGCAGATAGTCGCCGCATTGGCTGTAGATATCTCGTTTAAAAGTGATTCACAGGCTCTCACAAGCCTAGACCTAATTACAGCAAAGTCGAGAGCCTTAACGGCTGCTGGCTATCTATACGGACGGCGATCGTTTTACCAACGATAGTACTCTCGCGTATAGTTTCAGCAGCCACTATAGTGTCTGTAGCTTCGGTCTGAAAGACGCTGCAGTCGTCGCTTGGCTTCACAATAAACTTCGGTTCCCGTGCTAACGTCCGTCTTAGAACCGTCGGTTTCTTTTAAAGACGTTAGAACGCATCTTAGATATACATATCCGAAATACCCTAGATAAATTCCTTCTATCCAAATCTCAACATGCGTACACTAAAGGGCGATCGACAGAGACGGCGCTCTACGAAGTTGTGCGAACTATAGAAAAGACAATCCATTTCAAACAATATACCCTTGCTACCTGGGTATATTGTTTGTTGCCTTCAATAACGTCTGTACGGAATCGATTCAGGAAGCACTGATCCAACTGGGTGTGGAAGAGTTTATTAGCAAATGGATATTGACAATGCTAAAACCAGAACCATTCAATCGAATCTCGGCAACAGAAGCCCCACCATATCTGTTGTTAGAGGAACTCATCAAGGTGGGGTCTTATCTCCTGTTCTATGGCTTATGGTCATCAATAAAATTTTGTATAGACTTGATAGGGATGGAGTTAAGGTTGTCGCGTATGCGGATAACGTGGTAATACTGGTATCGGGGATGTTTCCATCCGTAATCAGTGAGATTATGGAAGGTGCCTTGGGCAAGATTAGCTCATGGGCCACTGTATGTGGACTCAGTGTCAACCCAAGCAAAACTAAACTGATGCTCTTTCATTCATTCATTCATTCATTTTCAATGGCCCGCTAATCCTTCATGAGGGTCGCGGGGGTAGGATGCTCAGGTGGACTCTTCATTCTTCTCGATCCTCCGCCATTGACTCCAATTCATCAGGAGGAATCCCTAAGCGGCTCCAGGAGAGATGTCGGACTTGATCCAACCATCTATTTCTAGGCCTTCTGCGAAGTCGCCTACCTGATGGCACGGCAACCATGGCGCGTCTTGGAGGCCTGTCTGGGGGCATACGCACTACGTGGCCAAACCACCGAAGCATAGATCGTTCCGTTCGGAGAAGTAGCTGCTCAACGTTGAGCGCCTCGCGTACTCTGGTGTTGCGCACTCGATCCCTACGAGTTATTTCAACAACACCGCGAAGGAACCTCATTTCGGCAGCTTGTATCCGCGATCTTATTCTTTCGGTCACTACCCAAATTTCATGACCATAGGTGAGAGTTGGAACATACACCGAGTTAAAAACCGATAGCTTAGCTTGAACACTAAGTTCGGCCTTCCTTATAACAGATTGGCCAAGCTCTCTCAAAATTGATCCAGCCTGACCAATTCTACAGGATAACTCGGCATTGCTCCTCCCATCACTCATGAATAAAACCCCGAGGTACTTAAACTTCTCCACCTGCTTCAGTGGGACTCCACTAACATGCAGAGTGTACTGAATGGGTTTTTTGGAAACGACCATTACTTCCGATTTGTTCACGTTGATCTTCATTCCAGCTTCATCACAAATGGCTACAAACATTTCGCGTGCGCGCTGAAGTTCGGTTTGAGAGGACCCACGGATGACCAAATTATCCGCAAAGAGCAGATGACTAATCCTTAGGTCTCCCACTTTGAAACATTCCCCGCCACGGCTGCGCTGTAACATCCAATCCATATATACAATGAAGAGGAGAGGTGACAAAACGCACCCCTGGCGGAGTCCAACGCCCACAGTGAAAGGTATTGATTTAACATCGTTTATCCGAAACAGCTTCTACAGTTTGTATATAAAGACTGAATCGCCCTTAACAGGGAACCAGCAATCCCATACTCCTGCAGAACACTCCAGAGTTTGCCTCGAGGAACCCTATCATATGCTTTTTCCAAATCCACGGAACAAGTGTAGACAGGTTTGGCATATTCCCAGGCCTTCTCAAGAACCATTCTGAGAGTGAACAACTGGTCGGTTGTGCTTCTACCGGGACGAAAACCGCACTGCTCATCCCCCAAACTGTCCTCAACCACAGCTCTGGAACGCTTTTCTAGCACATTAGCGAAGACTTTTCCAGGGAGACTTAAAAGAGATATACTCCTATAGTTGGCGCAATCTCTTTTGTCCCCTTTTTTAAAAAGAGGAACTATCACCCCCATTTGCCAATCACCAGGTGTTTCACCGCATTCCCAGGCCACTTTAATGACACGCGAGAGCCATTGAACTCCCTCTTTACCTAAAGCCTTGAGCATTTCTGGCCGAATTTCATCCACACCAGCAGATTTGCCAACTTTTAGCGTTTTGATCGCTAAAGTTACTTCCTCTACCGTAGGACTACTTTCCGCCCAACTCTCGACCATAGGTCTGTCATCTTCGGTGCCCTGTTCGGGATTGAGCAATTCTGAAAAGTGCTCGCTCCATCTGCGTAAGATGTCCTCCTCATTGGAAAGAAGTCTACCGTCTTTGGATTTGACTCCTTCAACGATATTCAACTTTTTTCCTCTGAGTCGGTGGACGGTCTGCCAGAACATCTTATTTGCAGATCTGTGGTCACGTTCCAATTTCTCGCCAAACTCCTTCCAAGACTGTTCTTTCGCTGTTTTCACAGCTAATTTGCAAGTTCTTCGCGCCTCAGTGTACCGATTTCGAGAATCGGAGTTCTCCAAGTGAATCCACACCTCAAAGGCTCTCTTCTTCTCTCTGATGGCTTCTTGAACTCCGGGCATTTTAAACCAAGCAGTTCTTTTCTCACCACCAGCCGCCACACTGCTCTTTATGCTCTTTACCACTAAAACCAAAATACCGACTTTTACTCATCCACGGCTAAATAATCATCTACTCTCCCTATCGTCCAGTGCCAAGTACCTAGGTGTGGTACTTGATCCAAAACTAAGCTGGAAGCGTAATATTGAGCAACGGGTAAAGAAGGCTTGTGTGGCTTTCTATGCCTGCAGCAAGACCTTTGGCAAGAAGTGGGGACTTCGCCCGAAGATGGTCTTATGGATGTACACTGCCGTAATGCGTCCCATTCTTTCCTATGGATCGCTAGTCTGGTGGCCTGCGCTAAGGAGAGCTTATAATATCAAACTTATCAACAAGGTACAAAGAACTGCGGCTATAGGCGTAACGGGTGCTATGAGGACATGTCCAACCGATGCCTTGAACGTTTTTCTGCACCTCTTACCACTCGATCTTTACATTATGCAGCTATCATCATGTAGTGCGGTCAGGCTAAGGCAAACAGGATGCTGGTGCACCATTCCGTATGGTCACAGCAATATCCTGAAATTGTTACCGCAGGATCTGGTAGCTAATCTGACCGACTATATAACTCCCACAGTGAACTTTAGAAATTACGTTACGGTCAGATTCTCAACCAGGGCGGAATGGGAAGCTGGCGTGCTGATAAGTGAGTACGAATCAACAATTTTCACAGACGGTTCAAAAATGAACTGCGTGGTAGGAGCCGGGATATTCTCTGATTCCCTCAATATTTCCAGGTCGTACCGGCTTCCTGATTCGTGCAGTGTCTTCCAGGTGGAAGTTTTTGCTGTACGTGAGGCCTGCCGCATACTCAAGCAAACCTCTACACCCCAAAATACCATTGCCATCCTCATTAACAGCCACGTTATAGTATCTGTCACTACATCCTCAAGGCTAGTAGAACAGTGCAAAAAAGAACTTGCCTCGCTTAGTCCCTGGCTAAAGATCCGTCTCCTTTGGATCCCGGGTCACAGCAACATTAAGGGGAATGAGCGGGCTGATGAACTCGCGCGGCAAGGATCTGCCCTTGATGCTTCCCTAGCAAAGGAGGTGAACGTCCCATTGGGGGTCCTTAAGGGAGGCATCTTTGCGCGCTATCTGCTAATGGCGGATATTATATGGCAGGGGGTGCGGAACTATGTCATCTCCAGGCAGATGTGGCCCAAATACTCCCTGAAAAGAACGCAAGATCTACTACAGAAACCGTACAGACATCGCAAGAACTCTGGCAGTTAGTATTGGCCACTGGCCCATCGAAGTTCATGCGGCCAGAATAGGCATTGCATTTAATGCACACTGTCGCAGCTGCAATACTGCGGATGAAATAGAAACAATCTTACACTTCCTCTGCAAGTGTCCGGCCTTAGGCAAGGCCAGACAGCGCACCTTAGGTAAATTCTTTTTCGACAACCTTATAGAGCTAGCGGAGATTAGCATCGGGGATATTATCAGCTTCCTCAATGCAATGGGGTGGATTTGAATAATCCTTACCCCCTTTTTCTTATTCTTTCCCCTAGTAGTTAACATCCGTTAAGTCACTTGAGTGTGGTAATAAAACGGCGCTTCTGCGCTAATTAAGTGTCGGCATGGTTTGCTGACACAACCACTCCTACCTACCTACCTACCTAGAACCGTCGGTATAGAGCGCCAGTTCCTTTTTCTTCATGGTTCGTCGGTTTTTTCAGTACTTTCTCTCAGGAATTCTTGTAACAAATCTCCTTTTAAATGCTAGCATTGGGTTCATGTGATCAGTTTCCATCGATCCCCTGGTAGTCCCCAATTGAACTTCTATTAAGTTTGAAAGATCTCGAGAATACGATATGTGTTTGTTAATTTGTCGTTCATCACTGCAGTCAAAACTTTCTGAGTCTGAAATGCCCTAATTGTACAAAGGTGGATCCGCAACCATAGAGCAGGAAACACGTCGAATCCACCAAGAATCTTCGTATGGTTTTCAATCAGGAGCAAGACGATAGTGCCTGCTTTTCATCTCGAATTCGGCTGACGTCTATACCACGGCTGTCTTTAAGGTAGGCCTTCTAGATTCAAGTTCTACATATCGATGTAGGGTGGTATACCATTGAAGATCGCATTCAATTTATATGACACCAGTTTGGAATTTAGATGTGCACAGCAGAACTTGGTTATCGACATGCTTATGCACAGTCGCTACCCGCTAAAGTACACATTTTAAACTTCAAGATCAATTACCAAGATGCGCTCGGTTTCGGATATATTCAGCTGTCGTGAAGAAATGCGGTGCTAGGACTGATCCTTGCTGCAGTCCGTTTCTTAGCTTTTCAATATCTCTCTTGACGCACCTGGTCAGTGCAGCTGCAACCGATCTGAATGTCGGTTTGGTCGATGGGGAAGTAGCACTACTTCATTATTGGTCTGGTTCTGTTGAAAATCGCACGTTCGTAACTTAAAGCTAGTTTTGCTAAACAATGGCTACAACTTTCTTGCTATATTACACATGCTCAGCGTACTCTGTTACTTGCTTCGCGTCTAAAAAGCGGAATCTTGACTGATTGATAAGTTTGCTCTTGGTTCAGCCGAAACTGTGCCTACCCATTCACTAGATGACTCTGTGTCAGTGTGAACTTATGTTCACCTTATCCTGTGTTCCAAGAACCATTACCCCTACGCGGCAGCACTTTATAAGCTTTGATTTCACTACTGTGCCATCTGCTTATTCTTTTTTTGCTGCTTATACGTGATATTTTTATCATCATACTCTCACGGATATTGTCACCGCCTAGGTCTCTGTCTGAAAAATGCTACTGAGGTCCGGTGGTCTGACTACTTAGAATGATGTTCATAAATGCAATTGTCTCAAACCATGCCTGTAGTGATCATGACTATACATAGTTATGCTAGCTACCAATGAGTCTATCTCGTGTTTCAAAAGTTTGTATTCACCTGCTCGTGCTAAGTCAATGTATTCTTCTCTCATGAAGTGGCATGGCTTGGTGTGCTTTAAGCGTGCTTCAAGTATTCCTTATCGTCTATCAGCCTCTCGGTTCAACTTCCAGTCACCATTAAAGAGACAACTTCTCATAAGAACTCAGCTGAACTGAGCGTTAATTCCGGAGTAACAAATCTGGTCACCTCCTGTCCCAAATTCTTCTCACACCCATCAGCTCTACCACACTACCTCAGGGAATGCTCTCTTTAGGGAACTAGCAGTAAGCTCTCTCATCGTAAAAGATGGTCCCTGTCTATAGCCACGTGTAGCCTTTTCCTTTTCCATTTCCGTTCATTTAGTTCGTCCCAAGTCATGTTCCTTATTCTATTGATTGTCATCTCACAATTTGTTGAATTTCTTAAAGATCTTGACTCGTTTGAGTGGGTTGAGCCTGGCCTGCATCAATCACCCCAACGTTTTCCACATCCTAAGGACGAAGAAGCGCAGCTTTATCTTCTCAGTTTTTATTGAATCTAATAGTATTCTGGTTCATTTAGGACTCGAGATAGGGGCGGACATCGGCTGTAAATACCCATCGTATGAAGGTCACGACTAAACTCTACCTCAACCATACCTGTCTCGGAGTCTTGACGCGTCGGACTTTTTGGTTTCTATCTTCTCCAATCGATGTGTGAGAAAACACCGAGCTGTATAGGTATGTTTATATTCCCTGATTCGTCCTCTACTTCCTTGGATATAGAATAGGCCCACTCCAATAAGGCAAGTTGGAAATTGAGAAGAAGAAATTTCAGCTTCACCACATACTTTGGTGAAAGTATAAACAAAGTTTTGAGAAGGCACGAAAACGAAAATCTTATAGCTCAGCACGAACTGAATCTTGAGGAAATGAAACATACTATTAAGAACTCTTATCCATGTTCCATTAGAAGCAACAAGTAGAAGATGTAATGCATAAAACCATTGTTTGATGGTGATTCAATTGCTTAGAATCTCCAATGAAAGTGTGATCCGTGACTCTTATATCGAAGCTAACATTAAGTTCAAGACCCTGTGTATAAAGAAGAGAAAAAGCACCATCAGCTAGAGGCACATAAATTGGCGCATTGCAGGATTGCAGCTGACTTTTGGAAACGGATAAGAAATGTCAATGGGGGAAGGTATATTATTGGTAGGGAAGTAAACCCTAACATTCTCCGAGAGTAATTTGAAAGTGTACTGAAGCCAGTTGCGCACAGTGTAAGCTTCCAATATGCGCCACCTGGCTTTGTGAATGATATTTTCTGACAATCCGATAACACATTTTGAGGTTACAGAAGCACTGTCCGATCTGAAGGATGGCAAAGCAGTAGGCGAGGATGGGATCCCATCGGAGTTTTACAAGTTTGGCACCAATGAGCTTCACGATAGACTGACTGAGGTCGTCAAGGAAGGGAGCTCCTAGATGGAGCATTCTTTTGTGTGATAGAGCAGGATATGTGCATAGGAAGTGAAGAATGGTTTCCTCCTCCTCCTCGTCCCTATAGCTCCTGCAGAAGTCATAGGAAAAGAGACCAAGTCTTTTGGCATGTTGGCCGATTAGACAGTGTCTGGTGATGACACTGATAACGCAGCTGATCCGTAATCGCTTTAGTTTAACCAACTCGGCACTACATTTCTGGTCCAGCTTAGGCCAGATCTGCCTCGAAATATAACACGTAGAGCCAATATCCCACCTAAGGTTGATCTTGCTAATAGCGCTCAGCTTCAGTAGATGCTTACATGTAGCGAGGGGCATACCAAGGGCTTGCCTATCTGGCACAATCCTTAAAGTAGTACCCTGTCTAGCGAGTACGTCCGCCCTACAGTTTCCTGGAATGTCTCTGTGACCTGGCACCCAGCATAGGTGAATGTAGAACTGCTCTGTCATCTCTGTAAGAGACAAACGGCAGTCTAAGACGGTCTTTGAATTAAAGGAGCACGAAAATGAAGATCAACTTTTTAAATTCGCCGTAAAGTGTCATAAGTGAGGCCCAATTGTTAACTTCGGTTACTTGTTGAGTTGAAGTGCCTGGCTAGTTTTGAACACTTTCGCTCACAGTGGTGATGTTTTGCCGTGTACGTACTGGCCGAGCATGCTGATATGGAGTTTGAGCTGATACCGAAGCAGTTTTTTCAAAACTCTTCACCATTGCATGAATTCCGGACTCACTAGGGCGATTATGTTGACCGAGAAATTCACGAATTTTACAAAATGTTACTTTTACAGATCGTCTATTTTCGTAATAAGATTGAATAACCAAAATGCATTATTGCGACGCAAACGATCATGACTCAAATTGCCAAAGATTGCGCTTGACAGCTGTAGAAAAGATCAACCACATTAAATTCAGTAAATGACAGTAATTGGCAGCTAATATCCACACCAACTGTTGGCTCACCCTTTATTCGTTCTGATTCGAGTAAGAAAAGCCTCACGAGCAAAAAAAATTAAACGAGTTCACCGCTGAATCATTTTTCTCAGCAACAAGATCGCAAATAAATGTTCTTTTTTTAACTATGCCGTTTTTATGAAACGAATTTAATCTACTCGCGTGGTGAATAATTTCCTTGAAATATTCCACTTGGATTCTCCCCAGTGAAAAGCATCTTCAGGAAATTCCTAATTTTTCTGTTCTCACCTCCTTTCTAAAAACGAATTTAGTTGCAAGGCGAATATTTCCCTTTACAATATCCCACTCGCGAGGAAAATGCATAGTTTTTGTGCTTGTATGCTTTTTCTAAAAAGAAAAAAACTCGCGAGACGGAGCGACGAAGAGAAGAGGGTTTGAGCCTTGCTCTATCCTCGGTTTTCAAATGCGCACCCTTACTTTCGAGTAAATATTCGTAAGCTCGCGAGGGAAACTGAGTAAATATCAGAGCGACGAACAGAAGAGTGCCTGAGCCTTGCTCGGTTCTCGGTTCTCAAATGCACACCCTTACTCTCGAGTAAATATTCGTAAGCTCGGGAGGGAAAGTGAGTAAATAGCTTCTTTTATTTTTTGTTTTAATCTGTGAAAGGCGGACCGAAGAAGAGAAGAGTGTCTAAGCTTTGCTTGGTCCTCGAGTTTTCAAATTCACACCCTTACTCTCGAGTAGATATTTGTAAGCTCGCGAGGGAATGTGAGTAAATAGCATTTTTTTTTTGTTTTAATCTATGAAAGGCGAAGCGAAGTAGAGAAGAGTGTCTAAACCTTACTTGATGCTCGGTTTTCAATTGCACACCCTTACTCTCGAGTAAATATTCGTAAGCTCGCGAGGGAAACTGAGTAAATATCGGAGCGACGAACAGAAGAGTGCCTGAGCCTTGCTCGGTTCTCGGTTCTCAAATGCTCACCCTTACTCTCGAGTAAATATTCGTAAGCTCACGAGGGAAAATGAATAAATAATTTTTTTTTTTTGTTAATCTGCGAACTTAAGTACAAAGGTTTCCTTTCATTTCAATGACATTAGTAACCTCGTGATATCTTACATACGTACGTACATACTTTATGAAATTATGTTTTGTACTTTCCGATCACATGCTCACCTTCCACTTGTCAGTTTGTATTTCACATTGATTACATTCTCGGCGACAAAACTACACACAACAACTTGGCCTTCCAGTTTTCACAAACAAATTCCATAGCTTGACGTGAATTAGACATTCATGTTGGCCTCACGCGACTCTACGAGTAGTATGTATTTTTTTTTATTTTTTTTTTTCTTAAGCTTGCTATTCGAGTTTCAATCATAAGCACGCTATGCGTTGCTGACCACGCCAACAAGACGTGCAAAAATGCGTATAAACAAAACAGAAATGTTGCTCCATTTGCATACGGAGTCTCAGTCGACCCCCGTCGTTGTTTTGGCTTTGTTCCGTCCACTATAGCATAGGACTAGTATTATTATTTATTTTTTTAATTATTTCAAACGCCAGCCATTTGCATAAGTCCAAAATGTCAAAACTTGCGACAAGACTGCTCAACATAATTTACTCGAGTTATCGATTGTTATCGAAGGTTTTCACTGGCGATTTCGACGGTCGACGGTGAAAGCGGTAAGCATGACAACTTTTGGAGAAAATTAAATAAAAGCGGTCCAAACGAAAACAAATTACACAACAATGCTGTTTTGGTGTAGGTATAGGGGCTTCGTTGGTTTCTTTTTTTTTTCCCGCTCGGATTGAATTTACAAATTAAAGTTGGACGTCTGGTCAGACGACCTTTGTTTGATTGATGAGAAATTCGCGTGACCCAGAAAGGAGACGATGGTGTCATAATAGGAACCGCAACCACCCACTGGCCGCCCTCCAGGTGGTGATGCATAATTGTTGGGTTTCATTGTCGTGGGCGGTATATAATTATGTGAAATCTTAATTGCTTTTGTAGCTTTGGGATACAATGTTGGACATGCAATTAGATTATGTAGGTACTCGCACGATTCGGGTTTGAGTGGCCTTCATTCTTTTCGATGGTGATCTTTATTATTTTTACTATTTAACCATGAAACAGTTGTGGAATTTTACCCTTTTAAAGAGTAATTTACGGAAGGTCTCTGGAATTAAGAAATATTTTGACCCAAAAATTGTCAAACGTTTGATTCAAATGCTCTGTTCATTTAATTGGTGCTAGGTAGTCGGTTCAAGATAATGCGGGGATAGTCCAACAAATCAGCACCGAATGCAAAAATCACAGCGAATTCTCCCCGACTAGTTCGGACACCACCCATGGAGTAAGCTTATACTAAAAGCTCACATCACCGGAGCTTCAGACCTGACTTTCATTTTCCAATTATACGTCGTGCAATTGCATTAAAACTAGGTGCGACTAAGGGAACGTCTACAGAACCAAAAAGTAGCTGTCAGGCGATCGCAGCTGCAGCAAACACTGAGTGAAAAGCCAAGGCGGTTTCGCGCTTAGTTTGGATGAGAGAGGAGCATTTCGCTACGGTTTTGAACCGTACATTCACTAGCGATGTGCACCCTAGTCAACCTGAATTGCCCACCGTAACAAATGCCCGAATACGCACCGCAATCCCCCAGTAAGGACGAGATTATTGCCATGATCAAAGCACTGAAGAACAACAAGGCGGTACGAGTTGACGGCATACACGCAGATCTCTTGCGTGTATCCTCGCCAACGTCAGCATAGGTATGAGTATTAATTTTATTGATTGAGAGAGCTTGGCAAGCTGAGGGCTTTCCTGATGAGTGAAAAAACGGAATGATCGTCAAGCTCCCCAAGGGAGAAAATCTTAAGGAGTGTGAAAATTGGAGAGGTATCTACGTGCTACCTGCTGTATCTAAGACAGTAGCTAAAGTAATCCTGAAACTAATAAAAGACCATCTGGAAGAAACACTCGATGCCGAACAAGGTAGTTTCCGCTCCGCTCCTCCTGCTTCGATACACATCAGCACTTTGCGGATCAACATTGAGCAGTGCGCTTTATAGCTCTTATTAAGGCTACACGCGTCGAATCCAAATATCGCGTCCTGCACAGAGGGCTGTCTGAAAATTCGAGATCAGCTCGGAATGAATTTATCAGCTCAAATATGCATTGCCGGATAAGCGATCGAGAGAACAGAGTATTGTCTCAGCCGACGGTGGAACCAAATAGAATATCACAAATAGAATTGCCAAAGCGAAGTCTGCGTTCGGAATGTTATCCAAAATATTGCAAAGCAATATAATCAGTCTTAACGCCAAACTGCGACTGTTTCACTCCAACGTGGAGTCCGTGCTTTTGTATGGGTGCAGCACTTGAAAGATGACCGCCACTATTACAAAGAAGCTGTAGGCATTTGTAAACCGATGCGTACAAAACATTTCAAGGATTTTCTGGACGAACCGTATCTCAAATGAAATAGGCACAACTATGTAACGACGTAAGTGGCAGTGGATCGGTAATTTACTTCGAAAGAACTGCTGCTTGATCTTACTTATTTTGTTTTCTCCTATTTCTCTGTCCTCTTGCTCCCCTGCGGCACCGTCAGTCAAAGCATTCCATAGCAGAGGGAGGTTTGACATTTCGTCACTTCTTATTTAGCTGCCAGAGTTGGCAGGATCTTCGTTCCTTTCGTTTCTCCTTGCTCATTCATCTATACGCAGTTGCTGCCATTCCATCTTTCGCTCCTCGCCAGCATATATGAGATCAGGCTTCTTGGGGTCTCTTGGTCGCCAATTGCTCTTTCTAAGATGTTGTGCAATTTGGGCATTCCATTAGTACATGCTCTGCTCTCTGCACTTTTCTTTCACAGTGCTGGCAGAATGGGTCACGGTCGTAGGAAGATTTCTGATTGCATGCCTTGGTTTCCCAATATTTGGCATTAGTCTGCATAGTGCCGCTACTGCTCGAGAGGCCTTCTTGCATGCGTACGTTAGGTGATCCCTGAAGCTGAGTCTGTGGTCCAGCAGCACTCCCAAGTACTTGATGTACGGATTCGTGTCGATGATTTGCTCACCAACCTGTATGGTAAGGTGTTCCACTTTCTTACGGCTACTTATGAGAACGGCTTCGGTTTTGTGGTCCGGTAGTTCTAAACCTGATATCTGTAGCCATAGCTTCACGTTTGTTATTGTTTGATCGCAATTTTGCAAAACTTCTAATGCTTTCGCCACTACTGCAACTGCAATATCGTCGGCATAACCGATGATACCTATTCCATTCGGCCTTGGTGTTCTTAGAATGCCATCGTACATTATGTTTCATAGAATTGGTCCCAGGATCGATCATTGTGGAACTCCTACCGTGATTTTGTACTTCTTTGATCCCTCTTCCGTGTCATAGTAGAGGGTTCTGTCTTCGAAGTAGTTCACAATTATCCGTAGTTGGTAGTTTGGTACCTACAGGTCGCTCACTGCGTTTACTATACAGCTCCAGTCGTCTGAATTAAACGTGTTTTTCACGTCAAGTGTTACGACAGAACAGTACTGTTTTTTGTTTTATTAGTGGTTGTATGTCATAGATGGGAAGGCGACACTGTACTGCTGATTTTTTATAAGTCCATGTACCTATCACTACATATTTTACTACTTCAGCATCAGCGACTTGTCCCATCACTTACAGCTTACTCTCATCAGCACCTAATACGATAATCTAGTGCAATTTATGTGAAGAACTAGGAGAACTAGAAACTTGCTTTTAAACCACACCCTCAGCCGGATAGTGATACAATTCGACTACTAGGAGCCTTCTTCCATTTTCAACTAAAATCCTCTATGCAAACCGATCGTAGTGTGATCAAATGTTGTTCTACTTTGAGTGATGGTCGTTGCTGAGGATCTACTTGAGGGAACTTTAATAAATTGTAAGTTTGACTATGACTCTAAATGAGTAGAAATGTGAATGAATGTTCTTTTTTTTTTGCACAGGGGGTAGTGGAAGAATGCTAATGCGCACGGGAAACAGTCCCGCTCTATTTCTAGTAGTGTGAGACTCACTACTCACTAAAAAAAAAAAAAAACACGTTTGACCGCTTCTTGATACCATCCACTCCGGGACCAGTTATCACATTACCTCAGAGTGGTGTCGTTTTCTTTCCCCGTTGGGGACCAGCTTTTTCATATTCATCTCCTGGTGTAGATTTATACAATCTTGCCGGTAAGGCTTTTATCTGCTTTACGAAATTTATGAAATTTCTGAGGGAATGTTGGCGTCTTCCTATATCTTTTTGGATCTGAGTACCTTCTTGATGAAGGAAGATACTTTATTCCACGTGTCGGTACTCGAGTTCATCTTGGTTATAGCATTTACCAGGAAAAAATCGCCTATTTCCGACTCCAGTCTGCTCCTCTGCTCTGTCCATCTGCTACAGACGAAAAAAGATGTGGAAAGCGTCGTCTTCAGCGAGTCTCCATATTGGCAGACTGCACTCTCTACTTTACCCATCTTGTGGAGGTATCGGTTGAAATACACATGTCCGGTTAGGAATTGAGTGACAAAGTAGTTCACTTCGCCGTGTTCCCGTTCTGTCCAAGCCGTGACGTCTGTAATCAGCCGCGCTGTCCACCTCCCCCTCGTTTCAGCACTCCACCTTCTTTGCCAAGCCTGCTTGGTAAGCTCCTTCGCTTCTGCGACTGCTAATTCTGCTCCTACTTCCGTCTTCTTGTCGTGGACGTACTTCCTCTCTGTCGCTAGGAGGTCGATGGCGGTCACTCCCGCAACTACGAGGACGGCTGGTTCCGACACTGTGCGATAGGAGCTTGCAACTCGGAGGGCTCCTCGCCTTTGTACGGCGGCAGTTTGTTGTACTACTTGCTGTCTAAGTGCATCCGCCCAGATCTCACACTCATACAGAAGAATGGCGTGGGTGATGGACATGAGGAGCCGTCGCCTACTCATTGTTGGGCCTCCGATATTTGCCATGAGCTTACTTAGTGCCGACGTGACCTTTGCTGCTCGCTTAAATGCGGAATTAACCTGTTGCCAGAAAGAAAGTTTAGAGACCAGGGCGATTCCTAGAAACTTTACTGCTGCTTTGCTGATTATCCTTTTTGGGCCTTCTCGTAACTCAGAAATTGTCGGGATCCGTCTCCTAGTCAGAAGGACTATATCTGTTTTTTCCGCAGCGAGTCTAGGGCCATGGACTTCCACCCAGGAGAGTACTCGTTTCATTACCTGATTCAGTTTCAGCTGAGCCTCTTCGATGTCCCTCGCTGTAATCACCGCACAGGTGTCATCTGCGTACCCATCTAGGAAGGTGTCTTCGGGCATCTCCATATGAAGGACTCCATTATAGAAGATATTTCACATATCAGGTCCAAGGATTGAGCCCTGCGCTGCTCCAGCAGTGATTTCCTTTCTGTGAGTACCCTCCGCGGTGTCGTACAGAAGTTCCCTGCCTTTGAGATAGTCGTTCAGAATTTCCAGAAGATATTGCGGTATCCTGAAGATGTTCTCGAGCGCATCTAACATATCTCCTCATCTGGCCGAATTGAAGGCATTTCTCACATCCAGAGCTGCCAGCACGACGATTCGCCTTGAATAGTGACTTTCCCTTTGGGCGGCGAATGAATGTTCTTAGACGTTACGCTATTCTAAACAATAAGCAGAAACCTATTTATGGCGGTTAAGTTGTAGATAAAACAGAAGCACTACATCATCTTCAATCCATCCATTTTAGACCATCTGCAAAGTACTGATACGTTATCGTCATCATACATTGATGAAACAGGAAATAAGGTACAATTTTCTACATCCTAACTCGAAATATGTCAAATTTACCTTTGAAACGTGCTACTCAACTCAGATACAAACATGCACTATCATCTGCAAAATATTTTTGGATGAAATTACGCCCGATACATGGAACCTCAGCGCCGTCTATCTGACTTTCACGAAAAGCGATCCAACTGCACGAACTGCACTTGAAGACCACCAGCTCTTGCTAGACAAGGACTTAGAATAGCCCCGCAACAAGACACTGAGATAGTGTAATTTATGAAACAAATCGTACAAGACTCCCCAGTCTGTCCCAATCCTTGCATTCGTCGTTAATATAATGAGGTTCACTAACCGGCTGTGATACCATTGCTGGATGAAAATTTCATCAAACGACTTTTGATCCTTCATACAGAGAAGTAGAGTGTTCCAAGAGTAAGAAGGTGACCCACCTTACATATACACAGTATAATGCACCCATCTCTGGTCTAAATGCATCCTCATGGAGGGCCATTACAAACCAACCAACACTGATTACTGAAAGAAGTCACGACAATTATTAATACAATTATTAATGTTAAGCTTAAAGATACCAGTAGTCCGAGTCGGAGAGTTTTCGAATACACCCCGGAGGTGATGTGTGCATCTAGCCATTGTCTTGAACAACTTAAAGTGCGAAAAAGGTGGCTTCTGGATAAGGATAGCACTGACAAGAATGTCGAAAAGAAATTGTCTTGGCAATCGCTGGCAGTTTTAGACAATGTATCCCGGTAGCTAAGCCCTCTGTCTTAAGAACCCCAACCAACAGTTGATTTTCTTACTGTTGTGACCACAACAGCAATTACGTTTTTTTTATTATAATCACAACACCGGACAATGTACTCATGTTCAATGTTGTTATCAAAACTTATTTTATAATTTCTCAGCCAGTCAGCACAAATACTCTTCGTGCTGTCTGTGTATTTTTATTCATAATGTGTAACAAAAAACTTTAGCACCTAATTTTGTACAGTTAGCATAATTTTAGTATTTAAGGCAGGTAATTTTAATAAAGAATTAAGTTCACATTGAACCCGCAGCAAAGTCAGTGTTTTTATTATAGACTTCCCCCCACCAGTGGTAAGGGGTCTTTATTAACCTAACTTGCTGGTCAAATCATTGGTCCTTCGAGAGAAAGCGAACCACAAGAAAGGCGTTACCAGGGCTACTAACACTGGTAGATTACAAAACAACCATAGTGAAAGCGTTACCAGGGCTTCTGACACTGGTATATATACAATCAGCCGTAGTGAAAGCGTTTATCAGGGCTTATAACACTGATAAGTGATACAAAAAAAAAAAAGTGAAAATCAGAAAATATATCATGGACGAGACGGATGTTTTCATAATCGTTGCAAAACAGAAAACGCTAGCGGAAGAGCTAGAAAAACTGAAGATCAACTTTAGCAAGGACAGTTCCATCAGAAAGACTCAGAAGTATAAAGATGATCGGTTGCAACGCATCAAAGAAATCTGGGAGGAATTCGAAGAAAATCACCAAAAAATAAAATCGATTGTCAAACCCGACACGCCATATATGCAGAGAGATACATTTCTCAAAGTCAAGGAAATGTATGAAAACCTCAAAACTGAACTGGAGAAGATAGATCCTCCTAAGAGCATGGAGCATCTCATCAGCCCATCAGGATCCTCTGGATCCACTGTAGACAAAGAGCAAAGTAGGAGATTGAAGAAACTTCAGTTAAAAATTGAAGCAATAATTGGCAGCATGGAGGAGTTTGAAGACACCATTGAAAACTATTCGAAGGAGATACACGAGTATCAACAAAAAGTGTTGTTGGAGCAACTACGCGCGTTGACGGAACTACACGAAGAATTCGTAGTAAATGCAACAGAGGGAGACCTGAAAACAACGTATGTGACCAACAACCAGTATAAAGATATTAAACAAGTTGTAAACCATTGCCTACATCAAATGGCATTTAAACTTGGTGAAACCAATAAGTCAGGGGTAGATCAATCTAACCACTGCGAAACGAGATTACCTCAACTAAAAATACCTACCTTTCGAGGAAATTTTCTGGAATGGCAATCCTTTTACGACTTATTTTCTACCATAATACACAATAGAGGTAGCCTAAGCACTACGGAAAAGATGGAGTACTTGAAGACTCATTTGGAGGGCGAACCCCTACAACTCATTCAACACTTAACAATTTCCAGTCAAAACTACAACAACGCATGGGAAACACTTAAATCCAGATACAATAACGAGAGAAAAATTGCATCTATGCACATTGACAAAATATTAAAGGCCGGTCAGCAAGGAAATTCACCCTCAGCGACATCAATAAAGAACATTTTGGATGCCACAAAAGAAGGGTTAGCAGCTTTGAACACCATGGGCTTTGATACATCATCATGGGACCCAATAATAGTGCATTTGACAACTAAGGCGCTCGATACAGAATCAAGAAATCTATTTGAGCAAGGGCTGAAGGAACCAAATAAGATGCCATCATTATCCGTTCTTTTGGAATTCTTGCAAAGAAGATACCAAGCTCTGGAAGTGCTAACAACCCCAAGACAAAAACAATACAAGTATGTAGATGATTCGAAGCACACGTTACGCAATTTTCACTTAGCGTCTAAAGCAATGCAGTGCGTTATCTGTAAAGGTGACCACATTATATACTCCTGTCCAAAATTCATGAATTGGACAGCAAAGGAAAGGAATCAACAAGTTAAACAAGCCAAAATTTGCTTGAATTGCTTACGACATGAGAAACATAGCCAATGTTTTAGCAAACGGACTTGCAAATATTGCAATAAAAAACATCATTCACTACTACACATGGAATGGCCAGAGAGAGCTCCACAAGTTAATCAACAAGACTCAACAAAAACCACGGCGAAACAAGTAATCCATGGCCACCAAAATCGGAATGTGTTACTTGCAACGGCAATCTTAAATGCAAGCAGCAGTGACGGACTTGGACACAGTGTCACAGTACGAGCACTTATTGACCCTGGCTCCCAAGCGTCTCTCATTACAGAGTCAATCGTTCAATCATTAAGGCTTAAAAGACAAAGGGCCTTCGTTGAAGTGAGTGGATTGGGTGCTACAACCGCAGGAACAGCCAAACACAAGGTGGATGTTATAATATCGCCACGGTTCTCATCAAACTTCAAACTCCAAGTAGAAGCCCTTGTCTTACCAAAATTAACAAGGCAATTACCATCTGAAGCACCTACAAACTTAAAAACTGGTCAGTTCGGTGAACTCGAACTAGCTGATCCTACTTACAACTTCCCTGGCTCCATTGACATGATCATAGGAGCTGACACGTACGGCGAAATCATTCTTGATGGTCTAAAAAGGGACGCTGATAACTCGTTGATAGCTCAAAGGTCACATTTAGGTTGGCTCATCTCAGGCCGAACATCCACAAAAAAGCATTACGGTGTTACTATAACCGGGCTAGTAGTCCAAACATCGATGGATCGTCAGCTTGAAAGGTTTTGGGAGCTGGAGGAAGTCGCTCAACCGAGATATCAAAAATCAGGTGATAAAGAATGTGAACAGATTTATGGAAGAACGCATTACCGAGAAGATGATGGTAGGTATGTGGTGAACATCCCATTCAACGAAGAGGCAATGCAGTCATCGAGATTAGGAGAGTCCAAAAACAGAGCCATTGCAAGATTTCGTCAGCTTGAAACCCAACTCAACAGGAATCTGCAACTGAAAACGGAGTACACAAAGGTTATTAATGAATTTTTGGAATTAGGACACATGGTGGAGGCAACTTTAAGCAACAAGCCACAAAATACTATTTACTACATGCCCCATCACGCTGTTCTCAAACCCGAGAGTACTACAACAAAGGTACGAGTAGTATTCGATGGATCAGCCAAAACTTCGACCGGGGTTAGCTTAAATCAACTAATGCTGGTGGGCCCCAAGCTCCAGGAAGATATCACAACTATTTTGATGCGTTGGCGGAGACATAAATATGTCTTTACTTCAGACATAGAAAAAATGTATCGTCAAATTAAGCTGAATGATGAACATCAGGATTATCAGCGAATTTTATGGCGAAGCTCCACCAACCAACCCATAAAGGAGTATAAACTTACTACAGTAACTTATGGGACAGCTTCAGCTCCATACTTGGCAGTTAAAACTCTGCAGCAACTTGCTGTAGATGAACAAGAGAATTATCCAGTTGCATCAGAGATTGTGAAACACGATTTTTATGTTGATGATGTGATGTCCGGATGCGATACAATAACCGAATGTACAGAAGCACAAAGGCAACTTACTACTATGCTAAGAGGAGCAGGGTTTCATCTTCGAAAATGGGCTGCTAACGACAATAGGCTACTAAAGGGCATTCCACCCGAGTCGAGGAGTCAGAAAGACATAAGCATCATGAAAGAAGAAACAATTAAGACATTGGGGATTCATTGGAGCCCTATGAGTGACACGTTCCAGTTTAAAGTTCGCATCGGTGGAAATACAAAACAAGGCCAAGCACTCACAAAGCGCCAAACTCTCTCTGAAATAGCCAAGTTGTATGACCCACTAGGTTAGTTGGCACCGATTACTGTAAGCGCAAAAATCTTGATGCAGCAAATCTGGAAATCAGAGGTTAACTGGGATGAACCACTTACAGTTGATCTGCAAAATCAATGGAACCGCTTGCGAGATAATCTGGTGGCAGTCGAAGACATCAGAATTCCGAGATGGATGGAAATTACGAAATGCCAAAAGTTTGAGCTTCATGGATTCTGTGATGCCTCAGAAGCTGCATACGCAGCAGTGGTGTACTCCAGAGTAGCCCTGCAGAACGGATCCTATGCAACAACGATGTTGACAGCAAAAACAAAAGTGGCACCAATTCGGAAGAAGCTTCCTCTTCCCAAGCTTGAGCTATGTGGAGCTCATTTACTATCAAAGATTTTGACAGAAACAATGCGGACATACGGCGCACAAGTATGCAACGTATTTGCCTGGACAGATTCCACAATAACATTGGCCTGGATTCAAAAATGTCCATCAACCTGGAAGACATTTGTTGCGAACAGGGTATCGGAGATACAGGAAGCAACGAAGCCAAGTTCCTGGAGGCACATACGCTCATCAGATAATCCCGCTGACTCTGCTTCCAGGGGTTGCTTACCAGGCCAAATAAAAAATAACTCATTATGGTGGCATGGTCCCGAGTGGCTACAACATGATTCAACATATTGGCCGACGCTAGAAGTACATTCAACAACGGTTCCTGAAGCTAAAGAAGTATTGACAATATCGGTGTCCAAACCTTACGACATTGCCGAAAGGTTCTCTTGTTATAACAGATTAATAACAGTAGTTGCTTACTGTAGAAGATTTATAGCAAATTGCAGAACTCCAAATTCGAGAAAAACAAGAGAATTAACTGTGAGCGAAATAGAAGATACACGCAAGGCTATTATACGCACTATTCAAGAAAAAGTTTACTCCGAAGAGTTGGCATGCCTTAGAGCTGGAAAAAACCTTAACAAAAAAAGCAAACTTCTGTCATTAAACCCATACTTAGATAAAGACAATCTTCTGGTAGTGGGAGGACGTCTGGAGCATTCAACCCTATCAGATACAGAAAAACACCCGTGTATTCTACCTCACAACGACAAGTTTACCAAATTGTTAATCGAAAACACACACAAACGCACGTTACATGGTGGACTTCGACTAACATTGTCAACATTGCGACAATCTTACTGGATCATTCAAGGAAAACGTGTGGTACGTCAGGTCATACATAACTGCGTAAGATGTCATCGGTTCAATACGCAAGCAAAGACTCAAATAATGGGAATGCTGCCAGCCGCAAGAGTAACTCCATCAAGGCCATTTACACATACTGGGATAGATTACGCTGGCCCCATTCAGATGTTGATAGCCAGAGGACGAGGAAACCGAACAACAAAAGGGTACATCGCAATATTTGTCTGTTTAGCGACTAAGGCAGTTCACATCGAACTGGTAAGCGATCTCAGCTCCGCAGCCTTCATAGCAGCTGTAAGGCGTTTTACATCTAGAAGAGGAATGTGTGCACACTTCTATAGCGATAATGGCACCAACTTCGTCGGAGCAAACAAGGAAATCGTAAGCCAGATGAAGCAAGCAATCAAACAGTCGGTAGCAGATGCATCCAAAAAACTTGTGGTGGATGGTATCCAATGGCACTTTATTCCACCAGCGTCACCACATTTTGGAGGACTTTGGGAAGCCGGCGTAAAATCAATAAAGTATCATTTAAAGAGAATAATCGGTGATACTACACTTACATTTGAGGAGCTAACAACACTACTCACTCAAATAGAAGCGTGTTTGAACTCGCGTCCACTCGTCTCGGTAACAAGCGACATCGATGATAATCCAATATTAACACCAGGTCATTTCCTTATTGGATCCGCAGTCAATTCCTTGCCGGAACCAATGATAGATCAAGAACGAAACCTCCGTTCCCGATGGCTATTGATTCAAAGAATGACCCAACACTTTTGGAAGATCTGGTCAACAGAATACCTCTCTCATCTTCAACAGCGCGGAAAATGGAAGCAAAAGAAGTCAAATATTAAAAAGGGGGATATCGTACTGCTCAAGGATGAGCGTCTGCCACCAACCAAATGGATGTTGGGGAAAATTGAAGAATTACATCCCGGAAAGGACGAGCAAGTTCGCGCTGTAACTGTATTTAGCAATAATAAATTCATGAAGAGGCCAACAACCAAACTTTGTCCTCTACCTATCGAAGATAATGTGAATAGCCCTCGAGAGATTGAACCAGATCAAGCCAACATAAATAAGACAAGAAAGGTTAACCGTTGTGGTTTAAACATTCTGAACATATTGTTACTTGTGGCACTAACAACAACATTCATACCGTCAATTAACTCACAACTCACCGACAAGGAAGTAGAGATAACTCCATTCAAAAACCGCCCAGGGATTTACTTCGAGAAGATTGGTAGCGTTAATCTGATAGTCAGCGACTGGAAAATAATTGTCTATTATGATATGACCAATTATTGGAGAGAATTTGAAGGATTCCAGGAACTAGTGAAAGACATGAATGACTTCTGTAAAATGAAATCTGACGTATTGGTTCACAATATAGTTCATCAATTCAATCACCAGCTGACGATCATCAAAAGCAACAACGACTTGCTGCTTAACCAAGGAGCCGGAGTTTCACTCAGGTTTCGAACAAAACGATCCCCGTTCGACTTTATTGGTACTGTAGCAAATAAGCTCTTCGGACTTTTGGACGAGTCATTTGCTGAACACTATGAGCAACAAATTCAGGAAACACGAGTTAATGAGAATCACCTACTAGAATTAATAAAAAACCAGACTTCGGTAGCAGAATCAACCAGTAATATTTTACAGAAAAATACTGAAACCATTACTGCACAACTACAAGCGTTCCAGAATGACTTAGAGAATCTGAAGAGCAGTGCAATCAAATCAAACAACCAGAATGATGCAGAACAGAAGTTTCTAGCGTTGTCAGCATATGCAACATTAGCAATGTTGAATTATCAACAAACGCAAAATTCCTTACTGAATATTCTAACCGATTTACATCATGCCAAAATCAACCCTCTGGTGATCACACCAGGCCAACTTCGATCGCAGCTAACGTTGATAAGAAGCTACTTGCAACCAAAGATATCTGTAGCAGGAGAAGAAACGCATTCGAGTTTGTTAGGACTGTACAAACTTTTGACGGCTAGGGCAAGAGTAACGGAGCGGAGTATAATATTCGACATAAGAGTGCCTTTAATCAACACAGAAGACTTCGACCTATTCAAGGTCATACCTGTTCCGACTCCCCACAATAATGAATACGTTTTCATTGAACCATCGCTGGATTATCTAACAGTAAATCTGCTACGAGAGTCATACTACAGAATGACAAGGGAGGAGCTGGCCAGGTGCACAAGAACCAGCGAAAAATATCTATGTCAGCAACAGCATCCGATGTTTAATCGCCGGTCCAATGTCAGCAGATGTGAATTGGATCTGCTGACGCATGCTAAGGAGTTGTCATCCTATTGTAAACTACGCAGCATCAAACCATCCCCTGTATGGATTCAGCTAAACAATGGCAATAGCTGGATTTACGTCCTGGACAGGATGTATACATTCAACGTAATTTGTGGTAGACAAGTCCGGGAGATATCACTACAAGATGACGGGATATTGACACTACAGCAAAATTGTATACTTCAACAAAATTCAATGACCATCAGTTCTCATAGCAGCAGTTCTAGCAGCATCAACGCAGCTTTCATTCCAGTTACCAATATTACAGAAGTATTGTCTAAAAGCCCTAGGAACACATCCAAGCCGCTTGTCATTCCACACGTCATACTCAAATCGGAAAATGAAGACATCAAGGATCTAACCAAATGGATAACGGACATCAAAAATAATGAACATTTACCATCTAAGCCAACAGTACATCCAATTCATCATGGACTGAACTACAGCCTAATCGCTGCATTATTTATTCTAATGACTTCTTATGTCATCTGGCGACATTGCAAGAGGAACAAGAGAAATATGCAAATTGAGGTCCAGGCTCAGGAACTACCACCAATACCTGCAGATAGGCGTTTTACTGCGACCGATTTCCAAGTGGTTTGAAAGATGGCCCCAGCATGTTGTGACCACAACAGCAATTACGTTTTTTTTATTATAATCACAACACCGGACAATGTACTCATGTTCAATGTTGTTATCAAAACTTATTTTATAATTTCTCAGCCAGTCAGCACAAATACTCTTCGTGCTGTCTGTGTATTTTTATTCATAATGTGTAACAAAAAACTTTAGCACCTAATTTTGTACAGTTAGCATAATTTTAGTATTTAAGGCAGGTAATTTTAATAAAGAATTAAGTTCACATTGAACCCGCAGCAAAGTCAGTGTTTTTATTATAGACTTCCCCCCACCAGTGGTAAGGGGTCTTTATTAACCTAACTTGCTGGTCAAATCACTTACAAAACAAATCTCCAATTACCTTCACAAAAACCCCGTTCCTCTAAATTCAAAATAACGTTACCGTCACTATAATTTACAACAGAGTGACACTGAGCCTCTAGAAAAATGTGATTTGCAATTAAATTTCTCAAATTGCATCGGCAGTGGGACACCTTTCCCCTCTGGTGACACTGACAATCATCATCAAGCAAATTCCGTTGTAAACTTCACCAACTAATTCTTCAAATTTGTAAATGCCCGCGTCACTGAAATCGTAATTTTCTCTAGATAGCCATGCGCTAGCCATTAAGCCTCTTTCCTCCTTTCTAACCAAAAGCAACTTGTAATCGCCTAGACAACTAAATGACCAGCATACCCCAAGTAATGTCGGTGGCGGTGGCTTTTCTTCTACACCAGCACAGCGTCTCTATATCTCAATCTTGATGAAAGTCATTCTCTGTCTGTCGGAAGATAGATGGAAATTTAAATACATCTCGTACTCTGTATGTATCTGCAGCGGGACTTGGTAAATTTTTTGATTGATTTCTCTTGAGTTGCGGCATCATCATTTCAATGCTCGACGACTAGACTACCAATTAGATGTAACATCTAATTCTACACGGAAACTTTAATAAGTAGACAAAGTTCTCGATACAATTAAAAAAAAAGAAACACCCTAACGGTACCGCATAATGTGAACGTATCCAATAGATACTCCGCTACGGAAAAACAATATCAAAAGGAAGTAAACTGGTTTTTCTCATATTTACGAGTAATTGAATAGAAAAATGGGAGTCAGATACAATAGCTATGCGCTTCAATGGGTTATTGCATTAGAGTGAGATACTACACCTGGCAATGGTGGTGGTGGTGCAACAGCTCTAGAGAATCAATGTTGTATAATGCTCTAGTCTGTGATGGGTGCGAGTTGGATTATTGTTATTGTGGATCTTGTTTTCAGTTGTTATATTCATTTGTTGTTGTTGTGTGGAGGTAATAAAATTGAAAGCAAGAAACCGAAAAATGCACCTAATGGATGCAACATTTCGAAAAGTAAAGCTTGACAGGTGTGGCTAATACAATTGTGATGGGATTTTCAAGGTTTTATGCGGGAACAAAGGGCAAACAAAAAAAACAAATATTTGGCGCAACAGCTCTTTAAAGTGCCAGGGCCTAGCTTCTCGCAACCACTCATGTTGTGTGCGTTATATTTTTCACACGAATGGAAGGGACCTACAGTTTTAATGCCGAATCCGAACGACGATTTGAGAAGCTTCTTCTTGACAACAATACTCTCGGATGTTTGTCAGACGCTCGCGAGAGGTGGGACCGTGAAAAAACTTTTTGGTATTTTCTGGGATTCGAACTTGGAACCTCATGCGTAGTGATCCGACACACTAACCACTTACGCCACGGCGCCCGCAAATGTCTACTGAACCACAATTGATTTCTGAAGAGCTACTTGAAGCCACAAGGGCCATGCAAAGCAAGAAGACCCCCGAATCTGATGGTATTCCAGCGGAAGTGTTAAAAGTGATCGCCAGTACGTGCCCCAACTCTTACTAAGCATATACAACAGATGCTTAGATCACGGAATCTTTCCCAAAACCTTGAAAACACAGCGGCTAGTACTGATTTGCAAAGGGAAAGTGGACCCAGATTCCTCATCAGCGTACAGACCCCTGTATATGCTGGACACAGCAGGAAAATTACTCGAGAGAATGCTGAAGCCTCGGAGAGAGCAGGTGAATTATGTATCTGAAAGGAAGCATGAATTTAGAAAAGGTCATTTTACAAAAGATTCTGTGGAAGAGCTGGTTAGGGCTGCCCAAGTAACCCATCAGCCACTACTCGAGGAAAGTTGTTGTGTTGGCAACTCTCGACGTAAGCAATGCCTTCAACTCGACCAGATGGTGCGACATGCTGAACGCCATGGAAATAAACTTTCGGGTTCCACAGTATCTTCGGCGGGTGATAAGGGACTACCATAGCCACAGATAGCTAATTTATGACACCACAGAAAGACCCCGCAGGAGGGAAATAACGACCGGAGCAGCGCAGGGCTTGATTTTGGGACCGGATTTATGGACATCTCCTACGATGGTATTATTCGCATGGAAATGCCCAAAAACACCTTTCTGGTTGGCTATGCAGACGACATGATCACCGCATGGGACACCAACGAGGATAAGAGAAGACTAAATTAAGTCGTGAGATGCCTAAGCTTAGCAGTGGAGAAAACAGAGATAGTCCTACTGACGAGGAAGCGGATACCCACAATAATCGAGTTCCAGGCGAACCCCACAGGCGGATCAGTAGAAATGCGGTGAAGTGGGAGCATTGTGATCCCTTGTTTTCGGATCATAACCTCGCTGATAAAAGGAAGAAGAAGAACCGAGCTCCAGCTGAGTCCGGAAGTCATACACACTAAGGAAGCAGTAAAATATCTAGGAGTTAGGCTAGATGTACCACGAAAACGTGCCTATTGCCAAGCAAACTGATGGCGAACATAGGAGGACCCACGGCAAATAAAAGAAGACTCCTGATGTCGGTTACGCACCCAGTACTCTTCTATGGCTCTGAGATTTGGTCTGACGCGCTCAAAAAGGAGATATACAGGGAAAAAATGGCCGCGGTGAAACGTATAGGAGCCCTTCGGATATCGAATTCATACTAAATGGTGTCGGAGTCAGCAGCCCTAGTAGTTACTCATTGATCTCCTAGCAACACCAAGGAAGTACGTCCATGATAAGAAGACGGAAGTAGGCGCGGCAACAGCAGCTACAGAAGCGAAGCAACTCTCCAAGCAGAAGTGGCAAAACAGATGGAATGTCGAAACGAGGGAAAAGTGGACCTATCGGCTGCACGGGCGGAGTGGCAACACAGTGAATTATTATATCACCCAGTTCCTTAGCGAGCATGGTTATTTCAACCGGTACCTGCACAAGATGAGAAAAGTGGGGTGCGCAGCCTGCTAATACGGAGACTCCCTGGAAGATTTTTTTTTTTTTTTTTGGTTGCGCCTGGAGGTGCAGGAATCTTCAAAAGATACCAATGGTCCGTACCATTGATTATGCCCGATTCATATATCTGACAATGCCATCAGTGCTAGTCAGTATATGCCTACGGGCTAAACCTCACCCCCTCAGAGAGGCACTATGAGAACCGGCTGCGCGTACTCATAGTAGTAGGAAATTCGTTCCTCTCATTTTTTCATTTTTTGTGATGACTACGACTAAGTTGGCTTAACGAGTAGTTTACGCTTCTGTAGTGTTAATCGCGTTAGGTAGGTAGCTTTCCAGTGAAGGCACCTACTAATACCGTCATTACATGCGGTTTTTCCTTACGGCGCTAGGTCGAAAGGTCTTGTTCTTTGTAGTCGGCGCTCAAGGCTTGTCACGTCCATAGTACGGATTATTTCATTATTGCAATGAACACGAAGACGGGTACGAAGTTTGCGAGCAAAGTTTGTTACTTCGTCCCTCACGGTAGCAATTCCTAGATCTCTGTGAATATCACTATTCCTTATATACCAAGGAGCATTCACGATTGCTCTTAGCACTTTAGATGATGCATATCACAACCTTTTCACTTGTAACAGGTGGGCACCAGAAAGAAGCAACCTGGAGTCGGAGATAGGCAACTTTGCTCCATAAAATGCCGTCAGCAAGATGGTCTCGAGTATCGATATGTGGAATGAAATATTTTTATTCATTGGGACGGTTCACAGATCAAAAAAAAAAAAGAGGAGGAAGTAAACACACCGGCAAAATATTATAAGCCCACACCAGGAGAACAATGTGAAAAAGCCGGTCCCCAGAGGTAAAAGAAAACCACACCACTCTGAAGTAATGCTAAAGCTGTTCCGGAGTGGATGGTTTCAGGTTGAAAAGGGATTAAGTTTGTTTTTTAGTGAGTAGGAGTCTCACACTGCTTGAAACTGAGCGGGACTGTTTCGCGTGCGCATTAGCGTTTTTCTACTACCCCTAGGCAAACAAACAAAAAAGCAAAAGAGTTAGTCGCAAATGAGTTTACGACAGACTAGGTACTTAAGAAGGCGTTAAAGATATTTTTAAACTGGCTCGAAACTCGACGCCAAAAATCGCAGGATATGACATCTATCAAATATATTAAGAATGGTAATGATACAATGCTGACGCGAGACGTTGATATTTTAAAGAGATGGTATGAATTCGGTTACCTTAAAACCGATCAAGGGCCAAATTTTCGAAGTTACAAAAGAAGAAGTTCGAATGGCGATGCACAAAATGAAAAAGAACCAAGCAGTTGGTCCAGACAAGATTCCATGAGATGTGATCAACAAACTGGGCAATGAAGAAACATCTAGCTGACCTCACTTTTTAATAAATTCATCGACGAAGGAGTTCAGTTCAGTACAAGGAGATGTGTGGAATATTGTCAGTGCATATGCTCCCCAAAATGGGTGCAATCAGGGAGATAAAGATGCATTTTGGGTAGATTTCCACAATCTCCTTAGGAAGATCCCAAAGGAAGAGTTTCTGTTTGTTGGAGGAGATTTGAATGGACATGTCGGGAAGTCAAACGAAGACTATGAAGACTGCCATGGAGGACTAGGATATGGCACCACGGACCTTCCTGGAGAAGACACCCTAAGCACGTGCAAAGCACACGGTCTTATCGTGTTAAATACCATGTTCATCAAACAAAGCCGACACCTGATCACTTACAGCAGTGGTGGAGATGAAACTCAAATTGAGTACCATTTGGTAGCCAGTTTCATGATGCCTCGGGTTACAGATTGCAAAATAATTCTGGGAGAGGCAATCGCTCGGCAACACCGTCTCCTGCTAACAGAAATTTTTATGAAAACACCGAAGAAAAGCAAACAAACACGGGTCTCTGAGAAAATCAAGTGGTACAACCTGGACAAAGAAAAAGGCGAGGCTTTTGTTTTCGTAATGAAAAATTACCTCTCTCACACCATCAACGGAGCTGAGGATGAAGAGTGCAGAGCACAAAATATGTGGGATTCCCTACAGCGAACTTGCTTAAAGAAGGCCAAATCACTGCTAGGAGCTTCAAAAGGCCACCATCAACACGCCAAAGAAACATGGTGGTGGAGTGATGAAGCTGAGAAAGTGATAAATGAGAAGAAAGCGGCTTTCAAAGCTTGGTCAAAGTGCCCCTCTAATAATAATGACGAAAAAGTTCGCCTCGAAATGGAATACAGATGCTGCAAGAAAAAAGCGAAGAAGAAGTGCGCCCAGCTTCAAGCAGAGAGTATGGAGGGCCTGTATCGGGAGCTGGAGAAAATATCTTCCCTGGTTGCTGATGCAAACCAGGCTATCCAGGAGCTGCGAAGACACAATATGAACAAGAGCGCAACCATCTTCAAAATAGCCGTCCAAAGAAGGAGGAATGCTCAGGAGATTTGTTCGCCAAAGTTCATTAACAATGCTCATGGGCAGCTTCTTGTGGATGACGACAAAATTCTGCAGAGGTGGCGGCAGTATTGTGAAGAACTTTTAAATGAACAGTTTCCCCGGCTATACTTTCCAAGAGCCACGCCTAACTGTGAAGAAATATCCGACATTACAGCCAAAGAAGTTAGTGAGGTGGTCAAATACTCCAAAAAACGAGAAGCGGTTGGGATAGACGAGATGCCCTCTGAGTTCTGGGAAAAGATGGGAGACATCGGGTTCAGATGGCTCAGAATTCTCATCTCCAAATTTGTAAGAGGTGACCCAATGCCGAATCAATGGAGAGAAAGTTTCCTTCTCCCTGTATACAAAGGGAAGGGTGATACACGAAACTGTAATAACTACCGGATCATAATGGAAAAACATCGTGATTCCTTAAAGGATTTGCATACTCGTATTGTATTGGTTGACTTTGAAAAGGCATTCGGCAAACAAGTACGAGATATGATGTGGGTGGCACTAAGATATCGAGGGTTTGCAGAAACCTATGTACAGATGATCATGGACATGTACGAGGGAGCAAATACAAGAGTAAGATGCCCCGCTGGAGTAACCGAAGAGTTCCCAATCAAAGTCGGGGTGCACCAGGGAAGCGTTTTAAGTCCATAGCTCTTTATTGCAGTTATTGATTATCTGCTTGAAGGTAAAGTGATATGGACCCCAAGGTACATCAGTTATTCTTTGCTGACGATGGAGCCATCATAAGTGAGAATCCAACATCCCCGCAACGAGCACTTGATGTGTGGGTGGACACTCTGGAGGAAAATGGGTATCGCGTTAGCTCAAAAAAGACAGAGTACTTGTGCTGCCCGTTCTCTGATCCACTCAGGCCTATTCCAGATATTTATTTGAATGGAACAGTGCTTCCTAACTGCGAGAAGTTCAAATATCTGGGATCTATGATTAATAGCAAAGCAACCTGTGATGACGACATCAATCATCGCGTAAGCGTAGGGTGGATGAAGTGGCGAGAAAATTCCGCTATCTTCTGTGACAGAAAAATGCCACCTAAGTTGAAGGGAAGGCTTTACACCGCAATTGTGCGTCCAGTGCTCACATACGGTTCACAATGTGGGACGATGTACAAAACGTATGAGTAAATTAATGGCAGCTGAGATGGTGAATGCTTCGCATGACAGCAGGAGTGACAAAGCTTGATCGAATAAGAAGTTCGAAGATCCGTGGAAGCTTTCACATCAAGGAAACCATCGTACAGAAGATAGAGCGCGACCGGCTCAGATGGTATTGCCACGTTCAAGAGAGATCATTTGAACCCTGTTGAAAAGGCAATATCAATGCACGTTCCAAAGACATCGCGATGTAGGAAAGGCAGGCCTATAAACGCCTGGATCAGACAAATGCGACGACATCGGTATTTCTTTGGCCTCAGTGACCGAGTGATCCAAGATCGGCGGGCCTGTCGGTATTTTCTGAGGTCAAATAGGCGAACCCCACAGGCGGATCAGTAGAAATGCGGTGAAGTGGGAGGGTTGTGATCCCTTGTTTTTGGATCATAACCTCGCTGATAAAAAGGAAGAAGAAGATCGACGAAAGAGTTCCCATGGTACGACGAAACAGCTTTATGGCACCCTTCTACAAAAACAATACGACGACGCAAGGTGCTGTTGCAAATTGGCGCGGAATTAAATTCATGCCACATCGCCTCAAAATGTGGGATAGAGTTCCAAATGCGCGCATCAGAAACATCGTTGAAGCAAGTGAAAATCAATTTGGTTGACGAAGCCAAAGCAAATCGACAGTTGATGCTATCCATGCTCTACGAGCTCTTATTGAAAAGGATCGCCTTAATAGAATAAATCTCTATAGCGTATTCTTACTTAACTTACTTGGCGCGACAGTTTGGGGTGAACCTGAGTCTCAACCAACAAGCCTCTCCATTTAGCTCGGTGTTTAGCTAATTGCCTCCAGTTGCACACTCCAAGTTGGTCGAGGTCCCCTTGAACTTCTGCGCGCCACCTACGGCGATGATTCCCTCTACTGCGTCGTCCTTCGGGGTTAGATTCGAAGACTCTGCGGGCCGGAGCGTTGGTGTCCATTCGCTCTACATATCCTAGATATCTCAGACGTCCAATACGCAGTTCTTTGACTAGGTCGATGTCGCTGTACAGCTTGTATAGTTAGTGATTGAATCTTCTCCTCCAAAACCTGTCAACGCAAACGGGACCGAAAATCTTACGAAGATTTTTTCTCTCGATGCGATCAAGGATATCTTCATCCTCTTTTAATAAAGTCCATGTTTCGGCGCCATAAAGCAGGACTGGGATGATCAGGGTCTTGTACAGAGCCTCCTTAGTAGTTCGAGATAGGGCTTTACTGTTGAATTGCCTTATAAGCCCAAAACACAGCGATTGGCAAGAGTTAATCTTTGCTTGTTTTTGCGCTGGTATCATCGTTGGCAGAATTAATTACAGAGCCAAGGTAGTCCCTTACTACCGCGAAGTTATAGCTGCCCACTGTGACGTTTTGTCCATTTCGTCGGTGTTGGCTTTCCCTTCTTGTTGACAGCATATACTTAGTTTTGCCCGGAAATCCGGATAAATTTTGGCGTTATTCCGAATTAAGCCATCGCTTGGTAGATTTCAAGACGATTAATGCTGTCACAAGCGGCTTCAAAGTCAATGAAAAGGTTTCGCCTTGATACTCGCTGTTGTTTTCCAGGATTTGCTTTGCTTCGGAAATTTGGCTCATTTTCGATCGGGCGGTCCGGGAGCCACATTTGTATGTGCCGATTAGTGGGTTGGAGAAAGGTTCATACGACGTTGGACGTTCACACAATACGTTGGGTAGGATCTATATGCGACAGAGGTCATGTCCTGCGACATTAAGTAGGAATATGCCTCGATAGTTCTTACAAGACATAGAATCGCCTTTTTTGAAAATGGGGCATATAGAGCTGATACTCCAGTCGTCGGGAATCCTTTCCTCCGTCCATATTTGGCTGATGACTTGGTGCATGCGCCCTACTAAGACATCACCTCCGTATTTGAGAAGTTCAGCCGGGAGGCCATTAGAGACTTCTTCAAGTATCCAACGTTAGAAGGGCGTGTTTCCGGCTTACTACCCAACACTCCTTAATAATTATCATATTGATTTTATAAGAGCACTTTCGGATTGCTAAACTACGAATGACTTCCATTTGTATCTATCAACCAAAATAAACAGTTGTTCAGCTGTAAAAAAAAAATGCCCCGTATGCAGAAACAAACCCATAAACAAACTTAACCCAATTTAACATATTGAATAAAAGATATGCAACCCAAAGCTACACAACACACAGCGCACATTCAGTGAGAGTGAAAGAAAAATTATTTCAAATTCCCCACCAGAGTTACAGTTGAACTGGAAGTGCCTTTTACAATTCAAATTACAACAATCGACGGATAAAAAAAAAATAAAAATAAAAATTAAATCAGTGAAAGTGCTTGTTACGAAATAGAGAAAAGAATACCATGACACGAGGTGTGTATAATTCCAAGATTGGCCTCAGGGCTGAGGTATAAGTTTATTTTCTTTCTTTTTTCCGATACTCATTGTTGAGATCTATTTTTCTTGGTGTTGACAATGAATCGAAAGTAAATCGGTTTCCGTTTAACAAGAAACAAAATCCAGGTTAATCAATTACAACTGCGATTTGGTTATGGTTGGGGTATTACGAGACATTTATGTGAAAAGGTTGTTCTTTCTCGAGTGATTTACACTTAAAGATAAGAATAATGAGAGACGACTGATTGGCATGAAAATAAGAAGTTGAATGGGGCTTCTTGGGGTTTTAAAGGTTAAAAATGAACATCGCGATCGTTTTTTAAAACAGGTAAGAGAAATGTACATACGGCCTCAGAGCCGTATTTGTGTACAACGAACTGTCTTTTAATATAGTTCTGCTTCCTGGTCCTAGCCTTAGTCATATTTTGGGTCAGCTTTTCTAGTACGATATGGCCAGACTGTTCTTCGTTGCGTTGTCCGAACGTTCACATTCCTCTCTCACATGTCCTTCTCTATGGTTCTGCTCCAGGTTTTCAGTAGTCTTCTCGGGCCTTTCCAAAATCCTGACGCGGCCCGCCAGCTTTGCCAACCACACTGAATTCTATGTACGACTTCCCTCTCTAGTGACCCATCTCCGCTGACATGTGAGCCTAGGTATTTAAAGCTCTTCGACTCTGTAGTGAGTTGGTCACCTGTCTCAGATGCACCGCGCTTATAGTGCCTTTGGTAAAACAGAATCCAACTATTTCAGTTTTCGTGCGGCTTATCTGTAGGCTATAGGACTTAAGAGCGTCCACCCATAAGGAAAGCCTTTGTTGCAGTTGTTTTATCGTCTGCGTATAGCAGCGTCTACGGTAAGCTTCCCTGGATTTCGTGGGTCATGAGGTCCATCACTAGATTGAACAGCAATGGGATCAAGGCGGAGCCCTCATGGATACCTACTTTTACTTCGACTTTATACAAAAGTAGTATGTGTCACAGACCAGATCCATAATGGGTTCTGGAACGAACTGCAATCTGAGGGACTGCCATACCAACTCTCTCGGCACTCAGTCAAAGAGCTTTCGAGGTCAATGAATACGCTATGGCTGGTCAAACGGTAGTGCATGCGATCATATGAAAACACAAGCGTTTTCATTCAGCTGAGGCCTACCAACTCCTACTCTCAACCTCCACGCGGTGACAGTCGGGTGCCTAGTACCTTAATCCAAGAAGAGGGTAACCAACCCCGTTGGCGGATTCTTGGTGGCAGCAGATGAGAGAGGGGGGCATGAGTCCTTTCCCACTAGAGCACTTATTCCAGTTCCAGGCGGCAGCGGACGAATTCCCTATACGGAGTCAACGGTGGCGTCTATAGTTCCAGTTAGGTTGAACTTAGTGAATACCTTGCGCGAGCTGCTTCGACGTATTCGGATCCCAGGTCGATAAGGAATTTCCGATGTTGGTCAGGACATTGGAATAGAGATGGTGGCGGAGGAGCCCTTAATGGGCCAACGGCAGCGCTCATACTCCCGTAGTGGACTACTGACACCGGTGTACCCGGCCGCTCGTCCAAGGGGCATAATTAAGAAACTGGCCCTCCAGGTTGGGGGTTGTGCCGTCGGGGTAACTTCCCTACAACGTACAAAATCTATGGTTCCGAAACAACCAAAAGCCTCGGATAAGGACGACTCAACTAATGACGACTCCAGCAAACGAAATAAGGACAACGACCTTCGGATCTGTACGTGGAATGTTCTGTCCCTTTACAGACCACGTGCAGCCGAACAACTAGCAGAGGCCCTAGACTGCTATAAACCAGATATTACCGCCATCCAGGAAGTGCGATTGGATTGGCCGGGCAAAAAGAGGATGAAAAACTGTGACATCTACTACGGTGATTGCTGCAGAGGCAACAGGCAATGTTTATTCGGATGCGGATTTGTCATACGCTGCAGACTTAGGCAAGAAGTCTTAAGCTTCCGGGACGTAAGCGAGCGTATTATGACTATCCGTATCAAGGCTAAATTCACTAACATAAGCCGAATATGTGTGCATGCCCCCACGGAAGAAAAGGACCCTGCCACCAAAGAGTGTTTCTACGAGCTCCTCAACAAAACATACGAGCAATGTCCTAACTACGACGTTAAAATCGTATTGGGCGATTTCAACGCCAAAATAGGAAAGGAGGACGTCTTTGGTAGGACAGTCGGTAAGCATAGCCTACACGACACCACGTCTGATAACGGACTAAGGATAATTGATTTCAGTAGAATCAGTAGAAATGCGGTGAAGTGGGAGGGTTGTGATCCCTTGTTTTCGGATCATAGCCTCGCTGATAAAAGGAAGAAGAAGAAGAACATGAGTGGTTGCGAGAAGCTAGGCCCTGGCACTTTAAAGAGCTGTTGCGCCAAATACAGCCTGATTGGACCCTATCAGTACGGTTTCAGGTCAGGAAAGTCCATCATCGATCAAATCTTCATACTTCGGCAGTTCCTGGAGAAAACCCAAGAATTACAAATCGATACTCACCACCTCTGTATCGATTTCAAGGCCGCCTATGACAGCATCTATAGAGAAGAGCTATATAGAGCCATGTCTAGTTTTAACATCTCTGCCAAACTTGTCCGTCTGTGCAGGCTGACGATGGAGAACGCTCGCTGCTCCATCCAGGTCGGTAATAACCTCACCGATACCTTTGATGTCAAAAAAGGTTTTAGACAAGCTGACGCGCTGTCATGTGACTTCTTTAACATTGTACTTGAACGGATTGTGTGGAACACACAAGCCAACACCGGAGGCACAATCTATCACAAGTCTGTGATACGCCGACGATATTGACATTATTGGAGAACTCAGCGGGCTGTCAGCGATGCGTTTGCAAGCATTGAGGCGGAAGTGGCCAAAATGGGTTTAGCGAAAAACGATGGCAAAACCAAGTATATGCTGTCAACAAGAAGGGACAACCAACACCGATAAATTGGACAGAACGTCACAGTGGGCAGCTATAACTTCGAGGTAGTAAGGGACTTTGTCTACCTTGGCTCTGCTATAAACTCTGAGAACAACATCAGCGCAGAAATCAATCGAAGAATAACTCTTGCCAATCGCTGTTTTTTTGGGCTTATAAGGCAGTTCAATAGTAAAGCCGTATCTCGAACAACTAAGGGAATTCTGTATAAGACCCTGATTATCCCACTCCTGCTTTATGGCGCCGAAACATGGACTTTATTAAAAGAGGATGAAGATATCCTTGGTCGCTTCGAGAGAAAAATTCTTCGTAAGATTTTTGGTCCCATTTGCGTTGACAGGTTTTGGAGTAGAAGATTCAATCACGAACTGTACGAGCTGTACAGCCACATCGACCTAGTCAAAAAACTGCGTATTGGACGTCTAAGATGGCTAGGACATGTAGAGCGAATGGACACCAACGCTCCGGCCCGCAGAGTCTTCGAATCTAACCCCGAGGGACGACGCAAAGTCGACTAGCCTGAGTCCGTTGTCGGATGTGATGTCGTGCAGGTTGTGCTTTCCGTCTGCGCTACATCACCCAGGGCAATTTTAATCTCATTGCTAGGGCATGAGAATCAATATAAGGGTATCCATAATCCCTTCGGCGCGCGCTAATTATAAAAAAGAGAAATCTTGGTGGTGTGCGATTACATCATTTCATTTTGTTACTAGATGGTGCTGGAATCATTTCACCATGCCACCCATATGACATCTGAAATCCAGATAAGGCTTTGGGAGGTTATAGAGTAGGAAATATGCACTATCTTCTCTGCAAGTTATGGTCAGATGATAAAGGGGTTCACAATGCTTGGACCATAATCATCTGTACCACTTCAGAGGCGAAAACGATCGAATCGTGACATCGCACCATGAAACCCTTAGAAGGTAAGGGAGTGTAACAACATTTATTGAAGCATTTTTTAAATGAATATTCGGTCGCAGATACCATTGATCTATTTAGAATAATAAAGTTAGCTTAGCCTACAACCATTCTCATGAGCCAACCAACAGATGGCGTGTTACACCATCTTATATAAAATGTTGCATACTATTGAGAAAAGCCCATCTAATCGTTTATTTATTTCTTTTTCTTTCAGGTGAGTGTGTTTCCAAACTGTTTGCAAATTATCCAAAGATCAGAAGAAACTTTTCTGGTAAGTCAACCTTATGACCGCTCGTTATACCGCGAACCGCGTCCCTGTAATTCGCAATTAACTTTCTAATAAAGAATGCGGCGACCGACCGGCTTCATCTCTAATGTATACGTACACATTTCACTGCAATTCCCATCGTCAATTTTCCATTTGACCAACACCCATATTTCGTGGAAAATCCATAGATACACACGATGGGTCATCATTAATCGTTGATGGGAGTTCGGCGAGTTGTGTGACCGTGGCGCACAACTACGTCCCCCCGTTGACGTACAATTTTATCGCCTACAGCGGGGTCATCTAGCAAATGTTGGTACATTTTCCAGAATCTTCAGCAGAGGTGAGCTCTGGGGGTCAGGCTCTAACCAGGAGGAGAACATCTACAAACATCGCACAGCAATCATCAGCTAGCGCGCAACAAGGATTTCGTTGGGTAATTTTGTATTGCAAACTTGTTTCACAAGGCGGCCGGCTCGATTAACTTCACATGAACCAATGTGCTAGGTGCTAGGTGCCAATGCGCGCCTGCGCGCAAAGTACTTTCACTTTTCACTGTACACAAGGCGCTAGAGTGGTACCACAAGGCAATAACAGCTCCAAGCGGCTTCCTAAAGGTACCGTACTCGCTGTGTGATGCCAATTATGCAGGCATACGAAGCCATAAAGTTTCAGAGTGCAAAGTGATTGGGGCTCTGTTGGTGGTGCAGTGCGCCTTGTAAAGCGGTTGGTTAGTTAGTTTTTTTTTTTTTTATGAGAAAAGTTATTATGGCAATTAGCCGTACATAATGTAGTTCGCGCTAGGACCTGATTGGAAATCCATGCGCGGAGGCATAGGTTTCGATAAGGTTTCGGATAGGTAGAGTCGGCAAATTAGATGTATGTCGTGAGAACATTTAGGGATGAAGGGGGAGATAGTAAGTTAGTACTGGAATTTTTAATATATAGAGAGAGGGATAAGGTATGAGGTTCGGATATATGTATAAAGAAAAGCTCCAAGATGATGTAGTCTGCTTTTGAACAAGGCGAGACAGTTGCAGATGAAATGAAGGACAGTTTCCTCCTTCTCCTCATCCCTCCAGCAGTTGCCGAAATCATTTGACAAGATACTTGATCTTTTGGCGTGTAGGCCTATTGGACCTCACAAGAGGGACACCGACAGTGGAGCTGAAATCAGATCGATTCAGCAAGATCAAACCATTTGAGCGCTTCTGACATAACCTGGCTCAGATCTGTCTGGATATATGACACGTCGTACCGTCCTCTCATCTGCGATTTATCTTGCTGAAAGCGTCCGGCTTGAGTAGATGTTTGCATTTAGCGAAAGGCATACCAACAACCTGCCTATTCGCTTGGATATTTAAGGTAATGCCATGTCTGGCGAGCTCCTCAGCCATGCAGTTGGAAACTGGCCTGAAACTCAGCATAAATGAATGTTGAACTGCTCTGCTATCTCCGTGAGAGACGAGCTGCAGTCTAAAGCGAGCTTTGATATAAAAGGGAACGACTCCAGGGTCTAAATTGCCGCTTGACTGTCCGTGAAAAAGCGAATATCCCTGACAGATATTACATTACATTTCAGCCAGGACAGGGTTTTCTTAATCGCCACTTCTGCCCGAAAAATGCTACAGTGATATGGGTTGCTAAAGTAGATGCTCAAGTTGAGCATTTCGGAGAAGACACTACCACTGGGTTTGGATCCGTTTATATGGAAGTGAATCGAACGTCTTTCTATCCTGGCAATGTTTTCCCAGTCATTTCGGATAGGAATAGTTGCACGGGTGTTGCATGGGTGTAGTCGGTAGATCAGTAGATCTTAGATCAAGAAGTGGAAGTAGGCTAGACGGCCACTTGGAGGAAGCTTTCAAACGAGCGGCCGCACTACCAGCCATCTGTTTGCCGAAAATATTTAACGGAGCACCCAGGTTTAGACATAAAAGGAAATCCTTCCCCCTATATGGATCTCTGGAAACGTGTAGTTCAGTTTATTGAATTTTGGTGGCAGGGTCCTTTCTTCAGTGGGAGCAGTAGGGATTATATGGACCTATCTCTGGTCTAGTGGCAGGGTCTTTTCTTCAGTGGGAGCAGTAGGGATTACATGGACCTATCTCTGGTCTAGCTTAGGTTAAGTAGATGGGTGCCTTGTGACGAAAAGAGTCACTGCTCACTTAGACCAACAGTTTGGGTTCATTGTGCTAGCCCTGGAATAACTGTTTGAGTCCACTGTTCGAACCACCCTGATAGTGTTATGAATGTCAGGAGATCTATCAGCTCAACATTACCTAAGTCATACAGATCCGAGAAGAAGTAACTTCAGTCTTCATTCTTGTCACGGATATTGCAGGACAATCACACAGCAGGTGATGAACAGATTTAGTTTCATTTTCATCCAAGCAGTCGTTCTGTATGAATGTTAATGGCACAGTGACCAGTGACCAGTTTCACCAGAGAGATTGATTTCTTCTTACTAAAGGCGGGCTATGGCGCCCTGGCCGTTGCGCATGTGACCAAATGAACCCAGCATCTGTTTGCACGACCTGTGGCTTCATCTTCTATTTTCCTTCGTAAGGAACTAGTTGATAATTTTACAAAAGATAGAGCCATATGCCCTGGCACCAAGCAAAGGGTCAGCGCATTGACTAGATATCTCGTTTAAAACTGATTTGCTTCTCACAAACCTCGACCTAATTACAACAGAGTCCAGAGCCTTAACAGCTGCCTGGCTATCTATACAGACAGTGATTGGTTTACCAACGATATTACTCTTGCGTATAGTTTCAGCAGCCTACAGTGGCTGTAGCTTCGGTCTGAAAGATACTGCAGTCGTCGCTTATTCTAAAGTAGTGGTTTATTCCTAGGACTTCACAATAAACACCGGCTCCCCTGCCAACGACAACCCTTTTTCTTCATGGTTCTTTGGTTCTTCCAGTACATTCTGTCAGGAATTCTTATAGCAAATCTTCTTTCAATTGCTAGCATCGGGTTCATGTGATCAGTTTCCGTTGATCCGCTGGCAGTTCCCCATCGGGACAAAGTGGAGGGATGGCCGTAAAGGTTCAATGAGCACAATCGGCCTTCTCTCAGTCTTCCAGCGGTTTTGGAAGCCAGACTGATATAGTATACATCAAGTGGAATGAAACCAAGCCTGGTGTCCATTGCCGCTGTATGTGTTGTTCTCATTGATCCCATGACTTCGATGCACGCTGCCCTATGGATTTTGGTGAGGTTTGAAACGTGGTATTGCTTCTTAAGTATAATCCACCAAACTAGTAAACCATATGTAAGAATGGGTCTTACTACCGCCGTGTATGTGCAGTACACCGCAGCTGGTTTGAAGCTTTCTAAGTACGTTGACGTAAGCTGGCAGATACTTAAACTCAACTTAGCCTAACCATTCTGACAAAAACATACTTCCCATGAACTGGTGGATTCTGTGAACCAGTCAATTACCTTTGACTTCGTTCCGTCATTCGTTTAACCTTCTTCTCCCACCTACCATCGGTTAACCCAACAGTGTCAAATATTTTGACACTGTCACTTCCACTAATTTACTGTCAAACGCTGCCAAACGGCTGACATCGTTTGACACCGTAAAGCGTCAACGTCTGACATTCTGTTTAACAGTGCGATCGTATCTTTAGCATTATTTTGGTCGCTTCTGTCACCCAGCTAAATACTTCCTGTTCGCTAAAAATAAACTCCTTCAGCCGGATAAAAATACAATTCCAAAGCATTGATCTGCTAGTGGACATTGTTTAGTTTAAATAAAAATAACTAGCATCTCCCAATCACGTGTGCATTTGTATCTATTTTCCTCAATTTTTATGGTGTATCTAAAAATTTAATAGCTCGCGAAAATTTCCCATCGCAATAAACTTCTATTAGACAATTTATTGTCGCTACAAAGTATCTACATCCCCTCGTAGTGTCTGTGGTGGTATCTGCTTGAATTCCTTCGAATGATACACTTCGTATATTAGTATCTCAAAGTTCATTAACCGCATTGTTTGACGACGGAACATAGTTTGCGGACTACGCTGTTGACAAAGCCTAACTAGAACGCCTTTCGTGTGGTAAACAATGGAAGCAAATCAAAAACCAAAGTCATTATCAAATATTTACCAAAACGATCAGTAATCAGTATCTTATCGTCTCCTTGGTTTTTGTGAATAAAGAACAAAATTCCGTGAACAGAAATTTGAAAATATGCACCACAATGTCGCACATAGTACGCGGTTTTCCATATCTGCACTTGCAGATACATTTTGTTTTAGTTTGGGGTTTTATTTTTGGGGCCTCCTTAGCTCACCGGCTACGCATACTGGTATGTGTGTGATAACGTCATTGGAATTAATGTCCCTTTGTTTATATTTTTTATTTTGTATCTAAGGAAAATAAAAAACGCAAATTTTTATTAATGCTCACATTGCGGTTGGAGTTTTAGAGCAACCATGCCTTGTAGCAGCTTATATGTATCTGTGGTTTTGTTTTTAAAAAATAGGCGACCTCAACATGTTTTCTTTTTACGATTCCCGTCATTTTATGTTGACTGATAGAGCTAGCGATAGCGGCGGCGGTTTTTTTTTTTTGTCAGCAAGGGTATCTTAATAATTCATAGTCCAATGGTCGTCGGTAGATATAATTGAACGCAATTATGCAAATGACAAGTTGGTTGATTTTTACCAGTTTTTTAAGTAACCAAAGTGTGTTATAAATTTATCACGTCTCCACTATCTGAATGGCACACGAGTGGTTAATCAGACGTCGAACATCAAAATTTGTCCTTAGATACGAGGGGACTAACAAAAGTTCAGTATTGACTGCTTCGACTACTCATTTGATACCAAGACCCTTCCTCTCAAATTAGTTTTCTTACTTTTTCCATGAATCAGAAATCCTAAGGCGCTAGATCCGGGATCGAAAGTGCCGGCAGAGTTTCAATGATCCCTGAGAGCACAAAAAAATTGGTCGTTCGCCTTGCAGTCATGGTGCAAAAAGTAGCGACGTACTTCCCTATCTTCTGATTTCCCAACAACTTTTTGAAAACTTTTAGTAAACAAGTTTCAGTATAACAGTCGGCAGTTACTGTCTGAGGAGTTTTCAATCGACTAGCGGCAACTTTGCTCGCCCTGGCCCAGTAAGTCGATATCATCGCTTCTGCTGCCGATTTATGTTATCTCGGCTGAACAGGGAGAATTGCATCTTTCAAGGTGGTGGTCAAACGGTAGAGAGAGCAGTTATATTATATATTATGTTATTATCGGTAATCGCGAAAAAAGTACTGTGAATCATAAGCAAAGACAAAAAATAACCAAAAATCTCCCCAGTTGTCTGGACGTCACCCGCGAAGTTTCCTTGAAGTATAAACAACTGAGAATCCAACCGCTACACCGTATCTTTCTCTCTCTCTCTATTTATCCTTTCCAACGCCCGTACTGTGTGTAAACATGTAAAGGGTGTGTTCATACCCTTCTGAGTGCGCGCAAATTAAAAAAATTAAAACACAAGTGTTTTTTACTTAGCTGTGGGCCACCAACTACAACTCTCAGCCTCCACATGCTGACCGCTGGGTACCTTGTACCTTGATCCATGAAATGGTAAACAACACCATTGGGAGGATCTTTGGCGGCAGCAGATGAGAGAGAGGGACGAGTACTCTCTCATTAGAGCACTTCTTCTTGCTCTAGATGAATTCCCTAGATGGAGTCAACGGTGGCGTCTACAGCTAAAGTTAGGTTGAACTTCGTGAATACATTGCGCGAGCTGCTTCGACATATTCAGATCACAAGTCGGTAAGGAATTTCCAATGTTGATCTGGACCTTGGAATAGAGATGGTGGTGGAGGAGCCCCTTAATTGGTCAATGGCAGCGCTCACACTCCCGTAGTGGACAACAGGCACCGGTGTACGCGGCCTCGCATCCTAGGGGTATAACAAAAGAAACTGGCCCTCCAGGTTGGGGGTTGTGCCGTCGGGGTTACTTTCCTTACCATTGGTTCAGAAACAACCACAAGCCTCGGATAAGAAGGATTCAACTGATGACGACCCCAGCAAACGAAATTAGTACAACGACCTTCGGATGTATACCTGGAATGTTCGGACGCTTAACAGATCACGTGTAGCCGAACGATTACCAGATCGATCTTCGGATCTGTGCGGGGGAATGCTCGGACCCTTAACAGACCATATATAGCCGAACGATTAGCAGATGCCCTAGACTACTATAAAGCAGATATAACTGCCACCCACGGGAGATCTGATATGGGTGGCGCTGAGTCATCGCGGGGTTCCAGAAACCTATGTACAGATGATCATGGACATGTACGAAGGAGCAAAGACAAGAGTAAGATGCCCCGCTGGAGTAACTGAAATTTCCCAATCAAAGTCGGGGTGCAACAGGGAAGCGTCTTAAGTCCTTTGCTCTTTATTACAGTCCTTGATTATCTGCTTGAAGGTAAAGTGAGGGACCCCAAGATACATCAGTTATTCTTTGCTGACGATGGAGCCATCATAAGTGAGGATCCTACATCCCTGCAACGAGCACTTGATGTGTGGGTGGACGCCCTGGAGGGATATGGGTATCGCATTAGTGATCCACTCAGGCCTATTCCAGACATTTATTTGAATGGAACAGTGCTTCCCAAGTGCGAAAAGTTCAAATATCTGGGATCTATGATCAATAGCAAAGCAACTTGTGATGACAACATCAATCATCGCGTACGCGTGGGGTGGATGAAGTGGCGAGAAAATTCCGCTATCTTCTGTGACAGAAAAATGCCCCCTAAGTTGATCGAATAAGAAGTTCGAAGATCCGTGGAAGCTTTCGCATCAAGGAAACTATCGTACAAAGAATAGAGCGCGACCGACTCAGCTGGTATTGCCACGTTTAAAGAAGAGATCATTTGAACCCAGCTAAAAAGGCAATATCAATGCACGTTCTAAAGACATCGCGATGTAGGAAACGCAGGCCTATAAAGGCCTGGATCAGACAAATGCGACGACAGCGGCACTTCATTGGCCTCAGTAACCGAGTGATCCAAAATCGGCGGGCCTGCCGATATTTTCTGAGGTCAAATAGGCGAACCCCACAGGCAGATCAGTAGAAATGCGGTGAAGTGGGAGGGTTGTGCTCCCTTGTTTTCGGATCACGGCCTTGCTGAAAAAGGAAGAAGAAGAACTGCCATCCACGAAGTGCGATGGGATGGGCCGAGCAAAAAGAGGATGATAAACTGTGACATCTACTACGGTGATTGCTACAGAGGCAACAGGCAACACTTATTTGTATGCGGATTTGTTATACACGGCAGACTTAGGCAAGAAGTATTAAACTTCCGACACGAGCGGGCACCTCATGACTATCCGTGTAAAGGCTAAATTCGCCAACACTAGCCTAATATACGTTCACGCCCCTCACGAGAAGAAGGACGACGCGGCAAAGGATGACTTCTACCAGCTCTTGGACAACGACGTTAAAATTGTCCTAGGTGATTTTACCGCAAAGCTAGGAAGAGAGTACGTCTTTAGTAGCGTGGTCGGAAAGCACAGCCTGCACGACATCACATCCGACAACGGACTCAGGCTGATCGACTTTGCGGCGGGGCGAAACTTTGTCGTAGCTAGTACGCGGTTTCCACGTCTCGACATTCACAAAGGAACATGGCTCTCCTTTGATCGAAAAACTGTTAACCAAATCGATCACATTTCGATCGACGCATCCAGTATTCTGGATGTCCGGACTTTCCGAGGAGCCAACGTGGACTCGAATCACTACCGAGGTGTAGCCAAGCTACGGATGCGGATATTCAGAATGGAGGGAAATCAAAGAAATGCTGTGAGGAAGTTTGACGGCGGACGGCTACAATCGCAAGAGACCGCCAGGGGCTTTGCCGATCGAGTCTCCCTTAATCTCAATCTAGGTCCTATGCCGCCAGCAGCAAATGCGGAAGACCAGTGGCAGTATTGCAAACAAGCCATTAGAAATCCCGCCTCTGATGTACTGGGTTTCTCCCGACCACCACATCGAAACCCCTGGTTTGATGAGGAATGCCGGCAAGCACTTGCAGCAAAACAAGAGGCGTACAGAGCGGCGCTGCATAGAAGGACTAGAGCTGCTCGTGAGCTCTACGAGCGGAGGAGGAAAGAGGAACATTGACTTCTCAGAAAGAAGAAAAAGGAGCATGAGAAGCGCTCGATCGAGGAGATTGAGAGACATTATTGCAGGAATGATGTTCGAAAATTTTACCAAAAGGTAAACAGAACATGCCAGGGTTTTAAAGCCAGAACAGAAGCCTGCAGGGACGAAAATGCCAACATAGTACTAGAATCGCAGTCGGTGCTGAGGATATGGAAGGAACACTTCTACAGTTAAACGGCGATGATGACCAATATTCCGGGATCAGGCAGATTGAGCCGTTCAACAGTGACGATGACAGTCAAGCTTCCCGTCAACCCGATCAGAATGAAGTGAGGATAGCGATATCTAAACTTAAATCGAACGAAGCTGCTGGAGCCGACGGTCTTGCCGCTGAACTTTTTAAGGCAGGAGGAGATGAGTTGGTAAGGAGCATGCACCAGCTCATTTGTAAAATCTGGTCGGACGAAAGTATGTCCAATGAATGGAACCTCAGCATCGTTTGCCCGATCCTGAAGAAAGGAGACCCTCTGAACTGCGCCAATTACAGAGGTATAAGTCTCCTGTCTGCCGTACTATGCGAACGCCTAAAACCGATCCTCAACAACCTGATAGGTCCTTATCAGTGCGGTTTTAGGCCGGGAATATCCACCATTGACCAAATATTCAGACTACGACAGATCTTGGAAAAAACCCATGAATATAAAATCGATACGCACCACCTCTTTATCGATTTCAAAGTTGCCTATGATAGCGTGCCTAGAGACGAGTTATGCAGAGCCATGCCTAGTCTCGACATCCCTGCCAAGCTCGTCCGTTTGTGCAGAATGACGATGGAGAACTCTCGCCCCTCCATCAAAGTTAAAAGGAACATCGGCGAACTGTTCGATGTTAGGAAATGTCTTAGACAAGGTGACGCGCTATCATGCGATCTCTTTAACATAGTACTTGAGAGAATTGTACGAAACTCAATAGCCAACGCCGGAGGCACAATCTTTCACAAGTCTGTACAACTACACGCTTATGCCGATGACATTGACATAATCAGAAGAACTCAACGGATCGTCAATGGGGCGTTTGCGACTATTGAGCTCGTGGTAGCAAAGATGTTTTTAGCGAGTTGAATTGAATTGAATTGAATTGAAAAAAAAAATGAAAGCTGTCTACAAAAAAGGGCACCCAACATCGGCCAGCGCCTTGGACAGAACGCCACAATAGACAGATATAATTTTGAGGCAGTAACTTTGTCTACCTAGGCTCTATGATTAGCCCCGCAAATAACACCAGCGGGGAGATCAAACCAAGAATTACTCTTGCCAATCGTTGTTTTTATCGGCTACGAAGGCAATTGAGTAGCAAAGCCCTATCTCGAACTACTAAAGTAACTCTTTTTAAGATCATCATCCCAGTCCTGCTGTATGGCATAGAGGCATGGGCTCTGTTAAAACCGGATGAGGACGCCCTTGGTTATTTTAAGGGAAAGTTCTTCGAGCGATCTTTGGTCCCGTCTGCATAGACGGTGAGTGGAGGAGAAGGTACAATGCCGAACTATATGGCCTGTACAAGGACATCGACTCAGCCAGAAGAGTTCACATACAGCGATTAAGATGGTCATTTAGAGTGGATGGAGCCCAATGTTCCCACCAAGAAAAACTTCGATTCCACCCCGGATGGACGACGCAGTAGAGGACGACCTCGCGGTAGGTGGCGCAAATAAGTGGAGAGGGACCTCAACCAACTTGGCGTGCGCAACTGAAGGCAGCTAGCTCGTAACCGTGCTGGCTGGAGAGGTTTGTTGGTTGAGGCCTAGGTCCACCCCGGACCGTAGCAACACCTAAGTAACATCCCAGTAGTTGCTTAGATTGCCTCAGACCTGTGGTGTTATTCCAGGTTCTTGCCCACCGTTTCTGAATTCTTCACGTATGGTATGTTCCTCTTTTCCGCAGAATGTTTCAGGTCCAATGAAGAGCTCCGCAGCTCCCTGTCTTGCAAAGGTGTCTGCTGCTTTGCTACCTTTTATCCCGAATGACCGGCTATACAGTAGAGCGTTACTTTGTTATTTCAACCCAATTCATCAAGTTTATGTAGGCATTCCCACACAAGTTTTGACTAAATGACATAGGAGTCAAGCGCTTTGATAGCTGCTTGACTATCTGACAGTATTGCTATGTCGCAGTTGCTGTATCTATTTTCGAGATCGAGTTGGATACATCTTTCTTTAGCACATATATCAGCTTGAAAGATAGTCGTACTCCTGCCCATGGGTTCTGAGTGCTTCCTCCTTGGCCCAAACATGCCCATCCCTGTGCCTTCTCCAGTTCTCGATACCTCTGTATACCACTCTATCGGGTGGTTGCCCAGTCCGTATATCGTGCATTCGTTGCTAAACTCTTTCTTGTTACTAAACTTTGTACAAATACTTTTAAATTTTCTGATAATATCGTCCCTAGGAACTGGCAGAAGGTGAAGTTCCTTGAGAAGTGCATCGTATTCCCTCGAACTAATGCATTTCTCCCTCCCAATGCTTTCTTTTACCATCCTTACGATTGTCCGCTTTGCATTTTGCTCTACTACGAGATGGAACGGTGTTAGCTCTACTTCCATAGCTGCAGTTGAAAATGTTCTCATGGCACCAGTGAGGCAGAGGCACGCAAGTGATTTTTTTTTTTTTGGATTGTGCCAGGGATGTGTAATCTTCATAGATACTAATAGCCCGAGTGCTACTAGCATGCACGATTCGCAAATCTACACACTTCAACCACTCTCGCCGCGGGACTGCCGTTAGGTATTACTTCGCGGGGCTGGTTAGCAATTTATGCTATGCTTCTTGTGTCAGCTTCTTCCGCTGCTTCAGCTGCTCTTCTTAGCTTTTCTATTCTCCGCAGCTCTTTTTGTAGAGTTGTTACGAAGGAACATATTGCCATCCAATTCTCTTCCGACCATAACATATGGTCGAGGAGTAATGATAGACTTGGCAGAGTAATTCTCAATGCCGTGAAACGTGTGCAGTAAAACACTGCGTGCTCCGTATCTTCATCTTCACCTGGGCATTCCGGGCAGGATGGTGAGTTGTCGTGTCCAAATCGGTGTTGATATTTGCGGTAGCCACCGTGGCCAAACAGGAACTGCGTTAGATGGTAGTTGCAGTCTCCATGCTTTCGACTTATCCAGTCTTGGAATGTCGGTATAAGTTTATATGTCCATCTGCCTTTTGTTGTATTAGCCCAACGAGCTTGCCACATAGCTGCTGACGCTGCCCTTTCTTCAATTTTTATCACCTTGATGCCAGTGGCGTCATGATGACTCAATGCTCTTCTGTTATATATCCTCAGCATTTCATCTGCGAGAATATCGATGGGGACCATTCCAGCTATGACAAATGCAGCTTCATCAGAGATGTTTCAAAAGCCGCTGATTGTCCGTATCGCACAGAGTCTGTATGATGACGATAGTCTCCTTCGTCCTCAGTGCCTCCGCCCACAATGGGGCGGCTTATAACAGAACTGAGGTGATAACTCTAGAGAGTAGAATCCTTCTAGCGTATCCAGGTCCACCGATGTTAGGCATGATACGCCAGAGAGCTCCCTGCATTTGCGATGCTTTTTTGGTAACAAAATCAATATGCGTTTTAAACCGTAGCTTGTTGTCCAGCATTACTCCAAGGTATTTAACCGCCTCTTTCGACCTGATGGTTTGGTTACCAACCTGAAAGTTGGCAAATTCGACGGTTTTCCGGCTGGTTATAAGAACAGCTTCTGTTTTATGGTCAGCTAGTTCTAGTCCGGCGGATATTAGCCAATCTTTTATCCGGGCAATTGCTTCATTTGTAGCAAATTCTACTGCATGGATCTGTTTAGCTACTGTCACGACTGCAATGTCGTCGGCGAATCCAATTATCGTTACTCCCCCAGGTAGCGTTAATCGTAGGACTCCGTCGTACATGATGTTCCACAATAGTGGCCCTAAAACCGATCCCTGTGGAACTCCCGCAGTTACGTTGTAGTATTTTACCCCTTCATCGGTGTTGTACCTCAGCTTCCTATTGTTGAAGTAGTTCGTCACTATCCGTAGCAGGTAATGGCGTATCCATCCTGGCAAGTGACCTTCTAATAAACGACCAGTCCGTAGAGTTAAATGCGTTTTTAACCTCCAGCGTTACTACTGCACAATACTCCTTTGTGCCATAGAGCCATCTTTCGCCTTCGATGGCACCTTTGGCGATATCAACTACCGCTCTTATGGCATCAACAGTAGATCGTGCTCTTCTGAAGCTAAATTCGTGATCTGAGAGGGCTCCTTTCTCTTCTGCTACTGCAAGTAATCTATATCTAATCTGTCCCATGGCATATTGGACGACAGGATGATGATTCTCCTGGAGGCTTCTTTCCTTTTGGCAGTAGGACCAAATGCTGCATCTTCCATTTTTCGGGAAAGGTTCCTTCTTCAAAGCACTTCTGCATTGTTGATATGAAGAGGTCTGGTCTTTTTTTTACAGTTGCCTTTACTGCCTTATTCGGGATACCGTCGGGTCCCGGCGCCTTGTTGTCACCTATCTTGCTGCATGCCTTTTGCAGCTCCTCGTGAGTAAGTAAAGGAATATCTTCTGGATTGACTTCTCGTATAATATTGCACATAGTAGCAGGCCTTTGAGGGAAGAGGTGCTCTACTATGGATCTCAGCATTATCGGACATGTTATTTGAGGAGTCCTATAGCCCTTCAATTTCGTTATCACCATTCTGTATGCCGAGCCCCATGGGTTAATGTCGGCTTCTTGACAGAGACGTTTAAAACACGCAGTTTTGCTTTCCTTGATGGCTCTATTTAAGTTACGTCTCGCCAGTCTAAGGGTGTCCTGGCATTGTTGGAAATCCGCCATCCTTCTTGATCGTTGGACTCGTAGACATTGGGCTTGTAGACATTTTGGCCGAAGTTCGCCTATTTCCTCGTTCCACCAGTAACACGGTGCACTTTAGTGAGTGTCTCCCTTATTGTGACTAGACTAGTTCCATGCTATCGCTCCATATGTGATCATTGGTCTCACAATGGCAATGTACACCCATCTTAGAATATTTGGACTAAATCACCAATACTTTCCCGTTTGCTGTTTCCACATGAGTTTACTAACTGCAGGCGTCGGCTGCTTCATTACCACCTAAGTAAGTAAGTATGAAAAAAAGAACTTCATGATATTGTGGAGAATATAAAAGTGCTGAAAGAAATACCTACAGCAATCCTGGAGTATGTCTGTCTGGTCACCGTATCCGTATATACACTAAGATATGTCCCCAGATGTACGCACAAGAACATGTCTTAGTTACTACTAAGCTAACTCCGTATCTTTTGTTCTTTTACTCACAAAAGCATAGCGAAAATCCGTACCTTTTAATGTATCTACAACTGAAGTGATTATTCTTTTAGCATATCATAAACCTGCAGCATCTTCCATCCATACAAATGCCTGATTTAACAATGCGCCGCCACCCAATAATATATGCGTTGTTGGAATTGGCAAGTGGCTACAAACATTAGTTAAGTGTCAGCTATAAGACATTTAGCCTTCTATGCATTTGGCATGTATTGAAACAGGTACTTGCTATCGACACCAATTTCCGGGTTAACATCAATACAAATGTTTTAGCCTTGATGTATCTTTTTCTCTTCAAATTGAAAGGCGTCCATGATTGTTAGCTTTTGGAGGTGTTTCGAGTTTTTTTTTTTTCTGCAATCTATCTACGAATACTTCACTGTATCTCCTATGGATCGGAACTGTCTATGCAATGGATTAGTATATATCACATCCCAGCGGAGAACAGCAATCATGGGCCACCCAAGTATAAAGGAAAAACGAATTACATCGAAGTTTTTCCAACCACTGCACCAAAGAAAGGTTCCTGCCTGGTAGTACAATGGACCGGAGAGTCTGAGTGCTCTGGGATTTGGGTTTCCTTTAAAAAAAAAAAAAAAAAAAATATATCACATCGCTTTCCATTTCGCATATTTCAGGCAAATATTTACCTGCAGATACATAGATAGATACTCGTGCGTATAATATTGCGAAATCAACCCGGACATGACTTACTAATGTTTGCGTATCCTCAAAATTCCCCCGCTCTGAATCATAAAGTTGGCTCGTGTATGTTGTGAACCTGATTGGCACTTCCGGCCAAAGTACCTGTGTGTACACGTCAATTACTGACTTCAGTCCATATCAACCTCCTACGCCACCGAAGGCCCTTAGAAACCAGTCACATTACAATTCAAAAAGCCGGTTCTAGCCCGCAGTCAAACTGAACCAAATCACTTCTTCCCCTTGCCCCAAAATGAAACTAGAAAAACTCCAACTCGAACGACTTATGATAATCACACATCCAGTGCTGTGGGTGATCAAGGAAGATACCCCAAGTTGACTCACAGTGCCTGACATTTGCTCTATCCTCCAAATAATTAATTCATCCGAGTGTTTTTCCCCCCCGTATACAAAATTCCGAGAAGCAATTCGAGTGACGTAATCAAGCTCGCCAATTCCATCACATCCCCAGACCGTCTGTCAATAATACAATTTTCAAAATAAACACCGAAAACCAAAATAAAAATAAAAATCATCATCTTATACAACTAATAGTGGGTAGGTACATATGTATCTACGCAATTGTTTGATCACGGATTCAGCATAGAGACTACTTAGCAAGTAAATACCAAGAACACTTGTCATTGTCATAAATCCCCGGCTTGTCCAAAACAAAGACTAACTATACATCGAACCACATGAGTAGAGATACTTAGATACTTCGTAGTAGCTTAGCACCACAAAATCCCCTCCCAAATTTAATTAAACAACAGGCAGCATAAAATAACACCCCAAACTGCCGCCCAACCGTTCTTCTTCTGTTATTGCGTAGGCCAGTATGTGTATATCTCTGAAAACAGGCAAAAAAAAATAATAGCAAATAAAAATTATCTCATCCGCTAAACATGTGACGACAAACTGACGACGAATGAATTTCCGAAATTCATACGTCGGCCGAAAAAAAAAAGCAGACAAACAATGAAAAATAAAAAACAACTCTGATCACAGAACAAAGCACACGAGTAGCAGATAGAGGGAGTATTAGTAGGGAACCGGCAATTCCAAAATGTATCTCCACACCACACTCGAACGACTCATATACCATACACAGCTTAGACACAAATCCAATGTATCTGTGTAAAGTGTAATCAACAATTGCAAACCGGTGTTTGTTTACACTCCTTCCTCTAACCATTCCCATTGGAATATGCTTCGAATCAAAAAACCAGAAAAACTCTTATACCCAGCAACATGTTGCTTAGTATACCTATCTAATCTGAATCAGTCTTTTTTTTTTTTTTTTTTTTTCTTGCTTTACCTGTATCTAAATATACCTGCCGGTTAGCTGGCTATCTTTAGCTCTCACCAACACTTTCATATACACTCGCCCAACCTGACCAGGCTACCAGATACACTACCACACCCACATAATGTTGCCAGCAACAATGAATTTTCATACAATAAACAAAGCAAAGTGTTGATTATTTTTATGTAGTATCGACTAAAGTCGACTCTTACACGCGACTCTCCACCGTCTAGCAGAATCATTCTGAAATGCGCGCGCGAACAGCTTATACACAATTCGTGTCTTATACTTTGGAATGAATTTACGTTCGAGAGAGTGAAGAAAAAATACTCTCCTCTGGTCGTAGTAGAGATACTCGTACTCGTACAAAGGAAAACTACTCGTAGATACTTTGTTTTCGTTATTTTTTATTTTTTTCTCTGACGGTATACCACCTTTAACTAAAAAAAAAATCACATTTCTACAAATTGCAATCGAATATCTGTGCATTGTGTTAATAAATGAAAAGATTTCTCTTTTATTTAACAAAAATTTTGTTGTTTTTAGTGAAAAACTAAAGTGTTCACGATCAGTGATCAGTTGATAGTGGATATTGTTTTGTGCCATACACACACCGGCCGGCAAGTGTGTCTGGGAATAATAGTAGAAAAAAAAAAAGTATCTAATTGAAGATCAAGTTTCTCTAAGTGAAATTAAAAGTGTTTTAAAAAAAAAAAAGTGTGCATACATTTTTGTGTAGTTTTTTGTTGTTTTATATATAAATTTTGGACAATCTGGATTTGTTCAAGGTTGGAATGTTCTTTTTTTGTTATGATTTCCTTATTAGTTTTCAATAATCTCATGGTTTCGGTGTAGATATATGTGTTTTTCAAAATCCTTCCATTAGCGAGGACACAAACCCTTTCATTTGAAGAGAGAAAGATACAAAAAAAAATTAAAAAAAAAAGAATCTTAGCATTTTTTGAATGAATTCATGGATTGTAGATTGTTTTTTGTATATTTCGCAGTGACTCACGATAGCAAAAGTAAATTTGTGACGCTAAATTGTAAACTTTGAGCGCATTTTATTTTTTTCAAAAATAGATTGCAGGGGGCTTCATGTGGGTGACGTGGTATCCGATGACCGGTTTTATAGATATTCGCTGTGGACACACCTAAATGAGACAATACACCCCGGAACTGAATAAGAATAGCTATACCACTGAGGTATCAAACGTCCAACTTACTTTTTATAAAGCCCACGTCGATTAGCTAAAATGTGATGAAGACCAGAAGCTTAAGATACTCTCTGAACCCACTTTGTGGGCTACAAATGAAACGAAACGTCTGAATGTGAAGCTACCAAATGGAAAGTGATTTTATTGGTTCACATAACTTCTGCAAATATTTGAAGCTTTTGGTAGTAGGCCTATTTGCACGATTGCATAACGCACCAGCTCGTATATTTTGATACGCGTACGTAGTTCAGAGGGAGCTGGAATGTGCTTAAAGGCGACATGCTTCCGCTTTGATTACTTGAACGTTTTGTTTGGATTTTTGTACGTATTCTGCAGCCTTACTGTGAGCTGAGTGTTTAGTGAAAAATGTATCTGCGACGTAGTTTTCTATCCGGTGGGTGATGTGCTTCCTCATTTATTTTGTTTTATTTTTCTGTTTTGTAAAATCAAGTGGTAAACAGATTTGTACTTTTCTTTGGACAGGTTTTGAACTCAGCTTTAGTTCCGATCGTCTTTTGAAGGGTTGGTGTCTGAGCTAATGGTAGGGATTTGTGGCAATTTTCGATTTTTTTATTTCACATTATTCCCAAGCATATTTATTTAGTTTAGGGGGAGTATGATCCGCAACCTTAGTGTGAGCTGAGTGTTTAGTAAAAAATGTATCTGCGACGTAATTTTCTATCCGATGGGTGATGTACTTCCTCATTTATTTATTTTTATTTTTTTTTATGTAATCGAGTGGTGAACAGATTTGTACTTTTCTTTGGACGGGTTTTGAACTCAGCTTTTGTTCTAATCGTCTTCTGAAGGGTTGGTGTCTAAGCTTATTGAAGGGACTTATGGCAATTTCTCGAACACTTTCATAGCTTCTAGAGTTTTTGATTTCATTTTATACATACATACATACATACATACATACATACATACATACATACATACATACATACATACATACATACATACATACATACATACATACATACATACATACATACATACATACATACATACATACATACATACATACATACATACATACATACATACATACATACATACATACATACATACATTTTCAATGGCCCGCTAATCCTTCATAAGGGTCTCGTGGGTAGGATGCTCAGGTGGACCCTCCATCCTTTTCGATCCTCCGTCATTGTCTCCAACTCATCAGGAGGAATCCCTAGACAGCTTGGGGAGAGATATGTTACAATCATGGGACGTCTTGGAAGCCGGTCTGGGGGCATACGCACTACATGACCAAACCATCGAAGCAAAGATCGTTCCGTACGGAGAAGTAGCTGGTCAACATTGAGCGCCTCGCGTACACTGGTGTTGCGCACTCGATCTCTATGAGTTATTCCAGCAACACCGCGAAGGAATCTCATTTCGGCAGCTTGTATCCCGTCACTACCCAAATTTTATGACTATAGAATTTCATTTTATTCCCAAGCATATTTATTCAATTTAGGCGGATCACTACGCATGAGGTTCCAAGTTCGAATCCCAGAAAATACCAAAAAGTTTTTTCACGGTCCCACCTCTCGCGAGCGTCTGACAAACATCCGAGAGTATTGTTGTCACGAAAAAGCTTCTCAAATCGCCGTTCGGATACGGCATTAAACTGTAGGTCCCTTCCATTCGTGTGAAAAATATAACGCACACAACATGAGTGGTTGCAAGAAGCTAGGCCCTGGCACTTTAAAGAGCTGTTGCGCCAAATATCCGCCTCGATTCCTAACAATTCTTGGATACTTAACAATGCAGAGATACCTACGTAGGCCTTATATTCTTAGTTAGTAAGGTCTAACTACGGGGCAGCAACATGCTTTTTAGGACCATCTATTTGGCAGCGGCAGGCTTGTTAGGGCCGTCTGCTTGGCAGCGACAGGCTTTTCAGGGCCGACTGCTTGGCAGCGACAGGCTTTTCAGGGCCGTCTGCTTGGCAGCGACAGCCTTTCTAGGGCCATCTACTTGGCAGCGACAGGCTTTTTAGAACCGTCTGCTTGGCAGCGACAGGCTTTTCAGGGCCGTCTGCTTGGCAGCGACAGGCTTTTCAGGGCCGTCTGCTTGGTAGCGACAGACTTTCTAGGGCCGTCTACTTGGCAGCGACAGGCTTTCTAGGGCCGTCTGCTTGGCAGCGACAGGCTTTTTAGGGCCGCTTGCTTGGAAGCGACAGCCTTTTTAGGGCCATCTGCTTGGCAGCGACAGGCTTTTTAGGGCCTTCTACTTGGCAGCGACAGGCTTTTCAGGGCCGTCTGCTTGGCATCGACAGGCTCTTGAGGGCCGTCTGCTTGGCAGCGACAGGCTTTTTAGGGCCGTCTGCTTGGCAGCAACTGCTGAAGGCAGTCAATTGGCAGCACTTGCTTAAGGCAGGTGCCTGGCTATCAACAGCGCGGTAAGCTCATAGGAGTATGGATTGAATCCTCCAACTAGAGGATTTTGTTCAAGAGCAAAAATCTTGTTTTGCTGGAGGAGGATGAGCCCAAAATTTACGGTCGGAACGGCTGTGGTCAGCAGCAGTTCCGGTATATCCAAGTCTTTGACAGACGATTAAAAATTCCGGTGGTATAACCACTCCGGAGAGTTGACTCACGGTACACGGGATTGGTATGGTACTACAACACTTGGTGAGGAACTCTATCGACCACATCTATCAATCTCCCCCTTATGGAAATTTCTGCAAAAAGCAAATGTGAATTATAAAGGTGGATGCAATTCACTTCAGGCGAACCCCACAGGCAGATCAGTAGAAATGCGGTGAAGTGGGAGGGTCGTGATCCTTTGTTTTCGGATCATGGCCTCGCTGATAAGAGGATGAAGAAGAAGAAGCAATTCACCTTTGCAAACAACTTGGCCATTGAGATTGAAAAACGTGGTCATGTTCGGGTGGCGTGATCATCACTGAGTATTGTTTGTTTGTGCTGGACAGTAGCGGCCGTAAAAGTGGAACACACTGAAGGCGATAAAAGTGTAACGCTTCGTTACAACACACGATCTCAAAAGGCTCATATCGATAAGTGTTCTTAAAATTGCAGGTCTACGAGCAAAGTTTTGTGGGCGTTGTGGCGTAAGTGGTTAATGTGTTGGATCACTACGCATGGGGTTCCAAGTTCGAATCCCAGAAAATACCAAAAAGTTTTTTCACGGTCACACCTCTCGCGAGCGTCTGACAAACATCCGAGAGTATTGTTGTCACGAAAAAGCTTCTCAAATCTCCGTTCGGATTCGCCATTAAACTGTAGGTCCCTTCCATTCGTGTGAAAAATATAACGCACACAACATGAGTGGTTGCGAGAAGCTTTGCCATGGCACTTTAAAGAGCTGTTGCGCCAAATATTTGTTTTTGAGCAAAGTTTTGTGATAACGATTCCAACAAAAGTGATCGACTACTACTTCATTTTAGGAAATAGCCTAGCTAGCATAAATTTTTACCCAAAATAACATCTCTCAATGGAATTTCACATCACGATCAGTTAAAGAACGACATGATCAGTTAAACGAAGACATTCCTTTGTGTCGTATCTATTATATTAAAAACTCATTAAATGCGATTCACATGTTCTTCACGTGATAGATACTAAACTGTTGAATACTTTGCGCGATATGAAACGAAGGAAATATCGGGGTCATTGGGTTATATATATACATATATGCGGGATCAAAGACCCACATGACATGGTTGGTGGTATTTTTTTGTTTCCTCCCCTTGCATCGCTCACACTTTTTCAACCTTTCAACCAAAACCTAGTATCTAATCATATTTCTTCTTTTATTTACAGGAACCAATTGAATTAAAGAAGCGCCTTGAAGAGGTACGCTTATTGGAATCAAGAAGATCGGCACGTTTAGCCGATCAGGATCGTGACACGGATTTTGCTCGTCTAGCCGATATGGGTGGTGATCGTCGCCGAACATCATCTCATAATATTGATGTGCCATTAACACCACAGCATAAGTAAGTCATATACATTCTTCTACTATGTACAGATATGAATTAATTAAGATAATAACGCTTCAAATACTCAGCTTCCTTAAGCTACTCGAAGACATGCGCACGATCAGTGCGTTGTATCTCACCCCATCACTCTGTTATGTTGTTCTTAATGAAACGCGCAATCTTGAAAAAAATAAAAATAAAAAATCACCGCCGAAAACTGCGAAATACACATATACTATTGGGTGGGATATAACATACACAGATATGGAGTTGGAAGTAGTGCGACTCTGTTACGTTACACGTGCCGATGGCCTTTGGTGTAAACATCGATCAATGAAGCACCAGCTCACGCCACACAATGGAGCAAAATGCGTATCTATAGATACATAGATACAGTATCTAGTTATTACGACGAGTATCTCTATAATAATGAACATTTTTGTTTTTCTGCCTCATTACTATCTTATCTAATCGGAGGCTTTACTACGCAGAATCATGATGATGATGATGATGATCATCAGCGGTGTGGTGTGCTGCCTGGTTGCTCGACAGCGATAAGTTATATCACTACTTGTGGACATACCCGGTCTTTTTCTTCTTTTTTTTATTGCGAAACAGAATAACTAAATACAGATATGTGACTGCGAAATGGTGAATGTGAATACGAAAGCGGAATAAACGACCGATTGGGGATGGAATTCACCCGAACCGGCGACTATATGTGTGCGATGATGTTTTTGTTTTAATTCTGATAACAGACGCCGGTCGTGCGCTAATTTGATAGTAATGACGCTTATGTCTGGGTAAATTGAATCGAACTATATTTTCAGAAATTCTTTTTTTTTTAATGATTCTACTTAACACTAAGCATTCGTTTTGAATGCGTGTGTCAATTAGCTGTCGTCTCGCGCATTCAAAATGAATTATTTATCATTGCGGAAATATTATTGAATTTTTTTTTTTTTAATTTTTTTTTTGTTTACGTATGTAGGAGAAGCACTTAAGGCAAAAAACCGGGTTCTTTATGGGTTATGAGTTCACAAATGGCGTACTACATACCGCTTAAGTATGGTTGTTTGTTTTTTTCATTTTATAAGATAGGCGCATGGTATGTTGTGGTTGAAGAATAGGGGGGCCACAGCGTGAAATTGAATGTAAAATGAGGCGTGTGCACCTTTTCGAAAGATACTCACAGTTGAATTGAATTGGCTTGTGGGGCTTCTGATATCTGGGTTCGATGAAGGCTGATAGTATTGTTCGTTGGTAAGTGATTTGTGTGATTGATAGAGATTGTGGTTATAATCACCTGATTCGAGTGGTGGTTGGTTTTCCCATATGAACTTTACACCGAAGGAATTTATGCCACAGGAAATGACCACTTTCTTTTCGACCTTGGTTGCTATCGGAGGTTTTCTAGGTTAGCAGTGGTTTTGAATGAATTACGCACATGTGTATGTACCTACAAACTGTGCTACGCATGATCACCCACTCTTCAAGAGTGATCGCTATGATCACTTGATATCTAAATATAGAGTTTACTAGCATAAAACGATCTTGTGTGACATTTCTGTTTCATACCTCATGCGCACGATCGCTTGATCACTTTACAGATTCATACATATCGATTAGGCATGAGCACTTCACTTCTGATCAGTGGAGGATCACTTTTCATGTTCAATTGTAAAATTTAACTAGGAGAATCAATTCGAACAACTACACGAGCTGTTAATATCACACGTGTATACAATCTCTACGCGATCAGTTTTAGCTTGACTAGGTATATCTTCTGCCTCTTTCAACTTTAAAGACTGACTGTCTGACTAACTGACTGTCTTCAAGAGTGATCACTATGATCACTTGATATCTAAATATAGAGTTTACTAGCATAAAACGATCTTGTGTGACATTACTGTTGCATACCTCATGCGCACGATTGCTTGATCACTTTTCAGATACATACATATCGATTAGGCATGATCACTTCACCTCTGATCAGTGGATGATCACTTTTCATGTTCAATTGTGGAATTTAACTAGGAGAATCAACTTGAACATCTACAAGAGCTATTAATATTACACGTGTATACAATCTCTACATGATCAGTTTTAGTTTGACTATATCTTCTGTCTCTTTCAACTTTAAAAAGGTGTCTGACATTTTCAGTGGTACGATCATATTTTTCAGAAATAAAATACCTGATTCTGGTTTTTACATTATGTGCAAGATCATTTGATCGCTTCCCGGATATATGCCGATAAAGTGCTTTCTAATGGATGAACCATCACTTTCCGTATTCAACTATCGGTCGTCAAAGAAACCAATCAAAACTTCTTGGAAAGCTATTGAAGGATCTTCTAGGTGGTAAGGTAGGTAGGTAGGTAGGTAGAAGTGGTTGTGTAAGCAAACATGCCGAAGCTTAATTAGCGCAGAAGTGCCGTTTTAGTACCACAACTCAAGTGATCTATCGGATGTGAAACAGGCGTAGCTTATAGGGAAAGGGAGAAAGAGTAAAGATTATTCAAATCCACCCATTTGCATTGAGGAAACTGATAATGTCCCCAACGCTTATCTCCGCTAATTCTATTACGTTGTCAAAAAAGGATTTACCTAATGTGAGCTGTCTGGCCTTGCCTAGAGCCGCCACTTAAAAAGGAAGTGTAAGATAGTTTCTTTCTTGTTAGCAATATTGCAGCTGCGACAGTGTGCATTAAATGAAATGCCTATTCTGGCCGCATGAACCCCGATGGGCCAGTGGGGAGTACTAATTGGCAGAACTCTTGCGATATCTGCACAGTCTTTGTTTAGTAGATCTCGCGTTCTTTTTCCGGAAGTATTTGGGCCACATCTGCCTGGAGACGACACAGTTCCGCACCCCCTGCCATCTGCTATCAGCCTTTAGCAGATAATACGCGAAGATGCCTCCCTTAAGGACCCTCAACGGGACGTTCACCTTCTTTGCTAGGGAAGCATCAAGGGCAGATCCCTGCCTAGCGAGTTCATCAGCTCGCTTATTTCCCTCAATGTTGCTGTGACCTGGAACCCAAAGGAGACAGATCCTTAACCGATGACCTAGGGAGGCGAGTTCCTTTTTGCACTGTTCTACTAGCCTCGAGGATGTAGTGGCAGCTACTATAGCGTTGATAGCGGCCTGGCTGTCAATGGGGATGGCAATGGTATTTATGGGTGTAGAGGCAGGCCTCACGTACAGCAAAAACTTCCGCCTGCAAGACACTGCACGAATCAGGAAGCCGGAAATATTGAGCGAGTCAGAGAATATCCCCGCCCCTACCCCGCAGTCCATTTTTGAACCTACGCAGCGGTGTAGATTTTTGTTTCGAACTCATTTGTCAGTTCGCCAGTTTCCCATTCCGCCTTAGTTAGGAATTTGACCGTGACGTCATTTCTAAAGTTCACTGTGGGAGTTATATAGTCAGTCAGATTAGCTGGCAGATCCTGCGGTAGCAGATTCAGGATACTGTTGTGACCATAACGATTGGTGCACCAGCATCCTGTTCTCCTTAGCCTGACTGCACTACATGATGATAGATGCATAATGTGAAGATTGAGTGGTAAAAGGTGCAGGATAACGTTCAAGGCTTCGGTTGGACATGTCCTCTTGGCACATGTTGCACCTATAGCCGCAGTTCTTTTTACCCCATTGATAAGTTTGATGGTTATAACTTTCCTTAACGCAGGCCACCAGACTAGCGATCCATAGGAAAGAATGGGATGCACCACGGCAGTGTACATCCATAAGACCATCTTCAGGCGAAGTCCCAACTTCTTACCAAAGGTCTTGCTGCAGGCATAGAAAGCCACACAGGCCTTCCTTACCCGCTGCTCAATGTTAAGCTTCCAGCTTAGTTTTGGATCAAGTACCACACCTAGAATTCCGTAGTGAAGTTATTGAAGGCGCCATCAACGTCTAAGAATGTAGCTAGGGTATATTGTTTGAAATGGATTGCCTTTCCTATCGTTCGCAAAACTTCATGGAGCGCCATCTCTATCAAACGCCCCTTAGTGTACGCATGTTCAGATTTGGATAGAAGGGATTTATCTAGGGTATTTCGAATATGCGTATCTAAGATGCGCTACAACGTTTTTAAAAGAAAAGAGAATAATCTGATGGGTCTGAAATCCTTTGCGGATCCATGACACCGATTCCCAGCTTTCGGGATAAACACAACACGAACACGTCTCCAGCTCAGGGAAACGTGACTTAGGAGAATACAGCTTCTGTAGATCGGTACTAGCCATAGGACCGCCTGGTCCAATGTTTTTTATGTTTTTTGCAGCATAATCGGGCGAATGCCATCAATGCCGGCCGATTTATAGGGAGAGAAACTGTAATTAGCCCAGGAGGTATTAACTGCTTAGACAGATTTTTACTCAACCTGGCAGGGTCTTTTATGGTCTCAATGGACTGACAGCAGTCTTTCCAGGCAAGAGACTTGGCACTTTTAATGGATTTCTTATATGCCTTCAGACAATTCTTATGTGGTTGCCAGAACTTGTGTTTGAAGCATATCTCTAGCAATCTTCCTCAGATTGGATAGATCTTCATTTCACTAAGGGAGGAACTCATTCTAGCTGTATTTAAAAGAACACGAAACCTTAAAAGCCGTCTAGTTCCTGGATTGATTCAATTTTCAGGTCGGGTAATCTATGAAGTTTTGATTTAATAACCTGACCAAACTTCTTCCAGTCAATTCCCTTAGGGTCTCTAAATGGCTTGGGAGCCTCGACCTCGAGGCACATATTGTAAGGAATCCATCTGTGGTCGGAGAAGGACATTCGATGGGATACTCGCCAGTTAACTACCCTAAGGTTATTATTGTTGGTTTTGAGAGTGATGTCTAAAACTTCCTCCCACCCCCTGAAATTTTCCGTACTCGGAAAAGCAAAAGTTTTTGTGTTACCCACGTTACAAACAGAAAGGCTGGACATCACTAAAAAATCAAACAAGGACTCACCGCGTTCGTTAATTTCAGAGTTGCCCCATAATGTGTGCCAGGATCTTCTACGCCTTTGAGTATTTTACTTCCTTCTGTACGATCACTGATCGCCTCCCAGATACACATTCATAGACATGATCACTTGGTTTCCAACCTGTGAAGGATCATTATTCTTATTGAACTGCCAACCAGAAGAACATCTAAGGAGCTATTGATCTCACATGTGCCTACGATCACTAAAGAATCACTTTTGCTTGTCTTATCCCTGTCAACCTGTCAGTTTCTCTACGATCATTTCATATCTTAACCGGCATAATACCGATAATTAATTTTTGGATATCATACGATCATGTGTGGATATCATGCGATCGCTTTCCATAATCTACTGTAGACTTTCTCTACGACAAATAAACTGATAACGCTGGTGAACGCCCACGATCACTTGGTGCGTAGAAACTAATCTTGTGTTATGCGAACATTTTAAACTTTCTATCATCAACGACCTTGAATGATTATCACATGTTTTCTAGGTCGACTTGTTGTCTATGTTGTGATGAATGATCGTTTGATCAGTTGTTAGCTACCTATCGATAATATGTACACGATCGCTTACATCTTAAACTATAATGTGTGATCCCTTAACCCATAGCCAAATATTATATATCAAGCGCACACTTCCCAATTTCATTTTTAGACATTCTCAATGAAAAATTATCAAATTGCCTGATGCCATCTGATCACTTTATGTCTAAGCAGGCACTCTGATGAAGGTCTTCCTGCGCTTTCGATTTCAACTGACAGTTTTCTAGGCCAAATAATCGGTTACTTAACCGATTACCGAATATGTCTTGATATGATCACTTGATCGATGTTCCACTTGGTGGTAAACTACCTTCAAGAGTTGTTCTTTTCAAGAAAAGTATAACAAATCGTCGCCTACAGCTATCGCCTACATGATCAATTCATCTCTATTAAGGTGTCTTGTACAGTGCGATCGGTTTGATGTTTCTATCTATTGCTATCGAACTTGGCATGTATTACTATAGAAACGATCGCTGGTACCTTCGATATACCCTTTTTCTTCTCTGCAACGCAATTTCTTTCTGTTCTTACACTGATCTGATCTAAACTGATCAGTGATCATACACGATCCACCTGAACTATCTAAGATATCCTCCACTTCTATTATTTTGTCATGAAAGTGATCTGTAAGCAACTTCTTTTTATGACACGATCGTTTTGAATGAGAACTGATTTATTTCGATAGAATGACTGATTTTTGCAAGATCGGCCAAAGCGAACTGATCTGAGATAGGAATAAATTGAAAGTGATCTTCGAACGACTACCTTTCGAAATGCGATCGATTTAGCTGAAAAGGTACTTTATTCTGAAAGACTAGCGATCTGCACAGAATTAAAGTTGAAAAGACGATCGTTATATGCTAGGTAATTTTCGGCGAAGTGATCTTCGAACAGTTACCTTTTGAAGCAGGATCGCTTTTAATGAAAAGAAAGACTAGCGATCTGCACAGAATTTAAATTGAAAAGACTTGTCCTATCTGATGATCACATTAACGCTCGCGGCCTCCTTCGTGGCATTTCTGTGATCGTCATCCACAGGAGCGTTGTATAATTTTTCTGTTTCAGTCGCTAAAATGAAAATACTTTCAGTGATTTTGGTCTCACGTTGGGCGCCATTATCATGAGTTAAGATTGAGAATTGATCATGTGAATGGTATTTTCACTCCAGCATGTTACTCTAGCTCGCAAGATTCACATCCACGTTCATGGATCGCAAAAGTGATCATATTGGTAGAGCAACATAATTTTCTTGAATTTCAAAGATATGACTTTGGACAAGGAGACTCAAGATCGTGAATACTGATTGTCTCAACATTTTGTACATATAACTAGGGCTTCATCATTCCTTAGGCGTAATTACTCTTAGAGTCGACAAATACTTCCAATAATCCATTAAATTCATTTCGCCAATTTTCCTATCCAGCAACAACTTTCCATTCCCGAATCGTCTTGTGATACTTAGATCCTTTGACCCCTCGAGGGGGGGCATAGGGCGTCAACCGCGCCTGCGCGCCATCTTGTTCGAAGTTCTGCAACGCGTTTCAGTTGCCTCCAACTCATTCCTAAAGATCTCGATTCCTCCTCAGCTGGTCTGCGCCACGTTTGCCTAGGACGTCCGCTATTCTGCCTAGTTGGGTGAGCGGATTCCACTGCATGTCGTATCTCGCAATGGAGTTGTCGTCGGGCCGTAGGGTGTGTCCAGTCCACTGTCATTTTCTCCTTCGTATAGCCATGCTTATGGGTTCTTGGCTTGTTCTCGTATAAAGTTGTTCGTTGGAGATGCGGTTCGGCCAGAAAATCCTCAAGGTGATCATTAACAATCGTCTTGTGATGATATAAAGATAATGGGCCCAAACTGTCTACCTCGTGGTACTCCAAGAAATAACTCGAAAGCGTGCATTTTCCTATGAAAAGTACTAAATTTCTCCTCACAGATCAACAGTCGTGCAGCCATTGAAAGGCTTGTATCTCAACCCATTTGTACACATCTCACCAGTCATTAAGAAGCACTAAATTATCGTTCCTTGTACAGCAGCCGCAGGCCAGTGTTGGCACGTAAATAACATGCTCTTTTACGTGTTTTAAAAAAGTGCCCCTAGTTCAACCTTAAATTGACACGCACTCACACCGTAACTCACGCGAAAATGAAATAATGGTGAAAGCCAAATCACCCTGCAACACATCTCCATTATTTATCATGCAGAAGCTGATGCCGAATGGCAATGGAATTCCACTAACGTTGGCACCTCAAAATTGCCCGCTAAGACCCCAATGTAGGTACATACATATGTGAAGATAAAGAGCAATCTATCTATGATTGCACTTCTTTCTGTGGAAAATGTATCTGCAGCGTGTATTCACTTGAGAATACTCTCGCTGCCCTGCGGATAGTGCACTGTTTTTTTTTTCTCCTTCAATACATATATTGTTCCCTGTAATGATAGAGTATCTACATCACGTCTAACGTGCAACCGCAAGCGATTGACCACAATAATGAAGCAATAATAGATACCTCCAACTGATCCTCATCCACTATCTTACAAGGATTCAACTTGACTTCGAGGTTAGAGTTGTTAGATACTCAACAATGACAAATTGCCAACACACTGGCACTTAACGGGCTCTCTGCCACGCAATTTGACCAGAGTTTCGTTTGGAAATTATTTTCAATTTTCCGTGCGGCGTTTGTTGGAATTTGACCCAAATCAATCCGGGGCGTATACACACAGATACGAGCATTCGATGTGCGGCACGATCGTGTATACACATAGTTTGTGGTGATAATTAACCATGAATGGGAAAGAGAATTTCCGTCAAATTCAATTGAGAAAGTCAAACAAATTTCGATCTAAAGCAAGGAAGTCCCAACTGAGCTAAAGATACGACAACTACAGCACCCTACTGCTTACACTTCCAGAGAGTTGGTATTTGTTTCCGATTCAAATGAAATCACGACGACAACAAAATGTTTTGTACTCCTAATTTGCATCAAGTCAACACTGCCAATATACGTAAGTGATCGTTGTTGCACTATTATCCACTACTCTATCAGTAATTAGCGTGTTATGCATTCGATAGATAGTGGTAAGGGGGCTTGTGCTTTTTTTTGTTTTCTGTGTTCAAATGCGCGATAAGTGACTAGTATTTTAATTATTGCGAGTCCAGCGCGCAATTTGGCATGAAAACATGAAAACACGTAAACAGGGCTTTTGTTTGCATCACGTCAAGTGACGGGCAATACGTAATGGGGTTTTAGTAGCTTGTTGATGGTTCTTTGACTTTTTACTCAAACTTTCTTGGAACTGCAGATTAGTCAACGTGTTTTTGTTTTTTTGTTTACTTTTTATGCCTTTCGTAACACATTGCTCATTGGTGATGCACTGTTTTTCATTCCCTGCTTTGTACACGATCACAACAAGTTTTGTTCTGCGCATCATGCGCAATGCAGTAGCCTGAGGGTCGTAAAGCAACTCTATCTGGACTCTGTATCTGCGACTACTTATCACCGACTTGCGTGCCATTTGAACTTGTTTTTGATAAGTGGAAGTTCGAAGCACCTCCCTCCCAACTATCACTTATCAGATTTTTGCTAAGTGTAGAGTATAGTGGGAAAAAAGGATCGCATCATAACTTCATTGTATGTCTCCAAACTGAGGGTCATGAAATACCTCTATCTAGGCCCTGCATCTGCAAATACTTATCATCGATTTATGTTGAATTTGAACTTGTTTTTGATAAGTGGAAGTTCGAAGTCTCTCGAAAATCCTCCCCCTCCTCCCGCTATCACTTATCAGATTTTTGCCAAGTGAAGAGTATAGTGAGTATAAAAGGATTGCGCAAGAATTTTTTCTCTCTATCTAGGCCCCCCCGTATCTACAACTACTTATCTCAAAGCAACATGTCATTTGAATTTATTTTTGATAAGTGGAAGTTCGAAGTCTCTCTGGATCCCCCTCACCTGTCACTCAAAACTTTTCAGATTAAAGAAAATATTGAGTAGAAAGAAATTCTTGGAAAATACTTAAATGTATCGAATTAGAACTTCATTGTAAGCTTACAAACAAAGGATCTTGAAACAGAAACTGTTTTCCTAACTACTTATCATTTTTAAACATTCCATTTAGATTCCGTGCAAGGTTCCTAGCTGCGTGCTACTGTCTGTCTGCGCGCAATTTTCTCCGTAACTACTGAACAGATTCTGTTCCGGTTTCCACGATTAGATAGATTGATTCACGAGAAAGGCTCTAATGTATAATTGATGAAGTTTTGTCTAAATTAACTGACCTATGACAATGAATATTGGTGAAGTCGAAATAAAGCATCGCCGATGAGGTATCTCCGCATGCGTAAACTGTCGGTAATATGTGAAAAAATACGGACATATATCAACATTGCTGGTCTTATGTTCTGTATCCTCTTATGGGTCCTAGGGCCTCTACTGCGCCTACGCGTCATCGTGTACGGTTTCTGGCAATGTGTCTGAGCTCTCCCCAACTGCCGTGCCTCCTCGACTGTTCTGCGCCATGTTCTCCTCAGACCGCCAGGTCTTCTACCATCCTGAGTTAGAGGGTTGCATTGCATAGCATGGTTCGCTATGGAACTGTCACCCTTTCGACACGTGTGACTAATCCACTGCCACTTCCGTCATTGGATAGTTGTGCCGATCGGTTCCTGACCCGTTCTCTGGTAGAGGCGTTCGTTAGAGAAACGATTGGGCCAGAAAATCCTTAAAATATTGCGTAGGCACCTACTAACGAACGTTTGCAGCTTTCTGGTGATAGTAGTGGTCACTCTCCACGTGCTGCAACCATATAGCAGCACGGATTCAACGTTGGAGCGGAAGTGTCTTATTTTGGTGCTCAAACTAATTGCATTGATTCGCCATATTTTGGACAACATCCCGAACTCTGACTTTGCTTTGGCGATCCTGTTGGCTATATCCAGTTCGGTTCCACCATCGGTCGAGACAATACTCCCAAGATACTGGAAATCCTCTCTCTCTACCGGTTGTCCAGCAATGCATATTTGAGCCGATGAGTTTGTTCCAAGGCTGATAATTTTAGTTTTTGCCGTATTAATTTTCAGCCCGACGACACCTGCCTCCCTCTCCACATCTGCTGTCATTTGGTGGAGGTTCATAATTCTGTGGGAGAGTAAGCATAGATCGTCTGCGTAGTCAAGATGTTTCAGTTGAGATGCAAGAGTCCATCGAATTCCTCCGTTTCCCGTCGACAAAGCTGCATGAAGCACATCGCTAATCACCAATAGGAATAATATTGGTGAAAGGATACAGCCTTGTCTTACCCCACTTTGGATCTCAAATTCCTCAGATAACCTTCCCCTGTGCAGAACGTGACATTTGGAGCCTTCATATGTAGCTTTGATAATAGCAATTAGTTTATCGGGAATACCTCTCCTGCGTAAGGCACACCAAATAAACTCCCTGTTGACACTATCGAACGCCTTCTCAAAATCGATGAACAGCAGGTGGAGTGGCGATCGATATTCAACACACTGTTCGATGATAATCCGCAGGGTGTTGATGTGGTCGACACAGAAGGATCCACAGCGGAAACCCGCTTGTTCGTAATCGAGTGTGTCTTCGAGATGTTGTTTGATTCACATTAGGATGATATTATCTATTATTTTAGCTACAGCAGGCAGCACGCAGATACCCCTCCAGTTTCCGCACTTCATTAAATTTCCTTTCTTAGGAAGCTTGACGATCATTCCCTTTTTCCACTCGTTAGGAAAGCTCTCAGCTTCCCAAGCTCTATCTATAAGTGGAAGCAGAAGCTCAGCCGATGTTGTTGGCGCTGCTCGTAAGAGCTCTGCTGGAATACCGTCAAGTCCTACCGCCTTGTTGGTTTTGAGTGCCTTGATCGCGGTAATGATCTCATCTTTACTGGGAGTCGTGGTGCGTATTCGGGAACTTCTCACCTCGGGCATCTCAGTCTGATTTGGGAGCATATCGCTAGCGAATACACGGTTCAAAACCGTAGCAAAATGCTATTTCCATCTCTTGAGCTAGTCCTCATCCGAAATGAACAAGGAGCCGTCTAGGCTTTTCACTGGGTGTTGGCTGGAGCTGCAACCACCTGTCAGCTCTTTGGTGATTCTGTAGACGGTCCTACTGTCGCACCTCCGTGCAGTTTCTTCTTCTTCTGCAGCCAGCGCGTTGATGTAGTTGAGCTTGTCACATCGCGTGCTACGCTGAACTTCTCTCATCTTCATACGATATTGGGACTCTAGCTCGCTTCTCTCTGCTGCTGGAGTAGCTGCAACGCGAGCTTTCAGCTGTTTTCATTCGTCAATCCGTCTCCAGGTATCCTCGGAAAGCCACTGCGATCGACCGACAATTCTTTCAGCACCAGATGTAAAAATATTTTTCACAGCACACCAATGGTCTTGGATGGTTGCGGGCAGTGAGCTGCTGATTGTTGCCGCACCTTGCGAAATGTACTCCCTTAATTGTTGGCGCACTGAGGGATCACTAAGCTTATCGATGTTGAACCTGGGCATTCTTGTGTTATCGTGGGATCTTCAAGCTGCAGCAATGCGTAGTTGGAGAATAGCTATCATAAGATGGTGATCCTGTGTTATCCCCACATCTGCTCCCCGCCTATTTCGGACATCCAGGAGACTACTTCTAAAGCGGCGGCTGACGGCAGAGTCTTCGAATCTAACCCCGAGGGACGACGCAGTAGAGGGAATCATAGCCGTAGGTGACGCGCACAAGTTCAAGGGGACCTCGACCAACTTGGAGTGCGCAACTGGATGCAACTAGCTAAAGACCGAGCTAAATGGAGAGGCTTGTTGGTTGAGGCCCAGGTTCACCCCAAACTGTAGCGCCACCTAAGTAAGTAAGTGATGGCAAAATGGTCAATTTGGTTGGAGATTTGCTTGCCTGTCGTTGGAAACCTGACTCTGAGGCCGGTCTTGTGCTCAAACATGGTGCCACCTATCACAAGGCCGTTGGCCTTGCAAAAATCCACAAACCATTCGCCGTTGTCATTGCGGTTGTCTATTCCATGCTTCCTGCTTGCATGTTTGAGCCCTTCGTTGTCGTTGCCAGCCTTGGCATTCAAATCCCCCATCACTATGACAAAGTTTTCATTTGGTTTTGTGTTGAAGACGACGCTTAAGTGATTGTAAATGCTCTCCTTTCGAGCCTTTCGTTGGGGCATAACACTGTATGATGGTGACGCGTCGTACTCTAGTCCGGAATCTGGCCGTCATAATCCTATCACCGTGAGATTGCCAGGAAATTATCCAATTAATATCTTCTGAATTTATTTTTCAATTGAAGGAATCTGGCATTGTAAGGTCCTTCGGTTGCCGAGTCGAGGAGCGTCTTTACATTCCAGAAACCTATCTTTGTCCGGGTACAATAGCCAAAAGTCGTCAACATGTGATCATTCCTTATCCGAGGCATAGTGTCGGTTTCTGTAGCGAGCAGAGTTCGGCAACGCAGGTTGCTGTCCCACGTTACCTAGTCTAGAATCAAGGCCCCCAACGATCACTCGAATTGTATCGTTGACCGTGACCTTCGGAAACTGTACTGATGTTCTGCTAGTCCTGCGTTTTCAATGGTTGCTTCCAACCTGTTAGTGATTATGTGTTCCCGAATTTTTCCAGCCGTATCCAACATAAAGAGTGGGCAAAACGGCGGTGAATCCCCAGGAGCATTACTTCCTTTGAAGATTGTCACTAATTTCTACTTTTTCCATTGCTCTGGGAATACTCCTTCACTCAGGCATGAGCTGTAAATATTCGCAAATATTTCCGGTCCAATTCTAATGCCAATTTTATATGTAAGATACTTTTATTGGTCCGGGCATAATTACGGTCCAGTTTTTGTAATGTGGTAAGGAGAAGTCTCATCGATTTGAGTACATCTTCTACTGCATACACGTTTACATTTTTCATTCCGTATATACATATTCCACGAATATTTTCAGAAAAGACCGAACAAATCCGATTTGTTTCCAATTTTTACTCTGCATTGACAAGAAAATTATTGTAACCACTTTGTCACAAAGTCAGTATCTACAGGTAGCGACTTCGAACAGATTTGGGGCTTTTCTGATCTAGGATACTGCTCTGCACATCCTGTGTCTAATTTTTCACGTTTAAATGTGATTCTTAACGAGGTTATGCTTGGGTAATTTTTTGCAACGCCCATGTTGTCAGCAGCAACGCTTCACAAGTTCGATTCGTTGCATCTGATGAGCATTACATTAAGTTGAACAACTCTACTCGTAGAAGGCACTCTTTCAATTTATACATCACACAATTGTTTTATTGTAGCACAGAAAACTATCTCTAGTTTGATCTTGAACACCAACCATATATAGGTACTAATGCCAACCGAACGGTAGCATTTCAATGATCATATCTACAAATATCATTAATCTTCATTTCATACTCTCTACCAAGGCAAAGATGCTTCAGTAAATATTTCTTGCATGACAGAACGACGACCGACCGACGTACAGATAGATAGATACTCACGTGCGTTTCTAAATGACACTGAGATACTCGCATCGTAGATTATAATTTTCTCTTTGCTAGTTTTTGTATTTTTTTAATTAAAAGTTATTACCTTTCCTACCCAAAAGACTACTCTCATGATAATCGGTTTTAAATTGCAAACAGCCAACCGAAGGAGGAAGGAGAGGTGGTGGTGCATTTTATGGGCCTCCTATGTATTGTATTTTAATTAAAAGTTTATTGTTAGTAAATACACGGAGAGTGGTAGCTGTATCACTGTGCAACTTTCACCCCATGTTCGTGGGGGCTTATTACCTCATTGAGCTGATTTTTCCGGCTATAAATATTTCAATTTCATGATCTACATTAACACTCCATAATGTTTGAGATTCACTTGAGGAGAGGCTGTTTTTCTTTTCTTAATAAGCTGATTACTGTAGATACTCAACCGGACGGTAGCATTTCATAATCTTTCTAGCAATTTACCATTAATGATAAGTACAGTGAAAGTTGGTAACAATAAACATTGACGAGGTGTTTCTAATGAAGAAGCAAATTATATTGATCATAGGAGGGATGGAGATTTCGATTTTGTTTTATAGGAGTCATATAAAAAGCAGGAATTTGTATGGGTCCTTGAATGTATCTATGTAGCTCGTTTGTACTTCCTTGTGATAACAAATTCTAAAATATAATTATTTAAACAACACTTGAGACGAATTCAAGTGATATGTTGACTTCTAGAATATCTAGCTGACGGTATGTGACTTAGAATCTTATGCTCCTCCTATAATGTTGAGCCCATCTCCAACAATAGAACGTACATAAGGATAACTAAACCCAGTACCACTCGTGAATATTATTAAAGTTTTTTTAGTGTTGAACACGAGAACGCTGTCTTAAAAGGAATTTCATGATTCAACATTCGAACGTTGAATCATACAATTGGCGCCCAACGAGGGACTCGAAATCGGAAATACAACAGAAATGCACATCCAGCGTATTGTATAAAAACTTACTGAAATGACAGTAATAACTGCAGAGCGGACGAGTTCGCCAAACAGGAGACTACTCTAAGGATCCTTACTTACTTACTTACTTAGGTGGCGCTATAGTTCAGGGTGAACCTGGGCCTCAACCAACAAGCCTCTCCATTTAGCTCGGTCTTTAGCTAATTGCCTCCAGTTGCGCACTCCAAGTTGGTCGAGGTCCCCTTGAATTTGTGCGCGCCACCTACGGCGATGATTCCCACTACTGCGTCGTCCCTCGGGGTTAGATTCGAAGACTCTACGGGCCGGAGCGTTGGTGTCCATTCGCTCTACATATCCTAGCTACCTCAGACGTCCAATACGCAGTTTTTTGACAAGGTCGATGTTGCTGTACAGCTCGTATAGTTCGTGTTTGAATCTTCTCCTCCAAAACCCGTCAACGCAAACGGGACCGAAAATCTTACGAAGAATTTTTCTCTCGAAGCGACCAAGGATATCTTCATCCTCTTTTAATAAAGTCTATGTGTCAGCGCCGTAAAGCAGGACTGGGATGATCAAGGTCTTATACAGAGTCTCCTTAGTTGTACGAGATAGGGCTTTACTGTTGAATTGCCTTATAAGCCCAAAAAACAGCGATTGGCAAGAGTTATTCTTCGATTGATTTCTGCGTTGATTTTGCTTGTAGAATTTATAGCAGAGCCAAGGTAGACAAAGTCCCTTACTACCTCGAAGTTATAGCTGCCCACGGTGACGTTTTGTCCAGTTCGTCGGTGTTGGTTTTCCCTTTTAGTTGACAGCATATACTTGGTTTTGCCCTCGTTTATCGCCAAACCCATTTTGGCCGCTTCCGCCTCAATGCTTGCAAACGCGCCGGTGACAGCCCTCTAAGGATCCTGCCTGATAGGTATTTGCAACAAGCCAACTAGGCCAGCTTTCGTAGTAAGGAACAGGCAAGAAGTGTTTGACATAACGCTGGCTTCTTGCTCTGATCACTTATTGGTAAAGAGATGGAGAAGATGCAGATGGTCTTAGAAGATGCATCTTTTTCTGATCACAGGTGGATAAGTTTTCGTATAGACTTTCAACCAAGAGCTAGTGACAGCTACAGAAACCCTAAGAAGGCAGACTGGAGCAGGTATACAGAGATAGTAAGAGAACATCTTAAAGATAGGCTTATTCGCAACGGCGATCCTCAAGATATAAATAGGGCAGTCGTTAATCTAGGCAAAGTAATGAATCTGGCATTCGAAAGCGCCTGTCCAATGTGGATGAAGTCCAAGAGATCCCAACCTTCATGATGGAGCAAAGAATTGAACTCCAAGAAAAAGCAAGTCAGACATTTCTACAACAGGGCTAAGGAAGTAGGGGACGGTACTACATGGGATGAATACATAGAGCGCAAGAGAGAGTTTAAGTACATAATTAGGCGATCTAAACGTAAGTCGGGGAGGGAGTTCTGTGAGCCAGTCCATTGCGAATACTAGTGAAGCTTCCAGACTGCGCAAGATGCTGGCAAAAGACACGTCTGTCCCAAGTTTCATTAGAAAATCTGACGGCACCTGGGCAGAAAGTAGCGAAGAAATTTTAGATACATTAGTCGATGCTCACTTTCCAGGAAGTAGATCACCAATGGATTCTTCCACTTATGGCAACTCATATACTGGTATGTCGATAGGAGACGATGTAGATAATCTCGTAACATGGAAGAATCTGCGATGGACTATCATGTCATTCGCACCGCTCGGCTCACAAATGAAATAATAAAAAATTTTGAACAATAAAAACATACATACGTAAGAAAAAAAAACTAACACAGGTCTCTTCAAGACCAGTAACGTAGGACATAGCTTCCGTCTAAGGGAATCATTTTCCGAAATCCCTGATGAATCGGACGATATCCTTGGCACATTAGAATTCCACACACCATACGAAGTAAGGTACCCTGTTAGGAAGGATTGGCAAAACACAGATGGTTCTAAGACCAGAGAGGGTAAGGGGACAGGTATGTACCATATATTCTCGAGAGATATTAACGTACAGGTGGCCTTGAGACACATGCAGTGTGTTCCAAGCAGAGGTTCTAGCTGTACTTAAAGCTGCGGAATTACTTGAGATGGGATCAATATCCGACAGGAATATCACCATTAGCATCGACAGTCAGGCTGCGGTAAAGGTGCTAAAGCCTTACGTTACAAAATCTGAAATCGTCAGGAATTGCCGCATAGTGCTTAAGGCATTATGTACGCAGAACCGAGTCAGATTATGTTGGGTACCTGGACACTGCGATATAGAAGGCAATAAAAGGCTGACGAGCTGGCCAAAAGAGGAGCAGAGCTCTGGTATAAGGACATGATCGGTAACATTAAACCTACAAGGTGTGTGGCTAGGGGAATTGTTCTTGATAGAATCATTGACACGGCTTATCTAAGGTGGTCAAACTTAGATGGTCACAGGGTTTCTAAGGCTTTATGGCCTGTGTTAGACCGCAGAAAATTTGGGGAGATGATTAAATTAGATAGATCAAGGCTAAGAACAGCGATAGGAATACTCTCTGGCCACTGTCTCCTAAGGAAGCATGCTATGAGACTAGGATTATCTAACACAAATGTCTATAGGTACTGTCGGTAGGAACACATATACTCTGTGAGTGCCATGGCATTGCCAGGCCAATGCTAAAGCACCTTGGTAGATACTTTTTCGATAACCTAGAAGACGCGAGATCCTTGAACCACAACTAGGACCTTTTCAAATTCTGTAGGGAGATCAATTGTATAGGAGAATTGGTTTAGGTCTTTTGCTGTGAAGGTTCCCAAGGGATCGCGATGGGCCCACTTTGGTGCCTAGTGTTTTATGATAACATTATAATCCTACTAACCTAAGCTGACTTAACCTAAGCCCAAGGCATGCTCCTCGCTACATGCAAGCATGAAGCTGAACGCTATTAGCAAGACCAACCACAGATGGGAAAACAGCTCAACGTGTCACATTTCGAGACAGATCTGGCCTAATCTGGACCAGAAACGTGGTGCCGAGTTGGTTAAGCTAAAACGATCACAGATCAGCTGGGTTGTCGTTGCTCACACCAAATTGGTTCAGGTCTTCCACTTGTTCGTGCCATCTACCGCCAGTTCGTCTTCTGCTGCGCCGTCCATCCATGGGGCAACATCACATCTCTACAACATTTACATATGCATGACCTCTAAGTAGCATTAGGTGAAACAAGCGTTCTCCAGAGGACGGGTTGTGTTAGCCAATGTACCTTACAATTGGTACATTTTTCCCATCGCCTCAAAAGAAAAGAGCATACCACCTCGAAATTTTGTCCGGCGAAAGTAAGGAAAAATGCATTTTATTCTTTTAGGCAGAATATACAGCATCAACTAACAAGGAATCTCTGGGCAACCTCTTCTCAGTAGAGAGACAGTCTAGATGTGAGCCGTGAATGTATCTCTTGCATTGCAAGACCGTCGAGGTTAGATACATACATCTCAACTGATTTGAAGAGACGATAAGTAATACCTCACGACATTGAGCTTAGTCACTTCATCAGAGATAATCTAATGGAAGCATGAGACAATGCACAGATGGAGAATGAGGCGTCTGAACTAATTTGAGGAGAGCGCAAGTAGCACCTCACTTGAGGAAGTTCAATAGAGGTACTGACCAATATCGTTTTAGCTAGGACATCGAGCAAAAATGTGTTCACAGTAGTTTTCAGGAAAATGCAGTATTACAGCTAAGTTGAGAAGCAAGCAAAGCCTCAATTCAGGAATTGTGTTGAAACTGCAGGAGAATGTCATGCTTTTGAGGAGGATAAATCAGTTCCGCTGATGTAAAGCGTCATTTGAGGCGTGACATTGTACCACTTGTTGTATTTCTTCTATTTCGGCGAGGTTATGATCCGAAAGCAAGGAATCATAACCCTCCCACTTCACCACATTTCTACTAATTCCCCTGTGGGGTTCGCCTATTTGACCTGAGGAAATATCGGCAGGCCTCCCGATTTTGGATCACTCGGTTACTTAGGCCAATGAAATGCCGATGTCGTCGCATTTGTGTGATCCATGCTTTTATAGGCCTGCCTCTTCTGCCTTGGGATGTCTTGACATTGTACCACTACATATTTTAAGATGAGTACCTCATGGCTTCGGGAATCTAACACCTACAGCAATTTCCAAGCACATGCACAGATTGTTTATACTTCTAACCCAAGCCCAAAAGTACATATCTCCGAAACGTCACAGTCATGTAACTGTCAAAGAACAACTCTGCTCTAACACCCCCATATACGCAGTCATATATCCAAAAGCCAAAGTCGCCTTACACAGCACTCGGTGACAGCTGTCAAAAGCAAACAAAGAGTCTGTGAGAACATTTTCCACCTGACCTCAAATCGATCCACTACCAACACCACCTCAAACGCATAATAAAGCGAAATTGTGCCAAACATGGGGCATGCAAACCGCTTAAAGGTTCCTCATAATGGTTGCAGTTCATCATCTATCTATACCGCATCTCATACTCGTCGTGCATTTGTATTGCATTAGAACCGCGCACGCGATTACACGTATGGTTGCTGCCCTTTGACGTACTCATTATTATTTCTTACAGCAGCTCTTGGTATACCGCTGCTCTCAGCTCGGGATGGTAGCAGGAGTCTAGAATTCCTAATGTCAAACCTCGTCCCCCGCCAAGCCGAGGGGCATAACACAGGTACACTGTCAACAAACTGGTCTCATGTTGGCGACCGACAACGTTGGTGACAACGATGACTCCTTGGTTGTGCATTCGCACTGGCCGTCTCGCCCCCAGATACTGGAAAACGTGACATTGGTATACATTCTCAACGGTCGCTCTCGGTGTGGTAATTTGTGAAAATTGTCCAAAGGTAAGGCCATTTGCATAAGTCATGCGGTTACCTACTATGTTTAGCAAGTACCTACCAACACACTCTGATTGGGACACACAATCGATGGGTAATATGGAAGGAAATCTAAGGGAGCCTCCTCCCTCTAAATGTGTGTAAACCCACATTTAAGTCACGTTAACGGTCTAAGGCTTCTAGCTAGAGTGCAGGCCTAACTTTCACATGAACAACACAAAGAAGGTACCCATGTGGGAACGAAGAAAATCAAATGTGTTGTGCGGCCCCAGCGTCGTCGTACAGGTTTCCATCATCATTACCTGAGGCGAGTTAAATGGGAATGCGCCGTTATGCAATGCGAAGGTAATACCATGCAACGTGGAGTACTATGTACTTGTACGTATCCACCGGCCGGCCGGGCCGTAAGAATCAACACAAACGAGCGCAGCGCAGCGCAGTTAAATTCGTAAGTAAACTCGGTCACACTTTCTTCGGGGAATTGCGTGGCTCCGTGACATTACAGGTAAACATTACGTATGTATAATTGAGTTCTTTGTTTGTGTCAGGCGGGTAGGCAGGTAGGGACATGACGAATCGGGTGGGAAAGAGGCATCTTAAGCAATCATTGGACAGGTGTGTAATTGATTTGTGTGCGTAGGCTGATGCATGATAAGCGATGGAGTACAGGAAATCCCATGCAAATGGCTGTAGTTGCAAATATGAAGGGGAGGCGAGTGTGCAAAGGTGAATCCGTACGTGGAAAATGAGGCAAAAATCGTAAAAAAAGGAGTCATTGGATGCATTTTTACAGTAAAGACGCTACAAGCCAATGTAAATGTCAAAGGCAGATGATTTTTGGCAATTGGACACTTAACGTTACGATGCATTTGCGTTGCGTTTCGTGCAAGCTCTTGTTGCGTTACAGTGGATTAAAGTGGGCCTGTTCTATTTTGAATTTTAACTCAACGCAACGTAATGTAACATACCCACGAAGCCGAAATGTAGCATAACGTGACCGTATTGAAAAAATCAGTACGTATGCTGTTGCGTACACAGAAATATTTTGATTTCTACTTTCCGCGCTATACGTCGGCAATATTGCCTCAACGGAATGTAATGTAACATAACCACGAAGCCAAAATATAAAACAACGTGAGCGTATTGAAAAAAATTCTACGTATGTTGTTGCGTACATAGAAATATTTGACTTACATACTTAGGTGGCGCTACAGTTCGGAGTGAACCTGGGCCTCAACCAAAAAGCTTTTCCATTTAGCTCGGTCTTTAGATAGTTGCCTCCAGTTGCGCACTCCAAGTTGGTCGACGTCCCCTTGAACTTGTGCGCGTCACCTACGGCGATGATTCCCTCTACTGCGTCGTCCCTCGGGATTGAATTCGAAGACTCTGCGGGCCGGAGCGTTGGTGTCCATTCGCTCTACATGTCCTAGCCACCTCAGACGTCCAATATGCAGTTTTTTGACTAGGTCGATGTCGCTGTACAGCTCGTATAGTTCGTGATTGAATCTTCTCCTGCAAAACCCGTCAACGCAAACGGGACCGAAAATCTTACGAAGAATTTTTCTCTCAAAGCCACCAAAGATATCTTCATCCTCTTTTAATAAAGTCCATGTTTCAGCACCATAAAGCAGGACTGGGACGATCAGGGTCTTATACAGAGTCTCTTTAGTTGTTCGAGATCGGGCTTTACTGTTGAATTGCCTTATAAGCCCAAAAAACAGCGATTGGCAAGAGTTATTCTTCGGTTGATCTCTGCGCTGATGTTGTTTTCGAGTTTATAGCAGAGCCACGGTAGACAACGCATGAGGTTCCAAGTTCGAATCCCAGAAAACACCAAAACGTTTTTTCACGGTCCCACCTCTCGCGAGCATCTGACAAACATCCGAGAGTATTGTTGTCACGAAAAAGCTTCTCAAATCGCCGTTCGGATTCGGCGCTAAACTATAGGTCCCTTCCATTCGTGTATAAAATATAAAGCATACAACATGAGTGGTTGCGAGAAGCTAGGCCCTGGCACTTTAAAGAGCTGTTGCGCCAAATATTTGTAAGGTAGACAAAGTCCATTACTACCTCGAAGTTATAGCTGCCCACTGTAACGTTCTGTCCAATTCGTCGGTGTTGGCTGTCCCTTCTTGTTGACAGCGTATACTTGGTTTTGCCGTCGTTTATCGCTAAACCCATTTTGGCCGCTTCCGCCTCAATGCTTGCAAACGCACCGGAGACAGCCCGCTGAGTTCTTCCGATAAAGTCTATATCGTCGGCGTATGCAAGCAGTTGTACAGACCTGTAATAGACTGTGCCTCCTGTGTTGGCTTGTGAGTTCCGAACAATCCGTTCAAGTACAATATTAAAGAAGTCACATGACAGCGCGTCACCTTGTCTTAAACCTTTTTTGACATCAAAGGTCTCGGTGAGGTCATTACCGACCTTGATGGAGCAGCGAGCGTTCTCCATCGTCAGCCTGCACAGACGGACAAGTTTGGCAGGGATGTCAAAACTAGACATGGCTCTATAAAGCTCTTCTCTATAGATGCTGTCATAGGCGGCCTTGAAATCGATAAAGAGGTGGTGAGTATCGATTTGGAATTCTTGTGTTTTCTCCAGGATCTGCCGAAGTGCGAAGATTTGATCCATGGTGGACTTTTCTGGCCTGAAACCACACTGATAGGGTCCAATCAGGCTGTTGATGATATGTTTCAGGCGTTCACACAATATCGCAGAAAAGATCTTGTATGCGATGTTGAGGAGACTGATGCCTCTATAATTGGTGCAGTTGACGGGGTCTCCTTTCTTGGGGATCGGGCAAACGATGCTAAGATTCCATTCATCAGGCATACACTCGTCTGACCAAATCTTAGAGATGAGTTGGTGTATGCACTCTACCAATTCATCCCCAGCTGCCTTGAAAAGTTCGGCCGGTAAGCCGTCAGGTCCAGTAGCCTTGTTCGATTTTAGCTTTGATATTGCTATCCTCACTTCGTTTTGGTCAGGTGGACGGAAATTTTGACTATCATCGTCCATGTTGAATGGTTTATTCTGCCTGACAGCGGGACGTTCGTCTTCCTCGCCGTTATGTAGTCTGCAGAAGCGGTTTTACCATATTCTCAGCACCGACTGTGATTCTACTACGAGGTTCCCATTTTCATCTCTACATGTGCCTGTACAGGCATTGCTTCTCTGACATGTTCTTTTACCTTTTGGTAAAACTTCCGTACATTGTTCCTGGAGGATAAGCTCTCAATATTCTCGATTGCGCGCTTCTAATGCTCTTCCTTCTTCTTTTGGAGAAGCCGATGTTCTTCCCGTCTCTTTTGCTCGTAGAGCTCACGAGCAGCTCTCGTTCTCCTTTGCAGCGCCGCTTTGCATGTCTCTTGTTTTGCTGCATGCACTCGGCGGCATTCTTCGTCAAAGCAGGGGTTTCGCGGTGGTGTGCGAGTGAGACCCAGAACATCAGTCGCGGCGTTTCTGATGGCATGTTGGCAGCGTTGCCACTGGTCTTCGGCACTTGATGCTGGCGGCATAGGGGTGATTGAGAGATTTCGGGATACGCGTTCAGTGAAGAGTCTGGCGGTCTCTTGTGATTGTAGCTTTTCGACGTTAAATTTTCTCACAGTGATTCTTCTTTGTTGCTCAGATCGGGATATCCGCATTCGTCCCTTGGCTACAACAAGGTAATGATCCAAGTCTATGTTGGCCGCTCGGAAGGTCCGGACATCCAGAATACTGGAAGCATGCCTTGCGTCGATCGCAATATGATTAATTTGGTTGATCGTTACATGATCATTGGACCGCCATGTCTGCTTATGAATATCGAGATGAGGAAACCATGTGCTTGCTATGTTGACATTTCGCTCCACAGCGAAATCAATTAGCCTTAGTCCGTTATCAGACGTGGTGTCGTGTAGGCTATGCTTACCGACTGCCCTACCAAAGACGTCCTCCTTTCCTATTTTGGCGTTAAAATCGCCCAATACGATTTTAACGTCGTATTTAGGACATTGCTCGTACGTTTTGTCGAGGAGCTCGTAGAAACACTCTTTGGTGGCCGGGTCCTTTTCTTCCGTGGGGGCATGCACACATATTAGGCTTATGTTAGTGAATTTAGCCTTGATACGGATAGTCATAATACGCTCGCTTACGTGCCGGAAGCTTAAGACTTCTTGCCTAAGTCTGCAGCGTATGACAAATCCGCATCCGAATAAACATTGCCTGTTGCCTCTCCAGCAATCACCGTAGTAGATGTCACAGTTTTTCATCCTCTTTTTGCCCGGCCAATCCAATCGCACTTCCTGGATGGCGGTAATATCTGGTTTATAGCAGTCTAGGGCCTCTGCTTGTTGTTCGGCTGCACGTGGTCTGTAAAGGGACAGAACATTCCATGTACAGATCCGAAGGTCATTGTCCTTATTTCGTTTGCTGGGGTCGTCATTAGTTGAGTCATCCTTATCAGAGGCTCTTCGTTGTTTCGGAACCATGAGTTTTTTACTTGGTAGGGAAGTAACCCCGACGGCACAACCCCTAACCTGGAGGACCAGTTCCTTAATTATTCCCCTAGGACGAGGGGTCGGGTATACCGGTGCCAGTAGTCCACTACGGAAGTATGAGCGCTCCCGTTGGCCCATTAAGGTCTCCTCCGCCACCATCTCTATTCCAATGTCCTGCCCAACATTGGAAATTCCTTACCGACCTGTGATCCGAATACGTCGAAGCAGCTCGCGCAAGGTATTCACTAAGTTCAACCTAACTCGAACTATAGACGCCACTCCGTCTAGGGAATTCGTCCGCTGCCGCCTGGAACACGAAGAAGTGCTCTAGTGAGAGAACGCTCTTTCCCCCCTCCCCTCTCTCTCATCTGCTGCCGGCAAGAATCCTCCAAACGGGGTTGGTTACCCATTTCTTGGATTAAGGTACTAGGCACCCGGCTGTCACCGCGTGGAGGTTGAGAGTAGGAGTTGCTAGGCCTCAGCTGAGTGAAAGCGCTTGTGTTTTCATATGATCGCATGCACTACCGTTTAACCACCAAAGCCTTCGTCCCTATTGGTAAAAAAAAAACTGGGACAGTCGATTATCACAAGCCTCTCTTGAGGCGAATTTTTACTAGCAAAGTCATTCGCCATGGACAGGAATAGGTGGTAATCACTTGGTGGCAGGTCCGGACTATAAGGTGGATGCATAGGAACCTACTAGCTAAGCTTCCGGAGCTTCTGGTGAGTCGCTATCGATGTGTGTGGCCTGGCATTGTCTTGATGGAACACAATTCCTCTCCTATTAGTCAAAGCAGGTCAATTCTGGGCGACTGCTTCCATCAGACGGTCCAATTGTTGACAGTACAGGTCCGAATTAAGAGTTTTGCCGTAGGGGAGCAGCTCATAGTAGATGATTCCCTGCCAGCCCCAGCAAAAACACAGCAAAACTTTCCTGGCCGTCAATCCTGGCTGAGCCACCGTTTCCGCCGGCTCAGCGCGATTCGACCACAACCGTTTTTGCTTTAAATTGTCATAAGTGATCCAGTTTCCATCACCAGTCATCATCCGCTTCAGAAATGGGTCGATTTTGTTACGATTCAGCAGCGATTCGCAGATGCAAATTTTGTCTTTTTTGCTTTAACTCGTGTGGCACCCATACATCTAGCTTCTTTTTGTATCCAGCCTTATTCAAGTGATTCTAAGCGGTTTTTTGTGCAATGTTTAACTCCTGGGCAATCGAACAGTGCTTACAAGATGGTCAGACTTGACGATTTCTATGATTTTATCGACATTTTCGACAATTAGCCTTCCAGAGCGTGATGCATCTTTGACATCGAAATTTCCGGAACGGAAGCGACGAAACCAAAACTGCGCGTGATCGGCTGTTATAGTATCAGGACCATAAAGACTATTCAAATTGGACCTCTCGGATGACCGCCGGCAAGCAAAGCCGTGTAGGCCATTTGATCGATTTGATTTTCAAAAACATAATGGTATCTTCGTCTTATTCTTCTTCCTTTTTTTATTTTTATCAGCGAGGTTATGATCCAAAAATAAGGGATCACAACCCTCCCACTTCACCGCATTTCTACTGATCCGTCTGTGGGGTTCGCCAAATGGTATCGAGTGCTCTTTAACTTGAAATAAATAGATCCGCTATGCCTCAAACACCACTTGTTTTACTTAAATTCAAAGATATATCGCGCTTAATGAATGACCCTTTATGTTATCTAACTTTTAGAATATCCTGCTCATAGTTTGTATCCGCATTTCTTTTTGTAAATGATGATAGCCACACCCACTTTTTCTAAAAGTCACAAAATAACTTTTCTCGTTCTCCAAATACCTATTCTCTTTTGAGTCTCCTGGTAAAAATAATGTCGATCACTTAAATAAACATTGCTCCCAAAAAAAAGTTGGTATTGACCGTGCCGCCATCTGTGTGTACAATAAAGTACTGAATCACATGCGCCTACTAACCCAAATTTCACACAGATACATCATCTTTCCCGAAAATATCCATCTGTATCTAAATTTCTGTCAATTAACAAACTACCGCCATAACAAAATTAATCAAAAATACAAACCATAAAAAAAAAACGAATACCTCAATCCCCAAATATTAAAAGACCCGCATTTGCGTATACAAATGCAAACAAAACATACACACGTGCAAATATTGGCGCGACACACAAAATTCTTTTACCCCATATTCGTGCGAGCATTCGGTATTCAGGTTACTATGTTGCTTCATTACCATTTCGGCAGATATTCGCTTTGCGCCCCGCAGCAGGCGTTGCGAATGAAATAGCTGACGTATTCCCATGGACAGGCGCGTAACTCGCTTGCGTATCTCTCTCGCTCTTTGAAGTATGCAAAATGGTTCGCATGAAGGATGAATCAAAACGAGAAGATAAAGATACACGCTGCCCCAAACCAACGAAAAAAGAAAAAAAAATTGCTTTGCAATATTTTGATGAGTTTACATCAGCTAAAAAGAGAAACCACCACACGAGCGTCGATCAGTGGCTTCTTAAGTATAAAAAGAAAAAAGTGTAAACAAATAGATGTCGCTACCACTTAGATCTTATATAGCCGTTAAGTCCATATATAAATCACGGTTACAAGAAGAAGAAAACAATTTTTTAAATAAACAAAGATGGATACAAACGAACAAATTCGCACGCACAAATTTACTACACGCACGGCAGTAGGTGCGCGAAGTTGTTTCTATTTTTTATTTTTATTTATATATAAAATCAATTGACGCGTCGTGAGTAGTTGATTCACATTAGTTTGACGCCGCTGCAAAGCATAAAATGGCAAAAGGAAGAACGAAGAAAAAATGTATCTTTGATGAGATATACGCTTGAAATTCATACACAAATGCGCGTTGTATCTGTGTAGCTATAGTGCTTGAAAAAGTTGCTGCGAATATATCTTTTGCGGCTACTGTTGCTTCTTTTGTGGTAGGTGGCACTTTCTATGATTGCGGTGCGTATTAACGTAGACATGTGAATGAATGGAATGCGCGAGAGCGCGCGGCAAAAAATTTCGATTTCGAAACGCGAAATACTTGAGTTAGTGAAAGTCTTTTTTTTTTATACATAAATTTCTATATATATATTTATTTATTTTGTTGCTATTTTTACTATTTTTATGCTCTATGGAAGGGGGGTGGGGGTGGTGGGACATAAAAAGAAAATTTATGTTTTGTTTTTCTTTTTAACTTTTTTTTTTAAAACTTAATGGCTGGTATTAAACTGAATAGGTAATTAAGAATGGCTGGGGTATGGGGAGACGAGTAAATTTATTTGGGTGGATCTGGTTGAAAGAGGTTGTTGATTCGTAAAAAAATACTTGAGTCACTGTTCAAAGATCTTAGAGAAAATAGACGGATGTATCATCGGCTTTTGTGAATGATCTACAGGAGCGTGCGAGCCATTTGAAAGATCAAACGTAATTTGGGTACTTCTGAACTTGTAGATAGTGTTCTTAATGCCCACAATGTTCATAAGGGTTAAGAATCAATCCTAAACCTACATTTAGTCAGGTGGTTCTTAGTTGCTTCTAAAGTTATCCAGTAATAATGTTCATTCAGTAAACATCAAGTTGAAGATAACTATTGTGAATCATTTTTATATTTTCTTTGCCGTGACCCAAGTAAAAAGGGTTTTAGGTCAGGTTCTAGAGTAATTGCGTGTGTTGATGACATTGCTATTGCTGCCTCTGGCAAGTACCCAGGCACTCTCAGGGAAATCATCCAATATGCTGTGAGAGTATTTTTCGTCGAAGGCTGAGATGGGCTCGCCGGCTCCAGGGTTAAACCCAAAGAAATACCTAAACTTTGGGAAAGTGGTACTTTATTTATAAAACGAAGCGATTCAAACAATGTTTCTTCGTCAACAACTCAAATGGCTCTCTTTTTTTACAATTTCTTTCAATAGCGTTTTACTCATGTAGTAGAATTTTTGGTAGAACCTGGGGACCCTCCCCCAAAATCATACTATGGATGTATACGGCTATAGTTAGACCCATACTGACTTACGGCAATCTAGTATGGTGGCCAGCTGTCAATAAATCCACCAAGCAATCACCAAAGTTCAAAGACTAGCGTGCATTGGCATCACAAGTGCAATGAGGACAACCCCAACCGCAGGACTCGAGGCTATCCTCAACCTGCTACCGCTAGACATCTTTATACGATCATCAGCAACCATTAATGCTATGAGAATAAGTCAGTCAGCGAACTGGAAACCAAGCAGAACAGGTCACTCGATGATCCTACTCGATTACTTTGGCCTCATGCCCGTAACGGATTACGTGACGCCATATTTAGACTTTACAAGGCCTTTCTCTACCGCCTATCCTAGCAGGGAAGATTGGAAAAGCGGTCATATACCTAATGCCGAATCTATAGCCATCTACACAGATGGTTCAAAAATGAGCACTGGTGTCGAATCAGGTATCTTCTCCGACCCTCTAGGTGTATCAAAATCCATACGACTTCCAGACCACAGCAGTGTTTTCCAAGCAGAGGTCTTAGCAGTGGCAACAGCCGCCCGTGAGTCTGCGTTAAGGGCAATACCGCCAGAAGGTATCACCATCTTTATCGACAGCCAGGCAGCTATAAAAGCGATTACTGCAATAGAAATTAAATCGAAGCTTGTGAGGTGTTGTCGAGAAGAGCTAAGGGTTCTTGAAACACAGCACAAGGAATCGCTCTGTTGGGTCCCTGGACACGAGGGTATCCCAGGCAATGAGAAAGCCGAAGAGCTGGAGAGAATCGGCTCAGCAGCCCCAACAGAACAAGTTGACCCCCCCTGTGTGTATCCCGCCTTGCACACTCAAGCTCGCTGCAGGGAATAAAGCCACTGAGGAGGCGAACACAGGATGAAACTCCATGGAAACTTGCGCCATCACTAGGAAGCTATGGCCATCTTTCGACAAAGCCGAGAGAATCATCCGTAAAGATACGAAATCCCTTTCCACCCTCGTGGGCATCATCACGGGGCACAACACTCTGCGGTATCACTTGAAGAAACTACGCCTGACGGAGGAGGAACTCTGTAGAGGCTGTGGTGACGAGGAAGTTTTTGAGGACACAACCCACTTCCTGTGTCACTGTCCGAGTCTTCAACACTCCAGGAAAAAGTTCCTTGGTAATTATTTCTTCCAGGATCTCGAGGAACTCTCCGGCGTTTCAACAGAAAAGATGTTGAACTTCATCAAATCATCAGGGTGGTTTGTATGCAGAAATGAAGTAAGTGACTGAGTTAGTAGTTTTTAGTTTCATTGGGTAAGGGATTACTTTTTCCCCCCATGGGTCAAAGCTGGCCTGAGTGTGGCAGAGAGCGCCCCCGTCTGCCAGCCCACATACCTAACCTAACCTAACAATTTCTTTACTTAACAATTTGTATATAACTCAATTCTAACGTTGGTCGTCCTGCGGCTGGTTCTGTTACGGGCCGGGGTCGCACGGGTTGTTGCACGGCTCGGCTCGGTGCTGTAGTATGTTGGCTTGAAGAGTTCCAGTCCGCGCAAGGGGCAGCCGCCGAAAATCTCGCCGTCAAGGATGACATGCTGCTCACATCTTTAAGATCTAAATGTGATGTTGATGTGGCAGCCTGCCAACTAAATGACTTCCTAATCTCTTCCCTCAGGAGTAGCTGTGTCCGGACAAATGACAATACAGGTAAATGGAGCGTACCGTGATGGAATGAACAGCTAGAAATACTCCGCAAAAGGGTGAGAAAACTTTTCAACACCGCAAAACGCAATAAAAATTGGGACGAATATAGGCCCGCTTTAACTAAATTCAGCATAGAGTTGAGGAAATCCAAGAGAACAGCATGGAGAAAGAACTGCGAAAATATTGAGTCCCTTCCAGTTGCAGCCCGTCTCCAAAAGGCTCTCTCGAAGGATCATTCCAATGAGGTGGGATTGCTCATCAAACTTGTTGGCACCTACACCGCCAGTCTCGGCAACGCCTGTACGGCTAAAATTCAAGCCTTCATTAAACGAAGCAAATGGTTCCAAGAGTAAGAGGGTAACCCACCCGCCTTACACATCGGTAGTACAATGGACCTACTTTCTGGTCTAAGTACATCCTCATCGACGGCCGATTCTAACCAACCAACCAACCTACACCGCCAGTCGAAGGGAAACCCTGGAAACTCTGCTCGAGGTTCACTCCCCTGGCTCAACAATTCTATGCGACCACGTACATACTTGTTGCTCCTGAAGGCTCCACATGTGGCACCTCCAGAAGAGTCAACAGCTTGTCTGGAAATCTGTTCAGTCAAGAAAAAATTAAATGGGCAATCGGTTCATTTAAACCCTTTAAGGCACCTGGCAGTGATGGTATTTTTCCAGCTGTCATACAGAAAGGCCTGGATTACATCTTGCCTGCCTTGGTAGCTCTATTTAGAACAAGCTTCAACCTGGTATACATTCCACTAACTTGGCGGGAGGTAAATGTGGTGTTTATCCATAAGCTAGGTAACAAACCCAGCGAGCTACCCAAATCCTACCGTCCAATCAGCTTGACATCGTTTTTCTTGAAAACCATGGAAAGACTGCTAGACTTACACATTAAAGGCATTCTTGAAAAGACTATACCTCTGCACTCTAGTCAATTTTGCATACAGGAAAGGTCGATCTACGGAAGGTGCCCTTCACTATCTCGTCACAGAGATCAAAGCTGCATACCGCTCCAAAGAAATCGCCCTTTGTGCATTCCTTGACATAGAAGGTGCTTTTGATAACACTGGTTATGGATCCATTACTAGTGCTATGAGACGCAGGGGAATAGACGAACCTATTACCAGATGAGTTAGGAACATGCTCGATAGCCGCATTATAACATCTTCGTCTGGAGAGGTCTCTGTGATGGTCTCCGCGGCCAAAGGCTGCCCCCAAGGCGGCGTCCTCTCGTCTCTCTTATGGTCACTCGTGGTGGATGACTTATTGAACACACTTAATAGTTCAGGTTTCACAACCATAGGCTATGCAGATGATCTAGTGATCATCATTAAAGGCAAACATGAAGACAATGTGTGTCAACTCATGCAAAATGCACTCCTTGTAGTCTCGGACTGGTGTGCTGGGGAGGGCCTATCGATTAACCCCAGCAAGGCAGTCGTTGTACCGTTTACAAGAAGAAGAACGCTAAATATTGGCTCAGTGACTCTAAACGGCACAACCATCAATTTTTCCGATGAGGTCAAATATCTAGGAATTGTCCTGTATAAGAAGCTTAACTGGAACTCCCATATTAAGCATAAAATTGCCAAGGCGACTACCGCCTCGTGGGCCTGACGCCGTATGTATGGCAAGACCTGGGGCCTGTCTCCAAAGGTCATTTTCTGGTTATATACCACGGTTGTAAGACCCATTCTGACATACGCGTCCGTAGTCTGGTGGACGAAAACAAAAGAGGTCACAACCATTAATATACTCACAAAACTTCAAAGACTAGCTTGCCTCGGTATCACAGGTACTATGCACACTTGTCCCACAACAGCCATTGAAGCCATAATCGGACTTACTCCGTTACATATATTTATAAAAAAAAGTGGCAATCTGCGCATTGCAGTTAGTCTTAGAAAATCAGGTGGTAATAGTACAGGGGATCACGTGGATCTCATGGAGCTATTGTCCGACTTCCCCGAGTTAGACATGCTCAGCACGGTCTCCGACTTTACGCCCAAATCACTCTATTTTGGTAGAAGGTTTGAGATTGTGATCCCAAGCCGTGATATATGGAATAATGGCGGACCGTCGCTTGATACAAAAGGTATAGTGTGGTACACCGATGGATTAAAAATGGATTCAGGAGTTGGCGCCGGTGTGTATGGACCACCTTCTCGGGTGTTCCGCCGCGGCCCAGTTATTGATCAGAGGCTCTACCATTCCCCTGCCAATTGTAGCAAATGGTTTCGGACCAGAGAACCCAGAGATCGACCCTTGCTTACAGAGAGTCCGTCTTTTCGTTACCGCCTGACCAGATCTTTGGCGATCTCAAACTCCGCCTGTATCCCCAAACAACTTCGCAGTCCGATACACAATATTTCGAAAGATCTCCTCTATATCCATGTTGCATTTGTGAAGACCAACTACAATAACACGGTTTTCCATGTTACCTCGTTTCATGATTGTAAACAAGTGAAACCAAACACATTTTTACGCGGCAATGTGGCTTACATGTCACATGTCAAACAGCTGTCAACATGAATGACGTGTTACTTCTTCCTAGTTGTTTCCTACATCCCCAGATGGTCGTCTTCAGTTGTATAGGTCACTTTCAATTACCCTACTGTGAATTTTAAATTACTCTTACCTCTAATTGATTACAAGCTCGCAACGTTTAACCACAAAATTATCACTGCTTCTGTGGTAGAAACAAAGAAAATCCCGGCCGCCTCTACACAAAGAAGAACGCTAATTTCACTTTATGATCCTCATTATCCACACTCAGTGTTCTGCATTTTCCAGTTAAATTAGTTACCAGCTCACAACCAGTTCAGAAGTGAATTTTTTATTGCAAATAAAATATAACCGTTGATGCAACTTTAATTGCCGATACATGATTTTATAGCTCTTTTCTTGGACGTTGCCTACCAGCGAAATTTTGCTGCACTCACGAGTGTATTTCTTTGTTTGCTCTTGGACTGCATCGGACAAAGGAAATGAGAAATTAATGCTTTATCACGTGCCACCACCAAAAAGCCCACTTGGCAGCACTTAGGGCCATTAACTTGTAATAATATGTCCATCACCACGGGCTCAGACACTTGCGTGTTGAGAACGAAATTACAAATCTAAAATTGTTGCTTAGTTGTTATAATTTTCAGTAATTTCATGCTTTCTCCCCAGCGCCATCTGGCGGCAAAGTAGGCAAACCATTTTTAATTGAATTCCAAGATGTCGATGGTGGATTTGATTCACATTTCGAGCTTGACGATGATGATTTATCACACAAAGATACGTTTTCAATTAGCTACCAAGATTTGCCATTAAAAGTCCGATCCAGGCAACAACAAAAGATACAAAGATACAATAAAGACAATGGCACTGCACTAGAGGCTATACCTCTATTAGACAATAACAAATTGCACCAGAGTTGCATTTCCTTTTTGCTCTTTCTCCTCTGTGTGTGTGTGTGTGTGTCGAAACCAATTCAATCCTTGTTCGGCGTGAGGCTTTGTGTGCCCACTGCGCCACCACCACCCTCCTGTCTAATTTATACGTCGTACGTTCATTCGAAGGGGGGCCCCCACCGAAGGGGGAGTGGAGTGTACAGGAACGATCATCGCGCATGGACACCTCTGCCTTTTGGGCAAGCAATAACATTTTATAGCCCAGCTACTGCTGTTCCACACCACACGGGCATGGATACGGGCCAGAGCGGAGGCCATTGTGTGTGCCTCATCAGGAAACCCGGCGAGTGTGGATAATGTTTTGTCCGTTATTGACCAACTTCTGTACACTGACGACGACGATGACGACGACGACGAAGACGACTAACTGGATGATGTCTTCGTCTTGGTCGTCATTGTCATCATCATCACCACATCATCGCTGAATCCGTGAAGCACGGTGTGCTGCGCACACAAAACCAATTCGTTGTCGTGTCGTGATTAAAATGCGATATTTTCGCGTTGATTGCGCTGCGCGAATTTCCGTGATTCCCTCTTAGCAGCAAGAGTATCTTTGTATCTAATACCACGAGCGAGTGAATGGATGATATCTAGTTTACTTTGTACAGACACATACAACATATAGTAGTTGATGGCGGCGATGACTAGGGAAGTCATTTGTTAGATTGGATCTGGTGGTGGGTTAGAGGGAGGTAGTGGAGGCTGAACCACTTGGATGCAATTACTAGAGGCTCACTCAGCTCTTAGATGAAACAAAACGCTCGAGTGAGTGCGAGTATGTGTGACGTACTCGGAGGCTGTATTGTGTTCGTTCAATGAAGCATGTCATGAGGTTATGATTGTGATGATGATGGTGATTCGATGGTGTCTCTCTTTTGCTAAACAAAACAGCATACAGCTGGGAACTGGACTTGGCTACGTGATCTCTAGGAGAATTGGCGCAAACTGGCAGTGGCCAGCGGACGTAGCAAGAGGAGAATATCTGGAACAAATGATCTTTTGTTTTCGTTAGGAGATTGTTTTCGTTTTGAAAGCCATTTACGACGTTGGGTTTTTTAGTAGTGGAGATTTCTCTAGAAGGATTCGAGACAATAGTACAAAGTTGCATCCATTTATGATTGGAACTAAATGAAAGTCGTTCCATGTCGTAACCAGAAAAATGTATTTAACGTGCAATCAACCGGGGAGCAATAAGGTTTACAACCTTCTACTTGTCCTAACCGAGTACTTACTTCGGTCTTGTTGCATGCAAACGATAAAGCCTCTAGATTGGTGAAAGTTTTTATGACTAATTGAGCGCGTTAGAGGGTACATGAAAGACCCCCACTATCTAAGTGGATGCCATCATAGTAGGTTATCACCTTCATCCCTGTTGAGGGTATTGTACCCTTCTCCTAAAAAAGAAGGAGATTCGGGCCTTCACGAAATCCCTAAAAAATTGGGTCCCCTACTAAGGTATCCTCACTCATTAAGCATGACAAGAACACCTTCAACACCGCAAACTGGCGAAATATTCTGCGGGCACTTACCGGCAAGAGACTACCACACTACCAGCTGAAGATAATGTCGGACTATTTCAGAAATAGGATACCGACGATGAAACGAGGCAGTATAGCGTCACAGGCGGTGTTTCCCAAGGCTCCATTCTTGGTCCGCTACTGTGGAACCTAATGTATGATGACGTCATTAGACTGAGAATCTCGAGTTCTTCGAAAATAATAGGCTTCACCGATAACATAGCCATTGTTGTAGTGACCAAACTTCTTGAGAAATTGGAGTATGACTGCAATGAAGCTATCAGGATGGTTCACCATTGGTTAGTACACATGGGCCTATAACTTGCAGAGGAAAAGACAGAAGTAGTGCTTATCAACAACAGGTCATGGTCGTGGAGACTATAAGAGTAACCATGAGCGATCACGGGGTAGTTTCCAAACCAGAGTTGAAGTACCTTGGCATTCCTATAGATGCAAGGCTAACTTCTAGCAACATGTGCACTATGCAGCTGAGGAAAGACAACGAGGCGAACCCCACAGGCGGAACAGTAGAAATGCGGTGAAGTGGGAGGATTGTGATCCCTTGTTTTCGGGTAAGACAATGGAAGACAATGGCTGCCCTTGCAAGGATCATGCCAAATATCGGCGCACCAAAGCTCTTAGCAAGAGTTGCGGCATCGATAACGCTCTACGGCTCTCTCTCTATGGGCTGATGCCATGAAGACGAATTCGTACAGAAGGAAGATGGGGGCAGGTTACTGAATCAACGCATTGAGAGTATGCAGCGTCTTCCGAACAACCTCATACGATGCGGCATACCCTGCTAAAGAAGCTCAACAGAAAGCCGGATAGTGGCATCAACAAACAGCGACGAGTCGAACTGTTACTGAAATACCACCAAGGAAAGTCTGAAAGAATGCCAGGAGAGATGGTATCACTCTTATAAAGGCAGTTGGACGCAGAGATTGATCTCCAATATAAACGCATGGGGATCTGAATTTCTACATGGCCCAGATGCTAACTGGCCAGGTGAAAATCTTAGAATGAGAAAGTGGCCCATGGTTAGGATAGCCTCATCTGATATTTTACACCTGCTCGAATATTTCATTCTTTTGTAAGCCTGTACCTCACAGGACCTTAGAGTCACAGGGCTTATTGCAAAGCCACCAAAGAGCTTGTGCGCTTAGGTGTTCCTTGGGCTTGCCCCGTTACGAAGTCTGTGAGGATGCATAGGTTATTCTTGTTTAGAATTCTTGTCGCTTGTAGTTCGCTAATAGTCTCATAGTATCTCTCAGACCCTAAGTATTAGTTTGAGGGAGAAATTCAATAGAAAAGGGTTTTCGTAAAAAGGCTCATCCAACTACTATCACGTAGTCGAAGGTATGCAGATCTGTCATCCCAAGTCCAATGCATACAGTTGAAGCAGTCAATTCTGCCGACGTGATAGTATTATTATTACTATTATTTGTTGGAATGGTAGTTTACACTGCAACCTAATGGTCTATTTCCCCCCAAAATGAATGCCTTGTAGAGGTCTGTTCCCTCATTCGAGTTTCCCTAGCAGTTTTGTAACGAAGTGTTACAATTATATCGCCTCCACTGCGTTCCATTTTGACGACCGCTACTGTGCACAGTTGGTTCAGCACAAACAACATATGGGGATGATCACGTCACCCGAATATGACCACTTCTTTCAATCTCATTGCCCAAGTTGTTTGCAAAAGTGAATTTCACTCACTTTTGTAATTCACATTTGCTTTTTGCAGAAATTTGCATAAGGGGGAGATTGAGAGATGTGGTCAGGGGAGTCTGCTCAAGTGGTGAAAGTACCAATCTCGTGTACTCTTAACAGCCTCAACCGGGAATCGATTTCCGACCCATTTATTCCGTTTTAACGCCTTCATCTCGGTGAATGGGTGATTAAATACGGGTCTGCTAGTGGCCATAGCCGGCCCGTCGATCGATAGGTTTTTCCCCGTCTAGGGGAAGCATTGTGGTTTACATATAACAGTCTTGCCACCTCTTCCAAGCCTGCCCCTTGCGCGGACTGAATCCTTGCAAGCCTTCCCTAAGTGCGGACTGTCTCTTCCAAGCCTGCCCCTTGCGCGGGCTGGATCCTTGCAAGCCTGCCTCTTCCAAGCAAAATGGTCCCCTATTCCGCAAAATGGTTCAAGAGTTTTAAAGGGGTCTGCTGCCCTTTGCCTTGCCAACGACAAGGGGCGTCAAGTGACTTGATGGCTCCTTGACTGTCTGGCATTATTGATATATTGCAATTCCGTTAGTTTCTTTCAGGGTTGATGTGGACGCATCTGTAAAAGTTGCTTGTGTTCCTACCCATATCTTTGGATACTTTGTACTTACTTACTTAGGTGGTGCTACAGTTCGGGGTGAACCTGGGCCTCAACCAACAAGCCTCTCCATTTAGCTCGGTCTTTAGCTAATTGTCTCCAGTTGCGCACTCCAAGTTGGTCGAGGTCCCCTTGAACTTGTGCGCGCCACCTACGGCGATGACTCCCTCTACTGCGTCGTCCCTCGGATTAAATTCGAAGACTCTGCGAGTCGGAGCGTTGGTGTCCATTCGCTCTATATGTCCCAGCCATCTCAGACGTCCAATACGCAGATTTTTGACTAGGTCGATGTCGCTGTACAGCTCGTATAGTTCGTGATTGAATCTTCTCCTCCAAAACCCGTCAACGCAAATGGGACTGAAAATCTTACGAAGAATATTTCTCGAAGTGACCAAGGATATCTACATCCTCTTTTAACAAAGTCCATGTTTCAGCGCCGTAAAGCAGGACTGGGATGATCAGGATCTTATACAGAGTCTCCTCAGTTGTTCGAGATAGGGCTTTACTGTTGAATTGCCTTATAAGCTCAAAAAAACAGCGATTGGCAAGAGTATGGATACTTTGTGCTTGGCCCTAATATGCCAGCTTCATCCTCAGTTCTTGATCCATCTGTATACAACCTTATCATGTCGTTGTTCAGCCTATAAACTGTGGATGCATTGCTCCAGCTCTTCTTGTTGCTGAGCTTCGATGCGAAATAATTTCCGAAGTTGAATTTTGTAATGCTGTCGTTCCTAGAGATCGCTAGAAGAAGAAACTTTTTACCAAATACCTAAAACTCTTATTTCGATACACTTCGCTCTTCCTATTCCTTCTTTCATTATCCTTAACATTGTTCTGTTTATACAATTCTCAAACACAAGGTTGAAGTGAGTAAGTTCCAGGAGTACCTCCAGGGCTGCGGTTGGGCACGTGAACGTGGCTCCAGTAATGCAGAGGCACGCCAGTCGTTGCACTTTATTGAGCGTCTCCCTTGTCTCTTCGTTGTGACTAAATTAGTTCGTTTTGCCTATGATATGTGGCCCCATATGTGATCATTGGCCTCACATTCTTCTTAGATTGCTTGGACTATATCCCCAAGATGTACTCGCCAGGCTCCTGCATATCATAAGAGCGCGAGTAGGTTTCATAGTCATTGTTCCAGATGAGTTGAGTGTCTAGGTGTAGCCCTAACTTCTTTGACTGGTGTTAGTATCGTTCCTGACAATGTGATAGGTTGCAGTCGCTTGAGTTTTCTTTTCCTCGTGATTAGTACTATCTAAGACGAATTTAAAACTTTTATTTATAGAAGCACTTTGTGGAACTTTCTCATAAATACGTTACAAGAATGTAATCTCTTTCCTAGCACACCACATGTATAGAGGTCACTTCGCGCTACTTAAATCAGTATTACTAATCGCTATTTAATTTTGAGTTAATTGCTTTAAAAATAAACTTAAAATTGTTTCTTTAATCAGACCGTGCTCTGAATAAATTGTTTCAAGGTGACAATATTCGAACAATGAGAGACAGGCGGCTGGCTAGCTTGGTTTACGTATAATGATTCACCCAAAATATATATAAAAACAACTCTGCTGTAATTCGCAACAAATTCACTTGCAACATTGTATTTTAATTGTACGAGATTTTTATTAATTTGCTTAATAAGTCAAAGTTGTAGAACAACAACAACAAATATGAATGCAAAGCTGCGATGCCATTTGCGTCGGCAGCTCATTTGGCATTCTGCTATAGAGACTATGTTGCCTGATGTACTATGTAAGTGTCTTGATTGAGGTGATAAATTGTCTCTTCCCTGGGTAATTAATTTCTTTGAATTATGTGCTCGAGTTAGACCGTTTGTTACAATGTACGACAGACGTTTTGAATTTAATAGCGCGCGCTAATGCGTGCAGTGGCGATCCATCGACAAAAGTATTCCTCTGCCAATAATGGTGCCACGAAAACATAATGACAAAGAATTTCCTTTAAACCGATTTAAAGTTCTTTAGATGGTGGGCTTCTGTGCTATGGGAGCGGCGCTTATAGTCTCAATCTTACCTTTTCACATAAACTCATTAATTTAGCTTATTCGGATGCTGATTTGTTATACGCGACAGACTTAGTAAGAAGTCTTAAGCTTGCGACACGTGAGCGAGCGTATTATGACTATCCGGATCAAGGCTAAATTCGCTAACATAAGCCCAATATGTGTTCATGCCCCCATAGAAGAAAAGGACCCTGCCAACAAAGATTGTTTCTACGAGCTCCTTGACAAAACATACAAGCAATGTCCTAAATACGACGTTAAAATCGTATTGGGCGATTTTAGCGCCAAAATAGGAAAGAAGGACGTCTTTGGTAGGACAGTCGGTAAGCATAGCCTACACGACACCACGTCTGATAATGGACTAAGGCTAATTGATTTCGCTGTCTAGCGAAATGTCACCATAGCAAGTACATGGTTTCCTCATCTCAATATTCATAAGCAGACATGGCGGTCCAATGATCATGTAACGATCAACCAAATTGATCATATTGCGATCGACGCAAAGCATGCCTCCAGTATTTTGGATGTCCGGACCTTCCGAGCAGCCTACATAGACTCGGATCATTACCTTGTTGTAGCCAAGGTACGAATGCGGATATCCCAATCTGAGCAACAAAGACGAATCACTGTGCGAAAATTTAACATCGAAAAGCTACAATCGCATGAGACCGCCAAGGTTAGGTTAGGTTTGGTTAGGATCGGCCCTCGATGAGGATGTACTTAGACCAGAAAGTAGGTCCATTATACTTCCGATGTGTAAGGCGGGTGGATCTCCCTCTTACTCTTGGAACCATTTGCTCCGTTGAATGAAGTCGTAAATTTTAGCCGTGCAGGCGTTGCCGAGATCATTAAGATCATTGTAGAAGTATTCACCCAGAGTGGCCTTCCTGATGTTGGCGAGCGCAGGAGATGACTGATGGTCTCTTCTTCCTCTTCATCTCTGCAGCTTCTGCAGAAGTCATTATGAGGGATACCTAATCTTTGGGCATGTCTTCCTATGACGCAGTGTCCAGTGAGGACACTTGTTATTTTTGAGAGAGTTCCTCTCTTGTGCTTCAAGAGTCCGATGGACCTAGATTTATTGAGTGTCGGCCATAGCTGTCTGGCGGTATGACATTGGTCTAGATGTTGCCATCGATGATTGGCTACTTTCTCGGCATCAATTTGAATAAGGTACTTAACATAAGACGCTGGCGCTTCGATGTCTGTGATGCTTATACTATCTGTACCAGAGGAGCCTTGTCGTGCTAGTTCGTCGGCTGCACAATTCCCCGGTATGTCACAGTGACCTGGTACCCAGTAAAGGATGAGGTTGTACTGACCAGCTATCTCGTTAAGAGATATGCGACAGTCTTTCACTGCCTTAGATCTCGTAGTGCTGGATGCGAGGGATTTGAAGGCTGCCTGACTGTCGACATAAATAACAATATCAGGTGTTGATAGTGTGCTAGCCGCTAGCCAGTCAGCGGCTTTGCGAACTGTGGTGATTTCGGCTTGAAAAACGCTGCAGTGGTCTGGAAGGTTAAAGGAGAGGTGTATGTTCAGATCTTCTGAAAAAATTCCGCCACTGACTCCGTCCTTAGTTTTGGACCCGTCCGTGAAAATTGACAGCGATTCGTTGTAAAGGACATTGCGTTGCGTCCACTCACTTCTGTCTGGTATCGAGTGCATGTAGTCCTTATTAAAATCATATTCAGTGGGCAAATGGTCAGTGGAATTGGGAAGATGACGGTGCATCGAAAGTATATTGGCATGTCCCGTGTGTTGCTCCTTCCACTGCTTGGAGCCTCTCAGTCTTATTGCCGAACTCCAGCCATGCTTCAACATGATCTAGCAAGAATCACCCCCTGGCTTAAAGTAATTTTCCGCAGCTATATAAAGCCACTTCTAGGTTATGCACCGAACAAGTGGAGAGAGGTAAAAGTGGTCTTCATCCCTAAGGTGAATAGACCACCCATAATTCCGCAAACAATTTCAGACCAATTAGCCTTATCTCGTTTCTTTTGAAAGCACTGGAGAGACAGCCAATTGCTTGCTGACGATGTCATTCGGAAGCAGGTGGAGCATGGTTTGGAGCGCCGCTGTGGGAGAAGTTCTCAGTGCACCGGTAATACTGAGACATGCAACTCGCTGAGTTTTTTCCATTATGGATAGGTTGGATTTCTTCTCCAAGGCGGGCCACCATACCAATACTCCATACATGAGAATCGGTTTAATGACCGACGTGTATCGCCAGTGCATGATGCTTGGTTTAAGGCCTCAGGTGGAGCCTACTGCTTTCTTGCAGATGTATAGATCGGCCAGAGATTTCCTGGCCCGTTCGACGACATTCTCTTTCCAAATTAGCTTGCGGTCAAGCTTTAGGCCTAAAAAGCTAGCACTATTTGGAAGCTTGAGGGTGGATCCCCTTATCATGGGCGGAGTGAAGTCAGGTAGCTTGTGTTTTCTTGTGAATAGAACTAGCTCGGTCTTCGTCGAGCTAACGGAGAGGCCGCATTAATCGGTCTATCTGAGTAGTTCATTAAGAGCAGACTGCATGATATCGACCAGCGTCTGCGGGTATTTGCCTGTTTTTAGAATGGCGACATCGTCTGCATAGGCAATAACATTGCATCCAGTTTTTTCGATCTCTAGAAGGGCCTCGTTGAGCACCAAATTCCACAATAGTGGAGACAGTACACCCCCTTGAGGGGTGCTTCGATGTGCATGTCGTTTGACAGTGCTGCTTCCGAAGGATGCTGTTATTACCTTGTTCTTTAGAATGTGTTCTATGAAACAACAGATGGGTTCGCAGATGTTGAGCCTACGTAAGGCACTGGTAATCGAATTTGTTTCAACGTTGCTGAAGGCTCCCTCTATGTCTAGAAATGACACTAGGGTGAACTCTTTGATTGAGAGTGATTTTTCGATAGGGTGGATGATTTTTGGTAGGCGTGCTGTGACGTGGATAGTAGGGTGCTATCAATAGTGGCCTTGATGTGTAGGTCCAAGATTCTTTCCAGAATCTTGAGAAGAAAGGACTTTAGACTAGTAGGGCTAAGGTCCTTTGGGAGGGTGTGCGATGTCTTGCCTACTTTGGGTATAAAGACCACTCTTACCTCGGTCCAGGCAGTTGTAGTTGTTCCGAGCTCAAGACAAGCCTTCAGAATGCAGCCATGTTTGGTAAACTATCAAAGCAGCTTAGAACTGATCAAGTGGGAGATCAGTACTTTAAGCGCCGCCTGGCTGTCGATGAGTATGTGGATAGTGGCACCTTTGATGCCTGAGAGCATGTTTATACTAGCGCAAGTCTTAGTAGCGCAAAGCTCGGCCTGGAAAACACTGGGACTCTTTACGAGTGGTTTCGAAACTTTGGATCAAGCAGCGGCCCGCCATCATTCCATGTATCTCAAAGCTTCTACCGAAGTAGAGTGATTTAGGCGTAAAGTCGGAAGCGTGCTGAGCATATCTAGCTCCGGGAAGTCGGGTTATAAATCCATGAGAACCACGTGATCCCATGTACTATTAACACCCGACTTTCGAAGTCTAACTGCACTGCGAATATTCACTTTCTTGGTGAATATACCTGTGTGAGTACTCCTCTATGGCTGTTGTGAGACATGTATGCATAGTACCTGTGATTCCGAGGCAAGCTAATATTTAAAGTTTGTTGATGGTTGTGACTTCCTTAGTTTTTGTCCACCAAACAATGAACGCATATGTAAGGATGGGTCTAACCACCGTGTTATATAACTAGATTATGTCCTTTCGGGAGAGACGTCATGTGTTGCCATACATACGGCGACAAGCCCCTATAGCAGTGGTCGCCTTTTCAATTTTGTGTTTAATACGGGAGTTCCGGTTAAGTTTTTTGTCTAGGACAATTCATAGGTATTATATTCCGTCGTGAAAACTAATGGTTTTACTATTTAGAGCCACTGAACCAAGAGCCAGCGTTCTTTTTCATGTGAATGGTAGAGTGACTGACTTGCTGGGTTTGATGGATAGGCCCTCTTCAGCACACCAATTCGAGACTACGAGAACTCCATCTTGCATGAGTTAACACACATTGTCTTCATAATGACATTACAATTGATTTCTCATTCGAGGCGGAAAATCTCGGTGTCATTCTCGATTACAAGTTAACTTGGAAAAGGATTAGAAAAGATATGAACGCCCTTAATGCCTGTAAAAGGGCATTCAGGAAAAGCTAGCGATTGCAACCGGGCACCATTCATTGGATGTACACATTAATCATCAGACCCATCATCTCCTACGGGAGCATAGTCTAGCCTATTGCAATAGAAAACGCAGTCCATTTTTGAACCGTCGGTGAAAATTGTTGATTCGAACTCATTTATCAGTACGCCAGTTTCCCATTCCGCCCTGGTTGGGAATCTGACCGTGACGCCATTTCTAAATTTCACTGTGGGAGTTATATAGTCGGTCAGATTAGCTACCAGATCCTGCGGTAGCAAATTCAGGATACTGCTGCGACCATACGGATTGGTGCACCAGCATCCCGTTTCCCTTAGCCTGACCGCACTACAAGATAATAGCTGCATAATGTGAAGATCGAGTGGTAAAAGGTGCAGAATAACGTTCAAGGCATCGGTTAGACATGTCCTCATGGCACCGGTTGCGCCTATAGCCGCAGTTCTTTGTACCCTGTTGATAAGTTTGATGTTATAAGCTTTCCTTAGCGCAGGCCACCAGACTATCGATCCATAGGAAAGAATGGGGCGCACCACGGCAGTGTACATCCATAAGACCATCTTCGGGTGAAGTCCCAACTCCTTGCCAAAGGTCTTGCTGCAGGCATAGAAAGCCACACAGGCCTTCTTTACCCGTGGCCTGTAAATTTGCCGATTTCAAGGTCCAAAATCTTGGGCAGCCTAAGAGCAGTCAGCATAACTTCTTTTTGTACTGCAAGGTTTAGTGGTCTGAGGCTAAGCATTGCTCCCATTTCTGCCGTGGGGCACGTTTTCATTGCCCCTATGATACCCAAACAGGGTAGACGATAGATTATATTCAACTGTTCCTGAGTCTTGACCTGTAAGGTATTTGGCGACCAAGCCAACGACGCATAAGTGACCATGGGTTTGATAATGGCTCTGTACCTCCAGTACATTATCTTCGATTTTAGCCCCCAAGTTTGACCGAGTAAGCATTGGCACATGAACATTGCTCTTGTCGCTTTCTCGGTAACCTTGTTCAAGTGTGAGTTCCAGGTGAGCGTTTTTGTGAAGAATAGCCTCTAGATACTTTGCTTTCCTGGTTATGTCGATTGGAACGTTTTCCACTGTAATTTGATTTAGAATTTGATTCCTTTTCCTGGAAGAGGGTACAAGTATACTTTTTCCGCGATTGACGGTGTGAAGTGAGTAAAAGTTTACGCAAAATACAAATATTTGGCGCAACAGCTCTTTAAAGTGCCAGGGCCTAGCTTCTCGCCTAGTTTACGCACTACGCTTCAAATTATACATATACTTTATTAATACTCTAAAGTGACTTAATCTACAATAGAAAATCTGCAACCTGCTGCTACTGGTCTCCTGGTGTTGAACGCCGATGATAGAAGAAGGCAAAGTCGGAAACGAGAAGTTGAATACAACATGTCGTCTGACGGATGACAGCTGGGTCGCATTCCCCGGTGGTGGTGCGTGGTGTGTTCCTTATGTGCAGCGCTTTGTAGGGGAGAGTTCCTTATCGGACTCGTCCGCTACAATGGTAAATCCCTTGATCTTGACCAATCGGAAGTCAAATTGAGGGCACCTTGCATTAGTTCCGAAATGCAAGTGTCATACTCATAAATGTGTTTCGTTCAGTGTTTGTCATTTTATGTGACAACTTATTCTACGAGTATCTACACCTTGAGTCATCTTTCTCATGGTCAGTCACTACTTTCATTTTTACTCTTCCCCCATATTTTTCTTAATCTGTACAACATCCACTGCAACGTCAACCTCTTACGAAACAACCTTCTGACGTAAATCTAAATGACGTCAAAGTATCTTCCACAATCAAATGTCAATTTGAAAGGGGCACTTAGTGTCAATTTATATTTGACAGTTCGGTTAACATTGTTTTTTTTGTTTTTTACTTGAACTACTCATTCAAAAGTTTTTTTTTTTTTTTAAACGTCACTCAAATGTTCAGTCTAATTGTTTCACTCGAATTCATGATCACGTTCATGTGTGTTAATGTACTTCTCACTTTCGTTTAGTTGTTTGTACTTTTTTTCAATACATACGAACGTGCTGAATTCGCAGCCCAAAAATGTAGAAAGAAAAGCGAAATGAAAAGAAACAATGACGCCAAAGATACGTGGGTTCTTAGAGTTTTGTCGGTTACCAGCTTCACTATCGTTAAACGTGATTATATAGTGTTTCTTGGTTTTTTTTTTTTTTATTAAAAACTCATTCCCACACATTCTCAAAAACCGTGCTAATTTGGCGAATAATGATTGCGCAAGGTCAGGGTGTTGTGTATACGAGTATGTCAAGCATAAAATAAATAAAATAAAAAAATCCAGCAAAATTCTGGCAGAGGCGACGACAAAAAAAAAAAAAAAAAAATCAGGAGAAGGGGTGCCCAACGCGAACTGTTTATTTATTTTGTTTATCCAATTTTGCAATTTTCATGTCTTGGTAACGGTGTTATGCCTAATTTTATACATGATCTCAATTTGTTCGTTACGCATTGCAATTCAATTTGTCATCATGACATTACTACACCCAGTTGGTGGTGCTCTACCGAATAAGTGTAGGCGGGGCATTATTCGACAAAAATCAAAAAAATTAAAAGTAATTCACCACCAACGTGAATACTGTTCGAAATGTCGAATTTTTGCCGGAATTTTCAAAGACACAGAGTTCAGAAAAACGAATGTATTGCCAAACAGAAAATGAGACCGAGGTGTGTGACAATTTTTTGAATAGGTGCTCGACACTTTAGGAGTAAAGCAAACAAAAATATAGATTTTCAATGTCGTTTTGGTATTTATTTGAACAGTTAACAGGTCGTTGCTTTGACAATGAATTTTTGAATCTAAAAATACACAAGGATTTGACGTTGAGTCGAAAAGAAAATGTCATGAAATCCGTTCATAACAGTTGACGCATTGAATGATTTTCGAAGTGTCACACTCTGAAACAGATTTGGTTCAAATTTTAACAGGAGACACCTTTAGATACTAAGTCCGTTCGAGTACATTCCAAGCTAAAAACTAAGCAATTGCCAAATATGACGTGATGAGAGTAAAACATCTCAGAGAGCGAAAAATTTAAGCAAAAGTACGCGAATGAAAAGCCAGCCATTTCGAGCCATGTTAAGCCAACTGTCATTAAAAAAAAATTGTAATGAACAAATTAAACTCGTGTTTCGAAAGAAATGTCTTGGAAGAACATTCACACATCACTGCATTTTCTTCGGGATATTTTGAATCTATTTCTTATGTCTATTGACTTTTTGAAATGGAATCTGTTGCATTGGCAGCACTCCCACAGTTAGTCTGTTATGTTAACACCTCTGTATTCACTAATGAAGTTTCAATAAACGTCTCTTTGGATTTGGACTCACTTGACAATCAGCTGACTCCACTTGACAGTTTTTACGGCCTTGCCGGCAGACATTCTTCGAGCACATTCAACTATAGAGGGGAAATAGTCGCTACTCGTTACATACCAATTGTTCTCTTTATCTGTCATGTTCGCTCGGTATGCGAATACACGTCGAGCACTTTAGAGCACCTTAAAGTACCTTAAAACGCTTTAGATTGTGTACGCGAATGGATCTATACGTACTACCTCGGCCATTAAGTGTTTTCCGTCAAATTTTTCACACTGATTGTCAAAATAAATATCAGCTCACTCTTGATTCATGTCTGAATAGTAATTTAAGGATGCGATATCTGTAGGTTTCACTAGTTGTTCAGTTGAACAATCAATAGATCATTTCTTCACTTACTTACTTAAAGGGCTCCCGACCCTTGAAGAGTCTCTGCCTGAGACAAGTGATGGGCATAATCGAATGATTTGAAGAATTGAGGCATTAGTAGTCGAATTATCTGTATAATCGAATGATCAGTCGAGATATGACTGCTATATGCATATGAAAACACACTCCCCAAGTGGTTGAACACATAAACAAAATTCTCGATTCCACTCATATAACGATTCAAGATATAAGATTTGTATCCGAGTGAAAGAGTACTCGCTTCATTTGCTTTGCTACTATGCGCCTTTAAAATGAAACGAGTACTATTTGAGTCGGATACCCATCTCATATCTCGATTCTTAGGGAGTGTGTTCTTATATGCATATAGCACTCATATCTCGAATGATCAATCGAGTTTTTGTTTTGCCTTTACCCTTTGTTCTCGTTCTCGGTTCTCGCTACTTTGACAGAAGTAAGTAAGTATCCCAAATCATTCTAATGATTTCAAACGATATCTCGAGATATTTACCTTTTCAAGATGTGTACCTATCCTTTGTGCTAGTTATCAGTTCTCGATGCTTCCACAGAAGTATGTGGGTATAGTAAATCATTCAAATGATTTCAGACGATGTCTCGAGATATCTCGAGATATTGGATGAATCGATTACAATGGATTATATCATTCGAATGCGCCCACCATTACCTGAGGTACGGTTGCCTTCCATCCTCTGCGATCGCGGGCACACTGCTTCCAATTGTGCAGACCAAGTTTTCTCGCATCCGCAACAGCTTGGTCTTTATACCGGGTGGAGGTTCGGTCTTTTTCGCTGTCTCGAACCTGAGGGCTGAGATTCAAAGATTCTCTCGATGCGGCCGATGTGGCCCAGCCAATGTAATCGACGTGTCTTGGCTTTTTGGATTACATCCACATCCTGGTACAACTCATAGAATTCACGATTCTATCTTCTCCATTCGCCCTACTCGCATATGGGACCTAATATCCGACGAAATATTTTTCGTTCAAAGGTAGTTGCTCTGCTTTCGTACTTATCATCCAGCACTCGGCTTCATAAAGCAAGACTGGTAAGACGAGCGTTCTATAGAGCATTAAATTGGTCCGTCGACTTGAACGCAGTTGTTTTGCCAAACCGAAGTAGGAGCAGTCGTTAGATCTCAACGCAGGTGACATTCGTGGGGTTTATATTTGCTCCGAAATAGGTAAACTCCTTAACTACTTCGAAGTTATAGTCATCAACTGTGACGTTCTGTCCCAGGCTTTGAGCAGATACATGTTTTTTTTTTTGACAACATGTACTTTGTCCTGTCCTCATTTACTTCAAGACCTACTCGTTTCGCCTGCACTTCAATTGCCGTAAATATCTCTACAGCGGCTTGCAGGGATCTTGCGATGGTGTCAATATCGTTCGTGTCTCCCAGTAGTTGGATGAATTTGTGAAAGATAGTGACTTCCGTGTTTGCACCTGCTCTACGCACTATCTGCTCCAGCATAATATTGAAGAAGTCACATAAGAGCTCATCTCTTTGCCGGAATCGGGTTCATGTTTGGAAGAGTTCGGAAGAGTTGTTTCCAAGTTGCACAGAGCATCGCGTGTTTTCCAGCGTTACGCGACAAATCTGGATAAATTTTGATGGTATCCCGAATTGAGCCATCGCTTGGTAGAGTTCAAGACGATGAATGCTGTCCTAAGCGGCTTCAAAGTCGATGAAAAGGTGGTGAGTTTCGACTTGAAATTCGTTGGTATTTTCCAGGATTTGCTTTAGTGTCACTATTGCGTTTCGGAGACTACGTTGCCTTCGCTATTACGAAAAGCCTGTGTTCCGGGTTTGAAGCCAGCTGCTAAAAATTTTCTATAAAAATTCCGGATGCTGTTGCGCTCGCGAGACTCTTCGGCATCTTTGAGCTAGGAAGCTGCTTGGACCCTTTTCTTTTTAAACGGAATTTTCTTCTCTTTCCTTCTTCTGATTCGGTACTCCTCTCTCGTTGCTCCTGTCTCGCGCTGCAGCACTTTCTTATGAGCTTCTTCTGTCACCTTTTTCTGCTGAACGCACTAATCATCATACCAAGGGCTCCTTGTTGGTGGTGACTGGTAGCCAAGGGTGATCATGTTGCGGTATTCGATTGGCTTGCGTTTGTGGTTAGTGAATGCACTGCAGAGAGTTTTTCGGACATGTGCTCTTTGTAGGCTCTGGCTTCTTCTGGCATACTAAGGCGTCCGACGTTAAATACCAATCTAATGATGCTTACTTACTTTTGAAAAATAAAATAATAATAATAATAATAATAATAATATCTGTAGGCAACTAGTTTTTCAGTTTAGCAATCAATACATCATTACTTTGACAATGAATTTTTGAACATAAGAACTTTACAAATGTTTGACGATGAGTCAAAACAATACACAATCCTTTCATAACAGTTGATGCATTCATTTCCCTACGTCCGCATGTTTCCACTTAGGCATCATATTTTTCACCTGTTTTCTTTCAAATTTTGACAGTAGATATGATCTAGTATTGCCCTGGTCATAAAACCCTTTCTGTCATCTTTTTCGAACTGGTTGTCAACAAATTTAGCACCGTCTCGTTACCTGCCAAAATATTCATGTATAAATGCGAGATGAAGCTTTCTCTATCTTACTTACAGTTTATGTTCCAAATTATTGTTCAAAATTTTAACAAATATTTTTTCCTTTTCTCTTTTTAGCTCACGCAAACGTCGGCCATCATATACACAAGAAGAACGCGATGATGAGATAAAACTTTGCAATGCAGCATTGGTACTTATGCATCTCTCGGGATCACCTCTCTCACCTAAAGGTTATGCTAATAAAGAAAAATCGTACAGTATTGCCCACAAGTGATTGCTTTGTACACTTCTGAACTATACTGTAGATGATATTTTTAAATAAAAACAAAACTAAATCCAAATGTTAAGAGTATACAAATACTAACAATGGAAAACAATTCGTTTGCTTTTTTTTTCTCAGATAATCCGAATACAATACTCGGTTCAAGTCCAGGCAGTTCAAGTGCATGGAGTTCAGGTTCGTCATCGCCGCCATTAAGTGATGATGGTAAAATTTTTGCCAATCACCTTTTGGATAGTGCACGTATACGTACAACATCATTGTCCACATCGGATGAGGGCATCGTTATGGATTATAATGATGATGCACCACGCAAACGAAGGGTAAGTTATCTGACGTTTAAGATTTTTTTTTTTTTAGCTTTCAATGTCATCACTCCTGACTCATGATCCCAGACGCGTCGAAAAGAATAAAATTTACAGGGACTTTTGACATTTCCCAAAAGGAATTGGCAAAAACTATTCGTGATTCAAAATTTTGTTAGATATATCCTGCACTCATCCCACTTGCACTTTCATTACACTTTCATTCATTTTGCGGGTAAAAAACAAATATAAGATACAAGAAAGAGCTTAAGGCAGGTGCTGGGTACTGTCTTAAATGTATTCTTGACCTCGGTGTGAATTTTATAATATTCTCTCGTTGGTGGTGGTATACCTATGTATAATGTATTCCCTCATGTTGCTACAACAGTTTAAGTACCAACTAGAAAAAGCAAGCCATGTTTGAAGTATGGAGTATGCTCTGGTATTCATTCTTTCATTCTTCAAGTTTGGACAACAAGTAGAACTATTCATAACCAATGAGTTGAATCCTGACTGGAAGTGAACCATGAACCAAAATAATACGTGCATCGTAGAATGAATCTTTCGCCTGAAGGATTCTGAGGATGCCGCCTAAAATATAGGGAGGCAAGAGCTAAATGAATGAATTTCTTGTAAAGCTATTTATTTTTTATTCTTTGACGCCCTGTTTCCTGTTGTTGCAGACATCTGGTTATCGATGCTAAATTCTTCCTCCTTGCACAATTTTACGAGTGATCTCTCTGTACCTGTAAGGGAGGACGGAATAAACTATTGAAACGATCTTCCATCTACAAATCCAATCTTATTCAAGCTGACTTATAGTGAATCAACGATCCGAAACGTCAAATGTCTCTTCAAAGACGTCTGTCAGACATCTGTCAAAAACACTTCAAGTCAAAGCCATTTTATGCATCAAAATGAATCCAGTTCTTCGCTTTATTTCAATCTTTTGGATATCTGAGGACATCTAAATGCCACCAATGTGTCATAACACTCATAGTTATGTCAACGTTCATCTATACCTAATCTTATCATTAAAACTGCTACACGACTAAACGCAATCATAGCGGATAAAGTACTGAACGCATCCAATCTTATTCAAGCTGACTTATTGTGAATCAACAATCCAAAACCTCAAATGTCCCTTCAAAGACGTCAGACAGACATCTGTCAAACAGGAAACCTTTTTATACATCAAAATGAGTCCTGTCCTTTACTTTACTTCAATCTTTTAAATATCTGAGAAGGTCTAAATGTCTTCAGATATTTAGACAAATAAAATGTGTAAAATGAATTTGCAATCCCTAAAGTCTGCCAAAATCAATGTGTCGTAGCACTAATAGTTAGGTCAACGTTCGTCAATACCTAAGCTAATCATTAATACTGCTACACGACTAAACGTAATCATTACGGATTAGGTACTGAACGCATCCATTTCATGCTGACTGCTATTTTTTATTTTTTTGATGCGCGGGTAGGGATAAAAATCCTTCGTGGATAATTGTAGCCCATGCTGCGAGTTATGACCGACTCTATGCTCCTGCATGATTACGTGCTTAAAATCCCCTCCGGTTTCTCTATTTTGTTGTTTCCCTGCGACACCGCCAGTCAAGGCATTCCTTCGCAGGGGCAGGTTTGACATTTTGTCACTTCTTTTTAGCTACCAGAGCTGGCAGGATCTTCGTTTCTCGCGATTCTCGTTACTTGTTTCTATACATGCAGTTGCTGCATCATACTCGTGATTACTTCATTTGCAGTCTCCCAGCTTTCGCTCCTCGCCAACATAAATGAGGTCAGGCTTCTTGGGGTCACTTGGTCGCCAATGGCTCTTTCTAGGATATTCCTGGTCTTGGTATAATTTTTGGCATTCCATCAGTACATGCTCTGCGTTGTGCACTTTTCCTTCAAAGTGATATGCGTCATCCGCGTGCTTGTACTTGTAGAGATACTCCTGGAAGCATCCGTGTCCCGATAGAAATTGTATCAGGTGGTAGTTTACCTCCCTGTGCTTTCTGCTAATCCATTCATCAACTTCGGGATCAATTTGTAGGTCCATCGGCCTTTGGTTGTGTTATTCCACCTGTTGCCATTCTGCTTTTATAGATTCTATAGCTGTTGTTCCGTCATCGTGTTCGTTTTCGCGTAGGACCGCAGTCTTCTTCGTGTCTAGATCGATAGGCATTCGGCCTGATATTACGCTTATCGCATCCGCTGATACAGTTATAAAGGCGCAGCATACCCTTACAGATGCGATTCTATGCAACGAGTTCATCGTTCTTATGTATGACTTACGATGCACCGCTGAAGCCCATATTCGGGCCGCATACAGGATTATTGACCTACTCACGATTATTTGGAGATTTCTGATTGGCTGCCTTGGTCCGCAAATATTTGGCATTAGTCTGCATAGTGCCGCTACTGCCCGGGAGGCCTTCTCGCCTGCGTTCATTAGGTGGTCCGTGGAGCTAAGTCTGTAATCCAGCAATACTCCCAGGTACTCGATGTACGGGTTCGATTCGATAGTTTGCTCACCCACCTGTATGGTGAGGTGCTCCACATTTTCACGGCTGCTTATGAGAACGGCTTCGGTTTTGTGGTCCGCTAGCTCTGAACCTGATGTCTGTAGCCAAAGCTTCACGTTTGTGATTGTTTGATTGCAGTTTTGCACAAAAAAAATAAACAAATATTTGGCGCAACAGCTCTTTAACGTGCCAGGGCCTAGCTTCTCGCAACCACTTGTGTTGTGTGCGTTATATTTTTCACACGAATGGAAGGGACCTACAGTTTAATGCCGACTCCGAACGGCGATTTGAGAAGCTTTTTCGTGACAACAATACTCCCGGATGTTTGTCAAATGCTCGCGAGAGGTGGGACCGTGAAAAAACTTTTTGGTGTTTTCTGGGATTCGAACTTGGAACCTCATGCGTAGTGATCCGACACACTAACCACTTACACCACGGCGCCCACACAAGTCAGCAGTTTTGCACAACATCCTCTAATTTTTTGGCCACTACTACAATTGCGATATCGTCGGCGTAACCGATGATGTCTACTTCATTCGGCCTTTGTGTTCCTAGAATGCCATCGTACATTATGTTGCATAGAATTAGTCACACATCACATCAGGCGAACCCCACATGCGGATCAGTAGAAATGCGGTGAAGTGGGAGGGTTGTGATCCCTTGTTTTCGGATCATGGCCTCGCTGATAAAAGGAAGAAGAAGAGAATTAGTTACATGATTGACTCTTGTGGAACTCCTCTCGTGATTTTGTACCTCTTTGGTCCCTCTTCTGTTTCATAGTTAAGAGTTCTTTCTTCGAAGTAGTTCACAACTATCCGCAGTAGGTAGTTTGGTAACTGTAGGTCACTCAGTGCTTTTAGCATACAGCTCCAGTCGACTGAATTGAACACGTTCTTGACATCAAGTGTCACCACTTTTTTTCGACTGCTATTTGACATCTGACATTTGTACAACATTGCCGCGTAAAAATGTCTATGGCTTGAATTATTTGCAATCATTGAATGGAGCGACATCTAGAATTGTGTTGTTGTAGTTGATTTTCACAAATACAACATGGAAAAATGCGAAATCTTTAGGATCTTGCGGCCGCTTGGAATCACTCGTAATTTTGTGCATCGTACTGTGAGGTTGTTCGGGGATACAGGAGGAGTTTGGGACCGTCAAAGATCCGCCTGTCCGCGCAATGCAAGAACTTTGAGTGTCATCAAAGCCGTGCAGTCTGGAATCAGGTGAAAACCGCAAAATGAAAATTTCGCAAAAAATCGTACTGCACATACCTATATCTTCTCGGACAGTCAGGCAGCGCTTATGGCTCCGAAATCCTACGAGAAATCCTCGTACACGGTAGAATCCAAACTTGTATGAGACTGTCTCAATCTACTCGAAGATCTCGCACCAAAAAACACCATCACTGTGGCCTGGATACCAGGACACGAAGGCTTCGAGGGCAATGAACGGGCGGATTGCTTAGAGAGAGGAGGCGCCAACCGCCTACTAGTCAGTCCTGAACCCTATGCTGGAGTTATACCGATTAGCACAAACCTCAAAATAAAGCAATGGAAAACTGATTGTCATGCAGAGTACTGGACCAAGTTCAAGGGGCTAAGACAAGCAAACAAGTTCATTAACATCAACCGTTGTAAGGCTTGGAAGCTACTAGAGCTCAGCAAAGCAGACTTAAGGACCTTGGCAAGCTACTTGACTACTCAGATACCGCATCTGCACAAAATAGGAGTGGAGAGCGAAAAGAGACGACAGAACATATTCTTTGTGAATATCCCATGGCCGCAAGAAAAAAGTTCAGGCAGGTTTTACTGAACCCATCAGGCATTGGGAACATTAAGCTTGGAGCTTTGTCGAGGTCTATCAAGAGCCTTAACCCAGTTCCGGCTAAACAGCAGGAAAGTACAATAGATCTTATAGGTCGCAATGCGTACAAGGCCCTAGTGCAGTATAGTATAGTATGTCTCACACTATCATGGAAGATTTGGCACTCGGTGCCAAAAGACACACTGGACACTCACTCATAGTCGCATTGAAGCAAAAACGTAAGGAAAAACCGAAGCTCTACGCAGCCAGCACGCGAAGAACGCTCACTGACGAATTCTGTTCGCAGACGTAAATCTTCACGATTGAAGAATCTTTCCAGTTCACAAGCTATTTTCTATTTGAGAGGGCATAGCCTTCTCTCCTCGACACCAACATATTGAGTCTATAAAGCAAGATGCTTTCCGAGCAGTGAACAATTTTCCCATGAAATTGATGCGTGCTGCGATAGATTGGTCAGAGTGGCTCAAGTCATGCTGGACGACGAGTGACGGCCATTTCGAATGTGTTTTACAATTTGTAGCAATAGCATCCAATAGCATCCAAAAGCATTTATGACTTAACTAGGTATTTGTGGTACTTTATAGTACAGCCCGGTTAGTCTTGTGAATGCTTTGTCACAATAGACAGCCGTGATCTTGAGCAAGATTTTGACTACTTTAATATTAGAAGCGGAAATCACCACTGATACTCTCATACTAATCTGACGTTGAGTACTACTTTGGTGTAAGAAAAGGACTTGGATCAAAAGTTTGGAATAGAAGATCTAAAAATCTTCTGCAATGCAATAATCACGATCACATGATCGTCTTTGCCTTCCTTAAATGCAACCAGTTTCTCAAGCTTTTCTCGCCGCACCAATACAGTTTAAAGTAAAGTCTCAAAACTTGAAAGTGAGTAGTAAAACTGCTTTAAAATAATTTCCAATTACTTCCTGAATTCCCCAGCATCATCAACTGCAACAATTGGTCTTTCACCTCTCATTGCATGATCACTTTTCCTGCATTTCCCTCTCGAATTTCATCTTGAACAAGATTCAACTTTTCGAGTGCTTGCTGCACATCATCTATCGACAGTCATCGTGCAGTAGTAATTTGTCAATAACAATAAATCACACCGCTTATATTACCAAAAGATACATTTTCACTGGTGTACGTCGAGTCAGTGTGGCGGTGCACCGATCACAGACTTCTTTCCCCAGTGGGTACTTGACGGCATTCGCTTTCTTCATTTCTTCACCTTTTTCCATGAGGTTTTCATTTTTTCCTGATAATCTGAATCGATTATCTTACAGATTTGTTTTCCTTTGGGAGAATGTGAACGTGAAACTATGAAAAAGACATGCCGTGCTACTGTACTACTCATGCTCATCGAGATTTGAAAGGAAAAAGGTGAATCTTCTGGTTAACTTGTGGCAGAGTCGCGTGTCGATCGGAAGGAAGCAATGACCTTTAGAATTGGCACCCAATTAGCCGCAGTTACTTGAAACTACAAGCTCACCACCGTATAGCAATTAGCTATGATCCATGAAAATACCTTTGAAGATCATTAACTCTCCCAACCGAGAGTACCATCACTGAATGCATGAAACATACTTGGTATCTGTACCGAACCGACTTTCAACCTGTTGGTTGCCTTTTGAGCTGTTTTAATGGAAATCTTGTAACCAATTGTAAGGCAATTGCATTGATGACAATGTTGAAGGATTTATGTGATTGCTTTTAGATATACGCATTGCCCCCGGGGAAGGATGCTCAATTTATGACTTGATTATGCTAAGGTGGAACATTATTTTCTTTCATGTCACATGGAATCATCTTATTATTGGTGGAAGATGTATTTTCTTTTCCACAGCAGCAGGGATCAATTGAGCTCTAAGACTAAGTTACATGACTCACTCCGGAGGCAATGATCCCATTGCATTTGAATTTGAACTCAGGATATATCTGTTGCTAAATCCCACTTCTGACACTGTCCTGTAATTGCTTTCGCTAGTTTTAAGTGATTTATCACAACACCTTCAAAGCGAAAACTTGACATACGATCCCATTGCTCCCAGTGATCATTGGTCCAAGACCCACTTCTGACACGTCCCTGTATATCTTTTCGTAATGATCTCTCGATATGGGAAACTTAAGCTTAACTTTCTACTTGAAATGCAATAGACTGATTCTGTGGTTTCGATGATCACAGCAGTTGTGGGTTGGAGTCCCACTTCTGACACGTCCCTGCACATTACTCCGTAATATTATTTCTCAATTTACGAAGAACAATTGGGCATAACATTCTAGTTGAAAGGCATTAAGTAAATGGTCCCATTCGTCTAGTTAATCACAGTAGGCGTGAGTCCGAGCTCCACTTCTGACACGTTCCTGAACATTTTACGTAAGCATCTGGGGGTGTTCTTTTTTTAAATGGACCGTGGGTTTTTTTCTTAATAGCGGACCACAGCTGATTGTCGTTTGGACATAACTTCGGCGTTAGTTTGCTGTGCAAAACTATACTTAAGATCTACACTTCACGCCTTCGCTTAGTAGCGTCAGAGTTGTGTCTTTTTGTGGTTTTATATGGTAATGATAAGGGAATTTAGGGTTGATTATACCAATATTCGTAGGCTTCGAATGAATTTCTTTGACCTTTACGCCCACGATTATTCTCATAAACCCGCTGTTTTGGCACTTACCGAAACACATGTAGTCGAAGAACCTTCCGATCTAAAGCTGTCTGGATGGTCCCTTAGTCCCATTATTCTTTCCCTATCGCGGCCTCGCCATTTACATCCGTAGTGATGTAGCTTACCAAATTCCACCACAGTTAGTTAGTTAGATAGACTTTTTATTAACTTCATATAATTTTCACAGACAGTATATACAAAGTAGTTTATGGTTTGGCTTAAGGCCGTCTACCAGATTGACAATATGGTTCCTATTTCTGTTTAAAAATCGCCTTCCAAAATACGGGCTCTGTAGCGGATTGCAGCTGTAGCATAGCTGTATAAAACAACCCAACCACGACTTCTGTTCAGTACGTTGATCACCTCATCCAAGTCTAGCGAAATTACTCCGAAGTATCTCGCGCGAAATTCTCCTAAAATGGGACATCTTCCGATGAAATGGTATACATCCTCCCTCTCTTTAAGGTTGCACAGGTCACATAAAGATGGAAGATCGGGTCGATGTGGAATAAAATAAAGACTTGTTAGTTCACCTCTAAGTTTGGATATTGTGCTTATCATATGCAGAGAGTAACGATTGAGGAAGTACGTTGAGTCGCTTTCAATGTGGTTAAAATTCAGCCTACTGTAGATCAGCCTATGTTGCGATGAATGTGCTTCAGCTGCAAATCTCTCATACATGGAATTACCTGCATTTTTCAAAACATTTGTAAGCATAGGTTTTATCGATGTAAGTTGCATATCAGATGAAATATTTAAGCTCGCGCCATAATTTGCTGCCAACTCCTCCCACTTTTGAACCAAGTGCCCTCTTGTCGAAAGTATATGCTTCAGAACAATCCTGGGCAGTCTTCCATCATCCATCTCCACTACTTTTACAATATAATCTATATGCAACTTTAGGGTATCTAAAAAGAGAGGAGGGACTCCAGTTTCTAGATGCAGCATATAGTTCGGTGTACATGTTGGAAGTCGAAAGATTCGTTTCAAAAAGTATTTTATAAATTTTTCAACTTCTTCAAAAAAGCAATAACCCCAAATTTGGGCTCCGTACAGCAGTATAGAGGCAGCAGTTGTACGGAATTCCACCACAGTATAGCCAATGTTTCAATCCGGAATTTAATTACAAATAGCTAAAATTCACCGTCCGTAAGCAAATAATCCACTATTGTTTTATCTACAGAAGCCCCAGTGCGGATAAGCAAGTCGAATTTTAACGAATTTGATGCGCTGTCCGATTCCATCACACGAATTGTCTCCCTGTACCCTCATACGCACTTCTACAATGATATTAAGGATCTCGACAACGCCTGCACGGTTAAAATCCACGACTCCATTCAACGAGCAAATGGTTCCAAGAGTAAGAGCTTTACACATCGGTAGTACAATGGACCTACTTTCTGGTCTAAGTACATCCTCATCGAGGGCCGATCCTAACCTAACCTATCCTCATATGCAATCGTCATTGTGGGCGATTTCAATATACAAAATTCGGATTGGCTTCGACATTCTGGCCAGACAACACCCGAAGGAAGGTATGTCGAACTTTTCGCTGAGATAAATAATTTGACTCAGTTTGTAAATGAGCCTACACGTATACCGGACATTGAAAGTCATTCTGCCAATACTCTGCACTTTTTTCTTTCTTCACACCCTGATAAAATACATCATTGATGTTTTAGCGCCTGTAGGCCGGTCTTACCACAGCATCGTATCAGCTAAATTCTCGTGCTCAGTTAAATAAAAAAACTCCCAAAAGAAAAGTATGGCGTTACAAGAAAGCTAACTAGGACGGCTTTAATAGTTTCTTTATGAGTTTTAACTGGTCGCTATGCTTCCTTGATAGCGTCGTGGATGACGCCGATTACTGGCACCATTCACTTAGGTATGAATGACTTTATTCCAACAGAATAAAAAGCATCAAACCCAAGGCAAACTCGTATTTTGACCAGAACTACAAAGAGGGCACCAGGTAAGAAGTAAGTTTTCGGTCTTAGAAAGCCAACAAATCTGAAGAAAACCGAAAGAAGTTTAAACAAGCCAGTGCTCACATTCGACGTAAAATTCTTTTATGACCGAAAATTGAGGCAAGAAATTGTACAATGTCGCAAAGGTTGTTCATTCGTTAAAATATTAAAAATTCTGCCTCGCCTGCCATCCCAGCACTCGTTTACAATGACATTCGAGCTGTCAGCTCCTTAGACAAGGCCAATCTGCTTGCTGCTCACTTCGCAGCGAACTTCACCCTGCCAGACAGTGTTTTGTCTCCGCCTATACTTGAGATCGTCGAATTTTCCATGGGACAAGTCCACTTTTGCACTCGTACAGTTGCAGGAGTACTCAAAGGTCTTAACATACACAGATCCGCTTGTCCAGATGGTATCTCCCCCATAGTTCTGAAGAGGTGTTCTTCCCCGCTGGCAAAACATCTGCGTAAGCTTTTCTGTGTGTCCTACTCTTCTGGGCTCTTTCCCAGAAAATTCGTTAGAGAGTTTGTTGCTAAGCCTCAGAATAACAACACTCGCCCTGTTCTCAATTCTGCAAAAAAATAAAGCGCGTATCCCTTTACTACCAAAATGTAAGGGGACTCCGCACGAAAACTAGAAATTTATTATTGGCATTTCATGCATCGATCCATGATGTGATTGCACTGACGGAAACTTGGCTCAATTTTACCTTTTTAAACACGGAATTATTCTCCACAGACTTTGAGGTATATCGTAAAGATAGATACTTAGATATTGAGTATCTAAGGGGTGGTGGAGTCCTAATTGCTGTTCGAAATTCTTTGCAAAGTTCTATCTTTCCAATTCCTAATACAGACTCGCTAGACGTTATCTGTGTGAAATTAAATCTAGGATATAAGTTCGTTAGAATTATTAACATTTATATTCCTCCTGAAAGCTCGATCGAGGTATATAAGCATGCTACTGATGCCATAAATTATGTATCGGAAAATTGTAATCCTCTCGACGACATTTTATTGGTGGGTGATTTTAATCTACCCAACTTAAAGTGGACCCTTTCTGACGACGAACTTAGTTTTGTGGTAGCTCATGCGTCTTTACCTCAAGAAACAATTTTGGTGGACAATGTGATGTCTTGTGGATTACTGCAACTAAGCAGTATACAAAATTTTCTTGATAGACAACTTGACCTGGTTTTTTATACAAATTCGAGCAGTTGTATTGTGGAACCTAGTTCCACCACGATGAGTACTATAAACGCGTATCATCCTCCACTTCACGTTATTCTTTCATATGACGACGTGTTTCATGATACTTTTGAAAATCTTACTCTTGAATTTGATTTTAAGAAATCAGACTTTAATTTACTGAACGAACTACTTAATATCTAGCATTGATTTTGTAGGAATCTTCAACAGCAATAGTAATATTGAACAAATGACTGAAAATTTTTACGTACGTATATTTGACTGTTTTATCTCGTCCGTACCTGTAAGAAACACACGTAAGGATATGTCTACAACTGCACCTTGGTACAATAACCAATTACGGAGTCTGCGTAATAAAAGAAATAAAGCGTGAAAAAATGATTTAACGACAAACAGAACAAGCGATTATAACCAGTTCGCTATCCTCTATAGAGACTTTCAAATCTTATCGAAAAATCTATATGATAGTTGCATTAATAAAATGCGTGGCTCACTTCTTTACGATCCCAAAGTTTTCTGGAAATTTGTAAACAGTAAGAAAAAAACGGATGGTTATCCTGCCAATATGTTTTACTTAAGCGCATCAAGCAGCAGCCCTCTTGTAATCTGCAATATGTTCTCTTCATTCTTTGGTCTATCTTTCTGTTCCGACAACTATTCACCTACCCAAAGTAATTTTGCCCACCTTGAAGGTTTCTCTAGCAGCTCAATGGGCCAGATTTCAATAATTGATGAAGATGTGAGAGAGCATTTAGCTTAACTTAGCAACGATACTACCTGTGACCCTGATGGAATTCGTCCGATTGTGCTAAAATATTGTTGCAATACTTTGGCAACACCCTTAACCGTGCTATTTCGGGCATCATTAAAGCAGAGCATTTTCCCTAAAATTTGAAAAAACTCTTTTATTATTCCAATACACAAAAAGGGAAATTGAGGTGAAATTTCTAATTATAGACCTATTGCCAAGCTATCGTGTGTGCCAAAACTGTTCGAGGCTATAGTTTGTAAGGGTTTTTATTTAGCTTGTAAACCATTTCTTTCAACCAAGCATGGGTTCATGAATAGAAGATCCACTGTTACCAACCTGTTGGAATTTACTTCTTTTACAAACAAAGTTGTCGAAGAGGGTGGTCAGGTCGACTGTATTTATACAGATTTTAGCAGGGCCTTTGACAAACTTTTTCACAGCTTAATTCTGTTTAAAATGACCTCTTTGGGCTTTCAAAATCATTTCGTACGATGGATATGTTCTTACCTTGAAGAACGAACTTATCAAGTTTTATTTCGGGGAATAACATCCGATGCAATCCTCGCTACATCCGGTGTACTCCAAGGAAGTCATTTAGGTCCTCTTTTATTTATCATTGCGATCAATGATGTGGTGGCAATACTTACTCGAGTACTCGAATTTTAATCTATGCTGACGACATAAAAATCTTTAGACTTGTACGCAGTCAATCTGATTGCATTGCTATGCAGAATGATTTAGATACGTTCGCTGAGTGGTGCTGTAATAACAATTTATTTTTGAACGTATCTAAATGCTAGTCGATGATCTTTTTAAGAAAACGTAATTTAATAAGTTATGATTACAATCTCAATGAATCTGCTCTTAACAAAGTCACATCAATATGTGATTTAGGAGTGTATTTTTCTGAAAATATCGACTTCGATTTTCACATTGAATGGATTGTCAATAAAGCGAATTCAATGCTTGGCTTTATAAAACGTTGGAGTAAAGAATTCAAGTGTCCTCTTATAACATCCACGCTTTATAATACCTTTGTTCGTCCGCAGTTAGAGTATGCATCTAACATTTGGTCTCCAATGTATGTAGTACACATTAACCGTATTGAATCGGTACAGCGTAAGTTTGTCCGATTTGCACTTCGCCATTTAAACTGGAATGACCCTACACGTCTTCAACCATATTGCGACCGCCTTCTTCTCTTAAATCGTCACTCTTTGGAAAAACGTAGGGAAGTAGGGAAGTATGTGATGTAGTATTCTTACACCAACTGGTAAATGGTTTTATTGACTTGCCGGATCTTTTAAATGAAGTCGGTTTAAACCTAAGATGTTACAACTTCAGAAATACCGAAATTTTCCGCGTAAATTTCCACAGAACGAACTATGGTTCTAACGAACCTCTTACGCGTCTGGCGAAGGAAGACAGGGCTCCGTTTTATCTCCGACTCTCTTTCTCATTTTTATAAATGACCTCTTGTCTGCTACTTCTAATCCAATCCATTCCATCGCTGATGGCAGTACCCTCAGTTTTTCATATTCATTCCCTAACTCACGTCCCTGCTCTTTGGCCGTAGAAGAAGAACGTCAAGGTATATTAAATATATTGTAATATTCTTGCTGGGGTTCGTTTAAATAAAACTGTCTTTTTTGTATTTCACTGTTTATTTATTGTCAACTACTAACTTTAGTTCAACACAATATTCAATCACTTTATTCTTTATTTATTTCAAATTAAACTGTCGCTACAGATTTCCTTTCAATATGTCGCTTGTTTTCACCACTGGTCTAATCTCCCTCTTGTAATCGCTGTATGCACTTATAAACAACTGTGTCCACGATGGTTGTGGTATGGGTATTTATATGAAATACAAGTCCTTCTAGAAAATGCTAGATGTCGCTAGGGATGAATTGATGATCCCGGAATAATTGGGATATTGTGTGGAACAATTGTGGAACGTAAGCACATCAGGTGGGAATATTTACTGCTAGCAGGCAATAGATGTCGTTGTACGCAGTACCTGACGATGTACTTGATACTACAATATTAAATTCCGGCCTGGACAGCATAACTAAATGGGGTTCAACCAATAAAGTAGAATTTAATGCATCCAAAACTCAATGCTGCCTTTTGTCTCTCAAGCGAAACCAAGTCCCTCAACTATTATCTTTGAATGGTACTTGCATCGCTGAATCTGAAAGGCTTGACATTCTCGGTATGTGCATCAATAACCATCTTCGATGGAACGATCATATACTCTAGGTCGCCAAAAACGCAGCAAAATGTCTAGGATTCCTTAAGTGGTGCAAAAAATATTTTACCCCGCCTGATCCGGCCTCCGTCTAGAAGGCATTCATCCGCTCAAAGCTGGAATATAACGTCCACATCTGGTCTGGTAGATTCAAGACCGTTCTGCACGTTCTCGATAGGGGACAAAACCGCGCGTTAAATCTAATTGGTGATAGAGACATTGTGAACTCCATAGTCTCACTTGAACATCGTAGAAATGTCTCTTGTCTTTCTCCTTTTTATCGCTTTTTTTTTTATAAAAAATACTTAGCGAAATAGCCAGTTGCATTCCTCCCATTCAAAACTTCACCCGCAAACCGCGTCATGCTTCAAATGCACATCAGTTCACCAACAAGCTCAACTTCGGACGTACTATCAAATATAGGGATTCGTTTATAACCCGAACAACACGTTTGTGGAACGATCTACCAGCCTCTGTATTTCCTAATCATTACAACCATCAAACATTTAAAGCCAACGCAAACAGGCATCTTCTCTGTCTCTTTCCCCCTTTTCCCATCCGCCCGTGCCCTGAGAAACAGTATAAGGGTATTAATAATGACTTTGGCTGATCCAGTTAGCAAGAAGATGTTCTTAACAGTCTATATCAATCTATCAATTTGGCATACTTACTTACTTATGTCCTGTATCCCCTTGTGGGTCCTAGGGCCTCTACTACGCCTACGCGCCATCGTGTACGGTTTCTGGCAATATGTCTGAGTTCTCCCCAACTTTTCCCTAACTGCCGTGCCTCCTTCTCGACTGTTCTGCGCCATGTTTTCCGCGGACCGCCAGGTCTTCTGCCATCCTGAGTTAGAGGGTTCCATTGCATAGCATGGTTCGCTATGGAGCTGTCACCCTTTCGGAACGTGTGACCAATCCACTGCCACTTCCGCCGTTGGATAGTTGTGCCTATTGGTTCCTGACCCGTTCTCTCGTAAAGGTGTACGTTAGAGATACGATTGGGCCAGAAAATCCGTAAGATATTGCGCAGACACCTATTAACGAACGTTTGCAGCTTTCTGGTGATAGTAGTGGTCACTCTCCACGTGCTGCAACCATATAGCAGCGGGGATTCAACGTTGGAGCGGAACAGTCTTATTTTGGTGCTCAAACTGATAGCATTGCTTCGCCATATTTTGGACAACATCCCGAACGCGGACTTTGCTTTGGCGATCCTGTTGGTTATATCCAGTTCGGTTCCACCATCGGTCGAGACAATACTCCCAAGATACTGAAAATCCTCTACTCTCTCTACCGGTTGTCCAGCAATGCATATTTGAGCCGATGAGTTAGTTCCAAGGCTGATGATTTTAGTTTTTGCCGTATTGATTTTCAGCCCGACGACACCTGCCTCCCTCTCCACATCTGCTGTCATTTGGTGGAGGTCCATAATTCTGTGGGAGAGTAAGCATACATCGTCTGCGTAGTCAAGATGTTTCAGTTGAGATGTAAGAGTCCATCGAATTCCTCCGTTTCCCGTCGACAAAGCTGCACGAAGCACATCGCTAATCACCAATAGGAATAATATTGGTGAAAGGATACAGCCTTGTCTTACCCCACTTTGGATCTCAAATTCCTCAGACAACCTCCCCCTGTGCAGAACGTGACATTTGGAGCCTTCATATGTAGCTTTGATAATAGCAATTAGTTTATCGGGAATGCCTCTCCTGCGTAAGGCACGCCAAATAAACTCCCTGTTGACACTATCGAACGCCTTCTCAAAATCGATGAACAGCAGGTGCAGTGGCGATCGATATTCAACACACTGTTCGATGATAATCCGCAGGGTGTTGATGTGGTCGGCACAGGAGGATCCAGAGCGGAAACCTGCTTGTTCGGCATCGAGTGTGTCTTCGAGATGTTGTTTGATTCGCTCAAGGATGATTTTAGCTATTATCTTAGCTACAGCAGGCAGCACGCAGATACCTCTCCAGTTTCCGCACTCCAATAAATTTCCTTTCTTAGGAAGCTTGACGATCATTCCCTTTTTCCACTCGTTAGGAAAGCTCTCAGCTTCCCAAGCTCTATCTATAAGTGGAAGCAGAAGCTCAGCCGATGTTGTTGGCGCTGCTCGTAAGAGCTCTGCTGGAATACCGTCAAGTCCTACCGCCTTGTTGGTTTTGAGTGCCTTGATCGCGGTAATGATCTCATCTTTACTGGGAGTCGTCACCTCGGGCATCTCAGTCTGATTTGGGAGCATATCGCTAGCGAATACACGGTTCAAAACCGTAGCAAAATGCTCTTTCCATCTCTTGAGCTGGTCCTCATCCGAAATGGGCAAGGAGCCGTCTAGGCTTTTCACTGGGTATTGGCTGGAGCTGCGACCACCTGTCAGCTCTTTCGTGATTCTGTAGACAGTCCTGCTGTCGCACCTCCGTGCAGCTTCTTCTGCTTCTGTAGCCAGCGCGTTGATGTAGTTGCGCTTGTCACGTCGTACGCTACGCTGAACTTCTCTCATCTTCATGCGATATAGGGACTCTAGCTCGCTTCTCCCTGCTGCTGGGGTAGCTGCAACGCGAGCTTTTAGTTGTTTTCGTTCGTCAATCCTTCTCCAGGTATCCTCGGAAAGCCACGCCCTATGTCTTCCCTGCGATCGACCGACAATTCTTTCAGCACCAGATGTAAAAACATTTTTCACAGCACACCAATGGTCTTGGATGGTTGTGGGCATTGAGCTGCTGATTGCTTCCACACCTTGCGAAAAGTGCTCCCTTAATTGTTGGCGCACTGAGGAATCACTAAGTCTATCGATGTTGAACCTGGGCATTCTTGTGTTGTCGTGGGATCTTCGAACTGCAGCAGTGCTTAGTTGGAGAGTAGCTATCATAAGATGGTGATCACGTACTATCCCCACATCTGCCCCTCGTCTGTTTCGGACATCCAGGAGACTGCTTCTAAAGCGGCGGCTGATAGCAAAATGGTCAATGTGGTTGGAGGTTGTTTGCCTGTCGTTGGAAACCCAGCTGACTTTGTGGCAGGTCTTGTGCTCAAACATGGTGCCACCTATCACAAGGCGGTTGGCATTGCAGAAATCCACAAACCTTTCGCCGTTGTCATTGCGGTTGCCTAGACCATGTTTCCCGATTACATGCTTGAGCCCTTCGTTGTCGCTGCCTACCTTGGCATTCAAATCCCCCATCACTATGACAATGTCTCCATTTGGTGTTGTGTTGAAGACGGCGCTTAAGAGATTGTAGAAGCTCTCCTTTTCGTCCTCAGACGAACTATTCGTTGGGGCGTAACACTGTATGATGGTGACACGTCGTACTCTAGTCCGGAATCTGGCCGTCAAAATCCTATCACCATGAGGCTGCCAGGAAATCAGGCCCTTGCGTGCTGTTGTTGTTAGCAGTAGTCCGACTCCATATTCTCGCGGACTTCCGGATGGTCTTCCAGAATAGAGTAGTACAGTGTTACGCGTTGGAGACTGGTACTCGCCCGCTTCTAACCATCTTACTTCACTTACCCCCAAAATGTCCAGTTTATATCGCATAAATTCCTTTTCCAGTTGGAGGAATCTGGCATTGTAAGGACCTTCTCTTCCCGAGTCGAGGAGCGTCTTTACATTCCAGAAACCTATCTTGGTCCGGGTACAAAAGTCGTCAACATGTGATCATTCCTTATTCGAGGCATAGTGTTGGTTTCTGTAGCGGGCAATATTCGGTAACGCAGGTTGCTGGCCCACGTTACCTAGCCTAGAATCAAGGCCCTAGACAACCCGCACTTACAATTTTGGCCTATACGTATAAGGGTTTATACGTACAGTTGCCCGGGGGCCACCACTAGGAGGTAAAGTAAGCACTTCATCACGAACTTGATTGTTTGGCATGATTCCAAATGAAGAATGAACTTGAGTGATGACAAATTTTTGACTTTTGACAGTTTACCATTCTTGTGTTCCTTTCTGCACTAAATTGAATTCCTAAACTTATCGCCATCTTAGATTTAGCAACATTCATTTTAATTTGACGCTTTTGACACGCTTTGGCGTTGACATTATTAAGACTTGAGGTTATCGCTGTCTAACGCTTTAGTACTGAAAAACTTTCTATTTTAATGAATTCGACTCTTTGGTATGCAGCTGTCAGTTCACCAAAATTTGACATTATTTAAAGTAAGCCTCATTGACATACCATATATGGACTGCTAGTAGCCAACTTCATATTCATTCCAACATTAGCGCTAGATCTCTTGGTTCGGAGCGGGAAAAAATAGAAACTCACACTTGTTTGAAATTTCGTTGGATGCAGTTGGGTGTACAAAGACAGTGTTTTCCTTGACACATTACATAGAAAATTGATTCACAATAGATACACGAATATTGTGCAACTTATGGGACACTCAAATGCATATACAAGGATTTTTTATTTAAATTTTATTGGTTCCATCTATCAGTAATTATTTGAACTAGCACATTTTGCAGGTGACATCTGTTGCAAACAATACCTCATTAATTTCAATCGTTTTACTTAGTAAATCCACACAAACTTAAGAGGTGTCTCTACCATTCTATGGAGAAATTCAAGATGGTCGCCAATTTGTTTCCACATTTTTCCGCTCCAAACCAAGAGGGCTAATTATGTTGGCGTCATTTTTTGAGCAGAGATTATATGGAACTGACATTTCCCTAGTAGTCCATATATAGTATATCAATGGGCTTAAGTATTTCATTAGTAAATGAGTTGCAGTATGTAACTTTGTAGAATTTGATACTTCAAAGCTATGACATTGGAATTTCAGCTTCCATTAAGGATGTGTTCACTAAACCCTGACGTAATTTGGAGCAAATTTCCGCCGACATCTGCTGCGAGCTAAATAAAATTTAACAGCAAGGCAAACCATATCGTGACCCCTTATACTCGAAACAATAAATGTCATAAAGCACGTACAGCTCCCTTTGGGAGTAATTCTTTAGAATATAATTCATCTAGCCTTCCAATGAAGAACACTACGTCATAGTCGTGCACTGTCTGACAGGCTACTTGTAAACAAAGTAATACATTATTTTTTTTTTTAGTTTTCTAACAAATAGCCGCATCTGATGTCTGTTTTTCTAAACTCTTTTGTGATGCAAGGGCAAGCATGCAATGCGATTTTAATCATGTGAAAATGTATCTGTATACATCTTTCCAGTCGTTCGCGCGGAAGTTCCAATTTGAAACGTAAATTACCTTCGCAGCGATCATGATGACTGCACATAGAGCAGAGAGCTGTCATTTTTAATGATGACAGATACTATTTTCCATTTGAGATGATTTCATAGAAAATAACAAAATATTTGTGTGCCTGCAAAGGGCGTAGTATCTTTGACGCATCACACCACACACACAACTGAGGAAAATTATTAAAAAACATCTATTTTCGCCTTTATGTTGGATAGGCTGCTTTATTTTGGAAACTTATCTCAAGGCTGGCGAAATGCCTGCGCAATACGCTAACGATGAATTGAAAAACCCTGAAATACTTTAGGCCGTCATGCTGTGTGCTAGAACACTGATGATGTTGAAGGGTATTGTTGGTGTTTTGTGTAATTTATTAAACAATTCATAACCTCCAATGCCATCAACAAATTGAAGGGCCACCAGAACCGGCAAATATCTGTTATTTACGTTATTTGTTTAAATTTTATAAATTAATGCCGCCCCGACACTGGAGGCGGTGAAGTTGAAACTAATTGTGTAGCATTGAGATGTAATTTATTTGCTTATAGAAAATGTGTTCTTCCCTAGGTAACTCAAGGTTCATATTCTGTGAAATAGAAACTATCTATGCCTTGATAAATTAATCTATCTCAAGTTTGTCTAAGTTTGCCTAACCTTAGACATCAAGGTTCAAGTTTCAAGGGAAATGTCAAGACATTTTGATTGGTGATGTTGTTGCAGTTGACCTTCTAAGAGAATCTTTATGGCTCACGGTCAACTTCTTAAGGTATAAATTGACAAAATTTTAATCGCGTCAGAGTGATCTGTCAAAAATTAAAGCTGGCAGCCAACTTACGGTTCACCTGTGCTTTGGGGATTTAGAGTTTTAGTGTCAACTCTATTTTTCAAAACAAACAGTGCTCTATGGACTAAAAGTAAAATCATTTGGGGAGCCATCTTGTCATGAACATCAAAAATCGTTATAGATAATAATCATCTGGGTTTGACTCTTTGACAGTTCTGTCTCCAAAGAGTATGCAGAATATACTTATACATTCTTCTAGGGTCCAAGGCCAATAGCATTTAGATGCTTGACATATCAAGTTGTAACAAATCGTCTTAAAGTTAGGTTAGGCTAGAGTGGCACACTGTAGAACGCAGCCTCACTTAGGCCAGACTAGGCCCATTGTGATACCACATGGATCTATCATCCCGAGGAAGAACTACCCTGGAACCAGTTGGAGCTTGTTATGAAGCGCTGGAGGCTGCCGATGTTGACGTTAGCTAGCTCGCCTAAATTGTCGAAGAGGTAGGCTTCTAAGTGAAGTCTTCTGCGAGCGGAGGGGGCCTGGCACGTTTCCTCCTCCTCGTCTATGCAACTTTTGCAGAAATCATTTGCTAAGATGCCTAGTCTGATAACATGCCTAGATGCAGTGCTGTGTGATGGCACCTACTGTAATTGTGATGAGCGACTTTGTCATCCCGATAAGGTGAATATTGAATGGATTGGCTATCTCGTTAAGAGACAAATTAAACTTCCTCCAGTCCTAAGTGAAAGGCTCAACTTTGCACTACAACTAGTGGATAACTGGATCAGCAGCAAAGGTCTGGGAGTGAATCCTTCAAAGACGGAAGTAGTTCTTTTCACTAAGAGAGAACAATTCAGACACCCAAATATCGGTGGAATTGAACTAAGTATCTCAAGTTTAGCTCGATATCTGGGCGTAATTCTAGATTCCAAACTAAACTGGAAGGAAAATATTGCCAAACGCGTCAAAAAAGCGAGCGCAGCTTTCAACTCCTGCAAAAAGGCATTCAGTAATACGAGGGGCTTCAAACCAGCTGTGGTGTACTGGTAATAAACGACGGTTTTAAAACCCATTTTCACATATGTTTCACTAGTATGGTGGTCGGTACTTGAAAAGCAATACCAGCTTTCAAACCTCACCAAAATCCAGAGGGCGGTATGCATTGGAGTCATGGGATCAATACGACCAACACCAACAGCGGCAATGGAAACAATGCTTGGTTTCATCCCGCTTGACATATACTGCAGCAGTCTGGCGGCTAAAACCGCTGTAAGACTGAGAGAAGGCCAGTTGTGGTCATCGAGCCTTTACGGCCATGCCTCCATTCTGTCCCGATTAACAGTGGATTGACGGATCACATGAACCCGATGCTAGCATTTGAAAGAAGATTCACTACAAGAATTTCTGACAGAATATACTGGAAGAACCGAAGAAACAGTTGGCACAGGAGTTGGCTTTCTATACCGACCGTTCTAAGATGGGATGTGAGCAGTGACTCTTTGTCACAAGGCACCCATCTACCTAACCTAACCTAAGAGACAAGCGTCATTTTAGAACTGTTTTTGAATTCGAGGTGACAGATTCCAGTGACTTGATCGCAGTTTGACTGTCCATAAAAATGGTAATATCTCGCTTGGATATCACATTACACTTCAACTACGACAAGGCTTCTTTTATTGTCATGATCCCCGCATATAAGTGATTAGGGAGGCGAAAAGAGATATTAATATTTAGTTCCTGTGAGAAGACGCCCCCTCCACTCACTCCCTATTCTTCTTTGAATCCATCTGCGTAAAAGCAAATGGATGCGTCTTGTGTTCTTAGCTCCCCCTCCCATTCTAGTCTGGTTGGGATATGGGGTCCAAAGTTTTTATCAAACAGAAGTTATGGAAGTACACAGTCGGTATCTTGCAGTGGGAACTCAAGATTCTTGAGAATAGAGGAGTATCCTGTACCTAGACTGTGACACTGGGACTGTTCTTCATACGGGTCGCTGCGCATGCAACCACTTGTGTGCTATAGACATCTACAGGAGGCAAGTGCAAAAGAAAGTCTAAAGCCACTGTTGGAATTAATCTTAGTGCTCCGCCAATGCACAAGCAGGCCGTCCTCTGCACACGGCTAAGCGAGATTAGGTGTACAGCTTTCTCCAAAGCCGTTCACCAGACGATCAAACAATACGTTAGTATGGATCTGATTATGGATACCAGTATGTAATTCGTGGCTATAGTCCTCATGTATTTTTTATTGCTTTCTTACATCAGTACAAAGATGTAGTGGGGTTCGTCACTCCCCGACGGCACAACCCCTAATCTGGAGGGCCAGTTCCTTAATTATTCCCCTAGGACGAGAGGCCGGGTACACCGGTGCCAGTAGTCCACTACGGGAGTATGAGCGCTGTCGTTGGCCCATTAAGGGATCCTCCGCCACCATCTCTATTCCAATGTCCTGACCAATATTGGAAATTCCTTACCGACCTGTGATCCGAATATGTCGAAGCAGCTCGCGTAAGGTATTCACTAAGTTCAACCTAACTGGCACTATAGACGCCACGCCGCCGTTGACTACGTCTAGGGAATTCGTCCGCTGCCGCCTGGAACAGGAATAAGTGCTCTAGTGGGAAAGCACTCTTCCCCCTCTCTCATCTGCTGCCACCAAGAATCCGCCAAACGGGGTTGGTTACCCACTTCTTGGATTAAGGTACTAGCCACCCGGCTGTCACCGCGTGGAGGTTGAGAGTAGGAGTTGGTAGGCATCAGCTGAGTGAAAACGCTTGTGTTTTCATATGATCGCATGCACTACCGTTTGACCAGCCTGATATTGGGTTTCCAGCTAAGTTTCTTGTCGAGGATCAGACTAGTGCTGATGTAGCTAGTGCCACTAGCTAGTGTCATACAGTTTTGGAGGGTCAAAGTGTGGAATTTTATATTTCCTTGTGAAGAGGACCAGTTCTGTTTTTAATTAGTTTACACTGAGACCACATTCATTAGTCCATTTCGAGAGCTTAGAGTGGGAGTTTTGTAGAAGATCCCTAAGCATATTGAGGTAATCTCCACATACCGCTGTAGCAGCTACTTTACAGCCTTCCCCCTTCAGGATTAAAAGCAGTTCGTTCACCACTAGGTTCCATAGAAGAGAAGAGAGCACCCCACCTTGCGGAGTACCCCTATTCACGAGCCTTCGAACTACGGCGCTGTCCAACTGATTAAATAAGGCTCCAATCGACCAGAAATTGTTAAAAAATATCGAAATTCCGGCTCAGTTGTGTAAATACGCAACGTGAATTTCTTCGTGAGGTCGGTCGTCATCATGGCTTCATTGTGCAGACAATTCGTCCCACCGTGGAAAAGTTTGAGCGTGAGTACACTATTTTGGACCTTAAGCCACCAACCAGACAGAGATTCGTGCGAAATGAAGAAAACATTGACGCCGTAGCGGCCAGTATCGAAGAAGACCCAGAAATGTCGGTTCGGTGCCGATCAGCTGAATTGGGCATCGCCAGAGAGTCAACCCGGCTTATTTTGCGGTTGGATTTGGGCCTACATCGATATAAGATTGTGCTGACGCAATAATTGAAGCCCGGTCGGCCCGACCGTAGACAACGCCGTGAGTTCGCTAATTGGGCGCTGCAAATGTTGGCTGGAGATCCGGATTTTGGCCAAAAAATTATCTTCTCGGACGAGGCCCATTTTGGGGTCAGCATGTTGACATACAACAGGTAAAATTGCCGTTATTGGAGCGAATACGGTTTATGGCATGGTGGCATTATCGGTTCTTAGTTCTTTCGAAATGAGGAAGGAGACACCGTTACCGTCAATGGTCAAATGTGCAGAGCGATGTTAACCGACTTTCTGTGGCCAGAGCTCGAGAACATCCATATATCCGAGCTGTGGTTCCAACAGGACGGCGCTCCATGCCATACAAGCGACGAAACACTCAAAGTTGTGATGGAGAAATTTGGCGACTGTATCGTCTCACGGCGAGCGTTCATCAATTGGCCACCGCGATCATGCGACTTGACGCCACTCGATTATTTTCTCTGGGGCTACGTCAAGTCCTTAGTCTACGCTAACAAGCCAACTATTTTGGAGGAGCTCAAGGCCAACATGTTGCTGTTGCCAGAATAACGCCGTACATATTGGACCGAGTCATCAAAAATTGGACCGACCGCTTGAAGCACTGCCAGCGAAGCCGAGGCGGCCGTTTAAATGATGTGCTATTCCACACATAATGGCATGAATGTAGCTTCAAAAGAATCAATTTTATATCTCACATTGTTGTTCTCTTATTTCAATTTTATTTTCCTATCGTTCTCCCCCAAACTAAGGCTCTAGTTGGTGAAATATTCGATTTACAGCACTTCCTCTAGTCCAGCTGCTTTGATGAACTGGAGTGTCTGAAGCTGATCGAGCAAATGCAGATCTGTCTCTGATAGGAGATAGGCACGCAGGTGATGTTTTCTTTTGTGAATTTACGCTTCGTAATCCATAAGGAATGGTGGTGCAGAATCTGCAGTGTCTATTCCCTTCTATTCCTCGTTTCATATGGCACTCCTGTAGCATGTCTATCAAGATGCGAAGTCGACTCTTGGTAACTCTTAGGCGGGTCATGCTTCCTTTCTGGTTGTATTTTCCCCAGAAGTTCTTTCACCTCATCCCAATGCTTGACCCATTTGCTCGCTCTAAGCCCTACCGTTTCACACCTTCTTCTTCTTCTTCCTATTTCGGCGAGGTTATAATCCGGAAACAAGAGGTCCACTTCACTGCATTTCTACTGATCCGCCTGTAGGGTTCGCCTATTTGACCTCAGAAAATATCGGCAGGCAACCCGATTTTGGATCACTGTGTTACTGTGGCCAATCAAATGCTGATGCATTTGTGTGATCGAGGAGTTTATAGGCCTGCCCCTCCTGCCTCACGATGTCTCATTTGCTCACTCTAAGCCCTACCGTTTCACACTACTTCTGTGTAATTCCTAAACCCCTTTGAATAATTTCGCAAAGAGTTTCTTCAAATTCCCTTCTTGCAATAATGGCTATGTCGTCGTTAATGCGGGCATCTGTCAACTTTTGCAGTACCTCATCTACTACTAGGCTCCACATTAATGTCGATAGTACCCCTCCTTATGGGCAACCTCTAGTAGTGCTTAAGATGATGATTTCTTGCCACACCCCTGTCTCAACAGACTTAGTTCTCAACATCTCACACATCCAATGAATGGCGGTGTGATTCACAACTTTCATATCGGGACCATTCCTAATTATTTCGTGGGTGTTGTTGCCCAACACTCAGAAATACGCATATTGCCATCTCCTTGCTCTCCAGTGCAACCTGAATCCAACTTGTCAGCTGGTACAGTACGGTTTCAGTGGATCTTCCTGCTTTCTAGGCGTGTTGATTTTGATTGAGCGATATTCTTGCCAGGACAGATGGGTCAGGTTGAAATTCAGCTCCACATGCTTCCTATTGATCCAAGCGTATATATTGGGGGTCTGTCTCTGCGTCCACTTGCCTTTATCAGAGTGACACGATCACTCCTGCCATCGTCCTAGACTTCTCCTTGGTGTTACCTCAGTAACACTTCGACACATCGCTCTTGGTACCGCTGTCCTGCTGGCACGGTCTCTCTGTTGGGTTTCTCTAGCAAGAAGGTCTATTGGTACCATGCCAACCATTATACATGTCGCGTCGTAGGAGATTGTTCGAAAGATGCTGCATGCTCTCAACGCATTGATTCAGTAAGCTGCATCTTCCATCTGAACGACTTCGTCTTCATGGCACTAGCCCATATTTCGAAGCCATAGAGCATTTTTCATGCCGCAACTCTTGCTAACAGCAGTTACCTCTTATGCTTTGGTCCGCTGATATTTGGCATAATGTTTGCCAGGGCAGCCGTTGTCTTTGCTGCCTTTCTACAGATGTTGCTTAAAAGTTAGTCTTCCGTCTGTAGTAATGCCAAGGTACTTCAACTCTCGTTTGGAAACTACCACGTGGTGGCTCACGCATACTCTTATAGTCTTCGTGACTCGTTTGCTGCTATGAGCACTACTTCTGTCTTTTCCTCTGCAAGTTGTAGGCCCATGCGTACTGTTGCAGTCATTCTCCAACTCAACGATTGCTATGTCGTCGGCGAAGCTTATTATTTTCGAAGACCTCGGGATTCTAAGTCTGAGGACGTTTCTAGTTTCTAGTAGCGGACCTAGTACGGAGCCTTGAGGCATATCGCCTGTGACGTTATACTGCCTCGTTCTATCGTCGGCGTCGTAATGCAGCATCCAGTTTCTGAAATAGTCCGTCATATTCTGCATGTACTTGGGTACTCTCTTGGCGGTAAGTGCACATAGAATATTTTTCCAATTTGGGGTGTTGAATGCGTTCTTGACATCCAGCGTGATGATTGCGTAGTTTTGTTTACTACCGCCTTTCCATCGTCTTCCTTTGATGGCTTCTTTTGCCGTATTCACGATTTCATCTATGGCATCGACAGACGAATGTGAGAGACCACCTGCCTCATCGATTGCACTCTCCATTCTATCACTTATGATGCGCCCCAGTATGTTCCCCACGGTGTCCAAGGTGCATAGAGGCCTATAGGTTGAGGGATCATGTGCTGGTTTATTACATTTTGGTAGGAGGGCCAGTCTTTTTTTCTTTCCTTCCCTTAGGCAAGTATTGTATATTTCTGCGAAGATATGTGGGTGCCAACTGATTGCTACCTTTAAGGCATTGTTGGGAATTCCATCGAAACCAGGGGCTTGTGCAGAGTTGCAGGGCATCTTCTGTACATTTGTCTCTCCATTTGTGCCTCTATTCCCTATTGTTGTGGGAAAGGTACCGCGACCATACGTTTTCCTAGCCTAACCTAACATTACATCAATGCAAACGTCACGCTGATTGTTGCATAGACGACAGGGATGTCATAAATGTCTATGTGCGGACATGTTCTGCACATTTCCTCTCTCTGTTTGTTCCACTATTCCCTATTTTGTGAGAATGGTACGGCGATCACGTTTTCCTAACCTAGCCTAACCTCACATCAATGGAAACGTCATGCTGATTGTCACATAGACGACAGGGATGTCATAAATTTGAAAACTTAACTTACTCCTTCTGTTATGATATATTTTAGGTTAAAATCTTGATCTTCTTCTTCTTCCTTTTATCAGCGAGGTTATGATCCGAAAATAAGGGATCACAACCCTCCCACTTCATCGCATTTCTGCTGATCCGCCTGTGGGGTTTTAGGTTAAAATCTTGATAAATACTAAATTCGTTCCATTCGGCATGATTGCATGGAATTTCTTTACAAATAAGAAATTCCGTGTTTTGACATAAGTGTCACTTTATTCCACATTTGGTATGACAGCCATTCATGGCATCTTGATCTAAATGACTTTAGTTGTCACTCAAGCGATTACATGTTGATGTGTCACCTAATTACTTTTCTCAAGCGTTTTCAAATTTAATTCAAATGAATATGCATTTCGTAAAAACAAAAAAAAAACTACTTTAGATGCAAAGTGTCAGAAAGAATTCCACATCATATAACACCTGACATTACCACCCACTCAAAATGCATAAATTAACTTCAAACAAACAACACGAACGATGCATCGTAAACTCAATTGTACTCGTATTGTATACGACAAGATGGCGCAACATTCTTTTTTACTCGCTCTTGCATCTGTGACATTTCTAATGCACACTGACGTACATATGTCAAAGAAATTAAAATTATGGCTCGCAGCCATGTTGGCAAACCTAAGACACGCGCTACCAATGACTTTCAGTAGAATGCCTGAAAATATCTACTTGTACGTCAAAAACTGTTCAAAACCCCAAAAGTCCTAGAAAATCAGTCTCACTAAACACTTAACTAACTGCAATTGCCAATTTTCTTGTGCCATCGTAAAAATAAAAAATGCCAAGTGGATTGAAATTGCGCTGCCCCCTGGTTTTGACGCTGCAATTCTCATCATGTTGGCTGACGAAAGGGTGCAGTACGGACTATTTTTAATTTCAATAAAGTACAACGCCATACAGTCCGTCCCACTCAAAAGCCGGCCGGCTATTAAATGCATTTTATGTACATAGCCCCCTCGGCGTTCCACCCTAGATGCATCTATCTATAATTCTACAACACATGACATGTGTGTGTTACGTATAGGCAACTAAAAGTCTACTGTTTGCCGTAGAGAGAGAGATAGAACAATTGCAATTCAAGGTCATTTGACGTTTGAAATTATAAATCATGCGGGCAGCGAGTAGATACGCCCTTTTACTGCCGACTTTGAAGTTAATCTGCGTCATAATCGGAGCAATTACGTGCTGTTGCATTTATAGCATTCGAAATGGAAAAAAACTTGTTATACACCGCCTCCTGTCAAACTATCTGTCAGAATTAATCTATAAGTCATATAAACACCAACTTCCTTCCTACACGCTTGCAAGAACAAAGGCAAATCATCATAATCTTCATGATGACAGCCAGAAATTATAAGAATACTGTATACACAGATACAATGAACATCTGTCAAAAGACAGACGAATGATTGCAAACAAAAGGTTGTCAAACAAACAACAACAAACAGCACGGCGACATGTCGTTGTAGTTAATATTCTTCTGTCACCTTGAACATGAAAATAGTGCACTTGGCATAGATAAAGAATATAATCGCTTTTAGATACTTTTTTTCTTTTTCATTTTTCTTTACAAACATTTGTTTGTATTTGTGACAGCGGAAAGTGCAATGAAACGTATAGAACTTTAGCTAAGTCATTTTTAGATGACATTATAGTTAGAAGAAATGTCATCAGTTGCTGTTGGAACATATGTATTGTACAATACTTGTATGTACGTTTGAATGAAAAATAAATATATATCGTCGTGCTAAAATTAAATTAATAAAAATAAAAGTTTCACCTCGAATATTATTACAAATCATGGCAAGAACTTTGCTCGGCAGCCATTTTAAATTCATATTGGAGGTGACACATTCACATTTGACGCTGTTTTGTGAGAATTATTCATAAGACAGGAATGGCATGATTTATAAGTCATTGCCAGTAGAAGGAATGAAGAAATTAATCATTTTATTAATTTTTTTCATAAATATTAAAAAGTTGTTCGTACAACTGAAACGTCACCTGTAGTTAGGATCGTTGACAGTTCAGCTGAGTTGTTCTTTATTATTTTTTTTTCTACCGGCACTACTGGTCATACGTCTGTCAGAATGAATGAGACCAGTTCCTTGACACCGTTTAAGGAGACAGTCCTATGGCGACCAACTTGTGAAACATGTTCCTTTGCGTAGCTTTTCTAGAAATGTACTTTTTTCTGTGATCAGTCCATAGGCCTCTTTGAGTGCTCTGCGAATTGGGGTTTCCTTTTTCGTTAAATGGAAAAAGAGTCTTCTAAGTCTGAAAGTACAATTCTCCTTCTTCTTCCTATTTCGACGAGATTATGAACTGAACTCGAGGGATCATAACTCTCCCACTTCACTGCATTTCTACTGATCCGCCTTTGGCCTCCCGATTTTGGAACAATTCGTTACTGAGGCAAGGTTAGGTTAGGTAAGTGGGCTGGGATAGAGAGTAGAAATTCTCTACACCATACTCAGGACAATATAGATCCATTGTGATACCCATGGGGGGAAAGAAAGATAGAACGAATCCCTTCTTCTTCTTCTTCTTCCTTTTATCAGCGAGGTTGTGATCCGAAAACAAGGGATCACAACCCTCCCACTTCACCGCATTTCTACTGATCCGCCTGTGGGGTTCGCCTATAGAACGAATCCCTTCCTCTTGAAAAATAAACGTATGTGTACATAGCCTAGTTAGTAGAAAGCGTTTAATACTTACTGTGCCCGAGATACAAACCATCCAGAGGATTTAATGAAGTTTGCGATGCCGTTTACCGATCGGTTGGACAATTCTGACATTGCAATTGCTGCGTCTGGCAAATACCTAGACACTCTCAAGGAAATCCTGTAATATGCTCTCTTTCGGCTCACTACATGGGCCTCCAGGATTGGAGGCAGAACTCCTTCTCTTCACGAGGAAATATAAAGCTCCCGTCGTAGACCCTCCTATGATTAATGGCACCAGTCTCACTTCCACTGTCAATGCAAAATACCTGGGTCTTATTCTGGACAGAAAACTGAACTGGAAAGCGAATCTACTTGAACGCGTACGGAAAGCCAATGTAGCTCTCTATTCCTGTAAAAAGGATATAGGTAAGAGCTGGGGTATGAAACATGAAACCACTCGCTAGCTTTACGTGTCCGTTATCAGGCCAATACTACTCTATAGGCGTGATCGTTTGGTGACCTGCTCTTGATAGGGCTGTCCACCTCACTCAATTAGCTAAAGTGCAAAGATCTGCATGCATGTGCATCAGTGGTGCACTAAGAACTACTCCCGTGGCGTAAGCGATTAGTATGTCGGATCACTAAGCATGAGGTTCCAAGTTCGAATTCCAGAAAGTACCAACAAGTTTTTTCACGGTCCCACCTCTGGCGAGCGTCTGACAAACATCCGAGAGTATTGTTGTCACGAAAAAGCTTCTCAAATCGCCGTTCGGATTCGGCATTAAAACTTGTAGGTCCCTTCCATTCGTGTGAAAAATATAACGCACACAACACGAGTGGTTGCGAGAAGCTAGGCCCTGGCACTTGCGCCAAATATTTATTTATTTTTTAAGAATTACTCCCTCTGCGGCATTGGGCATTTTGTTCAACCTACTACCTCTAGATATCTTTGGCAGACAGACTGCTGCCAGTGCGGCTATTCGTCTTAAAGCCTCCTCTCAGTGGTCTAGTTATCACATTGGCCACTCCTCGATCCTTGATCCCCTCAACTTCACACATGAAAACACGGACTACACCCCACCGAAACTGAGATTTGTTCGAAACTTCCGTACGAGTATCCCTGAACGGGATAAATGGGATAACTCTCCCCCTGTTGATGGTAATTCGGTGCACTTCTTCACAGATGGCTCTAATACCGAAGGTGGGGTGAGCTGTGGTGTTTTTCTCCGAAAAGCTCATCCTGAGCATCTTTTTCCGCGTCCCTGATCACTGTAGCGTTTTTTCACTCGGAAATCATGGCGATTAAGGAAGCCGTGTCATGGCTAAAATGTAATGTATCATCTGTCAGGGATTTTAGCACTTTCACTGACAGTCAAGCGGCAATCAAGTCGCTTCAATCGTGCTCCTTTAATTCAAAGGCCGCCTTAAACTCCCGTTTGTCTCTTACGGAGATGACAGAGCAATTCAGCATTCACCTATGCTGGGTGCCAGGCCACAAAGACATTCCGGGAAACTGTAGGGCGGACGAGCTCGCCAGACAGGGTACTACTCTAAGGATTCTACCAGACAGGCAAGCCCTTGGTATGCCCCTCGCTACATGTAAGCATCTACTAAAGCTGAACGCTATTTGCAAAACCAACCATAGCTCGAAAATTAGCTCAACGTGTCACATTTCGAGGCAGATCTGGCATAAGGTGGACCAGAAACGTAGTGCCGAGTTGGTTAAGCTGCGTTATCGGTGCCATCACTGGACACTGTGTAATAGGCCACCATGCCGAAAGACTTGACATGTTTTCCAATGACTCTGCAGGAGCTGTAGGGACGACGAAAAGGAGAAAACCATCCTTCACCTCCTATGCACATGTCCTGCTCTATCACGTAAAAGAATGCTCCATCTAGGGGCTCCCTTCCTTGATGACCTCTGCGATTTGGCGTCCCTAGGTGTCATGAGCATCCATCGTTTCATCAAAAGCTCCGGTTGATTTTATTAGTTCCTTAGTGGTCTAATGGTAGATCCTTGGCATCACAATGGACCTGGTCTAAGTGTGTCTGGATCGTCGTGCAGACAGCCAATCTAACCTAACCTAACCTAGACAATTCTTCTATATCCTCAAAGAAATATTATCCAAAGAACTTATTTCTTAGATGGTAGAGGCCTGGGCAGTGGCATATATATTGGGTCGTGTCCTCCTGAATCTCCTCGTCACTACAGCCCCTACAAAGGTCTTCGATCGTCACATGTAAGTATTTCATGTGGTATCGCATAGTTTTATGCCCCGTAATGACTCCTTTGAGAGTAGAGAGGGATTTCCTATTCCTCTGCCAAAGTCTATTGGTTCTTGTTCTGTCGAATGGACGTCATAGCTTCCTCGTGATAATACGAGCATCTAGAAATGTCCACCTGTTGTTTGCCTCCGTTAGAGCTTTGCTCCCTGCTTCGGGTTTCTATGTGCAAGGCGGGATGTACACTGAGGGGTGGGATTGGTCTGAGTTTAGTGCTAAGCCTTCTCTAGCTAGTTCGTTGATTCTCTCATTTCCTTGTATGTCCTCGTGTCCACGGACCCAGCAGAGCTTAACCTTGTGTTGTGTTCCAAGAACCTTGAGCTCTTCTCTACAACACTTCACAAGCTTCGATTTTATTTCTGTAGCAAATATTGCCTAGCTGTCGATGAAAGAGATGATATCGTCCCGTGGTATTGCCTTCATTGCGGTCTCACGGGCTGCTATTGTCACTTCTACGACCTCTGTCTGCAAAACGCTGCTGTAGCTCGGAAGCCGAGCTGATAAGGAGATACCAAGTGGTTCAGAGAAGATGCCTGCGCCTACGCCTCTTTCCATTGCTATGAATCGCTCGTTAGGTGTTCTGTCGTTTTTTCATTCTTCCCTGCTCGGATAGGTGCTTAGAAATTGTCTCCTGAAGTCTAGGTATGACGTTGCGTAGTTTCTAAGAGATATATTGCCTAGATATCTCTTTGCTTGCGTCTGCATAGACGGCGAGTGGAGAGGAAAATACAATGCCGAACTATACGGCCTACACATGGCCATCGACTTAGCCAGAAGAGTTCACATACAGCGACTAAGATGGCTGGGTTCCTGCCAAGAAAGTCTTCGAATCTACCCCGGATGGGCGGCGCAGAAGAGAACGACCTCACGGTAGGTGGCGCAAATAAGTGGAGATGGACCTCAACCAACTTGGCGTTCGCAACTGGAGGCAGCTGGTTAGTAACCGTGCTGGCTGGAGAGGTTTGTTGGTTGAGGCTCAGGTCCACCCCGGACTGTAGCACCACCAAAGTAAGTAAGATATCTCTGTAAGATCGTAGAATGACCCATTGCAGTTGGTCTTCAGCTATCTCTTTGGCTTAATCTCGGGGCACTCACAGCCGCCGACGCTTGTATAAAAATGTCTAGCGAAGCAGGTGGATAATCGCTTCGAGTCCTGCTGTAGGTGTCGTTCTCATTGCACTGGCGGTACCAATGTACGCTAATCTTTGTACTTTTGTAATGGCATGGTAAGGTTGTTAGTTCTGCTGACGGCGTGCCACCATACAATGTTGCAATAAAAAAGAGATCGCAGTTGGTTTTCCTGGAGTTTCTGTATAGTTTAGTTGTCCAACAACACACCTACATAGGTATATACACCATCGACTCAGAAATGCGATGAAGTGGGAGGGTTATGAGCACTTGTTCTGATCGTAACCTCGAAGAAATAGGCAGAAGAAGATACACCATCGACTCGCATAAGAAAAGTAAGCAATCAAGGCAAGAAAGTCGGATGACAGCATACACCACCAAAGTTGCGTAACTCATCAAAACCGTGGCAAACATTTCCAAAGGGGTGTACCCACTCACTTGTTAAATGTGACTAAAAGAAATATCAATCATCTGTCACTTTGAAAACGGAGATTTTATTATATCTGTCCCCTCCTACGTGTATGCGAATATTTCCTGATCTAGATCCTATCAGGCGAAGGCTTTTCTCGCACGTGTCGCCGTTTTTTTCTAAAAAACTCTATTATCCCCAACCCCTCGAAAATGTGGAAAGTAGGACACCTTCACCAACTCCGGATACATACACCGAATCCATCCACATGTACGCATACACAGCCATCATCAGCGACATGGTGTACAAATATAACTCACTCAGGACCGTGTTTCGAAACCAAAAACCACCTTAAACTGTTCCCATCCTTGACTTTGGCAAAGAAAATATTTTTATACGTTAGCCGCAGCGTATACATATGTTATACCGGCCCCCATACACGTGCCGTCGGTACGGATTTCTTTGCTTTTTATTGCAACGATTTTTCAACCTCCCTCGGTGTGTCGGTACCCCAATGTGCAACTGCATAATTGCAAAGATTTTGTTGCTGGCTATTTAGCTTTATAGATACTTTCGAGTTCATGTACAAGTGAAGGTCGCCGTCATTGTCGTCGCTATATGTACCTACATACGAGTACTTGCACAAAGCACAAATGGAAATCCATATTAAAACTGCTCGCAGGCAGCGCTACCACCACCCACCACCCGAGGGGGCGGCAGCCGGACAGGGGTTGCCTAGGTGTATCATGAGTGCGGCACTGGAGCAGGGCTTAAAGCCGGCTTTACAAATCGATAATAATAGTTTTCGGAAGTAGTTTTGAAAGTGGTTCTCCTTGATGAAAGATACTCTCACGCGCGGCGAGGTACTTTTGCTTTTTTTTTTTTCTTTACAGATACAGTACATTTATACTTGCTGCAGTACACTGATACAGATAAAGGAAAGCGCTCGTGTCGCGCTAATACATGCTCACATCCATCAGCAGCGCAGGCAAATGTGATAAATCAATTGTTGGCAAGTGATGTTGTGCAACACATAAATATTTGCTTTTTCCCTTTCAAAAAAGTATCTATGTATCTGCAAGGCTGGTCTATGTGTCTGCGTGCAATGGAGGGGATGGTTATGCGAATGTATTAGTAGGTTAACCGACCAGCCGGCCGGCGAAAATGTGCAAACTGCAGGAATTGTGAACTCGGCACGTGTCACTAACACATACCAACGAGTCATTTCTGCGGGTACAAGTATATAACGAAGCAGAATGCACTGCATAGGGTATAGATGTATCTTTATATCTAGCCGCAGCTCTCTCCCGGGCAGGAATTGCAAAATGTGACTCTGGGAATTTTCCTCTATTCTGTTGGTGGTTGCTTTATTTGTGGGGGGGAATTTTCATTGCACCACCCACCCCCGCACTGCAACTGAAATGGGAAAAACAAATAAATTTTCTCAAATTGATAATAAATGCTTCGGTTAATTATACACACAACGTGCATCTATAATGATTGGGTGAGTGCGCGATTTATTATTTGATGGATGGGTGTTGTAACGAGTCGTTATTGCGATTGCGCAACCAAACCCGGTCAGAGGCCTCATATCGCTTGTGCGCTTGTGCAAATGTAATAAATCTTAGAACGGCCCAGACCGCCGTACAATGGATGGAGAGAGGCAGGTTTTATTGGCCACTAAAGTTGGCATTTTTATGAGTTTTAAGCAGCTACTTGGGAGAGACGCGCACACAAAAGGGTTCTTTGCGGTGAATGTCGAATTTTTGTACAAAAAATGGAGACTTGTGACTTTTTTGAAGGCAAAGTCATAAATTTAGAGACCACATCAATATCGGGCAATGCAATTGCCTTTGAGGATAAATGGAGTGGAATGGGGTCTTAACCATGGTTTAACAGGATGTGAGGTCTTTTATGATGAAAGGGAGTAAAGAGATCCGGTTCAAAGGGCGCAGAGTCTTGTTTCGTCACGAATTTGACATAGCTTGGTCGATTTATGGTGGAATTTATGATGCAAGTCTGGAGCAAATAATTTCAGTAGAAGACATTAGCTTGGCATATTCTAAACTCAGAAATCCTGAGCAGCCTTCCAGCATCTGAAGACCATTAGACCCACTTTGAGAGGTGTTACATCCAAGTACTTGAACAGCTCTAAAGACAATTATGCTTCATGTTTTTCTATGCTACGATATCCCTGGACATTTGAAGATACCTGTTCGATCTTCTCTATCGCGAGGTTGAGAGCATCCGGATATTCATACATTTGTCTCTACAGTGGAATTTGAAAGTCAGCTTGCTCTGTAACAAAAGAAATATTGATGGTATCGGACATGGAACAGTGGTAGGACTTCAAATTTTCACGGGTCTTGTTCTTCTTCCTATTTCGGCGAGGTTATGATCCGAAAACAAGGGATCATAACCCTCCCACTTCACTGCATTTCTATTAATCCGCCTGTGGGGTTCACCAATTTTCACGGATCACTGCTTTGAAATCTCTACATCTATGGTATATCATAGTTTGTGTTTGTCTACAAAAAAAAGTAGGCCAACGAAACCCCAAGATTATTATATGTATATCAATCGATTTCTCTTAAAAATTAGAAAGGCTAGATAACATTTTAGAATCTATGGCCTTCTCCACACATTGATGTATCCTGTTATACCCTTTAAAACACATTTTTTCACGCCTCTAACTTAAATATGGGTGAACCAATTGGAATATAATTAAATTATCTAACTTATGTGTTAATCGCTAAAGAGTTTGAGATATCAATCATTAATCTCCGCTTCCTAGAACCGGTGTAGTAAGCCGATATATAAGTTCTTGCGTAAGTGAAAAATCACAAACGATTGCGAGTCATTGCAATCAACAGGGCATCAGTGGATGAGTGTGTACATATACATACATACATATGAACGTGTTTATGTTCATTCCACGAATTTATTTATTTTTTTATTTTTCATTGCCTTTGGTCTACAAATCAAGGCATCTGTGGTATCATTCATTTTGAGACAGAGTTCCATCCCTCTTAGCACAAATTGAAAACTAACTTTCTAGCTCATTTATGGGCCCTTTTCAAAAAAATACCTCGTCGCTCCGTTAAAATCAGTCCCGATACTTATTGGACAAACCCTGTATGTCTATAAATGTTACTTACTTGCTTTAAGTACTCCCGAACCTTAAAGAGTCTCTGCCTGACCTTCCATCGTCTACAGTCTCGGGCACGCCGCTTTTAGTTATGAAGACCAAGTTTCCTGGCATCTGCGATAGCTTGGTCCTTATACCGGAGGTTCGGTCTTCTTTGCCGTCTCGAACCTGGGGGCTGAGATTCAAAGATTCTCTTGCCTGTAGCGTTGTTGTCCATTCGCTCGATGTGCCAATGTATTCGACGCGTCTTAACTTTTTGGACTACATCCACACCCTGGCACAATTCATAGAGTTCGCGGTTGTATTTTCTTCTCCATTCACCCTCCTCGCACATGGGACTTAATATCCAACGAAGTATTTTTCGTTCAAATGTACCCAATATTTGTTCTGCGTCCAGCGCTCGGCGCCATAAAGCAAGACTGATAAGACGAGCGTTCCATAGAACATTAATTTGCTCCGTCGGTCGACTTTAACCCAGTTGTTTTGCCAAACCGAAGTACACCCTAACGGAAGTGCCATTTGTGGAGTCTATGCTTGCTCCGGGGTAGGTAAACTTCTTAACTACCTCGAAATTGTAGTCATCAACAGTGACATTCTGCCAATGCTTTGAGCAGATACATTTTTATTTGTTGACAACATCTGCTTGGTTTTGTCCTCATTTAGTTAGTTAGTAGTTAGTTAAAGGGGGAGGAAACGCAGAGAATGACCCCGGAGCACTGCGACCTAAAAAGATCTTTTGTGCTATCGCCTGGTTGATTGTTTTGAGTTTGTCAACTAGCTGAAATCAAGTCCATTAATGAAGCTAAGAATAGTTCGAGCTGAGGAAGGAGTGACATCAAACGGTGATGTGACGCCTTTAATAAAGTGCTTTAGCCTCAGTCTGGCTGTGGCCGGCCAATCACAGAGTATGTGATGGGCTGTTTCGGTGTCTTCAAGACAGAGACGGCACGTTTCCGATTGAACACGGCCCATTTTCTTGAGATGGTAGTTGAGAGAGCAATGTCCAGTTAGGAAGTCAGTATGGATCTTATCATTCTGTTCGCTCATTGATAGAATGTCTGTTGTTCTATTTTGTAAGAAATTAATAAATTTCTTGAAATGCCTTAGGCCGGATTCTGCATTCCTGTGTGAGAGCATTTGATCGCGTTCCCAGCGAAATAGCTATATTTTAATCTGGCTAGTGGGTAAAGGTTCAGGTCCAATGTAAGGAGATGGAGCACCTAGTCTGGCAAGCTCATCAGCCACTTCATTCCCAGGGATGCGTTTGTCTCCGGGTACCCACACTAATGTGATTTTATCGTGCGCAGCAAGCTGCAAGAGAGTCTGGAGAGAATTCCAAACCAGCTTAGACTTATAGTCAAAGGACGTGAGAGCCCTGAGTGCTGCTTGGCTATATGACGCTATATTACTATTTGATCTTCGGAGGTTTCTTCTAATGCATTCTCTGGCGCAGAGCTCGATGGCATATGGTAGACCTCTGCTTGGAAGATAGTAGTAGATTAACCTAATGGTATAAAGAGTTTGTAGTTGGGGCCAAAGATACCAGCTCCAGCCCCGTTCGACATTTTTGAACCATCAGTGTACCAATTGATTTGAGATGTTGATTGAGGAATTTGAGGATAATTTCAGTAGCTGTGGCAGGGATGTTAACTGTGAAGGGGTGGTTGAGGTGGATTCTTTTAGGCATGAAGTCTGAGATGCATACTCCTGGTTAAGTAAGTAGCGGAATTTCCGCAGGGATCTTCATATGGCAGTTGGCCGGAATTTGCGTTGTTGCATAAAAGGTGAAACTTTAGAGCACTGGCAGCCGCTGTCTTCATAATATTTATGTGTAGGGGTGGAAAGTTTAAGAGAACTTCCAGCGCAGCTATTGGGCAGGTGCGCATTAGGCCGGAAATACCTATATAGGCTAGTCTTTGCACCTTCCGGAGGGCGGAGCGGGTCCTCATTTACTACAGGGCCTACTCGTTTCGTCTGCTCTTCGATTGCCGTAAATTCGTCTACAACGGCTTTCCGGGATCTTCCGATGATATCAATATCATCCGCGTATCCCAGGAGTTGGATGGATTTACGAAAGATAGTGCTTTCAGTGCTTACACCTGCCCTAAGCACTATCTGACCTACTAACTTACTTACTTAGGTGGCGTTACAGTTCGGGTTGAACCTGGGCGTCAACCAACAAGCCTCTCCACTTACTACTTAACCACTATCTGCTCCAGCACAATTCTGAATAAGCCACATTAGAACGCATCTCCTTACTGAAAACCGGTGCATTTTTAGAAGAGTTCGGAATAGCTGTTTTCAAGTTACAGAGAACGTCCCGTATTTTCCAGCGTAACGCGACACTTCTGGTTGAGTTTTGGCTTTATTCCGAATTGGGCCATCATCGCTTGGTAGAGTTGAAGACGATGAATGTTGTCAAAGTGGCTTTTTAAAGCCGATGAAATGGTGGTGAGATTCGACTTGAAAGTCGTTGGTCTTTTCCAGGATTTGCTTTAGTGCTGGTCTATTGCCGATCTGCCGAGCTAGAAGCCACACTAATACGTGTCGATTAGTGTGTTGCAGAAGGGTTTAATATGTTCACACAATACTTTGGATAGAATCGACGACGACTGCAGCGTCTTCCAGGCCGAGGTCGCAGCCATTATACAGGCTGCTGAAATTATACGCGAGAGTAATATCGTTGGCAAAACGATCACTGTCTATATAGATAGCCAGACAGCCGTTAAGAACCTGGACTCTGCCATAATTAGCTCGAAGCTCGTAAGAGAAGCTGTAAATCACTCTTAAACGAGATATCTAGAGCCAATGCGGTGACCCTCTGCTGGGTACCAGGGGATATCGAAGGTAACGAAAGGGCTGACAAGCTTGCTAGGAAAGGGTTGGCGCTGCACTTATCGCAGACCCTCCTCTCTGTAGCAACCCCAATCAGTTCCTTGCGGAAAAGAATAGAGGATGAAGCCACCGGTCGAGCAAACAGACGCTGGGTTTATCTAGAAACATGCGCAACGGCCAGGGCGCTATGACCGGCCTACAGCAAGAAGAGATCAACCTCTCTGGTAGAACTTAGTCGTTGTAATGCACGGGTCATTTCTGGCATAATTACCGGACATTGTGCCATTGGCGTTCACGCGGAGCGACTTGGTGTGCTGCATAATGACTATTGCAGAAGTTGCAGAGACGCAGAAGAAATTGAATCTGTTCGTCACCTGTGTGTGTGTGTGACTGTCCTGCCCTATCCGTCAGAAGAACGAGGACTCTTGCTAGTTACTTGTTCTCGGAGCTGGAGGACTTGGGTAGTGTTGAGCTAGCGGACCTCCTGAGATTCATATCACTTACTGGACGGTTCTAACAACGGATTTTCTTTACAGCGTTTCCAGGGTTAAATGATTGGGCACAATGGACCCGTACTGTTGGTCTGAGTGAGCAGTGATTCTTTGTCACAAGGCACCCATCTACCTACCTACCTACCTTGGATAGAATCTTAGTTGCGATATTTAGCAGGGATATGCCCCAAAAGTTCTTACAAGGCATAGGATACCCTTTTGAAGATGGAGCTATACAGCAGATACTCCAGTCGTCGGGCATACTTTTCTCCATCCATACCTGGCTGATGACTTGGTTCATGCGGCGTATCAGGACATCATCTCCGTATTTAAAAAGTTCAGCTGGGAGATCGTCAGAGCCAGCGGCTTTTTTGTTTTTCAGTTTTCATATGGCTGCGCTAACTCCTTCAATACTGGGTTGTGACATTGGTTCGTCACTGATTGGAAGCGGGTTCACTTCTTGCCCTATCACTCTCTCTGTTTGCTGCCTGTTAAGCAACTACTGGAATGTGCCTAAGCACATTAATAATTTCTTGTGCTTCGGAGACTACGTTGCTCTCGCTGTTACGAAGAGCCTGTGTTCTGGCTTTAAAGCCAGCTGCTTGGCTGCAATAATTTCTTGCATGTCGGTGCCTAAATTGCCTTCGCTGTTACGAAGAGTCTATGTTCCAGGCTTAAAGCCAGCTGCTTAACTTTTTGGTAAAAATTCCGGATGTTGTTGCGTTTGTGAGTCTCTTCGATATCCTTGAGCTGGGAAGCTGAGTGATCCCTTTTCTTTTTATGCAGAAGTTTCTTCCTCTCCCTTCTTCTCGCTGCTCTTGTCTTGCACTGCAGAGGTTTCTTATGTGCATCTTCTGTCACCTACTGTATATAAATGTAAGGAGTAAAAATACGAACTTGGAAAAATTCACATTTTTTTGAAATAAATAGGAACTTTTGTATTTTATGTAAAAATGTTGGAAAAAACGCACATACTTCATGAAAACAATACAATTCATCGAAAACCAATAACATTTCAGTGGTAATTCTGTAAATTTTCCAAAAACTCGATGTTTCCCTGAAGGAGTTGTCTGAATTTTTTTCTACCAAATAGGTTTTATACGTTTTTTTCGGATTTTTTTCTGCTCCATTGAAATATTTGCACCAAATTGCTAATAACTTTGACGCAGCTCACTTCACACCAAAACAATACTTCCAAACCATATTCTAAACAAAAAATACTTATGACTAACTACCAGTCTTAGGTACAATAGACCGCTTTTCGTCTCTGAGTGCTTGTGATGATCCAATCTTTATCCCCATCTATTCATTTCAACTACCAGTCTTCAATCATTTATTAGTCAATCATCAAGCAAGCATGAACGTACCTTACTGTCAAAACAGAGTCAAAAATTTAACTTGATCGCGTAATTAGCTGTCTTAAAACGCTTCAAACACAACAAAGTCTGACATTAAAGTAATTGGCTCTTCAGCAGTTCCCACCTGCCTCCAGGTATAGTCACCGCCATCTTCTTGATTTCATCTCTCAAAAAAGAGTAAAAAGTAATTATTTTGACAAAAGAACGTCAAAAACGTTTCAAGCATCAAAATTCACGGTCCCATTCAATGCAATTAATATCTTTTCCTCTATTTTGTATATTTTCGTCTTCAAAGTGGGGACCACACTCAACGACGACACAAAAAAATTATTAATTCCGTAAAAAACTATAAAAAAAAATATATACATCCTCATTATATCATACATATGTACAACAGAAACCGCGGTAATATAAAAAACAAAACAAAACATAAAAATTGTGAGACTGAGCGAAAAAAAGATGCAAAAAAAAACTGCAAGCTTTGTCAAGGCAAAATGTGTATCTATGCCATGGGTTTGTGCAAGTATTCAAGGTCACCGAATGGCGTTGGTGTGCCATCGCTTTGTGCGCACTCTCACGCGCAAACACACACAGAGAAATAATTCAAAACTAACATCTGTATAGGGGTTGTGGGTAGAGTAGATTACGTGTATGTTTTCTTACCCTACTGCCTGCTGGCCCCACAAACTGATGGATACCCACTGAACCATCTTGTTCTGCATCTGCGCCCTCAACACCTACCCAAGCAACCCTAAACCGGCTTTCGTGTGGCATTCATTGTTATTAAGTACCTACCCCGTCCCAGTACACCCACCAGCACCAGCCACCCCTTTTCAGCGCGCATAAGTTGTTGGGAAGTTTTGCCGGTTTTTGTCGTCATCGCCACCACCATCATCATCAACATCAACATCGTTAGAGTGTTGTTAGATTTTTGTTTGTTGTTTTGTTCCGCAAAAAAAAAAGGCAAAAACGCCGGCAGAATACGTTCTTTGACGAAGCCGGTTTGGTCTATAATGCGCATGCACGTCACCTTGAGAAAATATTTCCCTCGCAATTTGTTTTGTTATAGATACATTCGTATGGCTATAGCTAACCGAGATGTATGACTAGGTGAATGTGTATCTATTTGTTCTTTGCATAAATGCATACATTTAGATACTTTGCCGTGAAAAGTTAATAAAGAGGAATTTATTTTGTGGATTACTTTGGTTATTTATGGTATCGATGTTCATTTCTATAAATACAGCGTGAAATTTGAGATACATACTCGTAGTCGTACATGCGACTAGAGTTCGATTCAGTAGATCGAAATAATGTTTGGACTTTGGACGCATGAAGGTAAATTAACGAAATCGATCGGAAATTTAGTTTATCCAGTCATTGAACGGGTTTATAATACCGACGCGGTTGGTTGTCAATGGAAGGCCGTCTCGAAGCATCATCTTAATCTGGTTCTGTCCTTCATCCTTTAAAAATCCGGGTTCAAAGGTTTCTTCTATTGGAGTCGTTCTGGGAAAATTCCAAAGACGCACAACTGGTTGAATAAGGCATACGAATAGGAAAAATTACTGACAGACCACCTATCTAGGTGTCTTCGAATTTAACCTCGAGGGACGACGCAGTATAGGACCTCCTTGCCGTTGGTGGCGCGCACTTGTTCAAATGGACCTTGACCAACTTGGAGTGCGCAACGAGAGGCAATTAGCTAAAGACCGAGCTAAATGGAGAGGTTTGCTGGCTGAGGCCCAGGTTCACCCCGAAATGTAGCGCCACCTATGTAAATAGTACCGATCTAGAATGACGATGACATAATTTGGTCATTAATCTAGGACATCAGTCATTCAATCAAAGTCGATTCACAACTACTTACTTGTACGTACTCAGATGGTGCTACAGTCAGGGGTGGACAAACCTCACAATCGGCTCGGTTATTAGCCTCCATCCTCCAGTTGCGCGCACCAAGTTCGTTGAGGTCCCTTTCCAGTGTTTCGGAACACCAAAGGCAAGGGCTTTCTCTATTGCGTTATCCCTTTGAGAATGGATTTGAAGACTTTTCGGACCGGGGCGTTGATGTCCATTCGCTATCTAGTAACAAAACTAACTGGGACGCTTTCAGAAGAGACTGCAAGGAAAATGTTGCTTTAAATGTACCGCTAAAGACACCGTTCGAAATAGAAGAAGAAATCGACAAACTCGTCGAAGCCATTCAGAGCTCAGCGTGGAAAAACACTCCTTTGCGAAAGACAGAAGCGCGGAACAATAAAGTCAAATACCAGCCTGAAATCGAAGACCTCATACGAGAAAAGAGGAGAGCGCGCAAGAGATGGCAACAATCCCGCGCGCCACCGGATAAAACTTATCTGAACCATCTTTGTAACAAGCTTAAAAAAGTGCTGCAGGACCTAAAAAATCACGAGACTTCTACTTACCTCGAGGGTTTGACCGCTGATAAGTATTCAAACTACTCTCTATGGAAAGCCTTGAAGTCCATAAGGAAACCTGTAATGCACTCGCCGCCAATTAGGAAAGCTAACGGGGAATGGGCAAAAGAAGATAAAGAGAAAGCAGAATTATTTGCCGATCACTTAGAGGAAACGTTCAAGCCGTTCGATGGACAACCGTTGATCGAAGATCCGAATGATAATATGGCACCCGACAACTTTAGAGTAAAAACCGTATCCCTGTCCGAACCTCGAATGACAATACAAAAATTGAAAAATAACAAGGCTCCGGGATATGATTTAATCACTGGTGAAATTTTGAAAGAGCTACCGAAAAAAGTGCTGGTTAAGTTGCTCTACATTATAAATGCTTCCTTAAGACTATTATATGTCCCAAGGCAATGGAAAGTCGCCGAAGTTATTATGGTTCCGAAACCGGGGAAATGTGCAAATGACAAGAAATCATATAGACCCATTTCACTTCTGCCAATAATATCTAAGGTCTTCGAGAAACTTCTGCTGAAACGATTGCAACCAGTAATTGAAGAAAGACACTTGATCCCGGATCATCAATTCGGGTTTCGGGTCAAACATTCCACAATCGATCAGGTGTATCGAATAACGAACGAGATTGAAAAAGATCTAGAAGGGAAAAAAATATGCTCTAGCGCTTTTCTCGACGTATCGCAAGCCTTCGACAAGGTATGGCACGAAGGCCTAAGGTATAAGCTAAGGGTAATCTTACCGGAAAAGTTGTACAGAATATTGGAATCTTATCTTGAAAACAGACTTTTCCGTGTTAGACACGGGAGTGAATATTCGGATTTCAAAGATATCTACGCCGGTGTTCCACAAGGAAGTGTTCTCGGTCCAATCCTGTTCTTGCTCTACACAAGAGATATACCACAAGATGAAGGGACCGTTGTAGCAACGTTCGCAGACGACACGGCTATCCTCGTAACGGATGAGTCAGTCGAATCATCAACGGGAAAACTCCAACGAGCTTTGAACAATGTATGCGAATGGACAAAAACCTGGCGAATAGTCCTCAATGAGACAAAATCAACGCATGTCAATTTTACGTTGAGAAAGATAAACAACTTACCTATATCCATTAACTCGGTACAAATACCTTACGCAAACGAGGCAAAATATTTAGGAATGACCCTAGACGCAAAACTTAAGTGGAAACCACACGTTAAAAAGAAGCGCGAAGAGCTCGAAATCAGATTTAGAGAAATGTATTGGCTACTCGGAAGATACTCGAAGTTAAGCGTATACAACAAACTGCTTCTGTATAAGCAAGTGCTAAAACCGTCTTGGACATATGGTATACAACTTTGGGGTTGTACCAAACCAAGCAATATGGCTCTACTGCAAGCATTTCAAAATAAAATGCTAAGAGCAATCGTGAATGCTCCTTGGTATATAAGGAATAGTGATATTCACAGAGATCTAGGAATTGCTACCGTGAGGGACGAAGTAACAAACTTTGCTCGCAAACTTCGTACCCGTCTTCGTGTTCATTGCAATAATGAAATAATCCGTACTATGGACGTGACAAGCCTTGAGCGCCGACTACAAAGAACAAGACCTTTCGACCTAGCGCCGTAAGGAAAAACCGCATGTAATGACGGTATTAGTAGGTGCCTTCACTGGAAAGCTACCTACCTAACGCGATTAACACTACAGAAGCGTAAACTACTCGTTAAGCCAACTTAGTCGTAGTCATCACAAAAAATGAAAAAATGAGAGGAACGAATTTCCTACTACTATGAGTACGCGCAGCCGGTTCTCATAGTGCCTCTCTGAGGGGGTGAGGTTTAGCCCGTAGGCATATACTGACTAGTACTGATGGCATTGTCAGATATATGAATCGGGCATAACCAATGGTACGGACCATTGGTATCTTTTGAAGATTCCTGCACCTCCAGGCGCAACCAAAAAAAAAAAAAAAAATGTCCATTCGCTCTAGATGCCCTAGCCATCTCAGTCGTACTCTTCTGGCTATGTCGATATCTCTGCACAGCCCGTACAGTTCTTGGTTATATCTTCTCCTCCACTCACCGTCTAAACAGACGGGTCCATAAATCCCTGGAAGAACTTTTCTCTCGATATAACCAAGGGCATCCTCATATGGTTTTGTCAAAGGCCATGCCTCTGTGCCTTACAGCAGGAGTAGGATGATTAGTGTCTTATACAGAGTTACCTTAGTAGTTCGAGATAGGGCTTTGCTACTCAATTACCGTTTTAGCCCATAGAAACAACGATTGGCAAGAGTAATTCTTCGTGTGATCTCCCTACTGATGTTTTTTGTGGAACTGACCATAGAGCCTAGGTAGACAAAGTTCTACTACCTCAAAATTATATCTGTCTATTGTGGCGTTCTGTCCAAAACGCCGATGTTGCGTGTCCTTTTTTGTAGACAACATATATTTTGTTTTGCTTTCATTGACCGCTAGACCCATCTTTGCTGCATCGATCTCAATACTTGTAAATGCCCCATTGACGGCCCGCTGAGTTCTTCCGATTATGTCAATGTCATCGGCATAAGCGAGTAGTTGTACAGACTTGTAAAAGATTGTACCTCCGGTGTTGGCTTGTAAGTTTCGTACAATTCTCTCAATTACTATGTTAAAGAGATCGCATGATAGTGCGTCACCCTGTCTAAAACCTTTCCGGACATCGAACGGTTCGGTGATGTTCTTACCGACTTTGATGGAGCAGCGAGAGTTCTCCATCGTCATTCTGCACAGGCGGACGAGCTTGTCAGGGACGTCGGGACTAGGCATGGCTCTGTATAATTCGTCATTGGCATCTTTGAAATCGATGATGAGGTGGTGCGTATCGATTTTATATTCATGGGTTTTTTCCAAGATCTGCCGTAGTGTGAATATTTGGTCAATGGTTTACTTTCCCGATTTGAAACCGCACTGATAAGGACCTATCAGGTTGTTGACGATCGGTTTTAGGCGTTCACATAATACAGCAGGCAGTATCTTGTATGCGATGTTGAGGAGACTGATACCTCTGTAATTGGCGCAGTTCAGAGGGTCTCCTTTCTTCAAGATCGTGCAAACGATGCTGAGGTTCCATTCATCGGGCATACTTTCGTCCGACCAGATTTTACGGATGAGCAGGTGCATGCTCCTTACCAACTCTCCTCCTGGCTTGAAAAGTTTAGCGGCAAGACCGTCGGCTCCAGCAGCTTCGTTCGATTTAAGTTTAGATATCGCTATCCTCACTTCAGCATGATCGGGTTGACGGGAATCTTGACTGTCATCGTCACTGTTGAATGGCTCCTTCTGCCTGATAGCGGAATATTGATCATCATCGCCGTTTAACAGTCTGCAGAAGTGTTCTTTCCATATCCTCAGCACCGCTTGCGCATTGCCATTTTCGTCCCTGCAGGCTTCTCTTCTGACTTTGAAACCCTGGCATGTTCTTTTTACATTTTGGTAAAATTTTCGAGCATCATTCCTACAATAATGTCTCTCAATCTCCTCGATCGAGCGCTTCTCATGCTCCTTTTTCTTCTTTCTGAAAGTCGATGTTCCTCTTTTGTCCTGCGCACATAGAGCTCGTAAGCACATCTAGACCTTCTATGCAGCGCCGCTTTGTATGCCTCTTGTTTAGCTGCATGTGCTTGCCGACATTCCTCATCAAACCAGGGGTTTCGCTGTGGTGGCCCAAAAAGTTTTTTCACGGTCCCACCCCTCGCGAGCGTCTGACAAACATCCGAGAGTATTGTTGTCACCAAAAAGCTTCTCAAATCGCCGTACGGCATTGAACTGTAGGTCCCTTCCATTCGTGTGAAAAATGTAACGCACACAACATGAGCGGTTGCGAGAAGCTAGGCCCTGGCACTTTAAAGAGCTGTTGCGCCAAATATTTGTTTTTTTTTCTTTTGTTGTGGTGGCCGAGAGAAACTCAGTAAATCAGAGGCGGCATCTCTGATGGCTTGTTGGCAACGCTGCCACTGGTCTTCCGCATTTGCTACTGGCGGCATAGGACTTAGATTAAGATTAAGAGAAACTCGATCGGCAAAGGCTATGGCGGTCTCTTACGATTGTAGCCGCCCGACGTCCAATTTCCTCACAGTATTTCGTTGATTTCGCTCCGTTCTGGATATCCACATCCGTACCTTGGCTACAATTAGGTCCACGTTGGCTCCTCGGAAAGTCCGGACACCCAGAATTCTAGAAGAGTGCGTTGCGTCGATCGCAATGCGATCGATTTGGTTGACGATTTTTCGATCAAAGGAGAGCCATGTTCATTTGTGAATATCGAGACGTGGGAACCGCGTACTAGCTACGACAAAGTTTCGCCCCGCCACAAAGTCGATTAGCCTGAGTCCGTTGCCGGATGTGATGTCGCGCAGGCTGTGCTTTCCGACCACGCTACTAAAGACTTCCTCTCTTCGTAGCTTTGCGTTAAAGTCGCCTATGATAATTTCAATGTCGTGGCTAGGGCATTGCTCATACGTCTTTTCCAAGAGCTGTTAGAAGTCATCCTTTATCGCGTCGTCCTTCTCCTCGTGAGGAGCGTGAACGCATATTAGGCTAATGTTGGCAAAGGCGAACCCCACAGGCGGATCAGTAGAAATGCGGTGAAATGAAAGGGTTGTGATCCCTTATTTGCGGATCATAACCTCGCTGATAAAAGGAAGAAGATGAGGAAGTTGGCGAATTTAGCCTTGACACGGATAGTCATGAGACGTTCGTTTACATGCCAGAAACTCAAGACTTCTTGCCTAAGTCTGCCTTAAATGACAAATCCGCACCCGAATAGATGCTGTCCTTGTTGTCTGTAGTAGTAAATGTCACAGTTTTTCATACTCCTTTTGCCCGGCCCATCCCATCGCTCTTCTTGGATGGCGGTCATGTCTGCTTTGAGACACTCTAGGGGCTTGGCAAGTTGTTCGGCTGCACGTGGTTTGTAGAGGGACCTAACATTCCATGTGCAGACACGAAGAGTTTTGTCCTTTCTATGTTTGCTAGTGTCGTCAACAGTAGAATCATCTGTATTCGAGGTTGTTGGTTGCTTCGTAACCGAAGGTTTTTTACGTGGTAGGGAAGTTAACCCGACGGCACAATCCCCAACTTGGAGGACCAGATCCTTTTTTAGCAACCCCTAGGACAAGGGGCCGGGTACACCGATCCACCCACTTCGGGGATATGAGCGCTGCCGTTGGCCCATTAAGGGTTCATCTACCACCATCTCTTTTTCAATACCCTGGCGTAGTATTGAAAATCCTTACAAACCTCAGCTCCAAATATGTTGAAGTATCTCCGGTAAGGTATCCGCTGGTCTGTAGACGTCACCGTTGGTTCCATCGGGAGAATTCATCCGCCACACGTCCTCCTTCTGAGGAGCTCTTACTAAACTTCTGAGACGCATATTTCAGCCAATCAGGTCAACAAGAAATGCCTCGGCCGGTTATACATATGCATGCTGAAGTTCACCCAGATATGCTTCCGCAGATTTGAGTGTTCACCTATATTATATCCGTATATCTTCAGACTCAGCATACGCTCATCGTTAGTTCACTCCCAGATAGCTATCCAGCGGGCACCACGAGGAGGTGATGATGCGATTTTGCCACGCCGGCTTAGTTGTAGTATTAACTTTGAAGAGACGTGTTTTTTTAGTGAGTAAAAATCTCACACTACCATAAGTACGTGCGGTCAGGCCTTATGGTGTCTTTAGAAGATTTTTCACCTACTCTCGGCAAAAAAAAAAAATCAGACCAGGCGACGAAAAACCATTTTTAACTCACTTGACGAAGCCTCAGAGAAAAACTAGACACACCCCACCATCACATCTTCACATCCAGGTTACATGAGTTTGTGGCATCAAAACTGCACCTAGTGGTAATTGGGTTCTTCTTTTCTAAGTAGAACAACCACACCTACATACCAACCTACATTTTTGAGTTCAATGGTGCAAGGATTGCTGGTACCCAGGGCTTCCCATGGTGCAAATCAAACTGATAGTGGTCTTCATGTCAGTAAATCGGGGATTCCCCTCAACACCGTTCGCCCTATCTCTTCAAAGAGATTAACAACAGCTGATGCAGTGAAATCTAATCAAACTTAATCAGCAATTTACAACACAACTACTAAAGTTCCACACTCATTCAATGTCGGACCATAAAAGTCGTCGATTGAGTACTTAAAAGAAGGAAATCAGCACAGCAACGATTTTACGTGATTTGTCAGAATTTTATTTTTAAAACAAAAATTCGATGTTTTCAGACGACGACGGCGGACCGTAGCAATCGTTGGCTTGAACTCAAACAAAAATCGAAATTTCTATTTGCAGACATTTCGGTTGCATTTTGTGTCGTATTTCTCTAATTAGGAATCGGGGCCCACCGGCGGCGTCGCGCCATAGTCCCATCGAAGTACCCTGAATGGCTGCGAGAAATTGGTGCCAAAATTATTATTTTGACTTTGTAATGTTCCAAATCGACATTGGCGCAAAATTTCCACTCAAAAACGCTCTCGTCAAGTGTTGAAAATATTTGAATTCTTTCATTTGACTGACCACATCTGGTGGTGGTTAGTGGGTAGATGGTGTAGCGGAACAGGAAATTTAATTATGCATTTTGTGCTTTTGCACAATGAGGGTGGCGGGGGTGCAATGAGAGATGGGGAAGGAACGAGACGTAGAAATTGCATGGACTAGTTGGTATTTTTAGAGAGGAAAATTCCTTTCCAGCAAGGTCAGCCGCGAGGTAACTAATGAGTCAAAGTTTTTCTTTGACACATCGTACATTGCATTGCGTGTATGGTAGTTTAGATATTTAGCATTATTGCGACATTTCCGATGCGGATTGGGGCGGAATTCGAGCAGGAGTGATGACATTTTTGATATTCAAAATTTGTACGTAATAGTTTTTGGCTTTTATTCAATAATAAATAATTTATTTTTATTTCTCTACTTTCAGGTAAGTTAGCTGAGATGTATTACAAGTATCTTTTCCTACTGCAAGTAAGTTTCTCTGAAAATTAGTATCTACCCGAAATATACTTCGGAAAGCGGGTACGCCTTGTCCTATAGGTACTGTACATGGGTTCTTTAGATTTTTTTTTTTTTTATCGAATTACATACGCTAGTTGTTCGGCGTTACCTACCCCGGTAAAAACCATGAGTTAGGCTCGGCTGGAGCCCAGTCCATGTTCTGTGCCCTTACGAACGTGTAACGGAGGTGAAAAATCTCTAAAGAAACTTGGTTGTTCTCGGTTACCAAGTAGTATGTGACTCTAACGGCACTAAAAAACACCTCCTTAATCAGGACCGATCTATGTAAGATCGACAAATGATTTTTCTTTCTTATATTTAAAATCACGTTGAGGAAAGTTTAAAATTTTAAGTACTTTCCACAGCTTTTAGACCATTAGCTCGTGAGGCTTGGTTCTTCTTAATCTCCCGATATTGTCTCATACATTTAAGACGGTTTCTACCTCGGAGACACAGCGTGCTTTCTAACCACTTCCGTCACCATGTCGACTTGTAGGTCACGGTGCAAATCGCTATTTCTTACGTACCAACGGGCATTTGTTATTCCACGAAGGACTTTGTTTTGGAATGTCTGTATAGTTTGAATATTTGTTTTCTTTGTGCAGCCCCATAATTGGATGCCGTATGTCCAGATAGGCTTCAATACTTGCTTATATAGCAAGATTTTGTTCTGGATAGACATATCTGAGTCTCTTCCTAGTAACCAGTACATTTTTCTATATTTAAAGTTCAGTTCTTCTCTTTTCTTTTTAATGCGCTCTTTCCATTTTAGCTTTACGTCCAAAGTCATTCGAAGGCACTTTGCTGTATTGGCTCAGGGTACAATTTGATTGTTAATGAATATCGGAAGGTTATTTATCTTTCTATTTGTGAAGTTTATGTGAGTTGACTTTGTCTGATTGAGTTTGATACGCCATTGTTGCGTCCAATCACTTACTCTATTGACTGCGTTCTGTAGTTTCTCTGTCGCCTTCACAGTGCATTTATCACGTGCTAATATGGTATTGTTGTCTACAGGAATATCCCTGGTAGACAACAGACATAGGGTTGGTCCTAAGACACTTCCCTGTGGAACACCTGCTTCAATTTTGTTTAGTTCCAAATATTCTTGTTCGTATCGGACTCGGAAGAGTCGATCTGTAATATAGGATTTCAGTATTTCGTAATACTGTCTAGGTAAATCCCTATGCAGTTTATACTCAAGGCCCTCATGGCAAACCTTGTCAAAGGCTTGAGCAACATCTAAAAATAGTGCCGAACAGACTTGTCTTTCTTCCAGTGCTTTTTCCACTATATCCGTAATTCGGTGTACTTGGTCTATCGTGGAATGTTTATTTCTAAATCCAAACTGATGATTCGGGATTAGACTTCTTTCTTAGATGATTTTGCTAAGCCTTTTCAGGAGTAATTTTTCGAAAACCTTTGCCGTAATTGGTATAAGGGATATCGGTCTATAAAAAGTTACTTCTGTTGGTGGTTTTCCTTGCTTTTGTATTACAATTACTTCAGCAATTTTCCAATGATGTGGGACATATCGGGTCATTAGACATGTGTTTAGTATAAATTGGAGTTTTTTTTAAGGCTGTGAATGGCATTTCTTTCAAAACCTGGACAGTTATTAAATCGTAACTAAATCGTAAATCGTTTTTTATTTGACAACTGATGTTGACACATGCTTCTTACTTCTCTGAGCGTGACAAGGGGGATTTCAGCTTCATCCCTTTTATCAACAAACTCTAGATTTTCAGTAGCTGTACTTGTCGAGAATGGTTTGAAATCGTTCGATAGATGTCCTGCGAACAGATCAGCTTTTTGTTTCGGGTTTCCGATCTATTTACCGTCTGGTGCTTTCAAGGGCGGGTTATGAAACTGAGGTCTTTTTGGACACTTAGCTGCTTTCCACAAGGAGTAGTCGGTGGACGCATCCATCGTTAAGCTTTGTAGAAATCTACTAAGTGACTCATTTTTGAATTCATAGATTCGTTTTTTAAGATCATTGTTAAGACGGTTGAACACAGCCTTATCGCCTGGGAACCTCGTGGTTTGCCATTTTCTAGGAGCCCTTCTTTTTTCTAATATCGGCTCCCTTATCACAGCAGGGTATTTTGTTTCAAGTTGCCTCCTGCTCAAATCTGCCGCCTGTTGTACATCAGCAATGAATTGTTGCACTTCATGATCAATTTGCTCTCTTGTTTCCATAGGAGATCTTAGGTTTATAAAACTTTCTAACTTTTCTCTGAATTCAATCCAGTTCGTTCTTTTTTTTTTGCACTTCCGTTTCACTTAGTGACAAGATTACCGGAGTATGATCTGACGATAGGTCATAATTTCCTTCAACAGTTATATGATTTCGTTTAATACCTAAAATCAACTAGGTCTGGTATTTTGTTGGGATCAGATGGCCAGTATGTAGGCAATCCAGAGGAAAAGAGTTCGCAGTTATATTTGCGACCTGCTTGATAAAGCCTTCTTGGTTCTTAAGATAGCTATGCTATAAGTATCAATTCCGAATATGAAAGTATACTAAACCAGACTCTCACTCTAATTCTTAAGTATCACTCTCTGTCAGGCTTCAACCTGGATACAACCCACAAGCTTGGTGGGTCGAAAATATGGTGTTTATTCCAAAGCTAAGTAGCAAACTCAGTCAGCTACCCAAATCCTACCGTTCAATTAGCTTAACATCAATTTTCTTGCAAACCATGGAAAGACTGTTGGGTATTTATATAAGAGGCACTCTAGTCAATATACATCCAGGAGGGGTCGGTTCACCGAAAGTGTTCTTCTCTGTCTCGTCACAGAGATTTATTTTAATTTTTTTTTTTGTCGGGATAGGAAACGCTCAACTGGGGCACTCAGACGCAACTGGTCCATTGTACTACCAGAGAGTTAACCCTGATTTACCCTTTTTATTGGAATTTACTTGTTTTTCTTAGAAAGCCAAGCAAGCACTTTAGTGATGAGGAGCTTACAATACCAGCACTCACCACATCAGCACCGCGGATTTGCCACCTGATACGAGCAAATTCCGGAGATACGAGATAATGTTCCGCAGTGTCGTCGCTCTCTCCACAAGCGTCGCAGATTCTAGACACTAAATCTCAACACGCTAAGGTACTTGGTGAAAACTAAGTGACCTGTCAAGACGCTAATAAGTTGTCTACAGTCTTTTCTGCTGAGAGACAGCAAGAATGCCGCTGATTTCTTACAGACGTCCGGGAGCATGCGTTTAGTCAACCTGCATTCTTGAGAGTCATGCCACACACAATTGTGCTCGTGAGAGACCCCATCGTCAATGGAAACCATAACCGAGGACGCAGGGAGTCCCAACTCAGGTTCGGGACCTGTGAAAGCCTCATCTGAGCCTTCTCTAGCAATTTCATCGTAGATCTTGTTCCCCAAGATCCCAGTGCGACCTGGGCTCTAGATAAGAGACAGAGAATTCAGTAACTGAGTTCAAAGAGTTTTTGGTTTCATGAACTATTTTGGAATTGGTTAAAGGGTTAGGCAAGACCTTAAGCGCAGCCTGACTGTCACTACAAACACAAATGTTATGACCCTTCCACGTGTTCTTCAGAACATAGTAGTTCATGGCCGTAAGCGCAGCCTGACTGTCACTACAAACACAAATGTTACGACCCTTCCACCTGTTCTTCAGAACATAGTAGTTCATGGTCGTTAGGATTGCATGTCACAGAGATAGATTCAACCTATTGTTCTAAAGAAACCGCATTCCTTGACATAGAAGGTGCTTTTTATAACACCGGCTATGACCCCATCACTAGTGCCATGAGACGCAGGGAATCGATCAACCTGCAACTAGATGGGTTGGGACTATGTTCGATAGTCGCATAATAACATCTACATCAGGAAAAGTCTCTGTGCGGTCTGCGCAGCAAAAAACTGCCCCCAAGGTGGCATCCTCCCGTCTCTCTTCTTTTTGTTTTTTTTTTTTGTGCCGGAAGGTGGGAATCTTTTAAAGACGGAACGTGACTTCCATCCACTAAACCCACATCCCTTCCTATTCCTGGTACTCGCGGCGCTGCCATCAAGCATTTCATCACGAAGGGGACTTCATCCTTAGGTACTCGGCTGATTCATGTTGGCAGCCTCCTATGCTGCTCCTTATATATTCAACTGCTTTCCAGCCATCTTTACTGCTCATCATCTGTCTGGTGATGTTGTCTGGGGTTATATCCTTACACAGTTTGTTCACCAGCAGGTGTCGTTCTCCATAGTATCGTGGAGGATGGAACTTACTCACCCTGATTGCCGTTGGCATTTGTCGTTTTTCGACGATTGTCGTTTTATTCATAGCTACGACCTGCTGACCGTTAGACATTACTAAGCAGTTTGTTTGCCGTGTAGAATACTTTTACAACTCTTTCACAGTGAAAAAGTTATGAAAACGGATTCGTGCAACATCTGGAGAATAAAACGACAATCGTCGAAAAGCGACAAACGCCAACGACAATCTGGGTGAATGTGTTCCGCTTCCTTGACTACTTCCGTCCACGTTGGGCAATACGTGTTGTCGTCGAGTCCATACCTGTGGAGGTAGGCTTTGAAGCAACCATGGCCAGTAAGCATCTGGGTCAGGTAGAAATTCAGCTCTCCATGCTTCATATTGACCCAAGCGTCTATATCGGGAATCGATCTCTGCGTCCACCTGCCTTTATCAGAGTGATCCCATCTCCCCTGTCATTCATCCAGACTCGCCATTGGTGGTACCTCAGTGACATTTCGACTCATTACAATTGGTGCCGCTGTCCGGTTGGCGCAGTATTTCCACTGAGCTTCTTTAGATAGAGGGTCTATTGGTACCATGTCAGTCACTACACGTGCCGCGTCGTAGGAGGTTGTTCGGAATGCGCGTTGATTCTGTAAGCTGTCTCCGTCTTCCTTCTATCTGACCTCGTCTTCATGGCACAAGCCCATATTTAGGAGCCGTAGAGCATTATCAATACCGCAACTCTAGCTAAGAGCAATCTTTTATTGTGCTTTTGTCCGCCAATATTTGGAGTGATCCTTTCCAGGGGCTTTATTTTGTATTACGTTTCTATAGCAAATGTGTACAAACTCAATTTTCAAGTAATTTAAGTGACGCTTGATGGATGTTTTGACGATCTAACTTTCGGAAATTTTTGATTTTGAGTTGGAAGCACTTACACCCAATCCGAGAACCATACAAAATACCAATTCATTTTAGAATCGGATTACATTTCCGAATGGCAATCCGAATCCGAAAGCAGTACAAAATAAGGCCCCTGGGCAGCCGTTGCCTCTGCTGCCTTTTCAGCTGCATATTGCCAAAGTACTTCAGCTCTGGTTTGGAAACTACCACGTGATTACCCACGGTTACTCTTATAGTCTCCATGAATCGCCTGCTGCTTATGAGCATTACTTTTGTTTTTCTCGCTGCAAGTTGTAGGCCCAGTCCTGAACCATCGCATAGTTTTTGGTCGGGGACTGCTGTCCTATTCTATTCTATCGTATTTACTTCCGCACGGTACTACCGTCAAGTATTTTGTCATTATAGAACTTCAGCTTTCGTTCGTTTTACTCACGTTTGAGTTACCATTTGGTATCGGTCCTGATTTCCTCTGCCTCTTGCCCTCCATTTCAAGGTTCTTTCAATATGACTTTTGACGTCTTTGCTCGCTTATTAGAAGACATTGGAAGAATACGCCTACTGGGGCAACCGTAGTTTATATTGGTGAGGAGTTATCGTGTCCGCATCTATAAAGATATGCTCGATAGCTGCCATCCTCTGACGAAAATAGAAGAAGCCGACTTCGAGGTGCCTATTTGTCCACTTTGTTATGTATGCTTCATTTCTGTTGCCTAAATGGCGTCCTTCGAATTCTCTATATGACGCTCGAGTATCCGGGTCTCTAGCATTATATATTCAATGCTGCTCATCCGCCAGAATGTCTACAAGCAACCCACGTCGTCTGACACTAGTCCAAAAACACTTCACACTTTTAGTCTGCATAAACGGTACACAGATGTGACCTTTCTCTCAGGTAATCCGATTTGATGATCCTTGTCCATATTGGTGTACTCCTCAAAGAAATAGAGTGCAGCAGTTTCGATAGGACGAGCCGTATATGATGAAAATGTGCCTCGTCAGAAAAGATGATTTTTCGCCCAAAATCGTTGTCCAATTCAAGCTGCTCTAAGGCCCAAACTGCGAAGCGATAACGAAGCGGATGGTCGTGCGCTTTCAATTGCTGAATCAATTGGACCTTGTAAGCGAATAATCCCAGATCTGTGTGCAGAATTCTCCTCAGGCTAGTGCGTGAAATGTTGAGATCGATGGCGAGTTGATGTTCGTGAATTGAGTCTCACACTCTCGGCTACAGCAGCCACATTCTCGTCTGTGTGCACCGTACGACGACGGGGACCATAAGTGTTGTCCACTAGCATACCAGTCTCACGAAATTTTTGTACAAACTTGCGTACAGCAGGCGCGGTGGGTGCTTCATTTCGGCCAAAACTTCGTTTCAAAAAACGCACTGTTTGGGCTACACAGCACTCACTTTGGAAATAAGTTTTCAATATTTCCCAATGTTGTTCAAGCGTAAAGCGACTCATTTCGTTCCGCGGATGTATGATACTGACTTTCTGTCAAGATTTCGAGCGGGAAACAGCTGCCAGTGTCAAAATAACCTATGATTTAAAAAGAAATCACTAGATGGCCCACCCGTTACGTGTGTCTATAAATACACGTGTATTTATAAATTTGCGCCTTATAGGTAGGTAAGGAAATTAATCCACGTGTTTGTTTATTTTATACTGCGCCCAAAAGTACACAAGAAAATCAGTACTTCCCACATATTTCGGATGTATTTTTTAATCTCTGTGTTTATGTATTTTAATATCTTAATCCCCTTGAGGAATATCGTGATGATTCTTATTGGAGATCGAGACCAAACCTCTAGGGTATAGAATGGTAAAGTTTTACTAATATCGCTCAATTAGTTTTTGCATGATACCTGCGCAAAGACGACGATCTTTTTATTATATGTACAGATTAGTCGAGAAATGTTGCTATTTCCCGACTAGCAAGTTACATACGTTGTTTGCTTGTTCGACTTCTGACATTTAAACACACTTGTAAACATCGCGATTAACAAAAGTAATAGTCTACTCTCCCATGGTATGTAAAATCCACCAATTAGTTCACTCCCGCACACCCTCATTCTATTTTATAGCCATGCAACATAAAAGTACACTAAACGTTCCCATAAAACAAAATCTATAAATTTTCAAGTCCGAAAACCACCCTCCAACCCCAGGTAACCATTTAAAATTGCACTTGTCTCGCTTCCGAAATCCATGACTTCATTCAAGGCATTATGTGTGGCATTTTTATGAGGTTAAACTCTGACCTTCAACTGGTAGACATCTACCCCCAAAATCTACACGCAATACAACAAAAACTTCACAACTGGTTCCATAAAAAAAAAGAACTTCCCCAAAAAAAAAAAAATTACGTATACGCCACCACTAACTCCATATCCTGCTGTCAGTCATACGTGCTCGTAAAATATGTTAAAAAAAATTAACTTCTGCCATAAAAGTAGACTTAAAGCATTTTTTACTACCAAAAGTCGATTATTCCAGGTGAGAACAATGTATGGGTTAAGGTAATTAATTCAAAACGAATTAATAACCAACACCGAACCAAATAAATATTCAACTGGAAAATGTCTAGACATGACACGAATACACCATTGTGTATCTGTATCTACGGTGAGGTGAAATTTCCGCCAAAAAAAATATGAAATATAGTCATTGACCCGAAAACCAAAAAAAAAAAAAAAAACTAAACTCGGTTGATACTCATCCACCAGATGCACTTGACTTAACATGTGTTCTAAGTACTTTGTAAAGTTTATTAGATATGACATTTTCCTGCCAGTTATGCAAATATCATCAACAGATCATGTCGGTCTGTCGCACCCCCCCCCCCGCGACATTGGCTGACGTTGGTCGTTTTAATAATGATTTGTTGCGCGCAACACACATATCATTGACCGGAATGCAATCAACCTATTTCAAGGCCAACAATTTGTATTTAAATAGAGAAAAAGTAGAAAAACAACTTCAAGTTGATTGTACTAGAGTGCATACTGGGGTGGGGAATGGGGGTTGTTTATTGCCGAAACGGTGACTTCTAAACGTAAACAAAATTCCAACACCAGTATACGGAGGGTGATAGTACGGGGGAGGATTTTTATTGGCATAGACTTCGAACTTTTCGTACCCCATGCACACTCTTGCCATCTATTTGTGGGTAAACATTTTTTTTTTTTTTTTTCTTGTTTATGGGTATATTTTTGAAAATACATATTTTTGAATCGATCACGATTATCGGGTTGAAAATGACCTATGCCCCTGTCGAGGGGTTAATGAAACCAATTGAAACTCATGCAAATGAAATCGAATAGAATTATTCTTGATTGTGGGGATATTTTGAAAATCACGTTTTCGAACATATGCGAGCATAATCCATCGGGTTGAGTGGAATGACTTGAAGCTGTCGATAGAACGGGTGGGAAATTAAACTGATCAAATGTGTAGATCTTGGAAATGACGTCTCAACATGGCCTCAACATAGAGAGTATTGAAAGGTGTAAATTAATTTTTGAAATATTCGCAAAGGGACCTATTAGATCAACTATCTGAAGCCCCTTATCCATGCAGAAAGTGTCAAAGTACGGAAGTTAGACCAGGAGTTATTGTAGATAACTAACTGCTGACTCAAAAGAGTTCAATACTTCTAAGATAGACTGAGAATTCCTGACTTAAAACGACTTCGAATAAGGAGCTAGTTCAGGTATTATGAGAGACATATTGCAGTCGTCGTTTTCAGTCGGGTTGGGTACCCCAAAATATAATTGAAAAGCATCTTGCAGAGCAAATTTTTTTATCGTCTTCTGAGCTCACTGGCAATTTCGAAGCATTTTTCGACCCATTTAGGTTAGGCAGGATTATGGGGTTTTTGTAAAACACTATGGACAAAGGTGGACCCCTTACGATCCCTAGACCACCTTCACGCAAAAGACCTAAACCAATTCTCCCATACACTTAATTTCCCTACAGCTTGAAAATATCATTATTGTGGTTCAAGGACCTTACCTCATCTCTAGGTTGTCGAAGAAATATCTTCCAATGTGCTTTAGCCTTGGCCTTCACAGAGTACGAGTACATCTGTTATGTGCTCTGAGACATATAGTTATGTCATTGCAGTACCTTCAAACATTCGTGTTCGATAAACCTAGTCTCATAGCATGCTTCTTTAGAATACAAACGCCAGAGTGTATTCCTATCGCAGTTCTAAGCCGTGATCTTTTTACTTTTATGATCTCCCCAGATCTCCTGCGGTCTAACACAGGCCACAAGGCCTTGGATATCTTATGACCATCCAGGTCGGACTATCTTAATCTGTTGATGATTTTATCACGAATAATTCCTCCAGCCACGCACCTTGGTGGTTTAATGCTACCAATTATGTCCCTATGCAGGAGCTCTGCTCGTCTTTTGGCCAGCGCATCGGCCTTTTCGTTGTCCTCTATTTCGCAGTGTTCAGGTACCCAACGTAATCCAACACGGTTCTGCGTACATAATGCCTTGAGCATTTTGCGGCAATTCGTGACGATCTCAGATCTAATGACGTAGAACTCTAGCGCCCTCAGCCCAACCTGACTGTCAATGTAGATGGCGATATTCTTTTCGGATATTGATCCCATCTCAAGTAATTCTGCAGTTTTAAGTATAGCTAGAGCCTCTGCTTGGAACATACTGCATGTGTCCGGAAGTCTCAGCGTAGGTTAATATCTTTCGAGTATATACCTGACCCTGTGCCCTCTCTGGTCTTAGAACCATTTATGTATACTGTGGACAAAGACTGTATTCCTTTGCCAATCCTCTCTAACAGGATACATTACTTTGTATGGTGTGACGAAGTCTAAGGTACCAAGGATGTCATCCAATTCATCAGTGATATCGGGAAATGTTTCCTTAAGAATAGAGAATGGACATTACTGGTCTTGCAGAGACCTACTACGTTAGTGAGCGGAAGCGCATTGTTGGCCGCTTGAAATTTGATTTGTAGGTCAAGTGGTAAAAGATATAGAAGGATCTTGGGTGCAACCGTAGGCGTTGTGCGTAGAGCACCCGTGATGGCAGTGCAGGCAGTTCTTTGTACCATGTCCAACATATTCCGTATGTTGTTCGTATTTGTTGCCTTTCACCACACAAGAGCCCCATACGTAAGAATGTGTCTGATTATCGTGATGTATAGTCAGTGCATCAGTGCAGGCTTCAGGACCCATTTTTTCCCCCCAGTCCTCTTACAAATGAAGAGAGTATTGTAAGCCTTGCGGACTCTTTCCTGTATATGAAATTTTCAGTTTAGGTTCCTGTCTAGCGTTATACCTAGATATCTAGCGCGATCCGAAGGGGAAAGCCCCACCCCTGCTAGCTTAGATAGTTTGAAGGGTGATTCCTTATATTTTCCGCTGAAGAGTACCAATTCTATTTTATCTGGGTTGACGTATTGTCCACACCCTTTAACCCATTTTTCGAGACTATTAGGAGCTGATTCCATCATTTCACTTAGTGTCTCTAGGAATTTTCCCTGTACTAAAATCACCACGTAGTCCGCGTTAGCAGTGACGCGTATACCTGTATTGCTTAGTTCTTTTAGTATCCCATCGATGACTAGAACCCAGAGGAGGGGTGAGATAACGACTCCCTGGCGAGTCCCGCTAGTTATGTATTTTCTTATTGAACTATTTCCGATAGTGGAGTTATTGCTTATAGTGTCAAGGATATTGCAAAGCCAATTGGTGATGCTATGCTCGACATTTATAGTTTCTATGGCCCTTCTTCATTATTGAAAGTACCTTCTGTATCTGGGAGGCTGTTAGTGCAAATTCCTTATGGTGAAGGCTTGTGTCATGGCTACTACGTCATGTAAAGCTGTTTCCTATTTTTTAAGATTTGCATAGAGTGCCGTTCCAAGACTTACTTCTGATATGAATGTCAAGAAGTATTTCAAGTGTCTTGAGGAGGAATGACGAAGGACTAATGAGTCTATAATCTTTCGCTTAACTGTGGCTTAGTTTACCTGCTTTAGGTATGAATATAACCCGCACTTTCCTCCATGCCACTGATACGTAGCATAACCTTAAATTGTAAAAATGTCCCTAAGCCCCATTGGAAAAGCGGCGTTTAAAAATGTATCCTGTTTAAAAATGTCATTGAAAAGCGGGCCAAATCGAAAGCTTGTCATGCAGTCTCAAGGCTGACAAAAAGCTACTGATATGTATTTGCAAGAATAATACTGGTTGTACTTGTTACCAAATCCCAGAATCGCCCAGTTCATCCTATAAGAAGAGGGCTGCTTACTCGACCTCATGTCTCCTTAGTTGGTTAGTTCGAACTGCAGACTCAAGGATATGAAGACCGTTCACATCCACCATACTCCCCAACCATTGCTCCTTCATCTTAACTGATCGATGCAACTCTTCCTGCATGATAAAACGTTCAGCAATTTGGAATTCATCCAGTCTGTGATGGTGGATTATTCGACTTCAAAACAGTTTCTGTGTTCAAAGGAGCCTGGGTCCTAGATGGTAGAGGCCTAAGCAGATTCTGAGAAAGCGGAATGTGTCCCGGTGTCCCTCGCGTCACCACAGCTTTAACAGAGATCAGCGCTGCTTTCTTTATTTTAATTTCAAGTACTATGCCCTGTAATTAGCCTTACAAGAGTTATATATATTTCTGGAATAGTCCTTGAGTTTTGGCTTTATTGAAGAGCGACAACAATTTTCCTGGTGTAGCACAGGTTGCAGCGAACTCCATCTACTGGTTTCATACTTTCGCATATCGGGGCTAGTATCATTGGATACTGTCTGATAGGCAAGCATGCTACAAGGCTAGGCCTCTTTGCGAACGACTTTTGTGGAAGCTGTATGGATGAAGAAACTATCTCCCGTAGAACAAAGCTTCACCTAGGAGCCCCCTATTACAACGACCTGAAAAACATCGACAGTAAGAGCCTCCTACGCTTCGTAAGAAATTCAAATGGTTTAACGGGTAGGTAGGAGAAACTTTCTCCTATGATCCACGTGGTATAGCATGGGACCTATTATTGGTCTAAGTGTGATGGCGAGCCACTTCAACCTAACCTAACCTAACCTACTTTATGCTTATACATAGATTGTTGTAGATTGATGTTTGAGGTGCGGTAAGGTCGCCTTATCGCTGCCGGCACATGAGGCCTGTTGTGGTTTCCTCTCATCTTAAAGCTCCATCAATATGCCCGATTTGGTGATGAACTCTTCTATACTTTTGAGTGAGCTTGCAGATGGGTCTTCTGCTTCAAGGTAGAATTTACCTAAGCAACGATGACGTGCTCTGACGATGATGATGATGCTTATACATAGGATGAAGCAATTACTAAGCGGTGAGCTTGCTCTTCGTCTATCGCAGAACCCCCTCAGCAGTATACTAGCATTTTCATTATTTGGTATGCCCTTTTTCTCACGATAATGGGGCTTTACTACAAAAATACTCAGTTCTTCACGGCTGCACTTCACAACAACGAAGCAATTGTCTTTATTGCTCTTATTTTTATACTGACTAACCTGCCAAAGTATCGGCTCAGTAAAGATTGCCTTTGGTCGAAGGTTTGATTGATTGGCATATGCCCGGCCCAATTTATAGAGTTCTCATGACCTTCTTAGTTCTCCGGAAAAAATATTCCGACTATCAGTTTCAGCAATCATCAGCCACCCGAGTATAAAGGAAAACGAATTACATCGAAGTTTTTCCAACCACTGCCTCAAATAAAGGTTCCTGCGTGGTAGTACAATGGACCGGAGAGTCTGAGCTTTGGGATTTGGGTTTCCTTTTATTAAAAAAAGGTTCGCTACATTCGATTTGAGCTTCTTATTCGTACGATTTGGTCATCGTTATAGTTTCCGCACGACTAATCTTTTCCATCTTGTCCGACGTGAAATCACTGTTTCGATACCGTAAAAGGTAAGATTTCAAGAGCATTTCCCTACAACAGATAAGTAGCCGAGTCACTGCCCTATGGTTGTTGTCTTTGCCTTGCGCTTTTGTACAGCTTCCAAAGCTAACGCCGATTCCATCTGTCGATCATGATGTCAACTTCCTCATTTCTATCATTTTTGCAAAATATAAGATTTCAAGAGCATTTCCCTCCAACAGATAAGTAGCCGAGTCCACTGCCCTATGGTTGATGTCTTGGTCATGTGCTTTTTACAGCTTTCAGAGAGAGGATAACGCCGATTTCTTCTATCGATCATAATGTCAGCTTCCTCATTTCTATCTTTTTTGCAAAATATAAGATTTCAAGAGCATTTCCCTCCAACAGATAATTAGCCGAGTTACTGCCCTATGGCTGATATCTTTGCGTTGCGCTTTTTTTTACAGCTTCCAGAAAGAGGATAACGCCGATTCCATCTGTCGATCATAGTGTGAGCTTCCTCATTTCTATCCCTTGTGCTTTTTGCTATTCCGTCGCGTTATGAAACGATAATCCTCGAAATTGTATGTTGGAATCAGGGTAAATCTTCTTGATGATATGGCCAAAGAAAACTTTAAGTAACCACAGGTCATCGTTTGATTCGTTTGATCAGGACATAAGAAGGCGACCCTCAGGAGGAATAAATAGAAAGCGGATTCCAATAAGAACAGAAGTCATTTTTCACCTACCTCGGTCGCGCGCAAGTACCAAACTGCCTTAAATAATCTAGCTTTGACATGAATCACGTTTGAACTGCTTGAATGCGTTCAAAGATCAAACAAACACTTCCTTCATATTGATGTGCAATCTAATAGACACAGCCTTCGAGATTTATCTGTCAAAGTCCCACCCATTATGACAACAAATTGACATCCCGCACGCTTTCTTCTCATTCTGTGCTCGATGATCACATGAACAGCGTTCGTATAGTTGTTCGTCTACACCCATTCTAGGTTTCCTGTATGAGTTCCCTTTCCGAGATTTATCCGTCAAAGTCCCACCCATTATGACAACAAATTGACAGCCCGCACGTTTTCTTGTCACTCTGTGCTCCATGATCACATGAACAACTTTCGTAAAGTTGTTCGTCTACACCCATTCTAGATTTTCCAGTCTGACTTTCTTGAAACCAAAATTGTGTCACTCCTTAACAACGTGTTCCCTAAAGAAAAAAAAGAACGTAAGCGACATGGAAACATCGAGTACCTTGACACCACTCCCAAAACTACCGAAAACAACAAACCGATATAAACGCTTTTAATTGCACTCCAATATCCGGTCGATAATTTGATTTTTTTTTTTTTAAACAAACAATCTGTCATTCTTTTGTCCAATTTTGTTGTTACCAACCCTAACTGATACACCATTGAACGACCCCTTTTCCCCCCACCCCCAACAAATTAGCTCGTACACCTCTACCTGCAACACAATGAAACAAAAGTGCACACAACCATTCTGTGCAAGCCGCCCCAAGGTCAAGTATTTATGAAATGACGCAAGCGGTGTGTCGACACAAAGTATCTACAGGCAAACGCGTATTTCTTTCGTCTTCGTCTAATTTTATTTCGCACAAGAAAAAAACAAAAAACGAATAAAAACTCAGCTGTTAGTGATAAAACATCGAGACAAATAAAAATTTTAAAAAAAATAAAAATGATTTGATATTTGCCGGTAGAATGACGTGATAATCTACACTGCTGTTGCGCGCCGGTAGAAAGCAATCAGCGTCGGTGGTTGTTTTTTTTTTAATTAAATTTCGCTTTCTTTTTTCATCCCCTCTAAAAAAAGATAAATTAAAACATATACAACAAGTTTATAAAACAAAATGTTAGGCGATTACGACAGAGAGCAAGAGTTATTTTTAGAAACTCTCTCTGTCATTCATTGAGGTAGTCCGCAACCCCTATTTGGGAATACCTCCAGGGGAACTTTCGAACACGATATCACACATGGAATTTGGGAATTTTCTACTCATAGAGTTACTACCCCCCATTTAGATGATTTGCACGGTCAAATAAATCGCTATGGACTTTTTCCTAAAATTAATCATGAGTCCGATTAGCTGTCAGAAAAAAAAAAAAAAAAAAAAAAAAAGTCAACGATCGCTGTCTGATAATGTACTCGTATACATTTTTTTAAACCATAAACTTAACAATGAGCTTCTTTTTAATTATAAATGTTGGATTACTTTATGATGAACATAAAGAGGAAAAAAAAAAACCAGGCACTATCTGAAGTTGGGACATTTTAATTTTCTGGGACAAATTGAAATGTCATTCCGCATACGCCTTCATTTGCTGTCACTTTGACAGAACTGATTTTGCTCATGGAAATCGGTTGTATGTCTCCTAAAAATTTGATCAAAAGTCCAAGTTCATACAACCTGAGAACATCTGTGAGTTATATAAAGTAATTGACATTCGATGCAAATTGAAATAAAATGCCAACTGTTTGACACTTTAAGGAAAATAATGTGTCACGCGAAGAGCTAGATAATTTATTCGAACTACTGGCAATACATATATGGTCGACCCCATCTGGGTGCAAAATATAGGCGGCAAAGATTGTATTGGGATTTGTAAATCTTATAAGATATAGTGTTGGAATTAATGGGCAATTTTGAGTAAGAATGCAGACAGATTTTGTCGCACAGAATTCTCCCGAAAGTTTAATTAAAAAAAAAATAAATACACAAAAGCCGGCCGCGCACGCGAAAGGGGTGAAGATCGAAAGTGACAGATAGCCACAGATAATACTAAGAGGATCGGGAAAGTGTAACAATAGCAGCCTGTGGGATGCTGCTCTCCCGGTTACTCAGCTGGGGTGGGTTCACTGTAGTCAGCGAAATCGGGTGTTTACACACGATGTGGAAATGGGCGCCACTAGATCTTTCAAAGGGGGGATCTAGAAACCTTTTAGGGAAATTGAATGGGGTGGGAATCCTGAAATTGTACAAATAGAAAAGAAAACAACGAACGTGCGTTACAAATGCTCTATAGTTCGGAGCACGGCCAATTTATTTAATTAAGAAAAGGGTATATATGAACAAGAGAAGTTGAAAATAGCAAACGGAAAAGTACCGAACGGTAAGTAGCCGTTGGGGTGGTCCGCTATCACCGGTCCCGAACACAGTTGTAAAGAGAAACGTTAAAACGGAATTAGGTCGCGTGTCCCGCTTTCACCGGGAAATATGCGGTATGAGACCCTACCGGGATTTATCGCACACAAATCCTACACTAATCGCACCAAGTAAATTCGAAATATTGTTTAAGCAACTTATCTACTTATCTGGCTTTTCCTGAGTGGTAATCTGCTTCCTACTCCTCGCTGTTTCTCCTCGAAATTTTCCTTCTGCTCCTTCCTCGTATTCCTCCTTGAATCCTTTTCGCTTTTTTATCCTTTCCTTTGGTCCCTTCTGGACCTTCCCGCTCAAAAGATATGAATCCACCAACTCGTTCACTGTCTCACAAAAAAAACTCCTCAAACACTAGCGCTTGTTCGCACTCGCTCGTGGTCAACCAAGAAGTGCTGAACTCGCCTCAGCACTTTGCTCAACCGACCGAGAGCCTCTCTCTCCAAATTGGCCTACTGCTTATTCAGCCATTACCAGTTCAAGGACGGCTTTATGTGCAGTACTCCGCTCTTTTGCTGAAGCATGCAACCGTTCCTTGAACGCCGCTATCTAGCAGCTCTTTCCAGTCTTCCAATGCTCTCTCTCTCTGAAATCGCCCCAACAACTGGCAGTTCAGAGGGTCGGGTTACGCACTCCCAAGGTTCGCTCTTTACCTTGGTGCCACGTTCACAGCAAGCGCTAGTAACTGAGGGGCTAGTGAACGCAAAATTAAAGATTCAAAAAAATATCGCGAAAAATACAAAAGCGAAGAAATATGAGACGAAGGAGGAAATTTGTCAAACAACGCTTGGCGTTGCACCTAGCAAGAAGAAAAGAGGTTATTGAAAATGTAAATGTGTCAAACAACGCCTTGCGTTGGACACTCCTGAGGAGGAAGAAGCCTGAGTACCCACTCGTATTCCTATTATTTTATTAATACGCGAAAGTTAGCTATCCCGGTGGAATCTCACGCAGATTTGGGGAAAAGGGACTAGCCGATGACGTGCCACCCCATACAAATAATTAAATATAACCGTCGGGCTCTCGGCCATTGATGAATTGGTGAATTTGGACTGAACCTCCTTCAGTCCGTTGACCGCTCATGGTCGTACAAGTTGTGTTGTTTGTGTATGATGTTTGGGTAACTGTGTGGTGTTCATTATGTATCTTGCTGTGTACTCGTCCTTTATGTGTGGGCTCGCCCTGGTGGTGTGGGCAAGATATTAGGGCAGTCCACCCTCTTCTTCATCGCCGCTCGTCTCACTCGTCGCTCACTTAATTCGCATCGTTGGCGGACGGTCCATCCGCATCAGAGGGTTGCCAACCGACCGTTGGGCTCTGTCTCCCGGAGTACCTGCTTTTGTTGCCCCCTTGAAGCGTGTGGAGAGGTATAAGCACTGAATGGTGGGACCATCCAGGAACGCTTAACGAGACCACTGCTCCAAGAAGACAACGGAATAAAATTGGAAGGCCAAAAATGGTGGACGGGTGAGAATTGGTAGGATGGAGGGGACAAAGGATCTCGTGCGAAATTTGCACGTAACAATTTAGATTTAGATTTAAAATGTGAATTTATTTTACAACATTTTCTTAGTTTTACAAGTTTCACAATTTAAGCATTGGCTATTGCCGTCAGCCAGGAAGAGAGTTTTAAAGAAAATTGAACTAATATACAAGGTGGGCCAGCTATAAGTTTCTTTTTAAAAATGCAATAAAATGAACAAAATGAAATTTTTTCCATGTATTATGACTTTATTAGTAAGGGCAAACATTCCCATTAATTATGGAATACAACGTTGTTCAAGGGGCTGCCTCGGCTGGCTTCGCAGTAGCGCATTCTATCACTCCAATTTTCCAAGACTTTGTTGATGGTTTCGGGCTGTAGCTCACGGATTGCTTGGATGATATTGGCCTTAAGTGCTTGAATCGTTTCCGGATTATTGGCATAACATCGGTCCTTCACGGTTCCCCACAAAAAAAAGTCCAAAGGAGTCAAATCGCAGCTCCGAGGCGGCCAATTGACATCCCCAAGACGGCTGATAACACGATTTGGGAATTTGGCGCGCAAAAGACCGATTGTGGCATGGCGCACCATCCTGCATGAACCAGAGGTCATCCAAATCCATGTCTTCAATTTCAGTAAAAAAAAGTCATTAACATGGCTCTGTAACGCCCACCGTTGACCGAAACGTTGTTCCCAGCCTTATTTTCGAAGAAAAATGGTCCAATGATGCCACCACTCCACAATCCGCACCAAACTCTCACTCTCTGTGGATGCATTGGCTTCTCGACAGTAACGTGCGGGTTTAACGAGCCCCAGATGCGCCAATTTTGTTTGCCAACGTAGCCGCCGAGATGAAAATGTGCGTCGTCAGAAAAGATGATTTTTCGCCTGTCCAATTCAAGCTGCTCTAAGGCCTAAACTGCGAAGCGATAACGAAGCGGATGGTCGTGTGCTTTCAATTGCTGAATCAATCGGACCTAGTAATCGAAGAATCACAGATCTGTGTGCAGAATTCTCCTCAGGCTAGTGCGTGAAATGTTGAGCCGTTGAGATCGATGACGAGTTGATGTTCGTGAATTGAGTCTCACACTCTCGGCTACAGCAGCCACATTTTCGTCTGCGCGCACCGTACGATGACGGGGACCATGAGTGTTGTCCACTAGCATACCAGTCTCACGAAATTTTCGTACAAACTTGCGTACAGCAGTCGCGGTGGGTGCTCCATTTCGGCCAAAACTTCTTTTCAAAAAACGCACTGTTTGGGCTACATAGCACTCACTTTAGAAATAAGTTTTCAATATTTGCCAATGTTGTTCAAGCGTAAAGCGACTCATTTCGTTCCGCGGATGTATGATACTGACTTTCTGTCAAGATTACGAACGGAAAGCAGCTGTCAGTGTCAAAATAACCTACGATTTAAAAAGAAATCACTAGATGGCCCACCCGTTATAATACAAATAGAACATAACATACCAATTAGTTTCCTACTTAATGCAATATTATTCAAAAAGCTTCCCGTAGGATTTTTTGCCTGTATTTTAGAGCTGATTTTATGTAGCCAATTAGTGCTGTCCTATTTTGATCTCCATTTAACATTGCAATGACTTCACTTATCTGCAGAATATTTTTTCCCAGATGAAGTCTTCTTATCTCCGTTAATACCGGGCAGATTCCTATAAGGTGGAGGACATCCTCCTTCGCCCGTAGGTTGCAAAGTGAGCATTCCACATTGTGCACTGTTCTATGTGGCATGTAGTTTAGATGTAGGAGTTCTTACTTACTTACTTAGGTGGCGCTACAGTTCGGGGTGAACCTGGGCCTCAACCAACAACAAGCCTCTCCATTTAGCTCGGTCTTTAGCTAATTGCTTCCAGTTGCGCACTCCAAGTTGGTCGAGGTCCCCTTGGACTTGTGCGCGCACCTACGGCGATGATTCCCTCTTCTGCGTCGTCCTTCGGGATTAGATTCGAAGACTCTGCGGGCCGGAGCGTTGGTGTCCATTCGCTCTACATGTCCTAGCCATCTCAGACGTCCAATACGCAGTTTTTTGACTAGGTCGATGTCGCTGTACAGCTCGTATAGTTCGTGATTGAATCTTCTCCTCCAAAACCCGTCAACGCAAACGGGACCGAAAATCTTACGAAGAATTTTTCTCTCGAAGCGACCAAGGATATCTTCATCCTCTTTTAATAAAGTCCATGTTTCAGCGCTGTAAAGCAGGACTGGGATGATCAGGGTCTTATACGGAGTCTCCTTAGTTGTTCGAGATAGGGCTTTACTGTTGAATTGCCTTATAAGCCCAAAAAAACAGCGATTGGCAAGAGTTATTCTTCGATTGATTTCTGCACTGATTTTGTTAGTAGAATTTATAGCAGAGCCAAGGTAGACAAAGTCCCTTACTACCTCGAAGTTATAGCTGTCCACGGTGACGTTTTGTCCAATTCGTCGATGTTTGTTTTCCCTTCTAGTTGACAGCATATACTTGGTTTTGCCCTCGTTTATCGCCAAACCCATTTTGGCCGCTTCCGGCTCAATGCTTGCAAAAGCACCGGTGACAGCCCGCTGAGATCTTCCGATAATGTCTATATCGTCAGCGTATGCAAGCAGTTGTACAGACTTGTAATAGATTGTGCCTCCGGTGTTGGCTTGTGAGTTCCGCACAATCCGTTCAAGTACAATATTGAAGAAGTCACATGACAGCGCGTCACCTTGTCTAAAGCCTTTTTTGACATCAAAGGTCTCGGTGAGGTCATTACCGACCTTGATGGAGCAGCGAGCGTTCTCCATCGTCAGCCTGCACAGGCGGACAAGTTTGGCAGGGATGTCAAAACTAGACATGGCTCTATAAAGCTCTTCTCTATAGATGCTGTCATAGGCGGCCTTGAAATCGATAAAGAGGTGGTGAGTATCGATTTGGAATTCTTGGGTTTTCTCCAGGATCTGCCGAAGTGTGAAGATTTGATCGATGGTGGACTTTCCTGGCCTGAAACCGCACTGATAGGGTCCAATTAGGCTGTTGATAAAAGGTTTCAGGCGTTCACACAATATCGCAGAAAAGATCTTGTACGCGATGTTGAGGAGACTGATGCCTCTATAATTGGCGCAGTTGAGGGGGTCTCCTTTCTTGTGGATCGGGCAAACGATGCTGAGATTCCATTCATCAGGCATACACTCCTCTGACCAAATATTAGAAATGAGTTGGTGTATGCACTCTACCAATTCATCCCCAGCTGCCTTGAAAAGTTCGGCCGGTAAGCCGTCAGGTCCAGCAGCCTTGTTGAATTTCAGCTTCGATGTTACTATCCTCACTTCATTTTGGTCAGGTGGACGGAAATTTTGACTATCATCGTCTATGTTGAATGGTTCATTCTGCCTGACAGCGGGATGTTGGTTTTCGTCGCCGTTATACAGTCTGCAGAAGTAGTTTTTCCATATTCTCAGCACCGACTGTGATTCTACTACGAGGTTTCCATTCTCATCTCTACAGGTTTCTGTACGGGTATTACTTCTCTGACACGTTCTTTTTACCTTTTGGTAAAACTTCCGTACATTGTTCCTGGAGTATAAACTCTCGATATTCTCAAACGCGCGCTTCTCATGCTCTTTCTTCTTCTTTTGGAGAAGCCGATGTCCTTTCCGTCTCCTTTGCTCGTAGAGCTCACGAGCAGCTCTTGCAGCGCCGCTTTGTATGCCTATTGTTTTGCTGTATGCACTCGCCGGCATTCTTCGTCAAAGAAGAGAGTGAGTGAGACCCAGCACATCAGTCGCGCCGTTTCTGATGGCATGTTGGCAGCGTCGCCATTGGTCTTCGGCACTTGATGCTGGCGGCATAGGGGTGATTGAGAGATTTCGGGATACGCGTTCAGCGAAGAGTCTGGCGGTCTCTTGCGATTGTAGCTTTTCGACGTTAAATTTTCGCACAGTGATGCTTCTTTGTTGCTCAGATTGGGCTATCCGCATTCGTACCTTGGCTACAACAAGGTAATCCCCCGAGTCTATGTTGGCCGCTCGGAAGGTCCGGACATCCAGAATACCGGAAGCATGCCTTGCGTCGATCGCAATATGATCAATTTGGTTGATCGTTACGTGATCATTGGACCGCCATGTCTGCTTATGAATATCGAGATGAGGAAACCATGTGCTTGCTATGGTGACATTTCGCTCCACAGCGAAATCAATTAGCCTTAGTCCGTTATCAGACGTGGTGTCGTGTAGGCTATGCTTACCGACTGCCCTGCCAAAGACGTCATCCTTTCCTATTTTAGCGTTAAAATCGCCCAATACGATTTTAACGTCGTATTAAGGACATTGCTCGTATGTTTTGTCGAGAAGCTCGTAGAAACACTCTTTGGTGGCAGGATCCTTTTCTTCCGTGGGGGCATGAACACATGTAGGCTTATGTTAGCGCATTTAACCTTGATCCGGATAATCATAATACGCTCGCTTACGTGTCGGAAGCTTAAGACTTCTTGCCGAAGTCTGCCGTGTATGACAAATCCGCATCCGAATAAGCGTTGCCTGTTGCCTCTGTAGGAATCACCGTAGTAGATGTCACAGTTTTTCATCCTCTTTTTGCCCGGCCCATCCCATCACACTTCCTCGATGGCGGTATTATCTGCTTTATAGCAGTCTAGGGCCTCTGCTAGTTGTTCGGCTGCACGTGGTCTGAAAAGGGACAGAACATTCCACGTACAGATCCGAAGGTCGTTGTCCTTATTTCGTTTGCTGGGGTCGTCATTAGTTGGGTCATCCTTATTCGAGGCTTTTGGTTGTTTCGGAACCATAGAATTTTTACGTGGTAGGGAACCCCGATGGCACAACCGCCAACCTGGAGGGCCAGTTCCCTAATTATTCCCCTGCGACGACTGGCCAGGTATACCGGTGCCAGTAGTCCACTACGGGAGTATGAGCGCTGCCGTTGGCCAATTAAGGGCTCCTCCGCCACCATCTCTATTCCAATGTCCTGACCAACATTGGAAATTCCTTACCGACCTGTGATCCGAATACGTCGAAGCAGCTCGCGCAAGGTATTCACTAAGTTCAACCTAACTGGAACTATAGACACCACCGTTGACTCCGTCTAGGGCATTCGTCCGCTGCCGCCTGGAACAGGAGGAAGTGCTCTAGGGAGAAAACACTCTTTCCCCCCCTCTCTCATCTGCTGCCGCCAAGTATCCGCCAAACATGGTTGGTTACCCATTTCTTGGATTAAGGTACTAGGCACCCGGCTGTCACCGCGTGGAGGTTGAGAGTAGGAGTTGGTAGGCCTCAGCTGAGTGAAAACGCTTGTGCTTTCATATGATCGCATGCACTACCGTTTGAGCAGCCACCTACTGCACTCGTCAGTAGTTCAAAGAAAAATTCTTTTTTGCCACAAAGGCATACAATTCTCCTCCATTACTTCGGACAATGTCCATGAAGAACCACCTGTCGCCAATTCCTTTCGGGATCAAACGCCACAATTTACGGATTCACAATGGTTATGTCAAAATTAGATATATCAAAATTTTAATTTCACGTCGCTGTCAGACTGTCCATAGATTTTATGTATAAGATGTACAGCAACTAGTTGATCTTCGTTTCCTTCACTCAGTGATACAGACTGCTGCATCTGATCATAAAAATAAATATTTATGGTGCTGCTGTGGTCAGGCACGCTCATACATAGGTTCATGTCAGTCATGCTGGCGACAAGAAGTATGGGCCGTGCAAATTTTTTCTTAGACATACTCACCGGCAAAAGAAGAAAATAAATGTCCTGTCATCGCACCGATTCAAGGTGACAAGCGTGCGCCGCACTCTTTTCTGTCAAAGTCATTAGTTTGACATAAGTAAATGAAAAATGTGAAAATCTGATTTGATATACACTCACGGCAACCGGATATCGTTATTGAATTGCTTGCACCTTGAACTGGCAATTACCCGCTCAGTTAACGATTTGAATTGCAATACGCGCCAAATTATTCTTCAATTAGCCATGGCATTCCCAACCTCAATTAATTTTAACCGATCTACTCCGCCTTTTCTTCCCTCAATGCATCAGTCTCTCATTCTGTCTATATAAAACACTGTTTATAATAATTGTAGCTCATGTAAGGAAAAAAAACATACAAATGTTGTACAACAATCAAAACAACATCAAGTTTGTGGGACGGTATCATTCGAACGTACTCCCATCCAACAATCATTTTGACATTTCGAACCAAAGTTCTATACATGCCATTTGGAGTTAAAAAATTGTACAAAATAAAATAAACAACAACCTCCTTCTCAAGGCCAAGCGAATGAGTTCTTTTTTATTTAATTTTATTTTATTTCTTTGTTTATTGTTTGTCGCCCAGAAGAAAACTAGTTTACTACCGATGACAGATATGACATCAAATGGTGCATAGAATGTCACCGCAATTACTAATAAAGATGACAGCAGAGAACAAAATGTGACTGAAACTGGAGTTTAATTAATTTTTAATAAAATCTAACTTAATCACATGCTCAGACGTCAAACAATAAAGATTACATTCAACACATTTAAATGTCAATTGACTTTTGAAAAATAAAATATTCAATGTCAAGCGCGGTAACCACCATCACACATGGTAATGCCTCAATTGCACTTTATGATTTCTTTGCCACTTTTATCACATAAAATACTTATAGATAGGAATTGCAAAAAATTGAAGCGTATTGAATTCATAATGAGCTTGAAGTATCTATCAGACGAGGCGTATTTTTTTCTTTACTTTGGAATGAAGTTTATCATTGATTTGCGATCAAAATAACAATAGATAGCCTTCATCGAGATGAGGTTTCGGTTTTAAGAATAAGTGTGTTGGCAATTCAATGCTGGCAACATACTTTGGTGAATTGTCATTTAATTGAAACATGGCTTCCGAATTTATGGTACTCGTGTTTGATGCTTTATTTATTTGACAGATACATACTCATTTGTGAAATGATGCACGAATTTGATAAGATGAACTTCAGCTATGACACACTGGAACATGATCTCAGTGGTCCTGAGATTTTTGTCTTCGGTCCAACAACACCAGAAGCAACTCCCCATTCCATTTTTGAAACGTCAGTGAATCAGATAAAGCTTCCTAGGTCCAGAGAAGGCCTACCACTTGACCAGATTGAGCGGTGTAAAAATTCAACCCCATACAATCGCTTGCTTTAAACAGATGTAGTTTGATAGTAGTTCTGGCTGCCGTCTTCCTGATGCAGACTTGTAATGGTGAAAGCCATATGACAGCTTTAGTGCATGGGTGTGGATAGCACCTGTGGTATGAAAGCAGGCAGGTTTCCAGGAACATCACTATCTCCAGCTACTACTTAGGATCATCAGTTCTCGTAGTGCGGTCAGGCTAAGGGAAGCGGGATGCTGGTGCACCAATCCGTATGGTCACAGTAGTATCCTGAATTTGCTACCGCAGGAGCTGGTAGCTAATCTGACCGACTATATAACTCCCACAGTGAACTTTAGAAATGACGTCACGGTCAGATTCCCAACCAGGGCGGAATGGGAAACTGGCGCACTGATAAATGAGTTCGAATCAACAATTTTCACCGACGGTTTAAGAATGGACTGCGGTGTAGGGGCGAGGATATTCTCTGATTCCCTCAATATTTCCAGCTCGTACCGGCCTCCTGATTCGTGCAGTGTCTTCCAGGTGGAAGTTTTTGCTATACGTGAGGCCTGCCGCATACTCAAGCAAACCTCTACACCCCTAAATACCATTGCCATCCTCATTGACAGCCAAGCATCTATCAAGGCTATAGTATCTGCCACTACATCCTCAAGGCTAGTAGAACAGTGCAAAAAAGAACTCGCCTCGTTTGGTCACCGGTTAAGGATCTGTCTCCTTTGGGTTCCGGGTCACAGCAACATTAAGGGAAATGAGCGGGCTGATGAACTCACGCGGCAAGGATCTTTCCTTGATGCTTCCCTACCAAAGGAGGTGAACGTCCCGTTGGGGGTCCTTAAAGGAGGCATCTTCGCGAACTATCTACTAAAGGTGGATAGCAGATGGCAGGGGGTGCGAAAATGTGTCATCTCTAGGCAAATGTGGCCCAAATACTCCCGGAAAAGAACGCAAGATCTACTAAACAGAAACCGTACAGATATCGCAAGAACTCTGGCAGTTATTACTGGCCACTGGCCCATCGGGGTTCATGCGGCCAGAATAGGCATTGCATTTAATGCACACTGTCGCAGCTACCATACAGCTTCTAAGAAATCGTTTGAGTGCACACCAAGCCTTGTTGGATGCTTGTCTATTAAACACTGCCCGTCCAGTTGTGATGCCTATTGTAGTACTAATATGCAAATTCTTAGAGAGGTTTAGATCCAGCTTTTGCAAAACCTGTTTTGTACCACTTGTCCACCTCGTTTGGAGATCTGTTCTCTCGATTCAGCTTTAGTTTAAATTCGCATGTAGCGATTGGTTTACCTAAGGTACATTTTCCTGGTAAAGTGAGCATTTTTATTCCGTGTCTGATGAGTTCATCAGCTTTGTAGTTTCCTGGAATGTTTCTATGCCCCGGCACCCAACAAAGGTGAATATTAAACAACTCGGCCATCCCTATGAGAGACCTTCGTCAGTCTTGAGTTACCTTAGAACTAAGATAAAAAGATACCAAAGACTTGATTGCTCCTTGGATGGCCAAATTTGAATATCTCTAGCAGATCTCTAATTCTCTAATGATTCTCTAAAAAAAAAAAAAAAAAAATATTTGGCGCAACAGCTCATTAAGTGCCAGGGCCTAGCTTCTCGCAACCACTCATGTTGTGTGCGTTATATTTTTCGTACGAATGGAAGGGACCTACAGTTTAGTGCCGTATCCGAACGGCGATTTGAGAAGCTTTTTCGAGACAACAATACTCTCGGATGTTTGTCAGACGCTCGCGAGAGGTGGGGCCGTGAAAAAACTTTTTGGTATTTTGTAGGATTCGAACTTGGAACCTCACGCGTAGTGATCCGACACACTAACCACTTACGCCACGGCGCCCACAATGATTCTCTAATGGCCAAAATTTCCGCTTAGAACGCGCTACAGTGATTTGGAAGACGGAAGGAATGACTGAGGTTCAGCCTATCAGAGAATCCTACCGATAGTAAAGCCCTTCTTAGTTCTTGACCCTTCGGTGTAGGTGCGTATCGATTTGTCATCCAGAAAAATCGATTCCCCCCAGAATGACCTGGGGGGAAGAGATGGTTATCTGGAAGTTTTTTTCAACATTTAACTTTGGAGTGGTGTCAGATAAAAGGATGTAAGATAAAACAAAATATACTGTGCTGCGGAGAGTATCGTTCGAAGTGCTCCGCTATGCACAACCGAGCTTATCCTCCACGGGATGTATGTATACACAGCCATAGTCAGATCGATTCTAACATATGGGTGCATTGTCTGGTGGCCAATAGTAGAGAAAGTCATATATCTCAAGGAACTGACAAAAATCGAGAGATCCACTAGCACCGACCACAGTCGTTGAAACAATTCTCGCACTGATTCCACTAGCCTTACACGTTAAGAAATCAGCCGCGATGAGTCCAAATGAATCCGAACTTGTGAAGAAAGAGTCACGTGGGCCACCGTACTATTGCAATACCTGCCGCCATCCCTTGACTTCAGACTCAACGTCAGAACAGTCATCCCATCGAGGGAACACTGGGCAGATGGTGGGGCCATTGACCCGCATAGTACTTCAGTCTTCACAGATGGGTCCAAAACAAACGAAGGAATGGGTTCAGGTATGCACTCAACAGAACCCGATATTGTAATACCAATAGGAATCATTACCGGCCACAACCTATTGGCATCCACCGATAAAGAATGCGGCTAGGTAGGTAGGTAAAGTGGCGGTCCAGAAAGAACCCAATTAGCGCTTAAAGTGCGCCGTTTTGTTACCACGGACTCGTGTCTACCTGTTGTAGTGGCTAGTTGAAAATGATATTAAGTTAAACCCAGCCCGTGGAGTTCAGAAAGAGGATTAGTTCTCCAATCCTCTTGTTCGCTATCTCTCTCAGATCCTCGCAGAAGGGTTTGCCAAGAGTTTGCTGTCTGATCCTCGCCAGGGCCGGACATCTGCAAAGGAAATGACATAGAGATTCTTTCTCATTAATATCCCTGCAGCTCCTACAAAAGGTGTTGTGGGGGATTCCAAGCTTGGCCGCATGGTCTCCAACTGGCCAATGGCCTGTGATGATAGCTACGATTTTGGCAATAACTGGTCTTGGTTTGCCTAGTAACTCTTTTGACCTGGGTTTGTTGAAACTGGGCCACGTCTTCCTAGATATGACACAGCTTGTGAGGTTGTTCCACCTGCGATTGGCTAGCTGGAGGAAGTGGAGGTGAATATAGCCCTTAACGGCACCAAGCGGAATGTCGACTCTTTCTGCTAGAGAGCCATTAAGGGCCGACCCTCGCCTGGCCAGCTCATCAGCACGCTCATGGCACATGGTTGCTGTGCCCTGGGACCCAGATGAGAGTGATTCTAGAGTAAGTAGAGCACAATGGATCATTTTGAGATCCGAGTTCAGGCTGCACGCATTTGATGCAGCTAACCCCTCTAACCTAACATAACCTAAGCGTATCGTTGGACTTTGCTTACTAAGGCAGTCCATCAGACAATCACCCCGTACGTATGTTAGTATCGGTCTTATAACTGAGATCTAGACCCAGCAAGTTATAGGAGGTTGTAAGCTCCATTTGTTCCCAATAGCCTTTTTGCAAAATAGAAACTGCCTCAGTAGTCTTTTCGACTCTTTCTTGAATGTTGGGTTTCCAGCATATTTGCATATCCAAAACTAGATCCAAATGCGAGTAGTTTGCTTCATTGGAGAAAGTTAAACTTATGTCATTTAGGGAGGGAGCGTCAATGAATGGAATTTTTTGCTCGAAAAGAGTATCTGTTCAATTTTTTAGGCTCTCGCGGCCCAATCACACAGAACTCCCCATCTGGTTAGCTTAAAGCGAGATTGCTATGGCAACGTCATCCGCATAAGCGATCATCCTGCATCGCTCAGCTTCTAGGATCATCAGAAGTTTATCCACCCAATTCCAAAAGAGAGGGGATAGAACGCCACCTTACGAGGTGTCTCTACTAACAGATCTTCCAGCATTTGTCCCACCCAGGATTGATTGATTAACCAGTAGATTGGTCAATTCGCATAGCGCCTAAATCGAGAACGACAGAATTGAATTAAGGATGGCAGAAGGTGCTACAATATTCAAAGTATCAAGCTCTCAATGTTCTACTTTACTATCGTGCATGTCAAGGCAAGAAAGCAAGACCTTGACTTATCGAATATAAAAACCATTTTATCTTCACAAAGTCAAACTACAAATATTACCTAACCCTGAACAAGATAATGAAAATGTCTCTCCTCGACCTTGGTGACAATGACCCCAAAAAACCCCATTTACCCAGGTCAACTGATAACACCGCTATAAACTATATTATTTTTTTTTTTGTCTATTTCAAAACTTTTAACACATTTGATTGTCTTTTGCTTTGTGTCACTATATTTATAAAAAAAAAAAAGAATTTAGTGCGCACACCATACCACACACCCTAATGTCTCCATCTATCAGAGGTAAACGGTGAGAGTCGATGGTGTCGCGACGGCAGTGGCGGCACTATTATCGCCTGACAAGTGTACAGACAGAAGATAAAGCAGTCTGGGTGCACTTGGCCATTTATCTCCGCATTACTCGTTAAGTGGTACCCACACCGCACTATCTGGCTACGTACGTAATCGAAGTTGTTTTGTTTTAAAACTGCAAAATGGTGGCGATTAAATAACTTGACTTTATGTCTGCGTTTGATTGTTGATAGTCTGCTGGATGTAGGTATGTGTATGAGGAAATGAAACTATTATGAGACCAATCAATGATTAGGAGTTCAAACAAAATTGATTAATTTCGGGATTAACATGGCCGTTCAACAGTGTTGTAGTGTCTGATGTAATTAAGATAGACGACGGTTCATACCACTCCATGCGCGCAGATTACAGATGTTTCTTCTTGTTATTTTGATAATTGCAGTGGAGGGGCATTTATCGTGTGCGGGGGCATTCACCAACAGAAATAGGTGCCAAAAGCTAGGCCTTACACAGGCTATTTATGATCAACAGTAACAAACTTTCAATTTGTTTTAGTACAAAACTACAAAGTTACGAAAGAAATTCGAAATTTCTTATGTTGCTCTGCGTTAAATAAAGTCCCTAGGGGTTAATCCTGGATTATTATCTTGTTCTAAAGAACAGTCACTCTCAATAAAAGAGTTCACCCTAGTGTCATTTCTAGACATAGAGGAAGCCTTCAACAACGTTGAAACAAATTCGATTACCAGTGCCTTACGTAGGCTCAACATCTGCGAACCCATCTGTTGTTTCATAGAACACATTCTAAAGAACAGGGTAATAACAGCATCCTTCGGAAGTAGCACTGTCAAGCGACATACACATCGGGGTACCCCTCAAGGGGGTGTACTGTCTCCACTATTGTGGAATTTGGTGCTCAACGAGGCCCTCCTAGAGATCGAAAAAACTGGATGCATGTAGACGATGTCGCCATTCCAATAACAGGCAAATGCCCGCAGACGCTGGCCGATGTCATGCAGTCTGCTCTTAATGAACTGCTCAGTTGAACCGATAAATGCGGCCTCTCCGTTAACCCGACGAAGACCGAGCTAGTTCTATTCACAAGAAAACACAAGCTTCCTGACTTCACTCCGCCCAAGATAAGGGGATCCACCCTCAAGCTTTCAAATAGTGCTAGCTATTTAGGCCTAAAGCTTGACCGCAAGCTAATTTGGAAGGAGAATGTCGTCGAACGGGCCAGGAAATCGCTATCCGCCCTATACATTTGCAAGAAAGCAGTAGGCTCCACCTGAGGCCTTAAACCAAACATCATGCACTGGCTATACACGTCGGTCATAAAACTGATTCTCATGTATGGAGTATTGGTATGGTGGCCCGCCTTGGAGAAGAAGTCCAACCTATCCATAATGGAAAAAACTCAGCGAGTTGCATGTCTCAGCATTACCGGTGCACTGAGAACTTCTCCCACGGTGGCGCTCCAAACCATGCTCCACCTGCTTCCGATTGACATCGTCAGTAAACAATTGGCTGTTAGCTCGGCAATAAGACTGAGAGGCTCCAAGCAGTGGAAGGAGCAACACACGGGACATGCCAATATACTTTCGATGCACCGTCATCTTCCCAATTCCACTGACCATCTGCCCACTGAATATGATTTTAACAAGGGCTACACGCACTCGATACCGGACAGAAGTGAGTGAACGTAAGGCAATGTCCTTTACAACAAATCGCTGTCAATTTTTATGGACGGGTCCAAAACCAAGGACGGAGTCGGTGCCGGAATTTTCTCAGAAGATCTGGACATACACCTCTCCTTTAACCTTCCAGACCACTGCAGCGTTTTTCAAGCCGAAATCACCGCAGTTCGCAAAGCTGCTGACTGGCTGGCGGTTAGCACACTATCAACACCTGATATTGTTATTTATATCGACAGTCAGGCAGCCTTCAAATCCCTCGCATCCAGCACTACGAGATCTAAGGCAATGAAAGTCTGTCGCATATCTCTTAACGAGATAGCTGGTCAGTACAACCTCACCATTTGCTGGGTACCAGATCAGTGTGACATACCGGGGAATCGTGCAGCCGACGAACTAACACGACAAGGCTCCTCTGGTACAGATAGCATAAGCATCACAGACATCGAAGCGCCAGCGTCTTATGTTAAGTACCTTATTCAAATTGATGCCGAGAAAGTAGCCAATCATCGATGGCAACATCTAGACCAATACTATACCGCCAGACAGCTCTGGCCGACACTCAATAAATCCAGTTCCATCGGACTCTTGAAGCACAAGAGAGGAACCCTCTTAAAAATAACAAATGTCCTCACTGGACACTGCGTCATAGGAAGACATGCCCAAAGATTAGGTATCCCTCATAATGACTTCTGCAGAAGCTGCAGAAATGTAGAGGGAGAAGAGACCATCAGTCATCTCCGGTGCGCCTGTCCTGCGCTCGCCAACATCAGGAAGGCCACTCTAGGTGAATACTTCTACAATGATCTTAATGATCTCGGCAACGCCTGCACGGCTAAAATTCACGCCTTCATTCAACGAAGCAAATGGTTCCAAGAGTAAGGGGGTGACCAACCCGCCTTACGAATTGGAAACATACGATTGAGGAAAAACTTAAAAAGGCCTCGATTGCTTTCTACACGTGCAATCGCATTTGCGGTAAAAATTGCGGTCCAAACTATAAAATCATTCCTTGGGTGTACGCAGCGATCGTTAGACCCATACTCACATACGGTTAGTCTGGTGACAAGCCCCCAGTAAAGTAGTCAATCTCAATTTAATGACAAATTGAGTATGCATCAGCACAATTGGCGCAATGAGAACAACCCCAACAGCGGGATTGGAAACAATCCTTGGACTATTGCCATTGTACCTCTATATGCAAGAGTCTGCGGAAAAAAGTCGAACGGCTGGAAATCAAGTCCAATCGGATATGCTCAAAAATAAAGTTCGCAGCAACGAATGTAAGTAGTGACTACCTGCCCCCTTACATCGACTTCAGTGAACCTTTCTCCTGAATCTCTCCAAACAGAAAAGAATAGGACACAGAAAAAGTACTAGAAACCAAGTTGTCGAAATTCGACCGAGGGGAATTTACCTAACTTAACGACATACGAACATATTTTTTTTTTTTTGCACATCTATGGCATAGTACCTTTCGAATGATATAAATTTCATCCTCCTCCTTTTATAATAAATACTAAAAAAACGTACGATAAGTTTCGTGCTAACGTATTAATACATAAGATGTTTCGAAAATGGACATAGGCATAGGCGCTGGCGTCTTCTTTGAAACACTCAATATTCGAAGCTCTACCACACTCCCTGGCCACAGCAGTGTTTCCGGCGGAGGTTCTAAGAGTGTCGACAGCTACCAATCTAGTTTCGATGATGCCAATATCGTAGGGAGATACCACCATTGCATTGATAGCCAGGCGTATATAAAAGCAATATCTGCTGTAGAAATAAAATCGAAATTTAGTAAGACCTGTCGCGAAGAGCTCAAATCTCTTGGCTTGCAGCTCAATGTAAAACTCTCCTGGATACTCGGCTACAAGAGTGTCGCGGGTAACGACATAGCGGACGATTTGGTGTGAAATTGCTTTTCGCTGGAGCCTCAACGAGCTAACAAATCAGTCAGGACTCCACTTTGTGACCTCAGAGGAATAGTCAGATTCTGAATGTACAATAGCAAATACCGGAACACCTACCTGTGAGATATTCCGTAGATTATGGTCAAACTACAATAAAAGCAGAACCAATAAATTGCTGAAAAGAGAGAACGGTTCCCTCTCCTTACTAATAATCAGAAGAATTTACAGTACTAAGAAGTTACACTTTAAACATGACGATTTGTGTAGAGAGTGCAGCGACGAAGAAGTTGATGAGGACTCTTCCCACTTACTTACTTACTTATATCCAGTATCGCCTTGTGGGTCCTAGGACCTCTACTATGCCTACGCGCCATCGTGTACGGTTTCTGGTAATGTGTCTCAGCTCTCCTCAACTTTTCCCCAACTGCCGTGCCTCCTTTTCGAATGTTCTGCGCCATGTTCTCCTCCGACCGCCAGGTCTTCTGCCATCCAGAGTTAAAGGGTTTCATTTCGTAGCATGGTTCTTTATGGAACTGTCACCCTTTCGAAGGGTGTGACCAATCCATTGCCTCGGTCGAGGTTTAGGTTTAGAAGGGCTTGGGTTTATTTTACACACGAGTTTGCACTTTATACGGGTACATCTTCAAGCCTTTCACCTAAATTCGCTATAAAGAATGTCTATTGATGCCCAATTGCGTGGCCCGACGTCTAGTTGATGTTTCATGGTCCTCTTGGACCTCTGGAGCCGCATAGCATGGTCCGCTATGAACTGTCACCCTTTCGGAACGTGTGACCAACCCACTGCCACTTTTGTCGTTGGATGATTGTGCCTATTGGTTCCTGACCCATTCTCCCGTAAAGATGTTCGTTAGAGATACGATTGGGCCAGCAAATCCTTAAGATTTTGCCCAGACTTTCTGATGATAGCAGTGGTTACTCTACACGTGCTCCATCCATATGACAGCACAGATTCAACGTTGAAGCGGAACAGTCTTAGCTTGGTGTTCAAAATTGCATTACTTCGCCCTATTTTGGACAACATCCCGAACGCGGACTTTGCTTTGGCGATCCTGTTGGCTATATCCAGTTCGGTTCCACCATCGGTCGAGACAATACTCCCAAGATACTGAAAATCCTGTACACTCTCTCTACCGGTTGCCCTGCAATGCATATTCGAGCCGATGAGTTTGTTGCAAGGCTGATAATTTTAGTTTTTGCCGTATTAATTTTCAGCCCGACGACGCCTGCCTCCCTCTCCACATCTGCTGTCATTTGATGGGGGTCCATAATTCTGTGAGAGAGTAAGCATATGTATATCGCCAGCGTAATCAAGATGTGTCAGTTGGGATGTAAGAGTCCAACGAATTGCTCCGTTTCCCATCGGCAAAGCTGCACGAAGCACATAGCAAATCACCAATAGGAATAGCATTGGTGAAAGAATACAGCCTTGTCTTACCCCACTATTCCTCAGGCAACCTCTCTCTGTGCAGAACGTGAAATTTGGACCCTTCCGACACCTTACTGAATGTGTAACAAGTGAAGCTGTAAACACATAGATACGCCAATCTAAAAGTGGGGTTAGAGCTGACACTGTACCCAGTTAAGTTTTGTTTTTTTTTTTTTTCTAGAAAATTTCGGGCTTCTTCCCTCTAAATCCTTCTATCAAACGAGAAATCTATCAAACCCACCACTTTTCTTCGGCCAATGCCCTTAGAGGAACCAAAACAGCATTCTAATCCAAAATATTATTTCCCACAAAATTTTCCATACACTACGTGTGTGTAAACATTTATTTTTCCTCCCGCATTTCGAAAACAAAAACAAAGAAAACAACGAAAAGGAACAAAATAAAAAAAAAACAAGAAGAGAAACGCCGGCATTTTCTTTGTTTACATCTCGATGCCCAAAATTGTTACATCTCCCACCAACACACAGAGTCGGATAGATAGAATGTACTTCACATGAAGAAATTGCCGCCTCTGCCCTCTTGTATCCTAGTTCTCTCTCATATGCCTCTTCCTCTGCCTAGTTCCCAGTTCCATCCAACAACCACACGTAACCCTTGGTCCAATAAAACAAATCCACAGAATAATCCGTAAAAGGTGGAAGAGAAAATTATAACACAACCACACTCGCACTCGAGAATGAAAAGTGCAACGAAAGAGAATGCAAAAGGAAAGGTTCAATGACATGGACGACGACGACGCTGCTACACGACGTCAACACAAAAGCAAAACTCGAACAAAAACATAAACATAACGAGAATGGAGCGACGACCGGCGTCGAAAGTTTGTTTACATCGCCAGGGATGTTGCACTGTTGCACCCAGAGTTGGCATATGTTGTCGCTGTCGATGGCATAGTCTTACAGCAGGGGGCGCTAGAGAGTGCGTCGCAGGAAAAAAAAAGAAAAAAACGCGCGAAATGTAGAACACACGAATGGAAGCAGGGAAAAACCGTCCAACACTAGGAATGGGAATAGCTAACACTCAAGCAAACTAGAAGGAATAATGCCTGCCAGTTGGTGTGTGTGGAAAGAGGGAAGAAGAATCCCAATGCATTGGCGGCCAAATGCGGGTTTCTTTACACTGCACCCTTAAATATCCGTTTTTAATCGGCAGCGCGCAACAACGTCAGGAATCATAAATCGTTTGTTCGCCGAAGCAGGGGCAGCACGACGACGACGACGAGCCTCTACAAACAGGGGGATTTCCTGTTTTTATGGGTTATTGACATCGCATTCCTACGCCAGTGTGTGTGTGTGAGTGCGGATTTTTACTTCCTGCGCGTTTTACAACATCGATATCATGGTGACATGTAACAGCAAGCAGAAGTCCAAAGGACATTATGAAAAGCAGTTTTGCGTTATTCGCTCTCCTGTGTCGAGAGTGTGGAATTGTATCTGGCCCAAGGGGGTCCGTAGCCACTGCTTTTCTATGGCTTGTCCCCTTTATTATTTTTTTTTTTTTTTTGCCTCATCTTGAGAGCAATGGATTTGTAATATCATACACGAGGAGCAGGAGTGCTATCTAACAATAAACGAGCGAGCGACGCAAAACATGGTCATAAATTTAAATGACGTGTCAATTACACTTTAGAGGGTGCATTGCCCTATTGAGGACTTCTGGGTTGTACTTTTGAAAAGCCATTGCCGCCGAAGCCACGTGAACAAACAAACGTTAGATACACTCGCAACAAATTAACTGACAGTTGTTGAGTTGAATTTTTTATCAAAGCAAATTGGATTTGATAGTAGCCGCAGCTACGACTGACGAGCAAATTTTATTGCAAAGAATCAAAAAGTCATCATCGGCATGTGCAGGGTCGGTGGCCGATAGAAGGCTTATACATATGTATATGGAATTTTTGAAGTGCAGCGAAAATCCCTGCAATCTGTTGATTAGTTCATTTATATCAACTACCTGTGGTACTGTGTATTAAGATGGTACTACTGTTCTATGGGAGCTTCTTCAGACATCAAAGGCAGTGAGAAGAGATCCTAGATGTCTGCATTGCGTTTTTTGCAGCTCGAAGGACCAAGTGATATTGAAGGCTATACTCCTATATGATCTGTTCATACATACTTATGGTTGGTTGGGCTCTCGACCCTTGAAGAGTCTCTGCCTGAGAAACGGCTGCCTTCCATCCTCTGCGATCGTGGACACGCTGATTCCAGTTGTGAAGACAAAGTTTTCTGGCATCCGCGATAGTTTGGGCTTTATACCGGAGGTTCGGTCTTTTTCGCCGTCTCGAACCTTGGAGCTGAGATTTAAAGACTCTCTTGACTCGAGCATTGTTTTTCATTCACTCGATGTAGTCGAAGTGTCTTGGCTTTTTGGACTACATACCTATACACGTCCTGGTACAAATCATAGAGTTCGCGGATGTATCTTCTCCTCCATTCGCTCTCCTCGCATATGCCACTTAATATCCGACGAAGTACTTTTCGTTCAAAGGTACCCATTATTTGCTCTGTGTCGAGCACTCAGTGCCATAAAGCACGACTGGTAAAATGAGCGTTCTGTAGAGCATTAATTTGGTCCGTCGAGTTAGAAGTTTTGAACCCATTTGTCTTGCCAAACCGAAGTAGTAGCGGTTTGCTAAGGTTATTTTTCGTCGGATCTTCGCAAAGGCGTCATTTATGGGGTTTATGTTTGCTCTGTGGTAGGTAAACTCATTAATTATCCCGAAGTTGCAGTCATCAACAGTGACGTTCTGTCCAAGGTTTTGAGCAGATAATTTCATGTTTGTTGACAACATGTACTTAGCCTTGTCCTCATTTGGTTCAAGACCTACTCGTAAATGCCTCTATAACGGCTTTAGTGTTAATACCTACCCTACGCACTATCTGTTCCAGCACAATATTGATGGAGTCATATGACAGCGCATCTCCTGGCCATTTCAAAGTTGCACAGAGCATGGCGTTTTTTCCAGCGTTACGGGACACATTTGGATAAGTCTTGACGGTATCCCGAATTAGGCCATCGCTTGGTAGAGTTCAAGGTGATGAATGCTGTCATAAGCGGCTTTACAGTCGATGAAGACGTGGCGAGTTTCGACTTGATATTCGTTGGTCTTTTCCAAGATTTGCTGGTCTATTATCGATCTGCCGGGATGGAAGCTACACTTACTTACTTTGCTTATGTCCTGGATCCCCTTGTGGGTCCTAGGGCCTCTACTACGCCTACGCACCATCGTGTAAGGTTTCTGGCAATGTGTCTGAGTTCTCCCCAACTTTTCCCTAATTGCCGTGCCTTCTTCTTCACTATTCTGCGCCATGTTCTCCTCCGACCGGCAGGTCTTCTGCCATCCCGAGTTAGAGGGTTCCATTGCATAGCATGGTTCGCTATGCAACTGTCACCCTTTCGGAATGTGTGACCAATCCACTGCCACTTCCGCCGTTGGATGGTTGTGCCTATTGGTTCCTGACCCGTTCTCTCGTAAAGGTATTCGTTAGAGATACGATTTGGCCAGAAAATCCTTAAGATATTGCACAGGCACCTATTAACAAACGTTTGCAGCTTTCTGGTGATAGTAGTGGTCACTCTTCACGTGCTGCAACCATATAACAGCACGGATTCAACGTTGGAGCGGAACAGTCTTATCTTGGTGCTCAAACTGATTGCATTGCTTCGCCATATTTTGAACAACACACCGAACGCGGACTTTGCTTTGGCGATCCACCATCGGTCGAGACAATACTCCCAAGATACTGGAAATCCTCTACTCTCTCTACCGGTTGTCCTGCAAAGCATATTTGAGCTGATGAGTTTGTTCCAAGGCTGATCATTTTTTATTTTCAGCCCGACGACACCTGCCTCCCTCTCCACATCTGCTGTCATTTGGTGGAGGTCCATAATTCTGTGGGAGAGTAAGCACACATCGTCAGCGTAGTCAAGATGTTTCAGTTGAGATGTAAGAGTCCATCGAACTCCTTCGTTTCTCGTCGGCAAAGCTGCATGAAGCACATCACTAATCACCAATAGGAATAATATTGGTGAAAGGATACAGCCTTGTCTTAGCCCACTTTGGATCTCAAATTCCTCAGACAACCTCCCCCTGTGCAGAACGTGACATTTGGAGCCTTCATATGTAGCTTTGATAATAGCAATTAGTTTATCGGGAATGCCTCTCCTGCGTAAGGCACGCCAAATAAACTCCCTGTTGACACTATCGAACGCCTTCTCAAAATCGATGAACAGCAGGTGCAGTGGCGATCCATATTCAACACACTGTTCGATGATAATCCGCAGGGTGTTGATGTGGTCGGCACAGGAGGATCCAGAGCGGAAACCTGCTTGTTCGGCATCGATTGTGTCTTCGAGATGTTGTTTGATTCGCTCAAGGATGATTTTAGCTATTATCTTAGCTACAGCAGGCAGCACGCAGATACCTCTCCAGTTTCCGCACTCCAATAAATTTCCTTTCTTAGGAAGCTTGACCATCATTCCCTTTTTCCACTCGTTAGGAAAGCTCTCAGCTTCCCAAGCTCTATCTATAAGTGGAAGCAGAAGCTCAGCCGATGTTGTTGGCGCTGCTCGTAAGAGCTCTGCTGGAATACCGTCAAGTCCTACCGCCTTGTTGGTTTTGAGTGCCTTGATCGCGGTAATGATCTCATCTTTACTGAAAGTCATGGTGCGTATTTGGGAACTTCTCACCTCGGGCATCTCAGTTTGATTTGGGAGCATATCGCTAGCGAATACACGGTTTAAAACCGTAGCAAAATGCTCTTTCCATCTCTTGAGCTGGTCCTCATCCGAAATGAGCAAGGAGCCGTCTAGGCTTTTCACTGGGTGTTGGCTGGAGCTGCGACCACCTGTCAGCTCTTTCGTGATTCTGTAGACAGTCCTGCTATCGCACCTCCGTGCTGCTTCTTCTGCTTCTGTAGCCAGCGCGTTGATGCAGTTGCGCTTGTCACGTCGCACGCTACGCTGAACTTCTCTCATCTTCATGCGATATAGGGACTCTAGCTCGCTTCTCCCTGCTGCTGGGGTAGCTGCAACGCGAGCTTTCAGCTGTTTTCGTTCGTCAATCCGTCTCCAGGTATCTTCGGAAAGCCACGCCCTATGTCTTCCCTGCGATCGACCGACAATTCTTTCAGCACCAGATATAAAAACATTTTTCACAGCACACCAATGGTCTTGGATGGTTGCGGGCATTGAGCTGCTGATTGCTTCCACACCTTGCGAAAAGTGCTCCCTTAATTGTTGGCGCACTGAGGGATCACTAAGTCTATCGATGTTGAACCTGGGCATTCTTGTATTGTCGTGGGATCTTCGAACTGCAGCAGTGCGTAGTTAGAGAGTGGCTTTCATAAGATGGTGATCACGTACTATCCGCACATCTGCCCCTCGTCTATTTCGGACGTCCAGGAGACTACTTCTAAAGCAGCGGCTGATAGCAAAATGGTCAATTTGGTTGAAGGTTGCTTGCCTGTCATTGGAAACCCAGCTGACTTTGTGGCAGGTCTTATGCTCAAACATGGTGCCACCTATCACAAGGCGGTTGGCATTGCAGAAATCCACAAACCTTTCGCCGTTGTCATTGCGGTTGCCTAGTCCATGCTTCCCGATTACATGCTTGAGCCCTTCGTTGTCGCTGCCTACCTTGGCATTCAAATCCCCCATCACTATGACAATGTCTCCATTTGGTGTTGTGTTGAAGACGGCGCTTAAGAGATTGTAGAAACTCTCATTTTCGTCCTTAGACGAACTATTCGTTGGGGCGTAACACTGTATGATGGTGACGCGTCGTACTCTAGTCCGGAATCTGGCCGTCAAAATCCTATCACCATGAGGCTGCCAGGAAATTAGGCCCTTGCGTGCTGTTGTTGTTAGCAGAAGTCCGACTCCATATTCCCGCGGACTTCCGGATGGTCTTCCAGAATAGAGTAGTACAGCGTTACGCGTTGGAGACTGGTACTCGCCCGCTTCTAACCATCTTACTTCACTTACCCCCAAAATGTCCAGTTTATATCGCATGAATTCTTTTTCCAATTGAAGGAATCTGGCATTGTAAAGACCTTCTCTTCCCGAGTCGAGGAGCGTCTTTACATTCCAGAAACCTATCTTTGTCCGGGTACAATAGCCAAAAGTCATCAAAATGTGATCATTCCTTATTCGAGGCATAGTGTCGGTTTCTGTAGCGAGTTGGTTTCAGTAACGCAGGTTTCTGGCCCACGTTACCTAGTCTCGAATCAAGGTCCTAGACATCCCGCACTTGCAATTTTAGCCTACACGTATAAGGGTTTTTTCCCGATCAATAGCAATGCAGGTCCTCTTGAGTTGGCCCTCATTTCACAATACGGTTGTCCCAAAATAATGTATCTAAGCCAATAAAAGTTTCACATCTTGATCGACCTACAAATGAACAAGATCATAAACCTCCTTTATCCACTATGTCCACATAATTAACGATTTATTTTTCTTCTTTTCCTTTCAGGTAAGTGAATTCAGAATAAAGATCCAGAAGGCTGGACGCACCCCAAAGACAATCGAAATGCACTTAAGTATCACAAATTAGCATTTTTTATTTTTTTTTACCAAATAAAACATTAACATCATTCCCCGTTAACTGTCAATTATCTCGAATCGAAGGTGCGTCTTCTTTTTCTGGAGAACAACAGAAAAGAAAAGAAGAAGAAATCTCAGACAAAGGCCTAAATGAATTCCATGGTGGATGAGGTCGAGGCCGGTCATTGAACACATATACCTTCAGAGATCTCGTCGCAGAGTGCCTCTGAACTTTGCTAATCGTTCAGCTGGTGCACAACGAGAAATGGAAGCAACACACACAATGGCTGACTTCCTTTTTTTTTTTCTTTATTATTTTTTCGAATTTCTTTCGTTTTTTGTTTACGTGTCCCGGCATTAAGAACCGGCTTCGGAGCTAGTTATACACTCTGGGACAATCAATTTAATGGCTACGAACTGTGTGCGTACGCGCGCGCTTTTTGCTGTTTTGTATCTTTTGTTTGGAGCTGATGATCTGTTTCTGTTGTTCTTCGATCGTCGAGTTTTTTTTGAATCTAAGGCTCGTTAAGGTATGCGTCATCAGTATTCTGCGACACCAGCAATCATACACCGGGTGGATGACTCTGAAGTGGTCTATGGTAGTCTAGAAGTGACGCAGCAATGTTTTTTTTTTTTTTTTTTTGTCGCATTAAATTAAAGTCAATGAAATGAGAGTGCGTAGTCATACAGATATACAGTTGAGTGATGTGATGGTAATCGGATATTCACTGAGAAGAGTGTTCCTAGAATTTGTGAGCTGTGATCATCTAGACCAGTGGTATGCGTGTTGGATTGGGGTTATTCTCTTTCGCAGAAGGCCATCAATCATTCGGAGTGAGGTTCTTGGTCTTTTGAACTATTACAGGATGTGTATGGTCGTTAATAACTCTGTCGGGGTTATATGATAGCTGAAAATCACTTAGAGACAACAACATGCCATACCATCATTGTCATTCACTCCTAAGGCTAGAGACTTCAGTTTTCGATGCTGGATGTTAGATCTGAGTGAACTTCATCATGAATCACTGGACTGATGCTAACATGCAGAGTTCAAATCCTCATTTTTCTCTCAAGAACCAACTGTAAGCATAGACATGTACCATAAGAGTTATACGTTCCATTGGTTAGGTTAGGTAGATGGGCTTCTTAGGCGAACCCCACAGGCGGATCAGTAGAAATGCGGTAAAGTGGGAGGGTTATGATCCCTTATTTTCTGATCATAACCTCGCTGATAAAAGGAAGAAGGTAGATGGGCTTCTTGTGACCAAAGAGTCACTACTCACTTAGACCAACAGTTTGGGTCTATTGTGCCCAATTATTGAACTTTGAAAACATTGTAGAGATGTTCCGCTGTTAGAACCACCCAGATAGTGATATGAATCTCAGGAGGTCCATCAGCTCAACATTACCTAAGACCTCCAGCTCCGAGAAGAAACAACTGACGGATAGGGCAGGACAATCACACAGCAGGTGGCGAACATATTCAATTTCTTCTTCATCCCTGCAACTTCTACCGTGTCGTTCCGCGTGAATCCCAATGGCATGGAGACCAGTAATTATACCGGAAATAACCTATGGGTTATGATGGCTAAATTTCACCAGAGAGGCTGATCTCTTCTTGCAAAAGGCTGGCCATAGCGCCCTGGCCTCTGCGCATGTGTCCAGATTAACTAAGCGTCTGTTTGCTCCACCGATGGCTATATCTTTTATTTTCTTCCGTAAGGAACTATTGTTATTGGGATCACTACGAAAGAGAGAGCCCGCCATACGTGCAGCGTCAACTCCTTAGCAAGTTCGTATGCCCTTTCGTTTCCTTCGATATCCATATGCTCAGGTACGTAGCAGAGGATCATCGCATTGGCTCGAGATATCTCGCTTAAAAGTGATTTGCAGATCCCCACAAGACTCGAACTAATTATAGAGTCCAGAGCCTTAACGGATGCCTACATAGACAGATTATCATCTTACCAAGGCAAACCCCACAGGCGGATCAGTAGAAATGCGGTGAAGTGGGAGGGTTATCATCCCTTGTTTTCGGATCATAACCTTGCCGAAATAGGAAGAAGAAGATCATCTTACCAACGATACTACTCTAGCGTATAGTTTCACCATCCTGTATAATGGCTGTGACTTTGGCCTGAAGGACGCTGCAGTCGTCAAATGGAGTGGTTTGTACCTAAAGCTTCACCACGGCTCCCGTACCGACGTCCACCTTAGAACCGTCGGTATAGAAAGCCAATTCCTTTTCCTAATTGGTTCTTCGGTTCTTCCAGTACATTCTGTCAGGAATTCTTTTAGCAAATCTCCTTTCAAATGCTAGCATCGGGTTCATGTGATCACTTTCCATCGATCCACTGGTAGTTTCCCATCGAAACAAAATCGAGGCATGGCCGTAAGGGCTCGATGACCACAATCGGTCTTCCCTCAGTCTTACAGAAGTTTTGTGCCACCAGACTGCTATAGTATATATCAAGCGAAATGCAACTAAGCATGGTTTCTATTGCTGCTGTTGGTGTTGTTTGATCCTATGGCTCGATGCATGCTACCCTCTGGATTTAGATTAGGTTTGAAAGCTGCTATTGCTTCTCAAGTACCGTACACCATACTAGTGCACCAAATATAAGAATGGGTTTTACAACCGCGTTGTATATCTAGTACACCATGGCTGTAATAATTTACTTCCCCGTGTTTCTGTCCATTCAATTCAGCGACGTTGCTGATCAGCCTCGCGGTCCATCGTCCTCTGCTTTCTGAGCTCCATCTCTCCTGCTATTTCTGTTTCGTGAGCTCCTTCGCGTCCTTCGCCTCCTCGGTTTTCGCCTCCATTGCAATTTCCGCCTTTTTGTCGTAGGCGTACTTCCTCTCTGCCGCAAGGAGATCAATATGGGTCACTTCCGCGACTATGAGCACAGCTGGTTCCGACACCATTCTATAGGAACTTGCAACCCGTAGTGCCGCGCGCCTTTGTGCTGCGGCCATTTGTTTCCTGTTTTTCTCTTGTCTTAGTGCCTCCTCTTCCATACATAGGAATGGCGTGGGTGGCTGTCATCAGGAGCTTTTTCTTGCTAGCTGTTGGACCTCCAACGTTTGCCATTAATCTGCTCAGTGACATTGTGACCTTCGCAGCTCGTTCCATAGCAGATCTTATTTGATGCCAGAAAGTGAGCTTCGTGTTTAGGGCCATTCCTAGGTACCTTACCACTTCCTTGCTGGTTATTACCTCATACCCGACAATAGTTGGAATCCTCTTCTTTGTCAAAATGACTATCTCCGTCTTTTCTGTGGCCAAACATAAGCCATGTTCTTTCATCCAGCGGTGCACCCCCCTTGTCACCTGGTTGAGTTTTCTTTGCGCGCTATCGGTGTCTCTTATCGTAATCACCGCGGCAATATTATCTGCATACCCTACCAGAAAGGTGTCTTCGGGAATTTCCATACAAAGGATGCCATCGTAAGAGATGTTCCAGAGATCGGGTCCCAGGATTGAGTCCTGTGCTACTCCAGCAGTAATCTCCTTTATTCGAGGTCCTTCTGCGGTGTTGTATAACAGCTTCCGGTCCTTGAGATAGTCGTTCACCATCCGCAAGAGATATTCGAGAATATTAAAAATGCTTTCGAGGGCGTTCAGCATATTGCTCCATCTGGCTGAATTGAAGGCATTTCGCACGTCCAGAGTTGTTAGCAATACGATTTTCCTTGAAAAGTGGTTGCCCTGTTGAGGCAATTGGACCATCCTTACCACTTCTTCAATTGCTCCAATCGTAGAGTGGGCCTTTCTAGATCCGTACTGTCTTTCGGACAAATCTCCTGCTCTCTGCACGGCTGCTGTAAGCCTTGGTTTTAACAACTTTTCCAGGAGTTTCCCTGTGGTGTCCAGCATACCCAGAGGCCTGTACGTTGATGGGGAATCCGGGTCTCCTTTTCCTTTGCTGATCAGTACCAAGCGCAGTAACTTCCAGCTCCCATGGAAAACTCCTTCCTGGAGACAGCTATTGTACATGTTCAGCAGCATCTGAGGACATGTCTAGGCAATCGTCTTGAGCACCTCCGCGGGTAGTCCGTCAAGTCCAGTAGCCTTTCGGTTTTGTAGGGTTTTCGACGCGAGGATCAACTCGTCTTCACTGAACATCGGGGTTTCTGGTCGTTTGACCGGAGAGGCGTCGGGAGGCCGAAAACGATGGGTTGGGAAGAGTGTGTTTACTATAAACTCCATCCTTTCTTCACCCAGGACAGGGCTAGCTATCGGTGTTCCCAATTTTCGCATTATAACTTTGAAGCCTAGCCCCAGGGGTTGCTGTTGACATCCCGGCGGAGATCCACCCACTTCTGTTTTTGCTTGAATTCATGGCCCTCTTGAGCTCAGATCTCATGGTTCTAAATTCTGTAAGAATGTCTGCCGTGGGTTTAGCTTGTCTTCTCCTACCCCTGATGACTTTGCGCCGGCATCATTGCCGAGAACCCACATGTGTCGTATCGTCACCGCGCTTAGCATTTTGGTGTTAGTGGAACCACCCTGCGGCGCATTTTGAAGGATGATTTGCATTTGTTTCCGGATAAAGTGCAATTGACTCAAAGAATATTGCCGACAGACCGTCCACGTCGCTTGGAATATGGCCAAACAGTCGAATGCCTGACACTGAACCTGATTTTTGGAAGCAAATTTTGATGACCGACAAGGCCCATTTCACACTCTCTGGCGCCGTTAACAAGCAAAATTGCCGCATTTGGGGAACGGAGAATACACACGAGATCCATGAAACACCATTACATGACCAAAAAATGACTGTTTCGGTCGGCGTTTGCGCCAAAACCATCATTGGGCCATTTTTCTTCAGAGAAGACGAAACGGTCAATGGGAATTGATATCGGTGGATGTTGGCTCATTATGTCTGCCCACAAATGTGTGAAAAGGTCTGGATGGTTACTGGTTTGAACAAGACGGTGCGCCATGCTACACTGCAAATTAAACAATGCAGTTTCTACAACGAAGATTCCCTGGACGTGTGCTGTCAAAAAATGGCGACATTGACTGGCCACCCAGATCTCCAGATTTGACCCCTCTGGACTTCTTTTTGTGGAGTTATTTCAAAAGCAAAGTGCACACCAGCAAGCCTCAGACCATTGACGAGCTCAAGGCAAGTATTCGTGCCGAAATCATTGCTGTATCGCCCGAGATGCTCGAAAAAGTGATAGAAAACGCAGCAAAAAGTGCACATTTTGCTTTGGTCAATAGAGGCGGCCACTTGATTGATGTTGTATTTGAAAACTAGTCCAAATAAATTGTAAAGGACCAAGTTAAATAAAAATACCTCGCATATGGAAATCGGTTGTTCTTTTTTTAAAGTTATTCAATATTCACACACCGACATAAAAGATGGCGCACCCTGTAGGTGTCAGAAGTGGCAATGAATCGATGGTTTTTGTTCATTCCCAAGATTTGCTTCGCTGTTGATTCCTTTTTAGATAAAAGGGCAATCCGTCCATCCTCTCTATAATCAATTGTCTTGCCTCAGGAATTTCGGATGGAAAGGACATAATTCTAAACAGTGTCAGAAGTGGGATTGTTCTGCCTACGCACTTCTAAAACTGATGCCGATCGAGAAAAACACCCAAGCGTGTCTTTATTTTTCGAAGCTTACTTATGTACTTACTTAGATGGCGCTACAGTCCGGGGTGGACCTGGGCCTCAACCAACAAACCTCGATATTTTTTCGAAGCATATGCTTTAAAAAGAAAATACTCGGCTCAGAGAAAGAAGGTCTGTGAAAGTGATATCCGCATCTATAGTGTCAGAAGTGTCAACAAACAAAAACTTCTAAAGTTGTTGCTTCACTGTCGATCTCTTTTTGGAAGAAAGAAAGAAATGGCAATCCATGCATCGTCATCATAAATCTTCTGCAAGAAATCGATAGATATCATGAATATAGATAATAGAAATCCACTGGTGTTCAAAGAACGGAAAAAACAAATCAAAAAGGAAAAAACTGTTTGCGTATTGTCACATCCACTCCACGAGAGGACGTCGGTCGTCGCAAGTAAGACTAGGAATATGGGCAACAAAAACAGAAACCACGTCGCTCAATTTATTGTATCGTCTCCGTATAATAATGCCTATTACAGCCTCATCTCATCCGTTGGCAATCCTCTTACCATTCTGCGTCCGCTTTGCCTAATTCAAATTCATCTGGCCGGTGCGGTGGTTGCATCCAAGCTAATACGCAGCAATACAGAGGCTCGCTACATCCACAATCGGCTGGATGCTGATGATGGTACCGGTTTTGCGCTTCCCTTTTATGCATGATCTTGTTACCTATTCGTAATGGATAGTGCATTGGAGCAGCAGTATCTGCTTCTACAATGGCTATCTCTCTGTGGATCCTTTTTTTATGTTTTCCTCGTGTATACGTACGTTTTGTTTTGTCCGCGGTCTCTAGCTGATTAATTCAACGTTATGTCGTTTCATTCTTATTACTTCCATCCGATTTCTGTTAATTTTTTTTATTTTTTCTCATTTCTTCTTCCATCTTTCTTTTTTTCCGTCGTATTCGCGTGTTTTTATTTGCCGTTTCCATTCCATGGCTTGAATTTAAGTGGCTGTTGTTGTGGCATTATCCTCATATTGCCACTTGGGTTCGTTACACCCTTTGTTTTGATTCTCGTTTGTTGGCTGCCTCACGGTTCCACTTTAGTTGTTGTGGGTTTTATATAAAACTTGTGTGACGTCAGAATCAAAGGGCATTCACTTTGGTTTGTTTACATATTTTGTTTCGTCATTGTGTTGCAAGATTTAGAAGCATGGTTGGGGGGCTACAGCCGTTTTATTTTAAATTGTTTGGACTTTTGACGGTTGAGATGTCAAAATGGCATTTGACAGCTTTGTAATGACAGGAGGTGATAGATGTCAAGAGCAAGGGCATAAACTTTAATAAATTATGACTTCGACCATAGTATAAAGTCGCACAAGTGATTGCAGTTTTGATGTCGCTTATGTCATAATTGACAGGTGACAGCTATTATAATGACAGAAGATCTACATCAGCCACATTTTGCTTTGAAGAACGACGGCTTTGGTGTATCTTATCGAGAAACTAGCTTTGGTTGAGTGAGAATATGGAAATGAAGAGAAGGAAGACGAGAATTGTGAAGAGATGGATGAGGATGGTGCAAAGGAAGAGATTTGGCGGTTAGGGAGATAACTGTGTGTCGGATCACTACCCATGAGGTTCCAAGTTCGAATCCCAGAAAAGACCAAAAAGTTTTTTCACGGTCCCACCTCTCGCCAGCGTCTGACAAACATCCGAGAGAATTGTTGTCACGAAAAAGCTTCTCAAATCGCTGTTCGGATTCGGCATTAAACTGTAGGTCCCTTCCATTCGTGTGAAAAATAAAACCCACACAACATGAGTGCTTGCGAGAAGCTAGGCCCTGGCACTTAAAAGAGCTGCTGCGCCAAATATTTGTATTTTTGGAGATAACTGAGCTACCAGTTCCATTCATATCATTTTTCGTCTTAGAGATTGTTGGCTCTTCGAATACATTCCAGTCTTTGATTGGTAGATCCAGATTTTTATACGCCGCTGAAGACTTTAGCTGCCTCAACAGGTTCGAGTAGAACCCAGAACCTTGATTTCAGCCTGCAGGGGATTTGGCTCCATTCTACCACCTTCAGCTTAGCTCTTGGTCAGATTTCACTTTACCTACGGCAGTGGTGATAAAATCGATCGAATTTTGGTCGTCACGGGCGATAAGTTTGACGTAGTCTGATGCCAGCCAGCGTCTGTAATGGTGGGAGGAGAGTTGGGGTGGATGGTAATACGCTCATAAAGCCAGTTCATTACTCTGCCTTCAATGAGCCTCCACTTATGGTAGGAGATCCTCTCTTAATCGTCGAACATGTCCACAATCGCAACAACGAGCTTGTCCTTGACCAATTCTTCGTAAGGTTTTCGGTCCTGTTTGCGTTGACGGGTTTTGGAGGAGAAGATTCAATCACGAACTGACATCGATCTAGTCAAAAAACTGCGTATTGGACGTCTGAGATGGCTAGGACATGTAGAGCGAATGGACACTAACGCTCCGGCCCACAGAGTTTTCGAATCTAACCCCGAGGGACGACGCAGTAGTGAACCTCATCGCCGTAGGTGGCGCGCATAAGTTCAAGGGGACCTTTACCAATTTAGAGTGCGCAACTGGAGGCAATTAGCTAAAGACCGAGCTAAATGGAGAGGCTTGTTGGTTGAGGCCCTGGTTCACCCCGAACTGTAGCGCCACCTAAGTAAGTAAGTAAGGGATACTTATATCATGGGCTGCACTATTTAAGCCATTCATCGTCTTAGGCGGGGTGGTTTTTGGTATACTTCACACTGGAATTTTAGTTAACTTGCGCCACACTTATCTTACCACCTCGGCCCCATGGATATGCCGTCTGATGCAATGACACCAGAACTTCCGCTGATGCGCCAATTCAGAGTCGACTTTCCTATGTTCAGGCTTCGGCCAGAGTCTGAGTCAGGAATGGAATGCAGTCGTATTTTCACAGACAGCTCCAAAACCAGTCAAGGGTCTGGCGCTAGTGTCTCCATGGAATACGACAACATTAGACCTGTTATCTCGTTAGACAAATATGCGTCTGTTTTCCAAGCGGAAACTTATGCTGTCCTAATGGCCATGAATTATGTTGTAAAGAACAGGTGGAAGGGCCGTAGTATTTGTGTCTGTGGTGACAGTCAGGCTGCGCTTAAGGCCTTGCTTAACCCTTTAACCACTTCCAAAATAGTTCGTGAAACCTAAACTTCTTTGAACTCGGTCGCAAGACTGAAATCTCTGTCTCTTATCTGGGTCCCAGGTCACACTGGGATTCTGAGGAATGAGATATCCAATCAGATTACTAGACGGGGCTCAGAGGAGACTTTCTCAGGTCCACCTCAAAAGATGCCACAGCATATTTGATGGCCTCATCTGTTACCACGGCTGATGCAATATACCAGCTGCGCCGAGTTTTCTGACTTAGATCAAGCTCAGCCTGGGTAAGCGGGCCAAGCTGTGACCTAGTGATTATCCGATTGCCAGGAAAGTGAGTCTCCAGCAGAAGACTAAAAGTTTCCGCTTTCGTCTCAGTAAACTTGCCATCAGACTTTCTCAGTGACTCCGGTTTGGTCGGCTTGCCCCTTTTGAGAACCTTAACCAACCTGCTGGTTTCACCGAGTGTCTCGATCTTTTCACAAAAATCTCAATCGAATTAATTTCTTGTAGTCTTTTTGCTTCGATCTAAAAAGATTCCAGTCACCTTCTAAATTTGTCTTGAGTGACCTATTTAGAAGTTTTCTGGATTCCTTCCTAAGTCGCTGCAGTTCTGGGCTCCTCCAGGGAACCGGAGTTCTGCAGGGGGTTTTTGTCAATGGGCACGTCAGTTCAAAACAGCTGGTAAGGACACTAGTCAGGTTTTGAACAGCATCGTCAACCTTTCGCTTCGTTCCGAGTTTAGTTGGAGTTTTGACAGATCTGTCTAGCTCTTCCTTAAACCGCACCCAGTTGGTCTTCCTCGGATTCCTCCTCTCCTGCAAAGTTATGGCCTCTCATTCGATTTGGAAAGCGATGTATCTATGGTCTGACAAGGACACCTCCGGCAGTACCCTCCAGTTAGCAATTGACTTGAAATACCTATTAGATAAAGTCAAATCAATTACCTGCTGCCTCCTTGCCGTAACAAAAGTTGGCTGGGAGCCAACATTGTTAATTACCATGCCAGACGATAGTATAAAGTCTAGGAGATGGTTTCCTCGTATGTTACATTTGCTGCTGCCCCAGACTGTATTCTGAGCATTCGCGTCGCAACACATGACTAGTCCCATCTCCCGAGTGTCACAGTACTTTATGAGTTCGGCAACCGCCTTCGGTGGTGGAGGCATTACCGAATCATAAGGGAAGTAAGCCGACGCAACGACGAAGGTTTTCCAACTTCCGGTCGTTTCATAGCTTACAGCTGCAGCAACCAGGTCCTGTCCACAAAATTGTCCAAGCTTGGTTACTGAGAGGAAATTCGGCACAATTAGACAAGCTCTCGGTCTTTCAGATCGCTCATCACATAGCACCGTTACTCCACGAACACCCCCAAAACCACATATGCGCTTGTTCCGCACGTATGGCTCCTGGATAGATGTTATGTGTGGTTTTGTACGCACCACGGAAAGTCTGCTACTTAAGAGAGCGGTAGCAGCCTTTGAGTGGTGGAAGTTTATCTGCGAAAATATAAAAAATATAGTCGGAGTTTTATTAGCAGAAGGGCGCGCACCAGGTGCGCACATGCTTCCGGCGAGGCGAGCGCCCCTACCCGTGGCATTGCCTGCGTCAGCCATTTTCTGTCCGCTAGTGCTGGGACCTTTAGGGGTAACAGCACCAGTATCCACCAGATTTTGTGCGCAGATAACGCCACCGGTAAGAGTGTGCCCGGCAGAAGAGCGCGCATCAGATGCAAAAAAAAAAACAAATATTTGGCGCAACAGCTCTTGAAAGTGCCAGGGCCTAGCTTCTCGCAACCACTCATGTTGTGTGCGTTATATTTTTCACACGAATAGAAGGGACCTACAGTTAAGTGCCGATTCCGAACGGCGATTTGAGAAGCTTTTTGGTGACAACAATACTCTCGGATGTTTGTCAGACGCTCGCGAGAGGTGGGACCGTGAAAAAACTTTTTGGTGTTTTCTGGGATTCGAACTTGGAACCTCATGCGTAGTGATCCGACACACTAACCCCTACGCCACGGCGCCCACGATCATCAGATGCGCACACGCTTCCACCAAGAAGAGCAGGCGAAACTTGCTCCATCAGATTGGACCTGTTCGAGCCGACCGAAAAGGAGCCAGCGTTAGGTCTGGGGGATTGATCGGCTCCAGTTGGAATACTTTCTGCTGACCTAGGCTTCTTTCCCATCGCTACTGAAGGATGTCTGCCTTCGGCGCTTGCGCCTTCAGCTGACTCTGCAGCCTCTTTGCACCGCGCCATCGCCGCCTTCCTCCTTCTCCTTTTCAGTTGGCTCTTAGTCAGGAGCCTTATTGGTTTCCCAAGTCAAACCGTCACCGACACAACTTCAACCAGCTACCCTTCTTTTGAGGCAGAGATTAGACGTTCCAGCCGAAGCCTTTCCACCACTTTCTTTGCTATTCCAGCCCAGTCTACCAAACGAGTCAGAGACAGAGCTGCAGAAGTCTTCTGAAACAAGCATCGCTACTACTTCTGATTCAACGCTAGAGGCGGGGGGTAAAAGTATGGTGGTTGGGACCTCCAGAATCCTCGTCCCGGCCGTAGTCAAAAAGACCACGGGTGGATTATCGTTTTCACGAGTACCACCTGGAGTAGATAACGTACAAGATTCTTCCATCATACTGTCAACAGGTTTTGCATCACAGTCAAGACGTCTTCAGCCTTTAGTTCGATCTCTCACATGGGGTCCTTTCGGACCCTTAGGGTCATTGACTCTTAAGCCGTTCCGCCACGTCAAGGCAGCTGAAGAATGGGAACTGCCGAAATGATTCTCTTGATAACAATTTCTATATAACTTGTTTCTGCTGTTGGTCGTCCTGCGGCTGGTGCTGTTACGGGTCGGGATCGCACAGGTTGTTGCACGGCTCGGCTCGGTGCGGTTGTATGCCGGCTTGAAGAGTTCCAGTCCGCGCAAGGGACAGGCTTGGAAGAGGCAGTCCGCACTTAGGGCAGGCATGCAAAGATTCAGTCCGCGCAAGGGGTAGGCTTGGAAGAGGCGGAAATCCGCTGTATGTAAATCACAATGCATCTCTCAGACGGGGGGAAACCTATCGGACGGCGTGCCAGCTATGGCCAGTAGCAGACCCGTATTTAATCGCCCAATCACCGAGGTGAAGGCGTCAAAAACGGAATAAATGGGTCGGAAATCGATCCCCGGGAGAGGCTGTCAAGAGTACATGAGATTGGTAATTTTACCACTTAAGCAGACTTTCCTGATCACATCTCTCAATCTCCCCCTTATGCTAATTGCTGCAAGAAGCAAATGTGAATTACATAGCTGAATGCAATTCACTTTTGCAAACAACTTGGCCAATGAGATTGAGAGAAGTGGTCATGTGGGTGGGGGTGGCGTGATCATCGCCAGATGTTGTTGTTTATGCTGAACCAACTGTGCATAGTAGCGGTCGTCAAAATATAACACAGTGGAGGCGATATAATTGTAACACTTCATTACAACCTTCATTCGTATAAGATGAACAGCCCTTAGAATGTACGTTCCACAACCCACGTAGTACTAGCTTTGACTGACATGTGTACGTCACCCTTGTTGCAGACCCCCAAAGATGCACAAGACCTCTGACAAATGGTTTCCCTTTGAAGTAGGCATATTGAGTATTGAAACGACTGCAGGAGCTGATCCTCGCTGTACCATCTGAATAGTGACAGCATTGTTTGCTTGAAGTTTATAGTGATATCAATCCTTCCTCCATCAATTTGGAATGTAAAATCTCACTAGGCCCTGCGCTATAATATCGCTTATATCTGTGAATTACTAGGATGGACTTCCCCTTGTCTGTCAATTTATTTGGCATAGAGTACCTAGTTACTTGTTGAGATTAAGTTATCCCTTTTAAGACCCCAAATTGTCCTTAAAGTCATCTTCCCAGCTTCACCGCAACCACAAGAAGCCCACCATTAAAAGAGTAACCTCCTCTAACCTCAAAAAAAAAAAAGATAATACAACACAAAAATAATACTACCAACCATTAACCCGAACGTAAGCCACTCCACTTCCCTACGTAGTTACACCCAGTTACACCCAATAGAAGCAACATCACAGGCATTCTGTGCGTCTTCATCGTTATGGTCTTCACAATATGCCCTCCCAGTGCTGGTGTGCTGCTCCCCTAAACTTATTGTTTTTGTTTTGATTTCCAGGGAATATGAGAAATGCTGGCCAGGGAGAGAATGAACCAAACAACGACGACAGTTTGTTGCCTTCTTATTCTTCAATTCTTTTTCTTTTTTTCTATTTCTTGTTTGCCTAAGCATTCGCCTCCTATGAGGTATCTTTTATTTTTTTTTACTGAAAAAGAAATTCAAAACATTTTCAGAATAAAGAGGACAAAAAAACCATCACACAGTCGTTGAACCAACCGGCTTTTTTCACCCACTTCTCCATGTGTTGGTTTTTCCAGAAATACCGGCAAAAGTTCCCCACACTAAGCCTATCTCTCTACTTGGTGGTTGTCTCTCCCTATTTAGATGCTTGTCTCTCTTCTATTACGTGAGGGATTAAACGTTCGAATGGATTACATGAAATTGGCTTGGTGGATGAATGCCTAGAATGATCCTCATCCAGCAGATACCATGCCATTGGATATATCCACACTATCATAGGATAATTGCATTTCGGATACATTTTGTTCACAAAATGTGGAAAAACAAACGCTTGTATCTAGATGCATTTCTTTTCGTTTTATCGCAGTACCTTGCATTCGTATGTGGAGTCGAGATAATAAAAAGGTCATTCCTACCAATTTCTTGGTGGTGCGCATGTGCAGCTATGCACTACGCACACCTGAAGCCGAGGTTCAAACAAAAGGAGATCTCGATCTGAAATGATATATCCTTTCCTAGGGAAGTGCGGGTCATTGACCATCATTCACAGATAGATACACATTTTTCCAAGGAAATATACAAAGGAGGTAAAGTCTCTTGGACGACCATTACAACAGACAGGCTGAATGTGGCCTGTAGGGTATGTGTAGTTTCTCTCTCATCCACTCCTGGAGATGACAAAATGCAATCGTAGGACGACGACGCGTCGTGTGGTTTTTCTTTAAAAATTTCACATGACCATTGCTAGTGGATTCGTGCGCACAAAAGGTACCATTGCCATCGAGTACATCTATGTGAGAGTTAGACAATTGGCGCCAAAAGTCTATTATAGTAATTTATGCTTCGTGCCAGCTGCTACTGCTTCCACAGAGAGAGAGAGATGGGGGCCAGTAGTAGGATGATTTGATATGCGTCTCCATTGGATACGAAACGATACACACACAGAGCACACGAAGGGATGAAAGATTGGTCAGGATTAATTCAAATCCAATTATTGTTTCTATGATGTTGCCAAGGATGGTGATGGATGATTGTGAGAGGGTGAGGTTTTCCCACTTGTTTTCCTCTGTTGGCATTGTTTTGTTTGAAAGAGAAATAGCGTGTTGCACACCATGGGACTTGTTGAACGGTGACCTCAATTCCACATAATAGGGCTCATGGCGAGGAGTGCACTTTGAATGTTAAATGAAAACTTGAAGGGGAGGAAGTGGAATCTTATTGAATACCGTAAGCTCATAACAATCCGTATAAAGATCGTCGTTAGAAGTCATAGACTATCTCATGACAATCCTTACGTAGTTAAGTACTTGTGAACTATCCCTGAAGTCACACAAGGTAGCCTACTCTCAGCGATCCTTTTTTGTCTGCTATTTGCTCTTGAACGTGTGCGTGCCATCTACGGCGAGGAGACCCTCTACTGCGTCATCCCTCAGGGTTAGATTCGACGACTGCAGGCCGGAGCGTTGGTGTTAGTTGATCTACATGTTCCAGCCTTCTCAAGCATCCAATACGCAGTTTATTTATAACTAGGTCGATATCGCTGTACAACGCGTAAGGTTCGTGATTGGAATCTTCTCCTCTAAAACCCGTCAACGCAAACAGGACCGAATATCTTGCGAACAATTCTTCTCTCGAAGCAACCATCCGCTTTCAATAAAGTCCATGTTTCAGCGCCGTAAAGCAAGACTGGGATGAGTCTTATATAGAGTCTCCTTAGTTGTTTAACATAGGGCCTTACTGTTGAATTGCTTTATTAGCCGAGTTATTCTTCGCTTGATTTCTTCGCTGATATCATTGTCAGAATTAATAGGAGAGCCATGGTGAATATACTCCCTTACTACCTGGAAGTTGTAGCTGCCCACTGGGACGTTCCGTCCAATTCGTCGGTGTTGATTGTCCCTTCTTGTTGAAGGAATATACTTGGTTTCGCCCTCGTTTATCGCTTAACCCATCTTGTCTGCTTCTGCTTCAATGCTTGCAAACGCATCCGTGACAGCCCGCTGAGTTCTTCCAATAATGTCAGTATGGTCGCCGTAAGCAAGCAATTGTACGGACTTTTGATAACTTGTGCCTCCGCTTGTGAGTTCCGCACAATCCGTTCAAGTACAATATTAAAGAAGTCACATGCCAGCGCGTCACCTTGTCTAAAACCCCTTTGGAGATCAGAGCTCTCAGAGATGTCATTACCGACCTTGATGGAGCAGCAAGCGTTCTTCATCGTCATCCTGTACAGACGGACATGTTTGGCAGGAATATCAATACAAGACATGGTTCCTTATAGCTCTTCTCTATAGGTACTGTCATGGGTGGTCTTGAAATCGATGAAGTATCGATTATGAGTATCGATTTGGACTTCTTGGGTTTTCTCCAGATCGATGGTGGACTTCCTGGTCTGAAACCTCACTGATAGCGGCTAATCAGGCTACTGATGAAAGGTTTCAGGCATTCACATAATATCGCAGAAAAGATATTGTATGCGATGTTGAGGAAACGGATGCCTCTATAATTGGCGCAGTTAAGGGCGTCTCCTGTCAGCTGTCAGCTCGGCAATAAGACTGAGAGGCTCCAAGCAGTGGAACGAGCAACACACGGGACATGCCAATATACTTTCGATGCACCGTCATCTTCCCAATTCCACTGACCATCTGCCCACTGAATATGATTTTAGCAAGGGCTACACGCACTCGATACTGGACGGAAGTGAGTGGATGCAACACAACGTCCTTTACAACGAATCGCTGTCAATTTTCACGGACGGGTCCAAAACCAAGGACGGAGTCGGTGCCGGAATTTTCTCAGAAGATCTGGACATACACCTCTCCTTTAACCTTCTAGACCACTGCAGCGTTTTTCAAGCCGAAATCAGCGCAGTTCGCAAAGCCGCTGACTGGCTAGCGGCTAGCGCACTATCAACACCTGATATTGGTATTTATGTCGACAGTCAGGCAGCCATCAAATCCCTCGCATCCAGCACTATGAGATTTAAGGCAGTGAAAGACTGTCGCATATCTCTTAACAAGATAGCTGGTCAGTACAACCTCAACCCTTTGCTGGGTACCAGGTCACTGTGACATACCGGGGAATTGTGCAGCCGACGAACTAGCACGACAAGGCTCCTCTGGTACAGATAGCATAAGCATCACCGACATCAAAGCGCCAGCGTCTTATGTTAAGTACCTTATTCAAATTGACGCCGAGATAGTAGCCAATCATCAATGGCAACATCTAGACCAATGTCATACCGCCAGACAACTCTGGCCGACACTCAATAAATCCAGGTCCACTCTTGAAGCACAAGAGAGGAACCCTCTCAAAAATAACAAATGTCCTCACACTACGTCATAGGAAGACATGCCCAAAGATTAGGTATCCCTCATAATGACTTCTGCAGAAGCTGCAGAGATGAAGAGGAAGAAGATACCATCAGTCATCTCCTGTGCGCCTGTCCTGTGCTCGCCAACATAAGGAAGGCCAGCCACTCTGGGTGAATACTTCTACAATGATCTTAATGATTTCGGCAGCGCCTGCACGGCTAAAATTCACGCCTTCATTCAACGAAGCAAATGGTTCCAAGAGTAAAAGGGTGACCCACCCGCCTTACACATCGGTAGTATAATGGATCTACTCTCTGGTCTAAGTACATCCTCATCGAGGGCCGATCCTAACCAACCAAGGGGGTCTCCTTTCTTGAGGATGGGGCAAATGATGCTGAGATTGCATTCAGCTTAAATGGCTTGATTTTGCTGAAACTGTTAGATATTAGCTCCAATATCGGTGTCCTTATAGGACACTGTCCAATATGCCTACATGTGAAAAGGTTTGGTATCTTGTCAGACGATTTCTCTAGGAGTTGCAGGAACGAAGAGAAGGAAGAAATTATCCTCCATTTCCTCTGCACCTGTCCAGTCCTATCCAAAAGAAGACTTCTCCATCTTGGAGCACTTCTCTTCGATAACCTTGTCGACTTGACGAATACAGACGTCAGAATGTTTAATTGACTCACCAGATAAGTTCATGCGTAGCAGATTGTGGGCTAGGTGCAGTGGCATGGGAATGGACCTCTTCTGGTCGAAGTGTGTCCGTATTTTAGCCACCCTGTCATCCGAGAGTATTGTTGTTTGGAAAAAGTTTCTCAAAACAAATTGCCCTTCGGATACGGCACTAAACTGTAGGTCCCTTCCAGTCGTGTGAAAAATATAACGTACACAACATGAGTGGTTGCGAGAAGCTAGGCCCTGTCACTTAAAGAGCTGTTGTGCCAAATATTTATTTAGCCACCCTAACCTAACCTAACCGAGCCTGTATAGAGTCTCCACAGTTGTTCGGGACAGGGTTTTACTAGTAAATTGCGATGTTCCTCGATACCTATTTCTTCTGATGTTTTGCGTGATTTTCGTCTAAAATTCCTGGTCTATGTCATGTTGTTTTACTTGGGAATAGTTTCGCATTCTGGGAAGAGGCGGCACAGTATCTTCCACTTTACTGACTGATTTCCAACCGTAGTTATGGTAAGAGCGATAAAAGTCAATTTAGTAAGATGCATTTGGCGGCGGATGATGAAGGACGTTTAAGCATAAAAAACTGAATATCCATCCATGTACCATCATCATCATAAAAAAAATGAAATTAATACCACAACTGCATGTCGTAATCATAAATTTCCATTAGTCCTAGACCAATGGTTCCGCACAGATCCGCTTTCTGACCAGCGGGACAGTAACATTGACTTAAGTATTTTTAATTTTTTTTTTATTTCAAATACACCGCCATCGGTTGAGATATAATAGTCGCTGCAAGTAGCAAAAGCAGAGCCCGCACCGCGTCGGCCATCAAAACAAACACATCCAAGTCCTAAATCCATCCAACGTAATGATGAATATTCATCAATCACTCGACGGGAATAGATTTGCGAACGAATGTGTTGACAGGCGGACTTTGAAGTTGGACTCATAGCACAATGGGTCTCGTGCCACTGTGTCTTTGAACGCAGAGCAAACTGCGAATGCGAAGTTCGGCATAGATAAGTAATAAAGAACAGCGCACGTATCGAATTTAATTTATCTTCTTCTAAACGCTATAACTGTCATTGGTTGTGGTTTCTATTTTGTTTGTTGGTATAGAAGATACTTAAAACTGCTTGGTGGACCTATCTATCGTGAGATAGATGGCCGTATCTTGAGAAATATGTACGTGTGTACCTCTAAGTAGAGTTCGAGTTGAGATTAGAGTCTATGGGATTAATTTAGACCTTCTAGGCAATAGTAAGACATTTAGACATTCTTGTCACTCGACAGGATCTCTTGAAATGCTAATGAATTCTTACTTCCCCAGCTACTGCAATGATCTAGTGCATCCTATAGCAACGTCTGCAGTATCAGGGCATTGCAGTTCAACTAATCGCATTTTTTTTTTTTTCCGCTTTTAAAACCCATGCCCGCATAGCAACGACACTGCGACCTGAACCATCTATTGTGTCGAAGGGTTGGAGTTAATCTAACAGACGTACTACCTCCATTATGACAGTGAGTATGTCTTTAGTAGTGGAGCATTTCAGTTACACTGAAGTAAGTATCGGAGAATACGTTTCCTTAACCAGTGTAGTGCCGGGCATTCACAAAGAACGTGTTCGGAAGTTTCATCCGACAATCATAACCGACAATCCTTTTCCTGGAACAGGTTCAACTTGTTAAGGTGGTGAATCAGGCCACAATGGCCAGTTAGAGAGCTCACAAGCCTCCCAATACTTTCCTTATCTAAGTCCTTGTAGGAATAAGGCTTGATAATTCGTTTGGATTATCTAAGACCTGGCCCACTGGTCCAGTGGTCTAGACGAAGTTTGTTTCCCATTCGTTAATCAGCGATGTGGCTGTTGCTCAGTTAACGCCACAATAACGTTCAGGGCCTATGAACGCAGATTCTGAGCCAGCCCTAGCAAGCTCATCTGCAGATTCGTTGCCCGCAATCACCTGGTGTCCAGAGACCCATCCGAGCTTTACCCTGTTATGTTTGGTAAGGGTTTGTAATGCATCGTAGCAGCATTTGACAGTTACGGAGTCCATTAGGTTGGACGATAATGCCCTAAGTGCTGCCTGGTTATCTGAGAACATATGTATTCTAGCGCCCTTGATCCCATTATGGAGATTGTGTCTGGCGCAGATCTCAGTGGCATGGATTTCAGCCTGAAACACAGTGGAAGTCGTACGCATAAGTACCAAAATCTTTGTGTTGGGTCCAAAGAGCTCAGCTCCAACTTCAGAATCAATTTTTGATCCGTCGCTGAACCAGACCAGACTTCTAGAGTCCAGTGTTGGAATACCATTGGACTAATTTTCGCGGTCCAATATTCCAACCTCGATTAACCTACCGAAGCAATGTTGCCTGACCATAATATCTGGTATAGTGCTGAACATGTCTCTTTTAGGAATTGAGTTGAGTATCCTTAGATATCTAGATATCCCACAAGGTCACCTGGTTTATACTCATAATCCAGTTCCAGTTTTATGGCATATCTAGCAGCCATCTTCCTGATGACGACTGGTAAGGGTGTTAGCTCGACAATAGCTTCCAGAACTGTCGTAGGGCAGGTGCGCATCCCACTTATAATACCAAGACAGGCAATTCTTTGCAACTTCTGCAGCTTGCTTGCAGTTGTCTGTTGGAGAGTTTTTGGCCACCAGACGATAGCCACGATTGTTATAATGGGTCTCTCCATCATTATGTACAACCAATGTATCATTTTGGGAGAGAGACCCCAAGTTCTGCCGTGTAGGCGTCTGCCGCCCCGCAGTGCTCTGGTAGCACGCTCTGTGGCGGACTTGATATGTGCATTCCAGTTTAGTCGTTTGTCGAATATTACTTCAAGATATTTGACTTCGCTGGAATAAACTAGTGTGGTGCCTTTAATGGTAATATGCTTAAGGTCGACCTGTGTCTTTCTTGTGAACGGTGCCAAAACGATTTTGCTAGGATTAATCGATAGTCATTCTTTATTGCACCATTCAGAAACTTTAAGTAGTGCGCTTTGCATAACGATAGAGATTGTCGTGTCGTGTTTACCACTAATTAAAACCGGCAAGTCATCAGCATAACTGATGGTGGTGTAGTCTTATCTATGAAGCAGGTTGTCGATGACAATTGACCATAACAGGTGGGAGAGAACTCCACCTTGTGGGCAGCCTTTAGCTGCAGTTATAGATATCGACACTCCCCGGAGGAGGAAGTAATGGATCGATTTACCAGCATGGGCCTAAACCATTGGTTGGCCTATTCTTCGCTACCTTTGCTACTAATCGCTCTTGCGATCGAATCGTAACCAGTGTTGTCGAACACGCCCTCGATATCAAGGAATGCAAACGCGGCTGTTATTAGTAACTAATCGTATTACTAAGAGGAAAATTCTTTGGGAAATACGCAACTTCAAATCATTTAAGTCGATAGGACTGGACGGTGTCCTTCCTTGGTTGAATGTAGCCTTCAAAGATTGCTTGGATTTGGTTCAAATCCCCTAGTCTTGGACGGAACTTAATGTGGTTTTCATACTGAAGGCTGGTAAAAGCTCAAATATTAATCCCAAAGGAGAAACTAATAGACACGCACACTCGCTGCAGCAACAATCCAAACCAACTGTCAGCCTCCTAGCATGTGTATAGCAAGGGGAAATCGGTAGAAATGGTCCTGCACTCGCCGATGCTCATCACTGAAAAATCTTTAGATTGCAAAGCATTCTTCGTTACCGAGGGAGCTCTTGAAAATGTTTAACCTCCGGCAATTATGCGGGCACTAACGAACCTTAAAATTGCGGCGCCGTATGGCGCCTTGGTTAGCCAGATGCTAACAAACAGGGTTATCAAGTCTAAGCTGGGAGACGCACGCCTCAGTTTGAAGGTTCGTGAGTAGGGGTGCTTTCTCCCCCTTCTTTAGAAGCTAGCAAAGAATCAACTGCTTTTAATACTAAAAAGAGAAGGCTGTAAGTTACGCTTTGCTTGCTTTTACGGACGACGTTGCCTTAGTTGTCCCGGGCAAACACCTCAATAAATAGACTAAAGGATGTGGTATTGGTATCAACCCACAGAAAACAGAACTGGTTAGGTTAGGTTAGAGGGAAGTGCACCTAGATCCTAGATCCTCTTTATCTTTCTGTTGGTCCAGTTGCGAACCTACCTGAGCTCTTTATGAATCGTATCATGGTGGGCGCCATGGCATAAGTGGTTAGTGTGTCGGATCACTACGCATGAGGTTCCAAGTTCGAATTCCACAAAATACCAAACAGTTTTTTCACGGTCCCACCTCTCGCGAGCGCCTGACAAACATCCGAGAGTATTGTTGTCACGAAAAAGCCTCTCAAATCGCCGTTCGGATTCGGCATTACACTCTAGGTCCCTTCCATTCGTGTGAAAAGTATAACGCACACAACCTGAGTGGTTGCGAAAAGCTAGGCCCTCGCACTTTAAAGAGCTGTTGCGTCAAATATTTGTATTTGTATGGTTCTTAGTGGAACTTGAAAAGATCTCTTAGTTCGTTAAAGAACTTGTTACCCATATGGTGTAGATGGCGATTTCGTAGATGTGGGCAGTCACACAGGAAGTGCTTGATACTCCTACTTCCTACCTCTTCTGCGTCTTGACAGTTCCTGCAGTGATCGGGTAAGATGATGCCTAGTCTGGCAGCCATTTTCCCTATCGCGCAGTGTCCTGTTCCTTTCTTTTTATCCATTGCTAGCAGACTTTTGGTTCTTCATTCATTCCTTCATTCTTCCAGGAAAATCCACCATCGACCAAATTTTCATGTTTTGGCAGATTCTGGAGTAAACCTAAGAAGTCCAAACCGATACTCATCATCTCTTTATCGATTTCAAGGCCTCCTATGACAGCATCTATAGAGAAGAGCTTTATAGAGCCATGTCTAGTTTTGACATCCCTGCCAAACTTGTTCGTCTGTGCAGGATGACGATGGAGAATGCTCGCTGCTCCATCAATGTCGGTAATGACATCACTGATAGCTCTGATCTCAAAAAAGGTTTTTGACAAGGTAACGCGCTGGCATGTGACTTCTTTAGTATTGTACTTGAACGGATTGTGCGAAACTCACAAGAGGCCAGAGGCACAATCTATCAAAAGTCCGTACAACTGCTTACATACGCCGATGATATTCGTATTATTTGAAGAACTCAGCGGGCTGTCACGGATGTATTTGCATGAATTGAAGCAGAAGCAGACAAAATGGGTTTAGCGATAAACGAGGGCAAAACCAACTATATTCCTTCAATAAGAAGGGCCAATCAACACCGACGAATTGGATGGAACGTCACAGTGGGCAGCTATAACTTCAAGGTAGTCTACATTGGCTCAAAACAACATCAGCGCAGAAATCCAGTGAAGAATAACTCATGCCAATCGCTGTTTTTTTCGGCTTATAAGGCAATTCAACAGTAAAGCCCTATCTATCGTCTTCCAAAGAGTCTCCGTATTGGCAGGCTGCGCTCTCTCTGCGCACTTTTCTCATATTGTACAGGTACCGGTTGAAGTAACCATGTCCGGTAAGGCACTGGGTGGTATAATAATTCACTTCACCGTGCTCCGTCCATGCAGCAACGTCTGCACTTCTGTTTCGAGAGTTGCTTCGCTTCTGTAGCTGCTGTTGCCGCGCCTACTTCCACCTTCTTGTCGTGGACGTACAATTAATGGGCGTCACTCCTGCGACTATTAGGGCTGCTGGCTCCGACACTGTTCGGTATGAACTCGTTATCCGAAGGGCTCATATGCGTTGCACCGTGGCCACTTTCTTCCTGTACATCTCCTTTTGAGAGTGTCAGCATCAGTCAGCACAGATCAATTAATGGGCGTCACTCCTGCGACTATTAGGGCTGCTGGCTCCGACACTGTTCGGTATGAACTCATTATCCGAAGGGCTCATATGCGTCGCGGCCACTTTCTTCCTGTACATCTTCTTTTTGAGAGCGTCAGCCCAGATCTCAGAGCCATACAAGAGTATTGAGTGCGTAACCGACATCAGGAGTCTTCTTTTACTTGCCGTGGGACCTCCTATGTTCGCCATCAGTCTGCTTAGCAATAGGCATGTTTCGTGGCTCTTTCGGATGCGGACTTAATTTGTTCTCAGAACGTGAGCTTCGTATCTATCCTAACTCCTAGATATTTTACTGCTTCCTTAGTGACTTTCGGACCCAGCTGGGGCTCGATTATTGTGAGTATTCGCTTCCTCGGCAGCAGGACTATCTCAGTTTTCTCCACCGCTAGGCTTAGGCCGTGGTTCTCCATCCATATGTGCACCCTTCTCATGACTTGATTAAGCCTTCTCTTAGCGTTTTCGGCGTCCCATGTGGTGATCACTGCAGCGATGTCGTCTGCATAACCGACCAGAAAAGTGCTTTCGGTCATCTCCATGTGAAGAATTCCATCGTAGGAGATGTTCCACAAATTCGGTCCCGGAATTGAGCCCAGCGCTGCTCCGGCCGTTATTTCTTTCCTGTGGGGTCCTTCTGTGGTGCCATAAATTAGCTGTCTGTCGCTAAAGTAGTCCCTTATCATCCGTCGAAGATACTGTGTTACCCAAAAGTTTATTTGCAGGGTGTTCAGCAAGTCGCACCATCTAGTCGAGTTGAAGGCATTTCTTACGTCGAGACTTACCAACAAAAGGACTTTCCCCGAGAGTTGCCAACACAACAACTTTCCTCGAGACTGCCGTGATGGATTACTTGGGCAGCCCTTACCACCTCTTCCACCTTCTTCTTCTTCCTTTTATCAGCGAGGTTATGATCCGATAATAAGGGATCATAACACTCCCACTTCACTGCTTTTCTACTGATCCGCCTGTGGGGTCACCACCTCTTCCACCTTTTGTAGAATTACCTTTTCTAAATCCATGCTGCCTTTCAGATAGGCCACCTTCTATCTCCACCGCTACAGAGAGTCGAGACTTCAGCATATTCTCGATGAGTTTTCCTGCTGTGTCCAGCATACACATGGGTCTGTACGCTGAAGGGTGGCCTGAGTCCCCTTTCCCTTTGCTAATGAGTACTAGCCGCTGTGTTTTCCAGGCTCTGGGAAAGATTCCATGTTCCAAGCATCTGTTGTATATGTTGAGTAACAGTTGGCGTCACGTACGGCCGATCACTTATAACACTTCCGCTGGAATACCACCAGGTCCGGTGGGCTTCTTGTTTGCATGGCCATTGCGGCTTGAAGTAGCTCTTCTTCGCTGAACAGCCGAACTTCACTTCGTTGATTAAGGGAGACCTCCTGCTCCCTAAGAGAATGGGTCGGAAAGAGTGTGCTGACGATATTTCCCATCTTATCGGTGCTAAGACCTGGGCTGGCCGTCTGCGCGTCCATCTTCCGCATCATTATTTTGTAGCCAAGCCCCCAGGGGTCCATATTGATGTCTCTCCGAAGCACTTCCCACTTCGGTTTTTTGCTCCTCTTAATGAATTTCTTAAGCTCCAGTTTCGCTGCTCTGTACTCCACCAGTGTGTTTTCGGTAGCTTCACCGTTTCTTCTTCCTCCCCTCGTTATCTTGCGTCTGAAATGTAAGCAAATTTTCCTAAGGTTGCGATTTTCTCCGTCCATCAGTACATATACGGGTAGTTATTTGGTTTTCTTATCCGGGGCATAGAAGCGTCGCACGCCTGATGTATTAGGCGCATTGTGGCATCCACTGGGCGAAGTGGCGTAAATGGTTAGTGTGTTGGATCACTACGCATGAGGTTCCAAGTTCGAATCCCAGAAAATACCAAAAAGTTTTTTCACGGTCCCACCTCTCGCGAGCGTCTGACAAACATCCAAGAGTATTGTTGTCACGAAAATGCTTCTCAAATCTCCGTTCGGATTCGGCATTACACTGTAGGTCCCTTCCATTCGTGTGAAAAATATAACGCACACAACATGAGTGCATGCGAGAAGCTAGGCCCTGGCACTTTAAAGAGCTGTGCGCCAAATAGTTGTATTTTTATTTTTTTTTTGACATCCACTTTCCTTTAGGGAGGTCCTATCATGTCTAGAATCGCTTCTTTCCCTCTATCTATCACCAAAGTAAGGAGTTCTTCGTTGAGTTTGTCCGCGTTCCATCTGGGTGTTCTCTTTGGATTCCGTTAGTTATGCTCCGCTCTCTTTGCAGGTCGAAGATTATGTACTGGATCACTTCCAGTATAATCTTCGATAACTCTCCAGTTCTTCGCATACGCAACAAAAGATTGCGAAGTTTAAGTCAGGTATCATTTTGCCGTAACCTGGTCTTCTGAAGGTCGATGTGTTGCCGACGTTCATCACTCTAAGGCTTTAGCGTTAAAATCACCGGCCACCAATATCGCCCATTCCTTCGAGTTCCCGCACTGTGTCTTCTAGGGCGTCCAGCTTTTCTCGGAACTCGCTTATGGTTTCGTTTGGCGTGTAGTAGCAACTTACTAGTGTGAATCTATTGCAATTCACCCACATAAATCCTCTTCCTACGCTGTGTCTCTTAACGTGACATGAAGATATACAATTCATACAATTATAACTTAAAACTACTTCTTTGCACTTGCTGCCCAATTACGTGTATGTATATCCCCAGACAAATTGGCATTGAAATCTAAAAAGAAAGCACTTCACGATAAGATTACCCACGAGTCGTTACCTGATAGCACTTGGTCTAATTTTTGACCACTTAATCGCTTTCTGATAACAAACACACATTCAACATTGCACTGAGTCATTAAATAGAATTTCAAAACTCGGGTAAATTGATGAGTGGGTGATGATGTGAAGAACCTTTTAAGAACACCTACGACCAAAGAAAGCCCACCAACCAACCTCATCAAGAGTAAATTCAATCAACATAACCCTGGCCTTCAACTTGAATGTGCGTAGACTTTGAAAACAAACAGACCTACATACGTCTGCTCTGGTAGAGAGTGAGCGAAGAAAATCCTTGAAGTATGGCATTCGCACCGAAAACCATCGGAACGAGGACGACAGGTTCAAAGATTTCTGCTTCTTTTTTTTTTTTCCTTTGATGCCTCAGCAACAGTACAAGTAGCAACAACGGTGTGAGGAGGACTACATTCGAGGACGGCAACAAACACACCGACCAACAAAGAATCGATGTCAATGCCAAGAGGCGCACTATGTACGTACGATTCTGTGTATAGTGATTGTGTGTCTGGAAGCATTTTTTCTTGACGTCACTATTCAAAGGATATTCGTGTTCTACTTATTTTTTTTTTTCTGCTTTCCTTCTATAAGGACGATCACCTACGCATCAATGTTAATGCGAACATCGTAGTGGGAGGATTAAAGCAACAGAATATAAAACCGTAGGCGTTGCACGTGATTAATATTAAACTCGCAAGCGTATGTCTGCGGGGGTGGTGCGTAATTTGGCAAAATCCTTAGAGCAGGACGCACCACTGGGAGACGCGCTGGAACAACAGACCTAATGGCAATTTTGGGAGCTGTTTTGTGTTTGGTAATTTTTTCTTATTAAGGTTAAACAGCCGAACCGTGTAATTTATTTAATTAAATTACATTAACTTGAAGATTTCTGAGATAACCCGAGAGGCGAACACTGCGAGACATATAATTTGTGCAGGTTTGGTTTGATGGAATGCCTGTGCCGTTGGGGTGAAAGCCGTAGTGACCCATTTTTTTTTGGCGCAAAGGGTTTAGTCGATAAGGAGCGATGGATGGTTGTTGTTTTTTTCTGAATTAGCATTTGAAATCCATTCGCCTACCCTATATTTATTCAGAAAGGTAAACTTACTTCCGCTACTTCAATGATTCATAGATAAGCCACACTCTAACTCACATCTTAAGTTACTTTTAAGATTACGAAGTAGTAAGCAGATTGATCCAAATTTTAGCTACTCGTAAGAGTTGTGATTTGATTCAACATACTCGTATTCCATATTTGAGAACTTCAGCGAGGCTTAGGTCTGTTTCACACATATCCGGCATCGGATACATGCTGCATTTGAAGAAGTGTTACGAAATTACATTGCCATCCGTATTACAGTAAAATATGGTCGGAGGAGTAACGACGGACTGGGCAGAGTAATTCTCCATTCTATGAAGCGTGTGCAATAAAATACTGCGTGCTCCCTATCTCATCTTCATGTGAACATTCCGAGCAGGATGGTGAGTTATCGTGTCCAAATCGTTGGAGATACTTGATACCAGTGGTGCCGTGTTGACTTGATTCTCTTCTGTTATATATCCTGAACATGTAATCTGTGAGGATAACGATGGAGACCATTCTAGCTATAGCAAATGCAGCTTCATACAAAATGATTTGAAAGCCGCTGATTGACCGTAGTGCGCAGAGTCGGTATGTTGACGATATTTCGACGCAGATTTGCTACGCCAACTGATCAAACACTAAGACGGTTAGTCGCTCGCCTGGAAAAAATTGGAACAACACGTGACAGAGGAGGCGCCAAAGGGCCTCGTAGTGCTCGTTTCGACGAAAACATCAACACTGTGGCTGAAGATGTCGCGGATGGGCTGTCAATGTCGACCAGATGACGTGCCACGAAATTAGCCATTGGGACTGGAGGACATGAGGTTCAAAACGATTGAAAATGCGGTAAAAAGAGCCCAAATGGTCATCAACAATGGCGGTGCCCACTTGACCGATATCATCTTCAAAAAGTAAAGGAAAGAAAAACTTAAAGGTCCAAATCAACGTTTGGAAAAATTACTTACTTACTTACTTAGATGGCGCTACAGTCCGGGGTGGACCTGGGCCTCAACCAACAAACCTCTCCAGCCAGCACGGTTACGAGCCAGCTGCCTCCAGTTGCGCACGCCAAGTTGGTTGAGGTCCCCCTCCACTTGTTTGCGCCACCTACCGCGAGGTCGTCCTCTACTGTGCCGTCCGTCCGGGGTGGATTCGAAGACTTTCTTAGCGGGAAGGTTGGGCTCCATCCGCTCTAAATGACCCAGCCATCTTAGTCGCTGTATGTGAACTCTTCTGGCTAAGTCGAAAAATTACCCACGACAAATTATGAAAGTATGTCATTTCATTTTAAGAATATACGAAAACCGCATCGGGTGCCTATTTTTGGGCCACCCTTTACAATACTGAGAATGTGGTAGCTTAATTCCCTAAAGGCGAACCCCACAGGCGGATCAGTAGAAATGCGGTGAAGTGGGAGGGTTATGATTCCTTGTTTTCGGATCATAACCTCGCTGATAAAAGGAAGAAGAAGAAGTGGTAGCTTAATTCCCCACCAGAGAACACGGAAACACGCACACAATCTGTCAACCAGGTATCACAGAAAACGAAACCGAAGAAAACACAAAGAGTATCATCTTCTTTCCGTCAGCCAGTCAACTGTGCTCTTAAAGATTGCGAAGAGACAGCGAAAGGAGAATAGGAGAAAAGAAAACAAATATTACCTCCACTGAGTGCCATGACCAAGAAAAAAACAATTATATCCAGAATTTGCAAAAGATATTTTTGATTAGACCTCAGCTTCTGTATGGCGAATCATGACAAAACATGCAGAACTTTAAAAGCTAGCCTCCAAGCAATGCACCTGTGAAAACCCCGTTCAATTTCGTTGGGCAGTTTTTACGTGATGCGTGTTCAAACACTTTTACACTTACATGTTTAAGGGACATATCTATTTCCGGGGATAGATAGATATACAGTTATTATGAGGTGCAAGTACACTGTGACCTTTAACAGGTCTATTGTACCCCCAAACTAAGGCTCTAGTCGATGATATACTCGGTCTAAAGCACTTCCTCTAGTCCAGCTGCTCTATGAACCGGAGTATCTTGAATGGATTCACCGAAGGTACTCGTACTCGTAGATCCGTTTCTGATAGGAGATCGGTACCTATGTGATTTCTTCTTTTATGGATCAGTCGCTGCATTTCATAAAAAGATGCGCTGGTATTTCTGCGAAATCCCTGCAGAATCTGCAGCGTCCGTCTTCCTCTATTCCCAGTTTCCTAAGGTGTTCCTTGAGTCTGCAGTGGTCCGTCAAGATGCGAAGTCGATTCTTGCTAACTCTTAGGCAGGTTCCGCTCCTCTTCTGATTGTATTTGTTTTCTTCCTCTTTCCTTAAGTCTTCCCGTATTTTGTGGGGTCCTACCCCACAAATGGGTTCTGGTCGAAGAAACGGCGTGTCTAATCCCTTTCTTGCTAGTTTATCAGATGCTTTGTTCCCCTCCCCTCCTACATGTCCTGGTACCCAGTAGAGAGTTACTTTATTTTGCACTCCCAGTCTGTTAATTCTGGTGTGACATTCCCATACCAGTTTGGATCTGATCTCGTGCGAGATCAGTGCTTTGATAGCGGCTGACCGTATTGCGATGTCTTGCTTGCGATATTTCTGTCTAGGTTGAATTGCGCTCATCTTTTGGTCATACGGCTGGAAAAATTGTTCGCTCTGCTGATGATGATTTGCCTATGGCTCGGTTACCAGGAAAAAAATACAGTGAATCAGAAGCAAAGACAAAAAATATCAAAAATCTCCCCAGTTATCTGGACGCCACACCCGATGTTTCTCTGAAGCATAAGCAACTGAGCTTCAAACCACTACACCGAATCGTTCTCTTTCTCTCTCTCTCTCTCTCTATCTCTCTCTCTCTCTCTCTCTCTATCTCTCTCTCTCTCTCTCTCTCTCTCTCTCTCTCTATCTCTCTCTCTCTCTCTCTCTCTCTCTCTCTCTCTCTCTCTCCCTGTGACATCGGTTATCGGGAAAAAAATACTGTGAATCAGAAGCAAAGACAAAAAATATCAAAAATCTCCGCAGTTATCTGGACGCCACACCCGGTGTTTCTCTGAAGCATAAGCAACTGAGCTTCAAACCACTACACCAAATCGTTCTCTCTCTCTCTCTCTCTCTATCTCTCTCTCTCTCTCTATCTCTCTCTCTCTATCTCTCTCTCTCTATCTCTCTCTCTCATAATCCCTTCATAACCCCTTTATTTTAAAAAAAAAAATCTTTCGATCGCCTGAACTTCTGCTTGAAATATACTGGGGAATATTCCCAGTGATTCTGAGTATGCAGCCCTGGGCCCGAACACTCCTGTCTCAGTGACAGTAGATGTTTTCGATCCGTCTGTGTGCCATTTAATTGTGTGTTGTTTAATTGCTATTTGTCGGACTCAACAGAACGCAACAGCTCTTTAAGTGCTAGGGCCTAGCTTCTCGCAACCACTCATGTTATGTGCGTTATACTTTTCACACGACTGGAAAGGGCCTACAGTTAAGTGCCATATCCGAAGGGTAATTTATTTTGAGAAGCTTTTTCGAGACAACAATACTCTCGGATGTTTTGTCAGATGCTCCCGAGAGAAGGGACCATGCTATGCTGTTGGTGTTTCCTGGGATTCGGACTTGGAACCTCATGCGCAGTGATCCACCACACTAACCACTTGTGCAGCGGTGCCCGCACCGTATATAATGATGAGTCTTACTACTAGCCACCTTAGTGTGTTCCTGCACACCAAAACTCTGGTGGCTTTGGTTACCACAGTTTCTGTGTGTTCTTTCCAAAGGAGTTTGTTGTCTAGTGTTAAACGTGTTGCTGTGGGTAAACCCCGATCTCTTCCAACAGAATAGGTTGCATACGCTTTAGCTGTATTTTCTTGGTGAAGGGTATCACAGTGGTTTTGGTAGGGTTCACTCTAAGTCCTACTATTTTGCACCACTTCTGTGTGATAGGTTAGGTTAGGTTAGGTTAGGATCGGCCCTCGATGAGGATGTACTTAGACCAGAAAGTAGGTCCATTGTACTGCCAATGCGTAAGGCGGGTGGATCACCCTCTTACTCTTGAAACCATTTGCTTTGTTGAATGAAGTCGTGAATTTTAGCCGTGCAGGCGTTGCCGAGATCATTAAGATCATTGTAGAAGTATGCACCCAGAGTGGTCTTCCTGATGTTGGCGAGCGCAGGACAGGCGCACAGGAGATGACTGATGGTCTATTCTTCCTCTTCATCTCTGCAGCTTCTGCAGAAGTCATTATGAGGGATACCTAATCTTTGGGCATGTCTTCCTAGGACGCAGTGTCCAGTGAGGACATTTCTTATTTTTGAGAGGGTTCCTCTCTTGTGCTTCAAGAGTGGACCTGGATTTATTGAGTGTCGGCCAGAGCTGTCTGGCGGTATGACATTGGTCTAGATGTTGCCATCGATGATTGGTTACTTTCTCGGCATCAATTTGAATAAGGTACTAAACATAAGACGCTGGCGCTTCGATGTCGGTGATGCTTATGCTATCTGTACCAGAGGAGCCTTGTCGTGCTAGTCCGTCGGCTGCACAATTCCCCGGTATGTCACAGTGACCTGGTACCCAGCAAAGGGTGAGGTTGAAATGACCAGCTATCTCGTTAAGAGATATGCGACTGTCTTTCACTACCTTAGATCTCGTATTGCTGGATGCGAGGGATTTGATGGCTGCCTGACTGTCGACATAAATACCAATATCAGGTGTTGATAGTGTGCTAGCCGCTAGCCAGTCAGCGGCTTTGCGAACTGCGGTGATTTCAGCTTAAAAAACGCTGCAGTGGTCTGGAAGGTTAAAGGAGAGGTGTATGTCCAAATCTTCTGAGAAAATTCCGGCACCGACTCCGTCCTTGGTTTTGGACCCGTCCATGAAAATTGACAGCGATTCGTTATAAAGGACATTGCGTTGCGTCCACTCACTTCTGTCCGGTATCGAGTGCGTGTAGCCCTTGTTAAAATCATATTCAGTGGGCAGATGGTCAGTGGAATTGGGAAGATGACGGTGCATCGAAAGTATATTGGCATGTCCCGTGTGTTGCTCCTTCCACTGCTTCGAGCCTCTCAGTCTTATTGCCGAGCCGACAGCCAATTGCTTACTGACGATGTCAATCGGAAGCAGGTGGAGCATGGTTTGTAGCGCCGCTGTGGGAGAAGTTCTCTGTGCACCGGTAATACTGAGACATGCAACTCGCTGAGTTTTTTTCCACTTCTGTGTGATGCTTAGGCCTCTTTGAATGATTTCACATAGCGTTTCTTCAAATTTTAATCTTGCGACTATGACTATATCGTCGGCGTACCCCTGACAGGTAATGCCGAAATCTATCAATTTGTACAGTAGTTGATCTACTACTAGGCTCCACATCAATGATGATAATACCCCTCCTTGTGGGCAGCCTCTAGTGGTGCTTATTGTGATAGTTTTTGTCCCACCTCTGTCTCAGCAAACCTAGTTCTCAGCATCTCCCACATCCATATCCTTGTGGTGTGATTTACTTCTTTTATTTCGAGATCCCTCCTAATCGCTTCATGGAAAGTGCAGTCGTAGGTCAAGAAAAATGCATACTGCCATTTGCTTCCTGATTTTTCGTGATAAAAAGTATCATTAATGTTGACCCAGACTAGATTAGAGATTAGATTAGATTAGAAAAGACTTTATTTAGCAAATTCAGGATACATATTACACGGACCCAGACTATAAGCTATTCATATGTCAAGTTTCATTAAAATCCGTAAAGTAGTTTCCGCGTGATGCGTGTACAGACAGACAAAAACTTTCGACTCTCTATAGTTTTATTGTATATAGAGATGTATAGATACCGATTGAAAGTAACGTGAAAATGTCTAAATAGATGAGTTTGGGAATATCTACAAAATTTTGATCAAGTACACTTGAATTTCAAAAGAGAGGTACGAAGTGTGCCAGTGATACCAAAGTGCATGACTAACTGGAATAACAACTTTTTTTTTAAAGCGAAAATTTTCCGTTTCGTTGAACTCTATATCCATGCAGTTCGTGCATGATCCTCGTACATGAAATCCTCGTAATTGAAAGTTGACATATTCGAGGTCAATGTAGTAGAGTTAGGACATGTCAACACTTTGAATTTTACCACAAAATTAAGTAAAAAAAGATGTAAATTGAAAGAAACCATGCAGTTCATTGCATTACCATCAGCAATTAACAGTTTTCATGTGAAAATCTAACTCACAGTGCAATGGTCTACCTTTTTTTTGTAGGCTGTTCACGAAATACCAACAACTTCAGGTCACTAAACCTCAAGGCGAACAACCCCATTTCACCGAGCATTTCTTAATTTATAAACTTTAACTGTGTTAATTTTTTATTTTTTTATTTTATTTTATTTTTCTTCGTCGCTCCACCGCTACCCATTTAAATTTTATTTTGTTAAATTCGAAAAAAAAATAAATAATTGTAAGCTGTAGGCACTTAACCCACAAACGAGCAAATTTGAATTATTCACAGTGCTACCCGGAGTCATGGCGCACGCGACAAGTGAGAACATACCTCCTGGTCATCGTCGTCAGATGTCCCAGGAACACAACATTGCCTTCATTAGCTTGTTAATTTCGATGTGTGAGTGTGGGGTATTCCCGTCCCCATTGTCTTGGCCGTTTGAATTATTGCGGCTTACGAGTTTTTTTTTTACTTATTTTGAACCGAAGTTGTTCGTGTTGAAGAATGACAAGCTTGTGGTTTTTTTTTTTTACTTCAGGTGAATTATTTTATTTGTAAAATGCATCCCATCCCGAGAAGTTGTTAACTCAGGCGATGACAAATGCACGTCAATTAAAATGAGTTAAGCATTTTATTTTATTTTTTTTGAAAAGGTTCATGTACTCGTACTTACGAAACTGAGTCATTTGAATGACAGATGGAGATCAAAATCTAGGAACAACAAGATTCTTGCATTCGTTTCCGGCTTTTTGTTTTTGTTGTTACAAAACAGGATTTAGTGTAAATAAATTAAATGGTCGGTTTGAATGTCCGGTTCGTTAACCCTAATTACAAGATTAAGAAATGATTTGAGTTTGACACTCTAATTGTTTATGACAATGTCAGACAATTTTTTGACGTCGAACTTATTTATTCATTTTAGCAAATACTATTTTTACCAATCAATGGAATTGAAGCGATTTTGGCGTATTGTCAAAAAAGTTCTGTTTACAAAAATAAACGTCATACTCGTAAGTTTTGAACAGATGAGCAGGTATATGAAAGTAAGCTTCTCTAATACTTACGAAATCTAATTTCCCTAGTTCTGCCTGTGCCTGGAGATGCTTGGTAAATGCTCATAAATAATGCGAGCCATGGATACCTTGTGCCAAGTAAATTATTTTAGAACAGATCGCGAACTCTGTTAAAAAACAATTCGGACTTCTCAGTTGAATTTCCTTAAGATTGGCACATTAGAGCAGAAAGAGGTGTAGGTTAGTTTAGGTTAGGGTGGCAGACAGCAGAATGCAGCCATTGTTGTACCACATGGATCTATCATCCCCCGGGAGAACTACCTCTGGAACTAAATAGTAACTCAAGAATGGTGCAACACGACTGGGCTCAATATAAAACAGGCTAAAAACACAGCAGTACTATTCACGAGAAAAAAAAATTTAACTGAACCCGTGCTCTCATAATATGCAGGAGCCTAGAGGGTAAGCCTTGGGGACTTAGTCAAAATATTGTAAGATGGATGTACAATATATTGCCATTGTGAGGCCAATGATCACATATGGAGCGATAGCATGGACACAGCGAACAAGTCTAGTCACAACGAAAGAGACACTCACAAGAGTGCAAAGTCTTGCATGCCTCTGTGCAACTGGTGCCATTAGAACATGTCCAAGTGCACCCATGGATTTACTCCTAGAGCTAACACCGCTGCATTTCGTAGTGGAGCAAAATGTAAGCCGATGATCCTAAGGATGGCAAAAGAAGGTATTGGAAGGGAGAAATGCGTTGGTTCGAAGAAATACGATGCACTTCTTAAGGAACTTCCCCTTCTGGCGGTCTTCTTCTTCATCTTCCTTTTATCAGCGAGGCTATGATCCGAAAACAAGGGATCACAGCCCTCCCACTTCACTGCATTTCTACTGATCCGCCTGTGGGGTTCGCCTATTTGACCTCAGAAAATATCGGCAGGCCTGCCGATTTTGGATCACTGGGTTACTGAGGCCAATGAAATGCCGATGTCGTCGCATTTGTCTGATCCAGGCGTTTATAGGCCTGCCTTTCCTACATCGCGATGTCTTTGGAACGTGCATAGATATTGCCTTTTTAACAGGGTTCAAATGATCTCTTCTTTGAACGTGGCAATACCAGCTGAGCCGGTCGCGCTCTAATTTGTGTACGATGGTTTCCTTGATGTGAAAGCTTCCACGGATCTTCGAACTTCTTTTTCGATCAAGCTTGGTCACTCCTGCTGTCACGCGAAGCATCTTCATCTCAGCTGCCGTTAATTTACTCTCATACTTTTTGTACATCGTCCAACATTGTGAACCGTATGTGAGCGCTGGACGTACAACTGCGGTGTAGAGCCTTCCTTTCAGCTTAGGGGGCTTTTTTCTGTCACAGAAGATAGCGGAATTTTCTCGCCACTTCATCCACCCTACGCTTACACGATGATTGATGTCGTCATCACAAGTTGCTTTGCTATTGATCATAGATCCCAGATATTTGAACTTTTCGCACTTGGGAAGCACTGTTCCATTCAAATAAATGTCTGGAATAGGCCTGAGTGGATCAGAGAACGGGCAGCACAAGTACTCTGTCTTTTTTGAACTAATGCGATACCCATTTCCCTCCAAAACGTCCACCCACACATCAAGTGCTCGTTGCAGGGATGTAGGATCCTCACTTATGATGGCTCCATCATCAGCAAAGAATAACTGATGTACCTTGGGGTCCATCACTTTACCTTCAAGCAGATAATCAAGGACTGTAATAAAGAGCAAAGGACTTAAAACGCTTCCCTGGTGCACCCCGACTTTGATTGGGAACTCTTCGGTTACTCCAGCGGGGCATCTTACTCTTGTCTTTGCTCTTTCGTACATGTCCATGATCATCTGTACATAGGTTTCTGGAACCCCTCGATGTCTTAGCGCCACCCATATCAGATCTCGTGGTTGTCTGTCGAATGCCTTTTCAAAGTCAACCAATACAATATGCAAATCCCTTAAGGAATCACGATGTTTTTCCATTATGATCCTTATACTTTGGATTGCATCGGTGGTTTACCCGAGACAAACCCGCACTGGTCATCAGATAGCCGTATTATTTTTCGCAGTCGGCCACCTAATACCCGCTCAACGATCTTCATGGTGTGTGACATCAGCTTGATCGAACGGTAGTTATCACAGTTTCGCGTATCACCCTTCCCTTTATATATAGGGAGAAGGTAACTTTCCCTCCATTCATTCGGCATTGGATCACCTCTCACGAATTTGGAGATGAGAATTCTGAGCCATCTGAACCCGATGTCTCCCATCTTTTTCCAGAACTCAGAGGGTATCTCGTCTGGCCCAACCGCTTTTCGTTTTTTGGAGTATTTGACCGCCTCACTAACTTCTTCGACTGTAATGTCGGGTATTTCTTCACAGTTAGGGGTGGCTCTTGGAAAGTATAGCCGGGGAAACTGTTCATTCAAAAGTTCTTCACAATACTGCCGCCACCTCTGCAGAATTTGGTCGTCATCCACAAGAAGCTGGCCATGAGCATTGCTAATGAACTTTGGCGAACGAATCTCCTGAGCATTGTTCCTTCTTTGGGCGGCTATTTTGAAGATAGTGGCACTCTTGTTCATATTGTGTCTTCGCAGCTCCTGGATAGCCTGGTTTGCATCAACAACCGGTGAAAATATTTTCTCCAGCTCCCGATACAGGCCCTCCGTACTCTCTGCTTGAAGCTGAGCGCACTTCTTCTTCGCTTTTTTCTTGCAGCATCTGTATTCCATTTCGAGGCGAGCTTTTTTGTCATTATTATTAGAGGGGCACTTTGACCAAGCTTTGAAAGCCGCTTTCTTCTCGTTTATCACCTTCTTAGCTTCATCACTCCACCACCATGTTTCTTTGGCGTGTTGATGGTGGCCTTTTGAAGCTCCTGGCAGTGATTTGGCCTTATTTAAGCAAGTTCGCTGTAGGGAATCCCACATATTTTGTGCTCTGCACTCTTCATCCTCAGCTCCGTTGATGGTGTGAGAGAGGTGATTTTTCATTACGAAAACAAAAGCTTCGCCTTTTTCTTTGTCCAGATTGTACCACTTGATTTTCTCAGAGACCCTTGTTTGTTTGCTTTTCTTCGGTGTTTTCATAAAAATTTCTGTTAGCAGGAGACGGTGTTGCCGAGCGATTGCCTCTCCCAGGATCACTTTGCAATCTTTTACCCGGGGCTTCATGAAACTGCCTACCAAATGGTAGTCAATCTGAGTTTCATCTCCACCACTGCTGTAAGTGATCAGGTGTCGGCTTTGTTTGATGAACATGGTATTTAACACGATAAGACCGTGTGATTTGCACATGCTTAGGATGTCTTCACCAGGAAGGTTCCTGGTGCCATATCCTAGTCCTCCATGGCAGTCTTCATAGTCTTCGTTTGATTTCCCGACATGTCCATTCAAATCTCCTCCAACAAATAGAAATTCTTCCTTTGGGATGTTCTTAAGGAGATTGTGGAAATCTAGCCAAAATGCATCTTTATCTCTCTGATTGTACCCATCGTGGGGAGCATATGCACTGACAATATTCCACACCTCTCCTTGAATTACTAGTTTGAGAGACATCAAACGGTCGCTGGACTTCGAAATGCTCAAGACGTTACCAAGTAGCTCTGCCGCAAGGATGATACCGATTCCGTTCTTAGGCTTTTCCGTTCCGTAGTAGAACATCTTGTAATCTTTTGTCCTAACGTCCAAGAAACGCGCCCGATTTCCGGTGTTTTTCCATTTCGTCTCTTGGACACACAAGATGTCCACCCGCCTTCTATTCATCATCTCTTCCAGCTCGTAACTTCGACCGGTCATGCTTCCAACGTTCCAACTCGCGACCCTCAAATTGCGTCCAAACTGTTTCATTATTTTGCTAGCCCCCGGAATCCGTATAGCTCTGACCCGAACATTTCTGCTCGGTCCAGGATCAGTACCATGCACAGCAGTGGTAGTGCCTGGCGGGGTAGTGCCTTTCCTTTTTGCAAGTATTACCATAATGATACAGTTTTGCAATACAATTTTTTGCACCATATTGCGATGGTGTTTGTTGTTTGACACGTGCATGCTCCTGTTTTAGTATTGTTTGATCTTTCTTTTATGACACCGGTGATCTCCAGTCGTGTCAACCCACGGACTCGCATGCACACTTGTGGGAGTGTTTTTAAGGTAGTATATGTGTCGCTAGGCTCACTTGGGTGTTATATTGCCTAGATCTGATTTGTCCCCTTAGTCGCCTTTTACGACAAGCGCTGGTTGTTGGGGGGGGGCGCTGCAGTGATATTCTTAACCCGTCCCTGCACGGGAAAACTTCCCCTTCTGGCGGTATTAGAAAATTTAACTTTCGGAAAAGCTTTTGTTCAAATTTAAGTAACAAGAAATTTTGGAGCAATGAATCCACAATATATGGACTGGGCAACACGATAAAGTGGTAAACAGACGGTTGGAGAACCGAGGAAGGAACTGGGGCAGGCGTGTTTGGGCCAAGGTACCAACATCTTTAAAGCTGAAATATGTGCTACAGGTAGATGTGTCAAACTTAATCTTAAAAGAAAATACAGAAACTGCGACATAGCAACACCCTCAGACAATCAAGCAGCTATCAAAGCACTTGACTCCTGTGTCATTAAAACGAAACTTGTGTGGGAATGCCTAATGAATTGGGTAGAAACAACAAAGTAACGCTCTACTATACACTCGGTCATGTCGGGATAAAAGGTAATGAAGCAGCAGACTCCTTGGCATGACAAGGAGCTGGAAAACCCTTCATTGGACCTATACCATTCTGCGGAATAGGAGAGTATACCATACCCGAAGAATTCAGAAAATTGCAGAAAGAAGACAGGGCAAGAACCTGGAACAACACTGCAGGCATGAGGCAAACTAAAAAACTACTGGAATAACCGGAAAAAAGCCTGCAACTGCCTTAACAAGAATAAACTACGAATCCTAACAGGTTTCCTAAGTCGGAGTATGTTCAGAAACTACGTATAACAAATGAAGGGCTTTGCAGATTCTGCAGTAAGTCAAGTGAGACTTCGCAGCATCTTCTGGAATCTTGTGCGGCACTAACCCACGAAAGACTGAAATACTTGCGCAAGTACCAAATATCACATGAGTTTATGCCAACCATGGACCCACTTCTCATTTTCAGATTCCTAAAAGAAACTGGTTTGGAGAGAGGGCTTAAAAGTGAACTATTCTCACCAAGGGAAAGTAAGAGTGTATGAAACAAACAGTGTATTCTATTCAAACACAAATCCGAAGGAATTGTAATGCGAGGGGAACTTTAACGAGCGAATAAACCTCTCCTTAGGTCGCAATGAAATATAACCCTACGCAAATAATAATAATACCTAATGTGGGCCTTGCGTTGGGCGCCATCTTAAAAAAACAGTGTTTTTTTCGGATATGTTGCCTAGAGCTACTTTTCAAAAATAAATATCGAAAGAAATTAAGGTATGTTTCTTGAAATGTTTTAAGAATGTTTTCGAAATAGAGCCACTAGAAGTCATGATTTAACTCTATTGTGTTACAATTGCAGTCCAATTTTAGGGGATAGCGATGTTGTAGTGGTAACGTCATCAATTGCCACGCCAATGGTAAGGACTTGATTGCTGCTTGGTTGTCCGAAAAGATGCGGATATTTTTAGCGGATATCAGGTTCTTGTTAAGCCAAAAAACGTTCTTCTTTGATCATCATTATTTCTGCCTGGAACACGCTTGAATGTTTTGGAAAACGGAAGGGTAGACTGAAATTATTAGAGAAAACAACTCCACCTAACTCGCCATTACTTTTGGATTCGTCGTGTTTATTATAAATGATCAACAATTTGTTTCTTATGACCGTAAGCACTATGGTAAGCTGTGACTAGAGTCTTATGTATAATAATACTGCAGTTTTTGCAATAAAGGAGATATTTGTGAAATCTGCGTAATTTTGAAAATATTTCTAACCGATACAGCCTGCATTTCAATGCAGCTTTTCATAAAACATCTTCCTCGCAATCCTATTATTCTACTTATACTAATCCACAAAAACAAATCTATTAAATGTTTACTTCTTCTTTTTCATTGCAGGTTAGTGAAGGACATTCCTCAGTTCCCCGTCGGGTTCCGAAACCGGTAAGCAAATTATATCAATATATTGTTCTTGTCCTTAATAATAAATAAATTTAACTTAACATTGGTAATAATAAACGATAAATACTCTCAAGTATCACTTCTAAAATAGAAAAGATCATCTATCTGCGTAAATATATTGAAGGTTAGTTAAATATTGCTTGTTTTTTTTTTTTTCGCACCAAGGGTAATCTTCGAAAGATACTAGAAGCGCGGGCTACTAGCATGCATGATTCGCAAGCCCGAACAATCGATGCCAGGAATGAATCTATGTACGTACCAATCTACACCCTGCACACTTCTTTCACTCTCCCCGCGGGACTGCTGTTAGGTATTACTTCGCGGGGCTGGTTAGCAATTTATGCTGTACTTTCTGATTTTCGATGTATTCTTTTCCGAATTCGAAGCTCTTTTTGCACGTGCATAATAAACGCGCAAAATACCATGCATTTTTCCTCATATTGTACCATATGGTCTATGAGGAATGGAGGACTCCAGTTTTTAAATCGCTACAGTAGAAGACTGGATGCTCCGTATCTTCCTCCTGGTCTGGAGATTCTGGATCGAAAGGAGAGCTATCGTGTCCAAAACGGTGAAGATATTTGCGGTGGCCTCCATGGCCAGAGAAAAACTGTGTGAGATTGTAGGTGCAGTTCCCATATGCTCGGTTTATCCATATGTCGATGGTGGGGATACATTTATAGGTCCGCCTGCATTTAACCGTATTATCCCATCGAGCTTGCCATACAGCTGTTGAAGCTGCTTTTTCTTCTTCTTTAACCCTTCTTCTTTCGCTAGTTTCTTGATGGCTAGAGCCTCATCTATTGTAGATTCTCTACACCTCGTTCGCGAGAATGTCAATCGGAACCATTTCTGCTATAGCCTGAGGCTGCCTCGTCAGAGATAGTCCTAAAACCACTGATGGGACTTATAGCGCAGAGTCTGCAGGCTGATGTCAGTTCCCTTCTTGTTTCTTTGCTCGCGAGAGCCCCCGCCCAAACCAGAGCCACATAGAGAAGGACTGAGCTGACAACTCTGGATAATAGGATCCTCCTAGCATATCCAGGTCCTCCATTCTTCTTCTTCTTCTTCTTCTTCCTTTTATCAGCGAGGTTATGATCCAAAAATAAGGGATCATAACCCTCCCACTTCACTGCATTTCTACTGATCCGCCTGTGGGGTTCGCCTCCAAAGTTGGGCATTATCCTTGAGAGTGCTGCCTAAAGTCTTGACGCTTTTTTGCTCGAATGAAGCAGGCTATTGTCAAGCATTACTCCTAGGTATTTGAAGGCTGCTTTGGACCTGATAATTTAGGTTCCAACCTGGACATTCATATATTCCACAGATTTCCGCCTTGTTATTAGAACAGCTTCAGTTTTGTGGTCAGCTAATTCTAGACCGGTGGATCCTAGCCAGCTTTTCATTTGACTCATTGCGACATTTGTAGCTGAATCTACTTCACTGATGTGTTTTGCTACTGAAACAACAGCGATGTCATCAGCAAATCCAATTATCTTCACTTTAGGTGGTAGTGGTAGTCGTAAAACTCCGTCTTACATTATGTTCCATAGTAAATGGTCAAGCACCGATCCTTGCGGGACCCCAGCTGTGACATCGTAGTACTTCACTCCTTTGGCGGTATCATACCTCAGTTTCCTGTTGGCAAAGTAGCTCGCCATTATCTGCAACTAGTAAAATGGTGTATCCATCCTAGCAAGAGATCTTCTTATAGTGGGCCAGTCTGCCGAATAAAACGCGTTTTTAACATCTAGCGTCACTACTGCGCAGTCTCCTTGGTGCCATATCGCCATCTTTCTCCTTCAATCGTTTCCGCTGCTATATTAACTACCGCTTTAATGGCGTCAGTTGTTGAGCGTGACTTTCGGAATCCGAACTGGTGGTTGGACAAAGTAGATTTCTCCTCCGCTATTGTGAGCAATCTGTTGAAAATGATTCGTTCCAGGATCTTCCCATAGTCTCCAGTATATCGCATATCGGACGATACGATGATGGCTCTCCTTTTGGTAATAAAACAAGATATTGCAGTTTCCATTGATTAGGGAAAAATTCATTCTTCTAGGCACTGTGTTGTAGTTTTCTCTGGTGATAGCGCACATAGTAGATGATAGCTTTGCAAAAAGATGTTCTACTGTTGACTTCAGCATTGTCGGGCATGTTATCTGAGGAGAGTTGCCGCCCTTAAGCTTTGTCATCGCCATCCTATACGCCGTGCCCCAAGGGTCTACGTTAGCTTCATCGCAGAGCTACTTGAAACACTTGCTTTGCTCTACTTGATACACGATAGCCCTGATTATCTTCAGGGTGTCTTTTGGTTTTTTCTTGTTCTTATTTGCAGCATATGCAACAATTTCACATCGTATTTTTTACTACTCGACGAAAGACGTCGCTGCTGGTACAATTCTTGCACTCAAAAGGTCTTAGTGTCGCCCGAGGATACCGTAAGCTCGTCCTGGTTTTGCTACTCGACAATATATGTCGTACGTTTCTTACACTGTGAAGCTCAATTCTAAAGATACAACTCGTTGACTATCTTATGGGCACCCTTTCATTTCCTGAGATTCTAAATAAGCTGTCAGTATAGCAAGCTTCTTTTACCTATATTCTAAATGTTAACCCAGGATATAAGCTATCACTATGGCAAGCTTCATCAAAATCTGTCCAATAGTCTCCGCCTGATGCGTGCGCAGACAGACAGACAAAAATTGTATTTTTTTTAATTACTCCAATGTACAGACCAGCGAATAAAGAACAAAAAATTATAAAAGAATATTTTAATGCGTTGGAATGCCATGCTAATGGTGAACTTAAATCCGACTTCTGATTGCGAATTCGCCAATTAGAGAACAATCGACTACTGGTTCACAATAATGGTAAGATTTTGTTAGATTACCTTAGTACACTCTCGATTCGCTTTCTTTTCAATCAGGTTTGTTGGTACGATCGAAGCGAACCCCACAGGCGGATCGGTGGAAGTGCGATGAAGTGGGAGGGTTATGATCCCTTGTTTTCGGATCATAACCTCGCCGAAAAAGGAAGAAGAAGAAGGTTTGTTGCTACGAGACCTTAAAATCAACCTAGTACCGAGTTTAGGTATGCATTTTGTTATTTCTATAGCTAGAGGCCATTATACATCTGACACACAAATATAAAGCCACCCTTATCATCTAAGGAACAGAAAATCACTTAGAAACCAACCAGGACACCTTGCTGTCATACATATCTCATCGCCTGCTCGCTGTGTGAACAGAGCATTTTGCAACATTTATTATCCAAATACTGACTGATTTAGGCCACCCCAACCCTTTCCATCTCATAACCATGGAAATGTAAACACTTTCAGGCGCGCACACCGTTCCTCTGTTTTTGTTTGTTTAACTTTGAAAACTTTTCGAGGAGACGGCGCCGCAACGCAAAGGAAAACTAATTTTCCCTTCCGCGTTGATGATGATAGAAAGACACGAACACTGATGCGCGCGGAAAGCGTAGTTATTTATTTATCTATCGCTCACCCACCCCATCTCCCAACTATTCATAAATTTAAATCTGAATTAACCTCTGCTGCCATATGCACCACAGCAGAGTTCTAATGGCCAGAACATTTTAATTATGATTTCTTCTCAAATGCTTGGATTCTGGTTGCTCTAGGACTGGATGTCTCCGGAATCGGTAGCGTGGCATAATTGAAAATCTTGGCAAAATAAACTACTACTGGTGTGTACTTGATTCAGCTCCGATGGAGGTACACTAGTTCGTTGCCAATTTTAGATGACGACCAAAAGTTCTGCGGTGTATCTACCAACTATCAGACTGTGTGTCTATTTGTTCCTTGGGCGGGTGGGTGGTGACTCTCTCTAGAGTGTATGCCTTCTGGGTGATGCTTTTGTCTTTGGCTTTCGTCTGACTGGTGCTGGATTGTGTATGTATACGTTGCCTGGTTTTGTTCTTATTAAATTGGCCTATTTACTATGAAGTAGCTCTCTGGATAGATAGACGTCGTAACTTTGCTTCCTTATTGTTGTATCATGCTTTGATGATTTCATTTCGAAGCGTAAATCTTGAAGAGTAATCTGCTTTGAATGGCATTAATAGGTTGAATAGAATTTATTAAGAGCGTAATCTGCTTCTATTGGATTTTAATTGGAGTTCCGCAAGGATACCACTTGGGACCTGGTTCTTTAAATTATTGAGACACTTTATGAAACAGTATATGAAAGAGTATGCAATAATCCTGAGCTCACCAACACTATCCTAATTGCTGAGATTTCTCTTTGTCAAAATTTGCGAAGCGTACCCACTTTCCGTCCTCTTGGATACATGGGCTGCATTGCGTGGTATGACACGTTTACTTTCCATCAAGTATGACTAATCCACTGCCGTTTTCGCTTCAGATACTTTCTAGACAAGTCCAAGCTACTGCCATCTTCTCACTGTCGGTTACTTGTGTCGAACTCGGTACCACCATTAAACTAGGCGATAAGCCTAAGATACCGAGGCTCATAACTTGGCAATAAGACTGAAAATGTTGCTTTTGGCGAAGTTTATTCCCAGTCTCACTAGATTTGTTTCTGTCACCAAGAAAGCCAACAATTCTACGCGATAGAGGATCAGCTAGTTCCACAAATCACAACAGGGAATAGTATCGGTGATAGAATACAGCCTTGTTGGATACCGATTAAAATCTTAAATTCCTCCGAAGGCCTACTTAGCACGTTTCACTCCGCAACTTGCATTGGCAATAGTCCTCTGTTTGCGATTCTTAAAGTCAATGAAGATTAAGTGCAGCATTGTTCGATGACGTGCCATAGGGTCTTGACGTTCGAATTAAGTGGTGTGTCTTTGGGAGCTGCGCAATCATTTGTTCGCCATTTGGCTGGGAAAATCTCAGTATCCCATACCCTTTCTGTAAATGGGTATAGAAGGTTTGCGAAACCGATGCTTTGTAGAGCTCAAAGTTGCTTAGAACTGTCAGCTTATTTCCTCCGAGCAATATGGGGTGCCGCGGCGTAAGTGGTTAGTGTGTCGGATCACTACGCATGAGGTTCCAAGTTCAAATCCCAGAAAATACCAAAAAGTTTTTTCACGGTCCCACCTCTCGCGAGCGTCTGACAAACATCCGATAGTATTGTTGTCACGAAAAAGCTTCTCAAATCGCCGTTCGGATTCGGCATTAAACTGTAAGTCTTTTCCATTCGTGTGGAAAATATAACGCACACAACATGAGTGGTTGCGAGAAGCTAGGCTTTGCGCCCCTAGGGTTGCGCCAAATATTTGTATTTTTGTAATATGCGGAAAGGTCTAGTGCGAATCCGAAAATATAGAGCAGCCGATTGTTGGTTGAGGTGGCGGTTCAAAAAGAACCCAATTAGCGCTATTGTGCCATTTAGATACCACAAAATGCATATACATCTGCATGTATGATGGAGTATTCGGTTAAAGAAGATTAATATGCTAGACCAAGCCTTTCGAGTTTAGGTAAGGAATTTCTCAGATCAGATATATCCCAGGTCGTCGAAGAAGAGTTTGCTAGGGTACTCTGTCTGGTTCTCGCTAGGGCCGGGCATCTGCAAAGTGAAAAAGAAATCCTCTCTCATTAGCATTTCAGCAGCTACGGCAGGTATTATGGGGGATGTCAAGCTTGGCTGGATGGTCATCTATCGGCCAATGGTCTATACTGATAGCTACTATTCTGGCAGTATCTGGTCTTGATCTGCTAAGAAGCTCATTGAATTTAGGTTTGTTATAGCTGGGCCATGTCTTCCTTGACATAACGTAGCTAGAAAGCGATTTCCACCCGTGGTTAGCTAGCTTTAAAAAGTGATTGTGAATGTTATCTTTGACGACTCCCAGCGGAATATTGACTCTTGTCTAGCTAGATCGTCCGCTCGCACATTTCCCTCGAAGTTACTGTGTCCAGGGACCCAGACGAGGGTGAGTTTTGATTGGGCGCCTTTTTTTTTAGCTCTTCTTGGCATTGCTCTACCAGTTTTGAAGATGATTGGTTATCAATGAAGATAGCAATATTACGGTTGAGAGTTGGGAGGGCATGCAGTATGCGGCAAGCATCACGAATCGCAAGAAGAAGAAGCTCCGCTTCAAATACGCTGGCGGAAAGACTTCGAGACTTTCAGCTTGTCAGAGAATATGCCTGTGCCAACTCCGCAGTCCATTTTCGATCCGTCCGTGTAGATGGTTATGTCGAAATCTTTAATCGCCTTACCGCTTTTCCACTCAGCTCCAGTTGGAAAGGTCACTGAGAAGAGTTTGCTGAAGTTTAAAGTGGAAATTTTGTAATCAGTCGAAGACGTAACCAGGCTTATTGATATCTTCCTTCTCCATTGCATGGCAATCCAGCATCTAGACTTTCTGAGCCGGACTGCACTACATAATGCTACACCTTTGATGTGTAGTTCAAGAGGGGATATATGGAGGATCAAAGATAGGCCATCGGTTGGACAGGATCTCAGGGCGTCCGTGACACCTACGCATGCCCTTCTCTGGAATCTTTTTAGTTTAAGAAAATAAATTAATACTTGGCGCAACAGCTCTTTAACTGATAGGGCCTAGCTTCTCGCAGCCACTCATGTTGTGTGCGTTATGTTTTTCACACCAAAGGAAGGGACCTACAGTTTAGTGCCGTATCCGAGGGGCAATTTGTTTTTAGATGCTTTCTCGAGACAACAATACTCTCGCATGTTTGCCAGACGATCGCGAGAGGTGGGACCGTGAAAAAAGTGTTTGGTGTTTTCAGGGATTCGAACTTGGAACCTCACGCGCAGTAGTCCAACACACTAACCACTTACGTCACGGCGCCCACTTTTTTTAGTTTAATGACGTTAATGACAGGCTACCAGAGGACAGCTCCGTAGGTGAGAATAGGGCGCACAACGGCTGTGTACGCCCAAAGGGTTATTTTAGGCTGAAGACCCTATTTCCTGCCGAACGTTTTATTGCATGTTTAGAAGGCAATGCTTGCTACGAGTATCTTAACACGCTGTTCAATATTTAGCTTCCAACTAAGTTTTGGGTCAAGGGTCATACATAGATATAGGGATATGTTGCTAGAGCAGCAGATAGTCCATTTTAATTTGAGATATCTCTCCATCCACAGAGCGGTCTAGAGCGGTAGCAAAATGCTTCTTCCATATTCTTGGCCGATCCTTATAAAGGCTTTACCATGTCTTTATAGAAACTATTGTTACTTAAGCTCGACTGCGTCTCCAGACCATCCGTTAGTCACATCTACTCATTGTCACATCTAAGATTCCATCAATATGTTTATAAGAAAGGAGTCCCCTGTTTATATAATTACGCCTTACGCTAGACGCAACACACTTGGATGCACCAGTTTGAACTTCATCTTATAACATCCTACAAATATGTGACGTAAATGACGTGCTTTTCACTAGTTCCATCAAAGCATAACAATGGGTAATGGTAGTCCTCTCGTCGTAAATTCGGTACCTGGACGGTCTTTAGTAATATAGATGCATGTGCGCTTTTGGTCATAAGAACAAGCCCACGCCAGACTTAGGCAGAGTTCCGGACAATTTTTTCAACTAGAGGTGTCAAGTTTTGAAAGATGTTTATTCAAAGTTATTTGTATCTTGCTACCTTAATTCACTCAGTACCTAGGTGTCTAGCTTACGCTACATAAAGCGGTCCTCTTGCTATAGGAATCATGTTTATTCAAAGTTATTTGTATCTTGCTACCTTAATTAACTCAGTACCTAGGTGTCTAGCTTACGCTACATAAAGCGGTCCTCTTGCTATAGGAATCAGGCATTCTAAGTAACCTGCTTTCCTAAGTACAATGTACAAGTTGCATCTGAGTGCTCCAGTCGAGCGTTTCCTATCCCGACAAAAAACAAAAAACCTTTCTAAGCCAGGAATGACTTGCATTCCAGAAATCAATATGTATTAGTCTGAGTGCGTAGAATTTTAACCTAGACTAGTATAAAGGTGCTAGACAAGCTCCTGACAGTTATCGGGGACAACTACGAAGAGGGGCAGCAAGCACTGGTTTACAAACCTGGTTGTTACCTTAAGTTAGGGTAAGTCAAATGGGTTAGCTGCATCGAATGGGTACAACCTGCATTAGAATCTCAAAATGATTCATTGTACTCCCCTTATGTGGAATTTCCTGGCTGAAACACAACTGAAAGATAGAAAAAGAAACAAAGTGACTAGAGTTCTGTGGTATTGGAACGGCCTCCTGGAAACCACTCTGAAGAAGTTACGAATTTCAGGGAGGTGGTTGGTGGCTTTTCACACACGTCGCCCAAATGATTGAAGAAATTCTCTCCGAGGGCCGTCTTTCTGGTAATGCAGACACTAGGGCATTTGCATAGGAAGTGGTCCGTATCCTCTTCTACGTCTGTGTTGCCGCAGCCTCTGCAAAATTCCTCTGTACTTAGCCGCATTCACATTCGATGGGCCACCAATAAGTTGTGGCCGGTAATGATTCCTATGAAAAGCGCGAAGTTTTGTCTACTTTGAGTGAGGATGAACTTGGTTTTCACATTGCTGTGTTTTGTCCAGATGTTTCTGGAGACGCGGGACGTTGGAAGCGCTCTCCATCTTTCGTCTGCTTTCGTTTGCTATGTTTGATTTAGCAAATTTTAGGGAGGAAAGACTATGTTTTGAACCATTGACAGGTCTGGTTCTGATCCCTTTTTTACCAGTTCATCTGCCGTTTCGTTCCCTGGAATTCGTTTGTGTCCTAGGACCAGAGTGTTACATGGTGGCTGTCGGTGAGCGATTTAAGCTCCTCGCCCCAGCGTTTTATTATTAGCTTCGATATTATTACCGTGGATGAGATGGCCTTTATAGCAGCCAATATAAATGCCAATCTCTTTTCTAGTAACATGCTTCGTGGAGAGTTCTCGTGCCGTCTCTGCTATCGCTAGGATTTTCGCTTGGAACACACTGCCGTGGTTCGAAAATCTGAGTGATATTGCAATATGTGGTTCTGTTGAGTAGATACTCGTACACGAACTTACACCTTCGTTTGTTTTGAACCCATCAGTGAAGACTGAAGTACTATGCGGGTTGATGGCCCCATAGTCTGCCCAGTGTTCCGTTGATGGGATGACCGTTGTGACGTTCAGGATGAAGTCAGGGAATGGCGAAATATAGTTTGTGGTGGCGTCTACATGACAGTACAGTACAGTGGCCTATGTGGCGCCCTTTTTCCAAAAGTTCGACTCTTTTAGGCGCAGGGCACTCATCGCGGCTGATTAACGCACTTAACGCACAAGTCTAGTGGAATCAGTTCGAGAATTGTTTCAAGGGCTGCAATTGGGGTGGTTCTGATGGCCCCTGTGGATGCTATGCAAGCGAGTCTCTGGATTTTTGTCAATTTCTTGAGATGTGTGACTTTCTCTGCTATTTGCCACCAGGCAATGCACCCATATGTTAGAATGTGTCTGACTATGGCTGTACACATCCAGTGAATGATGGTAGGTTTAGGTCTCCATTTTTTTTTTTTTCCAAAAATTCTACTGCAGGTATGTTAGGTGTAGTATCTCTCCAGCTCAGTTTGCGGTCAAGGATGCACCCTAAATGCCATGCATTGTCCGAGACTTGGAGTGGAGTGCCATCGAGTCATAGGGGTCCGAATGCTGGGATTTTTCTTTCGTTATTGAAGAGGACTACCTCTGTTTTCGTTGTTTGACGTTCAGTCCACATCTTTTCGCCCAGTTATGGAGAATTTATTTATTTTTTTTGTTTGCTGTGCCAAAGGATGTGGTAATCTTCCAAAGATACTAGTAGCCTGGGCTGCTAGCATGCACGATTCGCCAGCCCGAATAATCGATGCAAGGAATGCGCCTACGTACTAATCCACACTCTGCACACTTCTACCATTCTCCCCGTGGGACTGACGTAAGGTATTACGAGGACTTCGCGGGCCTGGTTAGCAATTAATACTATGCTTCTTGTATTGCTGCTGATGTGGGCGCCGTGGCGTAAGTGGTTAGTGTGTCGGATCACTACGCATGAGGTTCCAAGTTCGAATCCCAGAAAATACCAAAAAAGTTGTTTCACGATCCCACCTCTCGCGAGCGTCTGACAAACATCCGAGAGTATTGTTGGCATGAAAAAGCTTCTCAAATCGGCGTTCGGATTCGGCATTAAACTGTAGGTCCCTTTCATTCGTGTGAAAAATATAACGCACACAACATGAGTGGTTGCGAGAAGCTAGGCCCTGGCATTTTAAAGAGCTGTTGCGCCAAATATTTGTTTTTTTTTTTGTATTGCTGCTTCTGTTCTCCTTGCTGTCTCAGTTATTCGGAGCTCTTTTTGCACATTCGTTATTAGTGTACAAATTTCCAGCCAATTCTCCTCTGATCACAGCATTTGGTCTATAAGGAATGGTGGACTTGGCAGGATATTTCTCCATTCCGTGAAGCGATTGCAATGGAATATTGCGTGCTATCGTATCTTCCTCCTGGCCTGGACAATGTGGACAGAGAGGTGAGTTATCATGTCCAAATCTGTGTAAATATTTGCGATTGCCGCAGTGACCCAATATAAACTGCATAAGGTGGTAGTTGTAGTCCCCATAAATTCGCTTGGTCCAGACCTCAATGGTGGGGATCAGCTTCTAGGTCCATCTACCTTTTGTACTGTCATCCCACCTAGCTTGCCACATAGCTATAGATGTTGCTTTTTCCTCCTCCTTTATTCTCTTGACAATACCTGCTTCTTGATAACTCGAGGTTCTCCTTTCGTAGATCCTTACCATCTCATTTGCGAGCATGTCGATGGGAATCATTCCGGCTATGACACAGGCTGCTTCGTCCGATATTGTTCGGAAACCGCTGATTGTTCTTATCGCGCATAGCCTGTATGTTGACGATTGCTTTCTCCGTGTTTCTATTGTTGCTAACGCCGCCGCCCAAACCGGTGCAGCATATAGAAGAACCGAACTAACCACCCTGGATAGTAGAATCCGTCTAGCATATCGATGTCCACCGATGTTTGTATTTGAGAAAAGGGTGCCTCCAGTAATGAATCCTTCTTGCTCGAGTACTCCACGTGCGTTTTAAACGCACGTATTTAGGGCCGATTGTAGAATTTCGGTGATTGTGTCGAGGAATTTGCCGGACATTAGTAGAACGATGTCATCTGTATATGCGACAACTCTTACTCCGTTGTGTCCAATATTACAATATGAAACAATGTGCTTCGATAGGATCTCGTTTTCGACTAGAGTCTATAGTGGAGGAGATAAGATTCCACCTTGCGGGGTTCCTCTAGAGGCCAGTGCATTTACTTGGCTGTCACCCAGCTCTAAGTTGATGTGTCTCAACTTGAGCATATGTTACATTCTACGCAGTCGGAGAGTGTAGAATCTTCACTGAGTCGGTCTAGTGATAGTCTTATCGATTCGGTTTTCATATTGTTAAATGCTCCTTCCACGTCTTAAAATTTCCCTAGTCTGAATTATTTGTGGTATAGTGATTGCTCGATCAGAGCCGTTTCGACTAATAGGCGTGTTGTTCTGGGGATATGTCTTAATGGCTTATTTTGGAGCGGATATGCAGATCTATTCGTCTTTCGAAAGTCTTCAACACGAATGAAGTCAGGCTGATGGGCTTGAAGTCTTTTGGATTACTGTGGGTTGGTTTACCAGCTTTGTATAGTGTGAAGATGACTTTAACTTTCCTCCAGGCTTTAGGTACATATTTACAGCGTAGGCACCCGCGAAAAATGTTCTCTACCTGCAGAATGACGTATTCTCTGCTATTTTGTAGCATCATGGGGAAGATACCTGGTGGTTGTTACCTTACTGACTAAGATTTTCAAAAGCAATAGTTTTCTGAACAATTTTGTTAAAATGATAGATTAATTCTAATCATTACCTTCGAGTCAAAAAAATCGACAAACAAACCTGTTATTAAGAATATACCAGGCATACCATACGGTTACCATCTGGGGCCATTACTTTTTTTCTCATGCAAATTGTACGGAATGTATGCTGACCTCACTTATTTAATGCGTGACCTGTTTTGATTAACCATTTCCCCAGCAAAAATGAAGGTCTCTCCATGTCCCAGTTAAACTCTAACCACTTCCTTTGTCCTTCAAAAGGACAAAGTAATTGCGTACCTCTCTTATCAAAGTTGGATTAAACTCCATGCTCTGTGTGTGTGTGTGTGAGTGGTTATTTGAATATTCTATTTATTTTTTCATGACACTCAACTTTGATTGAAGTCGTTCGAGGAGAAGCAAGAAGAAATGAAAACGAAATAGATGAGGAATAAAAAAAAATATATCAATAAGCAAAGAAACGACAGAAAAGGACTCAACACAAAATATGATTGTTTTGCATGCTAGCTTGAGATTCGTTTTCCTTTTTTTCAATTTCATTTTATTTGGATTAAATAAACACAAGACGACTCCCCTCGATTCGCACTGGCAATAATCGTATGTCATTTGGTTTTCCTCCACTTCGTCCTTCTGGAATTTATTTACAGTTCAAAGATAAGGGTATTCTACCACCACCGTCACGTACCACCTTTCCAAATTTCAAAGACGTTAACCTATTTCTTTCGGTTGTCGATTTTTGGTTGTCATAATAGATTTTTCAAGCCTCTTGAGGGCGCACATACATAAGACTTAAGTGAGGAGCAGATACTACGTGATGTGAGAGATCGAATAAGAAAAGAAATGGGATTGCACAGGAGATGTACATATGTATGTATGTCCTTAGAAAATCAGAAGGACGAATATTTATATCTGGGAAAACATGGGTTGACCTAGTTTTTTGTAGGGACTGACCTACTTGATTAGGAGTTGTAGGGATAAGGATGCCAGTATGTTGCCATTGGTGTATTGGATGGGAATTTATTTTTTTCCTGTTATACTAAAAGCAATTTGTTGTTCCTTAGAAAGGATGGGGGTGGGTTTCTTCCATTTAAATTTGCAACCATAAAACAAAATTTGAGAATCATAAAACTTGGAATAGTCCCAAAGTGTCAAAGGGATATCTAGATAATTGGTTTTTGCCTTCGATATTAATTTAATGCTGGAACCTTGTTTTTTTTTTGTCGGAATAGGAAACGCACGACTCAAATGCAACTGATCTATTGTACTACCAGAGAGCAAACCCGGACTTACCCATTTTATTGGAATTTTCTTGTCCTTCTAAGAAAGCCAAGCAAGCACTTCAGTGAAAACTTTGCAGGATGATTTCAAAGTTTGACAAATCGAACTGTAAGCAAATTTTTGTTCTCTATCCCTCGACTTACAGTACCTAGCCTGATAGTCCCTGGATTGCTCTGGAGTTCGTTCTTGGTCTCGATGCCACGTACTAATACTAGCAATTCTAGCAATTTTCAACAAAGTGGCACTTAAGCCTTAAGTAGAAGCAAAAAATACCATTGTTGGAATGTTTGTCTGTCTGTCTGTCTGTTCACGCATCACAAGAAAACTCCAGAACGGATTTTGATGAAGCTTGGCATAGTGATAGCCTTTATCCTGAGTCAAGATTTATCCCGGGAAATGAAAGGGCTTCTATAGGTTAGATTAAGTTGGATTGAAGTGGTTGTCAACTAAGAATCGCAACGTGATACCACAAGGATAATGGGAGAAAGTTTCTCTCTACCTACTCATTAAAACCATTTTGAGCTTCTTATGAAGCATTAGAGGCTCTTAATATCTATATGTGTCAACGAAGTTTTTTCACAGTCCCACCTCTCGCGAGCGTCTGACAAACATCCGAGAGTATTGTTGTCATGAAAAAGCTTCTCAAATCGCCGTTCGGATTCGGCATTAAACTGTAGGTCCCTTCCATTCGTGTGAAAAATATAACGCACACAACATGAGTAGTTGCGAGAAGCTAGGCCCTGGCACTTTAAAGAGCTGTTGCGCCAAATATTTTTTTTTTTTTTTTGTCAACGATATGTTCTAATAGAAGTGTCTTAAGTGAAGCTTCCTTCTGTGGAGAGAGCTGGGCAAAAACAAAGAAGGTGAGACATAGTTTCTTTCACTTCTATGTGCATGTAGTTTCTACAAAAGTCGTTCGCAAAGGCCCAGCCTTGTAGCATGCTTGCCTATTAAGCAGTGTCGAATGGGGACACTTATTGTAGCGCTGATATGCAATCTATTGAGAGAAATCGAATTCTTAGAGCTTTTCTGTTTGTTTCTGTTTTGTCGCTAGACATGTTGGTCTACTTGTCAACCTAAGATTTGTAGCAACTCTCGATAGCATTCAGCTTAAGTTTGCGTTTGCGCGTAGCGATTGGTATACCTAAGGAGCCTTTGTCCGGCAGAATAGGTATAGCTGTACCTATTCTGGCGAGTTCATCGGCTTTACAATTCCCTGGAATGTCCCTATCCCCCGGCACCCAACTTAGGTGAATATTGAACTGCTCAGTCATTTCCGTAAGAGACGATCGGCAGTCTAGAGCTACTAAGGAATTTATAGAGGTCGATTCCAGGGATTTGATTGCTGCTTGGATGTCTGAAAAGATGCCGATATCTCTAGCGGATTTCACGTTTTTCTTAAGCCAATGTAAGACTTCCTTAATCGCCATTATTTCCTCCCGGAACACGCTGCAATTATTTGGAAGGAGAGGAAGGAGAGGTTAAGATTAAGCTTGTCAGAGAAAACACCTCCACCAACTCCGTCTTTAGGTTTTGAGCCGTCAGTGTAGAAGTGAATCGATCCATCTTCTAAAAATTCATCGTCCTCCCAGAGTGGTCTAGAAAGGATGGTGACTAAGTTCTTGTCAAGCTAATGCAGCTAATGTCAAGCTAATGTAGCTCTCTATTCCTGTAAAAAGGCTATAGGTAGGAGCTGGGGTATCAAACCTCAAATCTCTCATTGGCTATACGTGTCCGTTATCAGGCCTATACTACTATATGGCGTGATCGTATGGTGGCCTGCTCTCAACTAGCTAAGGTGCAAAGATCTGCATGCATCTGTATCAGTGGTGCACTGAGAACTACTTCCTCCGCGGCACTGAACATTTTGTTCAACCTGCTACCTTTAGATATTTTCGGCAAACAGATGGCTGCCTGTGCGGCCATCCGCCTGAAAGCCTCCTCTCAGTGGTCTAGCTATCGCTTTGGCCACTCCCCGATCCTTGATCTTCTCAACTTCAAACACGAAAACACGGACTACACCCCGCCGAAACTGAGATTTGGCCGTAACTTCCGTACGAGCATCCCTAACCGGGATGTATGGGACACTTCCTCCCCTGTCGATGGTAGTTCGGTTCACTTCTTTACAGATGGATCTAAGACGGATGGTGTGGTGGGTTGTGGTGTTTTCTCTCAAAAGCTCAATCTGAACATCTCTTTCCGCCTCCCTGATCATTGTAGCGTTTTCCAGGCGGAAATCATGGCGGTTAAGGAAGCCCTGTCCTGGCTGAAATGTAATGTATTATCTGTCAGGGATATTAGCATTTTCACTGACAGCCAAGCGGCAATAAAGTCCCTGGAATCGTTCTCCTTCAGTTCAAACGTGGCCTTAAACTGTCGTCTATCTCTTATGGAGATGACAGAACAGTTCAACATTCACATTTGCTGGGTGCCGGGCCATAGAGACATTCCAGGTAACTGCAGGGCTGACGACCTCGCCAGACAGGGTACCACTCTAAGGATTTTGCCTGAAAGGCAAGCCCTGGGTATGCCCCTCGATACATGTAAGTATCTATTAAAGCTGAACGCTATTAGCACGACCTACCTCAGATGGGGAAAGGGCTCAACGTGTCACATTTCGAGACAGATCTGGCCTAAGCTGGATTGAAAACGTAGTGCCGATCTGATCAAGTTAATGCGTACAGAAATCAGCTGCGTTGTCGGTGTTCTTACTGGACACTGTCTTATAGGCCAACACGCCAGAAGACTTGGTCTCTTCTCCAACGACTTCTGCAGGAGCTGTAGGGACGAGAAGGAGGAGGAAACCATCCTTCACCTCCTATGCACATGTCCGGCAGTGTCGCATAAAAGAATGCTCCATCTAGGGTCCCCCTTCCTTGACGTCCTTGGACGTCATGAGCATCCATCGCTTTGTCAAAAGCTTCGGTGAGTTTTGTTATTGTGGCCTGAGTGGCCTAATGGTTGATCCATGGTATCACAAAGGACCTTTACTGGTCTAAGTGTGTCTGCACTCTCGTGTGGATAGCCAACCTAACTTAACCTAACCTAAGTTCTTGTCAAAATTTCGACGTGGGATGGTGTAGTCCGTGTTTTCGGGAGAGATTTTGAATTTATTCAGAATGGTAGCGTAACCAAACTCTTTTCTTAGCTTCAAGGTAAATGGCTACACTCGCTGTCATTTGCTTGCTGAATATATCCAGAGGTATCACATGAAACATGATGTCCAGCTCCACAGAGGGAGTTGTACGTAGTGCTGCGCTTATGCACAGAAAAGCTGCTCATTGGACATTGCTTATATAATCGCGATTTGTATATATATTAAGATAACTTAAGCTACCTCAGTTTTTCCTTGGTCGTCCTTAGGTTAGTTTTTGTACGGGTGGGGTTGCTGTGTGTCTCGGCTCGGAACGGTCGTCGGCGAGAAGTGTCCCAGTCCATTTTCTGGGTGGGCTCAGGAATCACCCAGTCCGATTTCAGGGCGGGCTTAGGAAGGACCCAGTCCGCTTTTAGGGCGGGCTTAGGAAGGACCCAGTCCGATTTCAGGGCGAACTCAGGAAGGACGCAGTCCGCTTTTGATGTGACTCTGCAGGTAAAAGCGACTACAATGTTTCACACAGATGGGGGAAAACCTATCGGCAAACAGTTCAACAGTAACCACAACATTTCTCCCAGATGGGGGGAACCTATCGGAAAGCGGGCCGGCTATGGTTAGTAGCAGACCCAGATTAAATCACTTACTCATCGAAGTGAAAGCGAAAGAAAAATAATGGATTTGGACTCCACGTTCCTGGAGAGTCAGTTAACGGTACACCAGATTGGTACTCGACGACGGTGGATTAGACTGTCCTGACCACATCTCTCAATCTCTCCCTTATGCGAATTTCTGCAAAAAGCAAATGTGAATTACAAAAGTGAGTAAAATTCACTTTTGCACACAACTTGGCCAATGAGATTGAGAGAAGTGGTTATGTTCGGGTGGCGTGATCTATGCCAGATGTTGTTGTTTGTGTTGAACCAACTGTGCACAGTAGCGGCCGTTAAAATGGAACGCAATGGAGGCGATATAATTGTTACAACTAGTACAAGTAGTTTTCCAGTTAAAGGGTTATAAGCGAACAAACTTCTTCTCCATATAATATCATTTTCAGAAGGACTTTCATTTGATTCAATGTCTCACAGGCATCTCAATAAAAACAAGTCTTAACCTTCTCTAAATATTCAAAAGTCCACATCATCCCTTAAGTACACTACTATACATTTAAAATGATTAAAAATCCATCATTTCAACGTGAATCCTACAAACCCTCCTTAAAGGTCTGGGTTAAATCATTTTTAACTTACTCGTTACTGAAAACTGGAGGGAGAGACTGAGAGCTTCATAGCCCCTGACCTAGTTTTAACGAAATGGGCTTCATTGCACATTCATCAGCATCAGGGTGCAGCAGCAGATGTGCAACAAGCAAAACAATTCCGTGCAATTGCTAATCCTCGTCTCAACCCTTTTTTGGCGAAAAAACCCTCAGCATGTTATTATTATTTTTCTTGTTTAATAAATTGTTTACGTTTCGTGAATAAATCACGTGAGACGTGAAAGCAAATGCATTATGCACCCTCTTTAGCGCGTTATGTATAGATTTCCACGCCACCTAAGGGTAGGGACGCCTAAAATGTAGGTCAGCCCTACAAGGGGTGGACAAAAAAAAACCGATTGCCCTACAACATGAATAGGGTAAAATATTTAACCCAGATTTTTCGAAAGTAGGTTCTTTATTTTTCGCAGGACGCACATAGTAGCCTAATTTTGTAAATATGTCCTTCGCTGGAGGGGACATTACAGCATGACTACGGGGTGGGTGTGTTAGCTGCAAAAAAGAACTTACAAAGAGGTGCCGAAAAAATATGATGGAATGTTGTTTCTTTGTTTTTGATTTTTTTTTTTTTGCAAATTGCATTAAAATTATCCAAAAGTGTACGAGAGGTGTATGGGAGCGGGTGGCTTTGAATTTCACGAACCCTTGTCGGTGGCGTCGAATGCATACCCAAGGGTAGCAAACTAGGTCATGCCCTGGAAACACAAATTGGACAGAAAAAAATGTGTAACACTGTACTGGATGTGTGTGTACATCACGATAGTCGTGTTATGCTTTGGATTTTACCCATTTTTTTTCGGTTGGGAATTCGTTTTTGGGATTTTCCATCAACACCCAGTACCACACCCCACATTAGTTATCCACTTTGAACCCTATGGGGATATATTGGGAGAAATGAGCCGTACGGCTGTGGAATATCAAATAGTCGAACACTGGCTGTGGCTTTTAGATATTTGACATCGTATTACTACGGGGCGTAATAGTAGGGCTGATGGCAGATGTAGTCAACAAATGTGTGGGGAATTAGTGTCGTTTTTCTTGGAAATGTGATCTTATCATGCAAGATTAGCTTTTGGAAATAATTTCGGTGGAAAATATGTGAAAAGGGGTAAGCAGCAGCTCCAAGGATTGCTAATGACGAAAGGCCAACAGATAGTAGAAACATCAGTGCGCCTGTTTGGCGTACTTTATGCGGAGAAGGCTTTCTTCCTGATTGGAAGGCAGTCCTGTAACGAAGTGACATATTCCACCGTCACAGAAATATAAATATTTAGTCATCCACACACTTGTGGGCACCTCGCTAAATACTTTTAGCGAGGATCGGCAACCGCCCGTAAAACTTCACCCTCCAGGCTAACCAAAAAATGTGCGAACCGCTCCGCGTCGCTGTGGATCCCGGTCAGCTGAAAGGCTATTTCAACCTGAGCCAACCACAGCTGTGGGTAAAGCGCGTTGAACCTTGGTAGCTGAAGCCCTTGGGTGAAAGGTCTTGGGGCGTCAAGGGCAGCTGTGGGCAGAAGCATGAGGGGCCAATCCAACGGCTACGGCTGCTTGGGATTGACCGTACGTCGGGCAGCCAACAGCTGCTGTCATCGTTGGCTGACTGTCGTTCGGCAGGAACTAACCGAGATGTCTGCAGCTGATGTTGTCATTGGCTGACTACGGTTTGGCAGGGATTGTCCAGGATGATGCCGGCAGCCTCAAGCACTGCTGGATCGCTTGCTGGTGAGGGCGTAGATTCGCGAGGATGGATATCCTGAATTCGCATGCTAACGATCCTCTTTGCCATGCCAGGGCGTATGCTGTTCCACCTTGGATTAAAGATTTTTTTCCAGAGGTCTCCTCATGTTCCACACTTGAATGCCATAGTAATTAATTCCATTCGAACCGCATAGTTCAGGGAAGCGCAAGAGAACACAAAATCCAGTTGGAAGACTGTAGGCTAGTAGGCAGATTATCATGCTATAGCATTCGTTGCCCGGCGGCCGTCTCAAGTCTATGAGGTGGCAGGTAGTGAGTCTTCTTGTAATGGTTACTCAATGGGAATCGTACCATAAAGATGCCCTAAGAGTCTGTATCTGACCACCAAGCTAGACCTTTACTGGAAAACATCTACTCGAAGGTTTTAAAGTGCTCTTGTAAGTAGCCGGGTTCAAATCTCGCTTCCGAAAATTTAAACCAAATCCAGACAGTCTTGAGCAATAATCGCAAGCTAAGTGTACAATATCCGAGAACTGCAATTCTTCACCGGTAGCCTTTGTACATTTTGCTCAATATAACTTGGACGGATATGGATGTACAACATTAGTCAAGCTTGCTCCGGATTATCTACTAAAAAGTAGAATTCAGAGTACCTACTCTCGTCGATTTCCAATGAATTCTTTCTTTTACTCGAGTTTAAGCGAGGACACTCCTCGAGGTAAAAAAACACTCATGAGTCATTTTTCCTCGAAATCGAAGTCACTGACGAAATCATTCAGAAAGCTAGAAACCTTGTGACTCAAGACGTATGTTTTACTCGCACTTTTTCTTTTTTATTACTGAGTTTCCTCGCGAGAAACTTTACTACGCAAAATCTGTCTTGCTCGGCCTTTTTTTTATTACTGAATCGAGTTTCCTCGCGAGGTATGGAAAACAGGAAAAGAATAGAAATGTGGTTTCTGCGAGAAACTTTGCTACGCAAAATCTGTCTTGCTCGAACTTTTTTTTTATTACTGAATCGAGTTTCCTCGCGAGGTTTGGAAAACAGGAAAAGAATAGAAATGTGGTTTCTGCGAGAAACTTTGTGACGCAAAATGTGTTTTACTCGCACTTTCTCTTTTTTTATTACTGAATCGAGTTTGCTCGCGAGGTAAGGAAAAAAAGAAAAGAATAGAAATGTGGTTTCTGTGAGAAACTTTGCGACTCGCACTTTTTGTTTATTACTGAATCGAGTTTCCTCGCGAGGTTAGGCCAAGAAGGTAATAATAGAAATTCCTTGTCATTTTGTGGTCTCCTTGATTTATCGTCCTTCGACTCACCTACAACTATGTACATATCTATGGTTATTGACAGCCATGTCCTATAATTTATTTCACGAACTACACACCCACCTTCAGGCTGTGTTATGCATGCTAAATGCACAACTCAATTAAATTGACCTGCATATGCTTGCAAAGGCCCATCCGCTTTATGAATATTAAATTTACCCTAGATAAAGTTTGTACAAAACTGTATACTCGTACACCCCTTTGTTTTGTGAACTATTGACCCTATTATAGGCAATAGCCCGCACGCATATAACACTACAGAAACCATATACGCGTACACATTGATTTACTAATGTTCGTGAAGAAAAACATTCCTTAAAAGTGGAACCTTAGTTCAGTGCTATAACTCCCAGCCTCCCAGAATCCTGTTTCGAATAAAATCTAAGTACCCCCATTTCCAGTCGAATCCAATACATTTCCTTCAATTCCTTGTTGCAGGCTACAAATCTCCTTGAAGCAAATACGAAAATAGGTCATACACCAACACACAGACTAAGCATACACTCTACGAAAGGAACCCATCTCAATTGCTAGCACCGCTCCACCATCCCTTGAATATCCTTTTTAAATGCCTTGACGCGCTTCTTCATTCACACACAGCGCAGCACTGGTACTGGTATCAAGTGTATCCTTGTTGCTGGTGTTTACTGTGTATGCGTGTGACTGTGACTGCTGGGATTCCGAGTGAATGAGGGAGTGGTAAACCAACCCCCATCCCCCACAAACAATGGTTATTTCGTGCTAAAAAAAAAAAATGTATACAACTATATCACGGAAGCGAAGCTTCGTTGGTTTGGAAATAGCACAGGACAACTGATAAGGAGTGTACTCAGGCTCCTTGCTAGATGAATGTGTGTACTGGATTTTTGGGGGAGTAATGGGCCTCCACCATCATCCCACCCCCATCCATCCCCTGAATGTTCGCTCCAGGGAGTTGTGTTTCGTTCATAATTAAATTTATTCGGATCGATGCGTTTATGTTTCATGGCAAAATGCCGGTTTCCTTCACAATGCTCCTTCCTAGATCGCATGTGTATGTGTCTGCGTGTGTATGTGTTTTTGGGGCTGTGTGAGCTTTTCCGGCATGACCTAATTTTCAGTGCGCGGCACCAGTAAAGCCAGCCAAATGCAATCGAATCGGCTCCTTTTTTTTTTTTTGTGGAATGGTGTTTTGGCGATGACACGATAAGGTACATAACAGGGATACAACTGAGTGTCACATATAATGCAAGGCTTTGTACATAGCAAGCGAGACTTTTCCTCTTATTTTTTTTTAGGGATGGAGGGAGTTAAAGGATAAAAGTCGCCTTAGGATGTTTGTATGCTGTGCTTTGGTACTCATCCCTTTGGCGATGTATATCAATGTTTAAATGTACACGGAAAATCTGTTTTTTTTTTTTTACTCGAAAGGATGTTGATGTGTTGTTGCTGGTAATGCTGCTGATGAGAATGATGATGTCACAAGGACATGATTTTCAGCATGAGCAGATTAATTTAAAAAGGGGAAAATGTTGCCTACACACATAGGGAATGAAGGATTTAAAAATGTTTATAAACGTCGCACAGGTAATTTATAGAAAAGGATCAACTTTTGTAAAGTGAAATCCTTAAACATGAGAATCCAATTAGGAGAGGGATCTTTTTAGCTAGGCTGTATGTGCGTGCGTGTGTATGTGTGTGTGCGTTTATTTATAAGTCAAGGAAGGGCAAGTGGTGTACAGAGTCTCAGGCGGTCAATAACTTCAATTACGTCGCAGAAGGGCAGTTGATGTGGTAAGTTATAAGGGGATGAGTTTCTATAGATCCTGGATAATAGAAGAGTATATCTTGGGATTAAAATTTTATCCCACATTCAAGTTCTTACTTCAGCCTTTGTGAAGTTTTGTCCCATTTAAGAGTAATGGAGCAGTGACATACAAAGTCATAGCCGGAGGGATTTATGGAAAATTTTGTTGGAATCATTAGGCAGTATGATATGAATGACAACAATGACGACGTCATTTGTCGTACATTCGCATGTATGGAGAAGCATTCTATTACGCACTTTACCATAGCCAGCAGGGAGTGTGTTGTATGACGGAATCGTAGAGGGTATTCAGGCGCCATTCTGACCAATTATTCGATGTTGATTACCATCAAAAGCTATTGCTTAAGCTTTAAACTTGCTGACAAGAACTCCTCATTTTAGAACAAACTAAGTTGAGCAACCTTTGTAAACCGACATACACTGGGTTTTGTCATTTTCGCCGTCACTTGGTCCTCCTCCCACTTCACTGCATTTCTACACGTTTGCCTTTTTGACTTCAACAAATATCGACAGGCTCCCCGATTTGGAATCACTTCGTCACTGAGGTGAACTAAATGCTAGTGTTGCTGCATTTGTGTGATCCAGGAGTCCTTAGGCCTACCTCTCTTTCGCGATATCGGTGGAATGTTCATTGATTGCTTTTGCGTTTTTGGTAGAGTTCAAATGATTTCTTCTTTAAACATGGCAACACAAGCTGAGTCTTACTTACTTACTCAGGTGGTACTACAGTTCGGGGTGAACCTAGACCTCAACCAACAAGCCTCTCCATTTAGCTCGGTCTTTAGCTAATTGCCTCCAGTTGTGCACTCCAAGTTGGTCGAGGTCCCTTTGAACTTGTGCGCGCCACTTACGGAGAGGAGGTCCTCTACTGCGTCGTTCTTCCGCATTAGATTCGCAGACTCTGCGGGCCGGAGCGTTAGTGTCCATTCGCTCTACATATCCTAGCCATCTCAGATGTCCAATACGCAGTTTTTTTTTACTAGGTCAATGTCGCTGTACAGCTCGTATAGGTCGTTATTGAATCTTCTCCTCCAAAACCCGTTAAGGCAAACGGGACCGAATATCTTACGAAAAATGTTTCCCTCTTTTAACAAAGTCCATGTTTCAGCGCCGTGAAGTAGGACTGGGATGATCAGAGTCTTATACAGAGCCTCCTTAGTTGTTCGAGATAGGGCTTTACTTAATAGCCCAAGAAACAGCGATTGGCAAGGATTATTCTTCGCTTGATTTCTGCGCTCATCTTGTTTTTCGAGTTTATGGCAGAGACAAAGTAGAAAAGTAGGCGAACCCCACAGGGGGATCAGTAGAAATGCGGTGAAGTGGGAGGGTTGTGATACCTTGTTTTCGGATCATAACCTCGTTGATAAAAGGAAGAAAAAGAAGAAGAACAAGGTAGAAATAGTCCCTTACTACCTCGAAGTTATAGCTGCCCACTGTGACGTTCTGTCCAATTCGTCGGTGTGGATTGCCTTTCTTGTTAACAGCATATACTTAGTTTTGCCCGCGTTTATATAACTTACTTACTTCGGTCGCGCTACAGTTCGGGGTGAACCTGGGCCCTCGTTTATCACTAAACCCAATTTGGCCGCTTTCACCTCAATGCTTGCAAACGCACCGGTGACAGCCCGCTGAGTTCTTCCGATAATGTCTATATCGTCGGCGTATGCAAGCAGTTGGACAGACTTGTAATAGATTGTGCTCCGGTGTTGGCTTGTGGGTTCTGCACAATCCGTTCAAGTACAATTTCAAGGAACTCCAATGAGAGCGCGTCACCTAGTCTAAAACCTTTCTTGCGGTCAGAGGTCTCGATGAGGTCTTTAGCGACCTTGATGGAGCAGCGAGCGTTTTCCATCGTCATCCCGCACAGACGGACATGTTCGGCAGGGATGTCAAAACTAGACATGGCTCTATATAGCTCTTCTCTATAGAGGCTGTCATAGCCGGCCTTGAAATCGATAAAGAGATGATGAGTATCGATTTGGACTTCTTGGATTTTCTCCAGGATCTGTCGAAGTATGAAGATTTGATCGATGGTGGACCTTCCTGGTCTGAAACCGCACTGATAGGGTCCAATCAGGCTGCTGATAAAAAGTTTCAGGCGTTCACACAATATCGCAGAAAAGGTCTTATATGCGATGTTGAGGAGACTGATGCCTCTATTGACGCAATTGAGAGAGTCTCCTTTCTTGACTCGGGCAAACGATGCTAAGATTCCATTCATCAGGCATAAACTCGTCTGACCGAATCTTAGAGATGAGTTGGTGTATGCACTCTACCAATTCATCACCAGCTGCCTTAAAAAGTTCGGCCGGTAAGCCGTCAGGTCCAGCAGCCTTGTTCGATTTCAGCTTGGATATTGCTATCCTCACTTCGTTTTGGTCAGGTGACCGGAAATATTGACTATCATCGTCTATGTTGAATGGTTCATTTTGCCTGACAGCGGGATGTTGGTCTTCGTCGCCATTTTACAGTCTGCAGAAGTGGTTTTTCCATATTCTCAGCACCGACTGTGATTTTACTACGAGGTTTCCATTTTCATCTCTACAGGTTTCTGTACAGGCATTGCTTCTCTGACACGTTCTTTTACCTTTTGGCAAAACTTCCGTACATTGTTCCTGAAGTATAAGCTCTCAATATTCTCGATCGCGCGCTTCTCATGCCATTTCTTCTTCTTTTGGAGAAGCCGATGTTCTTCCCGTCTCTTTTGCTCGAAGAGTTCACGAGCTCCCTCGTCTTCCTTTGCAGCACCGCTTCATATGCCTCTTGTTTCGCTGCATGCACTTGCCGGCATTCTTCGTCAAACCAGGGGTTTTCGCGGTGGTGGGCGAGCGAGACCCAGCACATCAGTCGCGGCGTTTCTGATGGCATGTTGGCAGCGTTGCCATTGGTCTTCGGCACTTGATGCTGGCGGCATAGGGATGATTGATAGGTTTCGAGATACGCGTTCAGCGAAGAGTCTGGCGTCCTCTTGCGATTGTAGCTCTTCGACGTTAAATTTTCTCACAGTGATTCTTCTTCGTTGCTCAGTTTGGGATATCCGCATTCGTACCTTGGCTACAACAAGGTAATGATCCGAGTCTATGTTGGCCGCTCGGAAGGTCCGGACAACCAGAATACTGGAGGCATGCCCTGCGTCGATCGCAATATGATCAATTTGGTTGATCGTTACATGATCATTGGACCGCCATGTCTGCTTATGAATATCGAGATGAGGAAACCATGCGCTTGCAATGGTGACATTTCGCTCCACAGCGAAATCAATTAGCCTTAGTTCGTTATCAGACGTGGTGCCGTATAAGCTATGCTTACCGACTGCCCTACCAAAGACATCCTGCTCTCCAATTTTGGCGTTAAAATCGCCCAATACGATTTTAACGTCGTATTTAGGACATTGCTCGTATGTTTTGTCGAGGAGCTCGTAGAAACACTCTTTGGTGGCAGGGTCCTTTTCTTCTGTGGGGGCATTAGCACATATTAGGCTTATGTTAGCGAATTTAGCCTTGATCCGGATAGTCATAATACGCTCGCTCACGTGTCGGAAGCTTAAGACTTCTTGCTGTAGTCTGCCGCGTATGACAAATCCGCATCCGAATAAGCGTTGCCTGTTGCCTCTGTAGCAATCACCGTAGTAGATGTCACAGTTTTTCATCCTCTTTTTGCCCGGCCCATCCCATCGCACTTCCTGGATGGCGGTAATATCTGCTTTATAGCAGTCGAGGGCCTCTGCTAGTTATTCGGCTGCACGTTATCTGTAAAGGGACAGAACATTCCACGTACAGATCCGAAGGTCGTTGCTCTTGTTTTGTATGCTGGGGTCTTCATCTGTTGAGTCGTCCTTATCCGAGGCTTTTGGTTGTTTTGACACCATTAGCTTTTTAACATGGTAGGGAAGTTGCCAGGACTCAACCCCCAACCTGGAGGGCCGGTTTCTTTAATTATACCCCTAGGTCGAGTGGCCGGAAACACTGGTGCCAGTAGTCCACTACGGGAGTATGACCACTGTCGTTGGCCCATTAAAGGCTCCTCCGCCAACATATCTATTCCAATGTCCTGACCAGCATTGGAAATTCCTTCCCGACCTGTGATCCGAATACGTCGAAGCAGCTCGCGCAAAGTGTTCACTAAGTTCAACCACCCGTCTCTCTCTCTCTCATCTGCTGGCGTAGAAAATCCCCGTTTACCATTGGTTAGCCATTTCTTGGATTAAGGTAATAGGCACCTATCTGTCACCGCGTGGAGGTTGAGAGTAGGAGTTGGTACGCCTCAGCTAAGTGAAAACGCTTGTGTTTTCATATGAGGTGGAGAAGTCTTTTTCTTGCGGCCATGAGACATTCGCAAAGAGTGTGTACTGCCGTCTCTGTTTGCTCTCCACATAGCCGGCATACGAGAGGACTGGCGGAGGAAGACAGTCTCTGTCCATAACGAGAATGCAATATACACAGATGGTTCTAAGACCAGTAAGGGCACAGGGTCAGGTATTTACTCGAGAGATACGAACCTATAGGTGGTCCTGAGACTTTCGGGCATGCAGTGTGTTCCAAGCACAGGTTCTAGCTGTACTTAAAGCTGCGGATTATTACTTGAGATGGAATCAATATCCGACAAGAATATCGACATCTACATTGACAGTCAGACTGCGCTAAAGGCGCTAGAGTCTTACGTCAACAAATCTGAGATAATCAGGAATTGCCGCACAATGCTTAGGGGATTATGTACGCAGAACCGAGTCAGATTATGTTGGGTACCTGGACACTGCGATATCGAAGGCAACAAGCAAGCCGACGCGCTGGCTAAAAGAGAAGCGAGGCTCCCACGTAGAGACATAATTGGTAGTATTAAACCACCAGGGTGCGTGGCTAAGGGAATTATTCGTGATAAAATCATCTGCACGGCTAATCTAACTTAGTCAAGCTTAGATGGTCACAGGATGTCTAAGACCTTGTGGCCTGTGTTAGACCGCAGAAAATCTGGGGAGATGATTAAATTAGATAGATCAATGCTAAGAACAGTGATAGGAATGCTCTCTGGCCACTGTTTCCTAAGGAAACATGCTATGAGACTATGGTTATCTGACACGGTTGTTTGTAGGTACTGCGACGACCTACATGCCTCAGAAGACATAACTCATATACTCTGTGAATGGCAAGGAATTGCCAGGACAAGTCTAAAGCACCTTGGTAGATACTTCTTCGATAATCTGGAAGAGGTGAGGTCCTTGAACCACAACAATAAATCTATTCAAATTCTGTAGGGAGATTAATTGCTTGGGAGAATTGGTTTAGGTCTTCTGCCGTGAAGGTTCCCTAGGCATCGCGATGGGCCCACTTTGGTGCCTAGTGATTTATGATAACCTCATAACCCTACCTAACCTAACCTAACCTACCCGGCATACGTCTGTATCTGTTACTCCTATTTTGTGCAGATGGTACCTGCGTGGGCGATGACCATTCAAGTACTTAAGTCAGTTCTGTTGAGTTCAAGTAGCTTCTTAGCCCTACAACGATTGAGGTTAATGAACTTTTTTACTTGTCGTAGACCCTTGAATTTGGGCAAGTACTCTGCATGACAATCAGCTTCCCATTGTTTTATTTTGAGATTTGTGCTACTCCGTGTAACTCCAAAATATGGTTCAGGATCGACTATTGGGCAACTGTGGCCTCTTCTCGCTAAGCAGTCCGCCCTTTCATTACCCTCGAAGCCTTCGTGTCCTGGTATCCAGGCTACAGTGACGGTGTGCTTTGATGCGAGATCTTCGAGTAGATTGAGACAGTCACATACAAGTTTGAAGATTCGGTGAACCCTTGTTTTTTTTTTGTACACTTCTTGATTTACACTCTACTCGGCTTGAGAATAGGATAACGATATCAATGTTGAAATCATTGTACAGGGCTATAGTCCGGTTGTACTTGGGGCCCAATCATCGTATCGTATCGTATATAGTCTGATGAGGCTGTGAAGCTTTCGGAGTTATAATTTCCACCAATTGTCCCTAATATCGCTGCATGCCCAAAGGTGATTTGTGTCCACAGGTTGGATTCTCTCAGTATGAGTGCTCACTTTGTGGCAGAACATTTTATAAATAGGGCCAGGGAAAGGAGATGAAGAATCATATCCAGCACTACTTGCGATACTGTTAGTCTTTGTACTTTGTAGAGCTCCTTCATATAGCTCTGTGTTCCTGTTGCTGTCCATCTGTCTTTGCAAGGTTCTCAAAGCTTATGTTTGGTGCTGGAAGATTTCGGACAACTTCCTATGCAAATGCCCCAGTCTCTGCATTACCAGAAAGATGGCCCTCGGAGAGTATTTCTTCAATCATCTGGGCGACTTGTCTGAAAAGCCACCAACCACCATCCTGAAATTCATAACTTCTTCAGGGTGGTTTCAAGGAGTCCGATCCAACACCACAGAACTCTAGTCACTTAGTTTCTTTTTCTATCTTTTCAGTGTTTCAGCCAGAAAATTCCACGTCAGGGGAGCACAATGGAACCTTTTAAGATCCGAGAACAGGATGCACTCATTCGATGCAGCTAACCCCTTTAACCTGACTTATATGCTGTAGTACTTAACTATTCGTATTCGTATCTTATTCGTGATGGTTTCGCTTTCATTGTCCATGACCGCATGACCTTGAAGCCATAACATATTTTTTGCTTTCTACGCACTTTCCCCTACTTGTGTTCAAATCTATATCTACCTCCAACCATTAGCATCATGTTCCCACTAGGTATCCCTTGCCACACAAATTTCCACCTTGAAGTCAAAATTCCCATTATTTTCTGTCTCCAATTTGGATTCTCCCTTTCCAATTATTTTCATCTAGGGTTGCATTGTTTTTCTTTTTTTTGTAAAGAGAATCCGAAACGAGTGCTTAAATTGATTCACTTCCAACATCAAGTGACAACTTAATTAGCTGAATCAACACAAAAACCCAGTCATCTCCAGAGCAACCAAACACACACTCAGTTAGGAACACAACAAAAAAAAAAAAACCTTTTCCCAATGGCGCAGCAAAAAGGAAAAGAAATTCATCCGAAACGGAAGGACAATGATACAATTTCTATTTGCTACCGTTAAATTCAGTCTCTAAATTAGCCGACGAAATTAATTTTCTTACACCAGTGTGTTGTAGTCCAAATTTCTTCATCATAATGAAAAAGCAGAAAAAAAAAATAGTAAAGGACCAAGTAGAAAGGACCTTTTTATATCTTACTCCTCGGCCCCATTCATAGAAGAAAATAAAACAGAAAAACTGAAATTAAATCAATCGTTTGTATGCTGGCAGGAATGCCAAAAAAGAAACTCACAAAATCCCCTAAATCACACTCACTTCCAGGGACTGTGTTTCCTATCCCAGAAACCTAAACCTAAACCATTAATTTCACCCTAACCACTTCCGGTTCGGAGTGAGGTAAGGAAGATTGGATTTTTTTTTTTTTTTGCGTTTCCCCGGCTTTCTCATTTTCATTGTGAAATTTCCCTTTCTCTAAAGACCCGGCATGTACAATTAAAAAAGCTTTCTCATGTGAAAGCTCGCTCAGTTTACAATATTCTCTCTTTGAGAGAGAAAACCTAACTATCTTGCTCTCACTCTCTCTCTCTCTCTATCGTGTCCTATATACAGAAATTAATCCAGGACTTCCTATATACAAAATAAACCCCCGCCGCCATTATGATGCGGTTTGTGTTCGGAGAAACTTTGTCCTTTTTCACCTTTGTGCTGGTGTTGTGTGTTTTTGGTACCAGCGCACTCGGCAAAAATGGCTTGACCTAGTTTCCGTGAATTTCTCACTCTTGCTGGGCAAAAAAAATGTCATCCCTTTTTTAATGGATGAATGGATGGGTGTGTGTATATGTGTCTGTGTGGCATGGGCTTGTGACGAAAAAAAAAATCCGAAAAGGGTAAATAAAATAAATACCCGTGTGTAGAGGTGTCATACAGCTCCAGAGGAGAAGCACCCTAAATTTATTTATATTAGTTTTTTAGGGTCCTTAGGTCTGATAGCTGTTGGTGGTGGTGACAGCTTGAAATTAGGTTTTTGCAATACGAGTAGGTTTGAGTGATTTGTTCATCGTTTTTTTTTTCTGCAAAGGAGGGAAACAACCGTGACGGTGGTCCATTAGAAAGTCACTGATGCAGGTTATAGGCAAAATGAATTCCATTTACTTTGGGGTGTCAGGTGTCCAGCATCTTGTTGATGACGGTTTTGTTTTATAAGGGATGGAGATTTATTGTGCGGAACAATTAGGGAGATTTATTTTGAGCAAATGCTTGTCAATGACCTATTGGTCATACAAATTGCCATGGTTGTGATGTACGGAAAATAATAAACTGTCGGTAGGCAGGTATCCTTTGTGGGGATAAGGGATGTAATAAGCTGCTTTTTCATTAGAAAAGAAAAGCACTTAATGTCCTTCGATCGATTTTAAGCGGATTTCGGTATAGTCTGCTGGGATCTAATGGATTCAGTTAAGGTTTGTACTACTAATCCAACGAGACTTACATGAGTACTTACGGGGGACAAACGAACTTAGAAAACTTAGAACAGAGGTCAGAAAATTACATAATAAAGCAAGAACAAGTAAATCAGAGGTAGACTGGGCCACATACAGGTTCGTACTTAATCTTTACACACGTACACAGAGTCCTGGTACAACTATTGCGAATCCATTGAAAATACTAACGAGGCTGCCAGACTACGCAAAGTTTTATCCAAAGACCCGTCAGTCGCGGGATATCTCAAGCGCAGTAATAACTCCTAGACAGAGTCAAGCCAAGAATCATTATAACTATTAATGGAAACACACTTCCCAGGTTGCAGCGGTATCTGCGTGCTGCCTGCTGTAGCTAAGATAATAGCTAAAATCATCCTTGAGCGAATCAAACAACATCTCGAAGATACACTCGATGCCGAACAAGCAGGTTTCCGCTCTGGATCCCCCTGTGCCGACCACATCAACACCCTGCGGATTATCATCGAACAGTGTGTTGAATATCGATCGCCACTGCACCTGCTGTTCATCGATTTTGAGAAGGCGTTCGATAGTGTCAACAGGGAGTTTATTTGGCGTGCCTTACGTAGGAGAGGCATCCCCGATAAACTAATTGTTATTATCAAAGCTACATATGAAGGCTCCAAATGTCACGTTCTGCACAGGGGGAGGTTGTCTGAGGAATTTGAGATCCAAAGTGGGGTAAGACAAGGCTGTATCCTTTCACCAATATTATTCCTATTGGTGATTAGCGATGTGCTTCATGCAGCTTTGTCGATGGGAAACGGAGGAATTCGATGGACTCTTACATCTCAACTGAAACATCTTGACTACGCAGACGATGTATGCTTACTCTCCCACAGAATTATGGACCTCCACCAAATGACAGCAGATGTGGAGAGGGAGGCAGGTGTCGTCGGGCTGAAAATCAATACGACAAAAACTAAAATCATCAGCCTTGGAACTAACTCATCGTCTCAAATATGCATTGCTGGACAACCGGTAGAGAGAGTAGAGGATTTCCAGTATCTTGGGTGTATTGTCTCGACCGATGGTGGAACCGAACTGGATATAACCAACAGGATCGCCAAAGCAAAGTCCGCGTTCGGGATGTTGTCCAAAATATGGCGAAGCAATGCAATCAGTTTGAGCACCGAAATAAGACTGTTCCGCTCCAACGTTGAATCCGTGCTGCTTTATGGTTGCAGCACGTGGAGAGTGACCACTACTATCACCAGAAAGCTAGAAACGTTTGTTAATAGGTGCCTGCGCAATATCTTAAGGATTTTCTCGCCCAATCGTATCTCTAACGAACGAACGAACACCTTTACGAGAGAACGGGTCAGGAACCAATAGGCACAACTATCCAACGGCGGAAGTGGCAGTGGATTGGTCACACGTTCCGAAAGGGTGACAGCTCCATAGCGAACCATGCTATGCAATGGGACCCTCTAACTCAGGATGGCAGAAGACCTGGCGGTCCGCGGAAAACATGGCGCAGAACAGTTGAGAAGGAGGTACGGCAGTTAGGGAAAAGTTGGGGAGAACTCAGACACATTGCCAGAAACCGTACACGATGGCGCGTAGGCATAGTAGAGGCCCTGGGACCCACAAGGGGATACAGGACATAAGCAAGGAAGGTTGCAGCGATCTTTTTCCAAACGCTACTACCCTTCAGTTCGTTCCAAACTCAGTAACAAATGGCGATGACAACAATGATTTCATTACAGAGCAAAAGATAGCATGGACCAGACAACATAACTCCAGCCATGCTTCAACATGATCTAGCAAGAATCACACCCTGGCTTAAAGTAATTTTCCGCAGCTATATAAAGCTACGCCTAGGTTACGCACCGAACAAGTGGAGAGAGGTAAAAGTGGTCTTCATACCTTTGTACGATGGTTTCCTTGATGTGAAAGCTTCCACGGATCTTCGAACTTCTTATTCGATCAAGCTTTGTCACTAATGCTGTCATGCGAAGCATCTTCATCTCAGCTGCCGTTAATTTACTCTCATACTTTTTGTACATCGTCCAACATTGTGAACCGTATGTGAGCGCTGGACGTACAACTGCGGTGTAGAGCCTTCCTTTCAACTTCGGTGTCATTTTTCTGTCACAGAAGATAGCGGAGTTTTCTCGCCACTTCATCCACCCTACGCTTACGCGATCATTGATGTCATCGTCACAAGTTGCTTTGCTATTGATCATAGTTCCCAGATATTTGAACTTTTCGCACTTGGGAAGCACTGTTCCATTCAAATAAATGTCTGGAATAGGCCTGAGTGGATCAGAGAACAGGCAGCACCAGTACTCCGTCTTTCTTGAACTAATGCGATACCCCTTTCCCTCCAAAACGTCCACCCACACATCAAGTGCTCGTTGCAGGGATGTAGGATCCTCACTTATGATGGCTCCATCGTTAGCAAAGAATAACTGATGTACCTTGGGGTCCATCACTTTACCTTCAAGCAAATAATCAAGGACTGTAATAAAGAGCAAAGGACTTAAAACGCTTCCCTGGTGCACCCCGACTTTGATTGGGAACTCTTCGTCTTACTCTTGTCTTTGCTCCTTCGTACATGACCATGATCATCTGTACATAGGTTTCTGGAACCCCTCGATGTCTTAGCGCCACCCATATATCAGACCTCGTGGTTGTCTGTCGAATGCCTTTTCAAAGTCAACCAATACCATATGCAAATCCCTTAATTCCATTATGATCCTTATACTTTGGATTGCATCTGTGGTTGATTTACCCGAGACAAACCCGCACTGATCATCAGATAGCCGTATTATTTTTCGCAGTCGGCCACCTAACACCCGCTCAACGATCTTCATGGTGTGTGACATCAGCTTGATCGAACGGTAGTTATCACCCTTCCTTTTGTATACTGGGGAAGGTAACTTTCCCTCCATTGATTCGGCATTGGATCACCTCTCACGAATTTGGAGATGAGAACCATCTGAACCATCTGAACTCGATGTCTCCCATCTTTTTCCAGAACTCAGAGGGCATCTCGTCTGGCCCAACCGCTTTTCGTTTTTTGGAGTATTTGACCGCGTCACTAACTTCTTCGACTGTGATGTCGGGTATTTCTTCACAGTTAGGGGTGGCTCTTGGAAAGTATAGCCGGGGAAACTGTTTATTTAAAAGCTCTTCACAATACTGCCGCCACCTCTGCAGAATTTTGTCGTTATCCACAAGAAGCTGGCCATGAGCATTGCTAATAAACTTTGGCGAACGAATCTCCTGAGCATTCTTCCTTCTTTGGGCGGCTATTTTGAAGATAGTGGCGTTCTTGTTCATATTGTGTCTTCATAGCCCGTGGATATCCTGGTTTGTATCAGCAACCGGGGAAGATATTTTCTCCAGCTCCCGATACAGGCCCTTCGTACTCTCTGCTTGAAGCTGGGCGCACTTCTTCTTCGCTTTTTTCTTGCAACATCTGTATTCCACTTCGAGGCGAGCTTTTTCGTCTCTATTATTAGAGGGGCACTTTGATCAAGCTTTGAAGCCGCTTTCTTCTCATTTATCACTTTCTTAGCTTCATACTCCACCACCATATTTCTTTGGCGTGTTGATGGTGGCCTTTTGAAGCTCCTAGCAGTGATTTGTCCTTCTTTAAGCAAGTTCGCTGTAGGGAACTCTATGTTGTCTCATTCATAGAGATAAACCTTCACTTTAAAGAATATACTCTAGCCGCACTTTTAGACATCGAATGGGCGTTTAACAACGTAAATGCGACACCGATTAACGCGGCACCAATTGAACTAGGAGTAAAAACAGAGATAGTCAACTAGAGTGACGAAATACTTAAGAGCAGAATAATGAACTCCGAATTATAGATAGATATATAATAATTATTGTGAGGTGTAAGTGCACTGCGACCTTTAGCGGATCTATTGTGCCCCTCGAACTGAGGCTCTAGTCGATGATATACTCGGTCTAGAGCACTTCCTCCAGTCCAGCTGCTGCTATGAACCGGAGTATCTTGAGTGGATCAAGCGAATGTAGATCCAATTCTGATCCTATCACCTAAGGGATTTCTTATTTTGTGGATCAGTGCTTCACATTCCATCAGAAGGGTTTTTTTTTTTTTTTGTTAGGTTGCGCCAAGGATGTATAATCTTCATAGATACTAATAGCCCGAGTGCTACTAGTATGCACGATTCGCAAACCTGAGTAATCGATTCCAGGAATACGCCTACGTACTAATCACACACCCTACACACTTCAACCACTCTCCCCGCGGTACTGCCCCCGTGGTACGGCTGGTTATCAATTATGCTCTAGTCTCCGAGGCCGCCTCTTGAGCTCTACTTAGGGCTTCTGCTCTTCGCAGCGCGTTCTGCACACATACTATGAATGAGCAGATCTCCAACCACTCGCCCTCTGATTGTGTCATATGACTTACAAGATTTTCTGGACTTGGCAGGTTTGCTCTATCTTCTGCAAAGCGTCTGCAGTAGAACACTGCATGCTCCGCGTCCTCCTCTTCGTTTGGACGTTCTGGACACAGGGGCGAACTATCGTGTCCAAATCTATGGAGGTATTTCCGGTGGCCACCGTGTCCGGACAGGAATTGTGTGAGGTGGTAGTTATAGTTCCCCCTCGATCTCTCTGTGCATGATTTTATAGTGGGAATGAGCTTGTGGGTCCACCTGCCTTTGGTAGAGCTGTCCTACCTGGTTTGCCATAGCGTTGCTGATGCTGCCCTTTCCGCCTCCTTAATCCTTTTTGCCTCTTGCCGGTTCGAGGAATGTCTAAGGTATACCCTCTGCATCTCTTCAGCGAGGATGTCGATTGGGACCATGCCAGCTAAAATGCAGGATGCATCGTCGGAGATAGTTCGGAAGCCGCTGATCACTCTGATTGCGCAGAGCCTGTGAGCTGATGATAGCTTCTTCCTGCACTCATTTGTCGCCAGTGCACCTGCCCATATCGGGGCAGCGTATAGAAGTACCGAGCTGACCACTCTGTACAGCAAGATCCTGCGGGCGTATCCAGGCCAATTACTTTGACTCCCTCGGGCAATGTTAGTCCCAGAATTCCGTCGTACATAATCAGGGTTATCGTGAATAAATGTTCCCTCGGAATTTTTCCCCAGAACAAAAATTAGGTATCTTCAAAAATAGGGAAACAGTTCATCAGGAAAAAATTATCTCTTTTGAAGATACCTAATTTTTGTTCGGGGGAAAAATTCCGAGGGAAAATTTATTCACGATAACCCTGAATGTTCCATTAGAGAGGTCCCAGAACCGACCCTTGCGGGACTCCCGCGGAAACACTGTAGTGCTTAACGCCATCGTCAGTATGGTATCTTAGCTTCCTATTGCTGAAGTAGTCCATGACTATCCTCAGCAGGTAGTATGGTATATCCATCCTGGCCAGGGATCTCCTAATGAATGACCATCTTGCCGAGTTGAACGCATTTTTGACGTCGAGCGTTACTACTGCGCAGTATTTCTTCGTCCCCCATTTCCACCTTTTCCCTTGTATTGCTTCAGTTGCTATATCTACTACCGCCTTTATGGCATCGACCGTAGAGCGTGATTTTCTGACGCCGTACTGACAGTCTGACAAGTGTCCGTTTTCCTCCGCCACCGCAAGCAGTCTGTTATGGATGATACGCTCTAGGATCTTTCCCAGCGTAGTGAGCAGGCATATTGGGCGATACGATGATGGTTGTCCGGGCGGCTTATTGCCCTTTGGAAGCAGCACTAAATGTTGCAATTTCCATGGTGTAGGAAATACCCCCTCCTCTGTGCACCTTTGCATCGTTGTTAGAAAGATGTCCGGTCACGTCTTAACAGCCGCCTTGATTGCCCTATTCGGGACGTCATCCGGTCCAGGTGCTTTACTGTTTTCGATTTTTCTGCATGCCCCAAAGAGTTCTTCTGACGTGATTGCCGGGATATGCTCCATGCTGATCTCCCTCGTGATGGAGACCATAGTAGTTGGTCTATGGGGAAATAGGTGCTCTACTATAGTCTTTAGCATTGCCGGTCCATAGTCTCAGAAGGTGTGCTGGTGTTTCTGCGAAGTCCCTGCAGAATCTGCAGTGTCCGTCTCTATTCGCAGTTTTCTTGAATCTACATGTACCCGTTAACATGCCCGTCAAGGCGCGAAGTCGGTTCTTGCTGACTTTTAGGCAGGTTCTACTTCTTTTCTGATTGTATTTTCCCAGAAGCTCTTTCGCCTGTCTTAGTTAGGGGATATCGTCCCAATGTTTGGCCCATTTGTTCTCTTCCTCTTTCCTTAAGTCTTCCCTTATTTTGTGGGGTCCTACCCCGCATAGGATATTCAACTCTACTTTGACGGGTCTAAAGTGGATATCGGAACTGGCTCTGGAGTTTTCTGCGAGTCACTTAAAATCAATGACTCCCGGATGACTGTAGCATCTTTCAAGCTGAGGTCTTTGCCATTGACAGGGCTGCACAGACTATACATAGCAAGCAACGTAATCCTTTCAAGATTAACATTTTCGTGGATAGTCTAGCAGCTTTGGATGCCGCCACTAGACAGCGAGGAAGTCGTATCACAAATGGTTTCCAGATGTCGTAACATGTTGAACAGAATATGCGACACCTATGACGTAACTCTTTGGAGGGTTCCCGGACACAGCAATATACTGGTCTAAGTGCATCCCCATCGAGAGTCTATCTTAACCAAACAACTCGTTGTGGCACCAAGGGCCTTTTAGTGTGCTTATGCGCCATCTCGTATGGTTTCCGCCGATTTTTAATCCTCTCCACGGACGGCAGCATTAGGTACAATACTTAATCTCAAGCCGCTGCATCGCACAGTGCAGAAAGAAGCTTAGGCTACCTCAGATGCAAAAATTGAAAACCAGGGATTTTACAGGCCATCTGAGCATTCTTAAAAATATCCACAACAACCCAATCTTGAAGATTCCAGATACGATGCTCAAGAGATTTCGTTTCTCCAGGAAATTCGAAGAGACCATTAGTGACCGTCAAGAATGGAGAAACAAAGGTCTCAGGACACCACCCAACGCACAAATCTGGTACACAGATGACACCAAATTGGAAAATGGCAGTACCAGAGCTGGGATCTATGGTTTCAACTTTCAGCGTGCGGCAGCGCTTGGTAAATCACCTATCATCTTCCAAGCAGAAGTCCATGCGATAGAACTTTGTATTCGGGAATGCCTGCGCAGAAACACTACCGAAACCCACATCTTTATCTATTTAGACAGCCAGGCAGCGCTAAGGGGTCTTAATTCCTATACGGTAGGGTCAAAGCTCGTGTGGGAATGTCTCGACCTCCTTGATAGCCTCGCATCCACAAATCAGGTTACCGTATCATGGATTCCTGGACACGAAGATTTTGAGGAGAATAAACGAGCAGGCTGTCTGGCGAGGAGAGGCGCTGGGCATCCACTCATCGGCCCTGAACCCTACTTTGGGGTACCACTCAGTGATATCCACTCCACAGTAACAAAATGGGAAAGTTAAAGACTCGTCGAACACTGGGCAAACCAAAAGGGCCTAAGACAAGCGAAGAAGTTCATAAACCCCAACCGAAACCGAGCTAGCCAGGTACGTGAACTAAGCAAAGACGATTTGCGAACTCTAACGGGCTACCTAACCGGACACTGTCCACTCAGGTACCATCTAAATAAAATGAAAATTTCAGATACGACCATGTGCAGTCTCTACGGGGAACAAAGTGAAACAGCAGAACACATTCTTTATGAATGCCCAGAGGCCGCAAAGAAACGATTACTCCATCTAACGTGGGTCTCGATGGGCCCAGAGGATGCCTGGAACATGGAACCCAAGACATTATTGAAGTTTATCAAGAGCCTCAATTTTTAATTCTGGTTAACCATTGGGCCAACACAATAGATCTTATAGGTCGCAGTGCACTTGGGCCCCAATCATCGTATCGTATCATATCATAGCCCTCTCCAAGTCGTCCCCAGTTGCCGAGACTCGTCATCTACTGTCCTGTGCCATGTACTTCTCAGTTTCTATTGAATTGACTTACGAGTTCTCATAACCATGAAGGAATACACAACGGACCTAAGGGTCGGTCCATTCCACACCCTTGTTAACCTGCTCCTAATAGGGTTTCGTCCCGCTCCGGGACCGATTAACCCTTAAATTCAAGTCTACTCTCCTTTCATTTTCCATGACAGTTTCATTAACATCCTCATTCCTTGTGCAGTCCTTTACATTCTACCGTAACTCCCATAAATCTTCATTACCAAACTGTCCCTTTAAATTTAAAGTTTAAACGCAATAGCAATTTAAAACGCAACTGTACTCGCACCCCTACCAGCACATAACTCTCAGTAATAATGCAATAACCCATATAGACATCATTTACTGGGTCATTCCCTGCATTACTTTCATTTATGTATTGCTTAACAGAACCAGGTCAACATCGCTGCTATCGCCGACTGCACCACCCCCACCCTCATATTACAACATAGATCAACAAGCCCTCTCCTTGCACTATAGATTGTTGTATATAAAAGTACGCGCCTCATCGTAAAAGGGATGCATACCACCCACAAGTCTCCCCCGGCATAAAAAAGGGCTGCATTCTCTTATACTCTCTGTAACTTGTGTGTATTTTGGAAGCAAAAATTGGGTCACTAGGGCGAATACGTACCTACTACCCTCATTCCATCACTGATATGGTATATCAACCAGTGTGCAATCGTAGTGTGCTGAGATGCCAAAAGTTGCATTCTCACACCGGGGAATGTATGCCAAGACGGCTTGTGCTGGTTCGGTAGAATTATTAAAGCGCGGCAAAGGGATCAAATTGGTTGGTTGTTCCACCTCTCTGGCCGACCATTCACTACGTAAATACAGGCCTACGGCCATTTAGTTTGTTTATACTGATTGTTGTGTGTGAGATACTGATAGGGATAGCAGATCGATATCGATGAGGATATGGTAATATTTGCTTTACATAAATATTTAATTATTATACATATGTTGGCTGTGTAAACAGTTTGGTAATTGATTTGTTTATTCTCCTTTCTGATTACAGGTAAACAAACGTATATTCTTCAAGTGTACCTGGAGGAAATGCGATTTCACAGAGAAGACATCCTCAAATATTGAAAGACACATTCGAGATGTTCATCTTGGGTGAGTACATTACTATATGTATCCAGATAATTTTAAATTGTGGTTGTGACACCTCGAACAAACTTTCCATTTCAATATTCCTTTGGCTTGAATTTTTTAATCGACACCGTAGCTCAATCCTGCTGAATCCTTACTCGATTCTGCTATTATAGAATTTTTTTGAGACCTTTTCACATGGATTCGTTACTGTTTTACTTAAATCCTTGTACGCTTCGAGGGGCATAGGGCGTCGACAATGCCTGCGCGTCATCTTGTTCGGAGTTCTACAACACGTTTGAGCTGCTTCAAACTCGTTCCCAAAGAGCTTGATTCCTCCTCGACTGTCCTGCATCACGGTTGCCTATGGCGTCCCGCTGTTCTGCCTGTCTGGGTAAGCGGATTTCGCTGCATGGCGTATTTCGCAATGGAGATGTCCTCATGCCGTAGGGTGTGTCCAATCCACTGCGATTTTCTCCTTCGCACAGTAATGTCTATAGGTTCTTGGCCTGTTCTCAGGTAAAATTCTTCGTTGGTGATACGATTGGGCCAAAATATCTTCAGTATGATTCTCAGACATCTGTTTACGAAGGTTTGCAGCTTGCGTGTGATAGTGATATCCACCTTCCAAGTACTGCACTCATTCGGCAGTACTGATTGTACGTTGAAGCGAAACAGCTTGGTTCTTAAACTGAAAACATTGCTTCTCCAGACTTTCGACTGCATTCCGAACACAACGTTTGCCTTCTCGATTCTACTGCACACATCCAGCACGGTGCCACCGTGGTCAGGCGAGACCACACTTCCTAAGTATAGAAAGTTGTCTACCTTCTCGACTACCTCTCCGACAATGTTAGGTTGAGCACAGGTGTTAGAAGTGCTCAGGGCTTTTTGGTTGTGTTTCTCTTAAGCCCCATTTTGTGTGCCTCAGCTTCTAGATTTTGGGCCATCAGATGAAGGTCCATTATTCAGCGTAGTCGAGATGTTTAAGGTACGTTGTCATAGTCCATCGAATTCCATCGCTACCGTCTGTCAATGCTGCACGGGGTACATCGCTGTTGATCACCAACAACAACAGCGATAACATATGCACCCTTGACGTACTCCATTTTGGTCTTCAAAATCCTCCCACACTTTACCATTGTGCAAGACCTGACACTTACTTTCCTCGTATGAGTTTTTCTGGAATACCTCTTCTGCGCAATACGAACCAGATAGCATCTCGATTCAAGCTGTCGAAAGCCTTCTCGAAATCGATAACCTGTGGATGTAGCGGAGACCTGTAGTCGATGCATTGCTCTCTTATGATCCGTAAGGTGTAGATGTGATTGATGCAGAAGGATCCAGGACGAAAGCCTGTCTATTCGACGTCGAGAGTTGAATATAAATGTTCCCTAATGCGTTTTTGTATGATTCTAGCTATTATCTTGGCTACCGGACGGTAGAACACATTTACATCTCCAGTTTCCACAATTCATCAAATTTCCATTTTTCGGAAGCTTGCCGATCATGCCTCTTTTCCACTCCTTGGGAAATTGTTAATTTTTCCACGCTCTTTGTATGAGCGGGTGTGGTAGTTCAGCTGTTGCGTTTGGCACCGCTTGGAATAGTTCGACAGGAACGCCAACAATGCCCACCGCTTTGTTTTTCTTGAGAGACTTGATTGCTGCTGTTATTCCGGTCTTACTGGTAGGTCCGGGGCGAATTCGGAAATTTGTTGCTTCGTAAGACTCAATAGGGTTCGAGATCATATCACCATTGTGGTTAAGGACTGTAGCGAAATGATTTCTCCATCAAGTGAGCTGATCCTCATCTGAAATCATAAGGTTACCGCCTAAACTCTTCACTGAAGGTTGTTTGCAGTTCAGACCACCAGTGAGCTCCTTGGTGATGTTATAGACAGTCCTACACCTGCTTGCTGCTTCTTCGGCCCTTGGGGCAAGTGAGCCAATGTATTAAAGTTTACCCCGTCTTACACTATGCTACACTTCCTTCTTTTTCACGCGATTTTGGGCTTCTAGCTCGGTACTCTCTACTGCTGAGGCGAGCGTTGATTTTTTTACGCTCATCGATCCGTCTCCAGGTGTCTGCCGGCAGCCATGTTCTGTGGTTTTTCTTCCTTTTATCGACGTGTGCCCCAGTTGCTTGGATTAGTTACTTATCCTAAATCGTAAAGAGTCTCTCGTGAGATGCTTCTAGCTTCCGCGATCAATCAAAAATTTGGTCTTCTTGGTCTCGAAACGGGGGGATAGCATTCAAAGATCCTTTTGTCGCGACGTGTCTTGCCTCTGTAGACCACATCCACTTGTTGATACAGCTCTTACGAGTATACGAGAGTTTATGGTCTGACCAAATCTCAAATTTCCATTAAGCTCAATAGAATTCCATCCACCCACGCCATTAAATCAGTTTTTAAAAAGTGTTGTCTCAATGCTTTCAATAAATGCGTTTTCAACCACTTTATTCGGAAAATCTCTGTCCATCCAAAGGTTTTTTTTTTTTTATTGGGAAACAGAAAATCTATTCTGAGGCGAATAGAAAGAATGCGGCAGTAATTCAAACTCACAGCTATGGATTCCAGCAATGGTTTGACGCCACGTGTGGGCTTGGGCTTGCGCTGTTCTGGTAAAACATAAAGTTGGTCCTCAACATTCCTGGACGCTTTTTCTTTACTTCCTCTCGCAGTCGGTACCGCAGTATTGTTCGGAGTTAATTGTTTGTCCCTTGACAAGTTCCATGATGATTCTCATTGATACACGAAAGCCGATGCCATTACCATAACCCTCGGTAATTTAACTTTAGCTTTCTTCAGAGGTGAGGGTCCAGTTCTTCTCCACTCTTTTAATTGCTTTTTAGTCTCAAGAGTGTAGAGATGAACCCAGGTCTCATCTGTTCCCACGAATCTGGGCAAAAAAAAGTCCTCTGGATTGGTTTGGAACACTCGCTCGTTCTGTTCAACTGAAAGCAGTTTCGGAATCCATTTTGCAAAAGACTTCGAGAACACTTATTCTTTCTGAATGATGTTTTGAGTCAATTCGTACGAGATGCCGACGATCTCAGCTATCTTCCTCATCATCAATCTGAGGGTTCCCTTGATTAGATCACAGTTGTGGATCAGGTCTTCTACCATTCCACTGCCAATGATAGTAAATGCTTCCGGATCAAATAACTCAGAGGTTGACCCTTGCTTTGCTGGAGAATTACCTATTCCCTACGTGCACTCTCACCCAGACCAGCGTCATTTCATTTCGAAATGAGCACTCATTCAGTTTCTGAACAAATTCCAATCCCAATAATGTATTGATATCTGTTGTTTCCATGAACCATCCTGGCCATCTTTCAAGTGATCCAACTCATGCAACAGGCAATCATCTCGGCTTGTTACATTTCCCCAAACTAATATGACAGGCTAGTCCTAGTTCGTCTGAAAGGATACCTGCTAAACCTTAGTAGCAGTGGTTTCCCAAAATTGATATGTCGAATCTCCACTAGAATATTTGTAGATCAAATTTCTAACTACGCGTACTTCAAAGTTGTAGTTATCCAACCATGATGTTTCTCTATTCTGCTGTGGACCATTCCTGGGTTTTTTTTTTTTTTTTTTATCACGTATGTACCTTTATTCACTTGATCTTGAACCTATATACAACGCTAAGCTAATCTTAGGACTCCAAAATCCCTGCAGATGCCTGTTCCTGCTGTACTAGAATAGCCCTTTTGACGGTCCTCTATGAGCATCTGATGACATCGAAATCGTCTATGTATCTGAATAGTTGGACGAACTTTGAAAATGATAGTGTCCTTCGATGTTAAGAGGTGCCCTGCGGACTTTATGCACATGAACTTCAAGAAATCACATGAAAGCGCATCTTCCCACCAAAACCCGATGCATGTTTAAAAGAGTGGGACTTGGATTAATTTTGACTGGTACACTGGTACACTGGTACAGACTCCTGGCACACTAAGACCAAAAATGGGTTCATCTTGGTGTCACTAAGTGCAGACGGTTGAAACACATCTATTCAGTCACGTACGTGTTGATGAAATCATTATGATCAAGGTATACACCGTGCATGTGGAATGCGACATGGTCACATTCTTTTCAACATCTCTACAGCTCGTGCGAAAATTATTTGAAGGAATACGACTATTTGACCATGCCTACCCAAGCTGTTGTTCTCCTGTACTTCGAAAGACTGTTGGGCCTTCACTGATCTGATACCAGTGCCACACTGATACGCAAAGATAGGGATTGAGTCACCAGCTTCGACCTGGAAGGATGAAGTTATACTGTGCAACTATATCCTTAAAAGATAGACAGCAATCCTTCACTGTCTTAGATCTTATGGTTCTGGATGTGAAGAGTGTTATGGCTGCCTGGCTGTCGATATACAATAAGTAAATCTCATTGCGCCACTGTTGTGTCCATTGTTGAGCATTTTTAGCCCAATCAAGACGGTGATTCAATGGATAGGTGACGCCGGAAGGATGAGGGAACAACTATAGGATTCTGGCATGACAAGTGCGTTCTTTTGCCAACTTCTAGCAGTCCCTCGGTCTTAATGCTGAGCTGTAACCCAATCTAGAAGATGATTCCAGAAGGATGATTGAACAACTATAGGACTCTGGCATGCGTTCTTTTGTCAACTTTTTGCAGCAATCCCTCGGTCTTAATGCTGAGCTGGTAGCCAGTAACTTGATTGTGAAAAAGGTGCAGTAAAGTTTGTAGGAGAGGCTTTCAGTGCAGCGGAAAGAAAGCAGATTTAGATAAGATTTTGAGCCGTCTAAATCTCAAATCTCCTGATAGAGTTGTCTAGAAAAAACCCATAGAGACGTACGAGTATCACTAGCTTTGGCCAGCAGTAGTTAGAAATCTATATTTTTAGTTTATACTCTAAGTCTTGCTAGAAAAGTCTCAAAATCCTTTGGTCACCCTTCTGAAGCTGTGAACGGCAATTTAGTAGATTATTTGATAGAAAGGCATGCAACAGAATGGGAGTTCCCTCCAATGATTTAGTACAGCCGAAGAGCAAACGGCTACTTACCTTTTGTGCACTTGTCCTGCTCTATCCAGTCTAAGAAGGAAAACCGTGAATGAGTACATCCTGCGGATTTGTCTGTGAATCCAAATCCCTACACTAATGTGAAACCGAAGGCGAACCCCACAGGCGGATCAGTAGAAATGCGGTGAAGTGGGAGGGCTGTGATCCCTTGTTTTCGGATCATAACCTCGCTAATAAAAGGAAGAAGAAGAAGAAGAACAAGAATGTGAAACCGAAGTTTAACGACTATATTGGTTACCTAGTCATAGAGATTCAATAAGTCAGAAGACATCCAGTCCAAACTCTTTAATTAGAACAATCTGTGGGTATCTCAATGGACCTACTCTTTGATTCGAACCTGAGTAAACATCGTGCCTCAGCTAACCTACTCAATGACCATAAAGCTCAATTGCCGTTAAAACTCAAAAGGTTTACTATGCACTTATCACTGACCATGATTTCCTCCCTCTGAATGTGATATCCTTCCACCCAACCAACTCTTTAAGCTACGGATACCTTCATTTCTAGTTTCTATCACTAACACCACACCCGGTGTAGCGTATGCTATATTTAATTCTTACCTCCATTGCACCGTTTTAATTGCATTCAGTGCAACATGTGCAAAAGTGCAGATAACAAAAAAAAAAAAAAAATGTGACGACATAAATGTTAAGTGTTGAGGGCCACCATCTACACCATCTACAGCAGCAGTAGCAACGACGTTGTAGTGCAAAAATTTATATATAAACACACAAACAATCGATTGGAACCTTGGCCCCAAAAAATAGTATTTCCGACCCACTACACCGCCGACCGACCGAATACAATTCACAACCCGGCTTGGCCCAATAACCTAGATTCATCGTCAACACTCCCTTGGCCATTTGTAAATGTATCTACACCCGTATGTATGCACTTCACTTACTTTGGCTTACAAGGTTGTAATGCTCACGAGTACATAGAGGCCGGGGAGACAAAAACTGAGGAGCAGCAGAGGCGGCAATATGCTACTGATGCACATGCAGTAACTGACATAGTTCTGGCCTTTTGCAAACGCCATGTAAAGTGGGTTAGATTCGCCTACTAAGTCAAGGTAAATGGTACTACTACTACACATCGGTTGGAATTTAAGAGAAGAAGCACAAATAGGAGGCATCGTGTATTGAGGAATAGGACGAATTGTACTGATGGATTAATAATGATTGGGATTTGAATTCGTAAGGAGGTCAATCATGTATCAAAAATTTAAAGAAGTCTTGCTTTGGTCCGGAGCCATTTCATGCAGATCTTTCTATGTTTGGATATACGCAAGTCAACAAGCTTAGCTCAGATGCCACAAAATACAATTTTCGTCCACATGGGCCACAAGAGTTAGAGGCCAATTAGGCCAATCAAAAGTCCTAGCATGACACTATATGGTCATTGGTGACAACTATCCCTCACAGAGTCAAGGTAGGCTTAGCAACTGGCGGAACAAGAAGCATAAAGTTCATTTTTGTCTGATTCCCGAAAGTCTTTCTCTTCAGCATGTTGGCTCTTTAGGGTACCAAAAGTCATGTCTCGAAATTTGGGATAGGAAGTGGCTTCCACGTGTGTGGTGTGGGCGCCGTGGCTTAAGTGGTTAGTGTGTCGGATCACTACGCATGAGGTTCCAAGTTCGAATCCCAGTAGACACCAAAAAGTTTTTTCACGGTCCCACCTCTCGCGAGCGTCTGAGAAACATCCGAGAGTATTGTTTTCACGAAAAAGTTTCTCAAATCGCCGTTCGGATTCGGCATTAAAAACTGTAGGTCCCTTCCATTCGTGTGAAAAATATAACGCACACAACATGAGTGGTTGCGAGAAGCTAGGCCCTGGCACTTTAAAGAGCTGTTGCGCCAAATATTTGTTTTGTAAGTGGCTTCCATTTATGCAACAACAAATCTAGTTTTTGATGAAGCGGCGAATTTCGAATTTTTGTTCCATGGAGACCATATAGACACTCGGATCTCTGTATATTCATTGTGCTCCGCTTTGTGGTATGTAGGGCCTAAAAGAAAATAACTATTGCAGATGGAGTTAGCTCTAGTCATTTGTGGTTGCCGCCTTGAATCATTTCTTTTTTTGTCGGTATAGCGAACGCTTCGCTGAAGCTTCACTGCGCTTCAGTGACAAGAAACCTACAGTATCAGCACCGAAAATCTGCCACAATGTTCCGCAGTGTTGTCACCCTCTTCATAAACGTTGTCGCTATAGTGTCGCTTTAACCATGCTTGGCAAAAGCAAAATGGGCTACCAAGACGCCAGTAAGGTGTCTGCAGTCTTTTCCACTGAGAGACAGCAAGAATGTCACTGATTTCTTACAGACGTCCGGAAGAGTCTTAGTTTAGTCAGCTTGCATCCTGGAGTCAAACCTCACACGACAGTGTTTGTGCGAAGCCCAATAAAGAAGTTCAGGTTCTGAGAAGTCTTCCTCCGAACCATGCCTAACAATCACATCATTACCCAGTGCGCTATCCAAATCCTGCCGCCCAATCAGCTTGACATCATTTTTCTCAAAAACCATGGAAAGATTGCTAGACATTCATATTAGAGGCATTCCTCAATAGACAAATACCTCTACACTCTAGACAATATCTATACAGGAAAGGTCGATCCACGGAAGGTGCCCTTTACTATCTCGTCATAGAGATAAAATCAGCCTACCGTTTCAAAGAAATAGCCCTTTGTACATTCCTTGACATAGAAAGTGCTTTGGATAACACTGCTTATGACTGTATCACTTGTGCCATGAGACGCAGTGGAATCAATCAAGCTACAACCCGATGAGTTAGGACTATGCTCGATAGCCACATAATAACATCTACGTCGGAAGAGCTCCCTCTGACAGTTTCCGCAACAAAAGGCTGCCCCAATGATCTCTCATTGTGGATGACTTACTGATTAGACCTAACAATTTAAGCTTCAGCGCTCTAGATATATGTTGTAGCTATATCACCTGCCGTCTCTGTCTAGAAGAGGACGAAACCGCACGCATGACCCGTGGCACGATAGATCTATTTGGTCGCGGTGTGGACGTTGCCACAATCCTAAGTGTCACAATAACACAAAGATGTCACGCCAGGCGCTAACAACTAGACCCAGATTATGATTAGCGGATTGACGACACATGGAGACGTGCCTGGGTAGTAAGTTGGACTTGAGTCACCATTGTTCTGAAAATTTGTCCGTTTCTTTCATAAGCCATGTTTTTTTTAAACCTAGCCAGCCAGTAGTTGCTAGTAAAGTAAAATTTTACACATAAAACAAATACAACAACCGGCTGGCTACTACTCTTGATTTTATCCCCAGCAAAAAGTTGCTGGCTGGGAATTTCGTGATGCCTAATTTCATGCGGCGCAAAAACGAATGTTTTTTAGTTATTTGTTGTTACTGTCACTGCGAGGTTGCTTGGTTCCTAGAGATATGTTCGTATAAAATCGGCTGGCAAATCGTTTAAATGAACGACTGGCTGGCTAGGTTTCAAAAAAACACGACAATAGTAAGATCCTACCCCTGCCATCTATGAGAGAATTAGTAAACTAAGGACTTGACGGAGGATAGTCTATTGTCTTCAAAATTGCTCTATCTCGATTTTTAAAAACAATGGACTCAGTTGTCTGTCTGGAGACAGTTTGAGATTGCGAATGGCAATTCCAATTTATTGAGGTAGGCATTGATGTTACGGCAGATTGAGCGGATGTCCTTTCCTGAGGTGTGAATGGCGCAGTCGTCGGCAGAGGATACCAGTTTGAATCCGGGTGGTGGTGTCGGGAATTTCGCCAGGTAGTAGTTAAAAAGGATCGGAGAAAGGACTCCTCATTGAGGTACCCATTACTTGACTTCCCTAAATTGCGATTTACAGTTACGGAAGGACTGTCGGCCATTTAGGTGGTTGGCAAGCCATCGTTTAGTGGAGTTTGAGAGTTATGAGCCTAAGATGTCTTGAAGTAAGATTCCTAGGTCAACAGTGTCAAACGCCTTTGATAAATCCAGTGCAATTAGGACAGTGCGATCGCATGGTCGTTGTTGGTTACGAGCGTGTGTGATGTGTGTCTTGATCTCGAAAAGCGCTGTTGTTCTACTTCACAGTTTGCAGAAGCCGTGTTGGTGTTCGGCTAGCTGAAGTTCAGAATGAAGCTTGGGTAGTATCAAAGTTTCGAGTATTTTCGCAACTGGAGAGAGAAGAGATATCTGTCGATATAAAGTACATTGGTCTGCTGGCTTGCCTCGTTTAAGAATCTGTATGATTCTGCCCACCTTCCGCAAAGTTTAGGAATTCTGTCTGCAGGAATGAAACGGGCTTCTGTTTTGGTTAGGATCTGTCGAAAGAGCTTTTCCCCTGAGTGCACCTTAAGGGGAGACTGGAGTTGTTCCAGTTTTCGATCAACGAGCCGTTCAAAGCCTGACCAATCAGCCTTGGCGTATTTGACAAACGTGCAATTGTCAGCTGATATAAAATCATCAGGTCTATCCACAGTGATGATGATCGGAATATGATCAGAGTTGAGCGCAATGTCGGCTCTCCAGGATGTACATGGGAGCAATGAGGCACTCATGGTGCTGATGTCTGGTGAGCTGCAGTAGGTGGCACAAATCCTGGTAGGAAACTCTGCGTTGATGACTCCGAAACTTGACTCATCGATTTGCTCGGCGATATATATTCCACGGTGATCATTAAATAGGTTGGCGTGCCAGCACTCATGGTGAGCGTTGACGTCTCCTATAACGATGTAGTTATCGCCCTTGAGAAGATGATCTAGTGATGGAAGGTAACCAGGACTGCAGCTAGCTGGCGGCGGGATGTACACATTTGTTATGTCAATCAAAGTGTTATTCGATCTGAAAGCAATAGTTTGTGTGGAATATCCTTGTAATACAAGGAGAGGTGTGGAATATTGTCAGTGCATATGCTCCCCATAATGGGTGCAACCAGGGAGATAAAGATGCATTTTGGCTAGATTTCCACAATCTCCACGTTCCACAAGATCCCAAAGGAAGAGTTTCTGTTTGTTGTAGGAGATTTGAATGGCCATGTCGGGAAGTCAAACGAAGACTATGAAGACTGCCATGGAGGACTAGGATATGGCACCAGGAACCTTCTTGGTAAAGACATCCTAAGCATGTCCAAATCACATGGTCTTATCGTGTTAAATACCATGTTCATCAAACAAAGCCGACACCTGATCACTTACAGCAGTGGTGGAGATGAAACTCAGATTGACTACCATTTGGTAACCAGTTTCATGAAGCCTCGGGTAAAAGATTGTAAAGTGATCCTGGGAGAGGCAATCGCTCAGCAACACCGTCTCCTGCTAACAGAAATTTTTATGAAAACACCGAAGAAAAGCAAACAAACAAGGGTCTCTGAGAAAATCAAGTGGTACAATCTGGACAAAGAAAAAGGCGAGGCTTTTGTTTTCGTAATGAAAAATTACCTCTCTCACACCATCAACGGAGCTGAGGATGAAGAGTGCAGAGCACAAAATATGTGGGATTCCCTACAGCGAACTTGCTTAGAGAAGGCCAAATCAATGCTATGAGCTTCAAAAGACCACCATCAACACGCCAAAGAAACATGGTGGTGGAGTGATGAAGCTAAGAAGGTGATAAACGAGAAGAAAGCGGCTTTTAAAGCTTGGTCAAAGTGCCCCTCTAATAATAGTGACGAAAAAGTTCGCCTCAAGTGGAATACAGATGTTGCAAAAAAAATCTTCCCCGGTTACTGATGCAAACCAGGCTATCCAGGAGCTGCGAAGACACAATATAAACAAGAGGGCAACCATCTTCAAAATAGCCGCCCAAAGAAGGAGGAATGCTCAGGAGATTCGTTCGCCAAAGTTCATTAACAATGCTCATGGCCGGCTTCTTGTGAATGACGAGAAAATTCTGCAGAGGTGGCGGCAGTATTGTAAAGAACTTTTAAATGAACAGTTTCCCCGGCTATACTTTCCAAGAGCCACCCCTAACTGTGAAGGAATACCCGACATTATAGTCGAAGAAGTTAGTGAGGCGGTCAAATACTCAAAAAACGAAAAGCGGTTGGGCCAGACGAGATGCCCTCTGAGTTCTGGAAAAAGATGGGAGACATCGGGTTCAGGTGGCTCAGAATTCTCATCTCCAAATTCGTGAGAGGTGATCCAATGCCGAATCAATGGAGGGAAAGTTACCTTCTCCCTGTATACAAAGGGAAGGGTGATACGCGAAACTGTGATAACTACCGTTCGATCAAGCTGATGTCACACACCATGAAGATCGTTGAGCGGGTATTAGGTGGCCGACTGCGAAAAATAATACGGCTATCTGATGATCAGTGCGGGTTTGTCTCGGGTAAACCACCGATGCAATCCAAAGTATAAGGATCATAATGGAAAAACATCGTGATTCCTTAAAGGATTTGCATATGGTATTGGTTGACTTTGAAAAGGCATTCGACAGACAACCACAAGATCAGATATGGGTAATGGGCGCTAAGACATCGAGGGGTTCCAGAAACCTATGTACAGATGATCATGCACATGTACGAAGGAGCAAAGACAAGAGTAAGATGCCCCGCTGGAGTAACCGAAGAGTTCCCAATCAAAGTCGGGGTGCATCAGCGAAGCGTTAAGTCCTTTGCTCTTTATTACAGTCCTTGATTATCTGCTTGAAGGTAAAGTGATGGACCCCAAGGTATATCAGTTATTCTTTACTGACGATGAAGCCATCATAAGTGAGGATCCTACATCCCTGCAACAAGTACTTGTGCTGCCCGTTCTCTGATCCACTCAGGCCTATTCCAGACATTTATTTGAATGGAACAGTGTTTCCCAAGTGCGAAAAGTTCAAATATCTGGGATCTATGATCAATAGCAAAACAACTTGTGATGACAACATCAATCATCGCGTAAGCATAGGGTGGATGAAGTGGCGAGAAAATTCCGCTATCTTCTGTGACAGAAAAATGCCACCTAAGTTGAAGCGACGGCTCTACACCGCAATTGTACGTCCAGCGCTCACATACGGTTCACAATGTTGGACGATGTACAAAACGCATGACAGCAGGTGTGACAAAGCTTGATAGAATAAGAAGTTCGAAGATTCGTGGAAGCTTTCACATCAAGGAAACCATCGTACAAAAAATAGAGCGCGACCGGCTCAACTGGTATTGCCACGTTCAAAGAAGAGATCATTTGAACCTCGTTAAAAAGGCAATATCAATGAACGTTCCAAAGATGGAACGCAGCTGATGTTGCTTTCCATAATTAATGTTACTTCGTAATCGAAGATTCTTTTGCGTGTGGTAGGGAAATTAAAAGAGGAACATCGACTTCTCAGAAAGAAGAAAAAGGAGCATGAGAAGCGCTCGATCGAGGAGATTGAGAGACTTTATTGCAGGAATAATGTTCGAAAATTTTACCAAAAGGTAAAAAGAACATGCCAGGGTTTCAAAGCCAGAACAGAAACCTGCAGGGACGAAAATGGTAACATAGTAGTAGAATCGCAGTCGGTGTTGAGGATATGGAAGGAACACTTCTGCAGACTGTTAAACGGAGATGATGACCAATATTCCGCTGTCAGGCAGTATGAGCCATTCAAAAGTGACGATGGCAGTCAAGACTCCCGTCAACCCGATCAGAATGCAGTGAGGATAGCGATATCTAAACTCAAATTCAACAAAGCTGCTGGAGTCGACGGCCTTGCCGCTGAATTTTTCAAGGCAGGAGGAGATGAGTTGGTAAGGAGCATGCACCAGCTCATCTGTAAAATCTGGTCGGACGAAAGTATTCCCGATGAATGGAACCTCAGCATCGTTTGCTCGATCCTAAAGAAAGGAGACCTTCTCTAAACTGCGCCAATTACAGAGATATAACTCTCCTCAATATCGCATATAAGATCCTGTCTGCCGTATTATGTGAACGCCTAAAACCGATCGTCAACAACCCGATAGGTCCTTAACAGTGCGGTTTTAGGCCGGGAAAGTCCACCATTGACCAAATATTCACACTACGGCAGATCTTGGAAAGAACCAATGAATATAAAATCAATACGCACCACCTCTTCATCGATTTCAAAGTTGCCTATGATAGCGTGCATAGAGACGAGGTATACAGAGCCATGTCTAGTCTTGGCATCCCTGCCAAGCTCGTCCGTTTGTGCAGAATGACGATGGAGAACTCTCGCTGCTCCATCAAAGTTGGTAAGAACATCACCGAACCATTCGATGTCAGGAAACGTCTTAGACAAGGTGACACGCTATCGTGTGATCTCTTTAACATAGTACTTGAAAGCATTGTACGAAACTCACAAGCCAACACCGGAGGTACAATCTTTTACAAGTCTGTACAACTACTCGCTTATGCCGATGACATTGACATAATCGGAAGATCTCAGCGGGTCGTCAATGGAGCATTTACGAGTATTGAGATCGAGGCAGCAAAGATAGGTCTAGCGGTAAATGAAAGCAAAACAAAATATATGCTGTCTACAAAAAAGGACACCCAACATCGGCGTCTTGGACAGAACGCCACAATAGACAGATAATTTTGAGGTAGTAAAGGACTTTGTCTACCTAGGCTCTATGGTGAGCTCCGCAAATGACATCAGTAGGGAGATCACACGAAGAATTACTCTTGCCAATCGTTGTTTCTATGGGCTAAAACGGCAATTGAGTAGCAAACCCCTATCTCGAACTACTAAGGTAATTCTTTATAAGACTCTAATCATGACAGTCCTGCTGTATGGCGCAGAGGCATGGGCTTTGACAAAACCGGATGAGGATGCCCTTGGTTATTTCGAGAGAAAGTTCTTCGAGCGATCTTTGGTCCCGTCTGCATAGACGGTGAGTGGAGGAGAAGTTACAATGCCGAGCTATACGGCCTGTACAAGGACATCGACTTAGCCAGAAAAGTTCACATACAGCGACTAAGATGGCTGGGTCATTTAGAGCGGATGGAGCCCAGCGGTCCCGCTAAGAAAGTCTTCGAATCCACCCCGGATGGACGACCTCGCAGTAGGTGGCGCAAACAAGTGGAGGGGGACCTCAACCAACTTGGCGTGCGCAACTGAAGGCAGCTGGCTCGTAACCGTGCTAGCTGGAGAGGTTTGTTGGTTGAGGCCCAGGTCCACCCCGGACCGTAGCGCCATCTAAGTAAGTAAGTAAGAGAAATTAACCCGACAGCAACCTCCTACAAGCTAAATTACAAAACATTTGTGGTTATTCTCTTTTCTTGATATATCGCCATTTTTTCTGTTTTTTCTTTTTATTATTATTACAACTAAAATGATTTTGCGTTTACATTTTATTATTATTGTAGGTTTTCGCTATTATTTTTCTTTTCTTTTCTCTTTTTGTCTCTTACGGTTTTTGTATAACTAAATTAAGTTTTTTTTTTCGTCTTTGTTTTTCGTTTTTTAATTAAATTGTGTAAACTATAAAAGAAAACAAAAAAAAAAAAATAGAAATAAAATATAATATTCTACGTTTTCTACTTCGAAATGGAAGAAACGCATCGTTACTACATACTCGTAACTATGTATATATAATCTAAAGCTTTTTTTTTATATATATAATTTAATTCCTCTTTCGTTTTGTTTTTGTTGTTTTGTTAAATTTTCTTAAAAATTATAAACAAAGAAAAATAAATTACATATTCAAGGGAGTTAAACACTTACATACATATGTATTAAGATGTGACATTACAATGAGCGTTTGATTGTGATTCTGAGATTGAATTGAAGATTTCTTTTACACCGATTCCCGTTGTCATTTTTCGTAGTATTTTGCATTGGCAAATGTCAGCGTGACGTTTGTCATTTGCGCCTGAAAGTTTTACTACAAATTTGTGATGTGTATAGAAGGTACCGATTACGGATTTAGATTTAGTAATGAATAAATGAAATGAACGCAAACCAATACTAGCACCCCTATTATGACTAGCGAATCGAACTGCTAGGCGAATTACTTCTGTCGCTTTTTGCACTTCACAGATGACATTTTATTATTTTTTTTTATTCTTTGTCAGCACTGATTCTTTACTCGAATGAAAATGTTCGCTAACAGCAATACCACGTCAGAAGCAATTCGCCTGGCAGTTCGACTTGAGTCGAGCGTTCGATTCGCTAAACCATAATAGGGGTGTAATTGTTTTGTATTAAATGAATGACAGCGAGTATCTGTGCAATCTCAAAAAAATTACGGAATATGTAACAATTTATAAAATCCCATGACAATCATGTTAAAGTTACGAAATACCGATTAATGAACCACACGGCGAATAAAATTGAGTTTCTTCGATCGAAAATGTTACGGAATAGCAATTTTTAAACGTCAATCATTGTGATTCAACAACGGCAGCATTCAGTCATGCCGAAGAAGTTATAGAATACCGATCCATCTGCCTATCAAGTAGACATGTTACGTTTTAGCTGCAAAAGTTATCTATCCAATCTCTGGTGTATTGCTCCCGCTTAACTCATTTCAGAACCAAATCAAATACTCAAACCATTCATCTTACTTAAGAAAATAGAACTAGAACCTAATGAGAAATGCAAACCGTTTGATTTATGCCTATAACTTAATGGTAAATGGTTTTTTTTTTGTTTTTAAAAAAGAAATATGTATAATATCAATTTTAGTAAAAAAAAAAAAAAAAACAAACATTCAACATTATGGAGGGAAATATAAATAAAAATAAAAAAAGAACGCTACTCTCTCACGTCACGTAAAGAATTTCCTACTCTACACTAATTGGTACAAAAAATAAAAAAAAATTCCAAATAAGAACCGCGAGTCTACATTTATCAGAAACAAATTCTATTTTTTTTTTTTCATCATAATCTCAGGAAAAGCACAAGGAAGCGTCGTCGTCGTCAGCAGAAATCTAGTAAGCGACTCCTAATGGTTTCTCTTTTTCTTTTTAAACTGAAACTGAATTTCTCTCTCTCTCTCTCTGGCTACCTATTCTCTTTCTCTCTGATTACAAACTACTTTGAACTTATAAACGATTAAACGGAAAAAAAAACTTGAATATTTTAGGATATATGTATATAGGTATGCTCAACGTTGTTTGCTGTTGTTGTAATTATTCTTTAGGTGGTTTGATTCATTATGGCATGCGTGATGTCCATTGACGACTCTCCCAGTCCGTTCACCGTGATTCCATTTACTAGATTTACAGCTGAAACGAGAAATTCCATTGTGAATTGAAATTTTATTTTGGAAAATTGTTTTCAAAAATAGCTTACCACCATTTCGCACACCTTGTGCATCTAGATGCTGCCAGTATTGTTCGGAGGGTGATTGTGCACTGGTGCCGGGTGGTGCTGCCACTGGTGCTCCGGTATATCGAAAATAGGGATTTTTCAAATCCAGAGTATTAGTCGATGATATTAGTGTGCCTTCGATGTGTAGATCGATTGTAACATCGTATGACTGTCTGCGATTTGCTTCGAGTAGTACACGACCGGTTAGCATTTGTCCTTGTTTGATAAAGATTGGCATTGGTAGTAGGCAACGAACTTGATACCAGTGTGTTAGAGGCGCTGTCGGTGAGGTTGATAGCCAAACTTGTTGACTGGAACCACAGAACTCGACATCGAACCAAAATGCTAAACCATGACAGATGCCCGTTTGTAGGATGTGGAACTCAAGTGGAATATCTATAAAAGAAAAACAATGAATCATATCACAATCATTTTGAAATAAAATGCTAATTGAAAACGCTAAGAGTAACCCCCGTATATAGTGAACCTAATCAATTCAGTTTCTGCTAAGTAGACCTTTAATTAGCCTATTAGTGGCTTAGTGTGTACATTTGCATATTGTCTCATTAAGTCACCTATGACATCTGATTGGCATTTTATAGAGAATGCAATCCATCATAGAAAACATGTCACGACACATCAAATTAAGCAGTTAATAGGAACGCCCACAACGAAGTTGTGAACCTGGAGAGACATTTCTTCTTCTTCCGGCGAGGTTATGATCCGAAAACAAAGGATCACAACCCTTCCATTTCACCGCATTTCTATTGATCCGCCTGTGGGGTTCGTCTATTTGACCTCAGAACCTGGAGAGACATTTAATGCAACTTAAGGTAGCGCAGTGAGTAGTATCCAAGTAAACAGCAAAAATGACAAACATTTCGCAATGTAAACACCCAAGGGTATAGGCTTAAGAAAGATCTTACGACTAAGGCTAAGAACTATTCAATTCACTGAACTAGAGAACCCTGTCAGCAGTGTTTTGCTTTACAAAATTTCACTCAGGTAGTAGCTAATGCACTCATTCCTCTGTCCTTCTAGCCAGCGAAATCAACACTAATCGTTGAAGAAGACAAATGTTCTCTAAATGCAACAGAGGTTGAAAAATAAGTTGTGGGTGATTTTAGGGAACTTAAAGAACTTCTTGGAAGCACTGATTGCCTATAACAACCAAGCAGCAAGGCTGATGACAACTAAATTTCAAGCTTCTAAGGTCCAGTTCATTCCGGAATGGAATGCCGACAAACAGGTCAACTTATTTATCAACTAAAAAATTGAATCTGTTCGTCACCTGCTGTGTGATTGTCCTGCCCTTGAATTGAATTGTAATTGAATTATCCGACAGGAGAATGAGGACTCTTGGTAGTTACTCCTTCACCTAGTTGGAGGACGTAGGTAATGTAAAGCTGATGAACCTCTTGAGATTCATATCACCATCTGGGTGGTTCTAACAGTGGACCATCTCTACAGTGTGTCCACGGTTAAATAATTGGACACAATGGACCCGAACTGTTGGTGTAAATGAGTAGTGACTCTTTTGTCACAAGGACCCATCTACCTAACCTAACCTATCTACCAACACGACGATCGGTTCTACGTACCGGAGCAACTTGAGGACAATACCTCGACCAAGGATCGTCAACCTCAGCTATACAGCTGCTACAACCGCAACCAACTAGACCAAGTATTGGCTCATGTTCCAAACATAACGTTTCCCTTTCAAGACTTTATCTTTCCAATTGGAGCAAACCAATGGCTAGTGTTAAGCATTTGGGCTTGGGGAAAGTTCACAAAATAGCGAACAACTTCGTCAGTTATTGACGAGCTGGTGGCACTACAAGTAGTACACTTTATGTTCTGCACATTAGGCCGTGCTTGTGCTGATTCTGGCGCGAAGAAATATAAGTTATCATCAGCTAATCCATTCAGCAAGCTCTCAACTTGTTCGTCCTCTTCGTGGCATAGCTTCTTCTTAGTTCTATGCTCAAAGAAATAAGGCCTATTACGAGTCTCAGTCATACCTAGATTGAGGTGGCTGCGAGCTGGTACCAAGAAGGATCATGTAGGTAGGTAAGTGTGGTGGTTCTTCTAAGAAAAGAGAAGAACCCAATTAGCACTAGGTGTCCTTTTGATACCACAAAACTCGTGTACCTGGATATAAAAGGTGTGTTGGTGTGGATTCTCTAGATACAGCCTGTGGAGTTTAAAAAGATTATTAAATCTTTAAGGTTACTCTCTGAGATTTCCTCAAGGGACTCGGAAAAGGGTTTTCCTAAAGCTTGTTGTCTGGCCCTTGCTAGTGCCGGAAAGGCGCATAAAAACTGGATAAGGGTTTCTTTCTCAGTTGCGACATTGCAACTGCGACAGTGTGTGTTGTGTGGGATACTTAGTTTGACTGCATGGTCTCCTAGAGGCCTCTCCCAGTCCGTTTATCGTGATTCCATTTATTAGATTTACAGCTAAAACATTACAGCGACCCGTGGTGGTCGCTGTTATCATGGCCATGTCCCTACGGGTTCTGTTTAAAAAGTCAGTTGTTTTTGATTTGTTGTAGTTTGGCCACATTTTTCTAGATATGACACAGTTTGTTAGCCTAGTCCATCTGAGGTTGGCTTGGGCAAGGAATTTTGAGGATATTTCTGCTTTGACTGCTCCAAGCTGAATCTGAACTGATTCCGCAAGAGAGCTGTGGAGGGCTGAGCCTTGCCTAATCAATTCATTCGCAAGGATCATGTAATCCCTGCTTACTTGTTAGAATCACTTTGAGCTTCTAATGAAGCGCTGGAGGCTCCTGGTGTCTGAGTCTATCTTCTTCTTCTTCTTCTTCCTTTTATCAGCGAGGTTATGATCCGAAAACAAGGGATCATTACCCTCCCACTTCACCGCATTTCCACTGATCCGCCTGTGAGGTTCGAGTCTGAGTCTATCACATCGCCTAAATCGTTATAATAGAAAGCTCCTAAGTGGAACTTCCTTCTATGGAAGAGATCTGGGCACGGACAAAGAAGATGAGGAATGGTTTCTTCCTCTAGTTCGTCCATGCAACTTCTGCAAAAAATCATTCGAATATACGTCCAGCCTTGTTGCATGCTTGCCTATTAGACAGTGTCCTGTCAGTTATCACCAATATGCAATCGGTTGAGAGAAATCAGTTTCTTAGAGCATTCCAGTTTGTGCCAAATCTGTTTAGTCGCTAGACATGTTGTACCACTTGGCCACCTAAGATTTGTTCTTTCGATTGCATCCAGCTTGGATTTAAATTTGCAAATAGCGATTGGTATACCTAGAGTACCCTTGTCCGGAAGGATGGGTACATTTGTTTCTGTAGCAAAGTCAGCAAAGTCATACCTATATTGCTTTTAAGTTTAGCATTTGGGGCGTATTCGTATCTGAGGTCAAATAGGCGAACCCCACAGACGGATCAGTAGAAATGTGATGAAGTGGGAGGCTTAGGTTAGGTTAGGTTGGCTGTCTACACGAGAGTGGATGGGTTATGATCCCATGTTTTCGTATCATAACCTCGCCGAAATGACTGTTCGTATCTTCTTGACTGACAACACTTAATATTTCGGTACTTCACAGTTCTTCAGACAATCCAGAGACCTTTTCATAGTCAGGCTCTTGACAGTTCTTCTTCGAACATACTTCTGTCGCCATGTAGGATTGGCCTTCTTGCTTCTCCTCTAACCCGCTTCTTTTTTATACTCTTTTCAAAGGAGAGGCGATTCTGTAACAATGAAACAGTATCCCGAGGGGTGATTTTGCTTTAGAAAAGCTTTCGAAAACTAAGAATTGTAAATGGAAGTGTGTGAGATCTTCGTGTGGTCGTTAGGTGTACATAGAAGTCCCTGGATGGTTGATAGTTAGCTGAAACCTAGTTCATTGATGAAGCTAAGGATAGTTCGGGCTGAGGAAGAGGTGACATCAGAAGTTGATGTAAAGCATTTGTTAAAGTGCTTTAGCCTAAGTCGGTCTATGGCCGGGCAATGACATAGTATGTGATGGACTGTTTCTGTGTCCTCAAGACAGAGACGGCACGTTTCCGATTGAATACGACCCATCTTCTTGAGATAGTAATTGAGAGAGCAATGCCCAGTTGGGAAGTCAGTTAGGATCTTTGTGTTTCATTGTGGTTGCTCATTGTTAGTGCCGCTGGTTTTTTTTTTTTTTTTTTTGAGAAATGAATAAATTTCTTGGACAGCCTTAAGCCAGATTGTGCATTCCAATGTGAGAGCATTAGCTCGCGGTCCCAATGATATAGCCCGATCTTTATCTGGCTGGTAGGTTAACCGTAGAAAGGTTCAGGTCTACTGATCGGGCATCCTGTCTAGCAAGCTCATCACCAGCTTCGTTACCAGAGATGCCTTTGTATCCAGGGACCCACATTAGCGTGATTTTATTGTATGCATGAAGCTACAAGTCTGGTGACAGTTCCAAACCAGCTTAGACTCAAAGTTAAAGGACGTAAGAGCCACAGATACTTATTGTAAGTCAAGAACTCTGCCATCAGACCTTTTGACCAGAGATACTCATCATAAGTCAAAACATTTGATGGGAATAGTTCTTTAGATAGCTCCCACATGCTACACTAAATTCAATTTAAATGTAAAAAAAAATGTATATCCTTACCAATATTATGTAAATCCTTCTCGTTGTCTCGCAAAAAATCACATACATGCCGCACTGATTTGGCCATACAGATTCTAATATCGAATGTATCGACAATTGGTTGCCTAAAGTACTCCTTCATGCCCTCCTTATGCAGTGTAGTCAAATCGACACCATGGAATGCTGATTGATACCAGAAATTCGCCTTATTATACTGCTCTGAGTATAGGGATTCATCGCTAAACGGTGCTATATGCAGGTCACCGTGTGTAGGGAACATTTTTCCATTTGGTTTAAGCCATTTGCGCGCATGCAAGTACGTTTCAAGCATACGTTCATTGAATAGCATATAGCCCATCGGTTCTGATATAATAACATCAACTTTCTCTGGCAAATCGATCTCTTCGATTTTGCCCGGCATTACAATTATCTTATCCTGTACACTATTCGAATCGACCAATTGTTGAGCATACTGTGCCATATTACTGGCTTCGATGGCATAAACTTTAGCTGCACCAGCTTGTACGGCAAAGAATGATAGTATACCCGAACCGGCTCCAACATCTAATATTATTTTATTCTACAAAGAGATGATAATAGGTCATAGGTTTGGATTTGGGAGAGAGTGATGTGTGGAGACTTACATTAAAATCTGATGAATTGCCTAGGATTGCCTTTTGATAGGTGCTCGTTCGTACGTAGTCTTGCATCATATTTTGCTGTTGACTTAAGTAACCGTAAAATTGAAAATACTGTGAGGCGGAAGACTCTTCAGTTCGTTGTGAGAATACTGATTTGGGGCGGAGTCGTTTAACATTGTCTATGATTTTGCGAAATTTATGATGATCTACAGTGGGAGGAGAAAACAATTAAATTGGCGCATTCATGTATGGCAATGATTGGTGAGAGACAAACCTTTTTCTGTTCCAAACTTTAATAGAACATTGTCATTGTCCAGGGTGATGGCATGCGTTTGACGGCCTACCTGAGCTGTATCCACATCGGATGTTATTAGATATTCTTTCGAGTAACTTGGATCGTTATCTGTAAAACAAAAAAAAAAAATTGAGAGCAAGAATGTAAATATAAACAAATAACATCGAATCAATGTTGACCCTGAAAGCACAACCAATTTCTCATACTCTCAGCATTCTTGAGAATATATTTACCCTAATAGGGGATGGCAAAACAATGAGACGATGACGACGACGACGACGAGACACACACATTTTGACTGGTATTAGGCTATAAACCCCAAACCTACTGCAGTCTACCACTGTATGGTGCTACTAGTGCCATGTGCGAGCGTAGACCTAATTCGAATGAGTGTTCCGACACTACATTGAGTTGCTATAATAAGATTTATGTGCGTGGTGTGGTATGGTATGGTAATAGCAGAACTCAATTGACGTAGGTGCCTTATCAAAGCGACAAATTGCTTTGAAATCGTTGCACGACGAGGCAGCGAACATAAAGCAAGACCTTTAGTGTCTGGGGACTTTGCAGGAAAACAACACTTTCGCGATAAGAATAGGAGATAGGAGAGAGCATACGAGTTTTTGAAACATAAACGAACTTCTGATTGTTTAGCTGCGGTCACTACAGTATAATACACAATGGCGATGTTAAAAAAGAATCAGCACACCTTCTCATCAAGGAGTGTTGGAACATTGATTCACAAGAGAAGGAGAGGCATCTGTTGTGACTCTCAGACACTTTTACCGTCGCTAGAGTACTTCAAAGAAGTCCCCTAACTCAAGATGCAGTCACTACAGTATACAATGGCGATGTTAAGAAAGCATCAGCACACCTTCTCATCAAGGAGTGTGAAACATTGATTCACAAGGGAAGGAGAGGCATTTGTTGCCGTAGTTAGATCTCTTCAAAAAAGTCTCCTAACTCGAGAGTATCATGGACTATAGCTCCATGTCAGGGGACCATAATAGATCTATTCTCCATTTGTGCGAACGTACGCAGACAATCTTTTCCCTGTTCCGAGTTTTCATGCAACAAGGACAGGGCTAGGTTGAAAACGCAAAAGCAATTCTCCTCAGAAGGCCCTACAAGGGTATAGTACAGTCGCTGACGGCTTAATATCATTTAATTCGTTACTACTCCCTTTCGAGGAGACACACACAGAGTGGTCGTTCGAATGCTTTATGCTCCTTCTGGGAATGATCCCAGGAAAAGTGATATCTTTTGACTTCCAGGTAGACAACTCGCACCCTTTTATTTTATGTAAAACAGCTTTCGACCCAACTCGCTTTATGGTCTGAGGAAGGCTATATACGAGACACGAAGACCTGTTTGTTTTAAACTGAAGGCTACAAGGCTATACGAAAGCTTAGAGGTCTTCTTCTTATTTCGGCAAGGTTATGATCCGAAAACAAGGGATCATAGCCCTCCCACTTCACCGCATTTCTTTTAATCCGCCTGTGGGGTTCGAAAGCTTAGAGGTCGAATCGCTATATCCTTGAACGGATGACTGGTCACCTAATTTGTATTGTGTAGTTGGTAGATCTAGTAATATTCATCACATTTGGGTCAATGCAGACCTGAGTGTGGCAGAGAGTGACAAACTACCGCTGAATGACCATCTTTTTATGTCTCCTGGGATTCAAACCTTTAACCTAACGCTCAGTTGTTCGACGCACTAATCAATGAGCCAGGAGTAAAGGGCCCAATACCAGAAAACAAGTTCAGCTCCATGAACACTCACGGTACAAATACCGTGCGATGTGCTTCAGTTCAAGACAGATTTCTACGGATATATCGCAGCTGCTCTAGGTATTACAAATAAAACGTCGAAATGCCGTCTAAAATGTTTCTCGTTGCTGTGTCCAGGAGATCCAATCTCTGCAGGATTTGCCACTATACATCCTTTAGGAGACAAAGAAGTACTTAGGATATCCAGCAGTGTATAGAGATTTGTTTGGAAATGCAGAGCATCGATGTGTCCTATATGTACATAGCACCTGATCGTAATAAAAAGTGTCTCAAGCAAGCATTTTGCTTAATCCAAATTTTATAAGAAACACAGGCGGTTAGAGCTTTGCAAGTGAAATAGGTACTAACCAATCTAAAGGAAAGAATTAGATGTCTGCTGGCTATTTCTGTTTACTGAATCTGCCGACGACAACCAGAGGCTTGATGTTGCCGCATCCTCATAGCTTCACAGTATGATTGTAGAAGATAAGCACACAAAACCAAGCTTCGAAGTTCGTCTCTTTAATACATCTGTAGCCCCACCTTAAGTATTTTTCATCGACTCGACAGTCTGAATGAAATGTTGTGAAATGTGAAATTCATTGTGCACAGCAAATCAACTGCACTGCTGCACCATCAAACCCTAGGGAGTACCTACACAGAACGTTCGCATAACCGATTCGCATAACGCATTCACAAACCCAGTCGATTATAACGTTTGCTCTTTATTGGCACCATGGAACTCATTGCTTCAACTTATGTACGCAATCCTGTGCTTATCAATGACACACATATGCCTTCATTGGCTTCCTAAGCCTTTCATTAGCTATAGTGTGACAGTATCACTCCAATCTAATGGATTTTAAATTACCAATTTCCGTTTTAAATTTTAAATATATAATCAATGTATAAGTACTGTTGCTTTACCTAATTCCGTTAGTAAAAACATTATCAGTCTCGAATATTATCAAACAAATTTGATTCGATGTACAAAGTTCTCGTATCTCGTATCTCTCGTGTTTGATATTCAGTCACAAGCTACACCTACACCTGCTGGTTTAATTAAGATTAATGCTAAGTTGGCAAAACTGTTTATTAAATCTTAAACTGGTTGTAGGCGGGATTGTAATGATTTATTACCTCAACTTGAAACTATAATTGAAAGAAGAAAAAAAAAGTTGAACAACGACTTGAAGCTGTTTCAAGAGGAGCGTTCCTCAGATTTTAACATGCCAGCTGCGCATGAAGCTGAAAAGGAAATTTACAGGGAATTTGTAGTGCTGCTGTAGATCACAGTGAGGGGTTTTTGAAATGAAAGAGAGGGGTACTCGTAGAAGTTAGCTAATCGACTTGGGAATAAGGAATAAAGTGAGTGTCTACTTAAGCCTGGATTATATCGGAATATTTGTGGTTCTTTTCGGAAGCACTAAGCATGCCTTACTCTACAGCTTCACTTCTTCTTCTTCTTCTTCTTCTTCCTTTTTCAGCGATGTTATGATCCGAAAATAAGGGATCACAACCCTCCCACTTCACCGCATATCTACTGATCCGCCTGTGGGGTTCGCCTACTCTACAGCTTCACTCTTTAAAAAAAAAAAAAAAAAACTCCACCGGGAAAGGCTGACCTATAACCCTGATTTAACGCCTCGAAATGCCTGCAGATGTCTGTTAATTATGCATGCTTTCTGGAAATATTTCGCCTGTGAGTGAGTTCTAAAGATTGCTTGTCCTGTAACAAAATTCTGATAGCATGATGTTCTTGTGGTAGCCAGGTGAATATGAATGTTGTGGCTTCTAGTGGCCTGCCTAGTAGAATGTTGAAAGGTCGAGTTTCTAGAACAGGCATAAGTCTGCCACCTGCCTTCGATGAGTCAACGATTGAAGGTTGAACGTTAGTGCTGGATCTTCTATTAAGCGGACTGCTCGCCTCTGGATGCTGTCAAGTAGATTTATGTTTTTGATTTTGTGGTTTTTGGGGCCGAGCTCCAAAGGTGAGAGCGCGATCTTACTTGTGCTTGTTACAAAAGAAGTTGCAGAAGTGTAGTTCTCTGTTCTGAAGCTGATTTTGCCAGATCTAGGACTAGAACGATTTGCCAGGTAGCCATCGTGATCTGTATTCTATGTTTGATCGCGGATCTTTAAAGACAGCGATCGCTTAGGTTAACACAGCAGAAAGAGTGCAAGGGAATTGCCTTTGGAGGGTCAGTTGTGTAGGCCAAATGAATACCAATAGCTTGATCTAGGTATAGTGAGGTTGTACTGAGCCTATAGATCGAATTTGACGGTATTTTAAGCGATATACTCGCTCCAGTGATTGAGATTATGAAAGAGAAGTTGTCCGATGTTTAAATGTGAAATTCATCCAATGCTAATCAAGAACATTGAAAAGTTCCCAGTGATCCAAGTAGTATTCAAGCCTATAGAAGCGAAAGAGCCTATTACACCGGCCTTTGTGTAGATCTTTCGATATTTAAGTCCTTTGATGCCACATGCTCTGCCTAATTCTACGTCTAGACTGCATTTCAGTCAATTATGTACTGTCTCTTCCATGGCTAGTTTGGATAGGCCCTCGATGAGTTACACTTAGAACAGAAATGGTCCATTGTGCTGCCACTAGGTATGTAGGTACGGGCGAATCACGCCAAATACTCGTGTTACTGATTTTAGTCGTGCAGTCGTTGGAGAGACCGCTTAGAACATTAAAGAGATCGTCTGTCTCACATAGAATGACCGAGGAGTATGGCGGCGAGTTGTACTCTTCATGCAGTGCTGGGGTCGAATCGCGTCCTCTGTCAACGGATGACTGGCGACGTAATTTGTATTGTGTTGTTGGTAGATCTAGCAACAACATACGTACAAATTATGTGACGAGTTATCCGTTCATAAAGGACGCGATTCGACCCCTGATTTCAAATATAGCGTCTAGGATTCGAACTGTCCATTTAAAAAAAAATCAACTTTGAACTGAACTTTTTGGCGATGAGTTTAGGGTCCCAATCATACTGGACAGTGAGTTTTGCTGAGTAAAAGCTTTTTTTTTTGTGAGAGTACTCGATTTCGAGATTCTGATCAGAGGAACTCAAAGAATTCGTCAAGTGGGAGTCCGTTCGCAAACACAAGTAGTTCCTTTCGAAACTATTCTTCTAACGAAACGAAGGCACAGCACTTTGGCGGCCAAATTTGGCTATAACTTCTGAATTATTGGACCGAATTTGATGAATTTATCTTTATTGACTAGAAAAAGTTCCTAAAAAGCTTTGCCTATGTATATTTTTTTCGTTTGCTCCTCCAGGATATTAGACAAAGTACTATAACCAATCCATACACGCAAAATGTCATATCTCGCAAACCGTTAGAGATATCAAAATCGGACTTATTACTCGTTATAAATCCAAAGATGCCCTGTTAGCACGAATCAATATCATATTTTTAGGTCTAGTACTTTTCAAGATAGAGTGACTGAACCGGAATATTTTCAAACATTCCTCCATTAGAGAGCATATTTGAAGCCATCAAGTCGAGAAAAATATTGCTGGATTCTACTCAAAAAGATCTTTTCAACGATATATCACATGCAAATCCTTTGGCTTGTACTGAATCCACCTTTGAAATAACGGTTTTTATAAAAAAATTTCACCGGGTTAGCCTAAATGTCACCATTGTACATATTTTGTGTAAAAATCATGCATGTAGTGTGTATAGTTTAGGAGCTATGTTGTAACAGACAGACACGGACGGAAAAGAAAAATCTCTCAACTTCGTTTACAGCCCAAACGACTGGCCGGATTTTTCTTAAACTTCATATCTAGGGTCTGTATGATGATTCTTTGTTCCGAAGGAAGAATTTCCATTCTAGTCTTGAAATTAGCGGTGTTTATGACCAACTAGCAGGTAGCCGGCTACACCTAACAAAAAGAAAATGCAGTTGTGGGCATACTGCTGGATAGATCTTGACCACATTTCACAGAAACACTCTCGGATCAATACCAAAAATTGCCTGACAATTTGAGCTCAAACGGTACAGTAGTTTCGGAGTCCATGGCATAGATACAAACATAGGTATATTGAGTTCAATATTAAATTGATTTCTAGTAGTACAAGTGGTTCTCTACCACGGATTTGCTTTCGCCTAATTCTGTGAATAAATCCAAACACAATTGAACGCCTGGTTCATTGCCCTCTCTACACCAACCAATGACCGCTGCTGCAAACACTCTTAAATAATCAAAACAACCCCAACTCGCTCACCACAGGTGCGTCTCTGCCATCGCACACATCACATCGCCACAATCTTCATCCATGGTTCGCAGAAGGTGAACCCAAAACCCCCAACAATAAATCCTTACAAGTGCGCCTTCAACTTAACCAAAGAACCAGTTAACCATCTCATTACAGAAAACAAAAAAAAAAAAAAAACAAATACACACCACTACCAGTGGAAATGCAAAGCAAAGCAAAAAATAAAATGTCTCTCAAGGTCTCTGCGCTTCTGCTGCTGCATTGCTCGTGTTACCAGCAGAAGGCCATCGAATTGTACTCCACACAGCAGGCAGGCGGTAGAGAAAAAGCGGAAAAGTAGAAAACAAAATCGATTTTCCGGGTCAAAATAGGTGGTATCCTTGTGCATCATACCAGAACGAGCCCATAACATGATGATGCTGCAGCAGAGGGCTGCCTTACAAAACAGAAATCAATAGAAACTTCGTCTTCTTCTTCTTCTTCGTCTGCTTTTCGCCAAACAATGTCCTTGTGTGCTGTGTTCGTCTATTGTTTGGTGCCTGCCTGTCCTCTGTATCACCAGCAGCAGCTGTGCCTATTTTTGGACGCATTCTAGCCCGGGGCTGCTTTGCTCTTCAACAACACAAAAGCCTTCGGAACCACTCAACCAAAAAAAAAAAAACAGAAAAAGGGTGTACCAGCACTCCTGTCTGTTTCAACTTACCTAGGACGACCCGTAGCGTGATGCCCTGCGGGTCATAGTTGCAAATCAGTGTACAGCTTCCGTTGTATTTATTGCTCAGCTCCAGCTTCGCCTCGTTGGAGAACTCGTAAATATTTACTCCGCGAAATGTTCTGTCCATTGATACCGCCATTACTGTACTGTGTCGAGCGAGGGGTCTCTCTTCTTCGTTTCGTTCGTCTGCTGCTGCTACTGCTCTAGTGTGTGATGGATGCGATGCCCAGTGGAGCGCCCCGTTTACACAAATATTTCGCAGGTTTCGTGAAATTCTGTAGAGTTTTTCACAAAATTTATGAATAAAAGAGGGAAGAACACGTTAAGCCACAGAACGAGCGACAAGAAATGGGGGAAATTCGTGTGAAAACCAAGCAAAAGGGGGCAAGAGTGGTGGTGTAGACAAAACGAAAGACAACGACGAGAACGACTGGTTTTCTTTTTTTTTTTTTTTTTGTATCGTCTGCAGAGCACACGTTTCTTCTCGGGATTAGTTGCACTTTGTTGGATTTTTTTTTCTGCGGGATTTGAGAGCACTGTTTGCGTTTTGGGCGGCGGGTTTCTTTCTTTTGTTCTCGGGAGTAACACGCACACTTTGGTTGAGTTTTTCGTTTTTGACAGCAATGAAGGGAGAGAAAGAAAAATAAAACACACGCACGACACGACGACGAGAATGTGTGGTGGAGTCGCGCTGCTGCTGCTGCTGCTGCTAGTGGTGCTGCTGTCGATAAATAATTGCTTTGATCAACCACAACCAACTTCCTTCTCTTTCGAGTGCCATTTGCGAATTTTATGCTACGGTTGTCATGTGGGAGAGTGAGAGAGATGGATGGATGGTGTGTGGTGTCCGGTAGTAGTATTCGCGATAGAGCACGAAATACAGGGGTGGTGTTGTGTGCTGAGGTGATGGTATAAAATTGTAGTAGATGATGGTGAGACTGAGGCAGGGATGGCGAGCTTTTCGTTGTAAATATTTGAACTTTGTTAAGTTGGCACATTTTGGGCATGCTTATTCAATGTATATTTCGGGTAAACCTTCCACTTCTTTTCATAAATTTTTCTTAATATTAGACTTCTATTCAAGTCAATTGTGATGAAGATTTTTTTTTTTAATTTTAATTTTTAGTTTCACATTTTCAGATACACCTTGTCACAAAAGTCTACATACGATTTCAAAAAATGATTTTTTTTTTATTAAAACTCGAGTAAAAAACTTTTTTTTTAAACAAAACGATTAACTGATGGTATAAAAACAAAAAAACATGATATATGGACATAAAGTTATGCAAAACTGGAAGCCTGAAATAAAAAAAGTCATAAGAGTACATTTTTTTAGATTCACAAAAGTCTACATACGATGTTTTTCAAAACTGAAATTGTAGCTATCAGTAAGATGTTGGGCCACCGTTTGCTTCAATAACCTTCCCTAATCGTGAGGGCATTGAAAGGGCCAGTTTTCGGGTTACTTCGGGTGAAATTTTGGCCCGTTCTTCAGCCAAGGCACTCTTTAGCATGCCAACTGATGTAATTGTCCTTTCTCTAAGTTTCTGCTTTAGATGAGCCCATAAATGCTCAATAACATTAAGGTCGGGCGATTGTGGAGGATGCTCAAGCTTCGAACGAACGTGGTAAAGCAACCATTCTCTAACGAGAAAGGAGGTATGCTTTGGGTCGTTGTCCTGTATGAATATGAAATTAGACTGAAGGCTTAGTTTTTGTGTGCTTCCGAGAAGATTGGTCTTTAAAATATTTAGATACTTGTGCCGATTCATTATCCCGTCAATGAAGTGCAACTCGATTCGCCGCCATGCATCCCCATACCATAACAGACCCCCCTCCATGCTTAACGGTGGGGCAAATGTTTTTTATGTTAAGAGCTGTATTTGGCTTTCGCCAAATTTTTGTCCGTCCATCTCGCCCAAAAACATTGAATTTGCACTCGTCGGTAAAAATAACTCGTTCCCAGAAAGTAGGATCGTCAATGTGCACCTTTTCATAATTTTTGGCGTATTCCAACCTTTTCCTCATGTTAGTTAAGCTTATCAGCGGTTTTTTCCTGGCTATTGCGAGCTTAAACCAAACTTTTTTAGTACACGACGGATAATTTCGGGGTGCACAGTTAGATTTTCGAACGATTGCAGCTCAACCGCAAGTTTTGTAGCACTCTGTTTTGGATTCTCGGTAACTTTTCGCACTATTTTCCTTCGAATCCTATTATCAAGCTTATTCGGTCGCCCGCTTCTTGGCTTGCTATCATAATTACCCGTGTCATTATACAATAGTTTTTTATGATAGTCTAAACCGTAGTCTTATGGAAATTTAAAGTTTTGCCAATTTTCGCCATCGATTCGCCCTCGTTTCTGAGTTTTATGACGATTTTTCGCACTACGGTTGTGATTTCTTTCCTGTCACTCATTTTACCTTAGAAAAGTACGTCAACAAATAAAAATAGAGAACATTTTTTTTCTGTCTTAACGTTCTTGTGCACAACTCAACTACGAATGATCTCATGGATGATTCCAGTCGTTTGCACTAACGGTATTTTCGATCGGTTTTACGGTCGTATGTAGACTTTTGCGGCATTCCTTGTGTGCTTGTTTACGTTTTCTTCTTCCTTGCCAAGTAGATGTTTCCATTTTTTGTTATCAATGAATGTTAGAATACCCAAAAAGATATCGTGCATAAGAAAAGCTTTCATTTTATCTTATTTTAATAAAATAATCAAGTAATTTCGCTTCTTATGTAGACTTTTGTGACATGGTGTACATAAATAATTTTTATTTTTCCAAAAAGCTGTTACAAAAGCGTAATAGGTCCGTTCGCGTACTTTCCGAGCCAATAACAAATCAATTGTCATATATGACATGATGCGTGTAAAAACTCTCAGAGATTGGAAAATCTAGGCAAAAGTACACAAATGAAAGCGAGCCATTTCTGAGCCATGTCAAGCCAACTGTCATTAAAAAAAATTATAATAAACAAATTAAACTCGTGTGAAAACCAAAAGATTCATATTAAGTTAAAAAGAAATATTTTGGGTTAAAATTCACACAGCACAGCATTTTCTTCAAGATACTTTGTATCTATTTTTTTTATGTCTATTGGCTTTTTCAAATGGAATTAAAAACACCTTGACTCATTTAATAATCAGCTGATTCCACTTGGCAGTTTTTACGTTCGTGTCGGCAGAAATTCTTCGAGCGCATTCAAGCACAGAGGGAAAATACCCGCTACTCGTTAAGGCACAGGCCCATAGAATCCGTCAATCCGTTGCTCCGTCGTTTTCAACTGACAGCTAGATAGAGTACACGCACGTAGGTATGCAACGGATTTTATGGGACTGTTGCCTCTGGCCAAACGTCATTTTCAAAGGCAACCTTCAACGGAACGACTTCGACGTATTCTATGGGCCGGGGAATTTACTTATCAATTTTTCTCTTTATCTGTCATGTTCGTTCAGTACGCGAATATACTTCGAGCACTTTAGAGCACCTTAAAGCACCTGAAAGCGTTTTAGATTGTGTACGCGAATGAACCTAATATTCATAAAATTTAAAAAATGAATTGTTTGACTTTAAAAGTTGCCTGTCAAGTTAAGGCGATTTCTATTTTAATAACTTAAGCTTATTGAATTTAATTCAATTCAATTTATTTCTTTTATACTACGAATTAACAAGGTAGATATTTAAAATTCAATTTTTTAATTTATGAAAGATGGATTTAAGATTAATTGTATTGATAAAAACAAATTACATATGTATATATGTATGTACATTAAAAAACAAAATAGACAAAAAATAAATTAAACAAGAGATAGAGCAAAAACTATTGAGAAAGTAAAAGTTCAAAATACAAGTTCGAGATTGCATCGAAGAATGTAGGAGAATTGCATTCTTAAAGTACGTCGGGCACTAGACCAAGGTTAAACGTTTTTTTTAGAAATAGGTATAATTTGACATTTTGCAGGATTTAAAAGCAGACCATTTACCAATGACTAGGTATGTACCTTAGAAATGTCCTCGTTCAGCAAAGAAGCAAATTGTGTCGTACTACTCAGAGGGTGGGCTAGGTATAGCTGAAGGTCGTCCGCATATATTTAGGTGTATGGAAGAATGTTTGCATACGGACGGCAAGTCATTGATAAATATGCAAAACAAAATTGGTCCAAGAATTGATCCCTGAGGGACACCCTGCTGAAAAGGTCTTAGCGCCGACGAATTTTCACACACAAGAACTCTTTGTGACTTTTTGGAGAGAAAAGTCTATTGCTCTCTCACTGAAACCGAAAAAATGTTGTAGCTTCTAGTAGAGGATTTTATGATTGACTTTGTCAAGGCCTTCGAGAAGTCAAGCAAGCGGAGAATTTTTTTTTTTTTTTTGGCTGCGCCAAGAGTGTGGTAATCTTCTTAAGATGCTAGTAGCCCGGGCTACTAGCATGCACGATTCTTACTTACTTACTTAATTAGGTGGCGCTACAGTTCAGGGTGAACCTGGGTCTCAACGAACAAGCCTCTCCATTTAGCTCGGTCTTTAGCTAATTGCCTCCAGTTGCGCACTCCAAGTTGGCCGAGGTCCCCTTGAACTTGTGCGCGCCACCTACGGCGATGATTCCCTCTACTGCGTCGTCCCTCGGGGTTAGATTCGAAGACTCTGCGGGCCGGAGCGTTGGTGTCCCTTCGCTCTACATGTCCTAGCCATCTCAGACGTCCAATACGCAGTTTTTTGACTAGGTCGATGTCGCTGTATAGCTCGTATAGTTCGTGATTGAATATACTCATCCAAAACCCGTCAACGCAAACGGGACCCAAAATCTTACGAAGAATTTTTCTCTCGAAGCGACCAAGGATATCTTCATCCTCTTTTAATAAAGTCCATGTTTCAGCGCCGTAAAGCAGGACTGGGATGATCAGGCTCTTATACAGAGTCTCCTTAGTAGTTCGAGATAGGGCTTTACTGTTGAATTGCCTTATAAGCCAAAAAAACAGCGATTGGCAAGAGTTATTCTTCGATTGATTTCTGCGCTGATCTTGTTCTCAGAGTTGATAGCAGAGCCAAGGTAGACAAAGTCCCTTACTACCTCGAAGTTATAGCGGCCCACTGTGACGTTCTGTCCAATTCGTCGGTGTTGGCTGTTCCTTCTTGTTGGCAGCATATACTTAGTTTTGCCCTCGTTTATCGCTAAACCCATTTTGGCCGCTTCCGCCTCAATGCTGCAAACGCACCGGTGACAGCCCGCTGAGTTCTTCCGATAATGTCTATATTGTCGGCGTATGCAAGCAGTTGTACAGACTTTTGATAGATTGTGCCTCCGGTGTTGGCTTGTGAGCATGCACGATTCGCAAACCCGAATAATTAATGCCAGGAATGCGCCTACGTACTAATCCAAACCCTGCATACTTCTACCACTTTCCCCGCGGGACTGCCGTAAGGTGAGGCATGACATAACCTTTGTCATAGACTCGTCTTATGTCCTCTCATACGTTAACCATAGCCGTGGAACAGCTATGATCTGGTCTAAATCCAGATTAGAAAGGACTCAATAGAAGATTGAGAAACAAGTGTCTCAGTATCTGCTTAGCTATAATTTTCTCCAGGACCTTTGATAAGCACGGTAAAATACTAATGGGCCTGAAGTCAGTAACAGCCGTTACATTCGGTTTCTTAGCAATGGGAATGACCCTTGCGATTTTCCAGGACTGTGGAAAAGTTGAGCTCATAATACAAACATTTATAATATGGGTTAAGTGGCTGACGATTAGATGTAATATTAGCTTAATAAAGCGAATTGGTACCCCATCCTCCCCAGCGGAATTTGACTTAATGGCTGCGATACAGCCAATAACGTCCTTTTCCGTTACCACTTTAAAATCGGAGAGTCTGGGTATAGATGACTGAGAACATGCAGCGAAGTCAAAGCCATCCACTTCTGCAGTGGTACTGAAGAAATACTTATTGAGATCATCCGGATCAAAATGTTCATTGTTTTTCTTCTCAGAGACTCCCATTTGACGCAAATTGCTCCAAGGCTTCTTAGGTGGTAGGGAAGCACTCAATTTCGAGGCGTAGTAGTTAATTTTCGCAGAACGTATGTAAGAGGTTGCAGTGTTTCGCGCCACTTTATAAGTACCCTAATTCGCACCAGATGTTTAGATAGATAGATAGATCTTTATTTCGCATATAAATATGTACAAAGGTGTTACCACACATTTTACATTAGTACAGAGATATGATATTGTATATACCTTTCTGCTGAAACATTATTTTTATTTATTTAAATGAGGAAAACATTAGGAGACATAAATTTAAATTTGGAGGAAAATGCGACAAAAACCTCCATTGAGACAAAAAAAAAAAAAGAAATTAAAAATAAAAATATTATATTGCAGTTATTCTACAAATAAATATAAGGACAATAAATAAACAAGAAAAATAAATGACTTTTTATATAATAGATAAGTAATTAAATAAATATATAAATAAATAAATTGATAAATAAATAAATAATAAATAAATAAAAAAAAATAAAAATAAATAAATATTTGGCGCAACAGCTCTTTAAGTGCCAGGGCCTAGCTTCTCGCAACCACTCATGTTGTGTGCGTTATATTTTTCACACGAATGGAAAGGACCTACAGTTTAATGCCGAATCCGAACGGCGATTTGAGAAGCTTTTTCGTGACAACAATACTATCGGATGTTTGTCAGACGCTCGCGAGAGGTGGGACCGTGAAAAAAACTTTTTGGTGTTTTGTAGGATTCGAACTCGGAACCTTACGCGTAGCGATCCGACACACTAACCACTTACGCCACGGCGCCCACTAAATAAATAAAAGTAATAATAAATAATTAAATAAATAAATAAATAAAAGAATAAATAAATAAATAGGTAAATAAAAAATAAAGAGGTAAGGGAATAAATAAATAAATAAAATATGAATAAATGCATACGGAAATTAATAAATAGACATAATCTGGAACATATAAGTATTGAAACATAAATTTTGACAATTTACATACATACAAGTATAACAAATTTAAGTAAATAAATCATTTACTAAGCGATTATCAGCAAAAACACATTTATTTTTAAATTTCATCATAAGCTTTTGGATTCTCGCAGATATCAGTTGAACATTCGCTCTTTTATGAAGATTCAAAGTTGAGTGGTGCCATGAAAGGTCAAGCATCATTTTGAGGAGTTTATTTTGCGACACTTGCAATTTTTTAATGTGGCAATGTGCGCAGTTTCCCCATACCGGAGTAACCATACAGGAGTAACGCTTGGAAAACTACTTTGTGTATGATAAGTTTGTTTTGGTTCGATAGGGCTGATTTTCTGTTTATAAATGGGTATAACATCTTTGTTGCTATATTAACTTTTTGTAAAGTTCTAGATATATGTTCATAAAATGTTAAGCTGGTGTCTAGATGTATGCCTAGGTACTTAACACAATTGCTCCAGTTTATTGACGTTCCATTAATTTGCAATTGGCTGCTCGGAAGATAGCAAGGTTTTCTTTTTCGAGTAAAAAAGATGGCTTGCAATTTGTCTCCGTTCAGCTTAATCTTCCACTTATTGTAATAATTCTCTAATACTTCCATCGCATTACGAAGATTTGTCTCAACGTTGAGAGAAAATTCGTTAGCTGAATGTATTGCAGTATCGTCTGCAAAAATGGCTGCTTCACATTTAACTAAAATTGGAAAATCGGACGTAAATGAATTGTACAAAACGGGACCAAGAACAGAACCTTGCGGGACACCTGACTGGAAATAAATGATACTTGAGACGCTACTGTTGACAAGAACTTTAAAAGAATGACCTGACAAAAAACTTTGCACTAACCTGCATAAAAACGGAGGAAAGCCGTAATTAATCATTTTATATAACAGACCATCGTGCCAAACAGAGTCGAAAGCTTTTTCAATGTCCAAAAGGACCATTCCTGTAGACTTACCTACTTGACAATTTTTTTTAACAAAATTGCAAATACGCAGTACTTGGTGGGAGGTGCTATGCTGTGGTCTGAAACCAAACTGCACGTCGAGATATATATTATAATCATTAACTATTTTTATTATTTTTTCCTTAAGGATTCGCTCATATAATTTACTTATATTGCTCAGCAAGCTAATAGGTCTATAGCTCTTGGGGTTATCAGGGGGCTTCCCAGCTTTGAGTATAGGTACCACCTTAGCTATTTTCCAGGCATCAGGAAAGTACTGGATTTTCAGACATACATTTAAAATGGCTGTCAAAGACTGCACTCCAGCTTTGGGCAAATGCTTGAGATATAAATTTTTTATTAGATCAAATCCACTGGATTTTTTAACGTTTGTATATCGATGTGAAATTTCAGGTCATCTTCGGTGAGAAGTGAATTCAATGAAGTGTTTGTGCTTCACATGTTAAAAGCCTGAATAGTATCGCTAACCAGTGTATTTGTAATTGGGTCACCTAAGCTTGCTGGAACACAGTGGTTACTTAAGAAAGTAGAAGCGAGTGCATTGGCTTTTTCCTCATCTGTAAAGTAAAAATTCGATCCATCTTGTAAGCAGGGAAGTTGTTTGTTTTTATTTTTGACGATTCTTACTATATCCCAGAATGGTTTGGCATTTTTATCTAAAGAATCTAGTTTTTTATTCCAATCCGTATTTCGTAGCTGAAGTAATTTTTTTCGAAATCAGGTGGGTTAGATATGATGCATTATCCCGACATACTGGCTATCGATATCTTTGCCAATTTCTTCTTTCAATATTTCTTAACTTAATTAAAAATTGTATGTGAGGGGGAAGTTTTTTATGAAATTTATTTTTTATAACTCTGGGTACAGAGTTATCTATAGCCTTAAGGATGATATCGTTAAAATTATCGACAACAGCATCTACTCCTTCCCTACTGCAAATATTTTCAATATCTACAGAACTTTCGCGAAGTCTTGTTTTAATTGTGGCGCGGTATCGTGTCCAGTTTGCATTTTTTATGTCTTGAACGTATTGCACATTTTCCTTACCAGAACAAAGAAGCTTGCATAGGACTGGATTGTGGTCAGAGCTAAGTGCGTTCAATGTTATTGGCTGCGTAACATAATTAGGACGATTTGTAACAAAAATATCGAGGACAGAAGGACGACCACGAGAACTAGATGGGACAAAAGTAGGACATGGAGGATACAAGATTGAAATCGGAAGTGAATCTGAAAGGCATGAGAGTAAATTCCCCCAAACATTTGCTCCTACACAGCCTAGAGTTGAGATCGCCCCCTAACAGAAAATCACCATTAACACAGAAAAGCTTCCTTAAATCGTTTTTTAACAAACTTTTATTTTCAACTGTATTGCGAACACCAGCAAAATAGAGGCAATAGATTTTGATTGTTTGATGATTATTTAATTGAACCTCAATGCCCACATTTTCAACTAAACGGCATCAGATGTTTGATCTTTCCATTTGCTGTACAATTTATTCCGATTTTTGATTTTGTCAATAACATCTTTTATTGTGAACGCGTCCTAGTGAGATTTAATAAAACAAACTTATTTAATATAATATTATTATAGGCGAACCCCACAGGCGGATCAGTAGAAATGCGGTGAAGTGGGAGAGTAATGATCCCTTATTTTCGGATCATAACCTCGCTGATAAAAGGAAGAAGAAAATTATTTATCGTAGGGATTCAGCAGTAACATAAATACCTTATTGTTTGTTGCTCGGCTCCACAGTCGCAGCTTAGTAAACTTTAATCGTTCCACTTATGCAGTGTATTAGCACAGATACCGCAGTCGGTGCGAATGCACCAACGTTCTTGTGCTGAGTGGCTTAAGCGATGCCATAGGCATATAAGAACTTTGTAGGCAAGGTGAATAGGGTTGATACCAATACTGAGCCTTGCGGTAGTCCATTGCTAAGTTTCTTTATGTCGCTCCTAGCATCGTTGAAGAATTCCTGGTATAATCTATTAGACAACATGTTATCGATTAAATTAGCCGTTGTTCAACAGGGTATAATCTTCAGGAGTTTGTAGACTAGGCTCTGCCTCCACACCGTGTCATACGCTGCTGTCAGGTCAATAAAGCCACGGATATTTTATGCATTTGCTCACAACCAGCTTCGGTGTGTTTGGTTAGCGCAAGATCCTAGTCCGTACAGCTTCGTCCAGTTGGAAAGCCGGCCTGTTCGAGGGGGATATACTGGTTAATGGTTGGGCTGATTCTATTGGAGATAACTCGTTCCAGTAGCTTGTAGCAGCAGCTGAGAAAAGCGATGGGGCGGTAGCTTTTAGGTAAATCAGATGGTTTTCCAGGTAATACATTTCGGCATTTAAGTATGTGTTTCAGAAACTTATATTAACTGACTACCACAATCCTTAGCGAACTCGGGCATACGTTCGCTGTGTGCCGCTATTGAACTAACAATTTCATCCACACTACTCATATGCCCGAGCTGCCATTGGCAGATCCACACTACATAAAGTTCTTAGTAGTAGAGTGCATGTGTTGATTTTCTTGGATCATCTGTTTACACTTATAAAACTGGATATAGTTTTGTCGGTTTAAACATCCAAAGAACTGACGACGATCAAGTTCATCACTCCCAATAAATTGTCTCCTGTATGCTTTAAACATAGGACGTACTCCTACAAAGTGAAAAGTGTTTTCAGTTGCATCAAGGTTACATACCATGCCTAAACCAATTGTATCATTCTTAAACGCTCTGACATTCAGATTGAGTAGTCCACATTGGGATTTCAAAAGCAGGCTAATCATATCACGGGATTAGAGTCTTCGAAAAGATCACGAGCAGCTCTCGACTTTCCTTTGTAGCGTCGCTTTATATGATTCTTGTTTGCTGCAACTACTCACCGGAATTTTTTTTCGAAACCAGGGGTTTCGCGGTTTTGATCGGGCGAAACTCAGTACATCAATTGAGGCTTGTCTGATGGCGTATTGGCAGCATTGCCAATGGTCAACAATTGATGCTGGAGACATAGGAGTGATTGGGAGATTTTGAAATATGCGTTCTCTGGCGGTTTCTTGCGATTAATTTTAATGACGCATTAGATTATTTTTCTGCATGTTATGACAATTGGAAAATAAAATAGTAAAAACCGCAATAATTATGTTACAACCTGATACAACTTTTATTCTGATCTTGTGAAACTAATAATATAATTTATTTTTTTTTGTTACAGTCCTAAAAAAGCTCGCCGTTCAGTTGAAGATGATGGCTCATTCTCAGAAAGTGATCATGAAGAAGAGTTCTATTATACAGAAATCGAAGATGATGACGATGAGGGTAAAGCACCTAGTTCACCATCGCCACCAACATTGAGCCATCGTGACATGGCGCGTCCACCACACGAAGATCCCGAATACCAAAGACAAATTGTGGGGAGTTTCAAGTAAGTTTCAAATTAAAATTTAATTTCAACGACAATGATTAACAATCGGTTTTATTTATAATTACTTTACAGACAAGGATTAGCACAATCTCTACCGGTCAATTCAAAGTACATACACATCAGCAATAATGGCGCTAACAACAATCAACAATTTAATACAATAAGTATTCCATCGTCTCCATTAGCCCATCACAATTATACATGGCCATCGCCAGTACCAGCACAACAGCATCATCATCATCAGCAGCATCTGCAACAGCCACAACAACAACAACAACAACACAGTCCGGTATCACCAATGAAACACGCTCGTTGGTCACCACGTCCGTCCACATCGGTTGCACCATATCCATCGCCAACTTATGTTCATCATCATCATCATAACTACAGCAGTAGCAGTAGTAGCAGCAGCAGTAGTGCTGGTAGCCCAAACAGCAATAGCGGCCATATAATTCATCAAATGCCACACCAGACCCTAGCGGTCAATCACCATCAACATCAGCAACAACAACAACAACAACAGCATCATTCTCATCAACAACAGTATCATCAGCACCACCACCAGCTGATGCAGCACAGCATACCAAGCTCAACAACGGTGACTATAAGTGCAAACATCCACCACACCAATGGCAATCATCATCATCAACAACAACAACAACAACAGCAGCACCTCCATCATCAACATCACCAACAACAACATCACCAACACCAACAACAACAGCAACACCACAATCATCATCATCACCGAATGCAGACGCCATCGCCGGCATCAATAACTGCCACAGTAACAACGACTCATCGTCTCCAATCACCGAGTGTCCATAATACGAAAACGAAAGGTACACCAAACTCACCAAATCGTCGCACTCGTGGTGAGAATAAGAAATGTCGCAAAGTCTACGGTATGGAACGCCGCGAGCAATGGTGCACCCAATGCAAATGGAAAAAGGCTTGCAGTAGGTTTGGGGACTGAAGGCGGCCTAAATCGTCAGTGGCAAAGGTACCGGGACAAAGAAAAAACAACAGTAGTAGCACCAAGAGAACCAACAACAAAACAAAGAAAGCTGCAGCAACAATATGTACACCAACATCCGTCATTGTACATTCACCAAGCATGGTGCAGACAGCTAATACACCTACTACTCCCTCACTGACGATTGCGAATATGATGAATCAACAAAAACAGTCCCCACAAACAGCTAAATTCTACCATCAGCTGTTAAATTAATTTTTTATTTTTTTACACTCGTTTTTTATTTTTTAGTTTAATTTTGATTTATTTTTATTTTTTTTTGTTTAATGGATACGGATACAATCGACACAATCTGTACACATAACTCTTACATATATATTTATTTTTATTTTGTTTATTATTTTATTTTTTATTAGTTTATAAGACTTTAGACAAATTTTTTTGCACTGTTTTTAATTTTTTATTTTTTTTATTTTATTATTCGTACTCTTATGTGCATTATATAGTTAATTTTCAAACTTAAGTTAAAACAAAACAAAACAGATATAAATATAAAAAAAAAAAACATACTTTTCTTAGTTATAAATATACACGTGAGTACCTCTGCATAGATAAAAGGTAAAACAAAAAGAAAATCATTTAAAATAAAAAAACATACATAAAACAGAAAATAATATACAAAACGTTCTTCGAGTTAATATTTTTTGTTCATCTCTTTACTCTATACGCGAGTTTATATATAAAGAATAAAATACTTTCTTTCTTTCATTTTGTGTTAAACTTATATTTAATTTAAAAAAAAGAAATTAAGGATCTAAAGTTTAAAACAAAGTTAAAAACACGAATAATGTTGATTCGAGATTACTTTAAAAATAACCCACAAGAAAAAAAAAAAGAAAAATATTGATTGATGTACAAGGAAATATAAAAACATATATATATATATCTATATAAACTATAAAATTAAGAGAAAAATTTAACTAACCATTTAAAAAAGAAAAAAAAAAAAAAAAACACAAAATTATCATTTTACTTTGGATTAACATTTTTGTTTTTTGGTAAACATAGTTTTAGAAATTAAAATTCTATTCAAAATTTGATATATCGCAAAGATATATTCAGAATTGAAATATATAAAAATAAAACAGAGCCATAAACATGAAGTACAACTGTTTTTTTTTCTTCTACAAACAACGCAATTTTCTTTTGTTACATAAATAAAAAATAAAAAAAAATATTTGTTTAATTTTTTTTAATAAAAATAGCAAAGAATATTTAAAAAAAAATCGTTAAAAAAACAAAAAGAAAACCCACCAATTAGTATTATTGCAAAACAAACAAACGTTTTACATAAGAGTTTGATCTCATTTATAATTTTTTTTTTTCTTCTTCTTCTCAATAATTACAAATATTTATTTGCTAACCTAGTAAAATTGTTAAATGATTTTAAAAAGAAAAGAAAAATAAATAAAAACTTATTGTCTCTGAATCATATATAATTAACAATGACTGAACTTTTTTTTTATACTATACATAGAAATTGTTTGAAACTTTTGCAAGGTTATATCGTGGTAAAATATTTAAAATTGGTGATCTGGTGACAGATCTATAAAACGCCATCTATTCGGCGACTTGATGCCTAATTGTCAAAGGTTGAAAGTAACTTAAAGAAAAAAATGATTCAATGCAATCTCCAGTAAATTTTTGAAATCTTTACCACCATCACCTTCGAAAGAAACTCAATATCAGCAATAGTTTATGTGCAATGGAAATTTTTTGTTTTTTCTTTATAAAATATATATTGTCTTCCATGATGTTAAATATATTATTATATTTAAAAAAAAAAAAGAAATCGTTGTTAAATATTTATTAACGCGTTACTCAAATACAAACAATTTTTACAAAAATAAAACAAAATTCGATTGCACTATGTTCTCAGTTTATGCGCTCTGTTTTGTTTTTATAATAATTTCTTGAGGCATATTTTTACATTTATTATAAATCGTTTCTAAATTTAATATATATAAATATATTTTTTCTTCTTTTTTTTTTTTTTTTGGAATGTACATAGAAAAAAGAATATGTTATGTTTTATAAGTAAATTTTTTGATTAATTTTTGTTAACCAACATCTGTATAGATATACTCTTTCTTGAGAACTTTAGGGAGATTCTTTTGTTTTTTTTTTTGTTTTTTTTTTTGTTAATACTGCCCTTCAATCAGAATCAATAACTGGAAAAATGTTAAAGAAAACAATATTTAATAAAGTATCGAGTCCACATCAAGGACGTTTACAGGCCAACCATTTTTTTTATTTTTTTTATAATTTATAAATCAGAATTTTAAAACAAACATCCCTTCTTCTTCTTCTTCCTTTTATCAGCGAGGCTATGATCCAAAAATAAGGGATCACAACCCTCCCACTTCACCGCACATCTACTGATCCGCCTGTGGGGTTCGCCTTTAAAACAAACATCCCTATATTCTGCTAGTTGTGTCAACCGTCGCATATATGATTTTACTAGTCAACAGAAACTATGCCTAAATCCTGATGTAGTATTAAGGCTCAAACATTTGGGAAACATAAGCTTATGTCATAACTGAACGAAATGCTTCCCTATATTCTTTTAATTCCAACCGATGACCATAATACGTTCGCCTGCATACCTATCTGCCAAATCAATTGTCATAACAAACATGACAACTGTCAGATTCGCATGCAATGAGCGACTGAAACCGCTCTCTCTCTCTAATGTTTGCTCATGCTTGCAAAAGTGAGCGAATATTTAACGAATCGACGCTGGGTTTATTATGTGTTGGGTGGATGATAAGATTAAGTATTCGTAGTATATGCAGGCGAATGTTGATTATCTGAATTATCGTGAATAAATTTTCCCTCGGAATTTTTTCCCCCAACAAAAATTCGGTATCTTCAAAAAAGAGAAAATAATTCCGCGGAAAAGAAATAGGTATCATAATTGACAATTAAGGAGAATTTTCAACGCAATCGCGATATTTCATTTTTTCCTGATGTATTTTTTCCCCTTTTTTTAAGATAAATACCTAATTTTTGTTTGGGGGAAAAATTCCGAGGGAAAATCTATTCACGATAACCTTGTATGTTTCTCACTTTAGCCATGATTGGAAAAAAAGAACATTTCTCTATAGGTGCTGAAGCACTTATTTCATGTGCGACTAGCAGAATGTGAAGGCCTATTACCATCGGCAAGTCGAACGTAGTGAGTGAATTGATGCATATTTCCTTAGTGATCTAGAAAATGACATGTCAGAGTAATTGTTGTGTGAAGGTATTTTTGTTATTTGCTTTCCACTCCCCAAATCACTGAAGACGTCGACTAGTATAAACCATAAAAACAATGATTTGCGAATGGTAATAGGGCCCCCAAAGTAAACATAAAAAATTGCGCAATAGCTAACGATCGACAAGTGCCGCAAAATACAGATGATCTTCTTCCTATTTCAGTGAGGTTATGATCTAAAAACAAGCGATCATAACCCTCTCATTTCACTGCATTCCTACTGATCCGCCTGTGTGGTTCGCCTCAAAATAAGGATGATATTCTCAAAAACGAGTGCCACTGAAAAGAACTTCGAACGCATTTAGGGAAAAGCAGTGCAATTTATTTTACTTGCTTGCTATACCTGACAGTGCGGTCTCTTTTTGTTTTTAGTGCTCAAACCAGCCACATTCGTGCGATTTTTGGTTTGCGGCACAAATATTTATAGTTCAGGTGAATTCCAAAATGTTGAAAACAACGTATCTCGACTGCACACCATCGTCGTAATATGTAATACTTTGTTACAACTTTGTGGGCGCCGTGGCGTAAGTGGTTAGTGTGTCGAATCACTACGCATGAGGTTCCAAGTTCGAATCTCAGAAAACACCAAAAAGTTTTTTCACGGTCCCACCTCTCGCGAGCGTCTGACGAACATCCGAGAGTATTGTTGTCACGAAAAAGCTTCTCAAATCGGCGTTCGGATTCAGCATTAAACTGTAGGTCCCTTCCATTCGTGTGAAAAAATATAGCGCACACAACATAAGTGGTTGCGAGAAGCTAGCCCCTGGCACTTTAAAGAGCTGTTGCGCCAAATACTTGTTTTTTGTTTTGCCTGTGGGGTTCGCCTCAAAATAAGGATGATATTCTCAAAAACGAGTGCCACTGAAAAGAACTTCGAACGCATTTGGGGAAAAGCAGTGCAATTTATTTTACTTGCTTGCTATACCTAACAGTGCGGTCTCTTTTTGTTTTTTGTGCTAAAAACAGCCACACTCGTGCTATTTTTGGTTTGCGGCACAAATATTTATAGTTCAGTTGAATTCCAAAATGTTGAAAACAACGTATCTCGACTGCACACCGTCGTCGTAATATGTAATACTTTGTTACAACTTTGCATTTGAAACTGGGCCCCTCTTCACGTAGTTTTCAAAAGGATGATCGTCGAAGAAATGTGACGACTGTAAAAAAGCAATTTTTCAATCGGAATCGTTCGGAGGTTTTATTAGATCCGAAACGATTCCTTTATTTGTACGTCATTGTCATCCATTATGATGAGAGTTCTGACACTATTCTTGTAGGTCATACATTACATAATCAGGGTTATCGTGAATAAATGTTCCCTCGGAATTTTTCCCCCGAACAAAAATTAGATATCTTCAAAAAGAGGAAATAATTTCGCGGCAAAACAAATAGGTATCATAAATGACAATTCAGGGGAATTTTCAACGCAATCGCGGTATTGAATTTCTCCTCGATGAATTTTTGCCCTATTTTTGAAGGTACCTAATTTTTCTTCGGGGAAAAAATTCCGAGGGAAAATTTATTCCCGATAACCCTGAGTAGGTCCGTTCGAGTACTTTCCGAGCCAAAAACTAATGAGTTGTCAAATATGACATGCTGAGAGTAAAAACTCTCTCAGAGGGCGGAAAATATAAGCAGGAGTAGGTACTTGAATAAAAAGGGAGCAATTTTGAGTCAACTGTGATTAAAAAAAAATTATAGTGAACAAATAAACTCGTGTTTTTTTTTTTTTTTTGTATTAAGCTAAAAAGAGAAGAAGATTCTTGAAGATTCTTTGCATCCATTTCTTATGTTTATTGACTATTTGGAATGGAATCAAACTCTTCGACTCTTTTAGCAATCAGCTGATTCAATTTGTCAGTTTGTACGTTCGTGCCGGCAGAAATTCTTTGAGCACATTCAAGCGCAAAGAAGAAATACTCAGTACTCCTCAATTTTTCTCTTTATCTGTCATAATCGTTCATTCATTACCCGAATACACTTTGAGCATTTTAGAGCATCTTAAAGCACTTGCGATTATGTACGCGAATAAACCTAATAAGAGGCATTTGTCATTTTGGAATATCTGACATAAGACAAATGAGAATGGCATAAATGTCAAAAAATCTTACAACATTAAGCAGAGACACTTTACATTGCATGGTCAATCTGTCAAATGAGGATTAAACTCATATTCATAAGACAGATGGAAATCGCATTAATGTCAAAAGATCTTTCAACATTTTGCAGAGACACTTTACATTGCATGGTCAATCTGTCAAATGAGGATTAAACTCATATTCATAAGACAGATGGAAATCGCATTAATGTCAAAAGATCTTTCAACATTTTGCAGAGACACTTTACATTGCATGGTCAATCTGTCAAATGAGGCGATTGAACTCATTTAGCTCATGTTAAGAACTTGAGATTTGCACAGCTGTAACATACAACATAATCAGCTTTTCCTTTTTTCTATCATGCTTGTGCTACCATCTGTTGACGGAGTAATGAAATTTTAATTTACTTCACATTTTCCTGCAACAGTTTGGCATGTGTTGTATCATTTCTGGACTTATACCAACATTTTTGAGAAATACCTTACACCACTATGACCTTAGTCGCCTCAAAATGTGTCGTAAGATTTTTTTTAATCAATTTTTCTATAAAGTATTCGAACTGAGTTCTCATAAAACTGAAGAGAAGAACAAATCATATTTTGTACACGTTTATACCGCCTTTTGGGGAATATTTCTAGCACTTCTTTCTAAGCTCTAAAGCTTGATGAAAATGCACAAGATATCACGTCAATTTTCAGATACTGGGATGATCGCAAGCAATTGAAGTGAATTCCCGCATTTTTTGATAAACAATGGGCCCAATTCTTCAACTCGTATACGACAGTCGAATCCGACCATGGCCGCATTTAGTTATTACTTAAGTCGTATTTTACGAACAAAAAATACGACTTTAGTTTACCTAAATGCGACCATGGTCGAATACGACTGTCGTATACGAGTTGAAGAATTGGGGTGAATGCATATGTATTGCCAAAACTATATCTCCAGCAACCATTTCAGCCTAAAATTGTATCACCCCGATTTCGGTTGTTGAGTTTTAGGTCCGTTCGCGTACTTTTTGCGCCAAAATTCCCAGTTTGTCAAATTTCCACGAGTGGGTGTAAAATTCTCTCAGAGAAACGAAAAAAAATTACGAAAAAGTAAACGAACGCGTTGAACCACAAAACTTGCCAACTTTTTAAACGTCAAACCTTAAACCCAATTGTACGCGAAAGGAAGAAAGAGAAGGAACAATCCAACAGAAATCACATATACAACGATTTGACAAATTTGACAGTTTTCACAAACTAGCCCACAGAAATTGCTTGCACTAAAATTGGTAGCATGAGGAAATTTCTTACTCTCTCGAGAATCTCTTCTGCCAAAATCTACGAAAATTCTCAGTACTCGAACAGGTTTTCGTAAAAATTCGTAACTTTTCGTAAAAAATCGTTGTTTTGGGAGGGTACGCGAACAGACCTTTTATTTTTCATTGGTTGTCGTTCGGTTTAACATTCGTGGTGTTGTCAATAGGTCTGGGGTCGAATCGCGTCCTCCGTCAACGGATGACTTGTAACGTAATTTGTATTGTGTTGTTGGTAGATCTAACAACAACATACATACAAATTACGTGACGAGTTATCCGTTCACAGAGGGGGCGATTCGATCCCTGGTTTTTAAGATTCGACTCAGGTTTTTTTTGACAACTCTCGGATGTGCCAAAAAAAGCGTGGGTTTTCTATTCCTCAACAAAAACCCATTGCGAATTTATTTTTCGCTCTGAACTTAATTTCCCATATTCGCATCTTTATCATCAAAAAGATTGTTGTTAATTTAAACATAATTTAAAGCAAATAAATAGTCGATTAATACCGCGATGTACAAAATAGATGATAACCAAAAGGAATCGCTTCTTACTCAGGAGCGACCCCAGGTTTCTAAAAAAAAAAAACACGTCGATGTGCTTCGGAGTGATCCCAGGTTTCTAAAAAAAAAAGGGCTTCATAGGCTTTCTATAGCGAAACCTGAGCACACCGAACTCTTAAAAACCTTAAATTCAAGAACAGTGTCCGTGCACATCAAATATGGTCTAAATTGAGTTTTAGTAAACCGCTTTTTATTTTTGAAGCACTTTGAGTACGTGGCTGTCATTGAGTACTTAAGCAACTCAGTTAATTTATTTGAAGCGTCTGGAGCACTCTCTGATCATGAGTAAGTGGTTGCCATTGAGTACCTAGACTACTCGGTCAATTTATTTGAAGCCTCTAGAATACGCTCTGATCATGAGTATGCACATCAATTGAGTTTTAGTAAACCGCTTTTTATTTTTGAAGCACTTTGAGTACGTGGCTGTCATTGAGTACTTAGGCAACTCAGTTAATTTATTTGAAGCGTCTGGAGCACGCTCTGATCATGAGTAAGTGGTTGCCATTGAGTACCTAGACTACTCGGTCAATTTATTTAAAGCCTCTAGAATACGCTCTGATCATGAGTATGCACATCAATTGAGTTTTAGTAAACCGCTTTTTATTTTTGAAGCACTTTGAGTACGTGGCTGTCATTGAGTACTTACGCAACTCAGTTAATTTATTTGAAGCGTCTGGAGCACGCTCTGATCATGAGTAAGTGGTTGTCATTGAGTATTTAGACTACTCGGTCAATTTATTTGAAGCCTCTAGAATACGCTCTGATCATGAGTATGCACATCAATTGAGTTTTAGTAAACCGCTTTTTATTTTTGAAGCACTTTGAGTACGTGGCTGTCATTGAGTACTTAGGCAACTCAGTTAATTTATTTGAAGCGTCTGGAGCACGCTCTGATCATGAGTAAGTGGTTGTCATTGAGTACTTAGACTACTCGGTCAATTTATTTGAAGCTTCTAGAACACGCTCTGATCATGAGTATGTGGCTGTCATTGAGTACTTAGACAACTCAGTCAATTTATTTGAAGCGTCTAGAGCACGCTTGTGTGAGAAAAATTATTCGTGTAAAAAAATATAACGCACACAACATGAGTGGTTACGAAAAGCTAGGCCCAGACATTTAAAGGGCTGTTGCGCCAAATATTTATTTACTTATTTATCTAGAGCACGCTCTGATCATGCTTTGACCAAATAAACTAAAAAAAAAAAAAAAACACCAGAACGTTTTAAAAAAAATCAAGATATTCACCGAACTAAAGAACAGAGTTCCTAATGAGGGAATCGACCTAAAAATCATGGAAAAAATATGAAGAAAAACCCCAAACGAAGTTAACGAAGTTTAGTCAAAAAAAACTTTAAAGCAAGGTTTTAAGCTTTTTTAAATTGAGTTTTACGAAAGAGGAACCCTTGCTTAGTGATAATTTTCAGAAATCCGAGTCTATTATCATTCAAAAGTTAAATATCGGGGGGAAATGCTGTATTTGACGAGTTATTCAGGTTTAGCGTGAATAAGTTTTTCCTCTGAATTTTTCCCCCGAACAAAAATTAGGTATGTATCTTCAAAAAAAGAGGAAATAATTCCCCGGAAATAGGTATCATGAATTACAATTGAAGAGAATTTTCCACGCAGTCGCGTTTTCCGCTTAAAAATATTTCCTCTTTTTTATTTTCCGCGAAATTATTTCCTCTTTTTTAAGATAGTTAATTTTTGTTCGGGCGAAAAATTCCGAGAGAAAATTTATTCACAATGCGCCGGATTATATTCAGTGTTATCGTGAATACATTTTCGCTCGGAATTTCGCCCCCCGAACAAAAATTAAGTATCTTAAAAAAGAGGAAATAATTTCGCGGAATGTAAATGGGTATCATGAATGACAATTCCGGAGCATTCTTAACGCAATCGCGATACTTAATTTTTCCCCGATGAATTTTTTCTCTATTTTTGAAGATACCTAATTTTTGTTCGGGGGAAAAATTCCGGGGGAAAATTTATTCACAATAAGCCGGAATAAATAGGGAAAAAATTCATCGGGGAAAAATTAAATATCGCGATTGCGTTGAAAATTCTCCTGAATTGTAATTCATGATACCTTCTTCTTTTCCACGGAATTATTTCCTCGTTTTGAAGATACCTAATTTTTGTTCGGGGGAAAAATTTCGAGGGAAAATTTATTCATGATAACCCTGAATAGCAGATTTTAATTTAATTTGCCTTTAGTAATAGTGGGTGCGTGGGGCACAGTGGTTAGTGTGTCGGACCACTGCGCGTGAAGTTCAATGTTCGAATCCCAGAAAACACTAAAAAGTTGTTTTATGGTCCCTCCTTTCGTTAACGTTTGACAACATATATTTGTTGTCTCAAATGCTCTTCGGATACGACACAAAGCCGTAGGTCCCTCTTATTCCTGGAAAAAATATAGTGCACACAACACGAGTGGTTGGGAAAAGCTAGGCTTTAGACACTTAATGAGCTGTTGCCCCAGATTTATATTATATAATGGTAATAGGCCCGTAAATTCTGTTTCCTTTGTTTAATTATGATCTCCATATACAGTGCACGAAATAAATATAGCGTACAAGACATATTTTAATGTAACACATTTTTATATACAATATTTATTTTTCATTTAATTTTTTTTTATAAACTTAATAGAAACAAAGCAATATAATAAAACATTAAGTTTAAAGATTCATCATAAACTTGACACAAAAAAAAAAAACATTGCGATTTAGTTCAAACGAAATAATTAAAGCGTACAACTTGAAAAAAACAATGTTTTTATTAATAAAACACCAAATCTTTTATTTTTAATAATCAATATGATCTCCGTTCTTTTGAATAACATAATTCATGCGACGAGGCATTGAGTCAATTAAATTATTTAATGTTAAAAAGTCGAATTTTGTACACTCCTCGTTAATCGCGTTGTGGAGCTGCAGTAAAGTGTCAAATTGACGGCCATTTGTATAAACTTTTTGCAGCAAGATGCCTCAACGATTTTCGATTGGGTTAAGATCAAGACTAATGGCCTACTATTCCATTAATGGTACATTCCTTGATTTTAAGAAATCTTTGGTAATTGCGGCGCTGTGTATGGTTGCATTGTCCTGCTAAAAAGTCCAATTATCCCCCAAAATATTTTCTTCAAAATGAATCAGAACATCGTCCAAGAGTTCGACATACTTTTCGAAATTCATCCTATGGGAGATAAGGCACATTGGAGACTTTCCATGGTAGCTAAATGCAGCCCATACCATAAGCGAGCGTCCCTGGAAATTACGCGAATGACGAGTTTCTCGCTCAGTTCTTAGATCCCTCCAATATTTTTGGCAGTCATCAAGCCCATCCATATTACATTTTTTCTCACCACTAAAAATGATGAATTTCCGTTGCTCTTACGAAAACTGCGAATCCCAAATTTTTTGTCCTGTGGCGTGCCTGAAAAGCTTATGTTCATGTGCACTTTTTTGGTACTTCAGATTGTCATCCTTTTTTAGTATCTGTTGAATTCTGCTTGTTGTTACCGGAAGAGATAATTTGAGCCTTATTTAAGATGGACTTATGTTTTTATTGACTGCCAAATGTTTTATTGCCCGGATGTCCCTGCTGTTAATCATGGGTGGCCGCCCGGATCGTCTTCTTTTGTCGTAATTTTCGCTATCTTTTAGAAAATTGAAAATGGTCTTTTTATTTCGGTTTAATTTTACAGCGATTTGCCTAATTGTCTTTCCGCTGTCTCTCATTTAAGCGCGTTCTTCAATAGTCAATGTTGGTCCTCGTTGCATTCTTAAGAATGACGTCCTAATACTGATTATATCTTCACCTTAATGAAGCACTTTATACATAATTAATAGGATCACTTACCACTAAAAACTTTTTAGCAATTTAAAAGAATTATCCACAAAATACCCTTCAATAACGACAGTCAAACTCATTGTACGCTTTATTTATTTCGTTCTACGCCAGAAAAATATTCAAGAAAATGCCAGATAACGGTACATGAATAAAGCGTTAAATGCAGAAAAGAATTTTTTTCATTCATTCATGCATATTTAAACCTAACTTACAGTTTAAAAGCAAATAAAAGTTATTAAATTTCCAAAAAAGAGATCATGTTCTTGTGTACGCTATACTTATTTCGTGCACTGTATTATCTCTCATTTTTTTTCGCTGCAATTTCCCGTGATAATGCTGAGTAAGGGTGGGTCTTTTTTAGGAATTAAATAGGAGGCAATAGGCTCGATGTTTGATGAAGAGAAAGAGGAACAGAATCCAATGTCAAATTCTTCCATGTAGTTTCTAGGCACCATCTTTCGTAGTTGGTGAGAAGCTATCTCATTAGATTTGTGGCCTCAAGCAATAACCGCTTAAGTCGATTTTTATAGTTTCGCAGAAAACGAGTTTGAAATTTTTCCTTTTCCCAAATACCTATGAGATTTTGCTACATCGGTCTTGTTTCATTGCTTACAACTCGGTAACTGCAGTATAGAGAAAAGTAAAAAAAATGATGGCATAAACTTCAAATATTGGAGCGTCTTCTGGCATCCTTAAGTCCATTCCGTCATAACTCCACTTAAGCGGTTATCGCTTGAGACCACAGTTATATTCCCTAAGCCTTGGCATTAACAAAACTCTATTTCTCAACATATTTTTCTGTAAAAATTATAAAATTTACTGATGAAATAAACATATTAATTAAGCATAAGAAATTTGTGATTTTTCGTTTAAATTTATATATATCTAAATTAAGTTCAATAATGAATATGCCTCAAATTGTTTTTCTATTTTATTTAACTGAACTTTTTATTTTCTTACAAAATACAAAGCAACGGTCCTAAGTGCGAACAGTGATTCCTGAATGTTTTTTTTTTTTTTTTTTGATAGAAATGCATATTTATACATATTTCATACAAAACAACTCAACAAACCTACAGAAAAACAAGCAAAAAAAAAAATATATGGTTTTCGACAGAAAAATATAGAAAATAGTTAATATAGATATACATATTGAAAAAAAAATAGAAAAATAATTAAAGCCAAAGATTTTCTTTCAACCCACTCTAAAAAAAAAAAGAAACATATGTACATTATTTTGTGAAAAATATATTTAAAAAATAAAAAAAAAAAAGAGTCAGGAATATATTTTTCTAGTTGAATTACAAACTACAAAAGAAATGAATCAAAGTTTCAAAAGCACAAAATATACTGTAATAAATAAAAAATAAAAATAAAACATACATATATGTACACTACATACATACATAAAGTGAACGAAGAAAAGAAAAAGGAATAAATATAAATAATGTTGCTTTGGTTAAGAAATAGTAAAATAATGAATATTGTTCGTAAATGCGTGTATCGCAGAACTTTGAAAATAAAATACTAAACTCTAAAGTTTTCAATGTAAAAAAAAATTAAAAGAAATAGCAATTATAGTATACGGTTAAGAAGACAGACAACCATGTAAAAATACACTGCGGGTCACTAGATTAGAAGTAGACAACTTTGGGATATAAAATTGATATCTCTCCAGTTATATACCAGGAAAGAAAAAGGGAATGATTCTGAAAGTCAGAGTAGTTTGTGTTTAATACAAAGTATATTAAAAAAAAAAAAAAAAAAATGCAGAACAAGATAACGGTACCCTGAAGACTTTTTTGAGATAAGAGTCAGAATGGCATGCTTTTAAAATGTTTCATAAGATTAGAAGCACCTTAAAACTGAATGAAAAAAATACATTTCTTAAAAATTCTTCATAGACACTATGTGCCCGGTGCTCATAATAGTGTGCGATTTAACTCACCAAACAATACCTCCCTTCTACTGGTTTACTACGACTAAATTTCCTTATCAAGTAGTTTTAGTTTCAAAAATATTCGCATTGGACTAGTAGCTTTACAGCAAAAGCACCTCCAAAAACCCGCCATAAAATGCGGCTGGTCCTTATTGCGTTAAATCGAACGGTTTCGTTCATTGTAGTAGGTTTGTCTCGACCGGAATTTGGAGCATAATGTTGTTGCAATGACCATGTGGACGAATACGGAGTTTTCGAGCGAATTTCGTTATTTCGTCATCGACGGTAGTTACTCCTAAGTCTCTGTGGATATCATTGTCTCTGATATACCATGGCTATGACTATTAGCATTTTGTTTTGGAAAGATTGTAGGATATCTCTATTGGTTCGGTTTAGTACAACCCCAAAGTTGTATACCATACGTCCTTACTTACTTACTTACTTAAAGGGCACCCGACCATTGGAGAGTCTCTGCCTGAGACACGGCTGCCTTCCATCTCTGCGATCCCGGGCACGCTGCTTCCAGTTGTGGAAGTTTTCTGGCATTCGCGACAGCTTGGTCTTTATACCGGCGGTTCGGCCTTTTTTGCCATCTCGAACTTGGAGGCTGAGGTTCGAAGATTCTCTTGGCTGGAGCGTTGTTGTCCATTCGCTCGATGAGGCCGAGACAATGCAGTCGACGTGCCTTTGCTTTTTGGACTACATCCACATCCTGGTACAACTCATAGAGTTTGTGGTTGTATCTTCTCCTCCATTCGCCCTCCTTGCATGTGGGACCTAATATCCGACGAAGTATTTTTCGCTCAAAGGTACCCAATATTTGCTCTGCTTTCCCACTTATCGTCCAGCGCTTGGCGCCATAAAGCAAGTCTGGTAAGATGAGCCTTCTGTAGAGCATTAATTTGGTCCATCGAGTTAGGAGTTTTGAACCCAGTTGTTTTGCCAAACCGAAGTAGCAGTGGTTTGCTAAGGTTATTATTCATCGGATCTACACGAAGGTGGTATTTATGTTTACTCCGAGGTAGGTAAACTCCTTAACTACCTCGAAGTTGCAGTCATCAACAGTGACGTTCTGTCCAAGGTTGTTAGCAGATCATTTTTTGTTTGTTGGTGTTGTCAACATATGGTGTGTTTTCGTGAAAACTATGCAAAGCAAAGTGAAAGCTTCTCCATTAAACGATTCCAAGTCAATCTGGTTAACAACTTTTTTTATTGTTTGAAGATTGGTGTTTGAATTGAAATTGAAGTCAAAAGTATGAAAAAGTTGTGCTTAAATGTATGAAATACTACTGAATCATTCAAGTTGAATGAAAAGGCTTTTCTCAGCGAAAAAGCTCTTCCCTTCCATCCCAACTCATTTTTGACTGAGAAAAATAGCTAAAGTGATTCCAAGTCACTTTGTGTTGTTGTACTATGTATTAAATCTTACTTCGCTGTGAAGCAACATTTCACCAAAACGCACCAATAGTCTTGCCCTCATTTACTTCAAGCCCTACTCATTTCGCCTGCTCTTCAATTGCCGTAAATGCCTCTACAACGGCTTGCCGGGATCTTCTGATGATGTCAATATCGTCCGCGTATCCCAGCAATTGGATGGATTTGTGAAAGATAGTGCCTTCCGAGTTTTCGCCTGCCCTACGCACTATCTGCTCAAGCTCAATATTGAAGAAGTCACATGACAGCGCATCTCCTTGCTGGAACCCGGTGAATATTTGGAAAAGTTCAGAAGACCTGTTTTAAAGTTGCACAGAACATCGCATGTTTTCCAGCGTTACGTGACACATCTGGATAAGTTTTGACGGTATCCTAAATCGGGCCATCGCTTGGCAGAGTTCAAGACGATGAATGGTGGCATAAAGCAGCTTTAAAGTCGATGAAAATGTGGTGAGTTTCGACTTGATATTCGTTGGTCTTTCCAGAATTTGTTCAGTGAGAAAATTTGGTCTATTGTCGATCTGCCGGGTCAGTACTGGTATGTGCCGATTAGTGTAATGCAGTAAGGTTCTAGACGTTCACACAATACGTTGGATAGGTTCTTATATACGACATTTAGCAGGGATATACTTCGATAATTCTTACAAGACATAGGATCGCCTTTTTTGAAGATGGGGCATATATACCTACACCATACATCCAAACAGGTTTTAGCACTTGCTTGTACGAGTATAAAAGCAGTTTGTTATATATATGCTTACTTTGGAATGTCTTGCAAATAGCCAATACATTTGTCTGAATCTATTTTCAAGCTCGTCGGGTTTCTTTTTAATGTGCGACTTCCGTTTGAGTTTCGCGTCTAGGGTCATTCCTAGATACTTTGCCTCGTTTGCATACGGTATGATTTGGTTTCGTTGAGAGCAATGCGCCAAATCTTTGTCCACTCGTAAATTTTGCTCGAAGCTCGTTGGAGCTTTACAATTGCTGATTCGAATGATTTATCTGTTATTAATATAGCTGTATCGTCCGCGAACGTAGCTACGATAGCGCCTTCTTCTTGTGGATTATCCTGAGTATAGAGTAAGATCAAGACTGGACCAAGAGCACTTCCTTGCTGTACTCCGGCATCGATTTCCTTAAATTCGGAGTATTCCGACGTCCAGAAAAGCGCTAGAACATGCCTTTTTCTCCTCTAAGGTTTTTTTTTTGTTTCATTTGTCATTCTATAAACCTTATCAAATGTGGAATGCCTGGTTCTGAAGCCGAATTGATGGTCTTTTAGGAAAATTTAGTTTTTATTTCAAATTTGTACTCCAGGTATAATTTTTCAATAATAAGTAGGCCCAAATTTTTTTAAATAACTTCAAAAAATCGATCCTTGAGGGAATTGTACAATGAGGCCAAGTAGTCGAGTGAAATCTCATGCCAGGCAAGTTTAATGGCATCGGACAGCGCTTCCTTACCATCGTATTGCTTTCCACCTTTGTATACTTTACGTGTAAGCCAGCCCCAACCATTTCCTATGATGTTAAGGTCTGGCGAATAGTAGCAGTATTTTGACTGGCAACAAACGATTTAACAACGCGAGCGGTGTATATACGAGCGTTTATTCATTCATTCATTCATTTTCAATGGCCCGCTAATCCTTTATGCGGGTCGCGGGGGTAGGATGCTCAGGTGGACTCTCCATCCTTCTCGATCCTCCGCCATTGACTCCAATTCATCAGGGGGAATCCCTAAGCGGCTCCAGGAGAGATGTCGGACTTGATCCTTCCGCGAAGTCACCTACCTGATGGCACGGCAACCATGGCGCATCTTGGAAGCCGGTCTGGGGGCATACGCACTACGTGACCAAACGATCAAAGCTTAGATCGTTCCATTCGGAGAAGGTGTTGCGCACTCGATCCCTACGAGTTATTCCAACAACACCGCGAAGGAACCTCATTTCGGCAGCTTGTATCCGCGATCTTATTCTTTCGGTCACTACCCAAATTTGATGACCATAGGTGAGAGTTGGAACATACACCGAGTTAAAAACCAATAGCTTAGCTTGAACACTAAGTTCGGCCTTCCTTATAACAGATTGGCCAAGCTCTCTCAAAATTGATCTAGCCTGACCAATTCTATAGGATAACTCGGCATTGCTCCTCCCATCACTCGTGAATAAAACCCCGAGGTACTTAAACTTCTCCACCTGCTTCAGTGGGACTCCACTAACATGCAGAGTGCACTGAATGGGCTTTTTGGATACGACCATTACTTCCGATTTGTTCACGTTGATCTTCATTCCAGCATCATCACAAACGGCTACAAACCTTTCGGGTGCGCGCTGAAGTTCGATTTGAAAGGTCCCAAGGATGACCAAATCATCCGCAAAGAGCAGATGACTAATCCTTACGTCTCCCGCTTTGAAACATTCCCCGCCACGGCTGCGCTGTAACATCCAATCCATATATACAATTAAGAGGAGAGGTGACAAAACGCACCCTTGGCGGAGTCCAACGCCCACAGTGAAAGGTATTGATTTAACACCGTTTATCCGAACACAGCTTCTATAGTTTGTATATAGAGACTGAATCGCCCTTAACAGAGAACCATCAATCTCATACTCCTGCAGAACACTCCAGAGTTTGCCTCTATGAACCCTATCATATGCTTTTTCCAAATCCACAAAACAAGTGTAGACAGGTTTAGCATACTCCCAGGCCTTCTCAAAAACCATTCTGAGAGTGAATAACTGGTCGGTTGTGCTTCTACCGAGACGAAAACTGCACTGCTCATCCCCCAAACAGTCCTCAACCACAGCTCTGGAACGCGGTTTCTAGCACCTTAGCGAAGACTTTTCCAGGGAGACTTGAAAGAGATATACCCCTATAGTTCGCGCAATCTCTTTTGTCCCCTTTTTTTAAAAAGAGAAACTACCACCCCCGTTTGCCAATCACCAGGTATTTCACCGCATTCCCAGGCCACTTTAATGACACGCGAGAGCCATTGCACTCCCTCTTTACCTAAAGCCTTGAGCATTTCTGGCCGAATATCATCCACACCAGCAGATTTGTCAACTTTTAGCGCTTTGATCGCCAAAGTTACTTCCTCTACCGTAGGACTACTTTCCGCCCAACTGTCGACCATAGGTCTGTCATCTTCGGTGCCCTGTTCGGGATTGAGCAATTCTAAAAAGTGCTCGCTCCATCTGCGTAAGATATCCTTCTCATTGGAAAGAAGTGTACCGTCTTTGGATTTAACTCCTTCAACGATATTGAACTTTTTTCCTCTGAGTCGGCGAACGGTCTGCCAGAACATCTTATTTGCAGATCTGTGGTCACGTTCCAATTTTTCGACAAACTCCTTCTAAGACTGTTCTTTCGCTGTTTTCCTAGCTTATTTGCAGGTTCTTGGCGCCTCAGTGTACCGATTTCGAGAATCGAAGTTCCCCAAGTGAATCCACACCTTAAAGCCTGCTCTCTTCTTCTCTCTGATGGCTTCTTGAACTCCGGGCGTTTTAAACCAAGCAGTTCTTTTCTCACCACCAGCCGCCACACCAAGCCGATTTACTCCAAAAACATCTCCTGCAGAGGCAATAACCGCTGTTGAAAACAGTTGCCATTCTTCCTCTACATTTGATGGAACAGTTGGAATTCGTTCAAACCTTTCAGATATTTGCCGCGCAAATGTCTCCCGTATCTCATCGTCGTGTAACCTCTCCTATCGTATGCGTGTAACCATCCTTGGTTTACGCTTTGGTAGGGGAGGCTCTCTCTCGCTAAGATACAACTTGCACAGCACTAAGTGATGATCAGTTGACAGTTCGGCCCCTCTCAATACGCGAACATCACAAACCATTCTCTTCCGACACGATGGTACCACAAAGAAATCAATCAGCGACTTCTGCTGAAGACTCTGACGGTACCATGTGTATTTGTGAATTATTTTGTGTGGAAAGATAGTGTTCGTGATGGATAAGGCATTTTCACAACAAAAATCTAACAACTTCTCTCCGTTTGCGTTTTGATCAGAATCACCGTTCGTCCCAATCACACTCCCCCACGTCATAACATCTACACCCATATGAGCATTGAAGTCACCCATGACTTGGGAACGCCATGGGAACGTTTCCTTTTTAAATTTGTTTCGTACGCTATTGGGTCCTTTAAATAATTTCCAATAGCATGATCATTTCAATTCATCTGCCAGCGATAGCACTCTTAGACAAGCCTTCCGAATGGTAGAACATCTATTGTTGCCCTTTCTGACAATACCAAACATTTTCTTTACCCATTTTTGAAGAAAAAACAAGTCTTTCTATTTTACAAAATTTACTTTTTTTAAAAAAAAATGAAATCACTTCGGGAACAACGATAGCTCTTTGATTGCTTATAACCTTATGAACCAATTTGAATGCATTTCATTCTGACTCGTTTGCTAAAAAGGTCTGCAAGACACCATTAGCTTGCTCTCTTCCCATTTTAAATTTGCTGGCTTAGTAAGCTCATACTACTCTCTCTTTCACCACAAAGGTTTTTTTTTATCGATGTCGTATAACGGTTGAAAGATTATTTTCACTTGTCACAATCATTTCCTTCTAATCTAGTGAAATGCGGTGTATCTATATTTTTATATATAATTTCTTTAATTTGCTTACATTTCTTTTTTTTTTTTGTTACTATACTTTACGTTCTTAATTTTAAAATATTACTATAATTTTGATTCTAATCAAAAAGATATACAAGTATTGTATATTATTCTCAAAATTGACAAGATCTACTTTGAACAAAAAATAAAAAAGAAAATCATTAATATTTGTTAAAGTGTCCTTACATTATGCTCTTTACAACAAAAGGACTTACCAACAAATGTACGTCGTTAAATTAAAAAGAAAAAAAAAAAGCCAGAACACACATAAAATTGTCTTAAATCAAATTTTAAATGTTGCTTCAAAATGCAAAAAGACTGTCTGTTCAAGAATTACTCATAACAGAAAAATGTTAAACAAATGAAATTCTTAACATTTAATCGGCTTTTTTAATGTGCAATGATTGTCTTTGAAAAAACAAAAAAAAAAAACAAAAAAACGAAAAACAATCAAATAAAACGTACTTACAACACTTAGCATTTGACAGTGTTAAAAAGTTTAAATCCATGTTTAAATCTAAATCTAAATCTAAAGCCTTAACACGAAAATTAAAAAAAAACGTTCTTCTTTCTACGTAGACATTAAATAAATTATATAAGACGAAATCCTTATCGAGTCTCTATGTCGTTATAATTATATTTAACAAAAAAAAAAAAGTAATAATTTATAATACACGGAGAAGGCTGATTTTAGTTCTCATTACTGAAAAAACAAATCGTTAGTTGTAAAAATTTGTTCGAACTACACAAAGCTGTAGACAAATTTATCATATCACGTAAAATGTTTTATGTCGAAAAAAACAAAACAAGTAAATAACAAAAGAAACAACAACAAAACTCGAAAAAAAATAAAATGCATATACATACATATGTAAAAAGAATATCGTTGCCTCTAAATACTTTGTACGAAGTGCTAATTAAAAATAAATGAAAATGCATTTACACAACACCATTGCAATGATTTAATCTCTAATACTTTAGTCTTAACAAAAACCAACATCAGAAACTAGAAGAAAAGACTATAAATATTAGTTTTAAATTTTAAGCGCATCTAACTTAAAAAAAAAACAAAAAAAAAACAAATTTTAAAACCAATCCCTACGAATACACGAAATTAACAAAAAAAAAAAAGAAAAAAGAAGAATATCTACAAAATTCTTTTCTTTATTTTAATTTTTTTTTTTTCAAATTATTATCACTGCCAGAATTTTTTCAAATTGTATATATAATTTTTATTTTTATTTTTTTTTTAATAAAAATAAGACAACGTTCTTTAAGTATAAATATATATAAAATATGTACTCGTTAAAGTTTAAAAAACATACTTCGTATGTACATATATACACATATATTAATCGGTTATCGTAATTCTAAAAAAATTGGCTATTTAAAAATAAAACATATATTTAAAGATATATTATTAAACATACACATTATAAAAAATATATTCGAAAGAAAAAATTTAAAATACTAAAATCTAAAATTTGTAAGAACGAAAGTCGTCCAATTCAAGAACAGCAAGTGCATGCACTTCTCTTAAAAACAAAAAATTAAAACAAAAACAAACTCAAAATTGGTGCAAATATAATTATATAATAAAATATTTTATTCTCTTATAAAAAAAAAAAAAAAATTGAAATCTAAAAATTCCTCAACGTTATTATTATTGTTTTGTTCAAAAATATATATATATATATACATATATTCCTTTCGAAATGTTTGAGTTCTATTTTGATTGCCAAACCAGAGACGAATCCAATGGTGAATGGTAGAAGTGCTGGTCACTTCAGATGATTCTGAGCAAACTCTCAAACGCGTTTCGATTTTACATTTATTGAATTTCTTACACATGCTGACTAAAATTGTTCACTAAAATATATGTTTGACATAATCGGTCTTAAGGTGGGGTATATTGGAATAAGTGTTAGGGATTATAGATATTTCCATACATATGGGCATGTTCAGAGACTATAGCTTGACGTGCGTCACGAAATTTCCAACCACGAATTTTGTACTAGGTTTTATTAAATGCACATTCACCAGCGTTCTTCTTCTTCTTCTTCCTATTTCAGTGAGGTTAAAGCTTTGGCAAACAGAGGGCGTTTTTGACGCCGCGGTAAGATTATGGGTGAATTCAAAAAACGGTGCAGTGTTGCGGCAACAGAACAGGGTTTCTGTTGCTGTTTCCTTGCTACTGCACTATTGCTGTTGACCTGCGCAATTTATTTCGACATTTATGAACGATTGTGTTGTAATGGTATGTACAATAGGAGAAATTGGAGAATGTAGTAAAAATATTTACATACATTATATAAATAGATCATTAACATTGTTAAACGTTTACCTTTCATCCGTTTCTCACTTGGAAAAAACAAACAAGAGCTCAAAACAAAGGAAGGCAACAGCAAAACAATTGTTGCGCAGTTTGCTCTTCTTTGACGTTTGGTTGCACAGATGTTGCAAAATAAAAATTCTTAATTTGAGCAACACTGCCAAAATGTTGCTTTTTTGAACTTGTTGCTTTATTGTTGCTGCAGCACTGCCGCAATACTGTATTTTTGAATTTGGCCTATTTTAACGTGACGTTCTGGCCGCCACCGTTCGTGGATAATACGTAAACAAATTGCAACTGGGACACAATACGAGAGCAATATAAAATCACTTCGAACGTACAGCGTCAATAAATAATCTGTAGTTTATCACCACGCGTTACAGAACTCCGAACAAGATGGCACGCAGGCGTGGTTGACGCCCTATGCCCCCCCCCGAGGGGTTAAAGGATCTAATGAATATTTATCACAACGCAGTGTTTCAACGCCGCGGTGAAATCAACGTGATGTTGAAAACGCGCTCTATATGACAGGGGATATGTACATCCCTATCATGAAATCCGTTGGAGTTTCCCTTCACCTATTCGATTCACGTGAAAATAAATGGGCGCAGTGGCGTAAGTGGTTAGTGTGTCGGATCACTACGCATGAGGCTCCCAGTTCGAATCCCAGAAAGCACCAACAAGTTTTTTCACGGTCCCACCTCTCGCGAGCGTCTGACAAATATCCGAGAGTATTGTTGTCGCGAAAAAGCTTCGCAAATCGCCGTTCGGAGTCGGCATTAAACTGTAGGTCCCTTCCATTCGTGTGAAAAATATAACTCACACAACGTCTGACGTCTGACAAATATCCGAGAGTATTGTTGTCACGAAAAAGCTTCTCAAATCGCCGTTCGGATTCGGCATTAAACTGTAGGTCCCTTCCATTCGTGTGAAAAATATAGCACACACAACATGAATGGTTGCCCTGGCACTTTAAAGAGCTGTTGCGCCAAATATTTGTATTTGTTTTTTATCTTGGGATCCGTCCGATAATCTTCCTAAACACATGTGTGGTTTGTAAACATTCCGGAAAAAAAAATAAATTTTGTGTGGAAATGGATAGCGTTGCATTGATTTTTAATGAAAGATCATCTTCAGACAGAAGATGGCGCTCTCAGTTAAGAGCAAAAACGGAAAATATTTTGGAACTATCAGAAGCAACGTACGGATTTCCTACACCAAAACCAAATCCGCAATGAAACAGCTGCGGATGTCAAATGCATGGGGAGATTCGATCCGTTCATTTTCCATGATACGGTGAAACTCATTCACGACATGTGAATGGTTCACGTCTGCGGATTGCACAATGGAATTTTTTCATTATTAGTGGATCGTTCCCCCCGATGGGTTCCACGATAGGGGTGGTATTGCAATTGCTGTATATTACAACGCGGCATTAAAACGCGCTCTGATGACTAGGTCTTTGTGATCTGAAAACAAGCGATCATAACCCTCCCACTTTACTGCATTTCTACTGATCCGTCTGTCGGGTTCGCCTGTTTGACCTCAAAAAATATCGGAAGGCCTCCTGATTTTGGATCACTTCGTTACTGAGACAAGCCAAATGCCGGTGTCGTTGCATTTGTGTAATCTAGGCCTGGGGCCTTATTTTGTACTGCTTTCGGATTCGGATTGCCATTCGAAAATGTAGTCCGATTCTAAAATGAATGGATATTTTGTATTTTTCTCGGATTGGGTGTAAGTGCTTCCAACTTAAAATCAAACATTTCGGAAAGTTAGATTGTCAAACGTCTATCAAACGTCACTTAAATTACTTGGAAATTGAGTTTGTATACATTTGCTATAGAAACGCAATACAAAATAAGGCCCCTGACTTTCTTTCGCGATATCTTTGGTACACTCATTGATATTGCCTTACTAACGGAGCTCAAATGATCTTTCCTTTCACCATGGCAATACCAGCTGATCCGGTCGCGCTCTATTTTGCGTGAGATGGTTTCTTTGACGCAAGGGCTTCCGCGGATCTTCAAACTTCTTATTCGATCAAGGTTTGTCACTCTTGCTGTCTTGCGAAGCTTCTTCATCTAAGCTGCCGTTAATTTACCCTCATACGCTTTGTATATTGTAAACCGTATGTGAGTGCTAGATGCACAGCGGTGATGTAGAGTCTTTCTTTCAGCAGGGGGTAGCGGAATTTTTCCGTCCCTTCATCCGCCCTACACTTACGCGGTGATTGATGTCTTCATCCCAGGTTGCTTCGCTATTGATCATAGATCCCAGGTATTTAAACTTTTCACACTTGATTGAACAGTGTTCTATTTAAATAAATATGTGGAATAGGTCTGTGCCTGTGGGCGCCGTGGCGTAAGTGGTTAGTGTGTCGGATCACTACGCGCGAGGTTCCAAGTTCGAATCCCAGAAAACACCAAAAAGTTTTTTCACGGTCCCACCTCTCGCGAGCGTCTGACAAACATCTGAGAATATTGTTGTCATAAAAAAGCTTCTCAAATCGCCGTTCGGATTCGGCATTAAAAACTGTAGGTCCCTTCCATTCGTGTGAAAAATACAACGCACACAACATGAGTGGTTGCGAGAAGTTAGGCCCTGGCACTTTAAAGAGCTGTTGCGCCAAATATTTGTATTTGTAATAGGCCTGTGCAGATCAGAGTACAGGCGAACAAGTACTCAGTCTTTTTTGGACTAATGCGGTACCCATTTCCCTCCAAAACGTCCACCCACACATCAAGTGCTCGGTGCAGAGATGTAGGATCCTCACTTATGGCAGCTCCATCGTCAGAAAAGAAATATGTATGTACCTTGGCGTCCGTCACTTTACCTTCAAGCAGATAATCAAGGACTGCAATAAAGAGCAATGGACTTCAGATGCTTCCCTGCTGCGCCCCGACTTTGTTTGGGAACTCTTCGGTTACTTCAGCGGGGCATCTTACTCTTGTCTTTGCTCCTTCGTACAAGTCCATGATCATCTGTACATAGGTTTCTGGAACCCCTCGACGTCTTAGCGCCACCCAGGATATTCACCATCCTTCTTCTTCTTCTTCCTATTTCGGCGAGCTTATGATCCGAAAACAAGGGATCATAACCCTCCCATCCTATTACCCTATTACATTACCCGATTTGAGTATTTTTTATTCGCTATTCACCACACATGCATATCTGAATATATAATTCGTCCGATCTAAACTAGTTGGACATCAAAAAATGGTTTACTGGGCAAAGTTACTACATACTCACAGGATTTGCTCGTAGAGCAAGGAAATCGTCGAGAAGCATATCCAACCATTCTCGACGTCTGTAACGGCAGCAGTCAGCGCATTTCTTACGAATCGTTGTAGCCAGGTCTGTCAGACTTGCAGAAGAACGTACAAATATAATTTTAAATTTTAAATCCTGTGGCCTCAAGCGATAACCGCTTAAGTCGAGTAATAACAGAATTGACTTAAGGCTGCCACAAGACGCTCTAATATTCAAAATGTGTGCCATACATTTTGTAGAGTAATCCTATTGCATTTGCCTTTCCATGCCTTCAGTAAGACAGGCCCAGCGAAATTAACACTCGAGTTTAGGAATGGCTGAGCTATTTCAATCCGCAAGGAGGGCAGTTGTCCCATTTTTTTGGGTAGACTTACTAGCACGTTGCTTATAGCAGGGTAAGCATTTAAAAATGCACTGTTTAACATATGTTCTGAGATCGATTACCCAGTAAGTACTCTTTAACGTTGCTAGCATTAGTTGCTGTCATCCATGACAACAATTTATGTGAAGATTATGAATAAGAAGATTGGTGAATGTATGGTTTCTCGGAAGGATGATGGGATGTGCTTAAGAATACAGCAATTTAGCGTTTTCTAGAAGGATCCCGTCCTCGTCTAAAAATCGGATCAAACGCTGTAATCCGCTTTTCTTAAGTGGTAAGTCTGTCCGCAAAATGGACATCGTTTGCGGATAGATACCCAAGCTGCCTTAGAGTTGGATTGTTGAGGTTCGAAATAAATCTTAAGCGGCATGCTGTGACCTTTGTCATTCTTTACAATGAGGAAAACTTATTGAAATATGGGTTCTGCTGAAACTTTACAAAATGAGACAAACATGTACTAAAGATGTGGGTGGGTGTATACCTAGGATTGATTGGTTAGTTACTAGGTTGGTCATGACGACCGACGTTTTTTTCTGTGCTTCCAAATCTGTCAGCTGGGTTATACTTCGAAGCTATTTGACGCCAAATGTTTGAATTTGTAAGAACCTGTGTCTCAGCGATCCGATTCCCTACAAATGTCGTACGAGAGTTTGATGAACCTTGAGTCCAAGCTAAAACGATTTTAGAACCGCACCATGCAAATATATTACATTCTTTCAGTTCCATCGTTTTGACAACAAACGACAACAATTTTGCCAATAAAACAGCTCCGCAAAGTTTTAGTCGGTGGGCGCCGTGGCGTAAGTGGTTAGTGTGTCGGATCACTACGCATGAGGTTCCAAGTTCGAATCCCAGAAAACACCAAAAAGTTTTTCACGGTCCCACCTCTCGCGAGCGTCTGACATACGTCCGAGAGTATTGTTGTCACGAAAAAGCTTCTCAAATCGCCGTTCGGATTCGGCATTAAACTGTAGGTCCCTTCCATTCGTGTAAAAAAATATAACGCACACAACATGAGTGGTTGCGAGAAGCTAGGCCCTGGCACTTTAAAGAACTGTTGCGCCAAATATTTGTATTTGTAAAGTTTTAGTCGAGCTCATGTCATTTTCTTCAAGGACGCTACCTTCGTTTTAGCCAGAAGTAGATTTGTTTTGATTGTTCAAAACCCTCAAATAAAAGGCTGCCGCGTATATCTTCTCAGATGCGTCAGTAAAACCGTGAACTTCGACCATGGATTTTGAGTTCGTTAACATCCAGCGCGGAATTTTCAACTTCTCATATCATCGCGAAGTTTGGTCCACACCTCGTTTACTTCATTGGGCAACTCATCGTCCCATGCTACTTCTGTCTTCCAGAGCTGTTGAAGGATTAACTTCGTAGAAATTATGCTAGGTGAAATCCATCCCAATGGATCGAACAGCCGAGTGGTAGCGGAGAGAACTGTACATTTGGTAGCCTTATCATGTGATGTCATCATGCTAACCTTGAGATTAAAACTGACTTTGGCGAGATTCCACTGAATGCCTAAAGTTTTAACACAAATCTTATCATTAAACGAGATGTACGAGGGCAAGGTGAAAAGTTCTCGGCCTGACAATGAAAGACTACGATTTTCAGTTAAAAAATGATTTTATTTTTCTACATAATCTCCCTTGACTTCAACACACTTAGTCCAGCGTTTCTCCAACATCAGGAGTGAAATCCTCTAAGGTGATAGTTGATAGTCACATTTTTGACAGTCAAAATTGATGATCACACTTTGTTAGCTCTCCGTAAAACGATCGCAAAAAGGTGATGATCACGCTGATGGTCGCCTTAGAGAGAGCAAAAGGGATGATTGTGATCGTCAACAATCAACTATCACCTTAGAGGATTCCACTCCAGTATTCCTTCTTGGCAGTGAGAGTCTGGAAGGCTGTGAAAATATTCATCTACGGCCCTCTCAACACTGCATAGGATGCGAAGCGCTTCCCAGAAACAAATTTCTTCAAGTTTGAGAACAGATGAAAGTCTGAGGGTGCCAAATCAGGTGAATAGGAGGGATGGCCGAGCAAATCCCATCGCCAAACATGTGCATTGTCCTGGTGAAAGATGATTTCTTTCTTCTTCAAAACAGGCCTCTTCTGGCGAATTTTGGCATCCAGCTGGTCAAGAAGGTTGGAGTATTCACGTGTAATTGTTCTGCCTTTCTCAAGGTAATCAATTAACAGGATCCCTTTCGCATCCCAAAATACATTGGCCATGACCTTTCCAGCAGATGCGATCGATTTCGCTTTCTTTGGTGCTGAACCACTGCTTCGACTGCTGTTTCGTTTCTGGCGTGTAGTGGTGGACCCATGTCTCATCCATGGTGTTGTGCCTCCCGCTCACCCACTCTTGTATTGCGCGGTATTTGCGAAATGCGGAATTAGCATTGTAAGTGTATTGCACTTCAGGTGATTGCTCGCGCTGAACCCAAATTGGAGTTTAAATTGCAATGTAAGCATTTTGCTTAATTGCTTGGACTTTAATTGGGTTCAGGTTGTGCAGGTTGTGCAATACACTGGCGCAGCAGTTCTGCATGTTGCGAATAACATGCGTAATATGAGTAAGTGGTTTGTCTCGACGCCTGCAAAACAGTGTACGACAGCCTCACTGCCGAACAAAAAATCGTGTTCTTTAATGTAATAAAATCGAAAATTCGTGAAGATATCCACAATTTAGTTCAGGAAAAAACTTTTGATGACTTTAAGGAATTTTCAAATTTTTTATTAGAATTGGTAGTTCCGAAAAAATTATATACGGACTATTATGAAGATCTCGACAGGTGCAAACAGTTGCCGGGCGAGACCCTTCACATGTTTGGCGTTAGACTGAAGCAAGCCTTATCAGTTTGTAAATTGATTACAAAACAACGCCATCCAGAACACAATGAAACGCTAATTGCAGATCTTGAGCAACGCGCTATTAAGGCATTCAAACTTGGGCTCCTAAGTAGACGTTTGCAAGACTCAATAGTCAACGAGTCGACGTCTAATTTAGAAGAACTCATCGAAAATTGTACCAAAATAGAAAAATTGTTCCAACAAATGGACAATAACTACATTGGTACAATTTCGAATGACACAAACTATTACCCACACTTTCAGAACCCCTCATTTTTAAACCAGAATTCCCAGTTTAAACAGGAACCCCTCTATCCTACGGACCCTAATTGGGTCTCTTAAAGCGACGATACAAGATCAATTTGCCTCATTTACAAAAACATTGCGGGATTTATCTGTATCAACTCGTCTATATCAAGAGAATGATCAGAGCAGTAGTGCGAAGTATATAGGGGCGGATAGTTGCAATGTAAATGCGTACCGCACTGTACCAGATGCATTTTGCTTATTCTGTAATAGAGCAAATCATACTATTGAACAATCTGATCACAGAAAAAATACTCCATTGTAAAATGTATGGCCATGACATGTCAAACTGTAGACCAAAGTTTGGGTTGCAGAATGCCAGGCCAAGACAAGATAGGTTTTTTTAACTCCCAAAGGTATAGACCCAATATAATTAATCAGAACACAAGTTACACACAACAATCTCATCCCAACACAAACAACCAACACACAAACTACAACCAAACCGCTCAAGGAAATAAATCCAAGTATGGTAGCAATCGTAATTCAAATTCTTTGCAATGTAACTATTGTCTTCGCCGGGGCCATTTAGAGAATTGCAGTTTTCTTAAAGAGAGACATAATAAGGAAAGGCAATCGGGAAACGAATAAGGGTATTCTCACAACGGCCAGTGAGGGACCCGATCGTCGCACAAAATCGGTCAGATCCCTATTGAATCGGTCCAAAGATTGCCGCGAAAATCGTTTGCGCATTTGATTTTGATCAGCATTCAGCAAATGCGGCACCCATCTTGCGCAGAGCTTTCGCATCCCTAAGTTTTTGTGCAAGATGTTTCGCACCCTCTCTTCCGATATACACAGCCTCAGCTATCTCACTCACCTTCACTCGCCTATCGTCCAACACGATATCATGCACTGTTTCGATGGTTTCGGATGTGGTTGCGGTTTTTGGCCGTCCTTCACGTGGGTCATCTTCGAGGGACGTGCGACCACGTTTAAATTCAGCTGCCCACTTTTTAACGGTTGACATGGAAGGAGCAGATTCCTCGTAAACTTTTGTCAACTTTGGATGAATATCCTTAGGAGTTAACCCATCCAAGACGAAGAATTTTATCATAGCACGATATTCAAGTTTATCCATTTTAACGAAAAACACGCAAGACGTCTACTGTATAAATTCGTGTAAACAAACTACTTGAGAGAACAAGTATAAACTTGTCATACGAACTAATAAGAAGTGCACCCAGGCAGGAAACATAAATTGTTGCTGATTGGAACGCTATCTCTGCGTCAGGCTGAGAACTTTTCACCTTTCCTTCGTATGTCAACCTCACAAAGCTCGTTTTTTTTTTTTTTTTTGTCGGGATAGGAAACACTCGACTGGAGCACTCAGACACAACTGGTCCATTGTACTGCCAGATAGCAAACCCTGTTTTACCCATTTTATTGGAATTTCCTTGACTTTCGAAGAAAGCCAAGCAAGCACTTCAGTGATGAGGAGCTTACAGTACCAGCACTCACCACATCCGCACCGAAGATCTGCCACCTGATACGAGCAAAGGCCGGACACTCACAGAGATAATGTTCCGCGGTGTCGTCGCTCTCTCCACAGGCGTCGCAGATTGTAGTGTCACTTAAGCCTAACACGTTAAGGTGCTTGGCAAAAGCGAAGTGGCCTGTCAAGACGCCGATAAGTTGTCTACAGTCTTTTCTGCTGAGAGACAGCAAGAATGCCGCTGATTTCTTACAGACGTCCGGGAGCATGCGTTTAGTCAACCTGCAACCTGGAGAGTCATGCCACACACAATTGTGCTCGTGAGAGACCCAATCGTCAATGGAAGCCCTAACCGAAGACTCTGGAAGACCCAACGCGTGTTCGGGACCTGAGAAAGCCTCCTCTGAGCCTTGTCTAGCAATCTCATCGTAGATCTCGTTCCCCAAGATACCAGTGTGACCTGGGACCCAGATAAGAGGCAGAGAATTCAGCCCTGCGACCGAGTTCAAAGAGTTTTTAGTTTCACGAACTATTTTGGAAGTGGTTAAAGGGTTAAGCAAGGCCTTAAGCGCAGCCTGACTGTCACTACAGACACAAATGCTACGTCCCTTCCACCTGTTCTTCACAACATAGTTCATGGCCATTAGGATTGCATAAGTTTCCGCTTGGAAAACAGACGCATATTTGCCTAAAAAACACAAAGCTCGTTACCCATGTGAGAAAGGAATTCTTCCGAATTGCTGATCCACTTTAGTGACCAATTCTGATCCGTAGACTAGGTCGTCGGCGCACATACCATATATCGCTTGGTGATTTCCGATGCAAGAGGGTAGGTTTCCCTTTGATCTGACGATAGTTGATGCAATGTCCTAACCGCTAAAAATGATGCTGGTGACACACCAAATGTTACCGTTTGCAAGGCGTATGTCTTCAAAGGTTTGTCGGTCTCACTTCTCCACAAAATTAGTTGGTAGTTGGAGTCTTCGGGATGAATCCGAATTTGTCGAAACATTTCTAATTCATTTAATATCAGCTACAAATCCGATGCTGGTGACACACCAAATGTTACCGTTTGCATGGCGTATGTCTTCAAAGGTTTGTCGGTCTCACTTCTCCACAAAATTAGTTGGTACTTGGAGTCTTCGGGATGAATCCAAATTTGTCGATACATTTCTAATTCATTTAATATCAGCTACAAATCCGATGCTGGTGACACGCCAAATGTTACCGTTTGCAAGGCGTATGTCTTCAAAGGTTTGTCGGTCTCACTTCTTCACAAAATTAAATGGTACTTGGAGTCTTCGGGATGAATCCAAATTTGTCGATACATTTCTAATTCATTTAATATCAGCTACAAATCCGATATGATAACGACGAAACTGCAGTACAAGGTTAAGAAGTTGGGAATGGAGTCTTGACCAACTAGAAGATGATTCGAAATTTCGAATAAGGAATCTTAATTGTCAAAGCCACCGAAGTCACACTTTGAACAGGCCCTTCTTAGAAAAAAAAGTAAAAAAAAAAGTCGAATGTTTCAGCAGTTTATTTAGAAATAAGTTTCACGGCAAACAATAGACAAAGTAGGTGATGTGCAAATAGAAAAAAATGTTTGAAATCAAATCGAATAAGGAAAGTTCCGAATGTCAAAGCCAGCAGTCACTTTTTGAACATGCCCTTCTTAAAAAAAAAATGGCAAAAGTTAAATGTTTTAGCAGTTTATTTAGAAATAAGTTTTAAGGCAAAGAATATGGATAAGATAAGCAAGTAGAACACGAAAAAATCGTTAAATATGTTGGAGTTACTTAATTTTAGCACCTCTAAAAGGTTTTGTCGCTTCAGGAAAACACCAAGAGTGGTGAGTGTATTTGAATTAACTTAACATTTTAGAAAATATGGTTTTGACCGCTATTGCTTTCGAGATAATCATCCTTATTTTCTTAGTCGTGCCACCCAATAAATTTACATGACATTAAAATATGTCTGTAGTCGATTTCGATGAAAGATCTCATTTCAGTGGCACAACAAGTTAAGGTTACAATACGTCTTTTTGACTATAAGAATAAGGGTGATCACAAGAATTAACGCAAAATTATAACTATTCACTTTTAAAAGTTTCAAAATTTTAAAAATATATAACATTATGAACGTATACGTATATCGTAGGAATGTAATTTTATCGCAAATAAATTTCGATTTGTGGTTCGTAATTTTGACAAGAGTCCCTTAATGTTATAAGAAATTGTTAGAATAATAAGGAATGAATGGATTAAGGATGGGTGTTACGTAAATTGGCTAAAACAGACTTGATTTTTATTTTTTCCGACTTCAAATAGTTTGTTTCTATTTATCATTGTTACGTTTACATTTTTACCAGGTAGTGAGCTGCCAACGTTATAGTGTAGTTGCTGTCACAGTCGCGGGCTTAATAAGAATTTACAGTCAGTTTTTTCGTAAGCAACATGTGAAACATATTTTTATTTTTTTGATCGATATAAATGGAATAAAAAAAATATAAATTAAAACAGAACTTAAATATCATAAATAATTAAAAAAAAAAAAACGAGATTAAAAAAATATATATATTTCGCTTGTTGTCAGTATTAGCTTTTTAGAGAAACAAAAATCGTATTTGCTTCCATTAACAAAAAAGGAAACAACTTTAAACAAATTATCCTTTTGTCAAAAGCAATCAAGAAAACATTTTTCTCATAAAATATTAAAAAATAAAAAAATTCGAAACAATAACACGCGCAGTGATTCCAATTACTTAAAAGTAATAATTTTCTTAATAAAAAAAAATATATATACATATATATTTGCAATCGATTTAAAAAAAAAAAAAAAACAAAACAAAACAATCGACAAAACTAATTAAAATATACAATTTGCGCAACACGACTGAATTTTAATTAATTGTAATGTAAAATTTTACACTCATCGTAATCAAAATGAAACAAGACAAGAAAAAACAAAATTCAAATTTGAAACTGACTAATTTTACAATTTTTTTTCTATTTAAAGAAAAAATTATGAAAAGTAATATGTAATTGGCGAAAAAAAATTAAAATATTTTATTGTCTAGTTAATAAAATTCGAAACGCAGATATTTTTTGTTTATTAATTTTTTATTTCTTTTTGGTTTTGTTAAATTTTTTAATAAATGCGAAATTAAATTTAAATATACAACAAAATGAAAATTGGCTGACAATTACAGAAAAATACTTCTGTTAACACAAAGTAATAAATATAAATGTATTAAAGACTTGATTATTGCCTATACGTTTTCTGATTGAACAATGAATGTTAAAAAACAATGTAACACCACAAGAAAATCAAAACAAAATAAATATTCTTTAGGGTTACAACAAAAAAAGTTTAAAAAAAGCTTTTATGTCGTTTAAACAAAAAAAAAGGAAAAAAAAAATAAATATTAAAACTAAGAAAGAAAAACATATTGTACGAGTAAATCTTAATTGTTGTGTTTTCAATTAGGTTTTCTTTTATATGGACACCCGTTAAAAATAGTGTTATTCTTGTATATAAAAATGAATCTATCATTATTATGTATTAAATACTATATATATATAGAGAGAATTTTATTTTGCAACTGGTTGTCTATGATATAAAGTTAATTGTTTTATTATTATTTTTTTAACTTTAAGGCAAACAAAAACCGAAAACGTATACAAAAAAGAAAAATAAATATTTGTATCAACAAATGAAACTTGAAACAATCTTTCAAAAGCATTACGTATTATTCTACAAAATGAAAAACAGAACAATGTTGATGGTAACATTTTATAAATCCATAAGTTTAAATATACAATACATTTAAATAGATACAATAATAAGTGAGAATATACTTCGTAGAATAAGATTTAAAAATAATGACAAAACTTCACTTTGTTTAAATTTCCTCCATTTTCAATTTTTCGGTTTACTCTTTGGTTAACAATTAAAACATACATATAAGGAACAAACAATAAAACTTATACTGTTACAAATAAGAAAATACTTGTGTGAAGTACATAGTTGAATTCAAAATAAACACACACATGCAATGAAATAAAACCATCAAAAAGAAAATAACTAAAACACTGAAAAAATGAAACCGTAACAAAGATTATATTTAAATACGCAAATATATAAAAAAAAATAGCAACAGATCTCCTTATACATAATTAAATAAAAAAAAAATATAGCAAATTTAAAAGTGTACAAATTGCAAACAAATTCATAAAACTACACATGTACATATATACTAAATGGTAAATAAAATATTAATTAAACAAATAAATATGTGTTCCATAACAAAACACATCTTCAAAATATACAGATGAATATGAATAATATTTATTTTTCTGGAGGAAATGTCTTAAGATATTATATATATATAAATATACATACATGCATATAACAATGTTAATATAAAAATAAAAAAAAAACAAGCAAAAAACAAATAAATGTGTACCTATACAAGAAAAAAGAATTCTTTTGTCAAAACAAAAAAAGCGTCTTTAAAAATATGAACTTATTCACTTTATTTGCGCCTTTTACTGTTTCAAACATAAATTACAAATATAAATTACAAATATCAACTAAAAAATATATGAAGTGAAAAAGATTCTTATTTTTATTTGCTTCTAAAGATGAAAATATATAAAATATAATATATTTAATAAACATACAGAGATTCATGAATCTAATGTCTATTTATAAAATAAACAAAACAACAAAAAAAACGTAAGACATATACATACATTAAAAATAAATAAAAGAAAGAAAATTCAAAACAATTCTATTAAGTTGTTGATGAAAACAAAAAAAAAAAAGCGAAACAAAACAACAAACAAATAAATACTGTCCTTAAATAAAATGAAAAAAAAATGCAAAATACGCAACAGAAGTTTAAATATAAATGAAAAATGAAAAATTATAAATTATAATTATACATGATGATGAGAAATAAATACAAAACAATAATAATAGCGACAAAAAAAAAGTTTTTATTTATTTTTTTATACACCCCCTAAAGTTTTCTGAAAATATAATTTTCGAAAACGATGTAGAAATTGGAAATTACTTTAATGTTGCTCAGTTAGGATCTATGTGTGCATTGAACTCAGCAGTTCAGTTTCTAGGAGTTCCGCAAAAAGTTTTTATAACTACACAACAGCTAATTGGAATCGATACAGTAGCTGTACAACAGGGAACCTTAACTGTAACGAACCAATGCCGGTCAATATAAGCTCTATTCAAGAAATTGGTTCTCTAATAGAACTTTTTGTGCAAACAGTTAGGGTTGGATCGGATTGAGTGGCTGTCCCCGCTCAGCACGGACACACTTAGACCAAAAGAAGGTCCATTGTGATACCACTATGGAGAAAAACCGGTCTACCAGCACCGGGAACCTACATGGAGAGTTCCCAAGAGAATGGGGCAGGAGGTAGGGCAACTGGTTTCGGTGTGAACCCATACTTACTTACTTAGATCATTTAACCCCTCGGGGGCGTAGGGCGTCAACCACGCCTGCACGCCATCTTGTTCGAAGTTCTGCAACGCGTTTAACGTGCTTCCAACTCATTCCTAAATAGCTTGTTTCCTTCTCGACTGTTCTGCGCCACGTTTGCCTAGGGCGTCCCGCTATTCTGCCTGTCTGGGTGAGCGGATTCCACTGCATAGCGTATTTCGCAATGGAGTTGTCTTCGCGCCGTAGGTTGTGTCCAATCCATTGCCACTTTCTTCTTCGTATAGTAATGCTTATAGGTTCTTGGCCCGTTCTCAGATAAAGTTGTTCGCTAGAGATGCGGTTCGGCCAAAAAACCCTCAAGATGATTCTTAAGCATTTGTTTACAAAGACTTGCAGCTTGCGTGTGTTAATGGTGTCCACCTTCCAAGTACTGCACCCATAAAGCAGCACTGATTCTACATTGGAGCGGAACACTCGCAGCTTGGTTCTTAAGCTGATAACATTACTTCTCCAAATTTTAGATAGCATGCCGAACGCAGCTTTAGCCTTCCCGATTCTGCTGCACACATCCAATTCGGTGCCACCGCGATTAGCCGAAACCACACTTCCTAAATAAAGAAAGTTATCAATTTTCTCGACTTCCTGTCCGACAATGCTAAGTTGAGCGCGACAATGCCTCAGCTTCTAGATTGTGGGCCATCAAATGAAGATCCATTATCCGATGTGAAAGTAGACAAACATCGTCAGCGTAATCTAGGTGTTTAAGGTAAGATGTCATAGTCCAACGAATTCCATAGTTGCCTTCCGTCAATGCTGCACGGAGTACATCGCTGATAACCACCAAGAACAATAGTGGTGACAGTATGCACCCTTGACGTACTCCACTTTGGACTTCAAAATCATCCGACACCTTACCATTGTGCACGACGTGACACTTACCGCCCTCATATGTAGCCTTGATAATAGCTATAAGTTTTTCTGGGATGCCTCTCCTGCGCAAGGCCAACCAGATAGCATCTCGATTCAATCTGTCGAAAGCTTTCTCGAAGTCGATAAACATTAAATGTAGCGGAGACCTATACTCAACGCATTGCTCGATAATGATCCGTAAGGTGTTTATGTGGTCGATGCAGGAGGATCCAGCGCGAAAGCCTGCCTGTTCGACATCGAGAGTTCAATCTAAATGTTCTTTAATTCGTTCTAGAATTATTTTAGCTATTATTTTGGCCACGGCTGGAAGAACGCATATACCTCTCCAGTTACCGCAATCCATCAAGTTTCCCTTCTTTGGAAGTTTAATGATCATCCCCCTTTTCCACTCCTGTGGAAATTGTGCGCTATTCCAAGCTCTCCGTATTAGGGGATGCAGCAAATCTGCCGATGTATTTGGCGCCGCTTGAAATAGCTCGGCAGGGATGCCATCAATACCCACCGCTTTGTTCTTCTTGAGGGACTTGATTGCTGTTATTATCTCGGTTTTACTGGGAGGTGCGGTGCGAATTCGGGAATTTTTTGCTTCGAACTGCTCATTCGAATTCGAAATCATATCGCCATCATCTAAGTGATTTAGCACTGTAGTAAAATGTTCTCTCCATCTAGTGAGCTGATCCTCATCCGAAATCAGAAGGTTGCCGTCTAGACTCTTCACTGGATGTTGTTTGGAGTTTCGACCACCGATGAGCTCCTTAGTGATGTTGTAAACAGTCCTACTGTCGCACCTACTCGCTGCTTCTTCAGCTCTTGATGCCAGTGAGTTGACATATTGACGTTTGTCACGTCTCACACTACGCTGCCCTTCTTTCTTTTTCGCACGGTATTGGGTTTCAAGCTCGGTTCTCTCTACTGCTGAAGCCGCTGCAATCCGAGTTTTGATTGCTATACGCTCATCGATCCATCTCCAGGTGCCTGCAGATAGCCATGTGCGATGGTTTTTCTGCCTATTACTGACATAGGTGCGTGCCCCAGTCGCAAAAGCATTTTTCACAGCACTCCAGTGGTCGTCCATGTTCTCTTCCAGTATGCTGTTGATTGCTTCTGCTTCTAAGGCAAGATGGTCCCTGAACTGTTGGCGCACTTGGGGAATATTGAGTCTGTCGATATTAAACCTGGTGATGTTAAGTAGGTTTGAGCGGTTGCTGTTGACGGGTGAAGTACGCAGGCGTTAATGAGTTACCATAAGACGGTGATCTCGTTCTTGTCCGACGTCTGTTTCGGACGTCCAGGAGACAATTTCTAAAGCGGCGACTGATCGCAATGTGGTCGATCTGGTTGGATGTTCGTTGCCTATCAGTGGAGACTCAACTGATCTTGTGGCAGGTGTTATGCTTAAACAGCGTACCTCCAATGACTAGGCGGTTGGTATTGCAGAAGTCCACAAGCCGCTCACCGTTATCATTACGGTCTCCCACGCCGTGAACTCCCATCACGTGCTTAAGCATGGTGTTGTCGCTACCCAGCTTGGCATTGAGATCTCCCATCACCATTACGATGTCCCCATTAGGCGATTGGTTGTAGGCGGCACCTAAGTGGCTATAAAAATCATCCTTTTCATCCTCAGTCGCGTCTAGAGTCGGAGCATAACACTGTATGATGGTAATTTTTCTAACTCTACTCTGGAACCTAGCTGTCAATATCCGGTCACTATGGGGTTTCCAGGATATGAGGCTACTACGTGCTGCTGGAGTTAGCATGAGTCCTACTCCGGAACTCCGTGCACTTCCAGCTGGTTTACCAGAGTAGAGCATGACAGTATTTTTTGTTGGGGAGATGAATTCCCCAGTATCGAACCATCTTATCTCGCTTAGCCCTAAGATGTCTATTTTATACTGTGCGAATTCGCGTTCTAATTGGAGGAATCTGGCGTTATAAGGCCCTTCCTTGAGTGAGTCCAGGAGGGTTGCGGCTCGCTGGGCCACAGACCAACCAACACAAGAAGTATGATTCGTCGCTTAGGCATTAAACCGATTTGACCCGGAGACAAAACTTTTTATTTTTCTTAAGTCGAATCTAGCGAGATCGTTAAGATCTTCGAAGAAGTATTCCCCTAGGGTATTCCTTCTCAAAACCGATAGTGCAGGACAGGTACACAGAAGGAGTGCCATGGTTTCCTCCTCTTCCTCATCTTTGCAGCTTTTACAGAAATCGTTGAAAGGAACACCAAGTCTTCTGGCATGTCTGCCTCCCAGACAATGCCCCGTGAGGACTCCAACTATCTTTCTTAGATTTGTCCTATTGACGGAAATAGGTCTATGGGCGCCGTGGCGCAAGTGGTTAGTGTATCGGGCCACTGCGTGTAAGGTTCCAAGTTCGAATCCCAGAAAACAACAAGTTTTTTCACGGACCCACCTCTCGCGAACGTCGGACAAACATACGAGAGTATTGTTGTCACGAAAAAGTTTCTAAAAACGTCCTTCGGATACGACACTAAACAGTGGGTCCTTTTCATTCATGTGAAAAAATATAACGCACACAACACGACATGGTTGCGAGAGCTAGGCCCTGGCACTTAAAGAGCTGTTGCGCCAAATATGTATTCTTTTTAACGGAAATAAGTCTACTGGTTTTCTTAAAATCCAGCTCTGGACAGATTTGTTTATAAGAGAGACATGTACTAACATTGTTCCACCTACTGTTTACCATTCTAATGGCTCCGGTATCTAATTGGAATTTTACGGATTTAATAGGCGCTGACGGTTCCCCCCCTATGATTAGGGGGATCAGATCTGCGCTCTCCTTAGCTAGCTCGTCCGCCTTGCAATTGCCTGGAATATATCTGTGGCATGGAACCCAGGGCAGGGATCTCTTTAAAAGATGCGCAGCATTGCTTTACCAACTTGGATCGGATTATTGGCGATTCCAATAAAATATAGAAGACAATAGCGCTGCACTCTATCGAGTTAATTGGAAGACAGGTCGCGGCTTCACGAACTGTTGTGACTTCTGTTTCAAATACAAAAAAAAACAAGAAATCTCCCCAGTTATCTGGACGCCACCCCCAGAGTTTCTCTGAAGTATAAACAATAGAGCTTCAAACCACTACACCAAATTCTTCTCTCTCCCTCTCTCTCTATCTATCTCTCTCTATTTCTCTCTCTCTCTCTCTCTCTCTCTCTCTCTCTCTCTCTCTCTCTCTCTCTCTCTCTCTCTCTCTGTCTATCTATCTATCTATTTATTTATCTATCTATCTATCTATCTATCCTTTCCAACGCCCGCACTGTGTGTAAACATGTTAACGCAGGATAGCGTTTGAACCTTCTCAAGTACAGCAATGTTTCTTTCCTTGCCCAGTGCCGTCTCTGGATGGGTCTAACGACTGCCGTATATATCCAGTGAACAATCCGGAGCTGTAGACCCCAATTTGGGCAAGCGAGGCCTTCCTAGCATGGTCTTGCATATTCAGTTTCCAACAGAGTTTTTTTTTATCGAGAATAACCACCAAATATCAGGCGTGATCTGCAAATTGCAATTCAATGCCCTTGAGTTTTGGAGGAGTTATATATGGTATTTTATACCTTCTTATGAATAAAACTAGTTCAGTCTTGGACGGATCAACCCCGAGACCGACACTATCTATGACTATATCCTCTGGCACTGTATATCGATGAAGAAGATTATATATTCCAGTCACCTGTACAATTTGTTGTCACAAAAATATGTAACTAATGTAAATTTGAGCAAATCCGACATGGGATACACGACGCTGAATACACGCCTTTTTGCAGTTTTCACACATATCCGATGCCGTATACACGGTGCCGGTCGGTTCAAAGTGTACGGAACACATTCAAAACACTTATTCGGCACCGGATACACTGCATCCAAAACTTGTTTGAATATTATTTTGAAACATAATAGGTCAAAGTCGTATCCGATGCCAGATGAATAAAGTGGACATTTAGTTATGCTGTATACTTCGATGTATCCGGCGCGTGCATCCGGCATCCGGCATCGGATACAGCTGAGCTGAACTATGTTAATTGCTAGACCATGAAAATGAATCCTAAGAAAAAGTAACATGTCACTGTTATTGTTATGAATGTAAGCCAATTGTCTACTACTTAGATATCATTTAGATATTCAAAATACAGTCAAAATCGTTTACAACGATATCGGTTGTAACAACGTATTGGTTATGACGATAAAATTCTTAGGTCCAGGCTAAGCTCCATTATAATCTCATTAAAGAACATATCGTTTACAACGAAATATCGCTTACAACGACAGTTTTTTCCTTTTCTGTTTTATAAAATTCAAGTATTGGTTACAGCTGAAGATGGGCAATCAATTAAATGCAAATTCACATTCGCTGCCTGTGAAAATATACTGTGAATGGTTGAAACGTGAATAAGGATTTTTTTTCAGATCACTTTTTTGTATTCGCAACAAACGATACACAGCTAAAATTGCTCAGTGCAGAGCAACGAATGAAGAACGAAAATGTACACAAAAAAACGATACACATCTAGCATTGCTCAGTGCAGATCAGCGAAAATGTGTATACCTAATGTGAATAATGGAGGAATTATTTATTTTCATCACATCTAGTGCTGGTTGCTGTTCGGACAACGTTCTCCTGCAGGCAAATTGCACTGCCGATCTTAGAAGTTGAACAGATTTGTATTTCTGTTAGTTTTGATGGTACTGGAAAATCTATATTCTTCATTGTAACTTATGTACCTCCTAAAAGTAAACTAGATACCTATGAGAAATGTATAGAAAATATTGAATTTGTAAGTAATCATTGTTCTGATTTAAATAATTTGTGTGTTATTGGAGATTTTAATATTGGTGATGTCGTATGGCCTTGGTCTGAAGATGATAAAATGCTTATTCCATATAATGTGATTAAAGATTTCGAATTAGTTCTTATTGATTGTTTATTCTCAATGAATTTATGCCAAACCAATTCAATAACGAATTCACAAAACAGAATTTTAGACCTTGTTTTTATGAATATAAATGAATTAAGTGTTAATGTTTTTGAAGCACCTTTTTCTCTCTTAAATAACTCTATTTTCCATAAGCAAATATATATTGAAATTGAAATATATGATTTTCTTAGGGGGAATACGTTTTCAGAAAAGTCATTTAACATTTCAAAATGTAATTTTACTAGATTGAATATGTATTTTAATTCTTTTAACTGGGATCTTGAATTTGAAAATCTTTGTCTACAAGTAATGTATACCCGTTTTATTGAAATTGTGAACTTAGGATTTTCCTCGTTTGTTCCATATTCGTTGAAAAGAAATATTTCAAAACCACCATGGCACAATAAACGCCTAATCCATTTAAAAAATTAAAAAAATAAGGCTTATAAACGTTTTGGGAAATCAGGATAATAAAGACATGTTCTGCAAGAGACGTTGTGTTGGTATTGTATTGGTTGACTTTGAAAAGGCATTCGACAGACAACCACGAGATCTGATATGGGTGGCGCTAAGACATCGAGGGGTTCCAGAAACCTATGTACAGATGATTATGGACATGTACGAAGGAGCAAAGACAAAAGTAAGATGCCCCGCTGGAGTAACCGAAGAGTTCCCAATCAAAGTCGGGGTACACCAGGGAAGCGTTTTAAGTCCTTTGCTCTTTATTACAGTCCTTGATTATCTGCTTGAAGGTAAAGTGATGGACCCCAAGGTACATCAGTTATTCTTTGCTGACGATGGAGCCATCATAAGTGAGGATCCTACATCCCTGCAACGAGCACTTGATGTGTGGGTGGACGTTTTGGAGGGAAATGGGTATCGCATTAGTTCAAAAAGACAGAGTACTTGTGCTGCCCGTTCTCTGATCCACTCAGGCCTATTCCAGACATTTATTTGAATGGAACAGTGCTTCCCAAGTGCGAAAAGTTCAAATATCTGGGATCTATGATCAATAGCAAAGCAAATTGTGATGACGACATCAATCATCGTGTAAGCGTAGGGTGGATGAAGTGGCGAGAAAATTCCGCTATCTTCTGTGACAGAAAAATGCCCCCTAAGTTGAAAGGAAGGCTCTACACCGCAGTTGTACGTCCAGCGCTCACATACGGTTCACAATGTTGGACGATGTACAAAAAGTATGAGAGTAAATTAACGGCAGCTGAGATGAAGATGCTTCGCATGACAGCAGGAGTGACAAAGCTTGATCGAATAAGAAGTTCGAAGATTCGTGGAAGCTTTCACATCAAGGAAACCATCGTACAAAAAATAGAGCGTGACCGGCTCAGTTGGTATTGCCACGTTCAAAGAAGAGATCATTTGAACCCTGTTAAAAAGGCAATATCAATGCACGTTCCAAAGACATCGCGATGTAGGAAAGGCAGGCCTATAAACGCCTGGATCAGACAAATGCGACGACATCGGCATTTCATTGGCCTCAGTAACCGAGTGATCCAAAATCGGCAGGCCTGCCGATATTTTCTGAGGTCAAATAGGCGAACCCCACATGCGGATCAGTAGAAATGCGGTGAAGTGGGAGGGTTGTGTTCCCTTGTTTTCGGATCATAGCCTCGCTGATAAAAGGAAGAAGAAGAAGGAGAGACGTTGTGTTGGTTTGCCCAAAATGATGATTTATAAAGATATTGAATCAAACGATGCTCTTGCAACAGTTGATCTATTTGCAGAATTTTTTGAATCTGTTTTTTTCTAATTGTATTGCACCCAGCAGTTTTGTACCGAATTCAATATCCAAAATTGATTTCGGTTTTCTGGTTTTGGATGTTCATGATGTTCAATCTGCTGCTAGCAGCCTCAAACCTAATGCTAAGCCTGGGTCAGATGGTATTTCGGCGATTGTATTAAAAAACTGCTGCAATGCTGTTTGTATACCTCTGCTAAAAATTTTGAATGCATCTCTTTCGTCAGGCATTTTTCTCGAAGATTGGAAAATTTCGTTTCGTTTCGGTCCCTATATTTAAATCCGGATCTAAGAATGACATCGAAAATTACAGAGGAATATGCAAACTTTCAGCTATAGCAAAGCTTTTTGAAAGTATTGTCAAAAATAAATTAGAATTTCATATAAAAGAACATTTATCCGAATTCCAGCATGGCTTTTTTTCTCGTCGTTCGACAACTTCCAATTTGGCCCATTTCACGTCTTACATCATCAATTCTGTAGAAAGCGGATGCCAGGTTGATGCTATATACACGGACTTTAGTAAAGCCTTTGATTCTGTGAATCATATAATTTTGTTAAAGAAACTTGAAAATTTTGGATTTAACTCTGCAATGCTAAGGTGGATCTCATCGTTTCTAATCGATCGGACCCAAAAAGTTTACCTAAACAACTGCTGCTCGAGAATAATCTCCTGTACATCTGGAGTTCCACAAGGTAGCCATTTAGGACCGTTGCTTTTTATTATTTTTATTGACGATATTGTCCAAAGCATACAATTTTGCCAATGTCTAATGTATGCAGATGATCTTAAGATTTTCCTTAAAATACGAAGCTTGAATGACTGTTTAAAAATACAGTCCAACCTGAATAATCTATCTGATTGGTGTATTAATAATTGCTTAAGGCTGAATGTAGAAAAATGCATGACCATATCCCTTACAAGATCATATATGCAATACTATTATGACTACTGCCTTGAATTGACATCTTTAAGAAGAGTTAATCAAATTAAGGAACTGGGCGTCATTATTGACACGAAGCTAACTTTTGTTCCTCACATTGAGTACATAATAGCTAAAGCTAACTCACTTGTTGGATTTATCAAAAGGAATTCCAAAGATTTCTTTGATCCACATACATTAATATCTCTTTTCATCTCCTTGGTTAGGTCTATTCTTGAGTACGCCGTTATTATCTGGAATCTAATTTATCAGACTCATTCAGATCGCATAGAAAGGGTGCAGAAGCGTTTTACCAAATATATCTTTTGGAAAATGCGTTGGGACTTTGAGCCCTCTTACAGTGCACGATGCCAATTACTTGGTATTCTTACCCTTAACGCAAGGAGATATGCCCATGATGTTATGTTTATAAGAGATATTCTGTGTTACCGTATAAATAGTCCCGTTCTTTTATCCCGGGTACCCATTTATACTCCTGAAAGGCGTCTTAGAAGTCGTAATGTTCTCTTCCAACCAGGACATAGAACAAACTATGGTCGTAATGAACCATACTCAAGGACCCTTATGAATTTCAATGAAGCCAGTAGACATTTAGATTTTCATTATTCAAGAGATCGCTTCAGAAAAATGTTGTTCGATTTTTTAATAAATTAAATCTGTTTTCGCTTTCTTTTTTTATCCTTATTTTTTATGAATTCATTTTTTCTTTTTTTTTTTTTTTTTGTTCTCTTTTTTTTAAATAATTAATTTACATACATATTTAAATACATATTTATTTATCCGAGAATATACTTATCTTTCCATGTAATCTGTAAAGCAAAGCTGGTAGATGAAACAAAATAAAATAAACTAAAAATCTATGTAGTATACACAACAAACGATACTCAGCTAAGGTCCTGGAGTGCGAGGCATCCAAGGATAGAACAAAGCAAAATGTGAGGAATGAAATGTCTTTGGCACACAAATAACATGAAGGCATGTAATCTTATATCTTAATACCTGAACACGAAATTTATCGTACGTTTTTTTTGTATTTATTATAAAGGAAGGGGGATGAAACGTATATCATTCGAAAGGTGCTGTGCCATAGATGTGCAGAAAAACAAAATCAGTTGCGTATATAGTATTTAAGTTAGGTAAATTCCCCTCGGTCGTATTTCGACCACGCGCGATACTAGTGTATATTATCCGCATTGATATGTGGGTCATTCCATGAGAAAGCGCCGAGCCTATGGGGGACCTCTGAACAACCCCCCTCCAATTTGGCTCGAAATTGGTAGAATTGCTCATTGGAGTGGTACGAGTTTTAAATTAAACGAATTTTACAGAATTTGATATAGATTCCGTGTAACGGAGCTTCAAAAATTGAAAGAAAAAAATCAAAATTCAAGGCTTTTCCTATAGTTTAAAACATTATAACATTGGCTCAGCTCATCAGAATTTAATAAAATATATATTGTTAGATTCAGTAAAACGCCCACCGTTAATTGCCGTAGTAGAACTTGAAATACCATTTGAAGTACCAAGTCCCCAGGTGCATCTACTGCCAAGGTTGCGTTGGAAGAATAACATCTTGCAGACTTATAGAACCAATCTGGACCTCATGTTCAACCTAGTTATCAAGAATATCCTGCATCGAAAAAATAAAGAGCCATGGTTTGATTCTGCTTGTGAGAAAGCTGGAAAAAATCGTTCAGTTACCTAAGTTTAGCTAGAAATACGGGCACAAACATTGCAAAATCAATGTATCGCAGCATAGCAAATAAGGCACTGAAAACAAAGAGTGTACTCCCTGAGTCTAATGTGATCACTGGAGAGAATCAGATATAGTCGCTCGTTCTCTCAATGGGTCGGTTTTAGCAGGTGGTGTGCAATCGAAGCAAGTCTACTGACTATACACTTCGAAAAATAATTGAATCCTTCTATGAACCAAGAATCAATCCAGTATGCGCTACCGTATACTGGATTGATTCTCTAGATCACACAATTTTAGCTCAAGAAGTCAGTATGGTGATAAATCGCTGCAAGTTAAATAAGGCGCCGGGAGAAGACAGTGTGACAAACGAATTTTTTAAATATGCTACAGAAGGCTTTATAGCAAAACTTGTGGAAACCTACAATTTTATATTTAACACGGGCGTTGTTCCACCAAGCTTTCGGAAAAATATAATTCTCCCTTCCTTTAAGAAATGAAAAGTTATCGACCCAAACAATTATCGAGGAATTTCATTGATGAACTCGGTGATGACAATTTTCACGGGGGCCATCCTAGAGCGATTAATAAATTCCATACGCCAGAACCAGTAAATTAGCGAGTTTCAAGCTGGCTTTCGAGAGGAGTACTCAACGGTAGACAACATTTTTACACTTGTAAGTATCACCAGGACATGTGGGTGCCGTGCCGTAAGTGCTTAGTGTGTCGAATCACTACGCATGAGGTTCCAAGTTTGAATCCCAGAACCAACACCAACAAGTTTTTTCACAGTCCCACCTCTCGCTAATGTCTACAAAAATCCGAGGCTATTGTTGTCTTGAAAAAGCTTCTAAAGACAAATTGCCCTTTGGATACGGCACTAAATTGTAGGTCCCTTTGATTCATGTCGTACAATCAGGAAACCTTAGATCAAATTCGGGCCAAAATCGCCGCAAACAGAATGTGACTGAGCAGGGATTAAAAACGTCTTTTAGCAATATTAATCAAGCCAATCAGGTCAAAACTGATAACGCCGAGTTTTTTTTATCAACTAGCCTCGGAAGAATTACCAACCATCGAAATAACAATAAACAAATAAAAATATTTAGCCTTAATTGATACAGGATCTTCACTTAGTCTCATAGATGACAAGATTAATATTTTTAAAACAGTAAAAATTAAACTAGTACCATTTTCTACAATTAACGGTAAGGGATCCTTTGATTTTGAAGTACATACTACTGCACCCGATGAATTAAAAGCACCAGCACGAGCTATTATTCGTTGGAAAGTAAAAAGTCTACCTGAACGAAAATATCAGTTCATAATAGGCACAGACTTACTCAGCAAATTAAACACGTTAATAGACCTAGAAGCAGGTATAATAAAACTTAACGGACAGACCATTAAATTGCAATATAGGTCAATATCATTTGATGAGATTCATACCCTAGAATATGTAGACGATAACATTAAACATTTGAAGCTAGACCACCTCAACCCCGAGGAATATCAAGAAATTGAAAAAAATTATTAGAAAGTTTAAGTCGCTGTTTTTTAAAGAGGGTGATAAACTCACTAGTACTCCCGAAATACTGCATGAAATAACAACAACTACTGACCAGCAGATCAATGCAAAGCTATATCGTTACCCACCCAAGCACGAAGAGGAAGTCAGGAGACAAATACAGGAAATGAAAGAGCAAGGAATTATACAACAGAGCAATTCAAAATACTCTAGTCCTTTGATAGTTGTCCCCAAGAAAATGGACAATTCAGGGAATAAAAAGTACCGCATCTTTATAGATTATAGGAAGTTAAATGACGTAACGGTCGACGATAAGTTTCCGTTACTAAATATTGACTCAATCCTAGATAAATTGGGGAAAGCCCAATATTTTTCAACGATAGACCCAGCGAAGGGTTATCACCAAATTTTAATAAAAAAGAAAGAAAGACACAAAACTGCGTTTGTTACGCCACATGGTCTCTATGAGTTCATAAGGATGCCGTTCGGGTTGAAAAACGCCCCGGCAACTTTCCAACACCTTATGAATCATATATTAAGAGACTGCATAAATAAAACCTGCGTCGTATATCTAGACGATATACTCATTTTTAGCACGTCACTAAAAGAACATGTTAGAGCAATAGAAGACATTTTTCAAGTATTAGTATCTAAAAATCTAAAGATACAAATAGATAAATACAACTTCATGAAAAAGGAAACAGAATTCTTAGGTCATATAATAACTGAAGAAGGTTTGAAGCCAAATCCTAATAAGAATGAAGCCATTAAAAATGTAGACATTCCAAAAACTCAGCGCGAGATTACCAGAAATTTGTCAAGGACTACGCAAAAGTAGCCCAACCCATGACAAAATATTTAAAGAAAAATTGTAAGGTAAATAGTAATGATCCGAATTATATTGAAGCATTCGAGAAATTAAAGAATCTTATTACCAGTCATCCAATATTACGTTTCCCAAATTTTGAGAAAACGTTCACGTTAACGACTGATGCCTCAAACTATGCGATAGGCGCCGTTCTTTCACAAGAAGGTCACCCTGTCTGCTTCGCATCGAGAACGTTAAACAACCATGAGCACAATTATTCCGCAACAGATAAGAAATTATTAGCCATTATGTGGTCTGTAAATTATTTCAGACCATATCTATATGGAAATAAGTTTAAGATTCTGACGGACCATCAACCTATAAAATACCTTCACGCCAAATACCGAGGAAAAGATATGTCACCAAGGCATCAACGTTGGTTACTAAAATTGGGAGAATACCAATTCGAAATTGAATATCTAAAAGGTAAGGATAACAAAGTGGCAGATTTTCTAAGCTGAACAAAAATTAACGAGGATGTTAAATCTGAGGGAGGAGAGGAATCGGACACCCCTAACATAGAACATTTATCGCCAATTTCTAGCAAAAGTGACATAGAATCAGATGTTGTATTTAACATAGAAGACGACATTACGATACTTATTTACTTAGGTGGCGCTACAGTTCGGGGTGAACCTGGGCCTCAACCAACAAGCCTCTCCATTTAGCTCGGTCTTTAGCTAATTGCCTCCAGTTGCGCACTCCAAGTTGGTCGAGGTCCCCTTGAACTTGTGCGCGCCACCTACGGCGATAATTCCCTCTACTGCGTCGTCCCTCGGGGTTAGATTCGAAGACTCTGCGGGCCGGAGCGTTGGTGTCCATTCGCTCTACATGTCCTAGCCATCTCAGACGTCCAATACGCAGTTTTTTGACTAGGTCGATGTCGCTGTACAGCTCGTATAGTTCGTGATTGAATCTTCTCCTCCAAAACCCGTCAACGCAAACGGGACCGAAAATCTTACGAAGAATTTTTCTCTCGAAGCGACCAAGGAAATCTTCATCCCCTTTTAATAAAGTCCATGTTTCAGCGCCATAAAGCAGGACTGGGATGATCAAGGTCTTATATAGAGTCTTCTTAGTTGTTCGAGAAAGGGCTTTACTGTTGAATTGCCTTATAAGCCCAAAAAAAACAGCGATTGGCAAGAGTTATTCTTCGATTGATTTCTGCGCTGATTTTATTTGCTGAATTTATAGCAGAGCCAAGGTAGACAAAGTCCCTTACTACCTCGAAGTTATAGCTGCCCACGGTGACGTTTTGTCCAATTCGTCGGTGTTGGTTTTCCCTTCTAGTTGACAGCATATACTTGGTTTTGCCCTCGTTTATCGCCAAACCCATTTTGGCCGCTTCCGCCTCAATGCTTGCAAAAGCACCGGTGACAGCCCGCTGAGATCTTCCGATAATGTCTATATCGTCGGCGTATGCAAGCAGTTGTACAGACTTGTAATAGATTGTGCCTCCGGTGTTGGCTTGTGAGTTCCGCACAATCCGTTCAAGTACAATATTGAAGAAGTCACATGACAGCGCGTCACCTTGTCTAAAGCCTTTTTTGACATCAAAGGTCTCGGTGAGGTCATTACCGACCTTGATGGAGCAGCGAGCGTTCTCCATCGTCAGCCTGCACAGGCGGACAAGTTTGGCAGGGTTGTCAAAACTAGACATGGCTCTATAAAGCTCTTCTCTATAGATGCTGTCATAGGCGGCCTTGAAATCGATAAAGAGGTGGTGAGTATCGATTTGGAATTCTTGGGTTATCTCCAGGATCTGCCGAAGTGTGAAGATTTGATCGATGGTGGACTTTCCTGGCCTGAAACCGCACTGATAGGGTCCAATCAGGCTGTTGATAAAAGGTTTCAGGCGTTCACACAATATCGCAGAAAAGATCTTGTACGCGATGTTGAGGAGACTGATGCCTCTATAATTGGCGCAGTTGAGGGGGTCTCCTTTCTTGTGGATCGGGCAAACGATGCTGAGATTCCATTCATCAGGCATACACTCCTCTGACCAAATATTAGAAATGAGTTGGTGTATGCACTCTACCAATTCATCCCCAGCTGCCTTGAAAAGTTCGGCTGGTAAGCCGTCAGGTCCAGCAGCCTTGTTCGATTTTAGCTTGGATATTGCTATCCTCACTTCGTTTTGGTCAGGTGGACGGAAATTTTGACTATCATCGTCTATGTTGAATGGTTCATTCTGCCTGACAGCGGGATGTTGGTTTTCGTCGCCGTTATACAGTCTGCAGAAGTAGTTTTTCCATATTCTCAGCACCGACTGTGATTCTACTACGAGGTTTCCATTCTCATCTCTACAGGTTTCTGTACGGGTATTACTTCTCTGACACGTTCTTTTTACCTTTTGGTAAAACTTCCGTACATTGTTCCTGGAGTATAGACTCTCGATATTCTCAAACGCGCGCTTCTCATGCTCTTTCTTCTTCTTTTGGAGAAGCCGATGTTCTTCCCGTCTCTTTTGCTCGTAGAGCTCACGAGCAGCTCTCGTTTTCCTTTGCAGCGCCGCTTTGTATGCCTCTTGTTTTGCTCCATGCACTCGCCGGCATTCTTCGTCAAACCAGGGGTTTCGCGGTGGTGGGCGAGCGAGACCCAACACATCAGTCGCGGCGTTTCTGATGGCATGTTGGCAGCGTTGCCACTGGTCTTCGATACTTGATGCTGGCGGCAAAGGGGTGATTGAGAGATTTCGGGATACGCGTTCAGCGAAGAGTCTGGCGGTCTCTTGCGATTGTAGCTTTTCGACGTTAAATTTTCTCACAGTAATTCTTCTTTGTTGCTCAGATTGGGATATCCGCATTCGTACCTTGGCTACAACAAGGTAATGATCCGAGTCTATGTTGGCCGCTCGGAAGGTCCGGACATCCAGAATACTGGAGGCATGCCTTGCGTCGATCGCAATATGATCAATTTGGTTGATCGTGACATGATCATTGGACCGCCATGTCTGCTTATGAATATCGAGATGAGGAAACCATGTGCTTGCTATGGTGACATTTCGCTCCACAGCGAAATCAATTAGCCTTAGTCCGTTATCAGACGTGGTGTCGTGTAGGCTATGCTTACCGACTGCTCTACCGAAGACGTCCTCCTTTCCTATTTTGGCGTTAAAATCGCCCAATACGATCTTAACGTCGTATTTAGGACATTGCTCGTATGTTTTGTCGAGGAGCTCGTAGAAACACTCTTTGGAGGCAGGGTCCTTTTCTTCTGTGGGGGCATGAACACATATTAGGCTTATGTTAGCGAATTTTGCCTTGATCCGGATAGTCATAATACGCTCGCTCACGTGTCGGAAGCTTAAGACTTCTTGCCTAAGTCTGCCGCGTATGACAAATCCGCATCCGAATAAGCGTTGCCTGTTGCCTCTGTAGCAATCACCGTAGTAGATGTCACAGTTTTTCATCCTCTTTTTGCCCGGCCCATCCCATCGCACTTCCTGGATGGCGGTAATATCTGCTTTATAGCAGTCTAGGGCCTCTGCTAGTTGTTCGGCTGCACGTGGTCTGTAAAGGGACAGAACATTCCACGTACAGATCCGAAGGTCGTTGTCCTTATTTCGTTTGCTGGGGTCGTCATTAGTTGGGTTATCCTTATCCGAGGCTTTTGGTTGTTTCGGAACCATGCGTTTTTTACGTGGTAGGGAAGTTACCCCGACGGCACAACCCCCAACCTGGAGGGCCAGTTCCTTAATTATTCCCCTAGGACGAGGGGCCGGGTACACCGGTGCCAGTAGTCCACTACGGGAGTATGAGCGCTGCCGTTGACCCATTAAGGGCTCCTCCGCCACCATCTCTATTCCAATGTCCTGACCAACATTGGAAATTCCTTACCGACCTGTGATCCGAATACGTCGAAGCAGCTCGCGCAAGGTATTCACTAAGTTCAACCTAACTGGAACTATAGACGCCACCGTTGACTCCGTCTAGGGAATTCGTCCGCTGCCGCCTGGAACAGGAAGAAGTGCTCTAGTGAGAAAGGCACTCTTCCCCCCCTCTCTCATCTGCTGCCACCAAGAATCCGCCAAACGGGGTTGGTTACCCATTTCTTGGATTAATGTACTAGGCACCCGGCTGTCACCGCGTGGAGGTTGAGAGCAGGAGTTGGTAGGCCTCAGCTGAGTGAAAACGCTTGTGTTTTCATATGATCGCATGCACTACCGTTTGACTAGCCCCCAAACAAGACATTACGATGGCAACCATACACTCAGGAGAAGAAGAATTACTTGATCATATAGTTATCAAAGAAGAAATCGTAAGCAAATATAAAACACAGATTATTTTAACAAATAATAAAACTCAAGAAATTGCATTTATAAATGGAAAGAGGATAATTTACATAGCAGACTATGACATGACAAGGTTGACAGACATATTTAGGAGATTCATTAAGAAAGGCATTGCTGGAATATATTCTGAACTTCCCGATTACCAACATAACATCGTTCAAGAAAAGCTCATTGAATTATTTTCCAATGATCCACAAATAAAATTTATTAATTGTTCGTACAGAGCACAAGACTTAAAAACGGAAGTCGAAGCGATTAAACAAATATCTTTATACCATGTCAGGGAAAGCTTACACTCAGGTATTCAAGAAACATTTAATCAGATTAAATACAAAATATATTACCCCAAATTACTAGAATTAATTCAAATAGTAATAAGTCAGTGTGACGTCTGTGGGCGCCGTGGCGTAAGTGGTTAGTGTGTCGGATCACTACGCATGTGGTTCCAAGTTCGAATCCCAGAAAATACCAAAAAAGTTTTTTCACGGTCCCACCTCTCGCGAGCGTCTGACAAACATCCGAGAGTATTGTTGTCATGAAAAAGTTTCTCAAATCGCCGTTCGGATTCGGCATTAAACTGTAGGTCCCTTCCATTCGTGTGAAAAATATAACGCACACAACATGAGTGGTTGCGAGAAGCTAGGCCCTGGCACTAAAGAGCTGTTGCGCCAAATATTTGTATTTTTTTGTGTGACGTCTGTAAAGCAGCAAAGTATGATCGTAACCCAATAAAGCCAAAATTTAAATTTACGGAAACACCGACAAATATAAATCAAATTATTCATATAGACACTTATGTCTTTAAGAAGTGCAACTTTCTGACAGCAATCGACAAATTTTCAAAATTTGGTGCCGCATATTACTTGACAGATAGAAACCATATTACATTAATTGAACAGGAACATTTTGCTAAAATAGCTAAGCCAAATAAGATAATAGCAGACAATGAATTTAAAGCAATTCAAACAAAGGAACTCTTAGAAAAAGAAGGAATAAGCTTACATTTAACTAAACCAAACTCTCACACAGGAAACTCAGATGTAGAAAGGTTTCATAATACTTTGGCAGAAAAATTAAGAATATTATTGCTTAATGATAGTGCTTTAACAATAAAGCAAGCAATGCAACAAGCAGTAAGAAATTATAATGAGAGGTTTCATTCAACAATAAGATCTACTCTTCAACAGGTACAAACATGTAAGATCAGTTTAGAAAGAGTTTACGAGAATTTAAAGTTGACCAAGAATAAAAGATTAGTTAAACTTAATACTAAAAGAGAAGATTATGAAGAAAGAAGAACATCAGGTTTTATTAAAAATTACACGGCAGTTAGGCATAAGAACCTACCGAAATATAAGAAAGCAAAGTTAGACAAAATTCATATAACGAACGTTAAAAAACCACTTAAATTTTCAGCTGACGATTGGGATATTGGTAGTGATCAGTGTAGAGTATAATAATAGAATATAGAAATTTAGGTTAGGTTAGGTAAGTGGGCAGGTGTAGGGGGATAGAAAACCTCCACACCACACTCAGGTCAGTATAGACCCATTGTGATACCCAAGGGGGGAAAGGAGATAGAAAAAGGAAATCCCTACCTCGTGGAAAAATACCGTCTTGTAAGTATCCTAAAGAAAGAACTAAGTACTCACTGTGTCCTAGATACAAACCATCCAGAGGATTTGATGAAGTTTGCGATGTCATTTATTGGTCTGTTGGACAACTCTTCTAGATCCTCAAAGAAGTGTTGCCCAAGGATCTTGTTTCTCAAATGATAGAGGCCTGGGCAATGACAGAGAAAGTGGGCGGTGTCCTCCTGAGCCTCCTCGTCGCCGCAGCCTCTACAAAGGTCGTCGCTAGTCACACGTAGTTTTTTCATGTGGTACCGCATGGTGTTATGCCCCGTAATGACTCCAATTAGAGTAGAGAGGGATTTTCTGTGCCTCTGTATGAGTCTATTGGTTCTTACTCTGTCAAAAGCGGGCCACAGCTTCCTCGTGGTGACACAAGTATCTAAACAGGTCCACCTATTGTTAGCCTCCGTTATGGCTTTGTTTCCTGCTACGAGCTTAAGGGCGCAAGGCGGGATGTACACCGAGGGGTCGGATTGGTCCGAGCTTAGTGCTGAGCCACCTCTAGCCAATTCATCGGCTTTCTCATTCCCTGGAATGCCTTCATGACCAGGGACCCAGCAGAGCCTTACCTCGTGCTGTGTTCCAAGAACCTTGAGCTCTTCTCTACAACACTTCACAAGCTTCGATTTTATTTCTATAGCAGATATTGCTTTTATCGCTGCCTGGCTGTCGATGAAAAAGGTGATATCCTCTCGTGGTATTGCCCTCATCGCAGTCTCACGAGCTGCTATTGTAACTGCTAGGACCTCCGCCTGGAAAACGCTGCTGTAGTTCGGAAGCCGAGCTGACATGGAGAGGCCAAGCGTTTCAGAGAAGATGCCTGCGCCTACACCTATTTCCATTTTGGATCCATCGGTGTAAACAGCTAAGGATCGCTCGTTAGGCGTTCTGTCATTTTTCCAGTCTTCCCTGCTCGGATAGGTGCTAGAGAATGGTCTTAAGAAGTCTAGGTAAGGCGTTAAGTAGTCTGTATTAGATACACTGCCTAGATATCTCTGCAGGATCGTGGTGTGACCCATTGCATTTGGTCTCCAGCTATCTGTTTGGCTTAATCTTACGGCACTATGGGCTGCCGATACTTGTATAAAGATGTCTAGCGGAAGCAGATTGAGAATGGCCTCGAGTCCTGCTGTAGGTGTCGTTCTCATCGCACTGGTTGTGGCGATGCACGCTAGTCTTTGTACTTTTGTGATAGCAGCTAAGTTATTTATTTTGCTGGCTGCCTGCCACCATACAAGGCTGCCATACGTTAGTATTGGCCTTACTATAGCTGTATACATCCATAGGATGATTTTGGGGCTCGGTCCCCAAGTCTTCCCAAATATTCTATTGCACGAGTAAAAAGCTATGGTGGCTTTTTTGACTCTTTCGTTGATGTTTAGTCTCCAGTTCAGTTTCCTGTCGAGCACCAGGCCAAGGTATCTCGCACTATCGGAGATACTCAGGGGAGTACCCCTTATGGAAGGAGTTACGAATTGTGGAATTATTCTTTTGTTAGTGAATAGTACTAACTCTGTCTTCTGGGGATTAACCGCCAGCCCACATCTCTCCGTCCAGGAGTCAATGATTTCCAGCGCCCCTTCGATTTGTTCGCTCAGGGTCGGGAGAAATTTACCTGTTGCTAGCAGCACAACATCGTCCGCATATGCAATGGCCTTGACGCCGCTGTTTCTAAGTTTAAGAAGGACTTCGTTCAGGACAATAACCCGCAGTAGTGGGGATATAACCCCTCCTTGAGGGGTGCCTCTTGAGGCATAGACTTCGAGCTTAGTACCTCCGAGTTCAACTTTGATATGTCTTTCCTTTAGCATATTGACGATCCATTTTATCACAGAATTGTGAATATTAAGGTTCGTTAGAGTTCTATTGACCGCTTCCGTTTTGACATTGTTAAAGGCTCCTTCAATGTCCAGGAAAGCGGCTAGTGTATATTCTTTATTTTTCAGTGATTTTTCTATTGAGCCGACTACACAGTGCAGTGCTGTCTCTACGCTTTTTCCTTTCGTATAAGCGTGCTGAGCTGGGGATATGTCACCTGGGCGTAGTTTACTACGGATGTATATGTCAGCTAGCCTTTCAAAGGTCTTTAGGACAAAGGAGGTAAGGCTAATTGGCCTAAAGTCCTTTGCAGTAGTGTGGCTTGCTTTACCGGCCTTGGGTATGAAGACCACTTTGACCTCTTTCCATGATCTAGGTATATACCCCCACATGAGGCTGTTGAGGTACAGTTCTTTAAGTACCGGGATGATTGTGGTTATTGTTTTCTGTAGCATGATCGGGATAATCCCGTCGGGTCCTGGGGATTTAAAGGGAGAGAATGATCCGATTGCCCACTCAATTCTTTCCTCTGTGATAAAATCTGTCGGAGTTTCCGTTACAAAACTACTGTTAGTTACGATGTTATTATCTGGATGGGCCGTACAACCCGGAAAGTGCGCTTTTAGCAGGGAGCTAAGCGATTCTGCACAGGATTCAGTCCACCTTCCGTCGGATTCCTTGAGAGATCCAAGAGTTTTTGATTCCCTGGATAGAATTTTTCTCAGTCTCGCAGATTCTGTCGTACCCTTGATTTCATTACAGAAGTGCTGCCAAGAGTGGCGTTTGGCCTTCTGTGTCTCGTTTTTGAAATTTCTCTGACTGGACTTATATTGTTCCCAGTCCGCTTCTAGCATAGTTCTTTTGGCCTTATTTAGAAGGTGTCTAGTTACTCTCCTAATTCTGGCTAGTTCAGGTGACCACCAAGGTGGTGATTTTTTATCTTTTCGTTTGATTTCTGGACATGCTTTGACATAGGCTTCATTAAAAATGGATGTAATATCCTCCGCCTTGCGGTCAATGTCGGCAGGTCCGAACCAGTTGCTATCCTGCAGGGATCTTACACCTTTCCTCACCTCGTTGTTAAATAGATCCCAGTTGGTTTTCCTGGGGTTCCTGTAAGGTTTGGGAGAGTCATAGTTGTTACCCACGAGGAATTCGATCAATTTGTGGTCGGAGTAGGACTCTTCCCCTATCACGTTCCACTTGTCAATAGTTAGGGTGCTCGAGTTACTGGCTAAAGTTACATCTATAACTTCTTGCCTGATCTTTACTACAAAAGTAGGTTCGTTACCCCTATTCGCTACAATAAGGTTATTTTCAATTATAAACTCAAATAAAGACTCACCGCGTAAGTTTGTGTTGCTGCTACCCCATTGAGAGTGATGAGAGTTGGCATCACACCCCAGCAGCAAGTCCCATCTTTCCTGTTCCGCCTTTTGCACAAGAGAGCGGGTCAGTGTGGATGGCGGTCCCTCCTTGGCATCAAAAGGCATGTAGACGGCTGATAGAATCAGCGGGGAAAGCCCCCTCCGCTCAAGCCTTACCACTGTTTGGTCCTCATTGCTGTAGCTAGATAAAAGAAAAAGGTTAATTTGTTTCCTAGCTACGATGCACGTTCTGTTCTTACATTCCGCGTGTAGCGGAATATAAGAACAGAACATGAAAATGAACAGAACATGAACATGAACAGAACATAGAAATTTAAACAAAATAAAGTATTAAACGAACTTATTGAAAGCAAACATTGCATAATCAGACAAAATTGTAAACCTAGAATGAATAGAAAAACTGAAATTATACCATTCGATGACGAAACTATACTTGTAAAAAACTTCGAATCGAATGTAAATCACACTTGTGATGATAGGCAGCTTAAGATTAGCGGTAATTATTTAATAACGTTTACGAATTGTACATTATACTTAATGGAACATAAATTCTCTAATGTAAAACAAATACAAAAACAAATATTTTACTACCCAAGTTATGTCGAAAACTATAAACCAAATAAAACATTAAATTTTGAAAAAATTGTTTTTGATCATATAGATAATATTAAAGAAATAAAAGAAGTTGAATTTAAAAAGAATTTATCATATTATTATCATTATATTAATAATGTTTGCCATATTATCATTTCTATGCATACAACAAAAAAGAATATAACTTAAATTTACTAATAGAATTCAGGAGAATTCTAATCATGAGGAGGGAGAAGTTACGTATCACCCAGCACCTGACATATATGATGATTTCATCAAAAGCATATCAACATCTGCTAAATAAGCAATGTTATTAATTCAGGTCATACGAGTTCATTAAAAATATAGCAACACAGCAAAGTAAGTAATTTTATCAATTCAGTTCATTTCATGCGAAATGCAATTGTGCTGACCTAAAGTCTGCAACGATCATTCGATCGATTCCCAGAATTGAGTGTGGATAAATCTATGGAAAAAATATAATAAATGCAGATAGCAAAAGGTGGATGATACGTAGGTCGCTTCCCCGTCTTGAATCGTGTATTAGTTTAAGAACTTTTAATATGTAATAAATTGTGTTGAATTAAATAAAGTTAGTTTTTTTTATTCTTCACGGACACTTAAATCTATTTCTCGCGTGGTCGAAATTCGACCGAGGGGAATTTACATAACTTAAATACTATATACGCAACTGGTTTTGTTTTTCTGCACATCTATGGCACAGCACCTTTCGAATGATATACGTTTCATCCCCCTTCCTTTATAATAAATACTAAAAAAACGTACGATAAATTTCGTGTTCACGTATTAAGATATAAGATTACGTACCTGCATGTTGTTTGTGTACCAAAGACATTTCATTCCTCACGTTTTGCTTTGTTCTATCCTTCGCTGCCTCGCACTTCAGGACCTTAGCTGTGTATCGTTTGTTGTGTATACTATATAGATGTGATGTAAAAGATAATTCCTCCCTTATTCACATTAGGTATACACATTTTCGCTCATCGTTCGTTGCTCTGCACTGAGCAATGCTAGATGTGTATCGCTTGTTGTGTACATTTTCGTTCTTCATTCGTTGCTCTGCACTGAGCAATTCTAGCTGTGTATCGTTTGTTGCGAATACAAAAATGTGATCTGAGGAAAAATCCTTATTCACGTTTCAACCATTCACAGTATATTTTCACAGGCAGCGAATGTGAATTTGCATTTAATTGATTGCCCATCTCCAGCTTTAACCAATACTTGAATTTTACTAAAAAAGAAAGGGAAAAAACTGTCGCTGTAAGCGATATTTCGTTGTAAACGATATGTTCTTGAATAAGATTATAATGGAGCTCAGCCTGGACCTAAGAATTTTATCGTTATAACCAATACGTCGCTACAGCCGATGTCGTTATAAACGACTTTGACTGTATCTTGAATATGTAAATGATATCTAATTAGTAGCCGCGTTTTATTTATCACCAATGATCCATATAGACCATTGGCTTACATTCATTACAATAACAGTGACATGCTACTTTTTTTTAGGACACATGTTCGTGATCTAGCAAATAGTTCAACTCAGCTGTATCCGATGCTGGATGCCGGATGCACGCGCCGGATACATCGAAGTATACAGTATAACTACGTATAATGACTTGCCTATTATGTTTCAAAATAATATTCAAACGAGTTTTGGATGCCGTGTATCCAGTGCCGAATAAGTGTTCTGAATGAGTTCTGTACACTTTGCACCGGATACACTGCACCGTAAATACGGCATCGGATATGTGTGAAAACTACAAAAAGGCGTGTAAAGGGTGAGCCAACAGAGGGTGTGGATATTGACTGTCAATTACTGTCATTTACTGAATTCAATTTGATTTTCAACAGATGTCAAGTACAATCTTTGGCAACTTTATTCATGGAGTTGTTTACCACGCAGCAACACATTTTTTAAAAAAGCAACATTTCGTATTCGAAAATTCGTTAATTTTCGGTCAACATAATCGCCCTAGTGAGTCCGGAATTTATGCAATGGTGAATGGTTTTGGAAAAACTGGCTCTGTATAAGGTTAAACTCCATATTAGCATGCTCGGCCATCACGTACACGCCAAAACATCACCACTGTGAGCGACAATTCAGGATCTTAAACATAACATCCAAACTGAAATTGCGGCCATTGACACACTTATTCTTCAAAAAGTCATCGATAATTTTGACTTTCGGATGGTCGCTTGCAACAGAAGCCATAGTAGCCACATGAACGATGTTGTATTTCACTCATAATTGCCATGGATCGAACTTCATTAATTAATAAAGTTCTAGATACATTCATTTCACAATAAATGTGTGTTTAATTTAATGAAAACTTCGACACTAACTGTTGGCTCACCCGTTATTCATCGTCCTGTATCTGATGCCGGATTTACTCAAATTTACCTTAGTTACATATTTTTTAGTGAGAACAAATTCTACCAGTGACTGGAGTTGTACGAGTATATAATCTTCTGGTGTTTGGATCATATTTGGTAACAATTCGAATAACTTTCGAAATTTTACAGTAAATTGCTGTTATCTAAATTATAGTGAAAATGAAGTTCAATTCAAGAGCTTTAAATCCACTCATAATAAATAATAAACAAAAATAATCAGGAACAACCGAAGTAGTGAACTTAGCATTAAAAACATACATATCGTACAATGCTACCACCGCAGAGCTCTAGTGCGGTCGGTAATCTAAATATAGGTGGGCACTTTTATATTAGATTAGATATGAACTAAGTTATAAATACACTTCCGACATTAACAAAATATTGCATTCGTCAGATTTCATTCTTCGTATCTACTCATTACTTGAAAACGTTTAGATTGCAAGTTAGTCTTTCACAACTAACCATCATCATGTCGACAGTAGCTACCTTTGCAGTGCTAGATTTTGAAACAACTGGTCTGCCCCGTGGCGATTTCAAAAATGTTGCGATAACAGAACTTTGTATTCATGCTTTTGATGCCGAAAGCTTTAGCAGAGGAAACACCATCCCAAGAGTGAATCATAGGCTAACACTCTTTTTTAATCCGCAGATGACAATCGAACCGAAAGCGTCAGAAATTAGTAGTAAGTTACATCTAAGGAGCTGTATTTAAGTTGTTTATATACGATTATTCTTCTCCCACACAGATCTATCGAATTCTCTACTGCAGAATGAATCTTCCTTCGATAATAACGCTGCAAATATTGTACTAAATTTCTTAAAGCATTTAAAGCAACCCGTCTGCTTGGTGGCCCACAATGGCAATCAATTTGATTATCCAATTCTTAAGCAATCATTGCGTACTATAGGAATGGTTTGTTTTAATTATATAAATTTTAGAAAGCTCAAATTAATATTTGTACTTTAAAAGGAACTTCCTGGCAATATCATGTGCATTGACTCAATGCTTGCTATTCGGACAATAGACAGCGGCCGTAGATCTTATAACCTTAATAGTATTTACAATCGATGTTTCTGTGAAGATCCAGAAGTTGCTCATCAAGCTGAGGCAGATGTTAACATTCTTGAGAAGATTATGTTTCATTATGGACAAAGATTTTTCGCATACGCCCAAGCAAATGCAATACCATTTTCTGATATAATATTGTAATCTTCTTGCCGGGGTTTGTAATAATAAAACCGTCCTCTGTGTATTTAAATTGTTTATTTATTAACAACTAACAACGTCACTTTCATTATATTTCAAAATAATGGAATCACTTTGTTCTTGGTCCAATTTTTAAATAATTAACTCTGCCAGTAGTCGCACTTGTTCATCGCTATTTTCACTTCTATAGACTGTGTTTTCTCTGAATCTAGTTGATGTATTTATACCAAATAAAAGAACCTCTAGAACATTTTCGGACATACTAGATGTCACTAGGTGTGAATTGTGGAAGAAGCTGATGTGCACGAGGGCAATTTTAACAGATGGCATTGGTGTTGCCAGACCATGCTATGTTCCTTTTGGGTTAATTCATTTATGGTACTGTAACTTTTAAATGGTAGTCGTATAACACTAAGGGGTGAGCCAACAGATGGTGTAGATATTGGCTGTCAATTACTGGCATTTACTGAATTCAATGTGGTTGATCTTTTTAACAGATATCACGTACAATCTTTGGCAATTTTAGTAATGGAGTCGTTAGTACGTAACAATGCATTTTTGTTATTTAATATTATTACGAAAATGGGAAATCTGTAAAAGTAACATTTCGTAAAATTCGTGAATCGAATTTGATCTTTTCCGATGCAGCCCATTTTTGGATGGATGGGTACGTAAATAAACAAAATTGTCGTTTCTGGGGACGGGAAAACCCATATGAGATTCACGAAGACCAGTGCATCCCAAGAATGTCACTGTATGGTGCGGATTATGGGTTGGCGGCATCATTGGCCCGTACTTTTGAAATTGCTGCCATTGATCCACTTATTCTTCAAAAAGTCAACGATAATTTAGACCTTCGGATGGTCGCTTGCAACAAAAGCCGTGGTGGTCATCAAGAGGCCATCTTCACAGATATAGGCAATTTGGATCATTGTAAGCAATACTTACTTGAAGGGCGCTACAGTTCGGGCTGAACCTGAGCCTCAACTAACAATAATCCCCATTTAATTCTTACTAACTTACTTAGATGGCGCTGCAGTTCCGGGTGAACCTGGGCCTCAACCAAAAATCCTCAGTCTTTAGCTGATTGTCTCCAGTTGCACACTCTAAGTTGGTCAAGGTCACTTTGAACATGTGCGCTCCACCCCATCTTCTACTTTGTCGTCCCTCCGGGTTAGATTCGAAAACTCTGCGGGCCGGAGCGTTGGTGTTCATTCGATCTACATGTTCTGGTCATCTCAAACGTTCAATACGCAGTTTTTTTACTGGGTCGATGTTGCTGTAGAGCTTATATAGTTCGCCGTTGAATCTTCGCCTACAAAACCCGTCAACACAATCGGGACCAAATATCTTGCGATTAATTTTTCTGTCGAAGTAACCACCCGCTTTCAATAAAGTCCACGTTTCAGCACCGTAAAGCAGGACTGTGATAATCAGGGTCTTATTCCTTAGTTGTTCGAGATAGGGCTTTACTATTGAACTGCCTTATTAGCCAAAAAAAACAGCGATTCGTAAGAGGAGGACAACTGGCCAGCCACTGTCAACATACAGCTTTCTCCAGAAGAGGCCGCTTTGGAAAAGAAGAAAACGGTTCTCATTTGTCAAAAATTGTCCAATGACTTACTTGAAGTCATTGAAAAATACAGTTCGTACACTAAACTGGTTCGTGTATTTGCGTACGTTCACAGAGTTAGAAGTTGGAGGCTGAATCGAGTTCAACAACGAGGCCTTTTAACAGTTTCAGAACTAGATGACGCTCTTCTTAGAATTGTTCACTTGGTACAACAAAACGCGTTTTCGCAGGAAACAAAATCACTTCAAACCAATCGAAATCTGAAAGGGCCCATTAAGTGGTTAAATCCTTTTGTTCAGGAAATAAACGGTCTTCTTTTATTGAGAGTAGGAGGACGCTTGAAGCATGCCAACATCCCAGAAGAATGTAAACACCCATTGCTGCTCCCCAAAAACTGCAATTTCACCCACATACTGGTCAGGCATTTGCATCTGACAAACTTTCATGCTGGTCCAAAGGCACTTGTAGCGTTAGTGAGGAATCGGTTCTGGATTGGGAAATTGCTCGTCAAACAGTCCGCAAATGCATTCACTGCGTCAAATATCGACCGAAGCTGTTGGAACAAGTCATGGGAGATTTGCCTTCAAGGAGATTAACCCCGTCGCGTCCGTTTCTCGGTTGTGGTGTAGATTTCTGCGGTCCTATTTGCACTTACTATAGAATTAGGGGCAAGGTTCCTTACAAAACCTACGTGGCAGTTTTCGTTTGCTCCTCGACAAAGGCAGTTCATTTGGAAGCCGTATCTGATTTGTCAGCTGATGCTTTTATCGCAGCACTGAAGCGAATGATAGGTCGAAGAGGTCTCCCTCGAGATATTTATTGCGATAATGCAACTATTTTTGTAGGAGCACAATTTAAACTCGTCGAATTGCGCAACATGTTGTTCAAAAGTTCTTTTCAAGAAATCATTAACAACTTTTGTACTAATAGTAGCATAAATTTTCATTTTATACCCCCCAGGGCACCTCACTTTGGTGGAATTTGGGAGGCGGCCGTAAAGGTAGCAAATGGTCATCTCTACCGGAGCTTAAGCGGTGCCAAGCTGACTTTCGAGGAGTTGTCCACAGCACTGGTGGAAATTGAGGCGGTAATGAACTCGCGACCAACTACCCCGATGTCATCCGACCCTAGCGATCTTGAAGCAATTACGCCAGCACATTTGCTCATCGGGTCATCACTAAAGGCGATTCCTGAGGTACCAGACATAAGCTTCATCCAGCGGTGGCGGCGAAGAAACGCTGTCAAAACCCACTTTTGGCAAAGATCGTCATCTGAGTACATCCATGAATTACAAGGTCGTGCCAAGTGGACGTCTCCGAGCCCAAACGTCAAGATCGGCAGCCTTGTTAACGTGCACGAAGACAACGTTCCACCCCAGAAATGGCTCATGGGAAGAATCACCAACGTCGTCCTTGGTCCAGATGGTCGAGTCAGAGTTGCTGACGTAAAAACAGCGAAGGGAGAATTCAGACGTCCCATCCGTAAACTGGCAGCTCTTCCGTCTTGAAAGGAGTTCTTTCAAAGGGGGAGGAATGTTGAAGCAGAATGTCGTCATCATCATCATCGTCATCAGTAGCATCAACGTAATGAACTTTCAATCTAACGTGAATTTCCATATTTGAATCTGGCGCTTAATTTATACCAATCACCATATTTTTGTATTGTCCAATTCGCCACTAATTTAAACTTTTATAAAAATAACGTAAATTCTCTCTCAAGCGAAAGAATCTGTTATTTGTAATTTGTATAAAAACCCTCTTCAAAATAAAGCTTGGGTGAATTAATAGTCAAAACCCCTTAGGGGAAACTCTGCTCGTTTTATTCCAATTTCGTTCGCATTTTTCGCTACTTTCGTCGTCACTATTGGATTAAAACCCAAAAGGTTTCGATCTATCGTTTTTCGTGGAACTCATCGGAGTTCAAGTTTCGCATCCGTTTGGCAATCGGTCAAACGCAACAACCAGGATCTTCCTATTCCTTGCAAAGGGTCAAATAGAGGTCCCGCGGTTGACGGTCGGAAAAGTATCTGCTCGTTCAGTTATTCTTCGGTTTAGCAGAGCCGAGGTAGACAAAGTACCTTACTACTTCGAAGTTGTAGCTGCCTACTATGACATTCTGTCTAATTCGTGGGTGTTGATTGTCTCTTCTTGTTGACAGCGTGTACTTGGTTTTTCTCTCGTTTACCACTAAGCCCATTTTGGCCGCTTTTGCTTCAATGCTTGTAAACGCAGTGGTGTTATTGGGGTGACAGCCCGCTGAGTTCTTCCAATGATGTCAATATCGTCGGCGTATGCAAGCAGTTGTACAGACTTTTGACAGATTGTGCCTCTGGTGTTGGGTTGCGAATTTCGCACAATCCGTTTAAGTATACGTATGTATACACATAATATTAAATGAGTCACATGACATATCTATGCGAATTTCGCACAATCCGTTTAAGTATACGTATGTATACACATAATATTAAATGAGTCACATGACATATCTAAAACCTTTTCTGACATTGAAGGTCTCGATGTAGCCATTACCGATCTTGATAGAGCAGCGAGCGTTCTCCATCGTTATCCTGCACAGACTATAAAGCTCTTGTCTGTAGATGCTGTCATAGGCGGCCTTGAAATCGATAAAGAGATGATGAGTATCGATTTGGACTTATTGGGTTTTCTTCAAGATCTGCCAAAGTATGAAAATTTGATCAATGGTGGACTTTCCTGGGCTGCAACCGCACTGATACGGGCCAATCAGGATGTTGATTATCGGTTTCTGACGATCACACAATAACGCAAAAAAAAAGATCTTGAAATTGGAGTATATGCGATGTCGGGGAGGCTGATGCGCCTCTATATTAGCGCAGTTGAGGGGTTTCGTTTCACGTAGATCGCTAACGATACTGAGATACACTCGTCTGACCAAATCTTAGAGATAAGTTGAGATGCTCTCTACCAATTCATCACCAATTGCCTTGTTCGGCCGGTAAGCCGTCAGATTCGGCAGCCTTGTTGGATTTTCGGTTGGATATTGCTATTCTCACTTCGCTTTCATCAGGTGGATGGAAATTTTAACTACCATCCATGTTAAATGATTCATTCTGCCTAAGAGCGAAATGTTGGTCTTCTTCGCCGTTATACAGTCTGCAGAACGAAGTTTCCGACTTTATCTCCACAGGATTCAAGGCCTAGTGAAAACCGGTAGAAAGCTATTCAAACGCAACCACTTACTTCGTTTCTGCATACAAACCACCCTGATGATTTGACGAAGTTCAGCATCTTTCTTGTCGAAACGCCAGAGAGCTCCTCGAGATCCTGGAAGAAATATTTACCAAGGAACTTTTTCCTGGAGTGTTGAAGAGCCGGACAGTGGCAACAGGAAGTAGGTAGTGTTCTGTGAAGGTATCTTTATTCGAATGCTGAGGTGGGCTCGCCGGCCCCAGGGTCGGCCCCAAAGGAATACCCTAGACTTTGGGAAAGAGGTACTTTATTGTTATTATTGCTATTTGTATTGGTTGTTTACAATGGTTAGCTTGGAACAATTCAATTAATTCTTAGTTAACAATTTTTATACATAACAGTATGCATATAAGCTTAACACTAGTGTAGACGTCCTGCGGCTGATTCTGGTATGGGTCGGAGCTACACGAGTTGTTGTCCGGTTCGGCTCGGTGCCTCGTATGTTATCTCGAAGGGTTCCAGTCCGCACTTAGGACAGGCTTAGTAGGTCGCAGTCCGCACTTAGGGCAGACTTGCGATGACCCAGTCCGCACTTATGGCAGGCTTATGAGGGACCCATTCCGCAGTTAGGACAGGCTTAGGAAGGATCAAGTCCGCATTTAGGGCGGGCTTGGAAAGTAGCAGTCCGCACTTAGAGCAGGATTGCGATGACCCAGTCCGCACTTAGGGCAGGCTTAGGAGGGACGCAGTTCGCACTTAGGGCAGGCTTGGAAAGAAGCTTAGGAAGTGGTGGCAAATCCCCTATGTCTTAACTAGGTTGATTCTCTCAGACGGAGTGAAACCTATCGGACGAGCCGGCTATGGCCATTAGCAGACTCGTGTATTATTGCCCAATCACCGGGGTGAAGGCAAAAAAAATTGGTGGAAAAAGTTCGCAAACTATTTCCTTGAGAGGCTGTCAAGAGTACACTTGATTGGTACTATCACCACTTGAGCAGACTCTCCCGACTACCTTTCATGCACTCTCCTTTATGTGCAAATTCTGCACGACGAGAATGTGAATTAGGAGCCAATTAAAATGTTCCTTCACATTCTCGTGTACGACCTTTGCATGTACTCCTGTCAAATTGAATTCTCCTCACTTTCCCCAAGGTTCGCTACCTGCCAACAGATGGCGGCCTCCGCATTAAGTGTTATCGAGGTGCCCACAAGTGTGTGGATGACTGAATGTTTGCATTTCTGTGGCGGTGGAATATGTCACTTCGTTACAGTTCTCAAAAACTCCCTTGTCACCACAGCCTCTACAGAGTTCCTCCTCCGTCAGGGGTAGTCTCTTCAAGTGGTACCGCAGAGTACTGTGCCCCCGATGAAGACGAGGGTGGAAAGGAATTTCATATCTTTCCGAGTAATTATCTCGGTCAATTGACCTCATCCTGCCGGGGATGACAGCTTTATTTAGAGCCAGCTACAATTGGGGATATATACCACCCACCTGGAGGCAGGTTAATGTGGTTTTCATCCCCAAGCCGGCAATAGGCCTAGCGAGCTGCCTAAATCATACAGACCTATAAGTCTAACATGATTCGTCCTTAAGACAATGGAGAGACTCATAGATATCCTTATTAGAGACCGGTTAGATCTGTCGAACCCTCTGCACTCGAATCAGTACATATACAGGAAAGGCAAATCTACAGTAGGTGCCCTTCACTATCTCGTCAAAAAGATAGAGGGAACCCTCAGTTCAAGAGAGATAGCCTTGTGTGCATTTCTTGATATCGAGGGCGCATTCGATAACATTGGTTACGACTCGATCGCAAGGGCGATCAGTAGCAAAGGTATCGAAGAATCGACCAACCAATGGATCAGGGCCATGTTGGTAAGTCGATTCATTACTTCCTCCTCTGGGGGAGTGTCGGTGTCCATAACTACAGCCAAAGGCTGTCCTCAAGGAGGAGTTCTTTCCCCCCTGTTATGGTCTATAGTCATCGACAACTTGTTAGTAGATCTTCCCAGATCAGGTTACACCACCGCCGGTTATGCTGATGACTTGGCGGTTTTTATCAGAGGTAAACACAGCACGACAATTTCCAACGTCATGCAAAGTCTAATATCCCAAGTTGTAGAATGGTGTAACAAAGAAGGGCTATCCATCAATCCTAGTAAAACCGTTCTGGTGCCGTTTACAAGGAAGACAGGTCAACTTTGAACCTATTGCAATCAAAGGCACCACACTAGTTTATTCCAGCAAGGTCAAATATCTTGGTGTAATTCTTGATAAACGACTTAATTGGAATTCACATATCAAGTCCGCCACTGAGCGCGCTACTAGAGCACTGTGGGCCAGTAAACGCCTATACGACAGAACTTGTGGTCTCTCTCCTAAGATGATACATTGCTTGTACATAATGATGGTTAGACCCATTATCACACGCTGCCATCGTCTGGTGGCCAAAAACTCTCCAGCAGACAACGGCAAGCAAGTTGCAGAAGTTGCAAAGAATTGCCTGTCTTGGCATTACAGGTGCGATGCGCACCTGCCCTACGATAGCTCTGGAAGCTATTGTTGGGCTTACACCCTTACCAATCTTCATAAGGAAGATGGCTGCTAGATATGCCATTAGGCTGCAGCTAGATCACGAGTATAAACCAGGTGACCTTGTGGGACATTTAAAGATACTCAACTCAATCCCTAAAAGAGATATGTTCTGCACTGTACCAGATATTATGGTCAGGCAACACTGCTTTGGTAGGTTATTCGAGGTTGAAATATTGGACCGCGAAAACTGGTTCAATGGTGCTCCAACACTGGACCCTAGAAGTCTGGTCTGGTTCACAGACGGTTCGAAGATGGATTCTGGAGTTGGAGCTGGGGTTTTTGGACCCAACACAAAGATTTCGGTACCTATGGGTACGACTCGCACTGTGTTTCTGGCTAAAATCCATGCCATTGAAATTTGCGCCAGACACAATCTCCGCAAGGGGATCAAAGGCGCTAGAATACATATCTTCTCAGACAGCCAAGCAGCACTTATGGCACTGTCGTCCAACCAAATGGACTCCAGAACCGTGAAATGCTGCTACGATGCATTACAAGACCTTGCCAAATACAACAGGGTAAAACTCGGTTGGGTACCTGGACACCAAGGGATTGTGGACAACGAATCTGCAGATGGGCTTGCTGTGTTCATAGGTCCTAAACATTATTTTGGCGTCAATTGGGCAACAGCTACAACGCTGATTAATGAATGGGAAAACAAACTTCATCTAGACCACTGGACTAGTGGGCCAGGTCTAAGACAATCCAAACGATTAATCAAGCCTTACTCCTATAAGGAAATCCTTAACTTAGATAGGAAAAGCATTAAGAAGCTTGTGAGCTTTCTTACTGGCCATTGCGGTATGAGATACCACCTTAACAATATGAACCTGTGCCAAGAGAAGGACTGTCGGTTCTGTTTAGAGGAGGATGAAACTTCCGAACACATTCTTTGTGAATGCCCGGCACTACACTAGTTAAGGAAACGTACTCTCCACAAGGGGATATATACTTCAGTGGAACTGAAATGCTCCGCTACTAAAGACATACTCACTTTCATAAGGGAGGTAGTACGTCTGTTAGATTAACTCCAACCCTCCGATACAATAGATCTTTCAGGTAGCAGTGTCGTTGCCACGCGGGCATGGGTTGTACAAGAGGAAAAAAAATTATCTCCGTCCTAGCTTTGTCGAAGGATGGCCATAGCTTCCTAATGGTGGCACGAGCTTCCATGGAGGTACATCTTGTGTTCGCCTCTCTAATAGTTTTATTCCCTGCAATGAGCTTGAGTGTGCAAGGTGGGATACCTACAGGGGGGTTAATTTGTTTTAGTAGGGTTACTGAGCCGATTTTTGCTAGCTCGTCTGCTTTCTCATTGCCTGGGATCTCTTCGTGTCCAGGGAGCCATCAGAGCGATACCTTGTGCTGTGTTCCAAGAACCCTGAGCTCTTTTCGACAACATTTCACAAGCTTCGATTTAATTTCTATGGCAGTAATCGCTTTTATAGCTGCCTGGCTGTCGATAAAGATGGTGATACCTTCTGGCGGTATTGCCCTTCCGCACACTTACGGGCGGCTGCTGCCATTGTTAAGACCTCTGCTTGGAAGACGCTGCTGTGGTCTGGAAGTCGTATGGATTTCGATATACCTAAGGGGTCGGAGAAGATGCCTGATCCTACGCCAGTGTTCATTTTTGAACCATCTGTGTAGATGGCTATAGATTCGGCGTTAGATATATGACCACTTTTCCATTCTTCCGTGCTATGGTAGGCTGTAGAAAAAGGCCTTACAAAGTCTAAATATCGCGTTATGTAGTCAGCAGCTGTAAGGCGGTACGATTTATTTGCCAGTAAACGATCTACCTGAACACGTAACTCTCGTCACCTTTTAGGTATGTGAACCTAGTCCACCTCACTCTCCAAATCGAATTCATTTCATTCTTATTGAACCTATTTGATATTCCTCTCCATCACCCGCTCATTATAAATGTTTTTCATTTCGTCAGCTGCCTCAAGAAGAGGTAAACCAAAATCTATTAACCAAGAATTTCTGAACAGCTATCTCTGGCGAAACCAATCACCCGATTTGCCATTATGCAAAAAGGCCTACAGCTCTAAAGGCTCCACACCCAAATAAAAAAGCAAAAACTGCAAACAAACCCAATAAACAATGCGCTACAAGCCGCGTACATCTTCAAAATGAAAAATGCAAACACTAGAAGCAAAAGGTGAAAAGCAGAAGCATTCCACTTCGCTAAAGTCTCTCACGTACTTGCGATTCAATTGCTTCCCGATTCAAGCATAAGACCAGAGCCATAACAATTGTTTACATAAAGCATTCTTCCTCCACAGCAAACGATCTCCCATTGGAAAATATTTCCAAACCGTGGATGGATTACATCGGCTGCCCTGAGTTCAGACCATTTTGGCACGTCTTCTAACATAAGTCCTACAAAAAGTACGGACCGAAAAAAAAAAAAAAAAACTCATCGTGATGAGCAAAGAGAATCTATCGGGCCAAAACGAACCCCTCTAGTAGATACTATTGACCAGTTGATGATGATCGTTCAATCCAACCGATAGTTAGTTGTTTCGCTACCACCCAACCGTGTGGATTGATCAAAACGCGTTCTTATACGAATATCTAACATACATATGCATGCCCAAATTCAGTGAAATTTTTCGGCCAAATATACAAATACTATCCGTATCGCCGGCGCGTTGGGTCAGTGACTGATATAATCACAGGGTGTTGTCCATTCAAAATGTGTGCCGCATTAAATTCGCAATTTAGCCATAATTTCAAATTAACTCATCCGATTGTTGGGGTTTTTGTTGCATCGCTTTGCATTGTCGTGGTCCGAGCGCATTTGGTTATCAATGAACACGAACAATATCGGGCAAGGCCACCGCCAATTGTTCCTAGTCGGCTGGAACAGCGCAGTCCATCTGAAGTTATGGTGGATCTAAGTAATGATTTGGCCTATAAAATACTTCATTTGCATTCGATATTGAATCGAAATAATTTCGCATTCTCACCAACGGCCTTGATGTGTGTACTGGTGGCACTGTATGAAGGATCTGCGGGACGCAGTTCATTGGAGATGCGCAACGCTTTACTGATGCCAAATAATAGAGATGTGGTTCGTGTCGGCTATCGAGATATACACCGAAGGCTAAGGGTAAGGCACTGTTGTGATTCTTTGAATACATTTTATAATTACCTACGTGAAGAATAACCGCCAAGTGGCGTACGATAATTCGACAACAACCGAATTAATACGCGCACGCTTTTGATTATCCATAATGATTAGCTGGTTGAATGAATTTTCATTGATGTTTGCATGAGTGGGGAGTTAATTTTGTTGTGAACTGATAATAAGATCAAGGGAGTTCTAAAAAATTCTTATTTGAGTTGTGATTACAATTTTTGAGCAACGGAAGTGATTGAAGTGACTGGTTGTCCAGAAAGCTGGGGTTTTTTACGTTCAAATTCAAATGCTCAATCTTAGCTTAGAGTTCGCGTTCTATACCGACGGGAACCGGAGTTTATTGTGAAGCCCTAGGAATAAACTACTCCTTAAGAATAGACGACGACTGCAGCATCTCTCAGCCCGAGGTCACAGCCATCATACAGGATGCTGAAATTATACGCGAAAGTAATATCGTTGGCAAAACGATCAGTGTCTATATAGACAGCCAGGCAGCCGTTAAGACTCTGGACTCTGCTGTAATTAGGTTGAGGCTTGTGAGGACCTGCAAACCACTTTTAAGCGAGATATCTAGAGCCAATGCGGTCACCCTCTTGTGCGTACCAGGGCATATAGATATTGAAGGAAACGAAAGAGCTGACGAGCTTGCTAGGAAAGGGTCGGCGGTGCACTTATCGCGGGCCCTCCCCTCTGTAGCAACCCCAATCAGTTTCTTACGGAAGATAGTAGAGGACGAAGCCACCGGTCGAGCAAACAGACGATGGGGTGCCTATTATCTCGCCATTTTCATTTCGTTAACTATCATTTCGTTTTGGTTACAATAATTTTTATTCATATTGCAAAAGTTCTTTTGTTTTTCTTTTACTTTGTTTCGCGATCAGTTCTTTACACGATTATATTGCATTTCTTCTTCTGCTTTTTACTTATTTTTTAATTTCCCTTAAGTGGCCTATGCTTTACCTAGGCTAAATTTATCTCGTAAAACGGTTATTTCTCGTTTTCTCTCTATGTAGATCTATTGTATTGTAATTAGTTATTTTGCCGGGTTTAACTTCGACTTAAGGAAGGCTGTGCTAATAACCGCACAAAACAAAATCGACCAAATTCCAAAAATTAACAATCGCCAAAAAAACGACCTGAACATTTATTTGGGCGAATACATACTTAGATGGCGCTACAGTCCGGGGTGGACCTGGGCCTCAACCAACAAACCTCTCTAGCTAGCGCGGTTACGAGCCAGCTGCCTCCAGTTGCGCACGCCAAGTTGGTTGAGGTCTCCCTCCACTTGTTTGCACCACCTACAGCGAGGTCGTCCTCTACTGCGCCGTCCGTCCGGAGTGGATTCGAAGACTTTCTTAGCGGGAAGGTTGGGCTCCATCCGCTCCAAATGACCCAGCCATCTTAGTCGCTGTATGTGAACTCTTCTGGCTAAGTCGATGTCCTTGTACAGGCCGTATAGTTCGGCATTGTACCTTCTCCTCCACTCACCGTCTATGCAGACGGGACCAAAGATCGCTCGAAGAACTTTTCTCTCGAAATAACCAAGGGCATCCTCATCCGGTTTTTTCAAAGCCCATGCCTCTGCGCCATACAGCAGGACTGGGATGATTAATGTCTTATAGAGAGTTACCTTAGTAGTTCGAGATAGGGCTTTGCTACTCAATTGCCGTTTTAGCCCATAGAAACAACGATTGGCAAGAGTAATTCTCCGTGTGATCTCTCCACTCATGTCATTTGCGGAGCTGACCATAGAGCCTAGGTAGACAAAATCCTTTACTACCTCAAACTTGTATCTGTCTATTGTGGCGTTCTGTCCAAGACGCCGATGTTGGGTTTCCTTTTTTGTAGACAGCATATATTTTGTTTTGCTTTCATTGACCGCTAGACCCATCTTTGCTGCCTCGATCTCAATACTTGTAAATGCCCCATTCACTGCCCGCTGAGTTCTTCCGATTATGTCAATGTCATCGGCATAAGCGAGTAGTTGTACAGACTTGAAGAAGATTGTACCTCCGGGGTTGGCTTGTGAGTTTCGTACAATTCTCTCAAGTACTATGTTAAAGAGATCGCATGATAGCGCGTCGCCTTGTCTAAGACCTTTCCTGACATCGAACGATTCGGTGATGTTCTTACCGACTTTGATGGAGCAGCGAGAGTTCTCCATCGTCATTCTGCACAAACAGACGAGCTTGGCAAGGATGCCAAGACTAGACATGGCTCTGTATAACTCGTCTCTATACACGCTATCATAAGCAACTTTGAAATCGATGAAAAGGTGGTGCGTATCGATTTTATATTCATGACTTTTTTCCAAGATCTGCCGTAGTGTGAATATTTCGTCAATGGTGGACTTTCCAGGCCTGAAACCGCACTGATAAGGACCTATCAGGTTGTTGACGATCGGTTTTAGGCGTTCACATAGTATGGCAGACAGGATCTTATATGCGATATTTAGGAGACTTATACCTCTGTAGTTTGCGCACTTCACAGGGTCTCCTTTCTTCAGGATCGGGCAAACGATGCTGAGGTTCCATTCATCGGGCATACTTTCGTCCGACCAGATTTTACAGATGAGCTGGTGCATGCTCCTTACCAACTCCTCTCCTCCTGCCTTGAAAAGTTCAGCGGCAAGGCCGTCGGCTCCAGCAGCTTTGTTGGATTTGAGTTTAGATATCGCTATCCTCACTTCATTATGATCGGGTTGACGGGAATCTTGACTGCCATCGTCACTGTTGAATGGCTCATTCTGCCTGACAGCGGAATATTGGTCATCATCGCCGTTTAACAGTCTGCAGAAGTGTTCCTTCCATATCCTCAGCACCGACTGCGATTCTACTACTATGTTGCCATTTTCGTCCCTGCAGGCTTCTGTTCTGGCTTTGAAACCCTGGCATGTTCTTTTTACCTTTTGGTAAAATTTTCGAACATTATTCCTGCAATAAAGTCTCTCAATCTCCTCGATCGAGCGCTTCTCATGCTCTTTTTTCTTCTTTCTGAGAAGTCGATGTTCCTCTTTTCTCCTGCGCACGTAGAGCTCGTAAGCAGCTCTAGTCCTTCTATGCAGCGCCGCTTTGTACGCCTCTTGTTTAGCTGCATGTGCTTGTCCTCATCAAACCAGGGGTTTCGTTGTGGTGGGCGAGAGAAACCCAGTACATCAGAGGCGGCATCTCTGATGGCTTTTTGGCAACGCTGCCACTGGTCTTCCGCATTTGCTGCTGGCGGCATAGGACTAAGATTGAGATTAGAAGAAACACGATCGGCAAAGGTTCTGGCGGTCTCTTGCGATTGTAGCTTTTCGACGTCAAATTTCCTCACAGCATTTCGTTGATTTCGCTCCGTTGTGGATATCCGCATCCGTACCTTGGCTACAACTAGGTAGTGATCCGAGTCCACGTTGGCTCCTCGGAAAGTCCGGACACCCAGAATACTGGAAGAGTGCCTTGCGTCGATCGCAATGTGATCGATTTAGTTGACGATTTTTCGATCAAAGGAGAGCCATGTTCCTTTGTGAATATCGAGACGTGGGAACCGCGTACTAGCTACAACAAAGTTTCACCCCGCCGCAAAGTCGATTAGCCTGAGTCCGTTGCCGGAAGTGTTGTCGTGCAGGCTGTGCTTTCCGACCACGCTACTAAAGACTTCCTCTCTTCCTAGCTTTGCGTTAAAGTCGCCTAGGATAATTTTAACGTCGCGGCTAGGGCATTGCTCATACGTCTTGTCCAAGAGCTGGTAGAAGTCATCCTTTGTCGCGTCGTCCTTCTCCTCGTGAGGGGCGTGAACGCATATTAGGCTAATGTTGGCAAATTTAGCCTTGATACGGATAGTCATGAGGCGCTCGTTCACATGCCGGAAACTCAAGACTTCTTGCCTAAGTCTGTCTCCAATGACAAATCCGCACCCGAATAGACGCTGTCCTTTTTGTCTGTAGCAATCGCCGTAGTAGATGTCGCAGTTTTTCATACTCCTTTTGCCCGGCCCATCCCATCGCACTTCTTGGATGGCGATAATGTCTGCTTTGAGACACTCTAGGGCCTCCGCAAGTTGTTCGGCTGCACGTGGTTTGTAGAGGGACCTAACATTCCATGTGCAGACACGAAGATCGTTGTCCTTTTTACGTTTGCATGGGTCGTCAACAGTAAAATCATCCGTATCCGAGGCTGTTGGTTGCTTCGTAACCAAAGGTTTTCTACGTGGTAGGGAAGTTAACCCGACGGCACAACCCCCAACCTGGAGGGCCAGATCCTTTTTTTTTGTACCCCTAGGACAAGAGGCCGGATACACCGATGTCAGTAACCCACTTCGGGGATATGAGCGCTGCCGTTGGCCCATTAAGGGTTCATCCGCCACCATCTCTTTTTCAATACCCTGACGTAGTATTGAAAATCCTTACAGACCTCAGCTCCAAATATGTTGAAGTAGCTCCAGTAAGGTATCCGCTGGTCTGTAGACGTCACCGTTGATTCCATCGAGAGAATTCGTCCGCCGCACGTCCTCCTTCTGAGGACCTCTTGCTAGACTTCTGAGACGCATATTTCAGCCGATCAGGTCAACAAGAGATGCCTCGTCCGGTTAGACATATGCGCGCTGAAGTTCACCCAGATGTGCTTATGCAGGTCTGAGTGTTCAGCTGCACATATATCGTCAGACTCAGCATACGCTCATCGTTAGTTCACTATCAGATAGCTATCCAGCGGGCACCGCGTGGAGGTGATGATGCGATTTTGCCCGGCGACTCCTCTATTATAAGCTGTGGAGAAAGCGTTCGCCATAATCTGCTCATGGTTGATGCCTTGACCTCCACCCAAGAGTCTCCGACAATATCTGCCCCACATTGAAATTTTTTTCCAGAACTCCTGGAGTATTGTTCCAGCCTCCGTATCAGTTATTGGGATAGCATGTGCCATGTTTAATCTGCGAACTTTATAGCGCTTAAAAGTTGCAATGACAATTTGACCCATCGGTTGTAGTAACAAGGTCGTACTCGTATTTGGGATAAGAAAATCTATTTAAAAGCAGGAAAAATATTCCTAACCGATCGTGGATGACCAGGAGGAGCATTATCCAAGACCAAGACAAATTGTTTCGCTTTAAGTAGTCCTTCACCACTGGGACAAACGGGATACGACAATAATGTTTCAGATACATAGAGAATGATTTTTTTTGTTTCTTAATAATGTTGGACGTATCTCAGGGATAGTCAATCGTATCATGGGAAATAGGTGCATAAAAATGTTGGTCGTAAGTGCGGGTTGTTCTATCTTGGGGTGGTCGTAACTTGAGGTATTCCTGTACTATATTATTGCTTTTTTGCGCATAGCTCAAGGCGGCCGGCAGAGTTTAAGAACTTTCAAGTATATTTCCAAAGTCCAGAGCATCGAATTTTAAATGTATACACGACACGCTGGCTTTCACTGCATTCACCTATAGACAGGATATTGGAATAATGGGTTCCATTGCGCCACTTCTTCCTCCTTAGCTTAAGTGAAGACAAAAGTAACAAACTGGAAAGTATCTGCAATAATTTCAGTAATACCAATGAATGCTATTTGCACTTTTTATCACATATTCACATTCAAATAAACAAAATGAATAAAATATTTCAATCGGAAAAAACAGTCTTCCACCTACTTTTGCCAATTTTAAAAGCATCGTAGAAGTATATCCATCTAACACAACTTGTATTGATCGAATACTTAAAAAACTCGCAATCAATTTCGAGAAATTGTCACCAACGCTATAAGCTTGTAGGTTGTTAACCAGGGCAATATGCCATAACCTATCGAAAGCCTTGGAAATATTAAGAGCAATTATTCTGCATTCACCATGTTGATGGATGCATTGGTTCCATTTATCCGACAGGTAAGACATTAAGTCACCAGTGGAACGCTGTTGCCTGAAACCATACTGGCGGTCATTAATGAGATGATTTCTTTCTAGGTATCTTATGAGATGACAATTTGCAATGCTCTCCATGACCTTAGAAAGCACTGACGTTAAAGCTATGAGTCTAATCGCCCTTTTTGGGAATTGGCTGAACATGCGTTAGTTTCCACCTATCCGGAAAAGTTTCCATAGGCACTTTCCATAGAATAAGTAGAAGATCTTGCGTAGAGGTTAAGTCAGCGTAGAAGAACACCTCTTCAAAACAAGGGGCGGAATTCCATCTGGACCTGAAGATTTATTGCAGTTGAGATCTTTAAGGAGTCTAGCTACTGAACGGTTCAGCATAGGTGGAGAAAGAGAGCTGTCAGCAAGCAGATCAGCTTTCTCTTTGGAGTCTGTGATATTCATATCCTTATAGACAGGATCTGGGATTGCTCACAAGTCGGATCCTTTAATTCTTTTAACGAAAGACCAAAAGGATTTACTGCCTTTAGGACATTACAGTATTTTTTGCCTCGCGTTTTGGTCTCGTTGGAATTTAGCACATTTCAAAGTGACGTTACAGTCATTTCTGGCCCGTCTGTAGAGACTTCGGTCTCTTTTCTAACGAATTCTAAAGGAGCTGTAGGGACGATGAGGAGGAGGAAATCATTCTTAACTCCTATGCACATGTCCAGCCCTATCGTGTAAGATAATGCTCCATCCAGAGGCCCCTTACTTTGATGACCTTGGCGATTTGGCGCCCTTAGACGTCATGAGCATCCATCGCTTTATCAAAAGCTCCGGTTGGTTTTAATTAGCCTTTGAATGGTCTAATGGTAGATCCCTGGACCTTTACTGATTTAAGTGTGTTATTGACCGCCAATATAACCAAACCTAACCCACAGAATAGCTGAGAAGAAGCATCTTTCCAAGCCGTTTCTTGCTTGTGCATCTCCTGCCTCATTTCCCTTTATTCTTGCACGTCCTGATATCCAGTAAAGGCTTACTCTTTTGAGCTATTCCAAGTTCTTGATCTAAGTAAGACACTCCCATGCCAGTTTGGATTTGATCTCATAATCTAATCTGCTCTGTTTCTAACTTATTGAAAGACTTATGCAATCAAAATCCCTCTCTTATTCAATTTATTCAAATCACTCTAAACTGATTCAAGTGTCTACCACTGGCGACAATCTAAAAGATGCAATCTGAAATCATAAACAATTACTCATTAGGAATTACCCAGTTAAAAAAAAATGCACCAGCCAATCAGCAATATTCATATTTTTGTCACGAAGCATTTGCTCCCACAAACCATATTTATATAAGAGGGCACTAAATGGAGCTATTTTAAGACGCATGCTTTTGCAATTACATTTTTACTTCTGAAGATGCTTCAATACGGATTACATTGTACTCGTACTTTGAAAAGGATTCATTCAGGTGAATCAAGACAGTAGACACTACAGAATGCAAATCGTATAATTTGCATTTGAATTGATGCTTTCGTCATTTGGACATTTGGAGATTTGCACTTTCGATATAGGTAACGTGCTTTATGAGTAAATTCCAATCTTCATTTCTTCTTTTTTAAGATCCTCCTCACTGAACTTAAGCTGGACGCGTATCTACCATAACTTCATATTGAGCCCTTCTCTGAAAGAACTTGATTACTTTACTAAACTCAACGAATTTTCTTCTTCTCGCAACCACTCATGTTGTGTGCGTTATATTTTTCACACGAATGGAAGGGACCTACAGTTTAATGCCGAGTCCGAACGGCAATTTGAGAAGCTTGTTCGTGACAACAATACTCTCGGATGTTTGTCAGACGCTCGCGAGAGGTGGAACCGTAAAAAAACTTTTTGGTGTTTTCTGGAATTCGAATTTGGAACCTCATGCGTAGTGATCCGACACACTAACCACTTACGCCACGGCGCCCACGAAGTTTCTTCCCCGTTTGGATAAATGTGAATGTTTTGGCTTAGCAAATTATGCAAGCAGCATCTACTCTTCCATGGTGGGCATCATCATCGCATCATCACCTCCCCGTGGTGCCCGCTGGATAGCTATCTGATAGTGAACTAACGATGAGCGTATGCTGAGTCTGACGATATATGTGTAGCGGAACACTCGGACCTGCGTAAGCACATCTGGGTGAACTTCAGCGCGCATATGTCTAACCGGACGAGGCATCTCTTGTTGACCTGATCGGCTGAAATATGCGTCTCAGAAGTCTAGCAAGAGGTCCTCAGAAGGAGGACGTGCGGCGGACGAATTCTCTCGATGGAATCAACGGTGACGTCTACAGACCAGCGGATACCTTACTGGAGCTGCTTCAACATATTTGGAGCTGAGGTCTGTAAGGATTTTCAATACTACGTCAGGGTATTGAAAAAGAGATGGTGGCGGATGAACCCTTAATGGGCCAACGGTAGCGCTCATATCCCCGAAGTGGGTTACTGACATCGGTGTATCCGGCCCCTCGTCCTAGGGGTTGAAAAAAAAGGATCTGGTCCTCCAGAGCAGGGGTTGTGCCGTCGGGTTAACTTCCCTACCACGTAAAAAACCTTTGGTTACGAAGCAACCAACAGCCTCAGATACCGATGAATTTACTGTTGACGACCCAAGCAAACGTAAAAAGGACAACGATCTTCGTGTCTGCACATGGAATGTTAGGTCCCTCTACAAACCACGTGCAGCCGAACAACTTACGGAGGCCCTAGAGTGTCTCAAAGCAGACATTACCGCCATCCAAGAAGTGCGATGGGATGGGCCGGACAAAAAAAAAGAGTATGAAAAACTGCGACATCTACTACGGCGATTGCTAAAGACAAAAAGAACAGCGTCTTTTCGGGTGCGGATTTGTCATTGGTGGCAGACTTAGGCAAGAAGTCTTGAGTTTCCGGCATGTAAACGAGCGCCTTATGACTATCCGTATCAAGGCTAAATTTGCCAACATTAGCCTAATATGCGTTCACGCCCCTCACGAGGAGAAGGGCGACGCGACAAAGGATGAGTTCTACCAGCTCTTGGACAAGACGTATGAGCAATGCCCTAGCCACGACGTTAAAATTATCCCAGGTGATTTCAACGCAAAGCTAGGAGGAGAGGACGTCTTTAGTAGCGTGGTCGGAAAGCACAGCCTGCACGACATCACATCCGACAACGGACTCAGGCTAATCGACTTTGCAGCGGGGCGAAACTTTGTCGTAGCTAGTACGCGGTTCCCACGTCTCGACATTCACAAGGGAACATGGCTCTCCTTTGATCGAAAAACTGTCAACCAAATCAATCACATTGCGATCGACGCAAGGCACTCTTCCAGTATTCTGGGTGTCCGGACTTTCCGAGGAGCCAACGTGGACTCGGATCACTACCTAGTTGTAGCCAAGGTACGGATGCGGATATCTACAACGAAGCGAGATCAGCGAAATACTGTGAGGAAATTTGACGTCGGGCAGCTACAATCGCAAGAGACCGCCAGAACCTTTGCCGATTGAGTTACTTCTAATCTTAATCTAAGTCCCATGCCGCCAGCAGCAAATGCGGAAGACCAGTGGCAGCGTTGCCAACAAACCATCAGAGATGCCGCGTGTGATGTACTGGGTTTTTCTCGGCCACCACAACGAAACCCCTGGTTTGATGAGGAATGCCGGCAAGCACATGCAGCAAAACAAGAGGCGAACAAAGCGGCGCTGCATAGAAGGACTAGAGCTGCTTACGAGCTTTACGTGAGCAGAAGAAAAGAGGAACATCGACTTCTCAGAAAGAAGAAAAAGGAGCATGAGAAGCGCTCGATGGAGGAGTTTGAGAGACTTTATTGCAGGAATGATGTTCGAAAATTTTACCAAAACGTAAAAAGAACATGCCAGGGTTTCAAAGCCAGAACAGAAGCCTGCAGGGACGAAAATGGCAACATAGTAGTGGAATCGCAGTCGGTGCTGAGGATATGGAAGGAACACTTCTGCAGACTGTTAAACGGCGATGATGACCAATATTCCGCTGTCAGACAGAATGAGCCATTCAACAGTGATGATGGCAGTCAAGATTCCCGTCAACCCGATCAGAATGAAATGAGGATAGCGAAATCTAAACTCAAATCCAACAAAGCTGCTAGAATCGACGGCCTTGCCGCTGAACTTTTCAAGGCAGGAGCAGATGGGTTGGTAAGCAGCATGCACCAGCTCATCTGTAAAATCTGGTCGGATGAAAGTATGCCCGATGATCCTGATCCAATGATCCTGAAGAAAGGAGATCCTCTGAGCTGCGCCAATTACAGAGGTATAAGTCTCCTCAACATCGCATATAAGATCCTGTCTGCCGTATTATGTGAACGCCTAAAAGCGATCGTCAACAACCTGATAGGTCCTTATCAGTGCGGTTTCAGACCTGGAAAGTCCACCATTGACCAAATATTCACACTACGGCAGATCTTGGAAAAAACCCATGAATATAAAATCGATACGCACCACCTCTTCATCGATTTCAAAGTTGCCTATGATAGCGTGCATAGAGACGAGGTATACAGAGCCATGTCTAGTCTTGGCATCCCTGCCAAGCTCGTCCGTTTATGCCGAATGACGATGGAGAACTCTCGCTGCTCCATCAAAATCGGTAAGAACATCACCGAACCGTTCGATGTCAGGAAAGGTATTAGACAAGGCGGCGCGCTATCATGCGATCTCTTTAACATAGTACTTGAGAGAATTGTACGAAACTCACAAGCCAAAACCGGAGGTACAATCTTTTACAAGTCTGTACAACTACTCGCTTACGCCGATGAGATTGACATAATCGGAAGAACTCAGCGGACCGTCAATGGGGCATTTACGAGTATTGAGATCGAGGCAGCAAAGATGGGTCTAGCGGTCAATGAAAGCGAAACAAAATATATGCTGTCTACAAAAAAAGACACCCAACATCGGCGTCTTGGGCAGAACGCCACAATAGACAGATACAATTTTGAGGTAGTAAACGATTTTGTCTACCTAGGCTCTATGGTCAGCTCCGCAAATGACATCAGTGGAGAGATCACACGAAGAATTACTCTTGCCAATCGTTGTTTCTATGGGCTAAAACGGCAATTGAGTAGCAAAGCCCTATCTCGAACTACTAAGGTAACTCTTTATAAGACATTAATCATCCCAGTCCTGCTGTATGGCGCAGAGGCATGGGCTTTGACAAAACCGGATGAGGATGCCCTTGGTTATTTCGAGAGAAAAGTTCTTCCAGCGAGCTTTGGTCCCGTCTGCATAGACGGTGAGTGGAGGAGAAGGTACAATGCCGAGCTATACGGCCTGTACAAGGACATCGACTTAGGCAGAAGAGTTCACATACAGCGACTAAGATGGCTGGGTCATTTGGAGCGGATGGAGCTCAACCTTCCCGCTAAGAAAGTTTTCGAATCCACCCCGGATGGACGACGCAACAGAGGACGACGTCGTGGTAGGTGGCGCCAACAAGTGGAGGGGACCTCAACCAACTTGGCGTGCGCAACTGGAGGCTGCTGGCTGGTAACCGTGATAGCTGGAGAGGTTTGTTGGTTGAGGCCCAGGTCCACCCCGGACCGTAGCGCCACCTAAGTAAGTAAGTTTGTAATCAGTCGAAGACGCAATCAGGCTTATTGATATCGTCTCCAGGATTCTACTGTGGCCGAAGGGCATAGCGGTCCAGCAGCTAAGCTCTCTGATCCGGACCGTGCTGCATAATGCTCTACCCTTGATGTGTAGTTCGAGAAGGGTCAGGTGGAGGATCAGAGTTAGAGCATCAGCTGGGCAGGATCTCACAGCGCTTGTCACACCTATGCATGCCGCTCTTTGGACTCTTTTTAGTTTAATGACGTCATATTTTCCACTAAGGTAAGTTGTTCCTATCATTACTTATAATGTCTTAATCTTATTGCAGAATTAGCAAACAGTTGTTTGCTGACAATATCGATAGGGATAAGGTACAGCATGGTCTGTAGCGCCGCGTATAGATGGAACTATTAAAGATGCTAAAACCGGATCCTTCTAGTTTCGAACACTGAAGTCGGTGATTCTGTGTTTTCTAGTAAAAAAGACAATCTCGGCTTTGGACGGATTAACATTAAGTCTGTAGTTAAAGGACGAGTTCATTAAGAGCAGACTGTAGAACTGCGGTGAGCGTCTATGTGTATTTGCCTGATATTAGAATAGCGACGTCATCTGCATAAGCATTAACTTCGTATCCATTTCTTTCAATTTTATAAAGAGCTTTGTTGAGAACCTACTTTAAGGTTCTAGCAACGAAAAAAGCACTCCCCTTTGAAAGATGCCCCGATGTACATGTCGCTTGACAGAGCTGCTTCCAAGTGATCCGTTGATTACTCCTCTCTTGAGCATGTACTCTATGTTGCGGCAGATGGGTTCGCAGATGCTGAGTATGTTAAAGGCATTGATGATTGTTGTTGAAAGTCCTTCTATGTCGAGGGAAGAATTTCTTGATTCCTTAATTGAGAAAAATTGTTCAATAGAGTGCACAATGGCGTGTAGCGCTGTCTCATCCGATTTGCTTCTTCGGTAGGCGTGTTGTGATCTCGATAGGGAAGTGCAATCCACTGTAGCTTAAATGCAAACATCCATTATTCTCTCCAAATGGGAAGATATATTCATTTAATAGTGATTTTCAATTTTTTTTTTTTTTTTTTTGCCGAGAACAGGTGAAAAATCTTCCAAAGACACCATAAAGCCCGACCACGCGTGCTTATGGTAGTGTGAGATACTTACTCACTAAAAAAACACCTTTCTTCAAAATTAATACTACAACTAAGCCAGTGCTTATCCAGCAGTTTTATTTTCGCTTACGTGAATCGTGATTCTAGAAAGAGATGATCGTATGTGATTGGCTAGTCAAACGGTAGTGCATGCGATCATATGAAAACACAAGCGTTTTCACTCAGCTGAGGCCTACCAACTCCTACTCTCAACCTCCACGCGGTGACAGCCGGGTGCCTAGTACCTTAATCCAAGAAATGGGTAACCAACCCCGTTTGGCGGATTCTTGGTGGCAGCAGATGAGAGAGGGGGGGAAGAGTGCTTTTCTCACTAGAGCACTTCTTCCTGTTCCAGGCGGCAACGGACGAATTCCCTAGACGGAGTCAACGGTGGCGTCTATAGTTCCAGTTAGGTTGAACTTAGTGAATACCTTGCGCGAGCTGCTTCGACGTATTCGGATCACAGGTCGGTAAGGAATTTCCAATGTTAGTCAGGACATTGGAATAGAGATGGTGGCGGAGGAGCCCTTAATGGGCCAACGGCAGCGCTCATACTCCCGTAGTGGACTACTGGCACCGGTGTACCCGGCCCCTCGTCCTAGGGGAATAATTAAGGAACTGGCCCTCCAGGTTGGGGGTTGTGCCGTCGGGGTAACTTCCCTACCACGTAAAAAACGCATGGTTCCGAAACAACCAAAAGCCTCGGATAAGGATGACCCAACTAATGACGACCCCAGCAAACGAAATAAGGACAACGACCTTCGGATCTGTACGTGGAATGTTCTGTCCCTTTACAGACCACGTGCAGCCGAACAACTAGCAGAGGCCCTAGACTGCTATAAAGCAGATATTACCGCCATCCAGGAAGTGCGATGGGATGGGCCAGGCAAAAAGAGGATGAAAAACTGTGACATCTACTACGGTGATTGCTACAGAGGCAACAGGCAACGCTTATTCGGATGCGGATTTGTCATACGCGGCAGACTTAGGCAAGAAGTCTTAAGCTTCCGACACGTGAGCGAGCGTATTATGACTATCCGGATCAAGGCTAAATTCGCTAACATAAGCCTAATATGTGTTCATGCCCCCACAGAAGAAAAGGACCCTGCCTCCAAAGAGTGTTTCTACGAGCTCCTCGACAAAACATACGAGCAATGTCCTAAATACGACGTTAAGATCGTATTGGGCGATTTTAACGCCAAAATAGGAAAGGAGGACGTCTTCTGTAGAGCAGTCGGTAAGCATAGCCTACACGACACCACGTCTGATAACGGACTAAGGCTAATTGATTTCGCTGTGGAGCGAAATGTCACCATAGCAAGCACATGGTTTCCTCATCTCGATATTCATAAGCAGACATGGCGGTCCAATGATCATGTCACGATCAACCAAATTGATCATATTGCGATCGACGCAAGGCATGCCTCCAGTATTCTGGATGTCCGGACCTTCTGAGCGGCCAACATAGACTCGGATCATTACCTTGTTGTAGCCAAGGTACGAATGCGGATATCCCAATCTGAGCAACAAAGAAGAATTACTGTGAGAAAATTTAACGTCGAAAAGCTACAATCGCAAGAGACCGCCAGACTCTTCGCTGAACGCGTATCCCGAAATCTCTCAATCACCCCTTTGCCGCCAGCATCAAGTACCGAAGACCAGTGGCAACGCCGCCAACATGCCATCAGAAACGCCGCGACTGATGTGCTGGGTCTCGCTCGCCCACCACCGCGAAACCCCTGGTTTGACGAAGAATGCCGGTGAGTGCATGCAGCAAAACAAGAGGCATACAAAGCGACGCTGCAGCGGAAGACGAGAGCTGCTCGTGAGCTCTACGAGCAAAAGAGGCGGGAAGAACATCGGCTTCTCCAAAAGAAGAAGAAAGAGCATGAGAAGCGTGCGTTTGAGAATATCGAGAGTCTATACTCCAGGAACAATGTACGGAAGTTTTACCAAAAGGTAAAAAGAACGTGTCAGAGAAGTAATACCGTACAGAAACCTGTAGAGATGAAAATGGAAACCTCGTAGTAGAATCGCAGTCGGTGCTGAGAATATGGAAAAACTACTTCTGCAGACTGTATAACGGCGACGAAGACCAACATCACGCTGTCAGGCAGAATGAACCATTCAACATAGACGATGATAGTCAAAATTTCCGTCCACCTGACCAAAACGAAGTGAGGATAGCAATATCCAAGCTAAAATCGAACAAGGCTGCTGGACCTGACGGTTTACCGGCCGAACTTTTCAAGGCAGCTGGGGATGAATTGGTAGAGTGCATACACCAACTCATTTCTAATATTTGGTCAGAGGAGTGTATGCCTGATGAATGGAATCTCAGCATCGTTTGCCCGATCCACAAGAAAGGAGACCCCCTCAACTGCGCCAATTATAGAGGCATCAGTCTCCTCAACATCGCGTACCAGATCTTTTCTGCGATATTGTGTGAACGCCTGAAACCTTTTATCAACAGCCTGATTGGACCCTATCAGTGCGGTTTCGGGCCAGGAAAGTCCACCATCGATCAAATCTTCACACTTCGGCAGATCCTGGAGAAAACCCAAGAATTCCAAATCGATACTCACCACCTCTTTATCGATTTCAAGGCCGCCTATGACAGCATCTATAGAGAAGAGCTTTATAGAGCCATGTCTAGTTTTGACATCCCTGCCAAACTTGTCCGCCTGTGCAGGCTGACGATGGAGAACGCTCGCTGCTCCATCAAGGTCGGTAATGACCTCACCGAGACCTTTGATGTCAAAAAAGGCTTTAGACAAGGTGACGCGTTGTCATGTGACTTCTTCAATATTGTACTTGAACGGATTGTGCGGAACTCACAAGCCAACACCGGAGGCACAATCTATTACAAGTCTGTACAACTGCTTGCATACGCCGACGATATAGACATTATCGGAAGATCTCAGCGGGCTGTCACCGGTGCTTTTGCAAGCATTGAGGCGGAAGCGGCCAAAATGGGTTTGGCGATAAACGAGGGCAAAACCAAGTATATGCTGTCAACTAGAAGGGAAAACCAACATCGACGAATTGGACAAAACGTCACCGTGGGCAGCTATAACTTCGAGGTAGTAAGGGACTTTGTCTACCTTGGCTCTGCTATAAATTCTACTAACAAGATCAGCGCAGAAATCAATCGAAGAATAACTCTTGCCAATCGCTGTTTTTTTGGGCTTATAAGGCAATTCAACAGTAAAGCCCTCTCTCGAACAACTAAGGAGACTCTATATAAGACCTTGATCATCCCAGTCCTGCTTTACGGCACTGAAACATGGACTTTATTAAAAGAGGATGAAGATATCCTTGGTCGCTTCGAGAGAAAAATTCTTCGTAAGATTTTCGGTCCCGTTTGCGTTGACGGGTTTTGGAGGAGAAGATTCAATCACGAACTATACGAGCTGTACAGCGACATCGACCTAGTCAAAAAACTGCGTATTGGACGTCTGAGATGGCTAGGACATGTAGAGCGAATGGACACCAACGCTCCGGCCCGCAGAGTCTTCGAATCTAACCCCGAGGGACGACGCAGTAGAGGGAATCATCGCCGTAGGTGGCGCGCATAAGTTCAAGGGGACCTCGACCAACTTGGAGTGCGCAACTGGAGGCAATTAGCCAAAGACCGAGCTAAATGGAGAGGCTTGTTGGTTGAGGCCCAGGTTCACCCCGAACTGTAGCGCCACCTAAGTAAGTATGTGATTGAAAATAAATGTAGCACTTTAGACAGGTTAAATTCCAATGAAAGTTCCTGCCTTTTTCACGACCTTCATATGCTATGACGCGAGTTCAAAAGGTTTTGTCCTTTGAAGACGACGAATTGAATTGTTCGCGTCAAGTAGTTGAGTGTTAGTACAGTTACAATGGCCGTGAACACGATCTTTGTCTTTACGCCCAAATTTTGTTATCTCTTCGACGACGCTGGGAATTCCCAGATCCCGATGAATATCTTCGTTACGTACATACCACCGTGCGTTAACGATCGTTCTAAGATCTTTATTTTCAAAAGTTTGTATGATGTTTCTATTGCTTTTTTGGTACAACCCCATAGTTGTATACCATACATCCACACTGGCTTTAGCACTTGCTTATAGATAAGCAGTTTGTTATGTAGGCTCAACTTTGAATGTTTTCCGAGTAGCCAGTACATTTGTCGGTATTTGTTTTGAAGTTCATCGCGTTTCTTTTTCACGTGCGATATCCATTTGAGCTTGACAGCTAGAGTCATTCCTAGATATTTTGCTTCGTTTGCGTACGGTATTTGAGCCGAGTTTAGATATACAGGCAATCTATCCATTTTTTTGTACGTAAAGTTGACGTGAGTAGATTTGCTTTCATTTAGCACAATATGCCAAGAATTCGTCCAAGCGTGGACTTTATTAATAGAATGTTGAAGCTTTCCGGCTGCTGCTTCAATGGTATCGCCCGTTGTCAATATCGCCGTATCGTCCGCAAACGTGGCGACGACACAGTTTCTTTCTTGCGGGATGTCACGCGTGTAGAGTACATATAGAAGTGGGCCAATGACACTTCCTTGCGGGACTCCGGCTGCAATCTCCTTGAAATCAGAGTAATCATTTCCGTGCTTAACACGAAAGAGTCTCTCGGTGAGATACGATAGTAGGATTAGAAAGAGTTGCCGTGGCAGTAGTCGTTGCAATTTATACTCCAAGCCTTCGTGCCAAACCTTATCGAAAGCATGTGAGACGTCAAGAAATACACCACAACAAATCTTTTTTTCTTCGAGAGCTTTCTCAATCACGTCAGTTATTTTGTGGACTTAGGTCGATTGTAGAATGTTTGATTCTAAATCCAAACTGATGGCCAGGAATGAGACGTCTTTCGTCGATTACGGGCTGTAGACGTTTGGAAATTATTTTTTCAAATATTTTTCAGATAACCGGCAATAGGGAAATAGGCCGATATGATTTCTTCTCATTTAACGGTTTGCCTGGTTTTGGAACCATTATAATCTCGGCGACTTTCCATTGTCTCGGAACATAGAGCAATCTGAACGAAGCGTTGATCAAATAGAGCAGTTTGATAATAGCTTTATTCGGCAATTCCTTGACTACCTGCGCCGTTATCAAGTCGTAACCCGGAGCTTTTTTCATCTTTAAATTTTTAATCACTTCCCTCAGTTCAATCAATGCAACTTTTTTTACTTTAAAGTTGTCAGATGTCGTGACTAGGGAGTCGAGCGTTAACGAAGGGCCGTAAAACGGCTTAAACGTTTCTTCTAAGTGCAAAGCAAAAAGTTCTGCCTTTTCTTTGTCGCTCTTGGCCCAGTTTCCATCATTTTTGGTGGCGCTTGCATTTGAGGTTTCCGGATGCCTTTTAGCGCTTTCCAAAGCAAATAATTTGATTCTCTTTCACCGGAAAGATTTTCAAGATAGGTCGCTATCTTTTTGCTTTTAAATTCGCGAATACTATCTCTAAGCCGATTGCATAGTCGGTTAAGGACCGTTTTATGCTGCGGTGCACGAGTGATTTGCCACCTCTTTCGTGCTTTTCGTTTCTCCCTCACCAGTTCAATGATTTCTCTGGTATACTTTTCGTTGCGGTTGATCTTATAGCTTCTAGAAGGAATGTTTCTCCATGCCGCTCTTTAGATTGTCTTCGAATCTAACCCCGAGGGACGACGCAGTAGAGGGAATCATCGCCGTAGGTGGCGCGCACAAGTTCAAGGGAACCTCGACGAACTTGGAGTGCGCAACTGGAGGCAATTAGCTAAAGACCGAGCTAAATGGAGAGGCTTGTTGGTTGAGGCCCAGGTTCACCCCGAGCTGTAGCGCCACCTAAGTAAGTAAGCCTTTGGATTGTTTCCACGAAACAATCAACTTCGCCCTCTAGTTCACAAGGTGTTTTAAGTGAAACATTTAAGACGATATTTGTTTCGCAATAATTTCTAAAACCCTCCCAGTTTGTTCTATTGCTAGTAAGTCTTGGAGGCCCTTTTTTCTTGATCAGCGCTTCTCCAAGTAATAAAATTACCGGCGAGTGGTCAGAAGAGATTCTTTGATTGTAATAAACTTCTCGTAAATGCCTTTTGTAAAGAAAAAATCGATAAGATCGGGAATTTTTCCTGAATCGGTTGGCCAACAGGTCGGTTTTCCAGACGAATAAAAACAACAACCGAATTCATTTGCCACTTCGTAGAGAATTTTTCCTTTAGAAGATGTACATTTTGAACCCCAGAAGGTGTGCTTCGCATTGAAATCTCCACCAATGGAAATTTGAACCAAGGTCATTGAAGGCACGACAGTAGTCGTCTTTTTCTAGTGGGCATCGCGGCGGACAGTAAACAGATCCTATATTGTGACTCAGGTGCTTATTTTTAACCCTTACCACGCACAACTGAAGTTTTTCCAGCTCTGTGCTTATATCGACCGAATGTTCGATGTTAGTTTTAATGAATAAGGACGAACCGCCCCGCGCTCTCTCAGAAGGATGATAGGCGTGATAACCAGCGTACCCTCTTATCTTTATTTGCGATTCCCTTGTTAGATGGGTTTCGGAGATCAAACATATGTCGATATTTTCTCTTATTAGAAACATTTCTAATTCGTTAGATTTTTGTAAGAGTCCGTTTGCATTCCATGCTACTATTTTAAGCAAAGAGTCCATATTTACTTAGATTTAGATTTATGGTTAGCCATACAAAAGCTTTCGATGTTACTGAGACGTTCAAGAATCCATTTGTTAATTTCACATTGTTCCTTGAAATTAGCGTAGATGCAGTTTAGAATTTCATTCAATGGATCAGAGGGTGGTCCGTCGTTTCGTTTGGTTGCTTTGACTGCAGCTTGAGAATACGTCAGACGTACGGGGTTCGCTGGCTTATCCGAGGTTATTTTTCGTTCGGCCTTTTTAGTGGACGACTTTGACGTACTTCTAACCAGCTTAGAATGCTGATTGACTGTTTCAAGAGTCTGCACTGTTGATTCGAGCGTCCTTTCAGTCGGCTTAGGAATCTGTACAACTGGCTTACGAGCACGCCCAGTCTGCTTAGCAATACGTTCTACCGACTTAGAAGCCCGATCGACTGATTTCGTTCCCCGTACAATCGGCGTTGTCGATTTTTTCCGTCGCATCTGTAATTCCTTAGCGACCTCGCAACCGCGATAATTTGCTGCGTGCCTTTCTTTGCAGTTAACGCAAGCTAGTTTTTCATTTTTGCTCAAATTGCAATTTTCCGAAGAGTGTTTTCTAGCGCACTTAACGCAGCGCGGCTCTTTCCGACAGTACGCTTGTGTATGATTAAACTCTTAACATCGATTGCATTAAGGGATTGTCTTCGTGTTGACATGAAGCGGCTCAATTTTAACGACCATACAAATGATTGTACGAATATTGAATATCTTTTGCTGGCTTTCCGTTTTATGGAATGATAGCACAAAAAGCGGAAGCTTAAGTTTCAATGTAGTCTCTTCACCACGGTCGGGTCGTTTTCTCTCTTTTTTTAAAAGGTTCACGGCGTCCAGAATGTTATAACCTCTATCGCGTAAATCATCTAGAACGTCTTCTTTAGCGCATGATGGATGAAGTCCTCTAGCTACGACCCTCAAGGGTCTCTCAGACTTGTCTTCGCAAGTACGCCATTGAATTTTTTCCTTGTTTAGCCTTTGAGACACAGCCCGATAGCCCTCAGCGTCATTAACCTTGATGTTCCACGCATTGTTTCGCAAGGAAGTTACTTTAAATTCACTAGCGATAGTTGTTTTTAGAATTTTCCTCAGAGAATTATAGTCGGCAATGCCCGTGATATTTATTGGTGGAGGGGCGCGTTTGCTTTCAATTTGCTTTTAAGGTTTCGGCTGCGCTTTGCGATTAGGTTGCTGTTGTGGAACAACTTCAGGCGATGAACCGGCCTTACATTTTTTAGATGGTCTTCGTTTGAGTGTCCAATCCGTTTCGCGCGTGAGTTCTTCTTCATCCGTGCTGAAGTTATGGCTACCCGGAGAAGGCTCATAGTGGATAACCGTCTGCGTTTTTGAAGGCTCGTTTTGAAGCAAAGATACTTTATTCTCTGATTCAAGTTTATCACGTTTGCTTTGAAGCTCTCGACACAACATCTCCATTTCGTCGAGCCTCTTTCGGAGTACGGCGTTTTCCTTTTCCAGAGTATTCTGTTCGAAAGCTTGCGTTTTCCGAATTAACATATCCGAATTCGCGAGACTTTTATTTTGCGCTTTAGGTGAAAACTCCTGAGGTGGAGATATTTGTAGCCTCGAGCATTACCTAAATGGGTTGATTAAGTCCTGATACAATAAATAGCTCTCCCCAGAATCCGTAGAGTATGCCTCTTGCGAGGGTGGATTTTCCAGTTGAACTGGGCTGCCACCTGGGGTATAAATACCATTAGCTTTGTTCATTGCATGATTGATAGATAGAAAGACGGCGGGTTGGCATTTTAGTCGCCTTTTACGACAGGCATGCCTACCGTGGGTATATTCTGTCCCCTATCCCACAGGGGGAAAATTTGATTTTCAATATTTAAAGATTTAAGCAGGCCTTTGTGCCAGATCATCATGCAGGTTGAATACAGGGTTCCACTATATCAAAATGGGTCAAGATTAAATGGAATTTGGTAGCTTTCAAAAGGGTGGAAGAGCAATATTCTAAACATGAAGACCAAGCTGCGACTGTTTCGTACTAACGTCGAATCATTGTCACTCGAAGGGAGTAAACTTTCGTGCATAATGTACATAATGTCTGCGCATCATCTTAATGATTGCTTCTTATGGCTCCCTAGACTAACTTTCCAGGACCCGCAAGTGAATGATTAAACTGAAAAACATAATTCATGAAGTACACGTACTACACACTGTCATGAAATGCTTACGAAATTAATCAATTACAGGCGTTATCATCTTCAGAACCAATATTTGCGAAACATGTTAAAGTAAACCACTTACCTTAGCATAGAAATTCAATTGTATCCGCTAATATGAATGACAAACATAATTTCTGAAAGCGAATTCTATCACCAAGACTTCTTTTATACTTATATAGTTAAATGAAAGCATTAACATTTGTAAGTACGTATGATTCATGATCATGTTACAATGTCATGCTTTGAATATGCACGTACTACCCTTAGCAATGTATGAGGTCTAGGTTGCTATATAACTATATTTATTTAGAAAATGTGCTAATTCAATCCTAATAAGCTTTGTCCACTTGGCTACTGATTTTAAGTTCAAAAACCTCAATCTTAGTCATATAGGGAAAAGCTAAGTAAAAGTACAATAAAAGTCATTGAAGCAGGTGGCAAATTACCCTTGTTTCTTGTGATAAAGAACTTCATTTTAATTGTATCTTCTTCACTCTCATCTCAATTATTTCAATCTGATCTTCAGATACGGCATTCACTAAAGCATTTGAGTGCTTGTTACCACTTCTACAAGAGAAGATTCTCAAGAGGTCTTGCAAAGACAATAATTGACCTACAAAAGGCGTCCACTTGGGGATCGTCTTCCACTGGTTGTTTTTGTGTACCTTTGTATCTCTCTTCTTATTAGATAGGTACTGTTCCTGTTATACATACTCGTAGATGCTTCCATGGCTAATCGATTTAACGCTCAATTTGAGTACCTCCACTACACCTATACATGAATTTGAAAATTATCAAAAAAAAAGAAGTCAGCGAGGCATAAAAACTTCTCCCGCCTATGAGAATAGAATAATCTAATATTACATTCATACCGCTAACAGTTCTATTAATTGTTTACAGTTTTGTTTTGTTTTTTTTTTTTCTAAATAAAAGAGAAAAAGAGTTAATGAGCTATAATACGCTGACACAAAATCAGTTTCACTTTCTGTCACTGATTGTGATAGAATAGATGTACGCAGGTACTTGTTACAAATGAAATACTGTAATGTTCTTGCTAGGATTCATAATAATAAAACTGTCTTCTGTGTACTTACTTACTTCCTTATATTTTGTATCCCCTTGTGGGTCCTAGGGCCTCTACTACGCCTACGCCCCATCGTGTACGGTTTCGGCAATGTGTCTGAGTTCTCCCCAACTTTTCCCCAATGGCCGTGTCTCATTCTCGACTGTTCAGCGCCATGTTCTCTTCGGACCGCCAGGTCTTCTGCCATTCTGAGTTAAAGGGTTCCATTGCATGGCATGGTTCGCTATGGAACTATCACTCTATCGGAACATGTGACCAATCACTGCCACTTCCGTCGTTGTATGGTTGTGCTTATTGGTTCCTGACCCATTCTCTCCTAGAGGTGTTCGTTAGAGATAAGATTGGGCCAGAAAATCCTTAAGATATTGCGTAGGCACCCATTAACGAACGTTTGCAGCTTTCTGGTGATAGTAGTGGTCATTTTCCACGTGCTGCATCCACATAACAAACTTATTGCATTGCTACGCCATATTTTGGACAACATCTCGAACGTGGACTTTGCTTTGGCGATCCTGTTGGCTATATCCAGTTCGGTTCCACCATCGGTCGGCACAATACTCTCAAGATACTGGAAATCCTTTACTCTCTCTACCGGTTGCCCAGCAATGCATATTTGAGTCGATGAGTTTGTTCCAAGGCTGATAATTTTAATTTTTGCGTTTTAATTTTCAGCCCGACGACTGCCCCTCTCTCTACATCTGCTGTAATTTGGTGGAGGTCCATAATTCTGTAAGAGAGTAAGCACACATTATCAGCGTAGTCAAGATAATTCAGCTGAGATGTAAAAGTCCATCGAATTCTTCCGTTTCCAGCCGACAAAGCTGCATGAAGCACATCGCTAATCACCAATAGGAATAGTATTGGTGATAGAATGGAGCCTTGTGCTACACCATTTTGGATCTCAAATTCTTCAGACAATCTTCCTCTGTGCAGAACGTGACATTTGGAGCCTTCATACATAACTTTGATAATAGCAATTAGTTTATTGGGAATACCTCTCCTGCGTAAGGCACGCCAAATGAACTCCCTGTTGACACTATTGAACGTCTTTTCAAAATCGATGAACAGCAGGTGGAGTGTCGATCGATATTCAACGCATTGTTCGATGATAATCCACAGGGTGTTGATGTGGTCGACACAGGAGGATCCAGAGCGGAAACCTTCTTGTTTGGCATCGAGAGTGTATTCGAGATGTTGTTTGATTCACTCCAGGATGATTTTAGCTATTATCTTAGCTACAGCAGGCAGCACGCAGATACCCCTCCTTCCGCACTCCATTCAATTTTCTTTCTTAGAAAGCTTGACGATCATTCCCTTTTTCTACCCATTAGGAAAGCTTTTAGCTTCCCAAGCTCTCTCTCTATAAGTGGAAGCAGAAGCTCAGCCGATGTTGTGGGCGCTGCTCGTAAGAGCTCTGCGGGAATACCGTCAAGTCCTACCGCCTTGTTGGATTTGAATGCCTTGATCGCGGTAGTGGTCTCATCATTCCTGGAAGTCATGGTGCGTATTCGGGAACTTCTCACCTCGGGTACCTCAGTCTGATTTGGGAGAATATCGCTAGCTAACACGCGGTTCTAAACCGTAGCAAAATGCTCTTTCCATTTCTCGAGCTGATCCTCATCCGAAATGTGTAAGGAGCCGTCTAGGCTTTTCACTGGGTGTTGGCTGGAGCTGCGACCATCTGTTAGCTCTTTGGTCGCACCTCCGTGTAGCTTCTACTGCTTCTGTAGCCAGCGCGTTGATGTAGCTGCGCCTGTCACGTCGCACGCTACGCTGAACTTCTCTCATCTTCATGCGATATAGGGGCTCTAGCTCGCTTCTCTCTGCTGCTGGAGTAGCTGCAACGCGAGCTTTCAGCTGTTTTCGTTCATCAATCTGTCTCCAGGTATCGGAAAGCCACGCTCTATGTCTGCCCTGCGATCGACCGACAATTCTTTCAGCACCAGATGTAAAAACATTTTTCACAGCACACCAATAGTCTTGGATGGTTGTAGGCATTGCGAAAAGTGCTACCTCCCAAATTCCCCATCACTATGACAATGTCTCCATTTGGCGTTGTGTTAAAGACGGCATCGCTATCCTCCTAGATTGTAGACGCTCTCCTTTTCGTCCTCAGACGAGTCATTCGTTGGGGCATAACACTGTATGATGGTGATGGTGATCGTACGCTGGTCCCGAATCTAGCCGTCATAATCCTATCACAGCCAGGAAATTAGGCCCTTGCGTGCTGTTATTGTTAACAGTATTCCGACTCCATATTCCCGCGGACTTCCGGATGGTCTTCCAGAATAGAGTAGTACAGTGTTACGCGTTGGGGACTGGTACTCGCCCGCTTCTAACCATCTGATTTCACTTACCCCCAAAATGTCCGTGTTTATATCGCATGAATTATTTTTCCAATTGAGGGAATCTGGCACTGGAAGGACCTTCGCTTCTCGAGTCGAGGAGCGTCTTTACATTCCAGAAACCTATCTTTGTCTGAGTACAATAGCCAAAAGTCGTCAACATGTTATCATTCTTTGTCCGAGGCATAGTGTTGGTTTCTCTAGCGAGCTGGTTTCAGTAACGCAGATTGCTGGCCCACATTACCTAGTCTAGAATCAAGGCCCTAGACAACCCGCACTTGGTATTTCAGTCTATACGGTTTATACGTATAGTTGTGCGGGGACCACCACTAGGAGGCAAATTAAGCACTTCATCACGAACTTGATTGTTGCGCTACTGGTCCAAGCCAAGTTTTGAGCAGTCAGTGGATTCCCGATCAATCGCAATGCAGATCCACCGACACGGATATGAATCTAAGAGATACTGTTACGCTGATTTAGAACCACCTATATAGGGATATGAATCTTAGGATGTCTTTCAGCTCAATATGATGTAAGTCGTCCAACTCAGTAAAGAAATAACTACCGAGAGTTCTCTTTCTTCTATTTGTGAGGGCAAGAAATTCGCACAGCAAGAGACGGATAGATGCAATTCCTCCTCGTGCCAGCAGCTTCTGCAGAAGTCGTTGTGAGGCCCTGCGATACGCTCTGTGTGAACACCAATGGTACACTGTCCCTTGATTATGCCAGCGCTGACACGCGAACTGTTACGACTAAGCCTAACCAGACAACGTGATCTCCTCATATCAAAAGCCGGCCACAGTTGTGGCAGTGACCGCTGTATCCGAATGGAACCATTGGCTATTGGGTTCACTAGTGCCTTTTCAGTGTCACCTCTGACAAGTTTATTTATAGAGCTTCATGAAGGGGAAGGCCTGTGCAACGCCTACTCCATTATAGCGAGTTCATCGGCTCTTCCATTACTTGGTGTTTCCACATGCACTGGTACCCAGTATAGGTTCACCTTGTTGGCTTGGGATACCTAATTAGGATGCCGTTTGCAGATAATTTCAGGCTTTGATCTAATTACTGTGAATTCCAACTATGTTATCTTCGGTAATGATTTTCGCAGCCTGGATGACGGCTGTAATTGAAAGACGCTGTATTCATTGTTGCTGCTCGATAAGGCGAACGTTTGTTCAAAAGCTTCTCCTTAAGTCCACGGCCTCGAAGAAATTTAAAAGAAAAGCATCACGTTACCAAAAGTGAACCTAAGTCTACTCCTTATGGAGCCTCACGTCTTTCTCATCAGAACACGAAGTCGGTTGTTATGTCCTTGATGGATCCATAGTAAGGAGTTCGATGTCCTATTTAATGTTTAAGGCGCTAAAGTTCGCTATCCTATCAAGTGGCCTTGCATTTTCTCGAAATGATACAGAATTTGTTAAAGGTTTTGGCTTTTTTTAAATAATTTCTCCTTGTTTTTCAGACATACTTCTTCGATGAAGATAATCCTTTGAAAGGCCTAAGTTTGAACAAGGAAAATGTTACGATAACAGCAGAATATGAAACAATTCTCAAATTCTATGGCTATGACTTGGGCATGGACATGGTCTCCTCAACTGTTGCACCGACAACTGCTACAACAACAGATGAGGCAATTACCAGCACTGTACCCCCAGTTCCTACAACTACACCCAAGGAGGAAGAGAAGTCAACAACATTGGAGCCTGTAATAAGTACGACTCTGCAATCGATAACCACTCTTGAGACCGAGACAACCATTGTATCAGAAACACCATTGCCACCATCCACAACACTTGAACCAGATGAAGAAGAAAGTACCACTCCGCTGCCTGAAGAATCCGGTGAGGTCATCACTCCTCCTCCTAACTCCGAAGAAATTCCATCCGAAAAAAGGGCTAGTCTCAAGAAATTTCATACCAGCGGTAAGCTCATCTCTTCACCACCACGGGTGTATCTTCCAGCGAAATTCACACCACTTCGTTTGGCATCGTCTAAGAGAAATCGCCGTCACCTATTTGGGTTAAAGGACCTCGATCCGAGTTTGTTCCTTACCTTCATTCAGCCTAGACCACAATTTCTGCAAGCACCACCACCAGCCAGTATTACAATTGAAGCCCCACCACCTCCAGTTCATGTAGCTAGAATTACTCCAATTGAAGCAATAGATCCATTGGCCCCTATTTCTCCCATTGATGGTCCGGTTTCGTTTTTGCCAATCAAAAATGCCTTCCATCCCGATGTAGAACAGGGATTTCTATCATCCTCCAAACAAGGTGTCAATAGCGAAATCGTAGACCACATCTTCTACCTTAACGACCAAGAAGTCATTCATACCACATTTAAGATCTACAACTCGGTGCTATACTATCGATACTTTGAGCATTTAAAAATGTCCATTCTCGAACTCGAACTCGACTCCACTGACTACAACCTGATGATCCTTCTGCCAGATTACGATGTCGATCTTTTAGCGGCGGCTTCCAACCTTCGATTGGGACCGACTCTGAGAGTACTCCGAAAACAATTGAAACCGCGATGGGTGCAGGCAATCATTCCTGACTTCAAACTCCATGGAACAATGTTCCTAACCAATGATCTACAAAATGTGAGTAAATGTTACACATACGCCATGTTGGCTAACGTATTTCCTCCTTCAGATGGGTATTTGTGATATTTTCGAACCAAATCGAGCTGATTTTAGGCCAATGACCGACGAGAGTGGCATCTATGTTAAGCACATTGAGCAAGCGATCAACGTCAACATTCGCACTCGACCGATTAATCACCTGAAACGTAAGTACTGCTGGCAAGATTCATTACATCACACTTGGGGTGCGAGCTAATCGGCATCGCCCACTTAAGTCGTTTAATCAAGAGTATAATCGAGTCTTTAACGTGGCAAGATACTATTTGAATTTCTTTTGTTTTGTTTCGCAGGAAGTTACGGACCACAAACTCGGCCCATTCAAGTGTCGGTGAATCATCCGTTCATGTTCTTCATTATCGATCGAGATCTGGATGTCGCAACTATGACCGGTCGTGTACTGAATCCATTGAATGTGCGAATACAATAAGATATGGATGCGGCTATATGGATGTTTTTAGTAAGATACCAATGAAGTTTAGCTAACAATTGTAACAGAGTACGGGTAGTAATTGTTACTCGTGTACGAACAAGTTGTACAAAATAAGGAATAAATTGTGGAATCTCTCCTAAAGATTGTGATTTGTGTTTTGTACATAAGGATTGTCTACAAGCGGGAAGCTTTTTTTTTTTTTTTTTTTTTTTAAAAAGGAAACCCAAATCCCAGAGCACTCAGACTCTCCGGTCCATTGTACTACCAGGCAGGAACCTTCTTTGGTGCAGTGGTCGGAAAAACTTCGATGTAATTCGTTTTTCCTTTATACTTGGGTGGCCCATGATTGCTGTTCCCTGCTGGGGCTTGAACCTGCACACATCAGTTAACGAGCAAACACTCTACCCACTGCACCATTGCCACCCCGTAAGCGGGAAGCTTAGTTTGAAACATGTAAGTAATATTTTTCTTATAATTTGTGCGCACTCAAGGAGTTATTAATACTCTTAAACGGTCTTATACAGTGCGAGCATTGAAAAGAATAGACAGAAAAAGAAAGATTCGTGTAGCGGTTTGAAACTCAGATGTTAGGTTTCGGAAAAAACTCCAAGGGGGTTTGTTTGGTTATTTTTTACTTGCTTCTGGTTCACAGAATTTTTTCCCGACCAAGTATATCAATTATCTAACAGAGCAAAAATAGTTTCCATCCTAATGCCAGCGTTATACCGTCATAATAGTGTTGACATGAGCTTTCGCAATTGATCGAACTGACTGTTTATATACTTCATGAGAAATAAATAGGTGCTTGCTGACATTAAGATTTAAACCGTGAACCATTAGCGTAGTAATCTATGATGGTACCGCTACACCATCGCCACTCCAAGGGCACACTTTGACCAAAGAGTAGAGGTCTCTTCTAATACAATTAGTAACACATCGTCTACTGATAATTTATTACTTATAATTTGCATAGGTGGCGCTATAGTTCAGGGTGAACCTGGGCCTCAACCAACGATCCTCTCCATTAAGCTCGGTCTGTACTTAATTGCCTGAAGTTACGCACTCCAAGTTGGTTGAGGTCCCCTTGAACTTGAGCGCGCCACTTTTACTGCGTCGCCCCTTCGGGTTGGATTTGAAGATTCTGCGGGCCGGAGCGTCGGTGTCCATCCGATCTACATGGCCTAGTCATCTCAAACGTCCAATATACAGTTTTCGACTAGGACGATGTCACTGTGGGGATCTGCATTGCGATTGATCGGGAAACTACTGACTGCTCAAAACTTGGCTTGGGCCAATAGCGCAACAATCAAGTACGTGATGAAGTGCTTGCTTTACCTCCTAGTGGTGATCCCCGGGCAACTATACGTATAAACCTTTATACGTGTAGGCTAAAATTGCAAGTGCGGGTTGTCTAGGGCCTGGATTCTAGATTAGGTAACGTGGGCCAGCAACATGTGTTACCAAACATTTTCCCGCTACAGAAACCGGCACTATGCCTCGGATAAGAAACAATCACATGTTGACGACTTTTGGCAATTGTACCCGGACAAAGATAGTTTTCTGCAATATAAAGACGCTCCTCGACTCGGGAAGTGAAGGTCCTTATAATGCCAGATTCCTTCAATTCAAATCAGATGGTTAGAAGCGGGCGAGTACCAGTCCCCAAGGCGTAATACAGCCTAATGGTGGTAGGATTATGACGGCCAGATTCGGGATTAGAGTACGACGCGTTACCGTCATACAGTGTTATGCCCAAACGAATGGCTCTTTTGAAGACGAAAAGGAGAGCTTCCACCATCTCTTAAGTGCCGTCCTCAACACAACAACAAGGTAGGCAACGACAACGAAGAGCTCAAACATATAATCTGCAAGCATGGACTAGGCAACCGCAATGACAATTGCGAAAGGTTTGTGGATTTCTGCAATGCCAACCGCCTTGTGATAGGTGGCACCATGTTTGAGCACAAGACCTGCCACGAAGTCAGCTGGGTTTCCAATGACAGGCAAGCAACCTCCAACCAAATTTACCATTTTGCCATCAGCCGCCGCTTTAGAAGTAGTCTCCTGAACGTCCGAAACAGGCGAGGGGCAGATGTGGGGATAGTACCTGATCACCACCTTATGATAGCTACTCTCCAACTACGCACTACTGCAAGAATGCCCAGGTTCAACATCGATAGACTTAGTGATCCCTCAGTGCGCCAACAATTAAGGGAGCACCATTCGCAAGGTGTGGAATCAATCAGCAGCTCAATGTCCGCAACCATCCAAGACTATTGGTGTGCTGTGAAAAATGATTTTTACATCTGGTGCTGAAAGAATTGTCGGTCGATCGCAGGGAAGACATAGGGCGCGACTTCCGAGGATACCTGGAGACGAATTGATGAACGAACACAGCTGAAAGCTCGCGTTGCAGCTACTTCTGCAGCAGGGAGAAGCGAGCTAGAGGCCCTATATTGCATGAAGATGAGAGAAGTTCAGCGTAGTGTGTGACGTGACAGGCGCAACTACATCAACACGCTGGCTACAGAAGCAGTAGAAGCTGCACGGAGGTGCGATAGCACGACCGTCTACAGAATCACCAAAGACCTGGCAGGTGGTCGAAGCTCCAGCCAACACCCAGTGAAAAGCCTAGACGGCTCCGTGCTCATTTCTGAAGAGGACCAGCTCAAGAGATGGAATATTCTTCGCTGGATTTCTGTGCTGATATCATTGTCTGGATTAATAGCAGAGCCAAGGTAGACAAAGTCCCTTACTACCTGGAAGTTTTAGCTGCCCACTGTGACGTTCTGTCCAATTCGTCGGTGTTGATTGTCCCTTCTTGTTGACAGCATATACTTGGTTTTGCTCTCGTTTTTCGCTAAACCCATTTTGGGGGCTTCTGCTTCAATGGTTGCAAACGCATCGGTGACGGCCCTGTTGTACGGACTTTTGATAGATTGTACCTCTGGTGTTGGTTTGTGATTGTGTTCCGCACAATCCGTTCAAATACAATATTAAAGAAGTCACATGCTGTCATAGACGTCCTAAAAATCGATAAAGAGATGTTGAGTATCGATCTTTCTTCTATGACACCGGTGATCTCCAGTCGTGTCAACCCACGGACTCGCATGCAGACTTGTGGGAGGGTTTTTAAGGTAGTAATACGTCGCTAGGCTCACTTGGGTGTTATATTGCCTAGATCTGATTTGTCCCCTTAGTCGCCTTTTACGACAAGCGCTAGTTGTTGGGGGGCGCTGCAGTGATATTCTTAACCCGTCCGTGCACGGGGAAGGCATTCGACAGACAACCACGAGATCTGATATGGGTGACCATATGTACAAATGATCATGGACATGTACGAAAGAGCAAAGACAAGAGTAAGATGCCCCGCTGGAGTAACCGAAGAATTCCCAATCAAAGTCGGGGTGCACCAGGGAAGCGTTTTAAGTCCTTTTCTCTTTATTACAGTCCTTGACTATCTGCTTGAAGGTAAAATGACGGACCCCAAGGAACACCAGTTATTCTTTGCTGACGATGGAGCCATCATAAGTGAGGATCCTATATCACAGCAACGAGCACTTGTTATGTGGGTGGACGTTTTGGAAAGAAATGTGTACCGCATTAGTTCAAAAAAGACGGAGTACTTGTGCTGCCCGTTCTCTAATCTACTCAGGCCTATTCCAGACATTTATTTGAATGGAACAGTGCTTCCCAAGTGCGAAAAGTTCAAATATCTACTATCTATGATCAACAGCAAAGCAACATGTGATGACGACATCAATCATCGCGTAGGGTGGATGAAGTGGCGGAAAAACTCCGCTATCTTCTGTGGCAGAAAAATGCCCCCCTAAGTTGAAAGGAAGGCTCTACACCGCAGTTGTGCGTTCAGCGCTCACATACGGTTCACAATGTTGGACGATGTATGAAACCTGTGAGAGTAAATTAACGGCAGCTGAGATGAAGGTCGTTCGCATGACAACAGGAGTGACAAAGCTTGATCGAATAACAAGTTCGAAGATCCGTGGAAGCCAAGAAAACCATCGTACAAAAGACAGAGCGCGACCGGCTCAGCTGGTATTGCCACGTTCAAAGAAGGGGTCATTTGAACCCTGTTAAAAAGGTAATATCAATGAACGTTCCAAAGGAAAGGGAGGCAGGCCTCTAAGCACCTGGACCACACAAATACAACGATGCTAGCATTTGATTGGGCCTCAGGAATCCAGTAATCCAAAATCTGCCGATATTTTCTTAGGTCAAATAGGCGAACCCCACAGGCGAATTAGTAGAAATGCGGTGAAGTGGGAGGGTTATGATCCCTTGTTTTTGATCATAACCTCGCCGAAATAGGAAGAAGTAGGAGGAGGACGCAGGGCACAATCTGGGAATGTGGATCTTGCAGCAAATTGAGCTGCGAGCATATTGGCCTTGTCTAAAGAGCTGACAGCTGGAATGTCATTGTAAACGAGCGTTGGGATGGAAGATTAGACAACATTTCTTACATTTTGTATGTCCTGCCTCTCCTGTCGCGCAATTGCACTAAAAGAAAATCTTCTATTGGAAAAAAAATTGGTAAAACTCCACGAGAGCTAATGATTCATTAAAACCCAGTCTGATGGATAAAACTGGTCAGATACTGATGGATAGATTCTGATTGTAAAAGAAACTTTGTCCTAAAGCGGCGATAAACACCACCACCAGAAACCTCAATGAATCTCAATTTTTGTTGATCAATCATTTTGATATTGTCATCAGAAGTGCGGAAAAATTAAGGAAAATTAAGTTGCTACTAATGATATAGGAAGCATCAATGGTCACCGAATGGCACTAATTAAATATGTTCCAAGATTGGACATTAATTCTCACAATAAAACGACAACTAATTAGCGACGTAAAAATACGTTTTAGTGGTCATTGTCTCTAACACTCATTGCAAACAGATTCTTGACGTTGTCACTGATAGATTGATGAACATAAAAAAGTCTCAACCCAATAAGACCATAATTACCGGTAGTGGACATCCATGAGATGGGTGCTAATTAGGAAGAGGAAAAACCATTTTAATGCATCGAGCGTATCGAAATAAAATTTTCTTTGCAAAGAAATCACAACCGTGTCTGGGGCTGCCACTCATCAAGGTCGTGCGCGTAAGAATGTGGGACGAGTGGTCTCACTTGGAGACACAAATTAGAACAAATGGACACCTGAATTTGACGCAAAGTACTCCAATGCGGAAAATGGTAGATGGTAATGCGTTGCATAGAAGAGATGGAAAAGAGTTTATTCTAATGAAAGTCGAGGTCATCAAGGAATTCAAATGAATGCTTTTAAATGCAAGAGACTGCAGAAATGGAAATGAATGCAAAAGAATACCAATGATAGCAAAAAACTGCAAATGAATGCAAAAGACTTCAAAGCATTCATGCATACATACATACATTTTCAATGGCCCGCTAATCCTTCATGGGGGTCGCGGGGGTAGGATGCTCAGGTGGACCCTCCATCCTTCTCGATCCTCCGCCATCGACTCCAACTCATCAGGAGGAATCCCTAGACGACTCCAGGAGAGATGCCGGACTTGGGCCAACCATCTATTTCTAGGCCTGCCGCGGGGTCGCATACCTGATGCCACGGCCGCCATGGCACGTCTTGGAAGCCGGTCTGGAGGCATACGCACTACGTGACCAAACCATCGAAGCATAGATCGTTCCGTTCAAAGCATTCAATTGAATGCAAATGAATGAGAATGGCTTAAAAGACTACAATTCAATGCAAAAAAAACTTCAAATGAATGCAAGTGACATCTAATGAATCCAAAACGGTTTAAAATTAATTTGAATGACTGCAAATTAATGCAAATTCACAATCTTGAATTCAAAGACTGATTGCTCAGTCAATGACTTAAAAATGGTTGGTAATTTATACTTGTAAGTCACCATTCAAACATGAAGTCAAGGAAAGAATTAATTTTTCAGAAAAATGATAAGAGTTAAATTCACGAACGAATGCATTCTTTTACAGTTCGGATCATTAGTAGCTCCCCAACAAACCAGCGCATATTGTAATTTTGATTGGACCATACACTGTCTCAAATAGATTTCTAGAGCAAACAGGTGGTAGACAATACGTAATTTGTGTAGATGTTAAAAGATACTTTCTTAGAAGGGAAGTGTGACAACTTTAATAAGCAATAACACATTGTTCTACAAAGCCAACGAAGGTAAAATCAGGGCTTGTATACTTTTAAAAAGCAACATAAGGGCATTTCTTTTGAATAATTTCAGTGACGGTGATCTAGTAGCAGTCTCCTGTGAAAGAGAGGGAAGAAACCGCTGTGTCTGGTCTCTGCATACCTCCCGTACGAGCTGGCGGAGATTCCATCTGTGAAGTTGAAGCAGTAGGTAAGGAAGGACAACTGGGTTTTCATCGTGGGCTGCGATGCAAATGTGCATCACTAGCAATGGGATAGCATTGATACTAATACAAGAGGTGAGTGTCTTTTTGATTTCATTATTGCGACCAAGCTCACCATAAGGGATCTACGAAAACTTTTGTAGTAAGGAACAGACAAGAAGTGATTGATATAACTCTAGCTTCTTGTTCTGTTCACCTAACGGTAGAAAAGTGGAGGGTTTTGGAGGAGGCATTCCTTTTTGATCACAGATGGATACGTTTTCGAATTAATTTCCAGACTAGGGCTAACAACAGTTACAGAAACCCTAAGAGTACAGACTGGTGTATGTATACAGAGCTAATAAGGAAACATCTTAAGGATGGTCCTATTCGCAACGGCGATCCTCATGATATAGATAAGGCGGTAGACAACTTAGGCAAAGTAATGAACATGGCATTCGAAGGGCCTGTCCACTAAGAAAGAAGTCCAAGAGGTCCCAACCTCCTTGGTGGAGCAAGGAAATTAACTCCAAAAAAAAAACAGGTTAGGCATTTCTACAACAGGGCCAAAGAAATAGGGGACAGTACCACATGGGATGAATATATGGACGGCAAGCGGGAGTTGAAGTACTTAATCAGGCAATCAAAAAGAAAGTCGTGGAAGGAATTTTGTCAGTCCATTGCGGATACTAGTGAAGCTTCCAGACTTCGCAAGATGCTAGCTAGAGACACTTCTGCCCCAAGCTTCATCAAAAAATCTGACGGCTCGTGGGCAGAAAGTAGCGAAGAAGTTTTAGAAACGTTAATTGAAGCTCACTTCCCAGGAAGTAGATCGCCAATGGATTCTACTACTCATGGCTACTCGTATATTGGTAGGTCAACAGGGGACGACGTAGAAAATCTCATTACATGGAAGAATCTGCCATGGGCCATTATGTCATTCGCACCATTCAAGGCACCAGGCCCTGATGGAATTTTGCCAGCTATGCTGCAAAAAGCTCCAGCCAAGGTCAGAAGCAGGCTTAGGGAAATTTTTAAACATTGTTTAAGGTCATGTTACGTACCAGTGGCATGGAGGCAAGTGCGGGTTATATTCATACCAAAAGCAGGTAAACCAAGCCACACTTCAGCGAAAGGCTACAGACCCATAAGTCTCTCGTCATTCCTCCTTAAGACACTTGAAAGACTTCTTGATATTCACATCAGAAGTAAGTGTTGCAACGGGATTCTATGCAAAGCTCAGCATGCATATTTGAATGGGAAACAGCTTTACACGACGTAGTAGGGAAGATAGAAGCCAGCCTTCACTATAAGGAATTTGCACTAGCAGCCTTCCTAGATATAGAAGGTGCGTTCAATAACGTAGAAGGAAGGGCCATCAAACAGGCCCTGGAAACTATGAATGTCGAGCAAAGCATTACCAATTGGCTCTGCAATATGCTCGGCACTAGAAACATTAACTCCACTATCGGAAACAGTTCAATTAGAAAACCCGCTACCAGGGGGACTGCCTAGGCGTTATCTCACCCCTCCTCTGTGTTCTAGTCATCGATGGGATACTTAAAGAACTAAGCAACACAGGCATAAACGTCACTGCTTACGCGGACGACGTGGTAATTTTAGTTCAGGGCAAGTTCCTTGACACATTAAGTGAAATTATGGAATCAGCTCTTAATAGTCTTGAAAAATGGGCTAGAGGGTATGGACTACACGTCAACCCGGATAAAAACGAATTGGTACTCTTCAGTAAAAAATACAAGATACCACCCTTCAAACTGCCTAAGCTAGCAGTGGTGGAGCTTTCCCTTTCGGATCGCGGTAGATATCTTGGGATAATGCTGGACAGGAAACTAAATTGAAAACTTAACAGGAAAGATTCCGCAAAGCTTATAATGCTCTTTTCATCTGTAAGCGGACCACGGGGAAAAAATGGGGCCTGAAGCCCGCAATAATGCACTGGCTGTACATCATGATAGTCAGACCCATCCTTACGTATGGGGCTCTTGTGTGGTGGAATGCAACGAATACGAAAAACACGCGATATGTTGGCCATGATACAAAGAACAGCTTGCACTGCCATCACAGGTGCTCTACGCACAACACCTACGGCTGCACTCGCGATCTTTCCGTATCTTTTACCATTAGACCTACAAATTAAGTTTCAAGCGGGCAACAGTGGGCTTCGGCTCATTAACGTTGGTCTCTTCAGGACTAATAACATAGCATACAGCTCCATTCTCAAGGAATCTTTTCCCGGAATCCCTGACGAATCGGACGATATACTTGGCACCTTAGACTTCGACACACCATACGAAGTACTGTATCTAATTAGAGAGGACTGGCAAAGGAATACAGTCTCTGTCCACAACGAGATTGCAATATACACAGATGGTTCTAAGACCAGTGAGGGCACGGGGTCAGGTATTTACTCGAAAGATACGAACCTACAGGTGGCCCTGAGACTTCCGGACACATGCAGTGTGTTCCAAGTAGGGGTTCTAGCTGTACTTAAAGCTGCGGAATTACTTGAGATGGGATCAATATCCGATAAGAATATCGCCATCTACATTGACAGTCAGGCTGCGCTAAAGGCGCTAGAGAGCGCAAATCTGAGATAATCAGGAATTGCCGCACAATGCTTAGGGCATTATGTACGCAGAACCGAGTCAGATTATGTTGGGTACCTGGACACTGCGAAATTGAAGGCAACGAGCAAGCCGACGCGCTGGCTAAAAGAGGAGCGGGGCTCCCACGCAACGATATAATTGGTAGTATTAAGCCACCAGGGTGCGTGGCTAAGGGAATTATTCGGGATAAAATCATTGACACGGCTAATCTAAGATGGTCAAACTTAGATGGTCACAGGGTGTCTAAGGCCTGTGGCCTGTGTTAGATCGCAGGAAATCTGGGGAGATAATCAAGTTAGATCGAGGCTAAGAACAGTGATAGGAATACTCTCTGGTCACTGTCTCTTAAGGAGGCATGCCATGAGACTAGGGTTATCCGATACGGATGTTTGTAGGTACTGCGACGACCTACATGTTTCAGAGGATATAACTCATATACTCTGTGAATGTCAAGGAATTGCCAGGACAAGGCTAAAGCACCTTGGTAGATACTTCTTCGATAACCTGGAAGAGGTAAGGTCCCTAAACCATAACAGAATCTTTTCAGATTCTGTAGGGAGATTAATTGCTTGGGAGAATGGGTTTAGGTCTTCTGCCGTGAAGATTCCCTAGGGATCGCGATTGGCCTACTTTGGTGCCTAGTGTTTTATGATAGCCTCATAACCCTACCTAACCTAACCTAACCTAACCTAACCTAACCTATTGTCAATAAGCAATCGCAAATATTTAAAAACAGAGACTACTTCAATCATAAAGCATTTGCGGATGTTGGATCTAGAGGAATCTAATGGCCTGTCACAGCTCGAAATACATATCCCAGCCCTACCTGGTTCCCAGACCTACCTTGGAACCAGCAGATTACTGATGCTGTAAAAGGTGGTGCTAGATGCCTTGGTTTCCTCAAAAGATGTAAACGCTTTTTCACTCCAACTGATTTGGCTGAGATCTATAAAGCATACATTCGCCCGAACCTTGAATATAGCTCACATGTTTGGGCGCCACGTGCTTTAGTTTAGTTCATCGTGTTCAGCGTCAAGCTTGCAGATTGATCGGTGATCAGTCTATCTGCAACCAAATTCCTTCGCTAGAACACAGCCGGAATGTATGAAGCTTAGTGCTCCTATATCCATACTTCCATCGCAAATGTTCGGATGAAATATATTGTAGCATAGACTCAAACTACTGCAGTGTAGCATAGACCAAACTTAAACACTGTGTTCCAAACTGCAAGCAACGCTATCTATTCGCCGAACCTGCGAGCAGCAAATATTCCCACCAAACCTAGTGTGCCAATGTTCCAATTGTTCCAGGATCATCAATTCATCCCGAGAGACATCTAGCATGTTCTAGAGCCTCTTGTATTTTGTATAAATACACATACCGCAACCACCATCGACACAGTTGTCAATAAGGTGAATACAGCGATTGAAAGAGAAACTCGACCAAGTGGTAAAAATAAGCGACATTGTGATTGAAAGCAAATCTGTAGAGACAGTTTAATTTGAAATAAATAAACAATAAACTGATTTGACGATTGTGTTAAAGTAAAGTTTGCAGTTAAAATACATAAAGGACAGTTTTATTATTTATTTTAGCACCCCAGCGAGAATATTACAATATAGTTGTATCCCTCCTACCTGTCTGTTCAATCGTAGTACACGTGCGGCATTTTCCGCACATCCACATATACTTAAACCTGTTTTCGGGCGCACAGTGAAATATAGAAAATCGTTTTTTAACCCCTCCACACGAATGTGGATTAACTTGCTTTCTTCAGTGTTTCCCGATTTCCTTCAAAGTTAATGAGTATCATCACCTCACTATTTTTCCTTCCCTATCCAATCTCTAATACTCCCCTATACCCTTTCCTTTCACTCTATCATTGGGTTTATAACTTTAGCAGACATAGACCTAAGTTAAGCGGACATGGCGGTCCAATGATCATGTAACGATCAACCAAATTGATCATATTGCGATCGACGCAAGGCATGCCTCCAGTATTCTGGATGTCCGGAACTTCCGAGCGGCCAGAATCACTGTGAGAAAATTTAACGTCGAAAAGCTACAATCGCAAGAGACCCCCAGACTCTTCGCTTCGGGAACGCGTATCCCGAAATCTCTCAATCACCCCTATGCCGCCAGCACCAAGTGCCGAAGACCAGTGGCAACGCTGCCAACATGCTATCAGAAACGCCGCGACTGATGTGCTGGGTCTCGCTCGCCCACCACCGCGAAACCCGTGGTTTGACGAAGAATGCCGGCGAGTGCATGCAGCAAAACACACAAAGCGGCGCTGCAAAGGAAGACGAGAGCTGCTCGTGAGCTCTACGAGGAAAAGAGATGGGAAGAACATCGGCTTCTGCAGAAGAAGAAGAAAGAGCATGAGAAGCGCGCGTCTGCAGACTGTATAACGGCGACGAAGACCAACATCCCGCTATCAGGCAGAATGAACGATTCAACATAGATGATGATAGTCAAAATTTCCGTCCACCTGACCAAAACGAAGTGAGGATAGCAATATCCAAGCTAAAATCCAAAAAGACTGCTGGACCTGATGGCTTACCGGCCGAACTTTTCAGGGCAGCTGGGGATGAATTGGTAGAGTGCATACACCAACTCATCTCTAAGATTTGGTCAGACGAGTGTATGCCTGATGAATGGAACCTCAACACCGTTTGCCCGATCCACAAGAAAGGAGACCCCCTCAACTGCGCCAATTATAGAGGCATCAGTCTCCTCGACATCGCATACAAAATCTTTTCTGCGATATTGTGTGAACGCCTGAAACCTTTTATCAACAGCCTGATTGAACCCTATCAGTGCGGTTTCAGACCAGGAAAGTTCACCATTGATCAAATCTTCACACTTCGACAGATCCTGGAGAAAACCCAAGAATTCCAAATCGATACTCACCACCTCTTTATCGATTTCAAGGCCGCCTATGACAGCATCTATAGAAAAGAGCTCTATAGAGCCATGTCTAGTTTTGACATCCCTGCCAAACTTGTCCGTCTGTGCAGGCTGACGACGGAGAACGCTCGCTGCTCCATCAAGGTCGGTAATGACCTCACCGAGAACTTTGATGTCAAAAAAGGCTTTAGACAAGGTGACGCGCTGTCATGTGACTTCTTTAACTTTATACTTGAACGGATTGTGCGGAACTCACAAGCCAACACCGGAGGCACAATCTGTTACAAGTCTGTACAACTGCTTGCATACGCAGCTGATTTAGACATTATCGGAAGATCTCAGCGGGCTGTCACCGGTGCTTTTGCAAGCATTGAGGCGGAAGCGGCCAAAATGGGTTTGGCGATAAACGAGGGCAAAACCAAGTATATGCTGTCAACTAGAAGGGAAAACCAACATCGACGAATTGGACAAAACGTCACCGTGGGCAGCTATAACTTCGAGGTAGTAAGGGACTTTGTCTACCTTGGCTCTGCTATAAATTCTACTAACAAAATCAGTGCAGAAATCAATCGAAGAATAACTCTTGCCAATCGCAGTTTTTTTGGGCTTGTAAGGCAATTCAACAGTAAAGCCCTATCTCGAACAACTAAGGAGACTCTATATAAGACCTTGATCATCCCAGTCCTGCTTTACGGCGCTGAAACATGGACTTTATTAAAAGAGGATGAAGATATCCTTGGTCGCTTCGCGAGACAAATTCTTCGTAAGATTTTCGGTCCCGTTTGCGTTGACGGGTTTTGGAGGAGAAGATTCAATCACGAACTATACAGCGACATCGACCTAGTCAAAAAACTGCGTATTGGACGTCTGAGATGGCTCGGACATGTAGAGCGAATGGACACTAACGCTTCGACTCGCAGAGTCTTCGAATCTAACCCCGAGGGACGACGCAGTAGAGGGAATCATCGCCGTAGGTGGCGCGCACAAGTTCAAGGGGACCTCGACCAACTTGGAGTGCGCAACTGGAGGCAATTAGCTAAAGACCGAGCAAAATGGATAGGCTTGTTGGTTGAGGCCCAGGTTCACCCCGAACTGTAGCGCCACCTAAGTAAGTAAGAGCTAAATGGAGAGGCCCAGACTCACCCCTAACTGTAGCGCCACCTAAGTAAGTAAGAAAGTAAGTAAGTTCTAAGTGATGCAGAACATTGAAAAAAAGCTGAGTTATTAGAATCGCTTATCCTCTTTGTGTCGCAGAATAAAGAAATAGCATTAGACACGAATTTGACTGTCAGATGTTTTGGTGGTAATTAATAAAGGAGTGCTTCTTCTTCTTATAATGCCTCTTCTCTTAGGAGGTTGGATATCATGCTTTTTGTATTTTCGTGGGAGCTGACGTTCCTGAACAGTTCCGTGGTGGACATTAGGTACTAATCACTCAAGTTATGCATCCACGTTTGTCGCTGCCCACTGGCCGCTCTCCTTCCTTTGATGCTTCCTTGTAGTATTATTTAAATGAGTTTGTATTTTTCGTTCCTAACAACATGCCCCAAGTATTCCAGCTTGCGCATTTAAATTATTTTTAAAAGCTCTCTTGGTGTGCCAATCCTTGTAAGAACTTCTGCGTTGGAGATTCTGTCTGTCCATTAGATATTCAGTATCCTCCGGAATAGTCACATTTTAAAGGCTTCTACCCTCTTCATCGAAGCTTTATGCAATGTCTAGGTTTCTGCTCCATATAGTAGAGTGGACCAGACGTAGCACTTTATCAGCCGTATTTTTAGTGAGAGCTATACATCGCTGTCGCATAGTACATTTCTCATCTTACAGAACGCTGCTTGGGCCTGTTCGATTCTGCATTTTACTTTGGTGTGAGAGTTTGCTTTCCAGTCAAACTGTATTACCAAGTACTTCATTTTGCATATGCGATCTATTTTGACTCTGCCCATTTTTAGCTCTGCATTTGCTATATGTTTTTTAGCTACTACCATGAATCGGTGGTATTGATTTTGAAGCCGTATTCTTTGCTAACTCGGTCTATTTTGTTTACTATCATATTTAGCTATCTTTCATTCTTCGCAATTATTATAGAGTCATCTTCGTATTATAGATTATTAATCCTGGTTCCATTGACTGAAACTCCGCCTTCATAATTACATAGAGCTTCTTTGGAGATTTATTCCGAGTACATGTTAAAGAGAAGCGGCGATAAAATACAACCCTGTCGCATTCCTCTTAGGATCTAAATCTCCTCTGACTCTTCAGCATCTATTTGCATGCAGGCTTTCTGACATACGCACTACGTGACCAAACCATCAAAGCATAGATCGTTCCGTTCGGAGAAGTAGCTGCTCAACATTGAGCGCCTCGTGTACTCTGGCGTTGCGCACTCGATCCCTACGAGTTATTCCAGCAACACCGCGAAGGAACCTCATTTCGGCAGCTTGTATCCGCGATCTTATTCTTTCGGTCACTACCCAAATTTCATGACCATAGGTAAGAGTTGGAACATACACAGAGTTAAAAACCGATAGCTTAGCTTCAACACTAAGTTGGGCCTTCCTTATAACAGATTGGTCAAGCTCTCTCAAAATTGATCCAGCCTGACCAATTCTACAGGATAACTCGGCATTGCTCCTCCCATCACTCGCGAATAAGACCCCGAGGTACTAAAACTTATCCACCTGCTTCAGTGGGACTCCACTAACATGCAAAGTGCGCTGGATGGGTTTTTTTTTGGAAACGACCATTACTTCCGATTTGTTCACGTTGATCTTCATTCCAGCATCATCACAAACGGCTACAAACCTTTCGAGTGCGCGCTGAAGTTCGGTTTGAGAGGACCCAAGGATGACCAAATCATCCGCAAAGAGCAGATGACTAATCCTTAGGTCTCCCACTTTGAAACATTCCCCGCCACGGCTGCGCTGTAACATCCAATCCATATATACAATGAAGAGGAGAGGTGACAAAACGCACCCCTGGCGGAGTCCAATGCCCACAGTGAAAGGTTTAACATTTAACACCGTTTATCCGAACACAGCTTCTACAGTTTATATATAAAGACTGAATCGCCCTTAACAGGGAACCCTCAATCCCATACTTCTGCAGAACACTCCAGAGTTTGCCTCGAGGAACCCTATCATATGCTTTTTCCAAATCCACAAAACAAGTGTAGACAGGTTTAGCATTCTCCCAGGCCTTCTCAAGAACCATTCTGAGAGTGAACAACTGGTCGGTTGTGCTTCTACCGGGACGAAAATCGCACTGCTCATCCCCCAAACTGTTCTCAACGACAGCCCTGGAACGCGTTTCTAGCACCTTAGCGAAGACTTTTCCAGGGAGACTTAAAAGAGATATACCCCTATAGTTGGCGCAATCTCTTTTGTCCCCTTTTTTAAAAAGAAGAACTATCACCCCTATTTGCCAATCACCAGGTATTTCACCGCATTCCCAGGCCACTTTAATGACACGCGAGAGCCATTGCACTCCCTCTTTACCTAAAGCCTTGAGCATTTCTAGCCGAATTTCATCCACACCAGCAGATTTGCCAACTCTTGGCACTTTGATCGCCAAAGTTACTTCCTCTACCGTAGGACTACTTTCCGCCCTACTCTCGACCGTAGGTCTGTCATCTTCGGTGCCCTGTTCGGGATTGAGCAATTCTGAAAAGTGCTTGCTCCATTTGCATAAGATGTCCTCCTCATTGGAAAGAAGTGTACCGTCTTTGGATTTGACTCCTTCAACGATGTTCAACTTTTTTCCTCTGAGTCGGCGGACGATCTGCCAGAACATCTTAGTTGCAGATCTGTGATCGCGTTCCAATTTCTCGACAAACGTCTTCCAAGACTGTTCTTTCACTGTTTTCACAGCTAATTCGCGCCTCAGTGTACCGATTTCGAGAATCGTAGTTCCCCAAGTGAATCCACACCTTAAATGCTCTCGTCTTCTCCCTGATGGCTTCTTGAACTCCGGGCGTTTTAAACCCAGCAGTTCTTTTCTCACCACCAGCCACCACACCAAGCCGCTTCACTCCACAAACATCACCCGCAAAGGCAATAACCGCTGTTGAAAACAGTTGCCATTCTTCCTCTACATTTGATGGAACAGTTTGAATTCGTTGAAACCTCTCAGATATTTGCCGCGCAAATATCTCCCGTATCTCATCGTCCTGTAACCTCTCCCATCGTATGCGTGTAACCATTCTTGGTTTACGCTTTGGTAGGGGAGGCACTCTCTCGCTAAGATACAATTTGCACAGCACTAGGTGATGATCAGTTGACAGTTCGGCCGTTCTAAATACGCGAACATCACAAACCATTCTCTTCAGACACGATGGTACCAGAAAGAAATTGATCAGCGACTTCTGCTGAAGGCTCTAACGGTACCACGTGTATTTGTGGAAAGATAGTGTACGTGAATGATAAGCCATTTTCACAACAAAAATCCAACAACTTCTCTCCGTTCGCGTTTTGATCAGGATCACCGTTCCTCCCAATCACACTCCCCCATGTCATAACATCTACACCCACATGAGCATTGAAGTCACCCATCAGGACAAAAGAATCCGTATCTGCAACCTTTCCAAGGGCAGCATCAACTTCATCTAAGAAAACTGCATACTCTGACTGAATATTCGGTGCATGCACTTGCACCAATACCGGAGTTGATATTTCAAGCTTGAGGTTTAAGATCGTAACTCTCCCTCCTAATGGTATCCACTCCAATACTCTGTCTATCAACCTGGGACTTGTGAGTATCTCCACTCGCCCGAGCAGACATTGAGGGTGCGACTCCTGACAGGAAGAGCTTCCATTCATCCGAAAGGTCCACAGTTTTAGAACCTCTCTGCTTTGTTGTAGTCGACTTTTAACAGCCTCCCCAACAAGCTCAAGATCCTTCCCTTCCCTGATCCTTCCATTCCTAAGTCGATGCCGTTGTCGAAACTCAGAGTCCAACTGTGCCCCTATTGGTGCACAGCGCGCTCACCCCTTGACCCCCGTAATGGTTCGCGAGACCATTGACAGGAAGCTCGTAGCCATTTCGACCCGGCCGGCTGCCGAGCGGGACAGGCCGACCACCAGACGCTCGCATACTAACACCCTTCAGGCCTGGCTCCAAAGGATGCCCTGGTTTACCAGGTTTGGCAATATTCGAGGCCCGTTTCTGTCGTCGTCTCATCATGGGATGTGCGCTTTGTTAGCCTTGATTGTATTGAATGGAGGAGGTCAGCCAGGGGGGCTCCATTAAGATTGATTCTGTTAAAAAGATCCGTGATTACTTTTACATTGTCTTCTTCAATCAGCTTGATTAGCTCGTTTGGGATTTTATCAGACCCTACCGCCTTTTTATCTTTCGCATTTCTGATGACCTTAGACACTTCATCTGGCAGTATATCTAGACCTCAAAATTCGGTTATCGGAATTTGTTCATTTGTTTCTTCATGGAAAAGATCTTTGATGTAATTTACCCATTTCGTTAATTTCTCCTTTGTGTCCATCATTATGTTGCCATTTTCATCTTTTAAACAGCTATATTGCTTTTTACGTCCGATACCAGTTAGCTGTTTAAACTTTTAATGCATGTTGAAGCTGTCATTGTCGTTTTTATTAAATTCAATCTCTCTGCATTGACTCATCCAGAAGTTGTTTTTTATTTCCCTGATCTTGCGTTTAATCAAGCCGCTTTGTATCTTGCGTCGTTCCATTTGAAAAACCTTCTGTCTTCCATTAGATTAAGAATTTCATTTGTCATCCAGCAAAGGAGCGCATTTCTCGTTGAATCGTAATTGCTTCATCTGTATCTGAAAAGATTAATTTTTGCATAATCGAAAACCAGACGCACTACATTTTTCTATAATCACCTCGCCACGTACAACTACAACCCTGTACAATTTGACTACATAATCTACTACAATTCTGTCTCTTTCATATTTTATACCAATAAATTTGTTTTGATTTTCCCGCCATTTATTGTTATTTTCACTAAAAGTTGACTAAATTTACAAAAATTTAAGTGTTGCACAATAATTCCGACGTATTTATGAAATTTATTGAACCGATTTTCATTTAGCAACATGTCTGAAGATGGTAAGCGCACCTAACATACATAAAATACAGTTTTCATGTCGATTACCGTCCAATTAGCACCGAGAGCCAAACGCCAACGTGTGGACAAAGCTGGTCGCTTTGCCGCGCTGGAAAGGCTGAAGAAACTGAAAGGAAGCAAAAATAAATGCGAGGTGACCGAGGACGTGGACAATGTCTACGAGATAGTCGATGAGAAGGACTACGCCAAGCATGCCAAGGAGAAGTACGGCGGCCACGACTGGATTGAGGACGGTGAGTCCATTTGAGTTGGTGATCTGCGTCGGCGTGAACCTCGTTTCTGTGCTTTTCAGATGGAACTGGGTACCAGGAGGACGGCAGAGACTTCTTCGAAGATGAAGACTATTCTGACGAGGAAGCTGTAGGCAATAAGCCAGCGAAGGGGTCCAAGAAGCGCCCGCGTGATGGTGGAAAGCCAGCCGGGGGCAAGGGTTCCATAAGAAATCTCTTTAGCAACGCCGTCCCGAAGAAGAAGAAGGAGTCCACGATAAAGGTCGACGAGGATGATGTACTAGCCGACATTTTAGGCGAATTGGACGATAGAAGCGAGAGGAACGGCTTGACAAACGGAGATTCCTCGAAGACGTCCTCGAGCTCGTCGCAAGGAGCAGCGAAGACTAAACAATCAGATGCAGCTTTGGCCAAGGAATACATGAGCAGCTTCATAAACAACATCAAAATGAGAGAAGAGCCAAAGAAGTCGAACGGGAACACCAGTGATGACGAGATGCTGGACAAGATTCTCGAACCGAAGCCAGTTTTAAAGCCAAAACCGGTGGTGGACGCAAAGGTTGTCAAGGAAATCGCACCAAAGAAGCCACTTGTGGAAGAAGAACCTGCACCATCGCCTGAAATAGACGACATTCCAGATGACGACATGGACTACAGCATCCTAAACGACGATGAGAATCAGTTCGACGAGAAGGCAAAGAGTCCGGTGAAACCGGCGTCACAGACACAGAAGAAGGTTGAACCCAAGCCGCCGACTGCAGAGGATGATATGAAGAACCTGTTGAACAACTGGGAAAGCATTTGCAATATGGACAACTTTGATGAGGAGATGGTTACAGCAACAGGAGCAGACGACAACTGCTTAGCGGGTGAGGAATTGAAATTCTGGTACTGGGAAGCTTGGGAAGATCCAGTCAGGATACCAGGAGAAGTGTTTCTCTTCGGAAAGCTCCCGGGGACAAAAGACGGCGAGACAAATTCGATTTGCGTGCGAGTGGAGGATGTCAAGAGGGTGCTGTACCTGCTGCCAAGGGAATATGTAAGTAGACGCTCCTATGCTGAGTCCATTTTTATCTCTCTCCCACTGTGGTACTCTAAATTTCACCAAAGATCCTCTCCGATATCGTTCTCCCGTAGCTGACACTGATTATCCAACCTTTATAGCCCAAAGTCCCTCGTCATCAGCTAGCTAGTGCCAGATTTTATCATCTTCCAAGCGTTACTTCTTTTTCAAGTGATGACCACGTCCATTTCATTGTTCCTCTCTTCATACTTAGAACCTTTCCTTAGATATAACCTTCCCTTTCCACACTCCAAGTGCCACTTTGGCTTGCCATTACCCATCCCACAGATTCTTGGTGTTTCATAGAAGACTTCGATCGAACCCCTTACCATTCTTCTACTAGGCAGATGGATGCCTTGGGACGTAAGTCACTGCTCGTTTAGACCAACAAGAGTCCATTGTGTTAAGAGTCAACTGCTAAATGTAGCAAATGGTTCGGAAGCAAGATTCCGAGGTTAACCCGTGCTTCGCTAGTTCATCTGCCTTTTCAATTCCTTTCATCCTAATGTGTTCTTTCGCCCAGGCCAATGTCTATTGGTTTTCAACTGCAGATGCGGCGAGTTGCTGTACACATTCCAAAGCTGGGAATGGGCTAATGTGCTCTGCTTCATGCGCTTGATCACTGTTCAATGTTATTAGTGCATGTGTGCAGCTCGGGCAGGAAAGTCATCATCTCAGCGTAATACACTCAAGTTCTTGTCCACAGAATCAACCAAGTCCGTGAAGATGTTCATCTCCATTCATCGTTAATTACAGTTCATTCAACATCGAGACCCAAGAAGCGCATTCTTATCCAAGCAAAGGCGTGACACTGACTGAACAAATGCTCTTTTGTATCCTCGCATTCAAGGCAAGACTCGCACGTCATGTTGTATCCCCTTGTGAGTTCTAGGGTATGGTGCTTTTGTTGTAGCAGCTACGGTTCTGCTGGGGACAAATCAGTTTCTTGGCTCAGGAATCGAGCCACGTCTATGGGTCGTTCCAAAAGTGCATCGGGGCGCAAGTCCATTGGCTTTACTGGGCAGTTGAAAAGATGTTTGATGTTGTGCGGGCCATTTCCGCAGTCAGGGCATTTGTCTTCTATGTAGGCGTCGAGACGGTTCTTATAGCTGTTTAGTAAGCGACACCAGCCTGAGCGTAGCTGAGCTAGGGTGGTTCTTGTTCTTCGAGGCAAGCTACGTTCTTCATCTGCTATGGGTGGTGGGCAGCCTCCGAGGACAACGTTGGAGCAAAGATTCTCCATAGAGTGCGACACAGTTGTGCGATGAATGCTTTTCAATGCATCTTTGTAGGTATGTCTATCGATCCTGGTACTCTCCGTGTAGTAATCGAGCTCGTGTTTGTAGATTTGGAGCCATTTGAGAATGGAACGGGGTGGTTGTGGTACCATCGTCAGCGGATGATTGGGGTGGTCTTGAAGGTGACAAGCTAGAAGGAACTGCTTGGAGAGCATGGAGTTATGGTCCCTTACTGGAAGCAGCTTCGTCTTAGTATGGAGGTGATCAGCATGTAACATCAGGTGGCATTCGATGACGGTCCTCGTTGCCGCGGTTTGGCAGGCTTAAAGATGCTGCAGTTAGTGTCACTCAGTTGCGGTGTCCAGATGGGGGCGGCATAGTTCAACACAGAGCGACGGCTAGTAGCGTTTATCTTTATCCATTCCCCAGGAAGATCCCGCTAAGGACTTGAGTACATTGTTACGAGGCCTAAGTCGGCTTCTGATGGTTGATGCATGTGCGGCGAACGTCATCATGCTGTCGAAAGTGACGCCAAGAAGTCTTGGTTTGGTGGAAATTCGAATTCGACGTCCTGCAATGTCTACGTCTAGAACTGACCTTATCTCCCTTGTGTAGGACGTGAAGAGTGTGGCTGAGGACTTATCGGCCGGCAGTTGTAAGTTGCGGTCCCTGAAAAATCCGTCCAGAACGGAGAGATATGATTTTAGCGCTGTTCATAGTATTGGCACGTTGGGCCCAGTTGTGAGGACCGTACAATCGTTGGCATATGAAACAATATTGATTCCATCCGGGGGGAGGGGTAGCTTGGCGATGTAGAAGTTGAAAAGAAGTGGCGATTGGACACCCCCTGTGGAACTCCCTGTTTGACTCTCCGGTACCGAGACTTAGCGTTCCTGAACTCCACAAATGATTGGCGGCCGCAAAGGTAATTGCCCAGCCAGCGTTTGTGGGTGTTGGGTAGTGGAGACTCCGGGATGTCGCGTAGCAGCGTGTCAAATGCCTTAGATAAGTCCAGGGCGACAGCAACAGTTCTATGGCGTGGTTGTTTTTGGTTGAGATGGTTGGTGATCTGCGATGAAATCATGTTTAGGGCTGAGGTGGTCCTGTGGTTTTTCCGAAAACGTGCTGGTGGTGCGCTAGCGTAAGGTGTTCGGTGAAATCCGGAAGAAGCAGAGCATCCAATACATTGGCGACTGGTGAGAGAAGCGATATGGGGCGGTACGATTTGCCTTGGTCAGGTGGTTTCCCCGGCTTGGGAAGTGGGATTAACCAAACGACCTTCCATATGCCTGGTATTTGTAGCGATTGGAAGGATAGGTTTAGAAGAGAGGTTGGGTAGTCAATTCCTGGGTTGCCGGAAATCTCATCGGGACCAAGTGCTTTGGAAGGTTAAGCTTTTAGTATGACAGCATTGACTTGCTCCGATGTGAAGCCTTGCTGTGCTTCGTCCCGTGGAAGGTGGTGTAGTCTTCTGACAGTGATTCTCTTGTGCCGGCTGGTGTTCTGTGGATGTTCGATGAACTGCTTGTTGAAGAGCTTGGCGCATTTCCTTGGGTCATTCGTAGGGAAGACATTAAAGGAAATAGCTATGTTGTCATTGCATTTGTTAGGGTTCGCAAGATGTTTGGTGGTGGACCACAGTTTCTTGACACCTGAGCCCGGGTTGCATTTGTCGAAGTGTTCGTGCCACTTCTTCCTGGGGTATTCATCCACTAGGCGTCGAATTTCGTTGTTCAGTTGTTGGAATCTAGCGTCTGATGAGTCTGCTCGTCTGATGGCGTCGCTTGTATCTGCTAGCTGAGCGACAGTAGCTGGAAAGTTTGGTCTAATTTTGGGGATCCTGTCTGCCTGTATGAAACGTGTTGCTTTGTTGATTATTTTGCGAAATGTTCGGTGTTCGGTGGGGATGGTATATTACTGAAGCAGTTATTCGTATGGACGGTAAAGTTTTCCCAGTCCACCTTGTTGTATTTGACGAAAGTCCTCTTCTCTAGAACAAGGAAGTTGTAAGCGGTCTTGATAGTGATAGTGATTGGCAGGTGGTCGGAGCCCAAGGTAACATCTGTTTTCCAGGTGGTGCAGGTTAGGAGTGGTGCGCTGGCTAGACATGTCGGGTGAGCTGCTGCAATTGCTGGCAATTCTGGTTGGTATGTTCTCATTCAAAGTACCAAAATCAGAGTTATCGAGGCAAGATGCATGCCACCTTGATCGATGTCCAAGGCTAAAAACCATAGGTCGTTGTGGGCGTTGAAGTCGCCTATGATCAATCTGTTGTCACCATGTAGAAGGTGTTCCATAGATGGGCACAACAACTGATGGGTGGTATGTATGAGTACGGATGAACCGGAAGTAATGGCAATTCCCTGTTGTTCAAGTAAGTCATCAGCTGTTCTTGGTATCGCGCCATTGTGTATGGTTTCTGGCAATGTGTCTCCGCTCTCCCCAACTGCCGTGCCTCCTTCTCAACTGTTCTGTGCCATTTTCTCCTGGGACCGCCAGGCATTATTCGGCCATCCTGAGTTAAACGGTTCCATTGCATATGGAACTTTCACCTTTTCGAAACGTGTGACCAATCCCACTGCCACTTTCGTCGTTGGATGGTTGTGCCTATTGGTTGCTAAACCAGATGCTGATAGAGCTGTTCGTTAGAGATACGGTCGAGCCAGAAAATCATGAAAATGTTACGCAGGTACCTGTAAACGAACACTTGCAGCTTTCTAGTGATAGTAATGGTCACTCTCCACGTGCTGTTTCCATGTAATAGCACGGATTCAACGTTGGAGCGGAACAGTCTTAGCTTGATATTCAAACTTATTTCATTGCTTCTCCATGTTCAGTTCCAAGTATGTCTTCGAGATGTTGCTTTAATCGCTCCAGGATGATTTTAGTTATTTTCTTAGCTACACGAGGCAGCACGCAGATATACCTCCAGTTCTCGCACTCGATTCTATTTCCATTCTTAGGAAACTTTACGATCATTCCCTTCTACTCTTTAGGAAAGCTCTCTGCTCTCCCAAGCTTTCTGCCTTTAATTGGGACCAGTAGCTCAGCCAATATTGTTGGTGCTGCCTGTAAGAACTCCGTGGGAATACCGTCAAGTTCTACAGTCTTGTTGTTTCTCAGCGCACTGGATCGCGGTAGTAAACTTATCCTTACTGGGGGTCGTGGTGCGTATTGGAGCATTTCTTACCTCGGGCACCTCGGTCTGATTTGCGAGCATATCACTAGCGTTTCAAAACCGTAGCTCCTTCCATCTCCTGAGCTGGTCCTCATCCGAGGATATTGGCTGGTAACTACGAGCACATGTCAGCTTTTTTGTGATTCTCGTCTTGATGAAGAGAATTGAAACTTTTTTTCCCATCAATAGCTCTAAACGCTGCTCCACCACACGAATAGTCTTCTTGATGTCAACAATGACAGGCATGAACCCATTCCCTGTTGGTATTATTGCTACATCACATACAAATAGTTCGCCGAAAGAGGACACACAATTCCCTGTTGACGTCGTTTTTCAACATATTGTCCACCCAGTCTACAATTAGTGGCTTAACCCTAGCTCTCTCCAAAGTTAGCTGTGAAAGGATATTTTACCAAAGGCACCTTTGTCTAACTAATTATCGTAGTTTCTGTACAAAGTTCCTCTTTCGGAAAGCTTAAACCGCTGTTTCCATATACGTATCCCCGATAAAAGGTACATATACCTACCAATCCAGAAGTTTTGTAAAGGGAAACGTCGCTTTCCCGGTTTTTAAGCACTTCCAACACCCGCCTCTGCTTGTTACTCGTTTCCTCGTGTTTAGCCCATCCCCTCTGTAGGACGAAGAAAGGAATAGTCCAGTAAGATCTGGTGTCCTTCATTCTCAATCCCTACCCTATGTGATGGTGGATATGAAAAGCAGTTGATTGCGCACATAGAAGCAGTACCTTTTCCGATAACCATTCCCCACTAATGTCCTAATCGCGACGTTCTCATCCTGTAGATGCTTGATCCAATAACCAAAGAGAAGACCAGACAAAAGGTCGAAATGACAGACGTATACAAGGAGTTCGAAGAGGTCATATCCACTGAAATCGGTGTTGATGAATTCCGATCGAAGAGAGTTACCAAGAACTTTGCATATCATCCGATTGGTGTCGATGTCCCCGAAGTCTGCGAATACATAGAGGTAAACCATCAATCTGCACAAATTCCATCACAAGACAATCTTTATCTTTCTCTTTTATTTCCTCGCTAGATTCACTACAATGGCAAGAAAGGTGCGCCAAATACCAAGACAAAGTACAACTCCATTGCTCACATCTTCGGAGCCAACACCAACTCACTGGAGCGGTTCATACTCGATCGAAAGATCAAAGGTCCCTGCTGGTTGAAGCTCACAAACTTTACGGTAAACAAAACGCCACAGAGTTGGTGCAAGACGGAAGTAACTTGCTCCTCACCAAATTACGTGAGTCTCGCTGAGGATCACAAGACTCCACCACCACCAATCACGGTGCTCACGATGAACGTTCGTACAGCGCTCAACCCCAAGGTGATGAAGAATGAAGTGGTCATGATCTCGTGCCTGGTCAACAATCGCTTCTGTGTGGACAAACCCCCACCCAGTACACCGTTCAATAAACACTTCTGTGGTTTAACTCGACCTGTTTCTCAAAATTGGCCATTGGATCTGTCTCAGAAGTTGGCTCAGTACAAGTCGACGAAAGTCAAGAAGATGGACTCGGAGCGGGCTCTTCTGAGTTGGTTCCTCGCCACATATCAGAGTATTGATCCCGACTTGATTGTGACACAAGATGCGGCAGATTGCCAACTGGATGTGATCTGTGATCGGGTGGCTGCTCTGAAAATTCCCTTATGGTCGCGTTTGGGACGCCTCCGCATGTCGCAGAGCTTCGGAAAGCGTATGCTAGACTTCTTTATCGGTCGAATGGTTTGTGATGTCAAGAGGTCAGCCGAAGAGTTGATCAAGTCGAGGAGCTTCGACTTGAATACGCTCTGTGTGAATGTACTGAAGATCAAGGAGAACGAACGAATGGATGTCAATGATGATGATCTGCATCAGATGTTCGACACGGGCGATGGGGTGATGAAACTGATCACGTTGACTATGCAGGATTGTTCGTTTGTGCTGCGACTCATGTGTGAGTTGAATGTGATGCCCTTAGCATTGCAGATCACCAATATCTGTGGAAATGTTATGTCGCGTACGCTTCAAGGAGGCAGATCAGAGAGAAATGAGTTTCTGCTGCTGCATGCCTTTACTGAGAAGAACTACATCGTGCCCGATAAGAAGAAGCGGGAATATGCAAACTGGGATAGCACACATATTGATATGGAAGGCGGTAAGTCGTTAAGTTGGGTCGCGTACAAACTTTCTAGAAGTCTAGATGGTCGGCAAATATTTCCTTGGAGCGATGATCGTTCTTTAGAGCGATGATCGTTCTTTAGAGCGATGATCGTTCTTTAGAGCGATGATCGTTCTTTAGAGCGATGATCGTTCTTTAGAGCGATGATCGTTCTTTAGAGCGATGATCGTTCTTTAGAGCGATGATCGTTCTTTAGAGCGATGATCGTTCTTTAGAGCGATGATAGTTCCTAAGTGCTATGATAGACATTCCTTTTACTGAACTTCCTATCCATTTCCAGGTGATGCCACAAAGGTGTCAGCTACGAGAAAGAAAGCTGCTTACTCTGGTGGCCTAGTTTTGGATCCAGTGAAGGGACTATACGACAAGTACATCCTTCTCATGGATTTCAACTCCCTATACCCCAGCATCATACAAGAGTACAACATTTGTTTTACCACAGTCCCACAGCCAGATAAGGAGGAGGAGCTTGCAACGCTCCCGGATTCTGGTGTAGAACAAGGCATACTTCCCCGTCAAATTCGGCGCTTGGTCGAAAGTCGACGAGAAGTCAAAAAACTAATGGCCACTCCAGATCTAGAGCCTGAAATGAAAATGCAGTACAACATCCGCCAGATGGCTCTGAAGCTCACTGCAAACTCTATGTACGGTTGCCTTGGCTTCGCACATTCCCGCTTCTTTGCACAGCATTTGGCTGCATTGGTTACGCACAAAGGTCGCGAGATCCTCATGAACACCAAGAGTCTCGTACAGAAATTGAACTACGAAGTAGTTTACGGTGACACCGACAGTATCATGGTGAACACAAATAGTTTGGACTACGACCAAGTCTTCAAAATCGGCCACAGCATCAAGCAGGCAGTGAATAAGATCTACAAGCAGGTTGAGCTGGACATTGATGGTGTGTTCAAGTGTCTGCTGCTCTTAAAGAAGAAGAAATATGCCGCTGTTACTGTGACTAAAACGCCAAAAGGAGAACTGAAATACTCCCAGGAGCACAAAGGTTTGGATATTGTTCGTCGAGATTGGTCCCAGATTGCCGTCATGGTGGGAAAGATTGTCCTTAACGAGATCCTATGTGATAAGCCACACGATGACAAGATTGAAAGCATTCACGCGCACTTGGAGAAGGTGAGGGCAAACATAGAAGAGGGCAGTGTGCCGCTTCCAATGTTTGTGATAACCAAGCAGCTTGCCAAAGCTCCAAAAGATTTCACGGGCAATAGTGCTGTCACACAGTCTCATGTTCAGGTGGCACTACGAATGAATGAGACGAAGAATAGACGTTATAAGAAGGGTGATATGGTGGACTATATCATTTGTGATGATGGAACTGGTAATCCAGCAACGCAGCGGGCCTATCATCTGGATGAGCTGAAGTCAGGTGAGCATCTGAAAGTTGATACGAACTACTATTTGGCTCATCAAATACATCCGGTAATATGGAGGATGTGTGATCCATTGGAGGGAACTGATGCGAGTAGAATTGCCGAGTGTCTTGGGCTGGATCCGAGCAAGTTCAAGCAAGCTGCACAAAGGTGAGTGTAGTAGTTATCTTTACTTTCTTAAAGCATTTACCTGACTCGGAGAGTTGGTCGTTATTTTGAGGATTTGTTCAAATGGTCTTCAAAGGGATGGTGGGGCTTCAGAGCGATGGTCGGTCTTCAGGGCGATAATCGGTCTTCAGAACGATAATCGGTCTTCAGAACGATGATCGGTCTTGAGAGTGATGATCGATCTTCTTCAGAGCGATGATCGGTCTGCTTCAGAGCGATGATCGGTCTTCTTCAGAGCGGTTATCGGTCTTCCTCAGAGCGATGATCGGTCTTCATCAGAGCGATGATCGGTCTTCCTCAGAGCGATGATCGGTCTTCCTCAGAGCGATGTTCGATCTTCTTCAGAGCGATGATCGATCTTCTTCAGAGCGATGATCGGTCTTCTTCAGAGCGATGATCGGTCCTCCTCAGAGCGATGATCGGTCTTCCTCAGAGCGATGATCGATCTTCTTCTTTAGAGCGATGATCGATCTTCTTCAGAGCGATGATCGGTCTTCTTCAGAGCGCTGATCGGTTTTCCTCAGAGCGATGATCGGTCTTCCTCAGAACGATGATCGGTCTTCCTCAGAGCGATGATCGATCTTCTTCAGAGCGATGATCGATCTTCCTCAGAGCGATGATCGGTCTTCCTCAGAGCGATGATCGGTCTTCCTCAGAGCGATGTTCGATCTTCTTCAGAGCGATGATCGATCTTCTTCAGAGCGATGATCGGTCTTCCTCAGAGCGATGATCGGTCTTCCTCAGAGCGATGTTCGATCCTCTTCAGAGCGGTGATCGGTCTTCCTCAGAGCGATGATCGGTCTTCATCAGAGCGATGATCGGTCTTCCTCAGAGCGATGATCGGTCTTCCTCAGAGCGATGTTCGGTCTTCCTCAGAGCGATGTTCGATCTTCTTCAGAGCGATGATCGATCTTCTTCAGAGCGATGATCGGTCTTCCTCAGAGCGATGATCGGTCTTCCTCAGAGCGATGATCGGTCTTCCTCAGAGCGATGATCGGTCTTCCTCAGAGCGATGTTCGATCCTCTTCAGAGCGGTGATCGGTCTTCCTCAGAGCGATGATCGGGCTTCATCAGAGCGATGATCGGTCTTCCTCAGAGCGATGATCAGTCTTCCTCAGAGCGATGTTCGATCTTCTTCAGAGCGATGATCGATCTTCTTCAGAGCGATGATCGGTCTTCTTCAGAGCGATGATCGGTCTTCCTCAGAGCGATGATCGGTCTTCCTCAGAGCGATGATCGGTCTTCCTCAGAGCGATGATCGATCTTCTTCTTTAGAGCGATGATCGGTCTTCTTCAGAGCGATGATCGGTCTTCTTCAGAGCGCTGGTCGGTTTTCCTCAGAGCGATGATCGATCTTCTTCAGAGCGATGATCGATCTTCTTCAGAGCGATGATCGGTCTTCCTCAGAGCGATGATCGGTCTTCCTCAGAGCGATGTTCGATCTTCTTCAGAGCGATGATCGATCTTCTTCAGAGCGATGATCGGTCTTCTTCAGAGCGATGATCGGTCTTCTTCAGAGCGATGATCGATCTTCCTCAGAGCGATGATCGGTCTTCCTCAGAGCGATGTTCGATCTTCTTCAGAGCGATGATCGATCTTCTTCAGAGCGATGATCGGTCTTCCTCAGAGCGATGATCGGTCTTCCTCAGAGCGATGTTCGATCTTCTTCAGAGCGATGATCGATCTTCTTCAGAGCGATGATCGGTCTTCTTCAGAGCGGTGATCGGTCTTCTTCAGAGCGATGATCTGTCTTCCTCAGAGCGATGATCGGTCTTCTTCAGAGCGATGATCGGTCTTCTTCAGAGCGATGATCGATCTTCCTCAGAGCGATGATCGGTCTTCCTCAGAGCGATGTTCGATCTTCTTCAGAGCGATGATCGATCTTCTTCAGAGCGATGATCGGTCTGCTTCAGAGCGATGATAATTTTTCTTTAGGGCAACAATAATTCTTCCGACTACTGTTATTCTTTAGAGCAGTGAACATTAAATATTACCTCTTTCAGATCTCAGCAAGAAAGAATGGACGACGGTGTTGGTGAATCGATAGTAAAGTCTTCGCTGCAGAAATTCCTTCAATGTGAAAAGTTCGAGTTCTCTTGCGTCACATGTAAGACAAAGAACATCGTAGCGTCTGCATTTAAGCCTGCTGCCAATAGATCCTACGACGCCGTTCTTGCAAAGTGTTCCAAAACAGAATGCAATGCTTGTCCGTTCCAGTACGTGGTCTCCATACGTAATCAACTAATATTGGCAGTTCGAAAGTACGTTACACGATTCTATGAAAACTGGTTGGTTTGCGACGATCCTGCGTGCAACAGCAACACAAGAAAATACTCACACGTAACCCACGGCAGGCGGCCAGTCTGTTTAGCCTGCAAAAATGGAACCCTTGTACGGCAATACTCGGAGCGAGATCTTTACAATCAGCTGTGCTACCTGCAGTATATGTTCGATCTGAGCAAACATCACCAGAAAAGTAAGTTTTTGTCGAACTAGTAGTTGAGTGTAAAACGCTGACTTGGTTTCTTCCCTTAGATGTAAATTTAACACCAGAGATTGAAATGGCCTATGCGACGTTGAAAGAAGTTCTGGACCAACAATTGGACAAGTCAGCCTTCTGTACAATTAGTTTGTCGAAATTATTTGGCCAGTTTAAGGTTATTGACAAAGCGGAAGATGTTGTAAATTTGAAATTGAGCGTGCCGGCTACAAGTGCTCCGGCGTGAGCTGTATTTTCTTTTTTTATTCGTTGATTTTAATAAAGTGTCTCTGTGTAAAGAATTTTCCAAAAAAAAATTGGCTGCAATTCATGCAAGAGGATATTCTTCTTCAATTTTTTAAGCTGAAGTTCATGCTGTGGAACTTTGCGCTAGAGAATGTTTAAGCCCTTAAAGCTCGCATATCCTACAACATTGAGTCTAAGCTACTGTCTGCAAACTCTCCTGCAGCTTGCCGCACACAACAAAATCTAATCACATAGAGACCAATAATTTGGGAATAAAATCAAAATCTTGTTGACTATCTAGGAGACAACTTGTTTCCCATTCTTTTGGCAGATACCTATGGCAATCGTGCCTGCCCTACGAACTAGAACAATAGATCTGGCAGATACCTATGGCATCCGTGCCCTGCCCTACGAACTAGAACAATAGATCTGGCAGATACCTATGGCATCCGTACCCTGCCCAGCTATTCAGTATTAACCAGGTTTATAGCTTATAGACTCAGATTGGAAACAGTAATCATTACCTTACACTATTCCGCAATAGCATAAACGATGATCACAGCGCTGAACACTGTGCACATAGTTCTAGAAAGGATAGCTAAGCAGACCATATAGAAAATAGAGAGAACAACGGGAAAGAAAAATGCATCGAACACAAAGAGCGACAAACCCTGTACAAATCAATGCCGCTTCTGGTAATTGCGAAGCTCTGCTTTAAGATCAAATTTGACGCAAAGCTGAGAAGCAAACGGAACTGAAGCAGTGAATCCGACAACTACCAAGCCAAGTACACTTGTACCACTACCTAGTGGCATGGATACGCAGAATCGCTGGGAACCTTGTCCATCATTTTTCAATCAGAGATTCACACAGTCGAAATTTCAGCTCGCCACCTCATCCAGTCCAGTCCAGGAGTCCCATCGTCGTAACGCCCGATATGCATATTGGACACAATGGGAAAGATCCTCGAGCGAATCAAAACAGATTGCTCACATTAGCGGAGGAGAAAGGGGCTTTGTCCAACCACCAATTCGGATTCCGAAAGTCTCGCTCAACAATTGACGCCATTAAAGCTGTAGTTAATATAGCAGTGGAAGCAATTGAAGGTGAAAGATGGCAATACGGCACCAAGGAATACTGCGCAGTAGTAACGCTAGATGTCAAAAACGCGTTTAATTCGGTAGACTGGCCCACTATAAGAAGATCTCTTGCTAGGATGGATACACCATCTTACTTGTTGCAGATAATGGCGAGCTACTTTACGAACAGAAAACTGAGGTATGATACCGACGAAGGAGTGAAGTACTACGATGTTACAGCTGGGTCCCGCAAGGATCGGTGCTGGGCCCATTACTATGGAACAGAATGTACGTCGGAGTTTTACGACTACCACTGCCACCTAAAGTGAATATAATTGGATTTGCTGACGACATCGCTGTTGTTACAGTAGCAAAACAAATCAGTGAAGTAGAATCAGCTACAAATGTGGCAATAAGTCAAATCAAAAGCTGGCTAGGATCAGCCGGTCTAGAATTAGCTGACCACAATACTGAAGCTGTTCTAATAACCAGTCGGAAATCTGTGGAATATATGAATGTCCAGGTTGGAACCCAAATCATCAGATCCAAAGAAGCAATCAAATACCTAGGAGTAATGCTCGACAATAGTCTGCGGTTTAAACAGCATGTTGATTATTCGAGCAAAAAAGCGTCACGACTTCAGGCAGCACTCTCAAGGATAATGCCCAACATTGGAGGACCTGGATACGCTAAGAGGATCCTACTATCCAGAGTTGTCAGCTCAGTCCAGCCATCAAAAGGCTAGCGAAAGAAGAAGGGTTATAGAAGAAGAAAAAGCAGCTTCAAGAGCTGTGTGGCAAGATCGTTGGGATAATGCGGTTAAAGGCAGATGGACCTATAAATTAATCCCCACCATCGACATTTGGGTAAACCGAGCACATGGGAACTGCACCTATCACCTCACGCAGTTCCTGTCTGGCCATGGAGGTTATCGCAAATATCTTAACCGGTTTGGACCCGATAGCTCTCCGTTGTGTCCAGAATGTCCGGACCAGGAGGAAGATACGGATCGTGCAGTCTTCTACTGTAGGCGATTTGAAAACTGGAGAAACGAACTTCCCAGTCATCCACTCCTCATAGATCATATGGTAAAATCTGAGGAAAAATGGATGGAAATTTGCGCGTTTATTACGCATGTGCAAATGCAGCTTCGAATTCAAGAAAGAATACGTCGAGAAGCAGAAAGTACAGCATAAATTGCTAACCAGCCCCGCGGAGTAATACCTAACGGCAGTCCCGCGGGGAGAGTGGTTGAAGTGTGTAGGGTGTGTGTTTAGTACGTAGGCGTATTCCTGGAATCGATTACTCAGGTTTGCGAATCGTGCATGCTAGTAGCACTCGGGCTATTAGTATCTATGAAGATTACACATCCCTAGCGCAACCTAAAAAAAAAAAAAAAAAACAGTCGAAAGAGAAAAGAGAAATGAAGTAGCTGACTCTGCAATCATTCTGTGAGTTAGGACCATGTCTGGCTCCCGAAAAAGACTACTCCACCTAGGAGCTCCTTTCTTCGATGAATTCGGCGAACTGACGTCCTCTGGTGTCATGAGCATCCTTCGAGTTATTAAAAGCTTGGATTGATTTTATTCCCTGTGTAGCTAAATGGGAGGATCCATGGCATCACATTCACATCACAATAAAAAAAAACTAATTGGTCTCTATACAGGAAGCGCTTATTGGCGCTTATTCCCTCCCTTTTGCCTACTGAACCTACTAGTACGGATGATCTTGACAGGATGGTCAACACCTTTACATCGGCACTTAACGGTGCCTTGACTGTGGCGTGCCTTAGCCGCACTCCCCGAGGTAAGAAGAAACCACCTTGGTGGAATGCAAATCTTACTACTCTTAGGAAGGAAAACAGACTCCTCTTTAATATTGCTAAAAGCTCTCGCGAGACGGCCGATTGGGACACCTACAAACGAAATATAAAATCTCCCCGAGGAAAGAGCAACGAGGCTCCTGGAGACTTTTGTGCGACAGTATTGAAGAATCCTCGGGAGCCTCTAGATTGCGGAAAATCCTCTCAAAAAGCCCTTCAACACCTAGCTACCTCTTACATCCAGATGATCACTGGACCACCTCTGCTAAGGAATACATTGACATCCTACTGGATACTCACTTCCCTGGTAGCTCCCCTGTTGCTGTTTCATTATCGGGTATTACCCGTACTTGCTCTCTACCGTGCAGCAACTCCCTGGTTATAGTAACTACAGAAAAGATCCGCTGGGCCATGCGCAGCTTCATGCCCTTCAAGTCCCCAGGACCTGACGGCATTATTCCTGCTGAATTTCAAAAATGTGAGGACATTGTGCTTCCATGGCTCAAGGTCATCTTATCGAGCTGTCTTAATCTGGTCTACATCCCCAAGGTGTGGACCGAGGTTGAAGTTGTCTTCATTCCTAAGGCAGGTAAGAGCTCGCATGTGAAACCAAAGGATCTCCGACCTATCAGTCTATCGTCCTTTCTACTGAAAACGCTGGAAAGGCTGATTGATATTCACCTCCGTCAGAGCATTAGCCCGTCTTTGCTCTCGCCGTCCCAACATGCGTACTGCAAAGGCAAATCCGTTGTAACAGCCTTACACTCGCTTGTGCGCATCATTGAGAAATCTCTGAGCATTAAAGAATATACCATGGTGGCTTTCCTTGACATTGAGGGAGCTTTTAACAATGTCAAACCAAAGGCAATCACAGGCGCACTTGCAAATCTGAAAGTGGATACTTCGCTCGGAGTGTTGATCAATCAATTGCTAACACGCAGGATTATCAACACCCACCTGTGTGGAGCATCGGCCAGAAGACTTGCCTGCTGCGGAACACCCCAAGGTGGTGTTCTGTTCCCCCTCCTGTGGAATCTTGTAGTGAATGAGCTACTAGTGGACCTGGACAGGTCAGGCTGTAGAGTGATTGCCTATGCAGACGACATTGCGATTGCTGCGTCTGGCAAGCACCCAGACACTCAAGGAAATCCTCCAATAAGCTCTCTCTCGGCTCACTAGGTGGGCCTCCAATTGTGGATTGGGGGTTAACCCTCATAAAACAGAACTTGTTCTCTTCACAAGGAAATATAAAGTTCCCCTCGTAGACCCTCCTATGATTAATAATACCAGTCTCACCTTCACTGTTAATGCAAAACACCTGGGTCTTATTCTGGACAGAAAACTGGACTGGAAAGCCAATCTACTAGAACGCGTAAGGAAAGCCAATGTAGCTCTCTATTCCTGTAAAAAGGCTATAGGTAGGAGCTGGGGTATGAAACCTGAAATCACTCGCTGGCTTTACGTGTCTGTTGTCAGGCCCATACTACTCTATGGCGTGATCGTTTGGTGGCCCGCCCTTGACAGGACTGTTCACCTCTCTCAGGTAGCTAAAGTGCAACGATCCGCTTGCATGTGCATCAGTGGTGCACTAAGAACTACCCCCTCCGCAGCACTGAACATTATGTTCAACCTGTTACCCATGGATATCCTCGGCAGACAGACTGCTGCCAGTGAGGCTATTCGTCTTAAAGCCTCCTCTCAGTGGTCTAGTTATCACATTGGCCACTCCTCGATCCTTCTCAACTTCACACATGAAAACACGGACTACACCCCACTGAAATTGAGATTTGACCGACACTTCCGTACGAGTATCCCTGAACGGGATGAGTGGGATTGCTCTCCCCCTGATGATGAATTCGGTGCACTTCTACACAGATGGCTCTAAGACCGAAGGTGGGGTGGGCTGTGGTGTTTTCTCCGATAAGCTCAACCTGAGCATCTCGTTCCGCCTCCCTGATCATTGTAGCGTTTTTCAGGCGGAAATCATGACTGAAATGTAATGCATTATCTGTCAGCGATATTAGCATTTTCACTGACAGTCAAGCGGCTATCAAGTCCCTGGAATCGTGCTACTTTACTTCAAAGACCGTCTTAGACTGCCGTTTGTCTCTTACAGAGACAGAGCAGTTCAACATTCACCTATGCTGAGTGCCAGGTCACAGAGACATTCCAGGAAACTGTAGGGCGGATGAACTCACTAGACAGGGTACTACTCTAAGGATTCTGTCAGATAGGCAAGCCCTGGATATGCCCCTCGCTACATGTAAGCATCTACTGAAGCTGAACGCTATTAGCAAGACCAACCTTAGGTGGGATATTGGCTCTACGTGTCACATTTCGAGGCAGATCTGGCCTAAGCTGGACCAGAAACGTAGTGCCGAGTTGGTTAAACTAAAGCGATTACAGATCAGCTGCGTTATCGGTGTCATCACCGGACACTGTCTAATTGGCCAACATGACAAAAGACTTGGCCTCTTTTCCAATGACTTCTGCCGGAGCTGTAGGGACGAGGAGGAGGAGGAAACCATTCTTCACTTCCTATGCACATGTCCTGCTCTATCACGCAAAAGAGTGCTCCATCTAGGAGCTCCCTTCCTTGACAACCTCAGCGATTTGGCGTCCTTAGACGTCACGAACATCCATCGCTTCATCAAAAGCTCCGGTTGGTTTTATTTGTCCCTGAGTGGTCTAATGGTAGATCCTTGGCATCACAATGGACCTTTATTGGTCTAAGTGTGTCTGCATCATGGTGCAGACAGTCAATCTAACCTAATCTAACCTAACCATGGCATCACAATGGACCTATACTGGTGTGTCTGTACTTTCGTACAACCAACCTAACCTAAACCTGAACAAACTCTAAACACCACCACGGTAGCCATCTCAGTCCAGTTAAATCCTGCAGCGAATTTACAATGCCGTTGGAAGATGATTTTCCAAAAATAGCGCAGGAGGCTGCCAACACGAAAGAGATGAGTACCTAAGGCTGAAGATCCCCCATCGCGATGAAATGCTTGACTGCAGTGCCGCGAAGACCAGAGGTAGAAGGGCAGGTGGGTTTAACCGCTGGACCATCTAACCGCGGATGCGCTCCAGAGAGCCCCAGTGGTTATAGGAGGAGACTTCAACGCGTGGGCCACAGAATGGGGTAGCAGGCTCACAAACACCAGAGGGCAGGCCTTATTGGAAACATTCGCTCCCCTAGCAATAGGCATTGCTAATAAGGGCCGGGCAAATACTTACCGGAAGGCTGGAGTAGGCTCCATCATTGACATTACCTTTGCGAGCAACTCCATCCTGAAAAACATAAAGTGGAGGGTCAGTGAGGAATATTCACACAGCGTGATAATACTGGAAATAAAAGGGAAAAAACCAGTCCAGCTCCCAAAACTTACTGGCCCAAAATGGAACGACCGATCTTTCGATAAGGATGCATTCGAAGAGATGTTGAGCGGTGATCAAACTCCAAGCGGAACAGCGGAGACCCTCGCGCACCACCTCACAGGCACCATCACCACAGCGTGCGACGCATCAATGCCTAGGAGAACAAACACCAGGAAGGCATCACCGTGTTACTGGTGGAACGAGGAAATAGGCGAACTTCGGGCCAAATGTCTACAAGCCCGGCGCAAAGTTCAACGATCAAGAAGGAGGGCGGATTTCCAACAATGCCTGGACGCCCTTAGACTGGCGAGACGTAACTTAAATAGAGCCATCAAGGAAAGTAAAACTGCGTGTTTTAAACGTCTCTGTCAAGAAGCCGACATTAACCCATGGGGCTCGGCATACAGAATGGCGATGACGAAATTGAAGGGCTATAAGACTCCTCAAATAACATGTCCGATAATGCTGAGATCCATAGTAGAGCACCTCTTCCCTCAAAGGCCTGCTACTATGTGCAATATTATACGAGAAGTCAATCCAGAAGATATTCCTTTAATTACTCACGAGGAGCTGCAAAGGGCATGCAGCAAGATAGGTGACAACAAGGCGCCGGGACCTGACGGCATCCCGAATAAGGCAGTAAAGGCAGCTGTAAAAAAAAGACCAGACCTCTTCATATCAACAATGCAGAAATGCCTTGAAGAAGGAACCTTTCCCGAAAAATGGAAGACGCAGCATTTGGTCCTACTGCCAAAAGGAAAGAAGCCTCCAGGGGAACCATCATCCTATCGTCCAATATGCCTATTGGACACCATGGGAAAGATCCTCGAGAAGATAATCTATAATAGATTACTCGCAGTAGCAGAAGAGAAAGGAGCCCTCTCAGATCACCAATTTGGTTTCAGAAGAGAACGATCTACTGTTGATGCCATAAGAGCGGTAGTTGATATCGCCAAAGGTGCCATCGAAGGCGAAAGATGGCTCTATGGCACAAAGGAGTATTGTGCAGTAGTAACGCTGGACGTTAAAAACGCATTTAACTCTGCGGACTGGTCGTTTATTAGAAGGTCACTTGCCAGGATGGATACGCCATATTACCTGCTACGGATAGTGACGAACTACTTCAACAACAGGAAGCTGAGGTACAACACCGATGATGGGGTAAAATACTACGACGTAACTGCGGGAGTTCCACAGGGATCGGTTTTAGGGCCACTATTGTGGAACATCATGTACGACGGAGTCCTACGATTAACTCTACCTGGCGGAGTAACGATAATTGGATTCGCCGACGACATTGCAGTCGTGACAGTAGCTAAACAGATCCATGCAGTAGAATCAGCTACAAATGAAGCAATTGCCCGGATAAAAGATTGGCTAATATCCGCCGGACTAGAACTAGCTGACCATAAGACAGAAGCTGTTCTTATAACCAGCCGGAAAACCGTCGAATTTGCCAACTTTCAGGTTGGTAACCAAACCATCAGGTCGAAGGAGGCGGTTAAATACCTTGGAGTAATGCTGGACAACAAGCTACGGTTTAAAACGCATGTTGATTTTGTTGCCAAAAAAGCATCGCATATGCAGGGAGCTCTCTCGCGTATCATGCCTAACATCGGTGGACCTGGATACGCTAGAAGGATTCTACTCTCTAGAGTTATCACCTCAGTTCTGTTGTATGCCGCCCCAGTCTGGGCGGAGGCACTGAGGACGAAGGAGACCAAAAGGAGACTATCGTCATCATACAGACTCTGTGCGCTACGGACAATCAGCGGCTTTCGAACCATCTCTGACGAAGCTGCATTTGTCATAGCTGGAATGATCCCCATCGATATTCTCGCAGATGAAATGCTGAGGATATATAACAGAAGAGCATTGAGTCATCACGACTCCACTGGTATCAAGGTGATAAAAATCGAAGAAAGGGCAGCGTCAGCAGCTATGTGGCAAGCTCGTTGGGCTAATACAACAAAAGGCAGATGGACATATAAACTTATACCGACAATCCAAGACTGGATAAGGCGAAAGCATGGAGACTGCAACTATCATCTAACGCAGTTCCTGTCTGGCCACGGTGGCTACCGCAAATATCTACACCGTTTTGGACATGACAACTCACCATCCTGCCCGGAATGCCCAGGTGAAGATGAAGATACGGAGCACGCAGTGTTTTACTGCACACGTTTCACGGCATGGAGAATTACTCTGCCAAGTTCGTCACTACTCCTCGACCATATGTTACAGTCGGAAGAGAATTGGATGGCAATATGTTCCTTCGTAACAACTCTACAAAAAGAGCTGCGGAGAATAGAAGAGCTAAGAAGAGCAGCTGAAGCAGCGGAAGAAGCTGACACAAGAAGCATAGCATAAATTGCTAACCAGCCCCGCGAAGTAATACCTAACGGCAGTCCCGCGGGGAGAGTGGTTGAAGTGTGTAGGGTGTGTGTTTAGTACGTAGGCGTATTCCTGAAATCGATTACTCAGGTTTGCGAATCGTGCATGCTAGTAGCACTCGGGCTATTAGTATCTATGAAGATTACACATCCCTGGCGCAATCCAAAAAAAAAAAAAAAAAAAAAAAAAAGGTGGGTTTAGTGGGTGGAAATCCCACACTGTCACTGAGTACGGGCTCAGTTTCATCTTTAAAAGACTCCTCCTTCCGACGCAAAAAAAAAAAGAAAAAAAGTGCCCAACACTCGCTTCGAATATCTAACGCCTACCTACCTTCCAGTCTATCATAGAAAGGGTCCGCGTTAAATGAGGAACTCACCCATGCATCGGTAGGCATCCCTATTATTGTACCGAAAAGGAAAATAGACCTTAAAGCAAAAGAAAAGATCAACAGCTCCTGGGCAGCCAGAGAGACTGTATCATATCTCCTAGCTTATGTATTAGCTTGGCTGCCGTACGAGAGTGCAGACGCCCTTAGACCAGTAAAGGTCCATTGTGATGTCATGGATCTACCATTAGACCACTCAGGGACTAATAAAACCAACCGGAGTTTTTGATAGAGCGATGGAAGCTCATGGCGGCTAAGGATGCCAAACCGCCGAGGTAATCAAGGAAGGGGCCCCTAAATGTAGCATTTCTTTACCCGATAGGGCTAGATATGGTTGGATATATGTGAAGGATGGTTTCCTCCTCTTCGTACATACAGCTCCTACAGAAGTCGTTGTTGAGAGGCCAAGTCTTTTGGCAGAACTGAACTGCTCTGTCATCTCCGTAAGAGACAAACGACAATTTAGAACGGGCCTTTGAAGTGAAGGAGCACGATTCCAGGGACTTTGCCGCTTGACTGTCAGTAAAAATGGTAATATCTCTGACAGATAGTACATAATATTACATTTTAGCCAGGACAGGGCTATGGCTTATGGGCGACACTAAACGAAAAAGGACCAAAAGCCTTTTTGCCAATGACCGTAAAAGAAACCAGAATCATGGTAGATGTACGAGTACTAACTGGACGTTGCCCAATAGGTGCAGTGGCCGCCAGACTAGGCGTCAACTCACCTATGACTGCAGGAGCTGCCTTGATACTGAAGAAATTGAGACTATCAAAAACTTGCTGTGTGATTATCCCACATATGGGAAACAAACTTTTTGAACAACTGAAGGATCTGGCAAAGTTCCCACTCGAGGACAAATGTTTCGCTAAAAGTGCAGGTTGGTTTGATGCAAGACAAATAAAGAGGCAACCAAATTAGAGATGGTATCACAACTTATGGAAAATATCACAATGGACCAAAAGGCCCCCCTGCAAGCATCCCTGAAGGTGCGCTTCTCTCATACCATACGTACCATACCAACCTTGCAGTTCTCGGACATAGCAATATAGAAGGGAATGAGATAGAAGATGAACTAGCCGGAAAGGGATCAGCATTACAAATAGAACATACACAGACATTAGTAGAAGTTCCTATTGGAGTACTACCATAAATACAAAAATTGACCTTAAAACAAGAGAGCTGATCAACTCCTCATGGATCACCCAGAGGCGACTGTACGTATATCATATTTCCCAGTTTATGGCCGCAATTGAATGACGGAAGAACCAAAAGCTTGTTGGCAATGAATAAAAGAGAGTACGTATCTTGATAGGTGCACTTATAGTACACCGCGCGATAGGGAAAATGGCCGAAAGACTAGGCATCAACTCACCCGACCACTGCAGGAGCTGTCAAGATGCAGAAGAGATAGAAAGTATCAAACACTGCTGTGTGACTGCCCAAATCTAGAAAAACCGCCACCTACACCACATACTTACTTACTTATGTCCTGTATCCCCTTGTGGGTCCTAGGGGCTCTACTACGCCTACGCGCCATCGTGTACGGTTTCTGGCAATGTGCCTGAGTTCTCCCCAACTTTTCCCTAACTGCCGTGCCTCCTTCCCGACTGTTCTGCACCATGTTCTCCTCGGACCGCCAGGTCTTCTGCCATCCTGAGTTAAAGGGTTCCATTGCATAGCATGGTTCGCTATGGAACTGTCACCCTTTCGGAACGTATGACCAATCGACTGCCACTTCCGCCGTTGGATGGTTGCGCCTATTGGTTCCTGACCCGTTCTCTCGTAAAGGTGTTCGTTAGAGATACGATTGGGCCAGAAAATCCTTAAGATATTGCACAGGCACCTATTAACAAAAGTTTGCAGCTTTCTGGTGATAGTAGTGGTCACTCTCCACGTGCTGCATCCATATAACAGCACGGATTCAACGTTGGAGTGGAACAGTCTTATCTTGGTGCTCAAACTGATTGCATTGCTTCGCCATATTTTGGACAACACACCGAACGCGGACTTTGCTTTGGCGATCCTGTTGGTTATATCCAGTTCGGTTCCACCATCGGGCGAGACAATACTCCCAAGATACTGGAAATCCTCTACTCTCTCTAGCGGTTGTCCAGCAATGCATATTTGAGTCGATGAGTTAGTTCCAAGGCTGATAATTTTAGTTTTTGCTGTATTAATTTTCAGCCCGACGACACCTGCCTCCCTCTCCACATCTTCTGTCATTTGGTGGAGGTCCATAATTCTGTGGGAGAGTAAGCATACATCGTCAGCGTAGTCAAGATGTTTCAGTTGAGATGTAAGAGTCCATCGAATTCATCCGTTTCCCGCCGACAAAGCTGCATGAAGCACTCACCAATAGGAATAATATTGGTGAAAGGATACAGCCTTGTCTTACCCCACTTTGGATCTCAAATTCCTCAAACAACCTTCCCCTGTGCAGAACGTGACATTTGGAGCCTTCATATGTAGCTTTGATAATGGCAATTAGTATATCGGGAATACCTCTCCTGCGTAAGGCACGCCAAATAAACTCCCTGTTGACACTATCGAACGCCTTCTCAAAATCGATGAACAACAGGTGCAGTGGCGATCGATATTCAACACACTGTTCGATGATAATCCGCAGGGTGTTGATGTGGTCGGCACAGGAGGATCCAGAGCGGAAACCTGCTTGTTCGGCATCGAGTGTGTCTTCGAGATGTTGTTTAATTCGCTCCAGGGTGATTTTAGCTTTTATCTTAGCTACAGCAGGCAGCACGCAGATACCCCTCCAGTTTGCGCACTCCATTAAATTTCCTTTCTTAGGAAGCTTGACAATCATTCCCTTTTTCCAAGCTCCCTCTATAAGTGGAAGCAGAAGCTCAGCCGATGTTGTTGGCGCTGCTCGTAAGAGCTCTGCTGGAACACCGTCAAGTCCTACTGCCTTGTTGGTTTTGAGTGCCTTGATCGCGGTAATGATCTCATCTTAACTGGGAGTCGTGGTGCGTATTCGGGAACTTCTCACCTCGGGCATCTCTTTTTGATTTGCGAGCATATCACTGGCGAATACACGGTTTAAAACCGTAGCAAAATGCTCTTTCCATTTCTTGAGCTGGTCGTCATCCGAAATGAGCAAGGAGCCGTCTAGGCTTTTCACTGGGTGTTGGCTGAAGCTGCGACCACCTGTCAGCTCTTTCGTGATTCTGTAGACAGTCCTGCTGTCCCACCTCCGTGCAGCGTCTTCTGCTTCTGTAGCCAGCGCGTTGATATAGTTGCGCCTGTCACGTTGTACGCTATGCTGAACTTCTCTCATCTTCATGCGATATAGGGACTTTAGCTCGATTCTCCCTGCTGCTGGGGTAGCTGCAACGCGAGCTTTCAGCTGTTTTCGTTCATCAATCCGTCTCCAGGTATCCTCGGAAAGCCACGCCGAGGCGATTGACCGACAATTCTTTCAGCACCAGATGTAAAAACATTTTTCATAGCACACCAATGGTCTTGGATGGTTGTGGGCATTGAGCTGCTGATTGCTTCCACACCTTGCGAAAAGTGCTCCCTTAATTGTTGGCGCACTGAGGGATCACTAAGTCTATCGATGTTGATCCTGGGCATTCTTGTGTTGTCGTGGGATCTTCGAACTGCAGCAGTTCGTAGTTAGAGAGTAGCTATCATAAGATGGTGATCACGTCCAGGAGACTATTTCTAAGCCGGCAGCTGATGGCAAAATGGTCAATTTGAATGGAGGTTACTTGCCTGTCGTTGGAAACCCAGCTGACTTTGTGGCAGGTCTTGTGCTCAAACATGGTGCCACCTATCACAAGGCGGTTGGCATTGCAGAAATCCACAAACCTTTCGCCGTCATCATTGCCATGCTTCGCGATTACATGTTTGAGCCCTTCGTTGTCGTCGCCTACCTTGGCATTCAAATCCCCCATCACTATGACCATGTCTCCCTTTGGTGTTGTGTTGAAGACGGCACTTAAGAGATTGTAGAAGCTCTCCTTTTCGTCCTCAGACGAACTATTCGTTGGGGCGTAACACTGTATGATAGTGACGCATCGTACTCTAGTCAGGAAACTGGCCGTCAAAATTCTATCACCATGAGGCTGCCAGGAAATTAGGCCCTTGCGTACTGTTGTTGTTAGCAGTAGTTTGACTCCATATTCCCGCGGACTTCCGGATGGTCTTCCAGAATAGAGTAGTACAGTGTTACGCGTTGGAGACTAGTACTCGCCCGCTTCTACCCATCTTACTTCACTTACCCTCAAAATGTCCAGACACACTTAGACCACTTGGGTCTATTGTGATACCACGTAGAGCTGGGACCGGAGACTCACCGGTTACCGGGGGAACCTTAACCTTTCTCAGGAGGGTGTTGAGTGAGAATAACTATGCCTAAAGTGGCTAGAGAGGGTGACTGACTCAATCAACCCTAAGTCGGTGTGTACCGGGAAGGTATAGGGTACAAACAAGTATTGGGAGTGACTGTTTCAATCGAACCCCCAGTACTGTTTTGTAAGGTGTATTGGGAACCGTGTAGGTGTAGAGATGCATAAGCACCATAGAGTGACTGATTCAATCAAACTCTAGGAGCTGCTGTGCATAAGGTGTTGACTAGGTAGGGTGACTGTATCAATCAAACCCGTACCTAGGTGGACCGCGGAAATAGTGCATAATAAAAGGCGAGGTGACTGATACAATCAACCTAGCACTGTTATGCTGTCCAACTATGGGGATTGGAGGCTTAGTTAGGTAGGCTGACTGATACAATCGAACCCTTATCCTAGTTGCACCGTGTAGGTGGGCTGCATGGGAGTAATAGGGTGGATTGACTCAATCAATCTCTGTTACTCTTATGCAGTGGCTGGTCTAGTGATATTTAAGGGTTGACTATCGATGGTGGGGGTGTCTGTTGCAGTACCTCTTGACGATCGATAGTAACCAATAGGGGAGAGGAGGGTTGATGATGGTGCAGGCTGGGTGGTGATGTGGGGGGGTATTTCAACTAAACCAATTGGATTTCCCTATGAATCTGTATAAGTTTATAATGTCTATGTTAGACAGGTCACTTAAGTCTTCAAAGAAGTATTCCCCTAATATTTTCTTTCTCAGGGTAGATAGCGCTGGGCATGTGCCGAGGAGGTGAAGATTGTTCTCCTCTTCCTCCTCATCTCTGCAGCTTCTACAATAATCATTTGCTGGGACTCCCATTCTAATGGCGTGTCTACCTAACAAACAGTGTCCTGTGATTATTCCTACTGTGAGGCTTATGTTCCTTCTATTCAATGAAAGGAGTTTTTTGGTTTTCTTTGCGTCTAAGAGAGGCCAGACCTTTTTGGTCGAGACACACGTAGCTATATTACTCCATCTGTCGTTTACAGAAGCTTGCGCTTCGTTAAACATATTAAGTTTCATCGTTTGGATTGGGGGTGCCGGTACCTCTCTGTTGATAGAGGTAGTACGGTGCCTTTTTTAGCTAGTTCATCTGCTTTGGAATTGCCTGGAATGTCTCTGTGTCCCGGGACCCAGCACAGAGTGATATTGCATCTGTCCGCAATCTCGTTAAGAGATTCGCGGCAATGTTTGACCAACTTAGGTCTTATTGTTGGCGTTTCCAGAGCTTTAATCGCTGACTGACTGTCTGTGTAAAGGACGATAGACCTACCATCTATCGGATACAAAGAGAGTCTGCGCGCTGCTTCACGAATAGCCGATATTTCCGCTTGAAAAATGCCGCTGTGGTCCGAAAGTCGGAGGGCTCCGTTTATCAGAGGTACTTCCGAAAAAATACCCCAGCCTGTACCCTCCGATGTTTTGGAACCATCTGTACAGATTTCGATTGCGGCGTTGTTTAGAATGGTACCGTCATGCCATGCGGATCTGTCAGGAATCGTGGTGTTATATTTGATGTTGAAATCAATAAATGGGGATATATAATCTGTTTCTCTGAGATTGGAGTTTTGTAGAATTTTCATGTGGCCGATTCGTGAACTTGACCACTGGAGAGATTCTCTCAGTATTAGGGCTGCTTTAGATGCTATCAATTTCCCAAATATATCAATGGGATAGATATTGAGTAGGATTTCTAAGGCGGCTGTGGGGGTGGACCTGAGAGCCCCTGTGATGCACCTACATGCTAATCGCTGTACTCTTTCTATAGAGTTTGAGTTGCACCTTGTTTCGAGTGCAGGCCACCAGACAAGAACACCATAAAGCAGAATTGGTCTGACCACCGCCAGGTACAACCAGTGGACTATATTCGGTCGAAGACCCCATTTAGGACCTATAGCCTTTTTACAGGTGTAGATGGCGATTTCTGCTTTCTTGGTGCGGTCTAGAATATTCTGTTTCCAGTTAAGTTTACTATCAAGGGTTAACCCTAAGTATTTTGCTGTGTTTGTAAAGCTGTGTTCCGTGTTTCTAAGCTTAGGGGGAGCTATGATCGCGATTTTATATTTCCTAGTAAAAAGTACTAGTTCAGTTTTTGACGGGTTTACGTTAAGCCCAACACTGTCCGTCCATTTCGCTACTAAATTTAGCGCCGAATTCATTAGATTTCTTAGGGTTTAGGGGAATTTACCTAAAATGGCTATAGCGATATCGTCAGCATATGCTACGACCTTATAGCCTTTATTTTCTAGTGAAGTGAGTAGCTTATTCACTACTAGTATCCAAAGTAGCGGAGAGAGAACACTACCCTCGCGAGTGCCTCTGTGCGCTAACCTTTTGGTTGAGCAGTACCCAAGCTCGGATAGAATTTGTCTGCTGTTCAGCATTCGCTCTATCCAGATACGTAAGCAGCAATCAACCTCTAGGTTAGCGCCTTCTATGTCAAGGAAAGACACCATGGTATATTCTTTAACGGCAAGAAATTTTTCAATGGTGCCTACTAACGAGTGTAGAGCTGTTTCCACTGAAAAGCCTTTCCGGTAAGCATGCTGGGAGTTAGATAAGGTTTGTACCTTAAGTTTAGAACGTATATAGTTATCAATTAGCCTTTCTAACGTTTTTAGAAAGAAAGAGGAGAGGCTAATTGGTCTGAAATCTTTCGGAGTGTAGTGTGAGGTCTTACCGCATTTCGGGATGAAGACCACCTTAACTCTTTTCCATGAGGATGGGGTATAGCCGAATTTAAGGCAGCTATTGAAAATTACATAGAGCCACGGGGCTAAGGTTCTGGCATTGTAAGGACCTTCGCTTCCCGAGTCGAGGAGCGTCCTTGCATTCCAGAAACCTATCTTTGTCCGGGTACAATAGCCAAAAGTCGTCAACATGTGATCATTCCTTATCCGAGGCATAGTGTCGGTTTCTGTAGCGTGCAATATTCGATAACGCAGGTTGCTGGCCCACGTTACCTAGCCTAGAATCAAGGCGCTAAACAACCCGTACCTACAATTTTAGCCTACACGTACAAGGGTTTATACGTATAGTTGTGCGGGGACCACCACTAGGAGGTAAAGTAAGCACTTCATCACGAACTTGATTGTTGCGCTACTGGCCCAAGCCAAGTTTTGGTCAGTCAGTAGTTTCCCGATCAATCGCAATGCAAGTCCCCAAACACCACATGGGTAATAGGTTTTTTGACGAACTAAGTGATCTTGTGCAAGTTCCACTAAGGCGCATGATACGTTTCATGAATAGCTCAGGCTGGTTCGTTACTGGACCGACCAAAAGATAAAGAGTTTATAGGTTCCACAAACAAACAAAAAGGGAAGCACAATGGACCGTTTGCTCCCCCGTGAGAAGCACCTAAGTGCAGTTCCCTCAAACCTAACCTAACATAACCTTGCAGTCTAGTCGTTTCTCAATTAATCTAGCGACTTTCAGGCAGCTATATTGATTAACGGACACAATCTTAGCCAACAGTTTAAAGTTTATTCGTTTTATAACTACTTTGTTGTACAACTCTCTGGAACTTGTTTATAGTTTCAATGTTGCGTTGTATTATAAATGTGGTTTCGCCATTTTTGTAATAGTTTACCTGTTTCTTTCTGCTCCATCCTGCTTCTCAACTTACTATTAGCACAACGAATCAACAGTGCCTACCTTAAGATACAATTTCAAATACAATACGAGTAAAAGTCCAACTTCTTCATATAAGAAAAATCGTCATATTTACATTTATTTACTGTACGAGTACCTTAATTTAAGCCTAAAACCTGATTGTTCAACTCTCTGTTATGAACTTGTCCAGTGGAAAATACCTAAATGACTCATTAAATATATCTGTAAATGCAGTGCTGATCAGATCGTTAATCAATGGCTTTATGAATGGAAAGCCTAGCTTCCATGACGTATTGATAACATTGTCGGCGAAACTATTTAGGGCCGTCCGTCCTTCACCAAAGATGTTTCCAATATGCATGTCCATGCCGCCAATTTTATCGATCTCTATATGCACCTTAAGTAGACTGCCTGGCTCTCCGATCCGGCGAACACTTGTTGTTTGACTGTAAATGGGGATTTAGTAAGTATGTATCATTCCCTAAGAAACCTATCGAACTTACCTGTAATCATACAGAGTCATATTCCACGATCCTCGTCGTTTAATTGACTTTCCCAAGACCTTACCCGAAAATTCATAGAAACCTTCGAGACTTTTCTCTGGAAAATGCTGAGAGTAGATAATACGATTGTGTTCCCTATCAGTTCGATAGCCAGTCACTTCAGAATTTGCCCAACCATATTCGGAGACATTTCTAAGGATCAGCTTAAAACCACCCAAACCGCCGCGATCACCACGGCGTAGTTCAACGAAATCCGAATGGTGTGGATCAAATGGTGCAATGTTGTACTCGGGAACACCTGTAAGGAGTAATTTTTTTTTTAAATCGGTTCACAACATTGTACATAAGTTCTGTTTCAAAATCGCTTCTACTCAGAGAGCGATTTTTTTTTGTAATACCGTAAGATTCACCAGCTGCAGTAATAAACTAAGTTGGCAAAAAGTTTTGTCTTTTTTTTTTGTGATTGTCCTGTGATACTTGTTGCAATGTCCCACGACAGGAAGTATTGTCTTATGAGATCCAGCTCGATTGTAATGCCTTGTTGACACCTAAACATTATGCACTATGTTTGGACAAATTACTGGAGAAGTTCGTATTATTTAAAATGGTTCACTAGGGTCAAGTCCGATAATAGAAATCTTCAAAGTCAAAATCGCTTGAGCAGGCTAAGCATATTTTATGAAAACTTCTACCAGTAGAAAGTCTGTAGGTGTGGGTAAGCATCAACCCTAGAAAAAATACCCTTGTAGCCTTTTCTAAGAAGAGGAAGCTCGATCTGAAGCAAATTTCATTGAAAAACACCCCCATCAACCCTACAGGGAAAGCAAAATATCTTGGAATAATATTAGATAAAAAGCTTAACTGGAACTTATCAACAAGGCGACTAGAGCAATGTTCATGTTCCAACACCTCTACGGTAAATAGTGGGGTCTGAAACCCAAGATGATCTACTGGATGTATAGCACGATCGTCAGGGCAATGACACCTCTCTAGTCCTCCTCTTCTTAGATGGCGCTACTGTCCGGAGTAGACCTCGCCAAGTTGGTTGAGGTCCCTTTTCCAATTGTTCGCGCCGCCTAAAGTGAGGCCTTCCTTTATTGCGTCGTCCCTCGGGAAAGAATTTGAAGACTTTTCGGGCCGGGGCGTTGATGTTCAATCGCTCTAAATGTTTTAGCCATCTCAGTTGCTGTATATATACTCTACTGGCTAGGTCGATATCTTTTTACAGACCATACAGTTGGGTGGCAAACGACTAACAAAGGCCTCGTAGGGGCAGCATCTCCCGATAGGTGCTGGTCCGCTAAGCAACGAGTAGGAGCCACTGCAGCCGAAAACCTAGCAGCTTTGTTAGTAAGCCCTACTCCCACCTCCTCGTGGTGTCATCTGGGAATTTCTTCGAAAATTGCTAACGGGAGACGACGAATGGCGAGCTTCCTGCGCCAAAAAAACAGGATAAGTGTCGGTTGGTCTGTGCCCCAGCGAGCCGCAACCGTAAAACAAACTATTGCTCCGAAACGGAAACAATCGCCTCGGATAAGGACGGATAATTTGTTGACGACCTTTGGCTATCGGACACGGACAACGATCGGATTCTGGAACGTTAAGACCCTCCTGGACTCACTCAAGGAAGGGCCTTATAACACCAGATTCCTCCAATTGGAGCGCGAATTCGCACGATATACAATAGACATCTTAGGGCTGAGCGAGATAAGATGGTACGATGCTGGGGAATACATCTCCCCAACAAAAAGCACTGTGATGCTCTACTCTGGTAAGCCAGCTGGAAGTGCACGGAGTTCTGGCGAAGGACTCATGCTAACTCCAGCAGCACGTAGTAGCCTCATATCCTGGAAACCCCATAGTGACCGGATATTGACGGCTAGGTTCCAGAGTAGAGTTAGAAAAATTACCACGCGACTGAGGATGAAAAGGATAATTTTTATAGCCATTTAGGTGCCGCCTACAACCAAACGCCTAATGGGGATATCGTAATGGTAATGGGAGATCTCAATGCCAAGGTGGGTAGCGACAACACCATGCTTAAGCACGTGATGGGAGTTCACGGCGTGGGAGACCGTAATGACAATGGTGAGCGGTTTGTGGACTTCTGCAATACCAACCGCCTAGTCATCGGAGGTACGCTGTTTAAGCATAACACCTGCCATAAGATCAGTTGGGTCTCTACTGATAGGCAACGAACATCCAACCAGATCGACCACATTGCGATCAGTCGCCGCTTTAGAAATTGTCTCCTGGACGTCCGAAACAGACGTGGAGCTGACGTCGGACTAGAACGAGATCACCATCTTATGGTAGCTCATTTACGCCTTCGTACTGCATCCGTCAACAGCAACCGCTCAAACCTACTTAACATCACCAGGTTTAATATCGACAGGCTCAAGGTTCCCCAAGTGCGCCAACAGTTCAGGGACCATCTTGCCTTAGAAGCAGAAGCAATCAGCAGCATAGAGAACATGGATGACCACTGAAGTGCGGTGAAAAATGCTTTTGCGACTGGGGCACGCACGTATGTCGGTAAAAAGCAGAAACACCACCGCACATGGCTTTCCACAGACACCTGGAGACGGATCGATGAGCGTACAGCAATCAAGGTTCGGATTGCAGCGGCCTCAGCAGTAGAGAGAACCGAGCTTGAAGCCCAATACCGTGCGAAGAAGAAAGAAGTGCAGCGTAGTGTGAGACGTGACAAACGTCAATATGTCAACTCACTGGCCTCAAGGGCTGAAGAAGCAGCGAGTAGGTGCGACAGTAGGACTGTTTACAACATCACTAAGGAGCTCATTGGTGGTCGAAACTCCAAACAACATCCAGTGAAGAGTCTAGACGGTAACCTTCTGATTTCGGATGAGGATCAGCTCACTAGATGGAGAGAACATTTTGCTACAGTGCTAAATCACTTAGACGACGGCGGTATGATCTTGAATTCGAATGAGCAGTTCGAAGCAACAAATTCCCGAATTCGCACCGTACCTCCCAGTAAAACTGAAATAATAACAGCAATCAAGTCCCTCAAGAAAAACAAAGCGGTGGGTATTGATGGCATCCCTGCCGAGCTATTTCAAGCGGCGCCAAATACATCGGCAGATTTGCTGCATCCGCTAATATGGAGAGCTTGGGATAGTGAACAATTTCCACAGGAGTGGAAAAGGGGGATGATCATTAAGCTTCCAAAGAAGGGTAACTTAATGGAGTGCGGGAACTGGAGAGGTATATGTGTTCTTCCAGCTGTAGCCAAAATAATAGCTAGAATAATTCTAGAACGAATTAAAGAACATTTAGATTGAACTCTCGATGTCGAACAGGCAGGCTTTCGCGCTGGATCCTCCTGCATCGACCACATAAACACCTTACGGATCATAATCGAACAATGCGTTGAGTATAGGTCTCCGCTAAATTTACTGCTTATCGACTTCGAGAAGGCTTTCGACATCTTGAATCGAGATGCTATCTGGTTGGCCTTGCGCAGGAGAGGCATTCCAGAAAAGCTTATAGCTATTATCAGGGCTACATATGAGGGCGGCAAGTGTCGCGTCGTACACAATAGTAAGGTGTCGGAGGACTTTGAAGTCCAAAGTGGAGTACGTCAAGGGTGCATACTGTCCCCACTATTGTCCTTGGTGGTTATCAGCGATGTACTCCGTGCAGCATTGACGGAAGCTAATTCTAGAATTCGTTGGACTATGACATCTTACCTTAAACACCTAGATTACGCTGACGATGTTTGTCTACTTTCACATCGGATAATGGATCTTCATTTGATGGCCCAAAATCTAGAAGTTAGGCAAACAAAGTGGGGCTACAAATAAACACAGCGAAAAGAAAAGTCCTGAGCACTTTTAATACCCGAGCTCAACTTGACATTGCCGGACAGGAAGTCCAGAAAGTTGATAACTTTCCTTATCTAGGAAGTGTGGTCTCGGCTAATCGCGGAGGCAGCAGAGTCGGGAAGGCTAAAGCTGCGTTCGGAATGCTACCCAAAATCTGGAGAAGGAATGTTGTCAGCTTAAGAACCAAGCTGCGACTGTTCCGCTCCAACGTAGAATCGGTGCTGCTTTATGGGTGCAGTACTTCGAAGATGGACACCATTAACACACGCAAGCTGCAAGTCTGTGGGCGCCGTGGCGTAAGTGGTTAGTGTGTCGGATCACTACGCATGAGGTTCCAAGTTCGAATCCTTGAAAACACCAAAAAGTTTTTTCACGGTCCCACCTCTCGCGAGCGTCTGACAAACATCCGAGAGTATTGTTGTCACGAAAAAGCTTCTCAAATCGCCGTTCGGATTCGGCATTAAACTGTATGTCCCTTCCATCCGTGTGAAAAAATATAACGCACACAACATGATTGGTTGCAAGAAGCTAGGCCCTGGCATTTTAAAGAGCTGTTGCGCCAAATATTTGTATTTGTATTTGTAAGCTGCAAGTCTTCGTAAACAAATATTTATCATCATGAGGATTTTTTGGCCGAACCGCATCTCCAACGAACAACTTTATACGAGAACGGGCCAAGAACCTATAAGCATTACTATACGAAGGAGAAAGTGGCAGTGGATTGGACACACCCTACGGCGCGAAGACAACTCCATTGCGAAATACGCCATACAGTGGAATCCGCTCACCCAGGCAGGCAGAATAGCGGGACGCCCTAGGCAAAAGTGGCACAGAACAGTTGGGGAGGAATCGAGCTCTTTAGGAATGAGTTGGAGGCAGCTCAAACGTGTTGCAGAACTCCGAACAAAATGACACGCAGGCGTGGTTGACGCTCTATGCCCCCCAAGGGGTTAAAGGATCTAAGTAAGTAAGTAAGGTCGGCAGTAAGCAACTTTCTGTCCTGTCCTCTAATCCCAGAGGTCGAATCGCCGTATCCGTGAACGAATGACTGGTCACGTACTTTGCCTTGTGTTGTGGTAGATCTAGCAACAAAATACATACAAATTACGTGACGAAAGATACGTTCGCGGAGCAAGAACTTTGGTGATCGGCGGAGAAAGATCATTGAAAGTGTTGGCCAATAATGTCATCCACTGAAGCAAAGTAAAATAGAAAATAGGAGCCCTTCAACGTTTGGTAAAAAAAGCCAACCATCATGAATGGATTACTTATCAACAATTCCGGTCGACGGGTGACAAAACTGTTCATCTACACCCATTTCTGCAATATACTGCGCCCTCTACTCACCTGTAGAAAAATACGCCCTTAAATCGTTGAATGCACCTTTCATACACTCGTCAAAATCTGTCGCATTTGTATGACATCGTCCAAGGATACGTGAAAACTCTTCGTCACCTCGTACCGCACCAGACAGCATTCGACACAGAAAGACAACAATCACCAACAGTCTTTGCATTTTGAGATGACAAATATCTAGGACCACTTCAAACCTGAAAAGAAAAAAAAAATCTCAAAGTAAATGATCCATCTTGCAACATGTTTGATAATCGTCGGTATGGCCAAAATGTAATTGTTGCCATTATTACTTTAGCCTTGGAGGCATTGGTAAGAGTGTGTCTTAGATGGCATCAACTTTTGAATGAATAGAGCAATAAAGAAGTTAATGACTGGGATTTGACAATTAAGGAAACATAACGACCATTTCCATTTCCAAGTTTAAGAGATCAATCTCGCCTAGGAATTGGCCAATTTAACCGTGTCTCACTTGTAGTACGAGTAATCTGATGATGTAAGGTGACAACGTAATTTATTTTCTTCGGCCACAGATGACACAGATTAGAAATTAAATTTGTTGGGACTGTGGGTGTTTAAAATGCAAATTAAAGACAATTAATCACTGAGAATATGTATTGCGTTGATGGTTATCTTGTGAAGCCCAGTGGACCAAGTCATGTTCTTGATTAGACTAATCGGGATGACCAAATATTGATGTCAGTACACATGGAGGTAAAAACTTAAAGCACGTACTCTGTATAAGGAGTTAAGTTAGGTTAGGTTAGGTTAGGTTGAGTTGGGTTATGAGGTTGTCATCGCGATCTCTAAGGAACCTTTATGGCAGAAAACCTAAATCAATTCTCCCACGCACTTTTTTTTTGTCGGTATAGGAAACGCTCGACTGGAATACTCAGATGCAACAAGTCGCTTATACTACCAGAGAGCAAACCCTAGGTAAACCATTTTATTGGAATTTCCTTGATTTCCAAAGAAAGCGAAACAAGCACATCAGTGATAAGGAGCTTACAGTAGCAGCACCGAGGATCTGTCACCTGCTGCAAGCAAAGGCTGGACACTCGCAGAGATAATGTTCCGCAGTGTCGTCGCTCACTCCACAAGCGTCGAAGATTGAAGTGTCCCTTAAGCCCAGCACATAAAGGTGCTTCGCGAAAGCGAAGTGGCTTGTCAAGACGCCAATAAGTTGCCTGCAGCTAAGAATGCCACTGATTTCTTACAGAGAATCATCCTGGAGAGTGATGCCACACACAATTGTTCTCATGAGAGACCGAATCATCAATGAAAGACCTAATTGAGGACACAGGGAGACCCGAAGCGGTTTCGCGGAGCTGAGAAAGCCTAATCTGAGGCTTGTCTAGCAATCTCATCGGAGATCTCATTCCCCAGGATTTCAGTGTGACCTTGGTCAGACAAAGAATTCAGCCTTGCGACCGGGTTCAAATAGTTTTGGTATACAGTGGAGTGGGCGCCGTGGCGTAAGTGGTTAGTGTGTCGGATCACTACGCAAGAGGTTCCAAGTTTCGAATCCCAGAAAATACCAAAAAGTTTTTTCACGGTCCCACCTCTCGCGAGCGTCTGACAAACATCCGAGAGTATTGTTGTCACGAAAAAGCTTCTCAAATCGCCGTTCGGATTCGGCATTAAACTGTAGGTCCCTCCCATCCGTGTGAAAAAATATAACGCACACAACATGAGTGGTTGCGAGAAGCTAGGCCCTGGCACTTTAAAGAGCTGTTGCGCCAAATATTTGTATTTGTTTTGAGTATACCAAAAACCACCCCGTCTAAGACAATGGATGGCTTTAATAATACGGCCCATAATATAAGTATCAAGAGGAAGTTAGTACAGCAAAGCATATAAAGCAGAGCCGGACATACTTGGAAATGGTCCCGTACAGCCGAGACAAGCCGTTTTTGGAAGTTTGCTCAAAAGGTAGCCACATATTTACGCGAGTGACGCTTCTACGAAACAACCGACGCATATTATGCAAGCCTTAAGCTCACCTTGACTGTCACTATAGACACAAATACTTCGAACCTTCCTCCTGCCATAAGGATTGCATAAGTTTCCGCTTGGAAAACACGCATGTTTGCCCAACGAGAAGTGAATCCTATGCTGCATTGATCCCATCTTCTTCTTCCTATTTCGGCGAGGTTATGATCCGAAAACAAGGGATCTTCGAACTTCTTTTTCGATCAAGCTTTGTCACTCCTGCTGTCATGCGAAGCATCTTCATCTCAGTTGTCGTTAATTTACTCTCATACTTTTTGTACCTATACATTGTCCAACATTGTGAACCGTATGTGAGCGCTGGATGCACAACTGCGGTGTAGAGCCTTCCTTTCAACTTAATTTATATTTTTCGATCACAGAAGACAGCGGAGTTTTCTCGCCACTTCATCCACCCTATGCTTGCGCGATGATTGCTATTGATCATAGATCCCAGATATTTGAACTTTTCGCACTTGGGAAGCACTGTTCCATTCAAATAAAAAGTGGATCAGAGAATGGGCAGCACAAGTGTTCTGTCTTTTTTGGACTAATGCGATACGCATTTCCCTCCAAAACGTCCAATCACACATCAAGTGCTCGTTGCAGGGATGTAGGATCCTCACTTATGGCGGCTCTATCGTCAGCAAAGAATAATTGATCTACCATGGGGTCCATCACTTTACCTTCAAGCATATAGTTAAGGACTGCAATAAAGAGCAAATGACTTAAGACGCTTCCCTGATGCACCCGGACTTCTATTGAGAACTCTCGGTTACTCCAGCGAGGCATCTTACCCTGATCTTTGCTCCTTCGTACATATCCATGATCATCTGTACATAGGTTTCTGGAACCCCTCGATGTCTTAGCGCCACCCATATCAGATCGCGTGGTTGTCTGCCGAATGCCTTTTCAAAGTCAACCAATACAATATGCAAATCCCTTAAGCAATCACGATGTTTTTCCGTTATGATCCTTATACTTTGGATTGCATCTGTGGTTGATTTACCCGCGAAAAACCCGCACTGATCATCAGAAAGCTGCATTATTTTTCGCAGTCGGCCACCTAATACCCGCTCAACAATCTTCATGGTGTGTGACATCAGCTTGATCGAACGGTAATTATCATAGTTTCGAGTATCACCCTTCCCTTTGTATACAGGGAGAAGGTAACTTTCCCTCCATTGATTCGGCATTGGATCACCTCTCACAAATTTGGTGATGAGAATTCTGAGCCATCTGAACCCGATGTCTCTCATCTTTTTCCAGAACTCAGAGGGCATCTCGTTTGGCCCAATCGCTTCTCGTTTTTTGGATTATTTGACCGCCTCAGTTACTTCTTCGGCTGTCATGTCGGGTATTTCCTCACAATTAGGGGTGGATCTTGGAAACTATAGCCGTTCTTCACAACACTGCCACCATCTCTGCAGAATTTTGTCGTCATCCACAAGAAGCTGGCCATGAGCATTGTTAATGGACTTTGGGGAACGAATCTCCTCAGCATTCCTCCTTCTTTGGGCGGGTATTTTGAAGATGGTTGCGCTCTTGTTCATATTGTGTCTTCGCAGGTCCGGGTAGCCTGGTTTGCATCAGCAACCGAGGAAGATATTTCTCCAGCTCCCAATACAGGCCCTCCGTACTCTCTGCTTGAAGCTGGGCGCACTTCTTCTTCGCTTTTTTCTTGCAACATCTGTATTTCACTTCGAGGCAATCTTTTTCGTTTCCATTATTAGAGGGGCACTTTGACCAAGCTTTAAAAGCCGCTTTCTTCTCATTTATCACTTTCTTAGCTTCATCACTCCACCACCACGTATCTTTTGCGTGTTGGGGGTGGCCTTTTGAAGCTCCTAGCATTGATTTGGCATTCTTTAAGCAAGTTCGCTGTGCTCTGCACTCTTCATCCTCAGCTTCGCTGATAGTGTAAGAGAGGCAATTTTTCATGGTGAAAACAAAAGCCTCGCATTTTTCTTTGTCCAGATTGTACCACTTGATTTTCTCAGGGACCCTTAGATAGATGTATATTATTGAGAAGTGCAAATGCACTGCGACCTACAAAAGATCTATTGTGCCCCCCTTACTAAGGTTCTAGCCGATGATATACTCGGACTAGAGCACTTCCTCCAGTCCAACTGCTACAGCGAACCGGAGTATCTTCAGTGGATCCAGCGAAGGTAAATCCGTTTCTGATAGGAGGTAGGCACCTAAGTGATTTCTTCTTTTGTGGATCAGTGCTCGCATTCCATTAGAAGGTGCGCTGGTGTTTCTGAGAAGTCTCTGCAGAATCTGCAGTGTCCGTCTCCCTCTATTTCCAGTTTCCTAAGGTGCTCCTTAAGTCTGCAGTGACCTGTTAACATGCCCGCCAAGATGCGAAGCCGATTCTTACTAACTCTTAGGCAGGCTCTGCTTCTTTTCTGGTTGTATTTCCCCAGAAGTTCCTTTGCCTGTCTTATTTGGGGGATATCGTCCCAATGTTTGGCCCATTTGTTCTCTTCTTCTTTCCTTAAGTATTCCCTTATTTTGTGGGGTCCTATCCCACAGAAGGGTCCTGGTCCAAGGAATGGCGTTTCTAGCTAGTTCATCAGCTGCTTCGTTCCCCTCTACTCCTACATGTCCTGGTACCCAGTAGAGAGTTACTTTGTTTGTTTCTCCCAGTTTGTTGATCCTGGTGAGACATTCCCATACCAATTTGGATCTGATCTCATGCGAGGTCAGTGCTTTAATAGCGGCTTGGCTGTTAGGGACCCTTGTTTGTTTGCTTTTCTTTGGTGTTTTCATAAAAATTTTTGTTAGCAGGAGACGGTGTTGCCGAGCGATCGCCTCTCCCAGGATCACTTTGCAATCTTTTACCCGAGGCTTCATGAAACTGGGTACCAAATGGTAGTCAATCTGAGTTTCATCTCCTCTACTGCTGTAAGTGATCAGGTGCCGGCTTTGTTTGATGAACATGGTACTTAACACGATAAGACCATGTGATTTGTACATGCTTAGGATGTCTTCACCTGGAAGGTTCATGGTGCTGTACCCCAGTCCTCCATGGTAGTCTTCATAGTATTTGTTTGACTCCCCGATATGTCCATTCAAATCTCCACCAACAAACAGAAACTCTTCCTTTGGGATGTTCTTAAGGAAATTGTGGAAATCTACCCAAAATGCATCTTTATACCTCTGATCGCACCTAATTTGGGGAGCATATGCACTGAAAATATTCCACACCTTTCCTTGTGCTGCTAATTTGAGAGACATCAAACGGTCGCTGGACTTCGAAATGCTCAAGACGTTACCAAGTAGCTCTGCCGCAAGGATGATACCGATTCCGTTCATCCAAACTGTTTACTTTGCTATCCCCCGGAGTTAATAGTTCATCTGGAAAAATATTCAGTCCCGAGAATGTTGAATGGGCGGTAGGCACATTTAAACCTTTTAAAGCCCCCCGCGGTGACGGTCTGTTCCCAGCACTTCTCCAAAAGTCAATTGACCTCTTGACAGCTTTATTTAGAGCCAGCTACGATTGGGGATACATACCACCCACCTGGAGGCAGGTTAATGTGGTTTTCATCCCCAAGCCGGGCAATAGGCCTAGCGAGCTGCCTAAATCATACAGACCTATAAGTCTAACATCATTTATCCATAAGACAATGGAGAGACTCATAGATATCCATATTAGAGACCGGTTAGATCTGTCTAACCCTCTGCACTCAAATCAGTACGCATACAGGAAAGGCAAATCTACATTAGGTGCCCTTCACTATCTCGTCAAAAAGATAGAGGGAACACTCAGTTCAAGGGAGATAGCATTGTGTGCATTTCTTGATATCGAGGGCGCATTCGATAACACTGTTTACGACTCGAACGCAAGGGCGATCAGTAGCAGAGGTATCGAAGAATCGACCAACCAATGGATCAGGGCCATGCTGGTAAGTCGATTCATTACTTCCTGCTCTGGGGAAGTGTCGGTGTCTATAACTGCAGCCAAAGGGTGTCCTTAAGGAGGAGTTCTTTCCCCCCTGTTATGGTCTATAGTCATCAACAACCTGTTAGTAGATCTTCACAGATCAGGCTACACCACCGTCGGTTATGCTGATGACTTGGCGGTTTTTATCAGAGGTAAACACAGCACGACAATTTCCAACGTCATGCAAAGTGCAATATCTCAAGTTGTAGAATGGTGTAACAAAGAAGGACTATCCATAAATCCTAGTAAAACCGTTCTGGTGCCTTTTACAAGGAAGACACAGGTCAACCTTGAACCTATCACAATCAAAGGCACCACACTAGTTTATTCCAGCGAGGTCAAATATCTTGGTGTAATTCTTGATAAACGACTTAATTGGAATTCACATATCAAGTCCGCCACTGAGCGCGCTACTAGAGCACTGTGGGCCAGTAAACGCCTATACGGCAGAGCTTGGGGTCTCTCTCCTAAGATGATACATTGGTTGTACATAATGATGGTTAGACCCATTATCACATACGCGGCCATCGTCTGGTGGCCAAAAACTCTCCACCAGACAACGGCAAACAAGTTGCAGAAGCTGCAAAGAATTGCCTGTCTTGGCATTACAGGTGCGATGCGCACCTGCCCTACGACAGCTCTGGAAGCTATTGTTGGGCTTACACCCTTACCAATCTGCTAGATATGCCATCAGGCTGTAGCTAGATCACGAGTATAAACCAGGTGACCTTGTGGGACATTTAAAGATACTCAACTCAATCCCTAAAAGAGATATGTTCTGCACTTTACCAGATATTATGGTCAGGCAACACTGCTTTGGTAGGCTATTCGAAGTTGAAATATTGGACCGCGAAAACTGGTCCAATGGTGCTCCAACACTGGACTCTAGAAGTCTGGTCTGGTTCACCGACGGATCGAAAATGGATTCTGGAGTTGGAGCTGGGGTTTTTGGACCCAACACAAAGATTTCGGTACCTATGGGTACGACTCCTACTGTGTTTTAGGTTGAAATCCATGCCATTGAGATTTGCGCCAGACACAATCTCCGCAAGGGGATCAAAGGCGCTAGAATACATATCTTCTCAGATAGCCAAGCAGCACTTATGGCACTGTCGTCCAACCAAATGGACTCCAGAACCGTGAAGTGCTGCTACGATGCATTACAAGACCTTGCCAAACACAACAGGGTAAAACTCGGTTGGGTACCCGGACACCAAGGGATTGTGGGCAACGAATCTGCAGATGAGCTTGCTAGGGCTGGCTCAGAATCTGCGTTCATAGGTCCTGAACCGTATTGTGGCGTCAATTGGGCGACAGCTACAACGCTGATTAACGAATGGGAAAACAAACTTCGTCTAGACCACTGGACTAGTGGGCCAGGTCTAAGACAATCCAAACGATTAATCAAGCCTTACTCCTATAAGCAAATCCTTAACTTAGATAGGGAAAGCATCAAGAAGCTTGTGAGCTTTCTTACTGGCCATTGCGGCTTGAGATACCACCTTAACAAGATGAACCTGTGCCAAGAGAAGGACTGTCGGTTCTGTTTAGAGGAGGATGAAACATCCGAACGCATTCTTTGTGAATGCCCGGCACTACACTGGTTAAGGAAACGTATTCTCCACAAGGAGATACTTACTTCAGTGGACAGTGCTCCGCTACTAATGACATACTTACTTTCATAAGGGAGGTAGTACGTCTGTTAGATTAACTCCAACCCTCCGATACAATAGATCTTTCAGGTAGCAGTGTCGTTGCCACGCGGGCATGGGTTGTACAAGAGGAAAAAAAAAAATAAAAAATAAAAAATATCCCCCGGAATCCGTATAGCTCTGACCCGAACATTTCTGCTCGGTCCAGGATCAGTACCATGCGCAGCAGTGGTAGTGCCTGGCGGGGTAATGCCTTTCCTTTTAGCAAGTATTACCATAATGATACAGTTTTGCAATATTATTGCGATGCTGCTTGTTGTTTGACACGTAAATACTCCTATTTTACTATTGTTTGTTTGATCTTTCTTTTATGACACCGGTGATCTCCAGTCGTGTCAACCCACGGACTCGCATACACACTTGTGGGAGAACTTTTAAGGTAGTATATGTGTGTATGTGTCGCTGCGCTCGCTTGGGTTTATTATATTGCTTAGATCTGATTTGTCCCTTAGTCGACTTTTACGACAAGCGCTATTTGTTGGGGTAGCGCTGCAGTGATATTCTTAACCCGTCCCTGCTCGGGAAGCTGCCTTGCTCCCATAATGCTTATTATTTTTTCCATACATATTGTTTGGATGGCAAATGCTTAATAAGAGTTTATCTGTTAACTTTGACCAAATAATCATTCTGGACGGCGGAATACTTTCAACAAAAAGAAGTAAAAGTTCAATGAAATCACCTCACAAGCCATTTATCGAAAATCCTCTGAAAACTTCTATAGTTTTCATAAATATGGTGAAGAATGCCAATGAGGGCTAGCAAGCACGTGAGTATTGCTTAAAGTTCGGTGCCTGACGATGGAACAAATTTGATTCCAAACGGAAAACTGTGGAACACAACGTTTGGTAATTAAAATTCATAAGTGCATGAATTTTTATCATTTTTATTTTTAATCTTTCCGTAGTCTGTTTAACAATTCTGTTTGCGCCTCTGAAACATGCCTTTGCAAACAAAATTTACCTAGGAGTACATAGACAAGAAATATCTAATACCTACCACGACAAACGTTTGTTCAAATTTCGTTCTGACGCAATGGTCAAATAAGATCTTTGTCAGAAGAAAAAGTTACAAATTCTACCAGTAAAGAATTAATATGCTGACATCGCAAAATACAGAAAATTTAATGGCTTAATGGTATAACAGAATATCTAAAGTAAAAAGTTCAAGACCCTTGTCATGGGTCGACTCCAATATCGCGAAAAGAAAAATCAAAAATCTGAAAAAAGAAAATCCCATACCTAAGCCCAAGAAAGATATTGCAAATGTTATCATCCAATCTCACTAGTCGTGTTTTTTTGGAACCTAGCCAGCCAGTAGTTGCCAGTAAAGTGAAATTTTACACATAAAACAAATACAACAACCGGGTGGCTACTACTCTTGATTTTATCCCCAGCAAAAAGTTACTGGCTGGGAATTTCATGATACCTAATTTCAGGCGGCACAAAAACGAATGTTTTTTAGTTATTTGTTGTTGCTGTCACTGCGAAGCTGCTTGGTTCCTAGAGATATGTTCGTATAAAATCGGCTGGCTTTGGCTGGCTGGCAATTCGTTTAAATGAACGACTGACTGGCTAGGTTTCAAAAAAACACGGCAACTGCTTTCTTACTTATCAATAGTTATTGAAAAAATAATTGTTAACAGAATTTTATGTTTTACGGAGTTTAAAAAGGTCCACATCAAGTCGCCTTCAAACCAAAAAAAGGGTGCGTAGGTGCCCTACGTCATATTGACTATGCTGTCACAAACGCCCTCTCAGCACGTAACCATATTACAATACCTTCTCGCCTTACTCGTGGGAACATGAATCGATACAAAAACAAAAAACAACAAAAACAAAATTAAAAAACAAATCACGAATTTGCGAACGGAGTCAGATGAGGAATCTATACTCTGTTCACCTATTTCGGAGATGGAGACAGAGGAAATTCCCTTATCTTCAAAAATCATTGCTCAGACGTCAAAAGCATCAAGCAACGAAAATAACGGCAATGTAGAACAACTCAAGACCCAGCTGTAGTATAAATACTTCACAGGAGCTCAAAGACGCCGAATTGGAACCAAAACCCGCAGTGGCATTGCACCCGAAGAAGCCAAGCGCGTGGAAAGAGAGCTCTATGCGAAGGTCTTAGCTGAAAGAGAAAAAGAAAAAGCAATGACGGCGGATCCAGGAACACCAAGCGTTGCAGGTCCACTGACAACTCTCCTTAAACTGTGCAGAAGAAACACAGACCGTACACAGAGTCACGTAGGGACACATGTGCAATCATGCAAAGAGGAAATCGAAGAGACCCTCATAGACTGCACACAGGTCGGTGCAAAAACTCCTTTTAAAAGGGACATGCCAACGGTTTCGAAGCCCGACTCAGACGCACGCAAAGGCTCAAGTTGTAGCAAATAAACCAAAAAAGCAAACGCTTTGGATGTAGCACAGGAGCAACCCACCACATCAGGACTGTCCTATAGGAATAATATGGTCCAATGTAAAGTTGCCATCATGCCCCTATGCATACGGAGGAGACACTACTACTTACTTACTTAGATGGCGCTACAGTCCGGGGTGGACCTGGGCCTCAACCAACAAACCTCCCCAGCCAGCGCGGATATGAGCCAGCTGCCTCCAGTTTCGCACGCCAAGTTGGTTGAGGTCCCCCTCCACTTGTTTGCGCCACCAGTTAGACAAAATCCTTTACTATCTCAAACTTGTATCTGCCTATTGTGGCGTTCTGTCCAAGACGCCGATGTTGGGTTTCCTTTTTTGTAGACAGCATATATTTTGTTTTGCTTTCATTGACCGCTAGACCCATCTTTGCTGCCTCGATCTCAATACTCGTAAATGCCCCATTGACTGCCCGCTGAGTTCTTCCGATTATGTCAATGTCATCGGCATAAGCGAGTAGTTGTACAGAGTTGTAAAAGATTGTACCTCCGGTGTTGGCTTGTGAGTTTCGTACAATTCTCTCAAGTACTATGTTAAAGAAATCGAATGATAACGCGTCACCTTGTCTAAGACCTTTCCTGATATCGAACGGTTCGGTGATGTTCTTACCGACTTTGAAGAGGCAGCGAGAGTTCTCCATCGTCATTCTGCACAAACGGACGAGCTTGGCATGGATGCCAAGACTAGACATGGCTCTGTATAACTCGTCTCTATACAAGCTATCATAGGCAACTTTGAAATCGATGAAGAGGTGGTGCGTATCGATTTTATATTCATGGGTTTTTTCCAAGATCTGCCGTAGTGTGAATATTTGGTCAATGGTGGACTTTCCCGGCCTGAAACCGCACTGATAAGGACCTATCAGGTTGTTGACGATCGGTTTTAGGCGTTCACATAATACGGCAGACAGGATCCTATATGCGATGTTGAGGAGACTTATACCTCTGTAATTGACGCAGTTCAGAGGGTCTCCTTTCATCAGGATCGGGCAAATGATGCTGAGGTTCCATTCATCGGGCATACTTTCATCCGACCAGATCCTACAGATTATCTGGTGCATGCTCCTTACCAACTCATCTCCTTCTGCCTTGAAAAGTTCAGCGGCAAGGCCGTCGGCTCCAGCAGCTTTGTTGGATTTGAGTTTAGATATCGCTATCCTCACTTCATTCTGATCGGGTTGACGGGAATCTTGACTGTCATCGTCACTGATGAATGGCTCATTCTGCCTCACAGCGGAATATTGCTCATCATCGCCGTTTAGCAGTCTGCAGAAGTGTTCCTTCCATATCCTCAGCACCGACTGTGATTCTACTACTATATTACCATTTTCGTCCCTGCGGGCTTCTCTTCTGGCTTTGAAACCCTGGCATGTTCTTTTTACCTCTTGGTACAATTTTCGAACATCATTCCTGCAATAAAGACTCTCAATCTCCTTGATCGAGCGCTTCTCATGCTCCTTTTTCTTCTTCCTGAGAAGTCGATGTTCCTCTTTTCTCCTGCGCACGTAGAGCTCGTAAGCTGCTCTAGTCCTTCTATGCAGCGCCGCTTTGTACGCCTCTTGTTTTGGTGCATGTGCTTGCCGGCATTCCTCATCAAACCAGGGGTTTCGTTGTGGTGACCGAGAGAAACCCAATACATCAGAGGCGGCATCTCTGATGGCTTTTTGGCAACGCTGCCACTGGTCTTCCGCATTTGCTGCTGGCGGCATATGACTTAGATTAAGATTAAGAGAATCTCGATCGGCAAGGGCTCTGGCGATCTCTTGCGATTGTAGCCGCCCGACGTAAAATTTCCTCACAGTATTTCGTTGATTACGTTCCGTTCTGGATATCCGCATCCGTACCTTGGCTACAACTAGGTAGTGATCCGAGTCCACGTTGGCTCCTCGGAAAGTCCGAAAACCCATAATACTGGAAGAGGGCCTTGCGTCGATCGCAGTGATCGATTTGGTTGACAGTTTTTCGATCAAAGGAGAGCCATGTTCCTTTGTGAATGTCGAGACGTGGGAACCGCGTACTAGCTACGACAAAGTTTCGCCCCGCCGCAAAGTCGATTAGCCTGAGCCCGTTGCCGGATGTGATGTCGTGCAGGCTGTGCTTTCCGACCACGCTACTAAAGACGTCCTCTCTTCCTAGCTTTGCGTTAAAATCATCTAGGACTAACGTCGTGGCTAGGGCATTGCTCATACGTCTTGTCCAAGAGCTGGTAGAAGTCATCCTTTGTCGCGTCGTCCTTCTCCTCATGAGGGGCGTGAACGCATATTAGGCTAATGTTGGCAAATTTATAGTTGATACGGATAGTCATAAGGCGCTCGTTCATATGCCGGAAACTCAAGACTTCTTGCCTAAGTCTGCCTCCAATGATAAATCCGCACCCGAATAGACGCTGCCCTTTCTGCCTGTAGCAATCGCCGTAGTAGATATCGCAGTTTTTCATACTCCTTTTGGCCGGCCCATCCCATCGCACTTCTTGGATGGCTGTAATGTCTGCTTTGAGACACTCTAGGGACTCCGCAAGTTGTTCGGCATCGCGTGGTTTGTAGAGGGACCTAACATTCCATGTGCAGACACGAAGATCGTTGTCCTTTTTACGTTTACTTGGGTCATCAACAGTAAAATCATCCGTATCCGAGGCTGTTCGTAACCGAAGGTTTTTTACGTGGTAGGGAAGTTAACCCGACGGCACAACCCCCAACCTGGAGGACCAGATCCTTTTTTAGCAACCCCTAGGACAAGGGACCGGATACACCGATGTCAGTAACCCACTTCGGGGATATGAGCGCTGCCGTTAGCCCATTAAGGGTTCATCCGCCACCATCTCTTTTTCAATACCCTGACGTAGTATTAAAAATCCTTACAGACCACAGCTCCAAATATGTCGAAGTAGCTCCGGTAAGGTATCCGCTGGTCTGTAGACGTCACCGTTGATTCCATCGGGAGAATTCATCCGCCCCACGTCCTCCTTCCGAGGAGCTCTTGCTAGACTTCTGAGACCCATATTTCAGCCGATCAGATCAACAAGAGATGCCTCGTCCGGTTAAACATATGCGTGCTGAATTCACCCAGATGTGCTTACGCACGTCTGAGTGTTCAGCTACACATATATCGTCAGACTCAGCATAAGCTCATCGTTAGTTCACTATCAGATAGCTATCCAGCGGGCACCACGGGGAGGTGATGATGCGATTTTGCCACGCCGGGGAGGAGACACTAGCCACACAACAAATCCAGCTAGAGAAGAAAAGCCTACTGATTGAGATGGATAAAGGAGACAAGAAATGCCCTGCCCTCAAATTTGTTGCCACCGATGAAAGGGATGGATGGGTATCAATCACCTGCTACGACACAGAAACAAAAGAAAACGGCTCATGTCGGCGGTGGACAGAGTCAAGCCATGGAAAGCAGCTATCTGGAAGATAACTCAGGGTAACGAAGTTCCCAAGCTATTCACATGTGTTACTTTGTCTCCGAAGACATCATGACAAAGGACGTATTCCTATCCAGGATCGCGAGGCAGAACACCGGCGTCTCCACAAAAGGATGGTGAGTCCTCAGGAATTTTAAGAAGAAAAGCGGTGGTGAAACTATAACTTTCTCAGTCGATGAGAAATCCAAGAACTACATCCTGAGTCAAGGTTGTAAAATATTCCTCAACTTCTCGTAGGTCCAGATTAGAATAAAAGGACTATTGAAGCCGGTCCAGAGTAACGTACCTGAAGCTGCGACTGAGGACAAAGAAACCCAAGAAGTTCAAATCGATACTCAACATCTCTTTATCGATTTAAAGGCCGCCTATGACAGCATCTATAGAGAAGAGCTTTATAGAGCCATGTCTAGTTTTGATATTCCTGCCAAACTTGTTCGTCTGTGCAGGATGACGATGGAGAACGCTCGCTGCTCCATCAAGGTCGGTAATGACCTCACCGATTCCTTTGATGTGAAAAAAGGTTTTAGACAAGGTGACGCGCTGTCATGTGACTTCTTTAATATTGTACTTGAACGGATTGTGCGGAACTCGCAAGCCAACACCGGAGGCACATTCTATTACAAGTCTGTACAACTGCTTGCATACGCCTACGATATTGACATTATTGGAAGAAGTTAGCGGGCTGTCACCGGTGCGTTTGCAAGCATTGAAGCGGAAGCAACCAAAATGGGTTTAGCGATAATCGAGGGCAAAAGCAAGTATATGCTGTCAACAAGAAGGGACAGCCAACACCGACGAATTGGAAAGAACGTCACAGTCGGCAGCTATAACTTCGAGGTAGTAAGGGGCTTTGTCTACCTTGGGTCTGCTATAAACTCAAAAAATAACATCAGCGCAGAAATCAAGCGAAGAATAACTCTTGCCAATCGCTGTTTTTTTTGGGATTATAAGGCAATTCAACAGTAAAGCCCTATCTCGAACAACTAAGGAGACTCTGTATAAGACCCTGATCATCCCAGTCCTGCTTTACGGCGCTGAAACATGGACTTTATTAAAAGAGGATGAAGATATCCTTGGTCGGTTCGAGAGAAAAATTCTTCGTAAGGTTTTCGGTCCCATTTGCGTTGACGGGTTTTGGAGGAGAAAATGAAATCACGAACCTTACGTGCTCCACAGCGACATCGACCTAGTCAAAAAACTGCGTATTGGAGGTCTGAGATGGCTAGGACATGTAGAGAGAATGGACATCAACGCTCCAGCCCGCAGAGTTTTCGAATCTAAAACCGAGGGACGACGCAGTAGAGGGAATCATCGCCGTAGGTGGCGCGCACAAGTTCAAGGGGACCTCGACCAACTTGGAGTGCTCAACTGGAGGCAATTAGCTAAAGACCGAGCTAAATGGAGAGGCTTGTTGATTGAGGCCCAGACTCACCCCGAACTGTAGCGCCACCTAAGTAAGTAAGTAGTAATGCAGATGAACCAGCTATAAATGTTTTCAGCTCTGCCAGCACTTTCCACCAATAAAAACAATATGGGTTTAAGGTGGATCCAAATAAATCTTCAGCACGCAAAAGCCGCGTCGGCGGTCTTGAGTCATAGATTATTATCAGATTATGTTGGGTACCTGGACACTGCGACACAGACGACAAGGAAAGTACCAACACGCTGGGCAAAAGAGGAGCAGAGCTTCCGCATAGTAACATAATTGTTTAAGGGAATTATCCTTAATAGAATCATCAACATGGTTAATCTTATATGGTCCAACTTAGATGATCATAGTGTGACTAAGGCCTTGTGGCCTGTGTAAGATATCAGGATATCTGCAGAGATCACAAAATTAGAAAGATCATGGCTAAGAACAGCGATAGGAATACTCGCTGGCCATTGTTTTCTAAGGAAGCACGCTATGAGACTAAGATTATCAAATACAGATGTTTGTAGGTACTGCAATGATCAACATGTCTCAGGGGATATAACACATACATATACTCTGTGAATTCCAAGGCTAAAGTTCCTTTGAAGATACTTCTTTAATAACTTAGAAGAGGTAAGGTCCTTGAACCACATCAATGACATATTCAAGTTCTGTAGGGAAATAATGTATATGGAAGAATTGACTTAGGTTTTTTTCCATGAAGTTTCCCTAGGGATGGCGTTGTGCCCACATTGGTGCCTAGTGTTTTAATGATAAGCTTATTCTAACCTATCCTAATCTATAACCTGCAAAAATTCGAAAATAACGCTTTCAATCTTTAGTTCTTGCCCTTACCCTTTCCCTTTACTCCGTCACTGGATTTCTAACGCTTTAAAGAACTGTGTTCTCAAGCACGTGGTAGGAACCTGGTGCACTAATTGCTTACAGGAGCAATTATAAATTTCTTTTGATAGGGACTATTCAACTTTAAATAAATTTTGTAAATTTAAGTACACTCACTGTTACACAATTAACAATTCCGTTACATTAAAACGAAACCAATCGTTTTATTATTTCTGCACCTAGATACATTACACAATCGAAATGCAACATGCCACCCATCAAACCGTAAACAAAACGTACCTTGACTAGACCAGTGTGTGTGTGTGGTGGTGTTCCAAAAATCCAAATAGTCCAAATAATTCGCAAATAAATAGCTTTTTGGGCAAAGTGTAATGATTTTCGAAGAAGTATTAAGATTAATCACAATTTCTATTTTTTATTTTATTCAACAAGATTATTTCAACATTTGCCAATTAAAACTTCAACTTCAGGCCCCGCGCGATTTATTTCATCTCCTTTCTGTGCGCTCCTACTTCAAGTTACCGATTATAATACATTCGCAAGTTTTTTCTTTTTTTTTTGAAAATAAAATCATTGCCGCTTCACGAGAGTATGAGGGTATTACAAAATCTCCAATCGTAAGCCAAACTGTGCACGTAATTCACTTGAGATCCATTCACATACTGACTTGGAGTAACCGGTAGTGTACCACGATGGAGTCCACCGAGACCAAGTCTTTGCCGAAGTCAACAACAGCTGAGCACGAGGGGGCTAGTGAGGCAGCTAGTGTGATGTTAGCCAGTGGAAGTTGGTTAGATGAGGTTGTCTCTGAGTGACGAGTTTATAGGGTAAATTGGGGAGCTGCCTATTGAGTTGAATAATGACGCATAGAGCTAAACAATTTATTGCACTGTAAAGTATGTAGTGTAGGTGTTCTGCTGGACGGCTTGCTGAAATGAACGCTTTGGGATAGTGATTTTTTTTTCTTTTTTAGGTTACACTCGCTCTCAAATTTATATACCTGGTTGGTTGGTTGGTTGAGGACGTGATTCAAAAGAAACCTAACCCAGCACCTACAACTGGTTGTAGGATGGAGTATTCGGTTGAAGAAGATGGATATGCTACACCCAACCTATCAAGTTTAGGTAGGTTTAAGGGCTCCAATCATCTCCCAGGTCGTCGAAGAAGGGTTTACCTAGGGTACGCTGTCTGGTTCTCACTAGAGCCCGGCATATGCAAAGAAAGTGAAAAAGATATTTTCTCTCATTTGCATCTCTACAGCTACGGCAGAAGGTATTATGCGGGATCTCAATGAATCTCTTACAAAAAATAACATTGCTACAAATAAAGCCTACAAAAAACTATGCAGCAGGAAACGAGACAATATTTGCAAGCTGTAGCAAAGGAATTATCGAGCTCAAGAAATAGTAAATGTTTTTGGGAAAAAATAAAACAGCTTAAAGGATTAGATTTCATCTGCGAAATTCATTAAAAGCTAGCCAAGTATTTCAAAGAGCTTTTAAATCCGAACCCTTCTTCGTACAATATTCATTTCGCAGAACCTTTAATAGTTAATAATATGCTCGATCATGAAATATCAATAAGCGAACTCCAACTGGCTCTTCGTAGCACATCACACAAAAAAGGCTCAAGGATCGCGTTTCAAATGAATTCTACAATAACGCTCCTATAAGTTTCTTAAACCAATTGCTTACAGCTTTCAACTATAAATTTGATAATGGAGATGCCCCGCATTCATTTAAGGACGCTATTGTGTATCCAATATTTAAAAAAGTGGATATCAACTTGCCCAGTAACTTTTTTTTTTTTTTTAAACAGGGGTGTGGCCGCGCCCAAATGGCGTGTAGGCACTGCGACTAAGGAGATCTATTGTGCCATAGGCCACTTTTAGGGCAGCAGTACTTCTACTCTCCTTATGAAAGCTATAATTACGGCTGCGGAGAAGTTCCTTAAATCTATTGGAGATATGATCTCTTTAAGGAAAAAGCTTCTCCTAGTGCTACACAGAGCTACACACTCACATAGTATGTGTTCTGCGGTTTCGTCCTCTTCCAGGCAGAGGCGGCAGGTGATATCCTCCGAAATTCTCATTTTGTTAAGGTGGTAGAGAAGTTGGCAGTGACCGGTAAGGAAGCTCACAAGCCTTCTTATGTCACTTCTGCCGTATTTTGGGATATCAACTGCCTGTCTTTGGAAGGGTTGGACAGCTCTTTTAGCCTGCCTGAGATCTTGGGAGTTATTCCAGTGGGAGATGCACATGTTGCGTTCCCAAATGTTTAGGGTAAGTTTGAAGGCGGAATCGGGTATCCTGCAGAAGGGTTCAGGTTCAGTGAACAACTCAGAGGAGCCCTTCCTAGCTAGCAGGTCTGCAGTTTCATTGCCATCAACGACTACATGACACGGTACCCACCACAATTTTACTTTATTGTGTCGGGCCAGATTTTGTAAGTTGTCGAAGCAGCTTAGAACTGATTTTGAACTGATCACATGGGAGATCAGTGCTTTAAGCGCCGCTTGGCTATCGGTGAGTATATGGATAGAGGCACCTTTGATGCCTGAGTGCAGGTTAATGTTAGCACAAGTTTCAATGGCGTAAAGCTCGGCGTGGAAAACACTAGGACTCTTTCCGAGTGGTTTCGAAATTTTATGGTTGGGTCCATACACACCGGCGCCAACTCCTGAATCCATTTTTGATCCATCGGTGTACCACACTATACCTTTTGGATCAAGCGACGGTCCGCCATTATTCCATATATCACGGCTTGGGATCACAATCTCAAACCTTCTACCAAAGTAGAGTGATTTAGGCGTAAAGTCGGAGACAGTGCTGAGCATGGTTAGCTCGGGGAAGTCAGACAATAGCTCCATGATATCCACGTGATCCCGTGTACTATTAGCATCTGATTTTCTAAGACTAACTGCACTGCGGATTGCTACTTTTTTTTATAAATATATGTAACGGAGTAAGTCCGTTGTGGGACAAATGTGCATAGTACCTGTGATGCCGAGGCAAGCTAGTCTTTGAAGTTTTGTGAGTTTATTAATGGTTGTGACCTCTTTGGTTTTCGTCCACCAGACTACGGACGCGTATGTCAGAATGGGTCTTACAACCGTGGTGTATAACCAGAAAATTACCTTTGGAGACAGGCCCCAGGTCTTGCCGTACATACGGCGACAGGCCCACAAGGCAGTATTCGCCTTGGCAATTTTATGCTTAATATGGGAGTTCCAGTTAAGCTTTTTATCCAGGACAATTCCTAGATATTTGACCTCATCGGAAAAATTGATTGTTGTGCCGTTTAGAGTCACTGAGCCAATATTCAGCGTTCTTCTTCTTGTAAACGGTACAACGACTGCCTTGCTGGGGTTAATCGATAGGCCCTCCCCAGCACACCAGTCCGAGACTACAAGGAGTGCATTATGCATGAGTTGACACACATTGTCTTCATGTTTGTGATGTGATCACCAGATCATCTGCATAGCCTATGGTTGTGAAACCTGAACTATTAAGTGTGTTCAAACAAGTCATCCACCACGAGTGACCATAAGAGAGGCGAGAGTACGTCACCTTGGGGGCAGCCTTTGGCCGCGGAGACCGTCACAGAGACCTCTCCAGACGAAGATGTTATTATGCGGCTATCGAGCATGTTCCTAACCCATCTGGTAGTAGGTTCGTCTATTCCCCTGCGTCTCATAGCACTAGTGATGGATTCATAACCAGTGTTATCAAAAGCACCTTCTATGTCAAGGAATGCACAAAGGGCGATTTCTTTGGAGCTGTAGGCAGCTTTAATCTCTGTGACGAGATAGTGAAGGGCGCCTTCCGTAGATCGACCTTTCCTGTATACAAATTGACTAGAGTGCAGAGGTATAGTCTTTTCAAGAATGCCTCTAATGTGGTAAGTCTAGCAGTCTTTCCATGGTTTTCAAGAAAAACGATGTCAAGCTTATTGGACGGTAGGATTTGGGTAGCTCGCTGGGTTTGTTGCCTAGCTTAGGGATAAACACCACATTTACCTCCCGCCAAGTTAGTGGAATGTATCCCAGGTTGAAGCTTGTTCTAAATAGAGCTACCAAGGCAAGCCAGATGTAATCCAGACTTTTCTGTATGAGAGCTGGAAAAATACCATCACTGCCAGGTGCCTTAAAGGGTTTAAATGAACCGATTTCCCATTTAATTTTTTCTTGACTGAACAGATTTCCAGACAAGCTGTTGACTCTTCTGGAGGTGCCACATGTGGAGCCTTCAGGAGCAACAGGTGCGTAGTCGCTTAGAATTGTTGAGCCAGGGAAGTGAACCTCGAGCAGAGTTTCCAGGGTTTCCCTTCGACTGGCGGTGTAGGTGACATCAGGTTTGTTGAGCAATCCCACCCCATTGGAATGATCCTTTGAGAGAGCGTTTTGGAGACGGGCTGCTACCCAGTAACTATAGGGGGATTTCATTTATGAACTCAACTGCAAAAATTTTTTCCTCCATTCTCCTAGGTCGTAAAAATTGATGGATTAATAGAACCTAGTATCGCTTGTGGTCGAAATTCGACCTCCCGTGCAAGGAAGGCAAAGGGATCCAAGCTCATGCAGCGTGATCAAAATACTTGCCTTTTACAATTACCCCGTTTATATGCAGAGTCGGAACTGGTTCCAAACCGGTTCCAAATACATACTCGTATAAACGCAGTTCGAGTTCGAATGGGTCCGAAAAATGCACGTATACCTAGGTCGAGTGGTTGAACTGACATGTTGTCTGTGTGTGTGTGATCTCTTTCTTGATTTTTTTTTGTTCGGGGTGGGAAATCGCTTTGCTTTGATCAAGTAAATGGTTAGCTGCGGGTAAGGTTGTGTGTTCAGTTATTTCATATTTATTAAATGCAAAAACTAGAACTAAACAGAACACTAACTCAATCAAGACCAGAGTGTCTGCTATACTCATCTGTCAGTGCGACCACATTTGGATTTTACCACCATTCGACTCGGTGTGTAGAGATACTCCGATCGAAATCTGGGCTCGAACCTGACTCGACTCCTCAACTCTGCATATAAACGGGGTAAATATTGGTTAAAGCGCTTTGTATGGGGAAACCATGGGAGTATATTCACTTTATTTTACCTGACTTAACGGTACAATACACACTTGGTTTTTTTTTCTGCACATCTATGTCACAATACCTTTCAAATGATATAAAATTCATCCCCCTCTTTTCATAATAAATACTAAAAACCAACGTACGATAAATTTCGTGTATAAATATTATACTACTATCGCATATCGGCGAGATGCGACCAAGGAAAAAAAAAAACAAATATAATTTTGCTCTTCTGCACATCTATGGCACAGTACCTTTCGAATGATATAAGTCTCATCCCCCTCCTTTCGTGTTTACGTATTAATACCATATATAAGATATATGAGATAATATCCTCAGCGAATATCAATCGGGTTTTCGTAAAGGGTATTCGGCAATAGATAATATATTCATATTAACATCAATAGCACAATATTTTCTGAGGCAAAACAAAAAAAAAAATTATATTTTTTGTTGATTTTAAAGCTGCATTCGATTCGATAGATCGTAACACATTATTCTTCAAGCTATCGAAAAATGATATGTCCACAAAAATGCTACAAATTCTCAAAAACATGTATAGAAACCCACGTCAAGCAGTATGGTATGGTAAGAATATGTCAGAATTGTTTTAGAGTCAAAAAAGCCACGGTAGCTTTTTACTCGTGCAATAGAATATTCGGGAAGACTTGGGGACCGAACCCCAAAATCATCCTATGGATGTATACAGCTATAGTAAGGCCAATACTAACGTATGGCAGCCTTGTATGGTGGCAAGCAACCAGCAAAATAAACAACCTATCTGCCATCACAAAAGTACAAAGACTAACGTGCATCGCCACAACCAGTGCGACGAGAACGACACATACAGCAGGACTCGAGGTCATTCTCAATCTGCTTCGGCTAGACATCTTTATACAAGTATCGGCGGCTCTTAGTGCCGTAAGACTAAGCCAAACAGATAGCTGGGAACCAAATGCAATGGGTCACACCACGATCCTGCAGAGATATCTAGGCAGTGTATCTAATACAGACTACTTAACGCCTTACCTAGACTTCACACGACCATTTTCTAGCACCTATCCGAGCAGTGAAGACTGAAAAAATGACAGAACGCCTGACGAGCGATCCTTAGCTGTATACACCAATGGATCCAAATGGAAATAGGTGTCTCCATATCAGCTCGGCTTCCGAACTACAGTAGTGTTTTCCAGGCGAAAGTCCTAGCAGTTACAATAGCAGCTCGTGAGACTGCGATGAGGGCAATACCACGAGGGATATCATCTTTTCCATCGACAGCCAGGCGGCGATAAAAGCAATATCTGCTATAGAAATAAAATCGAAGCTTGTGAAGTGTTGTAGAGAAGAGCTCAGGGTTCTTGGAACACAGCACGAGGTAAAGCTCTGCTGGGTCCCTGGTCATGAAGGCATACCAGGGAATGAGAAAGCCGATGAACTGGCTAGAGGAGGCTAAGCACTAAACTAGGACCAATCCGACTCCCCGGTGTACACCCCTCCTTGCGCCCTCAAGCTCGAAGCAGGAAACAAAGCCCTAACGGAGGCTAACAACAGGTCGACCTCTTTAGATACACCACGAGGAAACTGTGGGCTGCATTTGACAGAGTAAGAACCAATAGACTAATACAGAGGCATAGAAAACCAGTCTCTACTCTAATAGGAGTCATTACGGGGCATAATACCATGCGGTACCACATGAAAAAACTACGTGTGACTAACGAAGACCTTTGTAGAGGCTGCGGCGACGAGGAGGCTCAGGAGGACACCGCCCACTTTCTCTGTCATTGCCCAGGCCTCTATCATTTGAGAAATAAGCTCCTTGGACAACACTTCTTTGAGGATCTAGAAGAGTTGTCGAACAGACCAATAAATGACGTCGCAAACTCAAATCCTCTGGATGATTTGTGTCTCGGGCACAGTAAGTACTAAATGCTTTCTTTAGGATATGTACAAAGACGATATTTTTTCCACGAGGAAGGGATTCTCTATTCTATCCCCTTTCCCCCATGGGTATCACAATGCGTCTATATTGACCTGAGTTTTGTGTGGGGGTTTTCTATCCCCTACATCAGCCCACTTACCTAACCTAACCTAGGTCTATTTTCCTTTTCAGTTCACCAATTGGCGTTTTTACTGACATCCGAGTATGTTGAAAATCTCTTATTAGCTAGTTCATCTACTGTCTCGTTTCCTTTTATATTTCTATGTCCGGGAACCCACAAGCTCGCAAGCCAACACCAGAGGCACAATCTATTACAAGTCTGTACAACTGCTTGCATACGCCGACGATAAAGACATTATCGGAAGAACTCAGCGGGCTGTCACCAGTGCATTTGCAAGCATTGAGGCGGAAGCGACCAAAATGGGTTTAGCGATAAACAAGGGCAAAAGCAAGTATATGCTGTCAACAAGAAGGGACAACCAACACCGACCAATTGGATAGAACGTCACAGTGGGCAGCTATAACTTCGAGGTAGTAACGGGCTTTGTCTACCTTGGCCCTGCTATGAACTCAAAAAATAACATCAGCGCAGAAACCAAGCGAAGAATAACTCTTGCCAATCGGTGATTTTTTTTTTGGGCTTATAAGGCAATTCAAGAGTAAAGCCCTATCTCGAACAACTAAGGAGACTCTGTATAAGACCCTGATCATTCCAGTCCTGCTTTACGGTGCTGAAACATGGACTTTATTAAAAGAGGATGAAGATATCCTTGGTCACTTCGAGAGAAAAATTTTTCGTAAGATATTCGGTCTTGTTTGCGTTGACGGGTTTTGGAGGAGAAGATTCAATCACGAAATATACGAGCTGTACAGCGACATCGAGCTAATCAAAAAACTGCGCATTTGACGTCTGAGGGACGACGCAGTAGAAGGAATCATCGCCGTAGGTGGTGCGCACAAGTTCCAGGGGCCCTCGAGTACATAACTTTCCAAATCTCATTTAATATGAAGTAGCGAAATAAAGTGTACTAACATTGGTTAAAAATTTCCAGTCAATATTCTCTCGCGATATTGTAGTGGAATTTTGCAATATCGAAATAACTTAGGAACATTAACATCGTTGAGGAGTGTTATGACTTGATTCTCCGACAGCGCCTCGCTTCCCAAGATATGTCTTCTTGTTTCCCGTAAAACTGGACACTTGCCAATGAAATGCAGAGTATCCTCCCTCTCTGCCAAATTGCACAAACTACATTGAAGAGGTAAATCTTCTCTGTGATATAATTCAGTTTTAGGAATTCACCCCGCAGCCTGAAGATCATCTGTATTTCATCGATGCTGTATTTATCCCGGAATAATTCTTCTGCATCAAATTGTGATTCAAACGGCTATATATCATACTATACAGAGATCCAGATGCTTCCACTAAATACCTTGCCCTAGCCTGAACGTCGACTCCTTCGATGGGCTGATAAAGCTGGTTCTTCGAACACCTTAAGTCCTCGTGATTAATTTCAATACCACAGCTGCGGCCTAATTCCAACCACTCTTTGAACCATCCAGTTCTCCTTTGTTTGGCTTGTACAGCTGCTATTTTTGGAAGTCGGTAATCCGGCATGCTAAGAACCTTAAGAACATAATACACTTGGAGTTTCAACGTTTTTGTGAAAAGTGGTGATATGCCGGTTTCCAGGATAAGCATGTAGTTTGGCGTATTGGACGGGAGATGAAATATTCTTTTGGGGTAATATCTTAGTAGTTTTTCAACGGATTCATATTTTTTAGGCCCTAGCCAAGAATTCACCAGCAGTCCGGAGGAAACCTGTCAAGCCTTACTTGATACCCACTCTCCAGGCTATATATCCGTTTGTGCTGTCTCTCCAGAACACCTGAGGAACGACGTTCTCATTGCTTCTACACGAGACTATAGCCTATCTGGCAAAATCTTTACTGCCAACCATATTAGATGGGCTCTATCTACCTTTAGCCCATTTAAATCACCAGGTATAGATGGCATATTTCCCTGCCTACTACAACAAGGAACAAACCTGTTAATTCCTACCCTTATAAGAATTTTCAGATCCAGCCTTACACTAGGCTACATACCAAAAAGTTGGAAGGAGGTTAAGGTGGTCTTCATTCCAAAGGCGGCAAAGCAGGCGGAGCAATCGCCTAAATCCTTTCGACCCATTAGTCTCAGTTCCTTTCTCCTAAAAACGATGGAGAAAATTGTCGATCATCATATAAGGGAAAAGTTCCTTATACATGACCCTCTGCATGCAAACCAATTTGCTTATCAACCCGGGAAATCTACGGAAACAGCCATTCATAGCTTAACATTATTGATTGAAAAATCATTAGCTGCCAAAGAAACAGCCCTATGTGCCTTCATAGATATACAGGGAGCATTCGACAACACTTCCTATGAGGCTATCAAAAAGGCTATGATCAGGAAAAATATCGCTCCTCTGATCATAAACTGGATCCTAACCATGCTATGAAGCAGGAAGATAAGAATCGAGTGCGGAGGCTCGCATAAAACTATAACAGCTACCAGAGGTTGCCCGCAGGGAGGAGTCCTCTCTCCCCTGCTCTGGACCTTAGTTATTGACGAACTTCTAGAGCTACTTGAAAAATCGGGTTACAAAGTACAAGGATACGTAGACGACATTGTCATCAGCGTCAGAGGCAAATTTGAGGACATAATTTCTCAACTGATGCAAGGTGCCCTCAATTTAACTTCTGATTGGTGCAGGACAAAGGGACTTACCATCAACCCCGGAAAAACTATACTTGTACCCTTTTCCTGGAAAAGAAACCACACTCTCAAAGAAATTAGACTGGAAAACGTCCCAATCGACATATCCAAGGAAGCGAAGTACCTAGGTGTTACACTTGACAAGACGCTCACCTGGAATTCACACCTGAACAAGGTTACCGAGAAAGCGACAAGAGCAATGTTTATGTGCAAGCGCCTACATGGTAAAACTTGGGGGCTAAAACCCAAGATAATATATTGGACGTACAGCGCCATTATCAAACCCATGGTCACATATGCATCGTTGGCTTGGTGGCCAAAAACCTTACAGGCCAATACTCAGGAACAGTTGGATAAAATACATCGTCTAGCCTGTCTGAGTATCACAGGAGCAATGAGAACGTGCCCTACGGCAGCAATGGGAGCAATGATTAACCTTACACCGTTGCACCTTGCAGCACAAAAAGAAGCTATGCTGATTGCTCTTAGGCTACCCAAGATCTCGGACCTTAAAATCGGCAACTTTACAGGCCATTTGAAGATTCTAAATTATATTCAAAATGACCCTATTCTCAAAATCCCAGATACTATGATCAAGAAATACCGGTTCTCCAGGAAATTCAATGTGGTCATAGGTGACCACCACACATGTAGGAATGAAAGACTTGTAGTCTTACCAAACTCTCAAACTTGGTACACAGATGGTTCCAAATTGGAAAATGGTAGCACTGGCGCGGGGGTTTATGGACCCAGGTTCCAACGTGCGGCTGTGCTTGGGAAATCACCAACAATATTTCAGGCGGAAGTCCATGCGATCGAGCTCTGTGTACGAGAATGTCTGCGTAGAAAAGTCGAGGGTACTCGTATCTATATCCTCTCAGACAGCCAGGCAGCACTTATGGCTCTGAAATCGTACACGGTAGGATCAAAACTTGTATGGGACTGTCTAAACCTACTCGAAGATCTCGCATCGAAAAACATAGTCACTGTGGCCTGGATACCGGGACACGAAGGCTTCGAGGGCAACGAACGGGCGGACTGCTTAGCGAGAAGAGGCGCTAGTCGCCCACTAGTCGGTCCTGAACCCTATTTTGGAGTCGCACGGAGTAGCGTTAACATAAAAATAAAGAAATGGGAAGATGATCATCATGCAGAATACTGGGCCAAACTCAAGGGCCAAAGACAGGCAAAGAAATTCATTAATCTCAACCGCTGCAAGGCTAAAAAGCTACTCGAGCTTAGGAAAGCAGACCTAAGAACCTTAACAGGCTACTTGACTGGTCATTGCCCACTCAGGTACCATCTGCACAAGATAGGAGTAGCAGATACAGACCAATGCCGGCTATGTGGAGAGCAAAAAGAGACGGCAGAACATATTCTTTGTGAATGCCCTATGGCCGCAAGAAAAAGACTTCTCCATATCGGAAGGGCTGTATTGAGTCCCTCTGACTTCTGGAATATTGAGCCTGGAGCTTTGTTGAGGTTTATCAAGAGTCTTAACCAAGTTCTCAGCTAAACACCGGGCTGGCACAATAGATCTTACAGGTCGCAGTGCGTACAAGGCCCTAGTAAAGTAAAGTAAAGTAAGTGATCGATAGTTGAATATCCTGGCCTAAACCCCGCTTGAAATTCCTTTAACAAATTATTGGCTCCTACCCATTGATTAAGTCGGCCTTGCATCATTGCGGTGAATATTTTATAAGATGCGTTCAAGATCAAAATACCTCGATAGTTTGCTGGATTCGCCGTAGAGCCTTTCTTATGGATGGGAAAAATGAACGCTTCCTTAAATCGTTGCGGGGCTATTCCTGACTCCAAAATGTTGTTAAATAAGGAAACAAGTTTGATGTGTAGTTCATTGGTACAATACTTGTGGAATTCGGACGGTATCCCATCCGAACCTGCCGCTTTCCCATCCTTTAAATTTCTTAGCGCACTAATAACATCTTGATTTGAGAATGGGCTATCCAAGATATCATTCTGGAGACCTGGCGTGGCGTATTGAAAATAAAAGCGACTAACAGATGGGCTCAATAACGATTTAAAGGGCGTTAGGTGGATATTTGGACTTAGCTTACTGCTCATAACATATCTTCTACCATTGAGTTTTCTTGCCAGCTTCCAGAAATCCGATAAATTATTACATCCTGCCAATATTCGAGCCTCTGCTTCATGGCAACTACTCCCCTTTACCTTACATATAAGCTTAAATTCCTTATTTGCTCTAATATAAAAGTCCTTCATAGCACATTCGTTTAATAGGCGAAATAGCTTAAGCCAGGCGAAGGATAACTGTCTTGCTTTCTTATACTCCTCGTCAAACCACGGTTCCTTGAATTGTTTTCTGGAATTCCTTTGGCAACTAATTGGATACGAGTCTTTAATGATTTGTTCAATATGGATGAAGTCAGCATCGTGATGTACAAGCAGCCGTTCATTGAGTTGTCTTCTAAACATGAAAGCTTTGGAATTGTTCCATGCCAGCTTAGGAAGTACATTCATATCTCTCTTTTCTCCTTCATCTGCTATCTTATGGTCAAATGTGACCACAATCGGTAGATGGTCAGAGTATGGGACATGCTTAACTTCTAGATCGGTTACGAGTGCATTCCATTCACCTCTTATAAGACAATAGTCAATGACAGATGTCCCTTGACTTCCCACAAATCAAAAACTTCAGTGTGAATGTTGTTAAACGATTTCTCAATGTCTAAGAAGGTAGCATTATGCATATATATAGGTACATGTATTACACTATCCAATACATATTTTGTTTACTTTACGTTTTGAAAAGGAATGATCAATAATGCTTTTGGGTATCATTTTACGACCGTACTTCTTTTTATCGTTGTAGAGACAATAGCTTATCGATGCACCAACTTATGAGTCAGAGAAATAGAACATAAAAGCCACAAAGTTCCCCGAAATGTGAGTGACTCGGAGTCAATAGGCAACGACAGCTTTGAAATGCATAGAAGCCGCCGAATTTGACAAACAAAAAATAATTTTGTTAGAATTCTTAGAAGAAAGAATGACTTTTACTACGTTGGAGGTCTGGTTTTACAGAGCACTACACATCTGCGGTTCGATTTTAATCAAAAGTTGTGACTACATAATGAACTACAGGACCTAGTTACTAGTTTTATACTATGCTTGCAGTATGTTACCTGCTGAGATACCTCGACCTGGTGCTCAATAGAAAACTGAACTGGAAACTGAACATTAAGGATAGAGTATAAAAAGCCCTCATAGCTTCCTACTCGTGTAACAGAATATTCGGGAAAACTTGGGGACCGAAAGTAAGGCCCGTACTAACTTATGGCAACCTTGTATGGTGGCAGGTGGCCAGCAGAACTATTGTAACAACCTAACTGCCATCGCAAAAATACAAAGACTAGCGTGCATTGGCACCACCACGCCTACAGCAGACTCGAGGCCATTCTCAACCTGCTTCCGCTAGAAATCTTAATACAAGCATCAGCGGCTATAAGTGCCGCAAGATTAAGCTAAGCAAATAGCTAGAGGTAACATGTAATGGGTCATACTACGATCCTACAGAGATACCTAGGCAATGTATCTAGTAAAGACTACACTACGCCATACCTAGACTTATTTTCTAAGCATCTATCCGAGCAGGGAAGAATGGAAAACGATAGAATACCTAACTAATAATCCACAGCTGTGAACACAGATGGATCCAAAATGGAAATATGTGTTGAAGGAAATATCTGAACCGCTATCCGCTAACCGATATCCCCTTGACAGTTTGGCTTCCGAACTACAGCAGCGTTTTGCAGGCAGAGATCCTAGCAGTGACAATAGCAGCAATTGCGATGAGAACAATACTACGGGAAGATATCATCTTTTTCATCGACAGCCAGGCAACGATAAAAGCAATATCTGCTACAGAAATAAAATCGAAATTGTGAAGTGTTGTTGCGAAGAGCTCAAGGTTCTTGGAATACAGCACAAGGTAAAGCTCTGCTGGGTCCCTGAGCATGAGAGCATATTAGGGAATAAGAAAGTTGACGAACTGGCTAGAGGAGGTTCAGCACTAAACTCAGACCAATCCGACCTCTCAGTGTACCTCCCGTTTTGCACACTCAAACTCGAAGCAGGGAACAAAGCTCTAACGGAGGCGAAGAATAGATTAACCTCTTTAGATACTTGTATCACACGAGGAAACTATGGCCTATATTCGACAGACCAAGAACCAATAGACATATGCAGAGGGATCGAAAATCACTCTCTACTCTCATAGGAATCATTAGGGGCATAAGACTAATGTGATGAACGAAAACCTTTGTAGGGGCTGCGGTGACGAGGTGGTTCAGGAGGACACTACCCACTTTCTTTGCCACTGCTCAGGTCTCTACCATCTAAGAAACAAGTTCCTTGGGCAATACTTCTCTAAAGATTTAGAAAAATTGTCCAACAGACCGGTAAACGACATCGCAAACTTCATTTAGTCCTCAGGATGGTTTGTATCTTGGCCACAGTAAATATTAAATGCTTTCTACTAGGCTATGTACAATGTACATCGTTCGTTCTATCTTCCTTTCCCCCCATGCGTTTCACAACGGATCTATATTGACCTGAGTGTGGTGTAGAAGATTTCTACCCCTTACGGCCAACCCACCCAACCCAAACGCATGCGCAGCATCTTACCTCTTGGAAATCGTTCAGTTCCGCGCGCTGTCGGTGGCTTAAACAATTTTTTTTAAAATACAACTTTTACGTGCCAAACAAACCCTATCACACCCTATTACCGTTGCAGCCATTATTGTATATGTGTGTATATGCGGTTACATCGCTCACTAACATGCAAGTTTTATTCAGCGTCATACCGTGAGAAATTTCTTCATACCCGCCATCTGAGAGAAAAACGCAAGAGAGCGAGAGTGAAGTTGTCTTTTATAGATTAGCACCTGTGCAGCGGAAGTCAACAAGATGTACTTCTGGTTCATTGGTGAAGCTTTTAGAAGAAATGTGTTTAATCAACCTCTTCCCACCGTAAATGTACTCGTAATGCACTTATTTGCTGAGAAAATAGGAAAAATTGTAAAAGGAAAACGATCATTAAATCCGATTCGTCAATATTGTGTTAATTGCGTGTACCTGTGTGCACCGCAGTTACATCCAACAAACTTATGTAACGTCTACTTTGGGTTACTGGTTTTCATTTGAATACGAGTTTACCTATATGGTGCTGGTTTCAGTAGTTTGTACCTTAGGTACGATCACATTGACCTTGCCTTTAGTAAGAGTGTTTTTGATGCTCTTGCTAGGTCAAGAAGTGATTTCATTTTTTTATTTTTTTACGGATAATTAGTTAAGATTTGGATTAGGCGGTAAGTGCGCAAAATTGGGCAATAAATTTGAATGCGAAATGATTGGTATGAGATTCATGGTAAGCAATTGTTTGCTAATCCTTATGATCGAGTTGATGCGTATTTCATCACTTCTTTATGCTTTGAATGGATCAGTCTTGATAGCTACAAGAGGGTGCTGCATGCCGAAGCTCTTTATTAAAGGTCGTCGAATGGTTCACCTATAAAGAAATTTGTAAAGCTCGTCAAGGAAGAAATTATATTCGCAAAAGAAACTCCTGGAGACTCTTTTGCGAACCTATGGAAGCGACTAATGAAGCATTTCGCCGAAGGAAGATCCTAGCCAAGACGCCAACGTCGGCATCCAATATCAGAAAAAGTGATGGTACACACTTGCGCAGAGTTACATTAGGAAACGCTAGATATCCTACCCACTTTCCCGAAAACACGCTAATCATCAGAAATGACGCCCAAAGCAGGAAAAGCAAGCCACACAACCTTAAAGGACTTCACAGTGATCAGTCCATCGTCATTCTGCTGAAAACTTTGCAACGGCGAGGAGAAACGTAAGCTGCGTTCCACCCTAACAGGACCAAAGTAGAAGGACACGCTCTTCGACAAAGACATGTTCGAAGAAATGTTAAACACCAGCGCCACAACAAATAATGGATCGGCTGAGGCCCTTTCGCATCAGCTGATCCAGGTCATAACCACAGCGTGCGACGCAGCAATGCCCAGAAGGTCTGTCAGTAAAAGAGGCGAGCCCTACTACTGGTGGACCAACGAGATTAAACGGCTCAGGGCGAAGTGCCTACAAGTACGACGCAGATCTCAAAGATCCAGATGCGGACAAGATTTCCAAGAGCGGCTAACCACATTTAAATTGCCGAGGCGAGAACTGGAAAGGGGCATTAAGGAGAGTAAGTCAAGGAGCTTTAGGCGGCTCTGTGACCAAGCCGAATTAGACCCCTGGGGCATAGCGTATAGAGTGGTGATGAAGAAGCTTAAAAGCAGCAGGTCTCCACAACTTACATGCCCGGCAATGCTAAGGGCTATAGTAGAGCACCTATTCCCCCATAGACCAACTACTATGGTCTCCATCACGAGGGAGATCAGCATGGAGCGTATCCCGGCAATCACGTCAGAAGAACTCTTTGGGGCATGCAGAAAAATCGGAGACAGCAAAGCACCTGGACCGGATGGCATCCCGAATAGGGCAATCAAGGCGGCTGTTAAGACGAGACCGGACATCTTTCTAACAACGATGCAAAGGTGCATAGAGGAGGGGGTATTCCCTACACCATACTTCCAAAGAGCAATAAGCCGCCCGGACAACCATCATCGCATCGCCCAATATGCCTGCTCGATACGCTGGGAAAGATCCTAGAGCGTATCATCTATGACAGACTGCTTGCGGTGGCGGAGGAAAACGGAGCCTTGTCAGACTGTCAGTACGGCTTCAGAAAATCACGCTCTACCGTCGATGCCATAAAGGCGGTAGTAGATATTGCAACTGAAGCAATACAAGGGAAAAGGTGGAAATGGGGGACGAAGAAATACTGCGCAGTAGTAACGCTCGACGTCAAAAATGCATTCAACTCGGCAAGCTGGTCATTCATTAGGAGATCCCTGGCCAGGATGGATACACCATACTACCTGCTGAGGATAGTCACGGACTACTTCAGCAATAGGAAGCTAAGATACCATACTGACGATGGCGTTAAGCACTACAGTGTTTCCGCGGGAGTCCCGCAAGGGTCGGTTCTGGGACCTCTCCTATGGAACATTATGTACGACGGAGTTCTGCGACTAACATTTCCCGAGGGAGTCAAAGTAATTGGATTCGCTGACGATATCGCAGTGGTTACAGTAGCCAAGCACGTACACGAGGTGGAGTCTGCCACGGATGAGGCAGTTATAAGAATAAACGAATGGCTGGAGTCTACCGGTCTGGAGCTAGCTGCCTACAAGACCGAAGCTGTCCTAATAACCAGCCGCAAAAAGGTGAAATATGCCAAGTTCCGGGTTGGAAACCAGACAATCACTTCCAAAGAATCCTTGAAGTACCTTGGAGTCATGCTCCACAACAGGCTGCAACAAGAACAGGCTCTGCGCAATCAGAGTGATCAGCGGCTTCCGAACTATCTCCGACGATACAGCCTGCGTTTTAGCTGGGATGGTCCCAATAGACATCCTCGCTGATGAGATGCAGAGGGTATACCTTAGACTTCCCTCGAACCGGCAAGAGGCAAAAAGGATTAAGGAGGAGGAAAGGGTAGCATTAGCAACGCTGTGGCAAACCAGGTGGGACAGCTCTACAAAAGGCAGGTGGACCCACAGGCTCATTTCCACTATAAAGTCATGGACAGAGAGAGCGAGGGGGAACTGTAACTACCACCTCACAGCAATAGGAAGTGTTCCTGTCCGGGCACGGTGGCTACCGGAAATACCTCCATAGATTTGGACACGATAGTTCGCCCCTGTGTCCAATATGTCAAAACGAAGAGGAGGACGCGGAGCATGCAGTGTTCTAATGCAGACGCTTTGCAGAAGATAGAGCAAACCTGCCCAGTCCAGAAAATCTTGTAAGTCACATGACACGATCAGAGGGGGAGTGGAGGGAAATCTGCTCATTCATAGTATGTGTGCAGAATGCGCTGCGAAGAGCAGAAGCCCTAAGAAGAGCCCAAGAGGCGGCAGCGGAGACTAGAGCGTAATTGCTAACCAGCCCCGCGAAGAAATACCTAACAGCAGTACCGCGGGGAGAGGGGTTGAAGTGTGTAGGGTCTGTGTTTTGTACGTAGGCGTATTCCTGGCATCGATTACTCATGTTTGCGAATCGTGCATGCTAGTAGCACTCGGGCTATTAGTATCTATGAAGATTACACATCCCTGGCGCAATCCAAAAAAAAGCCCTCGACAGTGTCGTATCAACCATAGAAAGATCTCTCCGTCTCAAGGAATTCACTTTTGGGGAGTTCTCTCTCCCCTAATATGACTCCTTGTAGTGGATGAGATCTTGGTAATACTAAAGGAAAACTCCTCGAGGCAAACTCTGGAGTGTTCTGCAGGAGTATGGGATTGATGGTTCCCTGTTAAGGGCGATTCAGTCTTTATATAGAAAGTGTAGAAGCTGTGTTCGGATAAACGGTGTTAAATCAATACCTTTCACTGTGGGCGTTGGAGTCCGTCAGGGGTGCGTTTTGTCACCTCTTCTCTTCATTGTATATATGGATTGGATGTTGCAGTGCAGCTGCGGCGGGGAATGTTTGGAAGTGGGGGACCTAAGGATTAGTCATTTGCTCTTTGCGGATGATTTGGTCATCCTTGGGTCCTCTCAAACCGAACTTCAGCGCGCACCCGAAAGGTTTGTAGCCGTTTGTGATGATGCTGGAATGAAGATCAACGTGAACAAGTCAAAAGTAATTGTCGTTTCCAAAAAACCCATTCAGTGCACTCTGCATGTGAGTGGAGTTCCACAGCAAAAGGTGGATAAGTTTAAGTACCTCGGGGTTTTATTCACGAGTGATGGGTAGAATTGGTCTGGCTGGATCAATTTTGAGAGAGCTTGTCCAATCTGTTGTAAGGAAGGCCGAAGTTAGTGTTCAAGCTAAGCTATCGGTTTTTAACTCGGTGTATGTTCCAACTCTCCCCTATGGTCATGAAATTTGGGTAGTGACCGAAAGAATAAGATCACGGATGCAAGCTGCCGAAATGAGGTTCCTTCGCGGTGTTGCTGGAATAACTCGTAGGGATCGAGTGCGCAACACCAGAGTATGCGAGGCGCTCAATGTTGAGCAGTTACTTCTCCGAACGGAACGATCTATGCTTCGATGGTTTGGTCACGTAGTGCGTATGCCCCCAGACCGGCTTCCAAGACGTGCCATGGTGGCCGTGCAATCAGGTAGGCGACCCCGAGGTAGACCTAGAAATAGATGGTTGGACCAAGTCCGGCATCTCTCCTGAAGCCGTCTAGGAATTCCTCCTGATGAGTTGGAGTCAATGGCGGAGGATCGAGAAGGATGGAGGGTCCACCTAAGCATCCTACCCCCGCGACCCTCATGAAGGATTAGCGGGACATATAAAATGTATGTGTGTATGTAACTGCTTCAATGCAATGGCCTATACTGATGACGTGGTGATCTTGGTTTTTTCCTCTGGTCCTTAATAAATGAGTCAAATTCGCACTGCAACAAGTGGATAATTGGGACAGCAGCAAAGGGATAGAATCCAACCCCACGAAGTCGTAGGTAGTTCTTGTCAGTATGAAGATATCGATTCCTACCTTCGGACCCCTAATTATCGGTGGTGTTGAACTCAGTATCTCCAGTTAAGCACGATACCTTGGCGTAGCTTTTGATTCCAAACTTAACTCGAACGATAACATTGATAAACGTGTGGCTATTCATCTCACAATGGCAACACCAGTCTAGTAGATACAGTTCCCACGGCGTAGGCATAAACGCATCAAGCAAGCATAGCTTTCTACTCTTGCAAAAAGGCGTTTAGTGCATACACGAGGGTTGTAGGACACATTCTTACATATAGTTCGCTAGTATGGTAGAAGGTAACTGAGAACCAATACCAAACTTAATTAAAATCCAGATGGCAGCGTGCATCAAAGTCATGCGATCAATTATAACAGCACCAACAGCGGTAATGGAAATCATGCTAGGTTTCATTCCGCTTGTAAGGCTGAGGGAAGGCCAACTATGGTCATCAAATCCTTACGGCCATGCCCCCATACTATCCCGATGGGAGGCTGTAACGAAATAAAATTAGAAGGGATAGCTACTAACACTAGTTACACCCACAACTGGCTAACCAATGTAATCGTCCCCTCCTCTGCCGCGAATGTAACTCGACGAGGTCTAAACCACGGCTCCGATCAAAAGAACCTTCCACCTCCATCGTTACACTTATGACCTAAGGCAACAGGACTCATTAGGCCAGTCTGGACAGCGTCGATGGAATGGTGTTCGCGCCACTGCAACGTACAAATACAAATATTTGGCGCAACAGCTCTTTAAAGTGCCAGGGCCTATTCGATGGAATGGTGTTCGCGCCACTGCAACGTACAAATACAAATATTTGGCGCAACAGCTCTTTAAAGTGCCAGGGCCTAGCTTCTCGCAACCACTCATGTTGTGTGCGTTATATTTTTCACACGAATGGAATGGACCTACAGTTTAATGCCGAATCCGAACGGCGATTTGAGAAGCTTTTTCATGACAACAATACTCTCGGATGTTTGTCAGACGCTCGCGAGAGGTGGGACCGTGAAAAAACTTTTTGGTATTTTCTGAGATTCGAACTTGGAACCTCATGCGTAGTGATCCGATACACTAACCACTTACGCCACGGCGCCCACTGCAACGTAGGCATGCTAGCTCTGGCTCGTCCCAGCTCGCCGGATGGGGGGATTCTTGCTGTAGTGGATACGAACGGGGGCTATGAATTTACATGCCTGTAGGTTGATATTGTTTCCATGTAGAGGTAATAATAAGGAGACCCGAAATACCTTCCACAGCGTGCCTGAAATCCTAATAAGTTCCTGTTTTCCTGGGCGAACCCGACTATAGTCCCTGTCATGCATCCATGGTCGTTATGTCACCCGAGTTTATAACGACCCCTAACTTAGCTCATCGAGTTTTAGGCTGGATCATCTACGGACTGACTCATCCACCTACTAGGACCTTACCACACTTCCGTCAGTAGCTGACCTGGTTTGTATAACTTTGCTGCTGTGCTTGCTTACGCATGTTTATCGGATGAAACCTCCGTTCTGCTATGTACCTTACATAACACAGACTTTTCTTAAAATTGCGGAATACCCGAATGATCTCTTTATCATTCTCCTTTTACCAATCGGTTTTATCGGGTTCATGTCTTCGCTGTCTATGACGCTGCCAGAGACCATCTGGTTCCTTCCGACTTTACCAGCCCCTTCAGTTTGATATCGCAAGAAACAAAAGAGCTGATGAGTTTGCAAGAAAGCAGTTGGCGGCACTGCACGCATAGCAAGCGTTACCTTTTGCACTGATCCCAATTAGTTATTTAAAGAAGAAAACAGAAGATGAAACCATCGGTCGAGTAAACACCAACGCTGGGTTCATCTCGACATATGTACAATGGCCAGGACGCTATGACCAGCTCTCAGCAGGAAATCTATTTCTCTAGTCAAACTTGGTCGTCATAACACACGGGTCAATGTGGGCAATGTGCCATTGGTATTCATGCATAATGCCTCGGTGTACAGCATGACGTATTTAAAGTTAAACAATATTCGAGGGTAAATTAATGGGCACAATGAATGGCGAGCAGTAACTCTATTGTCACAAGACACCCATATACCTAACCAAATTATAGCCTCAGAAGATGGCTGTAAGATTTCGCCCTTGCTGAGTATTGTCCTTGTATGTACTGGATTCTCATTCCCGTACACAATTGAAATCTCTACGTTCCGGTACACCCCGAAATCTAAGATTACGTCGTGTTCTTTCATGAAGTCTACTCAGATAATACATTCATCACATATGTCGGTCACCAGGAATGCATGGGAGAAGGGCAATCCCGCTTGTTGTAACGTGAGGCAAACTTCTCCATATACCATCGCCGATTATCCTGTTGCAGTCTTGAGAAATAGCAACTGGTGTCATGCGGCCATGACTTTCGGACGAGATCTTTTCGTATGATGGAAGCCGTGGTACTGGTATCGATAGTAGCCAGGCACTTGTTATTCCCCATAAATGCTTCCACTGCTAGACTCTTACTGCATCGTTTAGTTTGAGTGACCTGGATGCTGATCCTGGGACTGTTTAAAACCAAACGCCTAATGGCGACATCGTAATGGTGATGGGGGATTTCAACACCAAGGTAGGAAGCGACAACACTGTGATTAAGCACGTGATGGGAGTTCACGGTATTAGAGACCAGAAGGAGAACGGAGAGTGGTGGACTTATGCTATTTCAATCGCCTAGTCACTGGAGGTACGCTGCTTAAGCATAACACCTGTCACAAAATCAATTGGGTCTTAATTGACAGGCATCGAGCATCCAACCAGATCGATCACATTGCGATCAGCCTCCGCTTCAGAAATTTTCTTCTAAACGTCCGAAACAGACGTGAGACTGACATCGGACAAGAACGGGATCAACATCTTATGTTAACTATTATACGCCTTCGTACTGCATCCGTCAACAGAAATCGCTCAAACAGGCCCAGGTTCAATACTGGCACGCTGGGTCCACAAGTGCGCCAACAATGCAGGGACCATCTTGCCTTAGAAGCAGAAGCAATCTGCAGCGCAATGCAGGACAACATGGATGACCAGTGGAATGGTGAGGCACGCACCTACGTGGGGAAAAGGCAGAATAACTACCACATCGGCAGACACCTGGCGACGGATCAATGGCTCGGATAGCAGCGGCCTCAGCAATAGCGAGAACCGAGCTAGCAGCATAATATCTCGTGAAAAAGAAGGCAGTGCGGCGTAGTGTAAGACGGGAGAAACGTCCGACTCACTTGCCTCAAGGGCTGAAGAAGCAGTAAGCAGGTGTGACAGTAGGACTGTCTATAACATCACCAAAGAGCTCATTATTGGTCAGATCTCCAAACAATAACCAGTGAAGAGTTTAGATGGTAACCTTCTGATTTCGGATGAGGATCAGCTCACCACCAGATGGAAAGATCATATCGCTAGAATCCTTAGCCACTTAGATGATGGTGACATGATCTCGAACCCTAATGAGTCTTTCGAAGCAACAAATTCCCGAATACGCATCGTATATACCAGTAAAACCAAATTAACAGCAGCGGTCTGTAAAAAAAAAAAAAACAAAGCGGTAGGTATTGATGGCATCCCTGCCGAACTATTCCAAGTGGCGCCAAATACATCGGCTAAGCTGCTACAACCTCATACGGAGAGCGTGGGAAAATTGACAATTTCTTCAGCAGTGGAAAGGAGAGTTGTTCGTCCGAAAAAAGGAAGTCTGATGAATTGTGGAAACTGGAGAGGTATATGTGTTCTACGGGCCTTATCCAAGATAAAAGCTTGAATCATATAAGCATACATTACCGAACATTTAGATTCAACTCTCGACGTCGAACAGGCAGGCGTTCGTGCTAGATCCTCCTGCAGCGACCACATAAACGCCTTACGGATCATAATAGAGCAATGCATTGAATATAGGTCTCCGCTACATCTACTGTTTATCGACTTCGAAAAGACTTTCGAAAGCTTGAATAGAGATGCTATCTGATTGGCCTTGGGCAGGAAAGGCATCGCAAAAAAAACGCATAGCTGTTATCAAGGCTACATACGAGGGAAGTAAGTGTCACGTCTTACACAATAGTAAGGTGTAGGAGGATTTTAAAGTCCGAAGTGGAGTACGTCAAGGGTGCATACTATCACCGTTTTTGTTCTTGGTAGTCATCAGCGATGTACTCCGTGCAGCATTGACGGAAGGTAACAATGGAACTCGATGGAATATAACACCTTATCTTAAACACCTCGACTACGCTGACGATGTTTGCCTACTTTCACATCGGACAGTGGACCTTCATCTGATGGCCCAAAATCTATAACCTAAGGCAAACAAAGTGGGGCTAAAAATAAACACAGCCAAAACAAGAGCCCTGAGTACTTCCAATACCCGCGCTCAACTTAACATTGCCGGAAAGCAAGTCGAGAAAGTTGATAACTTTCTATATTTAGGAAGTGTCGTCTCGGCTAATCGCGGTGGCACCGAACTGGATGTGTGCAGCAGAATCGGGAAGGCTAAAGCTGCGTTCGGAATGCTGTCCAAAATCTGGAGAAGCAACTGAACTGGATGTGTGCAGCAGAATCGGAAAGGCAAAAGCTGCGTTCGGAATGCATTCCAAAGTCGGGAGAAATAATGTTCTCAGCTTAAGAACCAAGCTGCGACTGTTCCGCTCCAACATAGAATCAGCACTGCTGTATGGGTGCAGTACTTGGAAGGTGGATACCACTATCACATGCAAGCTGCAAACCTTCGTAAACAGATATCTATGAATCATCTGAAGGATCTTTTGGCCCAATCGCATCTCCAACGATATACAACAAGGAGCAAACCTGTTAATTCCGACCCTTATAAGAATTTTCAGATCCATACCATACCATACATACCAAAAAATTGGAAGGAGGTTAAGGTGGTCTTCATCCCAAAGGTGGCAAAGCAGGCGGAGCAATCGCCTAAATCATTTCGACCCATTAGCCTCAGTTCCTTTCTCCTTAAAACGATGAAGCAAATTGTCGATCATCAAAAAAGGGCAAAGTTCCTTATACATGATCCTCTGCGTTATGCCTATCAACCTGGGAAGTCTACGGAAGCAGCCATTCACAGCTTAACGCTATAGATTGACAAATCATTATCTGCTAAAAAAAAAAAAACAGCCCTATGTGCCTTCATAGATATACAGCGAACATTCGACAACACTTCCTATGAGGCTATCAAAAAGGCTATGATCAGGAAAAATATCGCTCCTCAGATCATAAACTGGATCCTAGTCATGCTATATAGCAGGAAAATAAGGATCGAGTGCGGAGGCTTGCATAAAACTATAACAGCTACCAGAGGTTGCCCACAGGGAGGAGTCCTCTTAGTTATTGACGAACTCCTAGAGCTACTTGAAAAATCGGGTTACAAAGTACAAGGATATGCAGACGACTTTGTCATCAGTGTCAGAGGCAAATTTTAGGACATAATTTCCCAACTAATGCAATGTGCCCTCAATTTAACTTCCGATTGGTGCAGGACACAGGGACTTAGCATTAACCCCAGAAAAACTATACTTGCCTCACACCGTTGCACATTGCAGTACAAAAAGAAACTACGCTGAGTGTTCTTAGGCTGACCTCCGACCTTAAAATCGGCGACTCTACAGGCCATCTGATGATTCTAGAGTATATTCAAAATGACCCTATTCTCAAAATCCCAGATACCATGCTCAAGAAATACGGGTGCAGTAGCGCTTGGGAAATCACCAACAATATTTCAGGCGGAAGTCCATGCAATCGAGCTCTGTATACGAGAATGTCTGCGAAGAAGGATCGAGGGTACTCGTATCTATACATCCTCTCGGACAGCCATGCAGCACTTATAGCTCTGAAATCGGACACCGTAGGATCCAAACTCGTATGGGACTGTGGACGCCGTGGCGTAAGTGGTTAGTGTTTCGGATCACTACGCATGAGGTTCCAAGTTCGAATCCCAGAAAATACCAAAAAAGTTGTTTCACGGTCCCACCTCTCGCGACCGTCTGACAAACATCCGAGAGTATTGTTGTCACGAAAAAGCTTCTCAAATCGCCGTTCGGAGTCGGCATTAAACTGTAGGTCCCTTCTATTCGTGTGAAAAATATAACGCACACAACATGAGTGGTTGCGAGAAGCTAGGCCCTGGCACTTTAAAGAGCTGTTGCGCCAAATATTTGTGTGTTTTGTATGGGACTGTCTAAACTTACTCGAAGATCTCGCATCGGAAAACACCGTCACTCTGGACTGGATACCAGGATACGAAGGCTTCGAGGGCAACGAACGGGTCAACTCCTTAGCGAGAAGAGGCCTGAACCCTATTTTGAAGTTACGCGAAGTAGCGCAAACATTAAAATAAAAAAATGGGAAGATGATCATCATGCAGAGTACTGGGCTAAACTCAAGGGCCTAAGACAGGCAAAGAAGTTCATTAATCGCAACCGTTGCAAGGCTAAAAGCTACTCGAACGTAAGAAAGCTGACTTTAGAACCTTAACAGGCTACTTGACTGGTCATTGTCCACTCAGGTACCATCTGCACAAGATGGGAGTAGCAGATACAGACGCATGCCGGCTATGTGGAGAGCAAAAAGAGACGGCAGTACATATTCCTTATGAATGCCCCATAGCCACAAGAAAAAGACCTTTCCATCTAGGGAGGGCTTTATTAAGCCCCTCTGACTTCTGGAACATTGAACCTGGAGCTTTGTTGAGGCAGTGCGTACAAGGGCCCTAGTACAGTATAGTATACTATACTATAGTATAGTCAAACGGTAGTGCATGCGATCATATGAAAACACAAGCGTTTTCACTCAGCTGAGGCCTACCAACTCCTACTCTCAACCTCCACGCGGTGACAGCCGGGTGCCTAGTACCTTAATCCAAGAGATGGGTAACCAATCCCGTTTGGAGGATTCTTGGCGGCAGCAGATGAGAGAGGGGGGGGAGAGTGTTCTCTCACTAGAGCACTTCTTCCTGTTCCAGGCGGCAGCGAACGAATTCCCTAGACGGAGTCAACGGTGGCGTCTATAGTTCCAGTTAGGTTGAACTTAGTGAATACATTGCGCGAGCTGCTTCGACGTATTCGGATCACAGGTCGGTAAGGAATTTCCAATGTTGGTCAGGACATTGGAATAGAGATGGTGGCGGAGGAGCCCTTAATGTGCCAACAGCAGCACCGTAGTGGACTACTGGCACCGGTGTACCCAGCCCCTCGTCCTAGGGGAATAATTAAGGATCTGGCCCTCCAGGTTGGGGTTTGTGCGGTCGGGGTAACTTCCCACCACGTAAAAGATCGATGGTTCCGAAACAACTAAAAGCCTCGGATAAGGATGACTCAACTAATGACGACCTCCGCAAACGAAATAAGGACAACGACCTGCGGATCTGTACGTGGAATGTTCTGTCCCTTTACAGACCACGTGCAGCCGAACAACTAGCAGAGGCCCTAGACTGCTATAAAGCAGATATTACCGCCATCCAGGAAGTGCGATGGGATGGGCCGGGCAAAAAGAAGATGAAAAACTGTGACATCTACTACGGTGATTGCTACAGAGGCAACAGGCAACGTTTATTCGGATGCGGATTTGTCATACGCGGCAGACTTAGGCAAGAAGTCTTAAGCTTCCGACACGTGAGCGAGCGTATTATGACTATCTGGATCAAGGCTAAATTCGCCAACATAAGCCTAATATGTGTTCATGCCCCCACGGAAGGAAAGGACCCTGCCACCAAAGAGTGTTTCTACGAGCTCCTCGACAAAACATACGACCAATGTCCTAAATACGACGTTAAAATCGTATTGGGCGATTTTAACGCCAAAATAGGAAAGGAGGACGTCTTTGGTAGGGCAGTCGGTAAGCATAGCCTACACGACACCACGTCTGATAACGGACTAAGGCTAATTGATTTCGCTGTGGAGCGAAATGTCACCATAGCAAGCACATGGTTTCCTCATCTCGATACTCATAAGCAGACATGGTGGTCCAATGATCATGTAACGATCAACCAAGTTGATCATATTGCGGTCGACGGAATTCATGCCTAGAGTATTCTGGATGTCCGGACCTTCCGAGCGGCCAACATAGACTCGCATCATTACCTTGTTGTAGCCAAGCTACAAATGCGGATATCCCAAACTGAGCAACAAAGAAGAATCACTGTGAGAAAATTTAACGTTTAAGGAAAAGCTACAATCGCAAGAGACCGCCAGACTCTTCGCTGAACGCGTATCCCGAAATCTCTCAATCACCCCTATGCCGCCAGCATCAAGTGCCGAAGACCAGTGGCAACGTTGCCAACATGCCATCAGAAACGCCGCGACTGATGTGCTGGGTCTCGCTCGCCCACCACCGCGAAACCCCTGGTTTGACGAAGAATGCCGGCGAGTGCATGCAAAGCGGCGCTGCGAAGGAAGACGAGAGCTGCTCGTGAGCTCTACGAGCAAAAGACACGGGAAGAACATCGGCTTCTCCAAAAGAAAAAGAAAGAGCATGAGAATCGCGCGTTTTAGAATATCGAGAGTTTATACTCCAGGAGGAATGTACGGAAGTTTTACCAAAAGGTAAAAAGAACGTGTCAGAGAAGCAATACCCCTACAGAAACCTGTAGAGATGAAAATGGAAACCTCGTAGTAGAATCACAGTCGGTGCTGAGAATATGGAAAGACTACTTCTGCAAACTGTATAACAGCGACGAAGACCAACATCCCGTTGTCAGGCAGAATGAACCATTCAACATAGACGATGATAGTCAAAATTTCCGTTCACCTGACCAAAACGAAGTGAGGATAGCAATATCCAAGCTAAAATCCAACAAGGCTGCTGGACCTGACGGCTTACCGGCCGAACTTTTCAAGGCAGCTGGGGACGAATTTGTAGAGTGCATATACCAACTCATCTCTAAGATTTGGTCAGACGAGTGTATGCCTGATGAATGAAATCTCAGCATCGTTTGCCTGATCCACAAGAAAGGAGACCCCCTCAACTGGGCCAATTATAGAGGCATCAGTCTCCTCAACATCGCAAACAAGATCTTTTCTGCGATATTGTGTGAATGCTTGAAACCTTTCATCAACAGCCTGATTGGACCCTATCAGTGCGGTATCAAGCCAGGAAAGTACACTATCGATCAAATCCTCACACTTCGGCAGATCCTGGAGAAAATCCAAGAAGTACAAATCGAAACTCACCACATCTTCATCGATTTCAAGGCTGCCTATGACAGCATCTATAGGGTAGAGCTTTATACAGCCATGTCTAGTTTTGACATCATTGCCAAACTTGTTCCTCTGTGCAGGATGACGGTGGAGAACGCTCGCTGCTCCATCAAGGTCGGTAATGACCTCACCGAGACCTTTGATGTCAAAAAAGGTTTTAAACAAGAAGACGCGCTGCCATATGACTTCTTTAATATTGTACTTGAACGGATTGTGCGAAACTCACAAGCCAACACCATAGGTGCAATCTATCAAAAGTCCGTACAACTGCTTGCATACGCCGACGATATTGATATAATTGTAAGAACTTAGCGGGCTGTCACCGATGAATTTTGCAAGCACTGAAGCAGAAGCGGCCAAAACGGGCTTAGCGATAAACGAGGGCAAAACCAAGTATATTTTGTCAACAAGAAGGGGCAATCAACACCGACGAATTGGACAGAACGTCACCGTGGGTAGCTATAACTTCGAGGTAATAGGGGACTTTGTCTACCTTGGCTCTGCTATAAATTCTATAAACAACATCAGCGCAGAAATCAAGCGAAGAATAACTCTTGCCAATCGCTGTTTTTTTGGGCTTATAAGGCAATTCAACAGTAAAGCCCTTTCTCGAACAACTAAGAAGACTCTATATAAGACCTTGATCATCCCAGTCCTGCTTTACGGCGCTGAAACATGGACTTTATTAAAAGAGGATGAAGATATCCTTGGTCGCTTCGAGAGAAAAATTCTTCGTAAGATTTTCGGTCTCGTTTGCGTTGACGGGTTTTGGAGGAGAAGATTCAATCACGAATTATACGAACTGTACAGCGACATCGACCTAGTCAAAAAAAACTGCGTATTGGACGTCTGAGATGGCTAGGACATGTAGAGCGAATGGACACCAACGCTCCGGCCCGCAGAGTCTTCGAATCTAATCCCGAGGGACGACGCAGTAGAGAGAATCATCGCCGTAGGTGGCGCGCACAAGTTCAAGGGGATTTCGACCAACATAGAGTGCGCAACTGGAGGCAATTAGCTAAAGACCGAGCTAAATGGAGAGGCTTATTGGTTGAGGCCCAGGTTCACCCCGAACTGTAGCACCACCTAAGTAAGTAAGTATAGTACAGTATCTCCAACGATCAACTTTATCTGAGAACGGGCCAAGAACCTATAGACATTACTTTGCGAAGGAGAAAGTGCCAGTGGATTGGACACACTCTACGGCGTGACGACGAATCCATTGCGAAATACGCCATGCAGTGGAATCCGCTTACCCTAGACAAGGAAGTAGCGACAGTAATACAAACATAGTAAAGTCCCACCTCTAATGGAATCGTGGCGGTTCGGAAAAGATCATTGCTTCTGCCATTAGCCCCATAACTAAGCCTGTTTTTGAGAGCTCGGGTCGCTCGGGTTTGTCTCTAAAATCGCTTTGAAAAGTTTTTTTGAGAAACGTGGGGTTGCATTAGAAACACAACTCTATGTTTTTTTTGAGAAACCTGGGGTAGTTCTCAAATCTCTCTGAAGTCTACCCAGATTTGTCTTGAGTAAGGAAAGTGGAGCTGTCAAAACCATGCGTGACATTTGAGATTATCATTTATTTTACATATGGTGGAACTAATAGACTATTTGTTTGCCTTGAATTGTGTTTAAATTAATAACAATCTACTTGGCGAACCCCACAGGCAGATCAGTAGAAATGCGGTGAAATGGGAGGGTTATGATGCCTTATTTTCGGATCTTAACCTCGCTGATAAAAGGAAGAAGAAAAAGAATCTACTTGTTATCCAATAAACTGACGATGCAAATATGACAATTCAGAGCGAACAATTAGTTCACATTGGCAAAATGTCTGAATGACAGCTACAATGCATTTTTTTAGAATGAAAAACTCAGGTTTTTTTGACACATCTGGAAGTTGTCAAAAACAACATGGCTTAACCCTGCGGCGGATCTAAACAAACAGACCTTGAAAGCATTTCAATGATTATTTTTAGAATTTCATATGTTGTAATAAACTCGGTAGCAGGGGTTGCATCTCGTAGTTTTAAATGTGGTTCGCATCATTTTTCTATCTATCATTAAGAATGTTTCTTAAAAAGAGATGACAGAAATTTAGCAATCATATTGCTAGGTTACTACACCCTCATCGAGGCAAGTGGCCATTATAAGATCATCATTTTTTTAATAACATCAAATCAGTCTTTCTTTTAATTACTTCTGATAATTTCCTTTAAAGAATTCAAAATACACAATGCACTCTTGTGTATATTTAAATTAAATTAAATATCCGTTTTAATGAATACAATGACCGCCGAATATTCAAAGGCAACAAACGATCATACGGTCATACTATTGTCATGTAAAAGTGTGTTGACCGTATGAGCCTGCAATTGGGTGTTGTCACCTCTTGAATATAAATTATGACGTCCAACTGTGTAATCCGAACAATGAGAACGTTTTCAATAGGCAAACGGTATCACGTTGACACATTCTCGCAAAAGTGACAAACCCGATGTCTATTTTTCGGGAGGTGTTCCCATAAACGTTCTTCCGAGGAATGCGTACGAAATTTTGGCAGACACTTTTCTTTTATGGTTCTTTGAGTTTATTGCTTTCATCTTCTTTTTTCGTTTCTGCTATTGTCTATTGTACGTATTTTTATTGCCTCATGGAGTAACAATTTGCGTTAATTAACCTAGTGCTAAAAAAGGTGCGAAGAAATTAGTAACAAGCGATAGTTTTGTATACATATGAAGGCTTGTTTAATTGGCAGATATGACGTAAATGGGTCAAGCATCTCCGGTACTAGTTCTTAGATTTCTATCCAACAGATGTCGTTGACTTCTTGGAAGAACGGCACAATTCTTCGCACTATCTATTATAAAAGCATTTTTGGATGTTATATTCGAATTTGTCAAAGTTTAATGAATATCTACTTGGATGGTTATAAAAGAAACTAATTGTTCATAGTAGTGCCATAAATATTGCCAATGACTTTATCATCTATAACAAAGTACAAAGAAGGATGGCACAACCCTGGAATTCTTGCTGCAAAGTCGAAAAAAATTGAGCTTACTTACTTATTTACTTACGTCCTGTATCCCCTTGTGGGTCCTTGGGCGTCTACTACTCCTACGCGCCATTGTGTACGGTTTCTGGCAATGTGTCTGAGTTCTCCCCAACTGCCGTGCCTCCTTCTCGACTGTTCTGCGCCATGTTCTCCTCGGACCGCCAGGTCTTCTGCCATCCTGAGTTAGAGAGTTCCATTGCATAGCATGGCTCGCTATGGAACTGTCACCCATACGGAACGTGTGTCCAATCCACTGCTACTTCCGTCATTGGATAGTTGTGCCTATTGGTTCTTGACTCGCTCTCTCGTAAAAGTGTTCGTTAGAGATACGATTGGGCCAGAAAATCTTCAACATATTGCGCAGGCACTTATTAACGAACGTTTGCAGCTTTTTAGTGATAGTAGTGATCACACTCAACGTGCTGCATCCATATAGCAGCACGGATTCAACGTTGGAGCGGAACAGTCTTATTTTGGTGCTCAAACTGATTGCATTGCTTCGCCATATTTTGGACAACATCCCGAACGCGGACTTTGCTTTGGCGATCCTGTTGGCTATATCCAGTTCGGTTCCACCATCGGTCGAGACAATACTCCCAAGATACTGGAAATCCTCTACTCTCTCTACCAGTTGTCCAGCAATAATTCATAGTTGAGCCGATGAGTTTGTTCCAAGGCTGATAATTTTAGTTTTTGCCGTATCAATTTTCAGCCCGACGACACCTGCCTCCCTCTCCACATCTGCTGTCATTTGGTGGAGGTCCATAATTCTGTGGGAGAGTAAGCATACATCGTCAGCGTAGACAAAATGTTTCAATTTCAATTTAATTCAATTTAATTTATTTAAAGGTAATGTACAAGTAAGACTTAGTCTTTTATAGTACTAAAAATGTTTCAGTTGAGATGTAAGGGTCCATCGAATTCCTCCATTTCCCGTCGACAAAGCTGCATGAAGCACATCGCTAATCACCAATAGGAATAGTATTGGTGAAACGATACAGCCTTATCTTACCCCATCTTGGATCTCAAATTCCTCAGAAAATCTTACTCTGAGTAGAACGTTACATTTGGAGCCTTCATATGTAGCTTTGATGATAGTAATTAGTTTATCGGAAATACCTTTTCCTGCGTAAGGCACGCTAAATAAACTCCCTGTTGACACTATCGAACGCCTTCTCAAAATCGATGAACAGCAGGTGAAGTGGCGATCGATATTCAATGCTCTATCCGATGATAATCCGCAGGGTGTTGACGTGGTCGGCACAGGGGGATCCAGAGCGGAAACCTGCTTGTTCGGCATCGAGTCTGTCTTCGAGATGTTGTTTGATTCGCTCCAGGCAGGACGCAGATACCCCTCCAGTTTCCGCACTCCCTTAAATTTCCTTTCTAAGGAAGCTTGACGATCATTCCCTTTTTCCACTCGTTAGGAAAGCTCTCAGCTTCCCAAGCTCTCTCTATAAGCGGAAGCAGAAGCTCAGCCGATGTTGTTGGCGCTGCTCGTAAGAGCTCTGCTAGAATACCGTCAAGTCCTACCGCCTTGTTGGTTTTGAGTGCCTTGATCGCGGTAATGATCTCATCTTTACTGGGAGTCGTGGTGCGTATTAGGGAACTTCTCACCTCGGGCATCTCAGTTTGATTTGGGAGCATATCGCCAGCGAATACACGATTCAAACCCGTAGCAAAATGCTCTTTCCATCTCTTGAGCTGGTCCTCATCCGAAATGAACAAGGAGCCGTCTAGGCTTTTCACTGGGTATTGGCTGGAGCTGCAACCACCTGTCAGCTCTTTGGTGATTCTGTAGACGGTCCTGCTGTCGCACCTCCGTGCAGCTTCTTCTGCTTCTGTAGCCAGCGCGTTGATGTAGTTGCGCTTGTCATGTCGCACGCTATGCTGAACTTCTCTCATCTTCATGCGATATAGGGACTCTAGCTCCCTTCTCCCTGTTGCTGGGGTAGCTGCAACGCGAGCTTTCAGCTGTTTTCGTTCGTCAATCCGTCTCCAGGTATCCTCGGATACCTATTCGTCCTATTTTTTCCCTGCGATCGACCGACAAATCTTTCAGCACCAGATTTAAAATCATTTTTCACAGCACACCAATGGTCTTGGATGGTTGTGTGCATTGAGCTGCTGATTGCTTCCACACCTAGCAAAAGGTGCTCCCTTAATTGTTGGCGCACAGAGGGATCACTTAGTCTATCGATGTTGAACCTGGGCATTCTTGTTTTGTCGTGGGATCTTCGAACTGCCGCAGTGCGTAGTTGGAGAGTAGCTATCATAAGATGGTGATATCGTACTATCCCCACATCTGCCCCTCATTTCGCATGTCCAGGAGACTACTTCTAAGCCGGCGGCTGATGGCAAAATGGTCAATTTGAATGGAGGTTACTTGCTTGTTGCTGGAAACCCAGCTGACTTTGTGGCAGGTCTTGTGCTCAAACATGGTGCCACCTATCACAAGGCGGTTGCCTTGCAGAAATCCACAAACCTTTCGCTGTTGTCATTGCGGTTGCCTAATCCATGCTTCCCGATTACATGTTTGGGCCTTCGTTGTCGTTGCCTACCTTGGCATTCAAATCCCCCATCACTATGATAATATCTCCATTTCGTGTTGTGTTGAAGACGACACTTAAGAGATTGTAGAAGCTCTCCTTTTCGTCCTCAGATGACCATTCGTTGGGGCATAGCACTGTTTAATGGTGACGCGTCGTACTCTAGTCCGGAATCTGGCCGTCATAATCCTATCACCATGAGGCTCCCAGCAAATTAGGGTCTTGTGTGCTGTTGTTGTTAACAGTAGTTCGACTCCATATTTCCGCGGACTTCCGGATGGTCTTCCGGAATAGAGTAGTACAGTGTTACACGTTGGGGACTGGTACTCGCTCGCTTCTAACCATCTTACTTCACTTACCCCCAAAATGTATAGTTTATATCGCATGAATTCTTTTCCCAATTGAAGGAATCTGGCATTGTAAGGACCTTTGCTTCCCGAGTCGAGGAGCGTCTTTACATTCCAGAAACCTATCTTTGTCTGGGTACAATAGCCGAAAGTCGTCAACATATGAGCCTTTCTTATCCGAGGCATAGTGTCGGTTTCTGTAGCGAGCTGATTTCAGTAACACAGGTTGCTGGCCCACGTTACCTAGTCTAGAATCAAGGCCCTAGACAACCCCCACTTGAAATTTTAGCCTACACGTATAAGGGTTTATCCGTATAGTTGCCCGGCGACCACAACTAGGCGGTAAAGCAAGCACTTTATCACGAACTTGATTGTTGTGCTACTGACCCAAACCAAGCTTTGAGCAGTCAGTAGTTTCCCGATCAATCGCAATGCAGGTCCCCACAAGACAATAAGCTTCCAATTGTTTTATTTTAAGGTTTGTGCTACTTCATATAATTCTAAAAAAAAGTTCAAGACTAACTAGTGGGGGCGCCTGTTCTTGCTAAGCAGTCCGCCCGTTGTTCGTTGCCCTCGAAGCCTTCGTGTCCTGGTATCCAGGACACAGTGACGATGATTTTTGATGCGAAATCTTCGAGTAGTTTAAGACAGTCTCATACGAGTTTGGATCCTACCAAATAGAATTTAAGAGCCATAAGTGCTGCCTGGCTATCCGAGAAGGTGTTAATATGGGTGCCTTCGACCCTTCTTCGCAGGCATTCTCGTACACAGAATTCGAATGCATGGACTTCCGCCTGAAATACTGTTGGTGATTTCCCAAGCGCTGCTACACGTTGAAACCTGGGTCCACAAGCCCATTCGCCAATGCTACCATTTTCCAATTTGGAACCATCAGTGTACTAAATTTAAGAGTTTGGTAAAACTTCATTCCTCCATGGCGGTCACCTATGACCACATTGAATTTTCTAGAGAATCGATATTTCTTTAGCATAGTATCTGGGATTTGAAGAATAGGGTCGTTTTGAATGCTCTCTACAATCTTCAGATGACCTGCAGTGTTGCGATTTTAAGGTCCGAAATCTTGGAAAGCCAAAGAGCACTTAGCATAGTTTCTTTTTGTACTACAAGGCGTAGTAGTGTGAGACTAAGCATTGCTCCCATTGCTCCCGTGGGGCACGTTTTCATTGCCTCTGTGATACCCAGACAGGCTAGACAATAGGTTTTATTCAACTGTTCCTGAGTCTTGGCGTGTAAGGTTTTTGGCCACCAAGTCAATGATGCAGAAGTAACTATGGGTTTAATAATGGCGCTGTATATATATATTTGGCGCAATAGCTCTTTAAGTGTCAGGGCCTAGCTTCTCGCAACCGCTCATGTTGTGTGCGTTATATTTTTCACACCAATGGACCTATAGTTTAGTGCCGTATCCGAAGGGCAATTTTGAGAAAGTTTTTCGTGACAACAATACTCACGGATGTTTGTCAGACGCTCGCGAAAGGTGGGGCGGTGAAAAAACTTTTTTTTTGTGTTTCTGGGATTTGAACTTGGAACCTCACGCGTAGTGATCGGACACACTAACCACTTACGCCACGGCGCTGTAGGTCCAGTATATTATCTGGGTTTTAGCCCCCAAAGTTTTATCGTGTAGGTGCTGATACATAAACATTGGTCTTGTCGCTTTCTCGTAACCTTATTCAGTTGTGAGTACCAGGTGAGCATTTTGTCAGGAATAACTTCTTTTTGCTTCGCTGGATATATTGATTGGAACATTTGCCAGTGTAATTTTTCTAAGAATGTGTGTTCTTTTCCTGGAAAAGGATACAAGTATAGGATTGATGGTAAGTTGCTTGGTCCTACACCAATCGGAAGTTAAATTGAAGGCACCTTGCATTAGTTCAGAAATATTGTCCTCGAATTGGCCCCTAATGCTGATGATAATGTCGTCTGCATATCTTCGTACGTTGTAACCCGATTTTTCAAGTAGTCAGCAACTAAAGTCCACAGCAGGGGGGAGAAGAATTCTCCTTGCAAGCATTCTCTGGTAGCTATTATAGCTTTATGCGGGCCTTCGAACTCGATTCTTATCCTCCTGCTACGTAGCATGATTAGGATCCAATTTATGACCAGAGGAGGGATATTTTTTTCATTCTAATCATAGCCTTTTTGGTAGCCTCATAGGAAGTGTTGTCGAAGGCTCCCTATATATTGTAGCATAGACTCACACTACTGCATGGTTTGTGTGCCAAACTAAAACACTGTGTTCCAAACTGTAAACAACCTGCTAGCAATAAATATTCCCACCAAACCGGATGTGCCAATAATGTTCCACAATTGTTTCACACGATGTTCCAATTGTTCCACGATCATCAATTCATCCCGAGCGACATCTAGCATATTCTAGAACTTCTTGTATTTTGTATAAACACACATACCACAACCACCGCCGGTATAGTTGTTAATAAGGTAATACAGCGATTACAAAATAGACAAGAGAGACAAGCGACATTGTGAAAGTAAATCTGTAGCGACAGTTTAATTTGAAATAAATAAAGAATAAAGTGATTTGAATATTGTGTTGAAGTAAAGTTTGTAATTGATAATAAATAAACAGTTGAAGTAAACAAAAGACAGTTTTATTTAAACGAATCCCAGCGAGAATATTACAATATCTACGAAGGCACAAAGGGCTATTTCTTTTGCAGCTAATGGATTGTTAATCAATAGCGTTAAGCTGTGAATAGCTGTTTCACTAAACTTCCCAGGTTGATAAGCAAATTGATTTGCGTGTAGAGGATCATATATAAGGAATTTTCCCTTATATGATGATCGACAATTTTCTCTGTCAATTTTATGAGAAAGGAACTGAGGCTAATGGGGTGAGAGGATTTAGGCTATTGCTCAACCTGCTTTGCCGCCTTTGGAATGAAGACCACCTTAACCTCCTTCTAACTTTTGAGTATATAGCCTAGTGTGAGGCTAGACCCCGCCAGGCACTACCCCTGCTGTGCATGGTACTGATCATGGACCGAGCAGAAATGTTCAGGTCAGAGCTATACGGATTCCGGGGGCTAGCAAAATAATGAAACAGTTTGGAAGAAATTTAAGGGTTGCGAGTTGGAATGTTGGAAGCATGACCGGTCGAAGATACGAGCTGGAGGAGATGATGAATAGAAGGGGGGTGGATATCTTGTGTGTCCAAGAAACGAAATGGAAAAACACCGGAAATCGGGCGCGTTTCTTGGACGTTAGGACAAAAGATTACAAGATGTTCTACTACGGAACGGAAAGGCTAAGAACGGAATCGGTATCATCCTTGCGGCAGAGCTACTTGGTAACGTCTTGAGCATTTCGAAGTCCAGCGACCGTTTGATGTCTCTCAAACTAGTAATACAAGGAGAGGTCTGGAATATTGTCAGTGCATATGCTCCCCAAAATGGGTGCAATCAGAGAGATAAAGATACATTTTGGGTAGATTTCCACAAACTCCTTAAGAACTTCCCAAAGGAAGAGTTTCTGTTTGTTGGAGGAGATTTGAATGGACATGTCGGTAAGTCAAACGAAGACTATAAAGACTGCCATGGAGGACTGGGATATTGCACCAGGAACCTCCCTGGTGAAGACATCCTAAGCATGTGCAAATCACACGGTCGAAGCCGACACCTGATCACTAACAGCAGTGGTGGAGATGAAACTCAGATTGACTACCATGTGGTAGCCAGTTTCATGAAGCCTCCGGTAAAAGATTGTAAAGTGATCCTAGGAGAGGCAATCGCTCGGTAACACCGTCTCCTGCTAGCAGAAATTTTTATTTATCAAGTGGTACAATCTGGACAAAGAAAAAGGCGAGGCTTTTGTTTTCGTAATGAAAAATTACCTCTCTCACACCATCAACGGAGCTGAGGATGAAAAGTGCAGAGCACAAAATATGTGGGATTCACTACAGCGAACTTGCTTATAGAAGGCCAAATCACTGCTGGGAGCTTCAAAATGCCAACATCAACACGCCAAAGAACATGGTGGTGGAGTGATGAAGCTAAGAAGGAAATGAGAAGAAAGCGGCTTTCAAAGCTTGGTCAAAGTGCCCCTCTAACAATAGTGACGATAAAGTTCGCTTCGGAATGGAATACAGATGTTGCAAGAAAAAAGCGAAGAAGAAGTGCGCCCAGCTTCAAGCAGAGAGTACGGAGGGCCTGTTTCGGGAGCTGGAGAAAATATCTTCCCCGGTTCCTGATGCAAACTAGGCTATTCAGGAGCTGCGAAGGCACAATATGAACAAAAGCGCAACCATCTTCAAAATAGCCGCCCAAAGAAGGGGGAATGCTCAGGAGATTCGTTCGCCAAAGTTCATTAACAATGCTTATGGCCAGCTTCTTGTGGATGACGACAAGATTCTGCAGAGGTGGCACAGTATTGTGAAGAACTTTTAAATGAACAGTTTCTCCAGCTATACTTTCCAAGAGCCACCCCTAACTGTGAAGAAATACCCGACATTACAGTCGAAGAAGTTAGTGAGGCGGTCAAATACTCCAAAAAACGAAAAGCGGTTGGGCCAGACGAGATGCCCTCTGAGTTCTGGAAAAAGATGGGAGACATCGGGTTCAGATGGCTCAGAATTCTCATCTCCAAATTCGTGAGAGGTGATCCAATGCCGAATCAATGGAGGGAAAATTACCTTCTTCTTGTATACAAAGGGAAGGGTGATACGCGAAACTGTGATAACTACCGTTCGATCAAGCTGATGTCACACACCATGAAGATCGTTGAGCGGGTATTAGGTGGCCGACTGCGAAAAATAATACGGCTATCTGATGATCAGTGCGGGTTTGTCTCGGGTAAATCAACCACAGATGCTATCCAAAGTATAAGGATCATAATGGAAAAACATCTTGATTCCTTAAGGGATTTGCATATTGTATTGGTTGACTTTGAAAAGGCATTCGACAGACAACGACGAGATCTGATATGGGTGGCGCTAAGACATCGAGGGGTTCCAGAAACCTATGTACAAATGATCATGGATATGTACGAAGGAGCAAAGACAGGAGTAAGATACCCCGCTGAGGTAACCGAAGAGTTCACAATCAAAGTCGGGGTGCATCAGGGAAGCGTCTTAAGTCCTTTGCTCTTTATTACAGTCCTTGATTATCTGCTTGAAGGTAAAGTGATGGACCCCAAGGTACATCAGTTATTCTTTGCTGACGATGGAGCCAACATAAGTGAGGATCCTACATCCCTACAACGAGCACTTGATGTGTGGGTGGACGTTCTGGAGGGAAATGGGTATCGCATTAGTTCTGTGACAGAAAAATGCCACCTAAGTTGAAAGGAAGGCTCTACACCGCAGTTGTGCGTCCAGCGCTCACACACGGTTCACAATGTTGGACGATGTACAAAACGTATGAGAGTAAATTAACGGCAGCTTAGATGAAGATGCTTCGCATGACAGCAGGGGTGACAAAGCTTGATCGAATAAGAAGTTCGAAGATCCGTGGAAGCTTTCACATCAAGGAAACCATAGTACAAAAAATATAGCGCGACCGGCTCAGCTGGTATTGCCACGTCCAAAGAAGAGCATTTCATTGGCCTCAGTAACCGAGTGATCTCAGCGGGCTGTCACCGGTGCTTTTGCAAGCATTGAGGCGGATGCGGCCAAAATGGATTTGGCGATAAACGAGGACAAAACCAAGTATATGCTGTCAACTAGAAGGAAAAACCAACACCGACGAATTGGACAAAACGTCACAGTCAACAGCTATAACTTCGAGGTAGTAAGGGACTTTGTCTACCTTGACTCTGCTATAAATTCTTCTAACAAAATCAGCGTAGAAATCAATCGAAGAATAACTCTTGCCAATCGCTGTTTTTTTGGGCTTATAAGGCAATTCAACAGTAAAGCCCTATCTCGAACAACTAAGGAGACTCTATATAAGACCTTGATCATCCCAGTCCTGCTTTACGGCGCTGAAACATGGACTTTATTAAAAGAGGATGAAGATATCCTTGGTCGCTTCGAGAGAAAAATTCTTCGTAAGATTTTCCGTCCCGTTTGTGTTGACGGGTTTTGGAAGAGAAGATTCAATCACGAACTATACGAGCTGTACAGCGACATCGACCTAGTCAAAAAACTGCGTATTGGACGTCTGAGATGGCTAGGACATGTAGAGCGAATGAACACCAACGCTCCGGCCAGCAGAGTCTTCGAATCTAACCCGGAGGGACGACGCAGTAGAGGGAATCATCGCCGTAGGTGGCGCGCACAAGTTCAAGGGGACCTCGACCAACTTGGAGTGCGCAACTGGCTAAAGACCGAGCTAAATGGAGAGGCTTGTTGATTGAGGCCCAGGTTCACCCCGAACTGTAGCGCCACCTAAGTAAGTAAGTAAGTAACCGAGTGATCCAAAATCGGCAGGCCTGCCGATATTTTCAGAGGTCAAATAGGCGAACCCCACAGGCGGATCAGTAGAAATGCGGTGAAGTGGGAGGGTTATGATCCCTTGTTTTCGGATCATAACCTCGCTGATAAAAGGAAGAAGAAGAAGAAGCCTGAGGCTGGATCTGAAAATTTGTATGAGGGTAGGAATTAACAGGTTTTGTCTTTGTTGCCAAATACAGGGAAATATGACATCTACACCTGGTGATTTGAATGAGCTAAAAGTGGATAAATCCCATCTAATGTGGTTGGCAGGAAAGATTTCGAATTGATGAGCACGTCGTTCTTCAGGAATTGTGGGAGGCAGCACAATCTGATATGCAGCCTGGGAAGTGAGCTCCATGTAAGGCCTGACAGGTCTCCTCAGGACTGCTGGTGAATTTTCCATTTTAGTTCTTTAGGGAGATAAGGTGCTTGGAGTGACTCTGGGATAGGGCCTTTTTGAAGGTGAGCCGTAGCAGCGAAGCTTTCAATACGTTCACAGTGAGTTCTCCAAGATTCGCGTTTAGATTTCCTTAGTTCTTTGTTATATGTTATTAGAGTTCATTTGTAAAGGCACCATTCCCCATTGATTTTAGCTGTATTGAATAACCTTCTAGTTTCACGCCTAAGTGACTCAAGATGCTTTGTCCCCCATGGGGCATCGCGGCTAGTCTTTTTCTTTATTTCGCAGAACTGCTTTCGTAAGCAATGGTAAATGGTTTTCGAAGGCAGGTTCTGCCTCGAATTCCAACTCTGGAATCGTATTTATGGGGTTCAAGGAGCGACTACGTTCTGCCTCGAGGATAAATCGATAGAATCCCAGTTAGTGCGCCTAGGGTTCCTGTCGTTTAACGTGTCATTTATGGAGACCCGTATGTCCTTCTAATCTATGGTTGTTGGAAACTCTGCATTTGCTCAGTCACAACAACCAAATACTTCACTTAAATAATATGAAGTCATAACAACTGAAGTGCAGAGCGTGGGTGATTTTTTTTTTTTTTTTTTCAAACTCATTTTTCACATTCAAAAAGTAACTGCCACTTCAGCTGCACATCCGGTGTCGAACTCGAATGCCATTGTACCAGACCAGCTTTCGAAAACGAAAATTTTCGTTAAATGCTTCCCCACTACGAGCACATCGTCGAATGTCACTCTGACAGCTGTTTGATTTTTCGTTAAAAAAATGTCAACAAACTCGGTCGGTTTCTGGTGAAATTCTTCAGTAAATTACTCATTTCGTCCATTAAATTGTGAAATTTTGAAGAAAAAGTCGTACACCACCGCAGGCAGAACTCATCTTGGAAAAATGGTCGAAGTCGAATTCAGCCGTGAGGAGTTCTTCCTTCCCGACATCAAATACGAATGTAAGTACATTCACACGCGGTTGCATCCACCCAACTCAACTGACAGCTCTCCGTTTTGTTTATTCCAGACCTAGACCACACAGCTGATGTGCAGTGAGTAGCCGGGCTCCCGCCGAATTTACAATTTCATTCATGAATACGTTTCCTTCTTAGGTTGCACGCTTGGGGTGATTCGCTGAAGGAGGCCTTCGAGCAGTGTGGCATGGCCATGTTCGGGTATATGACCGAGCTGGAGTATGTTTCGGCGGAAACGTGCTACAAGATAGAGGCGCAGGGAGATGACGTCGAAGGTCTGCTGTTTCACTTTCTCGACGAACTGCTCTTTCTGTTCTCCGCTGATCCGTGTCTCATCTGCAAGAGGCTCCAGATCACAAAGTTCGACTTGGCGAACTTTTCAATTGAATGCCTGTGCTATGGCGAACCCTTTGAAATTGGCAAACATCCTCAGGGCACCGAGGTGAAGGCGATCACCTACTCCGCAATGCAAGTGCACCAGGACGACGAGAAGAAGAGATACGAAGTCTTCGTAATTATTGATATCTAAGACTAAGAAAAGTGCTTTAACCGTGCGGGGCACGTAAGTTTGTTGTATTTTATTTATTAGCGCTTTATTTTTGTAATAAAATGTTTTCCCCTGACAAGAAAACGTGTATTAAGTTCAATCGTCACCTACAAGGTCACTACAGTTGCAGTGAGTCAGAATTTGTTATGTTGTAAATACCAGGGATGTCATATTTCGGTTTTTAGTGGTTTTTTGTAATTCGATTCTCTTTACTGTTGTAAAATTAACTGCCTTACCGCCGAAAAATCGCCCTATTGGGGCTGGGAAAATGTAAAATTCTGGTAAAACTTTACAGGAAATGTCGAAAATTTAAATTTTTTGTTTAGTCCGATAGAATAACCTACGCTAAGCTCAAACGTGCAAAATAAAAAAAAAAAAACTACCCTCGCTTTTCCAATACCTAAGGCGTAACCCGTTCTCATAATTTCGCGCCGATCTTCTTCTTCTTCCTTTTATCAGCGAGGCTATGATCCGAAAACAAGGGATCACAACCCTCCCACTTCACCGCATTTCTACTGATCCGCCTGTGGGGTTCGCCTTCGCGCCGATGTTTTGCTATTTTGCAAATTTTCAGTCGCAAAATTTCTTTAGGAACAATATAGTTCTATTTCCCTTCTCTTGTGCTCATTTTCCTTGGAGATTTGCTAATACGACGAGTGTGCGTTTTTGTAGCTCAGACACTTGTACATTTTTTGTTAATTTATGCACTATTCTGTCTACGCAACGAATTCATAATTATAAAACTTGTACGTAGGTAACATATTATTCAGGGTTATCGTGAATAAATTTTCCCTCGGAATTTTTCCCCCGAACAAAAATTAGGTATCTTCAAAAATAGGGAAAAAATTAATCAGGAAAAAATTAAATATCGCGATTGCGTTAAAAATTCTCCTGAATTGTCATTCATGATACCTATTTCTTTTCCGCGGAACTGTTTCCTCTTTTTTGAATAGGGTAGAGTCCCCTATTGTCGAACAGTTTACGGACTTTGAAAAATGAACAGTCTGTAAAAAATGCTTACGTTGGGCATAGAAACATAGTTTTGATTTAATTTGAAAGAAAAACTCAAATATTATTAAGCCTCCAACCATTTTCCTCTATTCTCGAACACTTGTTTCCTAAAGCCGAACAAAAGGTTTCCTCATTTCGAACACTTAAATCATAACTATAAGTTTGTCTAGAATGTTAATTTCAAGTACATACTAAGTAACGAATTTGAGGTAACATTTTAGTGCTTGCTTGGATTTAAAAAAAAAAGCTTAAACAAAATAAATAACTATAACTATTGGAACATTTATATTTAATGGCGCAAAATCATAGCCACCATATTTTAAGTAGGTTAACTTCATACTAAGTAGTATAATGTTAATCTTAAAAACAGGTCCTAACTTTGGATCTAATTATAAATGCTTTTAAACCTACGTGCAACTAGCTTTCGAAAGAATTCGCAATGAATTTTAGTCAAACAAACGCAAAAATGACAGAAGTTTCAAAGTCGATACTAAAAGATAATATTCACCCTGATTGTCGTCGGCGTTTGTCGCTTTTCGACGATTGTCGTTTTATTCTTCAGATGTAGCACGAATCCATTTTTATAACTTTTTGACTGTGATCGAGTTGTAATAATATTCTAAACGACAAACAAATCGCTAAGTAATGTTTAAGGGTCAGCAGGTCGTAGCTATGAATAAAACGACGATCGTCGAAAAGCGACAAACGCCGACGACAATCAGGGTGATTGGCTCTCGTTTGTTTTAAGTTTAGTACAGGGTTATAAAGATAAAGTTGGTATTATATCGACTATAATTAATTTAACACACATTTTAGCTTTGGTATGTACTTAAATAATTTTAAAAGGCACTTCATCCGACTATAATTTTGCGCCACTATTATCAATCATTTTGTACTGTAACCAGGTATTACCCTTAATAATTATTAAAAAAAAAGAAACAAAACTAACCACAGGTAATTAATTGTTTTAAATAATAAGTCAAAAAAACAGTTGTGTTCGGGTTAGGAAACTCGGTAAAAATTAGGTTCCTTTTCTCGAACAGTCGAAACCACGAGCTAACTTCAATTTTAATTTGCAAATATTATAAATGAATGCACTAATATCATAAAAAACACAGTTGAAAGTACTTTAGTGATTAATTTTGTTTTGAAACCAACTATTCCCAGACGTTCACTGAAACTTTTTTTTTTAAAAAAAAAAACAGATCGACTGCATTCATTGAAACCCATTAATAAACTCAGAATTTTTTTTGACATAAGATACATTTTTATGAATGCGATGCATGGTAAATGAAAAAGGGACAATGCATACCTATATAAGTGTGCTTTTATAAAAAGTGTTCGAGAACTGGGGATGTTCGGGAACAGGCGACTCTACCCTATGCCTAATTTTTGTTCGGAGGAAAAATTTCGAGGTAAAATTTATTCACGATAACCCTGAATCACCCTTATTCTGAGTGGCGTTTTACTTGCACGACGTTTATCGTTATTTCAGGCGTTTCGTTTTCCAAGAGTTATTCCATAACTTCGACGACAGAATGAAACGCCGTAGATAAGTAGTTTGCATTCCACGTACTATGGTATCAACCGTACCACACTGAGAATATCGGTTCGCGTTCGATCACCAAAATCAAGCAGCATTGAGCATGGGTAGTACTTAGATGGAGGACCGCTTTGAACACCGCATGTTGTTGGCATTAGCCAACCGATCAATTCCACCAATGTCTTCAATTGCTTCTCTTAAATTGGAGGTTTTTTGCATTTTCCTCCAAAAATTGTATATTTATAAATGACTTTTAAAATTGTTTAAATAATGTTTCAGTAGAAAGATAAAATGTATCATGTCTCTGAATAATTGTAAAATGTGCAGTAGCAAATGTAAATTATATTGCGAAATAAAGTATATCTATCTATCTTAAATTGCTTCTGGTGCGCTATTATCACCCCAGAAAGTAAGATAATTCAATTTAGTTATTTGAATCAATAAAAATTTTTAGAAAACTTTCATTTTCAGTGGTTTTGGTTGGTGGTTAAGCAAAATGTTTGAGAACAGAATTAGTGTGCGATATTGAAGAAAATTGTTTAAGGTCATCCCTAGAAGGTTTTTAGAGAGATTAGATACCCTATCATATCTTCCTAAGCCGAAAATGTATCGTATTAGGCTATTAAATGCAACATTGAGCCTGCGTTTGCTTACGGAATCACAATTTGAATAAATTTCACATCCATAGATCAAGGTGGGTATGACTAGTGTTTTCGCCAACATCATGCGCGTTCTTATTGGTGTGTAAGATTGAGTTACCCACATAGTCCGAAGGATGCCATATGTCTTTCCCACAACGATGTTTATGTGGTTGTTCCAAGTTAGTGTACGGTTAAAAACCATACCCAGATTTTTGGCTGTATCGACATATGTTATTGGGGCGTTATTTAAGATGACGGGGGGAAATACGAGAGGTCGACAACAAGAGACATAGACTTCTGAGGGTTCAATAAAAGACCGTTTTGCTGAGACCAACGTGCGATGTTGCCCATATCCTCATTGACACAGTGAACGCAATGATCGATTAGACCAAGTCGGCAGCTGTTGAGGACCTGCATTGCGATTGATCGGGAAACTACTGACTGCCCAAAACTTGGCTTGGGCCAGTAGCGTAACAGTCAAGTTCGTGATAAAGTGCTTACTTTACCTCCTAGTGGTGGTCCCCGGGCAACTATACGTATAAACCCTTATACGTATAGGCAAAAATTGTAAGTGCGGGTTGTCTAGGGCCTTGATTCTAGGCTAGGTAACGTGGGCCAGCAACCTGCGTTACCGAATATTGCCCGCTACAGAAACCAACACTATGCCTCGAATAAGGAATGATCACATGTTGACGACTTTTGTACCCGGACCAAGATAGGTTTCTGGAATGTAAAGACGCTCCTCGACTCGGGAATAGAAGGTCCTTACAATGCCAGATTCCTCCAATTGGAAACCGAATTCATGCGATATAAACTGGACATTTTGGGGGTAAGTGAAATAAGATGGTTAGAATCGGGCGAGTACCAGTCTCCAACGCGTAACACTGTACTACTCTATTCTGGAAGACCATCCGGAAGTCCGCGGGAATATGGAGTCGGACTACTGCTAACAACAACAGCACGCAAGGGCCTAATTTCCTGGCAGCCTCATGGTGATAGGATTTTGACGACCAGATTCCGGACTAGAGTACGACGCGTCACCATCATAAAGTGTTACGCCCCAACGAATAGTTCGTCTGAGGACGAAAAGGAGAGCTTCTACAATCTCTTAAGCGCCGTCTTCAACACAACACCAAATGGAGACATTGTCATAGTGATGGGGGATTTGAATGCCAAGGTAGGCAACGACAACGAAGGGCTCAAACATGTAATCGGGAAGCATGGACTAGCCAACCGCCTTGTGATAGGTGGCACCATGTTTGAGCACAAGACCTGCCACAAAGTCAGCTGGGTTTGCAATGACAGGCAAGCAACCTCCAACCAAATTGACTATTTTGCCATCAGCCGCCGCTTTAGAAATAGTCTCCTGGACGTCCGAAACAGGCGAGGGGCAGATGTGGGGATAGTACGTGATCACCATCTTATGATAGTTACTCTCCAACTACGCACTGCTGCAGTTCGAAGATCCCACGACAACACAAGAATGCCCAGGTTCAACATCGATAGACTTAGTGATCCCTCAGTGCGCCAACAATTAAGGGAGAGAATTGTCGGTCGATCGCAGGGAAGACATAGGGCTGGGCTTTCCGAGGATACCTGGAGACGGATTGACGAACGAAAACGGCAGCAGGAAGAAGCGAGCTAGAGTCCCTATATCGCATGAAGATGAGAAAAGTTCAGCGTAGCGTGCGACGTGACAAGCGCAACTACATCAACGCGCTGGCTACAGAAGCAGAAGAAGCTGCACGGAGGTGCGACAGCAGGACCGTCTACAGAATCACGAAAGAGCTGACAGGTGGTTGCAGCTCCAGCCAACACCCAGTGGAAAGCCTAGACGACTCCTTACGCATTTCGGAAGAGGACCAGCTCAAGAGATGGAAAGAGCATTTTACTACGGTTTTGAACCGTGTATTCGCTAGCGATATGCTCCCAAATCAGACTGAGATGCCCGAGGTGAGAAGTTCCCGAATACGCACCACGACTCCCAGTAAAGATGAGATCATTACCGCGATCAAGGCACTCAAAACCGACAAGGCGCTATGACTTGACGGTATTCCAGCAGAGCTCTTACGAGCAGCGCCAACAACATCGGCTGAGCTTCTGCTTCCACTTACAGAGAGAACTTGGGAAGCTGAGAGCTTTCCTAACGAGTGGAAAAAGGGAATGATCGTCAAGCTTCCTAAGAAAGGAAATTTAATGGAGCGCAGAAACTGAAGGGGTATCTGCGTGCTGCCTGCTGTAGCTAAGATAATAGCTAAAATCATCCTGGAGCGAATCAAACAACATCTTGAAGACACACTCGATGCCGAACAAGCAGGTTTCCGCTCTAGATCCTCCTGTGCCGACCACATCAACACCCTGCGGATTATCATCGAACAGTGTGTTGAATATCGATCGCCACTGCACCTGCTGTTCATCGATTTTGAGAAGGCGTTCGATAGTGTCAACAGGGAGTTTATTTAGCGTGCCTTACGCAGGAAAAGGTATTTCCGATAAACTAATTACTATTATGAAAGCTACAAATGAAGGCTCCAAATGTAACGTTCTACACAGAGTAAGATTTTCTGAGGAATTTGAGATCCAAGATGGGGTAAGATAAGGCTGTATCGTTTCACCAATACTATTCCTATTGGTGATTAGCGATGTGCTTCATGCAGCTTTGTCGACGGGAAATGGAGGAATTCGATGGACCCTTACATCTCAACTGAAACATTTTTAGTACTATAAAAGACTAAGTCTTACTTGTACATTACCTTTAAATAAATTAAATTGAATTAAATTGAAATTGAAACATCTTGCCTACGCTGACGATGTATGCTTACTCTCCCACAGAATTATGGACCTCCACCAAATGACAGCAGATGTGGAGAGGGAGGCAGGCGTTGTCGGGCTGAAAATTAATATTGCCAAAACTAAAATTATCAGCCTTGAGACAAACTCATCGGCTCAAATATGCATTGCTGGACAAGTGGTAGAGAGAGTAGAGGATTTCCAGTATCTTGGGAGTATTGTCTCGACCGATGGTGGAACCGAACTGGATATAGCCAACAGTATCGCCAAAGCTAAGTCCGCGTTTGGTATGTTGTCCAAAATATGGCGAAGCAATGCAATCAGTTTGAGCACCAAAATAAGACTGTTCCGCTCCAACGTTGAATCCGTGCTGCTATATGGATGCAGCACGTTGAGTGTGATCACTACTATCACTAAAAAGCTGCAAACGTTCGTTAATAAGTGCCTGCGCAATATGTTGAAGATTTTCTGGCCCAATCGTATCTCTAACGAACACTTTTACGAGAGAGCGAGTCAAGAACCAATAGGCACAACTATCCAATGACGGAAGTGGCAGTGGATTGGTCACACGTTCCGAAAGGGTGACAGTTCCATATCGAACCATGCTATGCAATGGAACCCTCTAACTCAGGATGGCAGAAGACCTGGCGGTCCGAGGAGAACATGGCGCAGAACAGTCGAGAAGGAGCCACGGCAGTTAGGGAAAAGTTGGGGAGAGCTCAGACACATTGCCAGAAACCGTACACGATGGCGCGTAGGCGTAGTAAAGGCCCTAGGACCCACAAGGGGATACAGGGCGTAAATATATATAATAATAAAATAATAAGTATTCAGGAAAGAAATACTTCGATAGTTTTCAGGATATGATCCTCTCTTGTATATAGGAAATATTATTGCTCTTTTAAAGCTTTCTGGAACACTCGCTGTCGCAAATATTCTATTGTATTCCTTGGTAACTGCGGACAGAAATTCGGTCGTCTCCTGGAGGTGTACCAACTTTAAATTTTTCGATTACATTCTGTACCTCAGAAATTGTAAGTGGCGCATCTAGAAGCTCATCTGTAAAAACTGACACTGCGTAGTGAGGAAGAGGCGAAAATTGCGAGGCGTTAAACAGATTCTTAAAATAATCCCGAAGTGCAGATGCTTGTAAAGATGACGTAATTATATTAGTTCCCTCGTTGATAATTTTGCCGGCTTTCCAAAATTCTTCTAAGGACCATGGCGAGTTTAAGGCGGCTACGGTTTGTTGCTCCAGTTGTTTCCTTTTGACAAAACAGAGATGCTTAAAGTCTAAAGGCTAACTCCACAAGCGGATCAGTAGAAATGCGGTGAAGTGGGAGGGTTATGAGCCCTTGTTTTCGGATCATAGCCTCGCTGATAAAAGGAAGAAGAAGAAGAGATGCTTATAGTCTCTTTTGGCGACTGCATACATATTTTTGAAAAAAGTTGTATTCTAGTTCCCTTAGAGCCTTAGAAGTGAAAAGGATTTTCTGGATTCATGGCATTCAGCATCAAACCAGACCTGTTTGAGAGTATCCTTACGCCTTCCTGTAGTACTTGCTAGAACGGTTTGTACACCACAGCTGGTTTGAAGCCCCACGTATTACTGAATGTCTTTTTGCAGAAATAGAATTTCAATTTTCAAATCTAAATATTCAGCAAGGTTTTTTTTTTTAAATCATTGATTTTCCACTATCATCACGCGAACCCAGGAAACGAATTCATTTCCTGTATTTTCTAGAAAAAACACAAAAAAAATTTCAAAACCGAATGTGTCCTTACAATTAATTCCCAGAGTGTTTTAGGGCACGCAAACCAGAAGGACTGCTCTAATTTGTTGTTCATATTTAAGTTCACCCCTTTCGTTGAAAAGGAGAGCAAAAAAAAAAATACTTGTCTCGACAGTGAACTAATCACGGTCGTATCCTCTCGAATGTCCCTTTTTACCTGTGGGGGAAATTTTTTTGTATAACTAATTTCAGCCCTTGTTCGTGTGCAGGAATAAATTGGGAATTGTTAATCCCGGCTTAATGCTTCGTATGTAGGTTTACGCGCTGTTAGCTAGACAGGGGTGGGAAAAGGTTGTACTTTTTGGACAGATGCATAAAATTGCTTTCCATTGTCCTTGTTTCTTTTTTTTTTTCGATTCGGTCTCACAATCTATTGTAGTGAAGCAACCCCCAGCTAAATGAGTTCGTGAATCAATTAAATCGAGGGATATTGAACCCTTAATCATTCGCAGACTGTATCGCACGTTCTGTGTGATTATTGTTTGGATATTTACGTAGGAATTGTCTGCTTCCTAGTTGAAAATAATTTTCAACACATTGAGTTACTGTAGTCACCGCGTTGCTAGAAATCTATGTGTATGTTATGAAAAGTATAACTGACCCACCCCAAGTAGTTTCAAATAAAATGGGATAGGTGGCTATGGGTCTCAAAAGTAATTATGAAATCGCGTCCATCCGTCCATTTCTCGCAGGGTGTCCGATTTTTCTTAGGTAGATACACATTTCTATTTCGCTTCACAAAGTTCGTCCTCACTTCGTTAAAATGATTAGTTTATTACCATTCAAATGAATTTTTTTATCCACAATTGACTAGCAGAGACGAGGTAACCCATGCGTATAACGTCCAGGGATTAGAGACTAAAAAGTCTGTCATAAGTTAGGTTAAAAGGAGATGCATGCTTCTCATGAGGGCCAAACGGTCCATTGTGTGTTTCCTTTTTTGTTTGTGGAACCGGTAAAAACTCTTTATCGTTCGGTCGGTCCAGTAGCGAACCAACCTAAGCTCTTTATGAATCGTACTATGTTCTTTAGTGGAACTAGCACAAGATCACTTAGTTCGTCAAAAACCATGTTACCCATGTATGCGGCGGTTTTGTAGATTTGGGCAGTCAGCAGCAATTTTTTGATACTTTTTCTCTCTTCTGCGTCTTGACAGCTCCTGCAGTGGTCGGGAGAGTCGATGCCTAGTCTTTCGGCCATTTTCCCTATCGCGCAGTGCCCTGTTAGTGCACGTATCAAGATATGTACTTACTTATGTCCTATATCCCCTTGTGGGTCCTAGGGCCTCTACTACGCATACGCGCCATTGTGTACGGTTTTTGGCAATGTGTCTGAGCTCTCCCCAACTTTTCCCTAACTGCCGTGCCTCCTTCTCGACTGTTCTGCGCCATGTTCTCCTCGGACTACCAGGTCTTCTGCCATCCTGAGTTAGAGAGTTCCATTGCATAGCATGGTTCGCTATGGAACTGTCACCTTTACGGAACGTGTGACCAATCCACTGCCACTTCCGCCGTTGGATGGTTGTGCCTATTGGTTCCTGACCCGTTCTCTTGTAAAGGTGTTCGTTAGAGATACGATTGGGCCAGCAAATCCTTAAGATATTGCGTATGCACCTATTAACGAACGTTTGCAGCTTTCTGGTGATAGTAGTGGTCACTCTCCACGTGCTGCAACCATATAACAGCACGGATTCAACGTTGGAGCGGAACAGTCTTATATTGGTGCTCAAACTGATTGCATTGCTTCGCCATATTTTGGACAACATCCCGAACGCGGACTTTGCTTTGGCGATCCTGTTGGCTATATCCAGTTCGGTTCCACCATCGGTCGAGACAATACTCCCAAGATACTGGAAATCCTCTACTCTCTCTACCACTTGTCCAGCAATGCATATTTGAGCCGATGAGTTAGTTCCAAGGCTGATAATTTTAGTTTTTGCCGTATTAATTTTCAACCCGACGACGCCTGCCTCCCTCTCCACATCTGCTGTCATTTGGTGGAAGTCCATAATTCTGTGGGAGAGTAAGCATACATCGTCAACGAAGTCAAGATGTTTCAGTTGAGATGTAAGAGTCCATCGAATTCCTGCGTTTCCCGTCGACAAAGCTGCATGAAGCACATCACTAATCACCAATATGAATAATATTGGTGAAAGGATACAGCCTTGTCTTACCCCACTTTGGATCTCAAATTCCTCAGACAACCTCCCCCTGTGCAGAACGTGACATTTGGAGCCTTCATATGTAGCTTTGATAATAGCATTTAGTTTATCGGGGATACCTCCCCTGCGTAAGGCACGCCAAATAAACTCCCTGTTGACACTATCGAACAGCAGGTATGTACTTGTTTTTTATTCATTCCAGCAGGCTTTTGGTTCTTTCTTCATTCAATACCGGCCATAATCTAGTAATCCATGCTGTGTTGATCAGCTCTCTTGTTTTGAGGTCGATTTTTCTTTTAAGAACCAATAGGGACTTCTGCTGATGTCTGAGACTGAGTATGTTCTTGCTGATCCCTTTCTGGCAAGTTCATCTACTCTTTCATTCCATTCTGCATTGCTATGTCCGGGAGCCCATCAGAGAGTTACAGCAGAGGTATTGTACATATATATTGTTCAGTGAATTTTGGCATCTGGAAACTGCTTTTGATCTAACTTCCTCGCTGTCTAATGATTTGATTGCCGCTTGATTATCCAAGAAGATAGTAATTTTGGAAGGATTGCGTGTCTTTCTGTGAATGGTATGTACTGCTCTTTCAATAGAAAAGACTTGGGCTTGGAAAATACTGTAGTCGTCCCGGAGTTTGTATGAGTCGTTGATTTTGAATGACTCACAGAAAACTCCAGAACCAGTTCTAATATCCATTTAAGACCCGTCTGTGTAGAGTTGAATGACCTGTTCATTGGTTAATGTGTTGGAATACCACTCTTGTCTTTCGGGATTAAATGTGGATTAATTCTTATACAAATGTATGTAGGGTATGACATAGTTGTTCTATCGAGATCTGTTCTATACCTCTGTATTATAGAACCATGTCCATTAGAGCTTTGCTTTCACGCGCCCGATTGTTTGAGGCGAATCGCGCTCTTGGCAGCTGTGCTTCGAATGTACTCACCCAGGGGGAGTATGTTTAACATTACCTCCAAGCTTGCTTACGGTGTTGATCTCTGTGCTCCTGTTAAGTCAGTCATGAATAGAGACGAAAAACTGATTGTAGTCATGACTAAGTACTAACCTGAAACAGGTACTAACTATCTATTAACAATGAATTGGTTTTAGATCGTTTGAAATTTGTTTGCATTTTTTTCACACATTGCCCCTTTTGAATATAAAAAAATGTTCGCAAAACGATATTGATGGACCTATGGAGGTTGGTTAGTGGCAGGGTTGCAGGATGCGTATTAGGTTTACCCTGCCCAGGACAAAGGGGAGACGGCCGCTCGGTAAGATAACCGTTGTGGCGTCACCGACCGTCTAGACACGCGCACTCAACTGGTTTAAAATAAAAACTAACTCTACAGTTTAAAGTTTACAATATTTTATTAACGTTTAAAATTTTACAAATTTTACGACTTGGGATAGACTCCCATCAAATACATTACTTTACAAACTTTTGGAAACCATTTTATTCCGCACATATTAACGGTTAGACGACTGACTCTTAGTTCTTCTTACGTTGGTTAAGTCATACGTTGCGTTCGTTAAATCAAAAGTTGCGTTGGTTGTGATATACGTTACGTTGGTTGTGTTCGTGAAGTTAAGTCGCCACAGACCTTATGGTGTCTTTTGGGACTCAAACCTTTCACCTCACGCTCAGCAATTCGATGGACTAACCACTAATCCACTGCACCCACAACATAAGCTCTACAAAGGTTCTTTTCGTATGTTCACCGCGGTAGGAGAAGAGTGAATAGATAGGAGATATTGTCATGAACCGTATGAGCTTTATTAATATGTATGTGATCCGGAAAATCAGTTCCCAACGATTACATTGACTTGACCTCTAGCCAAAAGGGGCTTCGAATCGTAGTTCCAGATTCAAAACGATAAGGAAATCAAGCCTTAATCTTATCTACGGAGCCGGAGTATTACTACGCAGTGTCCACAAAAACAAAATGTTTCTTTATCTTCATTTTCTCTTAAACCACAGACATCCTTTTTTTTTTTTTTTTGTCGGGATAGGAAACACTCGACTGGAGCACTCAGACACAACTGGTCCATTGTACTGCCAGAGAGCAAACCCTGATTTACCCATTTTATTGGAATTTCCTTGACTTTCGAAGAAAGCCAAGCAAGCACTTCAGTGATGAGGAGCTTACAGTACCAGCACTCACCACATCCGCACCGAAGATCTGCCGCCTGATACGAGCAAAGGCCGGACACTCACAGAGATAATGTTCCGCGGTGTCGTCGCTCTCTCCACAAGCGTCGCAGATTGTAGTGTCACTTAAGCCTAACACGTTAAGGTGCTTGGCAAAAGCGAAGTGGCCTGTCAAGACGCCGATAAGTTGTCTACAGTCTTTTCTGCTGAGAGACAGCAAGAATGCCGCTGATTTCTTACAGACGTCCGGGAGCATGCGTTTAGTCAACCTGCAACCTGGAGAGTCATGCCACACACAATTGTGCTCGTGAGAGACCCAATCGTCAATAGAAGCCCTAGCCGAAGACGCTGGAAGACCCAACGCGGGTTCGGGACCTGAGAAAGCCTCCTCTGAGCCTTGTCTAGCAATCTCATCGGAGATCTCGTTCCCCAAGATCCCAGTGTGACCTGGGACCCAGATAAGAGACAGAAAATTCAGCCTTGCGACCGAGTTCAAAGAGTTTTTGGTTTCACGAACTATTTTGGAAGTGGTTAAAGGGTTAAGCAAGGCCTTAAGCGCAGCCTGACTGTCACTACAGACACAAATGCTACGTCCCTTCCTCCTGTTCTTCACAACATAGTTCATGGCCATTAGGATTGCATAAGTTTCCGCTTGGAAAACAGACGCATATTTGCCTAAGGAGAAGTGAAGTCTAATGTTGTCGACTTCCACGAAGACCCCAGAGCCAGACCCTTGACTGGTTTTGGAACCATTCGTGAAAATACGACTACATTCCATTCCCGGCTCAGACTCTGACCGAAGCCAGTCCTGGACACAAGGAAAGTCGACTCTGAATTTGCGCATCAGCTGCAGTTCTGGTGTCATTGCATCAGACGGCATATCCATAAGACAGGAGTCGTAAGATAAGTGTCGCGCAAGTTCATCAAAATTCCAGTGTGGAGTATACCAAAAACCGCCCCGCCTAAGACGATGGATGGCTTTGATAGTGCAACCCATGATATAAGTATCAAGGGGAGGTAAGTTCAGCAAAGCGTCTAGAGCAGAGCCAGGCGTACTCGGGAAAGCTCCCGAGCAGCCGAGACAAGCCGTTCTTTGGAGTTTCGCACAAAAGGCAACCACATATTTACGCGAGAGCCCCTTCCACCAAACAACCGACGCATATGCGAGGAATGGTCTTCTCATAGCCGTATAGATCCAGAGAACCTTATTCGGTGATAAGCCCCAAGTCTTGCCAAAAGCACCCTTACACTGCCAGAAGACTGAGAGCGCCTTGGATGTTTTCGACTCGACGTGTTTGGACCAATGAAGTTTCTTATCTAAAATCACTCCCAGATATTTGGCTTCATTGGAAATGTGAATGGTGACGCCTTTTAGTACTGGCTGAGTCAGACCGGTCAAAATCCTCTTTCTCGTAAAAAGAACAACCTCAGTTTTAAGAGGATTCACCGAAAGCCCACTCCTAGTACACCATTCATCGATCATGTCCAGAGCCGCCTGCGCGTTAGCACAGACCGTCGCCAGGCATGGCCCGACAGAAAGTACGGCGACATCATCCGCATATGCCTGAGCGTAGACGTTAGAACTATTTAGAGTGTTCAACAGAGAGTCGACCACCATGCACCATAACAATGGAGACGGAACGCCACCTTGCGGACAGCCCCTGTTTACCCCTGTCATAACATATTGGCCACAATCCGCATCCACTACCAACGTTCTATTCATTAGCATTGCTTTAATCCACAACACTAATGTTTCATCTACCCCGTGTTGTCTGGCAGAGTCGCACATGGACTGCATGTGTCGCAAAAGCCGCATTGTCAAAAGCACCCTCAATGTCGATGAAGATACCCATCGCGTATTCTCTCCTATCAAGCGCGCATTCAATTCTGGCCACTAGATTTTGAAGTGCGGTCTCACAGGCTGATAGGCATGCTGCATCTCCGATAGTGGATGCAGTTTCAAAGCAACTTTGCGCACGTGAAATTCTACCAGTCTCTCCATACTTTTCAGTAAGAAGGATGTCAAACTTATAGGTCTGAAACTCTTGTGGAGCGAATAGTCTTCCTTACCAATTTTCGGTATGAAAGCTACTCTGACTGTCCGCCAAGGTGTAGGAATACATGCCAGCGCCAAGCCAGCGGTGAAAATTCTTTTCAGAGTTGGCAATAGCTGATCTATACCCTGTTGCAGCATAGCTGGATATATTCCATCGGTGCCAGGCGATTTGAAACCATCAAAAGATGCCACAGCATATTTGATGGCCTCATCTGTTACCACGGCTGATGCAATATACCAGCTGCGCCGAGTTTTCTGACTTAGATCTAGCTCAGCCTGGGTAAGCGGGCCAAGCTGCGACCTAGTGATTATCCGATTGCCAGGAAAGTGAGTCTCCAGCAGAAGACTAAAAGTTTCCGCTTTCGTCTCAGTAAACTTGCCATCAGACTTTCTCAGTGACTCCGGTTTGGTCGGCTTGCCCCTTTTGAGAACCTTAACCAACCTGCTGGTTTCACCGAGTGTCTCGATCTTTTCACAAAAATCTCTATAAGAAGCACTTTTCGACAACCGAATTAACTTCTTGTAGTCTTTTTGCTTCGATCTAAAAAGATTCCAGCCACCTTCTAAATTTGTCTTGAGTGAACTATTTAGAAGTTTTCTGGATTCTTTCCTAAGTCGCTGCAGTTCTGGGCTCCACCAGGGAACCGGCGTTCTGCAGGGGGTTTTTGTCAATGGGCACATCAGTTCAAAACAGCTGGTAAGGACACTAGTCAGGTTTTGAACAGCATCCTCAACATTTCGTTTCGTTCTGAGTTTAGTTGGAGTTTTGACAGATCTGTCTAGCTCTTCCCTAAACCGCACCCAGTTGGTTTTCCTCGGATTCCTCCTCTCCTGCAAATCTAAGACATCCTTGAGAGTTTATTCTATCGAGTAGACATCACCAGATGGCAGATGATAGTTTCAGCAATGCATCTAGTTCTGGGTGGACAAGCGTTTTCTTTTTTCAAAAGCTACATGTGTAGAGTTAACACATGTGCCAATGGGAGTTTTTTAATCGTAGAATAGAACCACAAGGTTTTCATCTGTGAAAGGTACTTCGATTTACCAAAAGTGCTCTTACTCCTTCAGAACACAAATAGTGTTTGGGATTGGACTCAACTCCTTTGGACAAAAAAGTTTTCTATCTACGAATGGGTATCACATTAGTTCAAAAAAGACAAAGTACTTGTGCTGCCCGTTCTCTGATCCACTCAGGCCTATTCCAGACATTTATTTGAATGGAACAGTGCTTCCCAAGTGCGAAAAGTTCAAATATCTGGGATCTATGATCAATAACAAAGCAACGTGTGATGACGACATTAATCATCGCGTAAGCGTAGGGTGGATGAAGTGGTGAGAAAACTCCGCTATCTTCTGTGACAGAAAAATGCCTCTACACCGTAGTTGTGCGTCCAACGCTCACATACGGTTCACAATGTTGGACGATATACAAAAGTATGAGAGTAAATTAACGGCAGCTGAGATGAAGATGCATCGCATGCCAGCAGGAGTGACAAAGCTTGATCGAATAAGAAGTTCGAAGATCCGTGGAAGGTTTCACATCAAGGAAACCATCGTACAAAAAATAGAGCGCGACCGGCTCAGCTGGTATTGCTACGTTCAAAGAAGAGATCATTTGAACCCTGTTAAAAAGGCAATATCTATGCACGTTCAAAGACATCGCGATGTAGGAAAGGCAGGCCTATAAACGCCCGGATCAGACAAATGCGACGACATCGGCATTTCATTGGCCTAAGTAACCGAGTGATCCAAAATCAGTGGGCCTGCCGATATTTTCTGAGGCCAAATAGGCGAACCCCACAGGCGGATCAGTAGAAATGCGGTAAAGTGGGAGGGTTGTGATCCCTTGTTTTCGGATCATAACCTCGCTGATAAAAGGAAGAAGAAGAAGAAGAAGTCAAACTTTAAGATAGTTAAGGAGTTCACCTACCTCGGAGCAAACATAAATCCCACAAATGACACATTCGTGGAAATCCAACGAAGAACAACGCCAGCAAACCTCTGCTACTTTGTTTTGGTAAAACAACTAGATTCAAAACGAACAAAATGAATGCTCTATAGAACGCTCATCTTACGAGTCTTGCTTTATGGCGCCGAGTGCTGGACGTTAAGTAAGAAAGCAGAGCAAATATTGGGTACCTTTGAACGAAAAATACTTCGTCAGATATTAGGTCCCATGTGCAAGTAGGGTGAAGATACAACCGCGAACTCTATGAGCTGTACCAGGATGTGGATGTACTCCAAAAAGCCAAGACAAATCGACTATATTGGCCACGTCGAGCAAATGGACAACAGAGCTGCAGCCAAGAGTAGCTTCGCATCTTAGCCCCCAGGTTCAAGGCGACGAAAAAGACTGAACCTCCGGTACAAAGACCAAGCTATCGCGGATGCCAGAAAGCTTGGGCTTCATAACTGGAAGCAGCGTGCCCGGGACCGCAGAGGATTGAAGGAGCCGTGTCTCAGCCAGAGACTCTTCAATGGTCGGAAGCCATTTACTCGGAAGTAGTCGGAACGCTGAAAGGATTGTACAATACCTAGGCTATATGGCATAGGAAGTTGCAGTGTTATAAGCCAAGACTCTTTGCTAGTTCAAAACTCGATAAATATTAATCAGATTTACTCTAAATCAAACCGTGGTTTCATAAAAGCCTGCCATTATTTTTATTTTATTTTTTTAAAGTTTTTTCATTCCCAGTTATCGAAATAAAAATCTGCCAAAAGCCTTGACATAAGCTTAGCTTTTAAAATGCTGCTTCAGGTCTTACAGACGACTTGTTTATTGTAATTCATTCTTTTACAAAATGAATTTATTTAATAGTGTGCTTAAAATACTTCTACATAATCCATAGAAAGATTCAATCACATACTACTAGTATGTACATATGCAAATAGGTATCTGATAATTGAAGTAAAGGTAAGCTCAAAGTTTGAGAGAATTTTCCACTGGCAACATTATTTCCCGCCAAAAGTACATGGTCATATACACCCAACCCAAGTGCCGGCATAAGGTTAATGCGCAGTAAGTATAATTGTATCATATTTCATCACACGAATCATGATATTAATTTTGAGTAATTCAAAATCGAATTGGATACGGAAAAATATTTCCATAGCAAATAATAAATTGCATTAAGTGGGAATTTCCTCGTTTTCTATGCGGCGAATTCGTCTAATACGAATGTATTCACAAAAGTAATAGGTCTTATCAGGAAAACAATTCAATATTTTCTTTTCATCTACTACAAAATGGGGGAGGAGATGTGCTCATCTTCGAAGAATCACACCAACAAAAATCATCGTTCAGTTAATGCCGTGTGCATACCTTGAATTCGAAGTGACTATCGAAAAAAGTTCTGTTTTGTAAATTTGAAAAAAGTAAGTAATAACGAGAAAATAAATTGTCAAGTGTGAGTCGCACATAGGGGGGTTCCATTAACTTTTTACCTTTCCATTAACCGTTTACTTCTAAGGAAAAATTCCATGCGAGCCACCAGGCCATTCGGCGGCAAACCACTTAACCTAACCTAAACTAAGTGGACCAAGTTTCACACTTGGGAGAAGAAAATAAGGGGGCCAGATTGTTCTTTTATGAGAAAACTGGACTTCAATATAAGGGGCCCCATGCTTTTAAGGTCTATAGCATACTTACAATTTTCGCCTGCTTTTTGCGAATGCCTTAAACGATTAATGTGCGTTTTTTTCCATGCAGCATGCCAATTTTTACATTTGTTATTAGGAAGTTTTTTCGTAATTTTTTGCAAAAAGAACTAACAAACATCGGAGAGTATTGTTGTCATGAGAAGGCTTCTCAAAACAAATTGCCCTTCGGATACGGCACTAAACTGTGGGTCCCGTCCATTCGTGTGAAAAATGTAACGCACACAACACGACTGGCTGCGAGAGGCCAGGCCCAGGTATTTAAAGAGCTGTTGCGCCAAATATTTATTATTTTCATTTATTAACACTTGAATAAAATACATATATTAATACTAGCAAGAACACTAGCTGCAGAAGCTTACGGCTCTATGATATATTATAATAGTTAGAAGTTGGTTGAAGCTGGTCAAAGAAATAGGTGTGAACTTTATTTTTTTTTTCAAAATTAATTTGTACCAAATGTTTTCAATAGTTTTGATGTTTTTCGGGTTTAAATTAATTTAAATAAAATAAACAAATGATTTATATACATAACAACTCTAAAATTAAGAAATTAATAGATAAAATGAAAAAAATTGTTGAATTTCATGATTATTTCGTGGCCAATGAAATAGGTGTGTTGAGCTAAAACAATGAAATTTATCATTTTTACCAACATGTTTTCGAAAATTCGAACGTTTTTCGTTTCCTTACCTTATTATCCTGAATATCCTCCATCATTTGCTAAAACTCTTTCAATTCTTCGTGGCATTGAATTGATTAGTTTTCGACATGTTGCCAAGGGTATAGCATACCACTGTCTTTGTACCGCTTCCCATAACTGATCCCTGTTGGTGAAATATTGACCGGCTAATATCCGCTTGAGCTCATTCCACAAGTTCTCAATAGGATTGAGATCAGGGGACTGACTGGGCCACGGGATTACAGACACTTCATTATTTCTAGACCAATTTTTTACAAGGCCCGATGTGTGTTTCGAGTCATTATCTTGTTGGTAGTGCCATCGAAGGGGCATGTTTTTTTTGGCATATGGAAGCATAATGTTCTCCAAAATGTTCTTGTATTCGAACTTGGTCATGGTATTATTTAGATAGAGATAGATAGAGCTTGAAACTTTGCAACTCTGCACGATTCGAGTTAAAAATTGTGAGCGTACTCTTAAAATCTCATCTATCTACTGTCCACCGCGTTCCGCGCTTGAAAAATCTAATTTTACTAACTTGTTTGAATCGCTGAAACCTAATTTTATCATCGGCGGCGACTTTAACGCGAAACATACGTTCTGGGGCTCAAGATACAGCTCGAAAAAAGATAGAATGCTTTATGGGGCAGGTATGGAGTACAGTTGTGATTTCCATTCGACGGGTAAACCGACTTACTGGCCAACTGGTTACCCCGAAAAGAAACCCCCGCAAAACTGACTGGGACAGATATAGGTCTACACTCGAGTGGAACCTATTAAATGTGAAAGGAAAGAAAACGGCGAGCCACTTCCTAGAACTGGAAAGCAACGTAGAAGTGGTTAACAGGGCGATCAAAGATGCATTTGAAAGCAGCTTCCCTATTAGCCGTAAGAAAGATCCGAAGGATATTCCCTGGTGGAACAAAACGCTAGTCGACCTAAGATCAAAGGTGCGCAAGCTCTTTAATAAAGCAAAGCGTGACGGAGACTGGCAAACATACACCGAGCAATTAACAAGATACAACTTGGAAATCAGAAAAGCTAAAAGAAATAGCTTCAGAGCATTCTGTGAGAACATAGCGTCAACCCCTGCAGCGGCCAGGTTACATAAAGCACTGTCTAAGGAGAAAGCAGGCGCGCCTGGCTCACTGAAAAAGCAAGATGGCAGCTATACCGAAGATGAAGAGCAGAGGGCCCTTCTACTATTAGAGACACACTTCCCGGGTAGCTCAATCTACAGCAGCACAGATGTACTAGTAAGACATAAAAGGCCCAGGAGAGAGGACTGGGCGATGGCAAGAGACATCTGCACGAATCAAAGGCTAAGTTGGGCTCTGAACACCTTCCAGCCGTTTAAAGCACCGGGAGCGGATGGAATATTCCCTGCCCTACTACAACAAGGCCAGGAAATCATTATGCCACACCTCCTAGGACTATTGAGAAGCAGCGTCGCACTTGGGCATATACCAAGAATATGGAGAAGGGCAAAGGTTATATTCATTCCGAAAGTGGGAAAAAGAGACACCACTTCACCAAAATCCTTTAGGCCCATCAGCTTGACCTCATTCATGTTAAAGACGCTAGAAAAGGTCATAGATAATCACCTAAGAATAACTGTGCTGGAAAGAATACCTCTCCACCACAATCAACATGCCTACAGAGCAGGAAGATCCACCGAAACTGCGCTCTACCAGCTGACAAGTTGGGTTCAGGATACACTGGAGAGCAAGGAAACAGCAGTATGCGCATTTCTAGACATCGAAGGAGCCTTCGATAACACCTCCCACGAAGCAATTAGGAGGGGTCTCGAAATAAAAGGAGTAAATCACACCACAAGTAACTGGATGTGTGAGATGCTAAGAACTAGGACTGCTGAGATAGAGGTGGGTCAAAAAACCATCACAATAAGCACCACTAGAGGCTGTCCACAAGGAGGGGTATTATCACCATTGATGTGGAGCTTAGTAGCAGATGAACTACTGCACAAATTGACAGGTGCCGGCATTACGTGCCAGGGGTACGCCGACGATATAGTCATTGTCGCAAGAGGAAAATTTGAAGAAACGCTATGCGAAATCATTCAGAGGGGTCTACGAATCACACAGAAGTGGTGTAAAACGGTAGGACTCAGAGTGAACCCTACCAAAACCACTGTGATACCCTTCACCAAGAAAAGACAGTTAAAGCGTATGCAACCCATCCTGTTGGAAGGGATCAGAGTTGACCCACAGAAACAGGTCAAGTATCTAGGTCTAACACTAGACAGTAAACTCCTCTGGAGAGAACATGTAGAAACTGTGGTAACCAAAGCCACCAGAGCACTTATGGTGTGCAAAAACATTTCAGGAAAGACCTGGGGTTGTAGCCCAGCCACACTGAGATGGATGTATCTGATGATAGTAAGACCCATCATCACATACGGGGCAGCGGCATGGGTCAACAGATCTAGACTAACCACGACGAGGACATCCCTCAACAAAGTGCAAAGATTAGCCTGTATATGTATAACAGGAGCCATGCGAAACTGTCCCACAGCAGCTCTAGAAGTGATCGTAGGGATACCTCCACTACACATAGTGCTAGAGCGAATCGCCAAGGAGACCATTTTAAGAATCAGCAAAGAGAGCATCGGGAAAGGAACATGCATCGCAAATAAAGAGCGAGTAACCCTATCCAAATCGGTGCCGCTTCTGGACTGGCCCAGAGATGATATGGTCAAGAAATACTGCTTTGAAAGGAAATTTGACTCAAAGCTGAGCAACAAAAGAGATTGGAGCAGCGAATCCGATAAATACCAACTCAAACAACACACAATTAAATGGTACACAGACGGATCGAAAACATCTACTGGCACTGGGGCAGGAGTGTACGGGCCCAGGACTAGATACTCAGAATCACTGGGAACATTCCCCAGCATATTTCAAGCAGAAGTTCACGCGATCGAAAGATGCGCGCAATTCAACTTAGACAGGAAATATCGCGGGCAGGACATCGCGATACTATCAGACAGCCAAGCCGCTATTAAAGCACTGACCTCGCATGAGATCAGATCCAAACTGGTATGGGAGTGTCTCACCAGGATCAACAAACTGGGAGAAACAAACAAAGTAACTCTCTACTGGGTACCAGGACATGTAGGAGTAGAGGGGAACGAAGCAGCTGATGAGCTAGCTAGAAACGGATCAGACACGCAATTCCTTGGACCAGAACCCTTCTGTGGGATAGGACCCCACAAAATAAGGGAAGACTTAAGGAAAGAAGAAGAGAACAAATGGGCCAAACATTGGGACGATATCCCCCAAATAAGACAGGCAAAGGAACTTCTGGGGAAATACAACCAGAAAAGAAGCAGAGCCTGCCTAAGAGTTAGTAAGAATCGGCTTCGCATCTTGGCGGGCATGTTAACAGGTCACTGCAGACTTAAGGAGCACCTTAGGAAACTGGGAATAGAGGGAGACGGACACTGCAGATTCTGCAGGGACTTCGCAGAAACACCAGCGCACCTTCTTATGGAATGCGAAGCACTGATCCACAAAAGAAGGAATCACCTTGGTGCCTACCTCCTATCAGAAACGGATTTGCCTTCGCTGGATCCACTGAAGATACTCCGGTTTGCTGTAGCAGCTGGACTGGAGGAAGTGCTCTAGACCGAGTATATCATCGGCTAGAACCTTAGTAAGGGGGGGCACAATAGATCTTTTATAGGTCGCAGTGCACTTGCACCTCTCAACAATATAAATCTAATCTAATCTACTGGCCAACTGATACTTCGAAAATACCTGACCTGATCGACTTTTTCGTTGTGAAAGGAATATCTACCAACCACATAAAAGTCGAAGACAGCTTTGATCTGTCGTCTGATCATTCCCCGGTTATTTTAACAATCAGCGAAAAACTAATCTATAACCTAGAGCCAGCGAGATAAACTGGTCGAACAACTAACTGGGAAGGCTTTAGGAACGAAATTGTAGATTATGTTGAATTGAGGGTTCCACTTACGACACCCTATGAACTTGAGGTTGAAGTTGATCGCTTCGTTGAGATCGTATAGCTCGCCTCTTGGAATAATACACCCAATTCAAGGAAAACGCCGGACAGATACGGTTTGTGATATCATCCGGAAATAAAAGAATTGGTCAAGAAAAAAAGAAAAGCGCGTACAAAATGGCAACAGAGTCGTGCTCCGCAGCATAAGGCACACTTGAATCGTCTGTGCAATTTGTTGAAGAAGACTATTAAGGATTTTAAGAATCGTGCAATAGGCTCTTACCTTGAAAGTTTAACAGCGAAAAAAGATTCCAATTGTTCACTTTGGAAAGCTGTAAAAGTCACCAAACGGCCCAAAGTCTCCGCGCCGCCAATCAAATTTAATCAAAATGAATGGGCGAGGGAAGATAAAGAAAAAGCGTACGTCTTTGCGGCGCACCTGGAAGAAACCTTTAAGCCGTACGATGGTCAAGTGGTTTACGACAACCGCAATAGGCTGTATTGACCATCTGACGATTTGACGCTCACAAGTGCAACGCTAAGGGAACTCAAACATGAAATAGAGAATTTAAAACCTAAGAAATCTCCTGGTTATGATTTGATTACCGGAGAAATTCTCAAAGTTTTATCTAGAAAAGCATTGATTAAGCTTCTCCATATTGTAAATGCTGCACTCAGATTAAAACACGTGCCGAGCCAATGGAAAGTTGCGGAAGTCATAATGGTTTTAAAACCAGGAAAACCGCCAAATGAAGTAAAATCGTATAGACCAATTTCGCTTCTTCCAATCATATCAAAAATTTTCGAGAGGATATTATTAAGGCGTCTCCAATCGGATATAAAAGAGAATAATCTTATCCCTGAACACCAGTTTGGGTTCAGAAGCAAGCATTCGACGATTGACCAGGTGCATAGAATTACTGACGTAATCGAGAAAGCACTTGAAGAAAAAAAGATTTGCTCAAGCGTATTTCTTGACGTCTCGCAAGCCTTTGATAAAGTGTGGCATGATGGCTTGAAATGCAAACTACGACAAGTCCTCCCTGTATGCTTATACGATATTCTAGAATCATATCTCGAGAATAGACTCTTTCGTGTTAGACATGGAGTCAAATACTCCAAGCTCAAAAAAATTTCGGCCGGCGTACCGCAAGGAAGCGTTCTTGGGCCGCTCCTCTATTTGCTATATACTCGTGATATACCGAACGAAGATAGCACTGTCCTTGCTACGTTTGCCGATGACACCGCTATCCGAGCAGTAGGTAAAACAATCGAAGAAACAACTGCAAAACTGCAAAACGCACTGAATAATGTAAATGAATGGACGAGGAACTGGCGGATCGCCCTCAACGAATCTAAATCTGTTCACGTGAATTTCACTTACAAGAAAATTAATGACTTGGCAATTTTCCTAAGCTCGGCCCGAATACCTTTTGCAAACGAGGCCAAATACCTGGGAATGACACTCGACGCAAAGCTGAAATGGAATTCGCACGTGAAAATGAAACGTAAAGAACTCGAAATCAAATATAGAGAAATGTACTGGTTACTCGGAAAACATTCCCAGCTCAGTACTGAGAACAAACTGCTTTTATACAAGCAAGTGCTAAAGCCGGTGTGGACCTACGGTATACAACTTTGGGGTTGTACCAGGAAAACAAATGCCAATATTTTACAAGCTTTTCAAAATAAAGTGCTAAGAGAAATTTTCCAAGCACCATGGTATAGTAGAAACGACGATATCCACAGGGATCTCGGAATTCCGACAATCGAAGCTGAAACTAGAAGCTTCGCGAGAAAGCATAGAAACCGACTAATCGGACATGTCAATAATACAGTCCTACAAATTTTGGATGAGAGCAATTTATTGCGCCGACTACAAAGGACGAAACCTTTCGACTTGGCGAGATAATGATTAACCGCGTCTAGATTGCGGAATATGCAGGATCTTTCAGTGGAAAAGAACCTGACAAACGTTTTTATTTCATGATAGAAAAATTGCTTGATAAGTTAATACTTAGTTGCAATATCTAACAAATTTATATCGCAGAGTGGTGTTTTTTTAGTCAGTAAGAATCTGACACTACTATGAGCACGCGCTTGCTATTCTTATAGTGTCTATGGAAGATTTTTCACCTACCCCCGGAAAAAAAAAAAAAAAAAAAAATGGTATTATTTATTCAAAATATAGAACCAATACTATGCCACGAAAAGCAACCGCACACCATGATATTGCACCCTCCGTGCCTTACCGTTTTTCTTGTGTAGCGCGCTTGAAACTCCCTACTTTTCGGTCTTCGCACGTTACGTCCAGAGTCCGAGCAAAACAAATTTATTTTTGTTTCGTCACTCCAAAAGATGTTATACCAATTTCTTCATCCTTCAGGTCCGGTCCACTCTTTGTGGCTTACAGCGAATTCTTTGCGAGACTTTAAGTTCTGACCTGTTAAAAGTGGAACTTTCCTGGCGATTCTTCTTGGCAAATTGGCATCTTGGTGTCTTCGAAAAACTGTGTGCGCACTCACTACTTTTCCAATTTGTGCACAAATGGTCTTTGAACACGCAAAAGGGTCAGATTTGAACAGCAACACAATGCGACGGTCAATAGTCGGTGACGTTTTTTCTGCTTTCCCCTATTTTCCGTGACTTTTAAAGGCTTGAGGACATTATTTACAAGGTTCTCAGAGCACCCTAGTGCCTCAGCTATAAACTTGTACGTTTTGCCTGCCGTCTTACCAAATTTCGCTCTTCTTGGGTGCAATGAGCTTTTCCTCCCATATCTTAAAGCTTTTAAAAAAAAAAAACTATTAGTTAGAAGTACCTGATATAATTTAAAGAAACTCACTGCTATATAATTAGCATTAAACCAATAAAATAATGTTCCGAACTTCGATTTGGATTCACAAGTAGCTATTTTATTGACCAACTATCAGAGGGCAAAAAATAAACTCCACGCTCAATCAAACAAAAGACGAATACGCACGTGCCACAATTGAAAAATGTTTTGGTGGCGTTGTAACCGTAAAATGACAATCTTTAAACATTTCCATGTTGTTGCACATTTTGCGACTAGCATCAAATCAAAACTGTGAAAGCAAATGGCACACACCTATTTCTTTGACCAGCAGTGTATGTATTAGTATGAATTATACAGAATAAACGTAGGCAGGTTCGACATTCACCTAGGATATGGTTTATGTTAATTTGGGAGTGACAAGCTTGATACGATGGTGCAGTTTCCGGTGCCGTGAACTAACGCCATAATGGCGTTATTTCACTTTCAAATACAAATTAACGCCATAATCCACTTATGGCTTTAATTCACTTTCAAATCAGAACCAAAGCCATCACTTAATGTGAACTAACGCCATATGGTGTTAATTCACGTTCAAATATGAACTAATGCCATAAAATGTTTTTGAGCTCTGAAGCACAGCCAGTGCAATGCAACAGTTTTGATAAAACGTTATCAGTTCAATGTCACACCACGATCGGCTCACGTTTAGTCCACAATGCACTTTTGAACCACCTGGGCCAACAGTCCACAACATTTAGGGCCATAGTTCCACAATTTTAAGTTCAAAACTATTCTTATGACTTATATGGCGCAGGGACATAAGCCCCAAATTTTTCTTTTGAGACTTATACCCCACCCCATCGAGACATTAAGTCCACTTTTTTTTTCGGAGAGTTAATATCTATTAAAAAAAAATGTGGATTTGCATTAGGCGTCGTATTTTAATGAATATAATATGAGCGCAGGGATATATGTCAAGATTTTTTTTTGTCGAAGATGACGTATACATAAGTCCACAATGCATAAACAGTGCAATGTGAACTTGGTACACACTCGAAAATATGAAGAGGGAGCTGGTCAAACGGTAGTGCATGCGATCATATGAAAACACAAGCGTTTTCACTCAGCTGAGGCCTACCAACTCCTACTCTCAACCTCCACGCGGTGACAGCCGGGTGCCTAGTACCTTAATCCAAGAAATGGGTAACCAACCCCGTTTGGCGGATTCTTGGTGGCAGCAGATGAGAGAGGGGGGGAAGAGTGCTTTTCTCACTAGAGCACTTCTTCCTGTTCCAGGCGGCAGCGGACGAATTCCCTAGACGGAGTCAACGGTGGCGTCTATAGTTCCAGTTAGGTTGAACTTAGTGAATACCTTGCGCGAGCTGCTTCGACGTATTCGGATCACAGATCGGTAAGGAATTTCCAATGTTGGTCAGGACATTGGAATAGAGATGGTGGCGGAGGAGCCCTTAATGGGCCAACGGCAGCGCTCATACTCCCGTAGTGGACTACTGGCACCGGTGTACCCGGCCCCTCGTCCTAGGGGAATAATTAAGGAACTGGCCCTCCAGGTTGGGGGTTGTGCCGTCGGGGTAACTTCCCTACCACGTAAAAAGCCTATGGTTCCGAAACAACTAAAAGCCTCGGATAAGGATGACTCAACTAATGACGACCCCAGCAAACGAAATAAGGACAACGACCTTCGGATCTGTACGTGGAATGTTCTGTCCCTTTACAGACCACGTGCAGCCGAACAACTAGCAGAGGCCCTAGACTGCTATAAAGCAGATATTACCGCCATCCAGGAAGTGCGATGGGATAGGCCGGGCAAAAAGAAGATGAAAAACTGTGACATCTACTACGGTGATTGCTACAGAGGCAACAGGCAACGCTTATTCGGATGCGGATTTGTCATACGCGGCAGACTTAGGCAAGAAGTCTTAAGCTTCCGACACGTGAGCGAGCGTATTATGACTATCTGGATCAAGGCTAAATTCGCTAACATAAGCCTAATATGTGTTCATGCCCCCACGGAAGGAAAGGACCCTGCCACCAAAGAGTGTTTCTACGAGCTCCTCGACAAAACATACGAGCAATGTCCTAAATACGACGTTAAAATCGTATTGGGCGATTTTAACGCCAAAATAGGAAAGGAGGACGTCCTTGGTAGGGCAGTCGGTAAGCATAGCCTACACGGCACCACGTCTGATAACGGACTAAGGCTAATTGATTTCGCTGTGGAGCGAAATGTCACCATAGCAAGCACATGGTTTCCTCATCTCGATATTCATAAGCAGACATGGCGGTCCAATGATCATGTCACGATCAACCAAATTGATCATATTGCGATCGACGCAAGACATGCCTCCAGTATTCTGGATGTCCGGACCTTCCGAGTGGCCAACATAGACTCGGATCATTACCTTGTTGTAGCCAAGGTACGAATGCGGATATCCCAATCCGAGCAACAAAGAAGAATTACTGTGAGAAAATTTAACGTCGAAAAGCTACAATCGCAAGAGACCGCCAGACTCTTCGCTGAACGCGTATCCCGAAATCTCTCAATCACCCCTTTGCCGCCAGCATCAAGTACCGAAGACCAGTGGCAACGCTGCCAACATGCCATCAGAAACGCCGCGACTGATGTGCTGGGTCTCGCTCGACCACCACCGCGAAACCCCTGGTTTGACGAAGAGTGCCGGCGAGTGCATGCAGCAAAACAAGAGGCATACAAAGCGGCGCTGCAAAGGAAGACGAGAGCTGCTCGTGAGCTCTACGAGCAAAAGAGACGGGAAGAACATCGGCTTCTCCAAAAGAAGAAGAAAGAGCATGAGAAGCGCGCGTTTGAGAATATCGAGAGTCTATACTCCAGGAACAATGTACGGAAGTTTTACTAAAAGGTAAAAAGAACGTGTCAGAGAAGTAATACCCGTACAGAAACCTCTTTCTTCTTCTTTATGTCCTTTAACCCCTCGGGGGGCATAGGGCGTCAACCACGCCTGCGCGCCATCGTGTTCGGAGTTCTGCAACGCGTTTGAGCTGCCTCCAACTCATTCCTAAAGAGCTCGATTCCTCCTCAACTGTTCTGCGCCACGTTTGCCTAGGGCGTCCCGCTATTCTGCCTGCCTGGGTGAGCGGATTCCACTGCATAGCGTATTTCGCAATGGAGTTGTCTTCGCGCCGTAGGGTGTGTCCAATCCATTGCCACTTTCTTCTTCGTATAGTAATGCTTATAGGTTCTTGGCCCGTTCTCAGATAAAGTTGTTCGTTGGAGATGCGGTTCGGCCAAAAAATCCTCAAGATGATTCTTAAGCATTTGTTTACGAAGACTTCCAGCTTGCGTGTGTTAATGGTGTCCACCTTCCAGGTACTGCACCCATAAAGCAGCACTGATTCTACGTTGGAGCGGAACAGTCGTAGCTTGGTTCTTAAGCTAATAACATTGCTTCTCCAGATTTTGGACAGCATTCCGAACGCAGCTTTAGCCTTCCCGATTCTGCTGCACACATCCAGTTCGGTGCCACCGCGATTAGCCGAGACGACACTTCCTAAATATAGAAAGTTATCAACTTTCTCGACTTGCTTTCCGGCAATGTTAAGTTGAGCGCGGGTATTAGAAGTACTCAGGGCTTTTGTTTTGGCTGTGTTTATTTTTAGCCCCACTTTGTTTGCCTCAGCTTCTAGATTTTGGGCCATCAAATGAAGATCCATTATCCGATGTGAAAGTAGACAAACATCGTCAGCGTAATCTAGGTGTTTAAGGTAAGATGTCATAGTCCAACGAATTCCAGAATTAGCTTCCGTCAATGCTGCACGGAGTACATCGCTGATAACCACCAAGAACAATAGTGGGGACAGTATGCACCCTTGACGTACTCCACTTTGGACTTCAAAGTCCTCCGACACCTTACCATTGTGCACGACGTGACACTTGCCGCCCTCATATGTAGACTTGATAATAGCTATAAGCTTTTCTGGAATGCCTCTCCTGCGCAAGGCCAGCCAGATAGCATCTCGATTCAAGCTGTCGAAAGCCTTCTCGAAGTCGATAAACAGTAAATGTAGCGGAGACCTATACTCAACGCATTGTTCGATTATGATCCGTAAGGTGTTTATGTGGTCGATGCAGGAGGATCCAGCGCGAAAGCCTGCCTGTTCGACATCGAGAGTTGAATCTAAATGATCTTTAATTCGTTCTAGAATTATTCTAGCTATTATTTTGGCTACAGCTGGAAGAACACATATACCTCTCCAGTTACCGCAGTCCATCAAGTTACCCTTCTTTGGAAGCTTAATGATCATCCCCCTTTTCCACTCCTGTGGAAATTGTTCACTATCCCAAGCTCTCCGTATTAGCGGATGCAGCAAATCTGCCGATGTATTTGGCGCCGCTTGAAATAGCTCGGCAGGGATGCCATCAATACCCACCGCTTTGTTTTTTTTGAGGGACTTGATTGCTGTTATTATTTCAGCTTTACTGGGAGGTACGGTGCGAATTCGGGAATTTGTTGCTTCGAACTGCTCATTCGAATTCAAGATCATACCGCCATCGTCTAAGTGATTTAGCACTGCAGCAAAATGTTCTCTCCATCTAGTGAGCTGATCCTCATCCGAAATCAGAAGGTCACCGTCTAGACTCTTCACTGGATGTTGTTTGGAGTTTCGACCACCAATGAGCTCCTTAGTGATGTTGTAAACAGTCCTACTGTCGCACCTACTCGCTGCTTCTTCAGCCCTTGAGGCCAGTGAGTTGATATATTGACGTTTGTCACGTCTCACACTCCGCTGCACTTCTTTCTTCTTCGCACGGTATTGGGCTTCAAGCTCGGTTCTCCCTACTGCTGAGACCGCTGCAATCCGAGCCTTGATTGCTGTACGCTCATCGATCCGTCTCCAGGTGTCTGTAGAAAGCCATGTGCGGTGGTGTTTCTGCTTTTTACCGACATAAGTGCGTGCCCCAGTCGCAAAAGCATTTTTCACAGCACTCCAGTGGTCATCCATGTTCTCTATGCTGCTGATTGCTACTGTTTCTAAGGCAAGATGGTCCCTGAACTGTTGGCGCACTTGGGGAACCTTGAGCCTGTCGATATTAAACCTGGTGATGTTAAGTAGGTTTGAGCGGTTGCTGTTGACGGATGCAGTACGAAGGCGTAAATGAGCTACCATAAGATGGTGATCTCGTTCTTGTCCGACGTCAGCTCCACGTCTGTTTCGGACGTCCAGGAGACAATTTCTAAAGCGGCGACTGATCGCAATGTGGTCGATCTGGTTGGATGTTCGTTGCCTATCAGTAGAGACCCAACTGATCTTATGGCAGGTGTTATGCTTAAACAGCGTACCTCCGATGACTAGGCGGCTGGTATTGCATAAGTCCACAAAGCGCTCACCATTGTCATTACGGTCTCCCACGCCGTGAACTCCCATCACGTGCTTAAGCATGGTGTTGTCGCTACCCGCCTTGGCATTGAGATCTCCCATTACCATTACGATGTCCCCATTAGGCGTTTGGTTGTAGGCGGCACCTAAGTGGCTATAAAAATTATCCTTTTCATCCTCAGTCGCGTCTAGAGTCGGAGCATAACACTGTATGATGGTAATTTTTCTAACTCTACTCTGGAACCTAGCCGTCAATATCCGGTCACTATGGGGTTTCCAGGATATGAGGCTACTACGTGCTGCTGGAGTTAGCATGAGTCCTACGCCGGAACTCCGTGCACTTCCAGCTGGTTTACCAGAGTAGAGCATGACAGTGCTTTTTGTTGGGGAGATGTATTCCCCAGCATCGTACCATCTTATCTCGCTCAGCCCTAAGATGTCGATTTTATACCGTGCGAATTCGCGCTCCAATTGGAGGAATCTGGCGTTATAAGGCCCTTCCTTGAGTGAGTCCAGGAGGGTCTTAACGTTCCAGAATCCGATCGTTGTCCGTGTCCGATAGCCAAAGGTCGTCAACAAATGATCAGTCCGTATCCGAGGCGTATGTTTCCGTTTCGGAGCAATAGTTTGTTTTACGGTTGCGGCTCGCTGGGCCACAGACCAACCGACACTTATCCTGTTTTTTGGCGCAGGAAGCTCGCCATTCGTCCTCTCCCGTTAGCAATTTCCGAAGAAATTCCCAGATGGCACCACGAGGAGGTGGGAGTAGGGCTTACTAACAGAGCTGCTAGGTTTTCGGCTGCAGTGGCTCCTACTCGTTACTTAGCGGACCAGCACCTATCGGGAGATGCTGCCCCTACGAGGCCTTTGTTAGTCGTTTGCCATAGTACAGAAACCTGTAGAGATGAAAATGGAAACTTCGTAGTAGAATCACAGTCGGTGCTGAGAATATGGAAAAACTACTTCTGCAGACTGTATAACGGCGACGAAGACCAACATCCCGCTGTCAGGCAGAATGAACCATTCAACATAGACGATGATAGTCAAAATTTCCGTCCACCTGACCAAAACGAAGTGAGGATAGCAATATCCAAGCTAAAATCGAACAAGGCTGCTGGACCTGACGGCTTACCGGCCGAAATTTTCAAGGCAGCTGGGGATGAATTGGTAGAGTGCAGACACCAACTCATTTCTAATATCTGGTCAGACGAGTGTATGCCTGATGAATGGAATCTCAGCATCGTTTGCCCGATCCACAAGAAAGAAGACCCCCTCAAGTGCGCCAATTATAGAGGCATCAGTCTCCTCAACACCGCATACAAGATCTTTTCTGCGATATTGTGTGAACGCCTGAAACCTTTTATCAACAGCCTGATTGGACCCTATCAGTGCGGTTTTAGGCCAGGAAAGTCCACCATCGATCAAATCTTCACACTTCGGCAGATCCTGGAGAAAACCCAAGAATTCCAAATCGATACTCATCACCTCTTTATCGATTTCAAGGCCGCCTATGACAGCATCTATAGAGAAGAGCTTTATAGAGCCATGTCTAGTTTTGACATCCCTGCCAAATTTGTCCGTCTGTGCAGGCTGACGATGGATAACGCTCGCTGCTCCATCAAGGTCGGTAATGACCTCACCGAGACCTTTGATGTCAAAAAAGGCTTTAGACAAGGTGACGCGCTGTCATGTGACTTCTTCAATATTGTACTTGAACGGATTGTGCGGAACTCACAAGCCAACACCGGAGGCACAATCTATTACAAGTCTGTACAACTGCTTGCATACGCCGACGATATAGACATTATCAGAAGATCTCAGCGGGCTGTCACCGGTGCTTTTGCAAGAATTGAGGCGGAAGCGGCCAAAATGGGTTTGGCGATAAACGAGGGCAAAACCAAGTTTATGCTGTCAACTAGAAGGGAAAACCAACATCGACGAATTGGACAAAACGTCACTGTGGGCAGCTATAACTTCGAGGTAGTAAGGGACTTTGTCTACCTTGGCTCTGCTATAAATTCAGCAAACAAAATCAGTGCAGAAATCAATCGAAGAATAACTCTTGCCAATCGCTGTTTTTTTGGGCTTATAAGGCAATTCAACAGTAAAGCCCTTTCTCGAACAACTAAGAAGACTCTATATAAGACCTTGATCATCCCAGTCCTGCTCTACGGCGCTGAAACATGGACTTTATTAAAAGAGGATGAAGATATCCTTGGTCGCTTCGAGAGAAAAATTCTTCGTAAGATTTTCGGTCCCGTTTGCGTTGACGGGTTTTGGAGGAGAAGATTCAATCACGAACTATACGAGCTGTACAGCGACATCGACCTAGTCAAAAAACTGCGTATTGGACGTCTGAGATGACTAGGACATGTAGAGCGAATGGACACCAACGCTCCGGGCCACAGAGTCCTTGAATCTAACCCCGAGGGGCGACGCAGTAGAGGGAATCATCGCCGTAGGTGGCGCGCACAAGTTCAAGGGGACCTCGACCAACTTGGAGTGCGCAACTGGAGGCAATTAGCTAAAGACCGAGCTAAATGGAGAGGCTTGTTGGTTGAGGCCCAGGTTCACTCCGAACTGTAGCGCCACCTAAGTAAGTAAGTAAGAAGTAACCTACAATAAGTAATAATGTATGTTTCTTAATACATATGTATATCGACATAGATGCATACACAGGTATATACATTTTACGGCGTATAAACAGTGAGGTAGGTATGGGGGCCATGCTGCCCCCCTGCAACTCCCCTGCAACTCCCCTGCCTGGGGTCACTGTTCGATTTGAGGTGGGTGCAAGGATGGGTGTATGTAAAGTTCTTTTATATCCATGTTTCTCACCCAACCTCGCACCCACCTCAAATCCAACAGTGACCCCAGGCAGGGGGGCAGCATGCCGCCCATACCTACCTCACTGTTTATACGCCGTAAAATGTATATACCTATGTATGCATCTATGTCCATATACATATGTATTAAGAAACATTCATTATTAGTTATTGTAGGTTACTTCCCTCTTCATGTTTTCGAGTGTGTACCAAGTTCCCATAAGAAAGTGAAGTTCATACCCACCTTTATAGGTGAGGAATAATTTCATATGACTTTAATTCGCATTCAAATGAGAACTTAGGCCACTTTTTAAAACGAACTAACACCATATGACTTTAGTTCTAATTTGAAAGTGAAATAAGGCCATACGTGGATTATGGCGTTAATTCGCATTTGAAAATGAATTAGCACCATTATGGCCTTAGTTCATATGGCCTTAGTTCATATGGCCTTAGTTCACGGCACCCAGTTTCCTTTTTGAGGAGATGTTGATGGATGAAAGCTGGGTGTCCTAAACGCATCATCACGAATATCGTGTTCATTATTTTTGAAATTGCGGTGGGGTAAGTTGACTGGGATCTGTCCATATTAATAAGCAAGTAACGTTGCTTGTAGTTATGCCAATCCGAAAGTTGCCTGGATCTTATCTTGTGGTTGATGGTTTGGTGTAGATTACAGATGGCCGAAAAATCGCAACCTGATAATCATTCACTGCTAATTCGCATTCACAACCTGTTAACAACTTATAAATAAACTACTATTGCTAATGAAAATTTATCTGGATTCTATTCATAAATGTGTGTTTGTCTCACATGAAAAACGTTGAAGAAGAAGAGGTATTACAAAATTATAAAATTAAACTACCCTTTTTGTACGTTATCTGCTGAACGTCTGTCATATCCAATTTTCTTTTCGAACTTGTGCCATTTTGTGTGCGAAGCATTGATGCACCAACAGGCACCAAACCAATTCATAAGTTTGCATATCGCAATCGCAGCTGGTTTGAAAGTTTGGTTGGTTGGTATATAGCAGCACAGGGGCTATACTTGCTATTAGTGCTATTGCGTTGGGACTGTGATTTCCCAGCGGGAGCTCCAGTACCATTACAACGAATTTGAGAAAGCGCATTGAAATTAAGCATCCTACTCTGTCTTTAGTTTCAGCAAGTTCATCGGAGCCAGATGTGCGAGTAAGTTATTTTTATGAAAAAATATATGATAGAATATACATACGTGTGCCTGAATATGTACATAGGTAAGAATTTAGGAGTTGTAAAATGATTTGTGGCACTTGCACCATAAAACGAAAATTTGCTTATGGAAGGAAATTTAATTTATCTGACTTAGACAAAATAGCCGGATAGGTTTACCTATATGCCCCCATTGTAAATTCGCATTAACAGTTTACATTAACAGTTTACATTCACAGTGAATAAGAACTCGCATTCACAGCTATAACTGCGAATGCAAATTCACGAATTAGCCCATCTCTAGTGTAGAAATTTTGATAATATGTGAACTGGAGCGCTGTGTGCAAGATTGGCAGCGGTGTTGGTGTATTCGTTTCCTTAAATCCCTATCTGATTTGGGACTAACATTAGCTTCAGCTTATTGGGGACTCTTATGAGATAGTCTCTGATTTTGTTAACAATCGCCGTATTGTGATTTAGATTTTTGATTGCATTGAATACTGATAAGCTTTCTGAGCATGTATCATATTTGGTACGTATATTGGTAGCTACATATTGCTGTGGTTTTTTGAATAGCTCAAGCTTTAGTGGTAAACACACAGATCAGGGAGAAACTAAAGCCCTACTAACAAATTCAGTCAAAGGCATACTAAAATGGTTCAATGTTTCTAGTGCCAAATTATCATTAGATAAATGATGAGTATAAACTAAAAATCTGTCGCAATAATTCATGGTTTATTTTATTTATTTTTTTTTTTTTTTTTTTTTTATCCATCACAGAGCACACAGAACACTACGTTCTCTGAGTGTATACTCTCAGTATCGCTTTACACAACAGATGTTTGTTGCGCGACTAAGGTGCATCTACCGATTTTGCATCTCATAGACTACTTCAAATAAACAAAATAAATATTATTATTGATCAAAAATCAATGAATAAACGCAATTTTTAAATTGTAATCGTGGTAAGCTAAGATCAATTTCATTGCATAGCTCATTAAAAGTGCATATACACCTGGTAATAGGCTCATTCCTACCATAATTGGTTCTATGCCTTTTGTCGAAAAGTAAATTTCTCACCCGGAGAGATCTCTGGGGAGCATATATATTTATAAGAAAAACCCAAATCAGGTGAATTTATGTGATAATTAATTATGTCGCGGATAAATATGACGGAAGATGCCTTACGCCTGAAACTTAAGGTTTGCAAGCCAATTAATTTGCATCTTTCATCATAATTAGGAAGTTCGTCTCAAACACGTTCAATTTACGGACAGCATATCTCGTGAAATTCTTTTGAACTCTTTCGAATCTAAGCTCTTGAACACCATAAGGTGAATCCCAAATGATGGAAGAGTATTCTAAATAAGGCCTGACCAACGAACAGTAAATAGTTTTAAGACAATACACATCTCTAAAGTCTTTACTATTTCGTTTAAGAAAGCCTAACAAAGAGTTAGACTTAGCTATGGCGTAATCATATTGTAATGAGAAATTCAATTTAGTGTCAAACATGACCCCGAGATCCTTAACTTCATAAAGACGAAGAAGTTTAATATCATTAATAAAATAATCATAAAAAAGCGGTGCTGTAATGCAGTACGCTGTAAAGATCTTACATTTGGAAATATTAAGCTCTAAAGTATTATGTTTACACCATTCAGACAACCTGTATATATCTGACTGAAAACGAATGCAGTCAGGTGTATTTTTTATGCGTGCAAATGATTTTAAATCGTCCGCGAATGTTATAATCTCACAAAAATTAAATATACCGTGAACATCATTTAAAAACAAAATAAACAGCAGCGGGCCCAGATGACTACCTTGTGGAACGCCAGATGTTACTTCTATTACGCTAGATGTAAAAAGATCGACCTTTACCAATTGCCTTCTATTACTTAAATAATTGGAAAACCACATCAGCATTGAAGAGTGGAAACCCAACGATTTCAGTTTAGCCAAAAGTAAAGTGTGATGTACTCTATCAAAAACTTTAGTGAAATCAGTGTAGAGTACATCAACTTGTAAGCGATTTTCAAAACTGTTAAATATATAATTAGTTAATAAAGTTAAGTTCGTAGTACATGACCTACCACGGACAAAGCCATGCTGATTATTGGAAATAACTTCTTTAACCGCGAAAAAAAGCTTACTTACTTACTTAGATGGCGCTACAGTCCGGGGTGGACCTGGGCCTCAACCAACAAACCTCTCCAGCCAGCACGGTTACGAGCCAGCTGCCTCCAGTTGCGCACGCCAAGTTGGTTGAGGTCCCCCTCCACTTGTTTGCGCCACCTACCGCGAGGTCGTCCTTTACTGCGCCGTCCGTCCGGGGTGGATTCGAAGACTTTCTTAGCGGGAAGGTTGGGCTCCATCCGCTCTAAATGACCCAGCCATCTTAGTCGCTGTATGTGAACTCTTCTGGCTAAGTCGATGTCCTTGTACAGGCCGTATAGTTCGGCATTGTACCTTCTCCTCCACTCACCGTCTATGCAGACGGGACCAAAGATCGCTCGAAGAACTTTTCTCTCGAAATAACCAAGGGCATCCTCATCCGGTTTTTTCAAAGCCCATGCCTCTGCGCCATACAGCAGGACTGGGATGATTAATGTCTTATAAAGAGTTACCTTAGTAGTTCGAGATAGGGCTTTGCTACTCAATTGCCGTTTTAGCCCATAGAAACAACGATTGGCAAGAGTAATTCTCCGTGTGATCTCCCCACTCATGTCATTTGCGGAGCTGACCATAAAGCCTAGGTAGACAAAATCCTTTACTACCCCAAAATTGTATCTGTCTATTGTGGCGTTCTGCCCAAGACGCCGATGCTGGGTGTCCTTTTTTGTAGACAGCATATATTTTGTTTTGCTTTCATTGACCACTAGATCCATCTTTGCTGCCTCGATCTCAATACTCGTAAATGCCCCATGGACGGCCGGCTGAGTTCTTCCGATTATGTCAATGTCATCGGCATAAGCGAGTAGTTGTACAGACTTGAAGAAGATTGTACATCCGGTGTTGGCTTGTGAGTTTCGTACAATTCTCTCAAGTACTATGTTAAAGAGATCGCATGATAGCGCGTCGCCTTGTCTAAGACCTTTACTGACATCGAACGGTTTGGTGATGTTCTTACCGACTTTGATGGAGCAGCGAGAGTTCTCCATCGTCATTCGGCACAAACGGACGAGCTTGGCAGGGATGCCAAGACTAGACATGGCTCTGTATAACTCGTCTCTATACACGCTATCATAGGCAACTTTGAAATCGATGAAAAGGTGGTGCGTATCGATTATCATCGATATTCATGGGTTTTTTCCAAGATCTGCCGTAGTGTGAATATTTGGTCAATGGTGGACTTTCCAGGCCTGAAACCGCACTGATAAGGACCTATCAGGTTGTTGACGATCGGTTTTAGGCGTTCACATAGTACGGCAGACAGGATCTTATATGCTATATTTAGGAGACTTATACCTCTGTAGTTGGCGCAGTTCAGAAGGTCTCCTTTCTTCAGGATCGGGCAAATGATGCTGAGGTTCCATTCATCGGGCATACTTTCGTCCGACCAGATTTTACAGATGAGCTGGTGCATGCTCCTTACCAACTCATCTCCTCCTGCCTTGAAAAGTTCAGCGGCAAGGCCGTCGGCTCCAGCAGCTTTGTTGGATTTGAGTTTAAATATCGCTATCCTCACTTCATTCTGATCGGGTTGACGGGAATTTTGACTGCCATCGTCACTGTTGAATGGCTCATTCTGCCTCACAGCGGAATATTGTTCATCCTCGCCGTTTAGCAGTCTGCAGAAGTATTCCTTCCATATCCTCAGCACCGACTGCGATTCTACTACTATGTTGCCATTTTCGTCCCTGCAGGCTTCTGTTCTGGCTTTGAAACCCTGGCATGTTCTTTTTACCTTTTGGTAAAATTTTCGAACATTATTCCTGCAATAAAGTCTCTCAATCTCCTCGATCGAGCGCTTCTCATGCTCTTTTTTCTTTTTTCTCCTGCGCACGTAGAGCTCGTAAGCAGCTCTAGTCCTTCTATGCAGCGCCGCTTTGTACGCCTCTTGTTTTGCTGCATGTGCTTGCCGGCATTCGTTGTGGTGGGCGAGAGAAACCCAGTACATCAGAGGCGGCATCTCTGATGGCTTTTTGGCAACGCTGCCACTGGTCTTCCGCATTTGCTGCTGGCGGCATAGGACTAAGATTGAGATTAGAAGAAACACGATCGGCAAAGGTTCTGGCGGTCTCTTGCGATTGTAGCTTTTCGACATCAAATTTCCTCACAGCATTTCGTTGATTACGCTCCGTTGTGGATATCCGCATCCGTACCTTGGCTACAACTAGGTAGTGATCCGAGTCCACGTTGGCTCCTCGGAAAGTCCGGACACCCAGAATACTGGAAGAGTGCCTTGCGTCGATCGCAATGTGATCGATTTGGTTGACGATTTTTCGATCAAAGGAGAGCCATGTTCCTTTGTGAATATCGAGACGTGGGAACCGCGTACTAGCTACAACAAAGTTTCGCCCCGCCGCAAAGTCGATTAGCCTGAGTCCGTTGCCGGAAGTGTTGTCGTGCAGGCTGTGCTTTTCGACCACGCTACTAAAGACTTCCTCTCTTCCTAGCTTTGCGTTAAAGTCGCCTAGGATCATTTTAACGTCGTGGCTAGGGCATTGCTCATACGTCTTGTCCAAGAGCTGGTAGAAGTCATCCTTTGTCGCGTCGTCCTTCTCCTCGTGAGGGGCGTGAACGCATATTAGGCTAATGTTGGCAAATTTAGCCTTGATACGGATAGTCATGAGGCGCTCGTTCACATGCCGGAAACTTAAGACTTCTTGCCTAAGTCTGCCTCCAATGACAAATCCGCTCCCCAATAGACGCTGTTCTTGTCTGTAGCAATCGCCGTAGTTGATGTCGCAGTTTTTCATACTCCTTTTGCCCGGCCCATCCCATCGCACTTCTTGGATGGCGGTAATGTCTGCCTTGAGACACTCTAGGGCCTCCGCAAGTTGTTCGGCTGCACGTGGTTTATAGAGGGACCTAACATTCCATGTGCAGACACGAAGATCGTTGTCCTTTTTACGTTTGCATGGGTCGTCAACAGTAAGATCATCCGTATCCGAGGCTGTTGGTTGCTTCGTAACCAAAGGTTTTTTACGTGGTAGGGAAGTTAACCTGACGGCACAACCCCCAACCTGGAGGGCCAGATCCTTTTTTTTGTACCCCTAGGACAAGATGCCGGATACACCGATGTCAGTAACCCACTTCGGGTATATGAGCGCTGCCGTTGGCCCATTAATGGTTCATCCCCCACCATCTCTTTTTCAATACCCTGACGTAGTATTGAAAATCCTTACAGACCTCAGCTCCAAATATGTTGAAGTAGCTCCAGTAAGGTATCCGCTGGTCTGTAGACGTCACCGTTGATTCCATTGAGAGAATTCGTCCGCCGCACGTCCTCCTTCTGAGGACCTCTTGCTAGACTTCTGAGACGCATATTTCAGCCGCGAAAAAAGCTTATCTTTAACAATACTTTCAAATAATTTAGGTATTGCAGAAAGCTTTGATATAGGTCGATAGTTTTCAACTTTATGTCTCAAACCGCTTTTAAAAATTGGGGTAATAAAAGAGTATTTCCATTCGCTAAGAAAATCTCCAGTCATGAGCGACTGGTTAAAAATAATTTTAAGTGGATGAAAGAAGGAGGATATACACTTTTTCAATATTACTGCAGGGACGCCATCAGGGCCAGGGCTGCTGTTTAGTTCCAGTTTCTGTAGCGTGTTTATTACGTCTTCATCCGAGAATTGCAACACACCAATATCCAATAATTCGTTAATATTAGAGTAATGGCTCATCGTTGACTGGACTCGAGACTCATTATAAACCGACTCAAAAAAGTTGGCAAATAAGTCACAAGTTCCTTTCAAATCTGTTGAATATACATTTTCAAATTCCATAACCTTCGGCAAGCCTGAGGTATTTCTTTTTGAGTTAATGTAATTCCAAAATGATTTACCATTACTCTTTACCGAAGACTCGACGGACAAGCCGTATTGTCTATATAAAAATCGATTTAAGAACTCATATTCTTTTCGGAATCTCAAAAAAAGTTCACAATTAGAGTTCGTTTTATTCGAAATATAAGCTGAATAAGCTTTTCTTTTTACATTTCGCAAATTAACCAATCTTTTATTTGACCAAGGAATTCTAAACCTATTATTATGACGCGTTTTAGGTACAAATAACTCAAAACTAGAATTGATTTTTCCCATAAATACATCGTAATTACCTTTTATATTGGCTGTGTTCAGCAGTGCATCCCAATCAAAACTGTTTATATATAATCCGAAAGTGGTTTAACTTTAAGCTTTAATATTCTAAGTCTAATATTTAACAATATTCTTCTTTTTCTTCCTATTTCGGGGAGGTTGTGATCTGAAAACAAGAGATCATAACCCTTCCACTTCACTGCGTTTCTACTGATCCGCCTGTGGGGTTTACCTATTTAACCTCAGAAATTATCGGCAGGCCTCCCTATCACCTGGTTACTGAGTCTAATCAAATGTTGTCGTTGTCGTTGCATTTGTGTGATCCAGGCGTTTATAGGCCTGCCTCTCCTGCCTCGCGATGTCTTTGGGACGTTCATTGATATTGCCTTTTTAAGTGGCAATACCAACTGAGCCGGTCGCGCTCTATCTTGCGTAAGATGGTTTCCTTGATGTGAAGGCTTCCACGGATTTTTGAACTTCTTATTCGATCAAGATTTATCACTATTGCTGTCATGCGAAGCATCTTCATCTCAGCTGCCGTTAATTTACTCTCATACTTTTGTATTGTACATTGTCCAACATTGTGAACCATATGTGAGCGCTGGACGCACAACTGCGGTGTAGAGCCTTGTTTTCAACTTAGATGGCATTTTTCGGTCACAGAAGATGGCGGAATTTCCTCGCCACTTCAACCACCCTAGGCTTACGCGATGATTGATGTCTTCATCACATGTTGCTTTGCTATTGATCATAGATCCCAGATATTTGAACTTTTCGCACTTGGGAAGCACTGTGCCATTGAAATAAATGTCTGGAATAGGCCTGAATGGATCAGAGAACGGGAAGCACAAGTACTCCGTCTTTTTTGAACTAATGCGATACCCATTTCCCTCCAAAACGTCCACCCACACATCAAGTGCTCGCTGCAGGGATGTAGGATGATCACTTATGATAGCTCCATCATCAGCAAAGAATAATTGATGTACCGTGGGGTCCGTCACTTTACCTTCAAGCAGATAGTCAAGAACTGTAATAAAGAGCAAAGGACTTAAAACGCTTCCCTGGTGCACCCCGACTTTGATTGTGAACTCTTCGATTACTAGGTTACTCCAGCGGGGCATCTCACTATTGTCTTTGCGCTTTCGTACATGGCCATGATCATTTGTTCATAGGTTTCTGAAACCCCTCGATGTCTTAGCTCCGCCCATATCAGATTTCGTGGTTGTCATCGAATACATTTTTAAAGTCAACCAATACAATATGCAAATCCTTTAAGGAATTACGATGTTTTTCCATTATAATCCTTATACTTTGGATTGCATCTGTGGTTGATTTACCCGAGACAAACCCGCACTGATCTTCAGGTAGCCATATTATTTTTCGCAGTTGGCCACCTAATACCCGCTTAACAATCTTCATGGTGTGTGACATCAGCTTGATCGAACGGTAGTTATCACAGCTTCAGGTATCATCCTTCCCTTTGTATACAGGGAGAAGGTAACTTTCCCTCCATTGATTCGGCATTGGATCACCTGCCATAAATTGGGAGATGAGAATTCTGAGCCACCTGAACCCGATGTCGCCCATATTTTTTCAGAACTCAGAGGGTATCTCGTCTGGCCCAACCGCTTTTCGTTTCTTGAAGCATTTGGCCGCCTCACTAACTTCTCCGACTGTAATGTCGGGTATTTCTTCACTGTTAGGGGTGGCTTTTAGAAAGCATAGCCGGGGAAACTGTTCATTCACAATACTGTCGTCACCTCTGCAGAATTCTGTCGTCATCCACAAGAAGCTGGCCATGAGTATTGTTAATGAACTTTGGCGAACGAATCTCCTGAGCATGCCTCCTTGTTTGGGCGGCTATTTTGAAGATGATTGCGCTCTTGTTCATATTGTGTCTTCGCAGTATAATAGTAACATTTTAATTTACTTCACATTTTCATGCAACAGTTTGGCATGTTTAGTATATTTTTGAGAAATGACTTACACCGCCATGACTTTTACCGCCGCATATGTACCACCTTGATCAAAAAATTCCCGGAATAAAAACCGTCTGGCGCTCCCATCGTTCCGATTTGAGTTCTGTTTTCTTTGTTAAGTTGGTACATCTGTTGTTGATATTCTCTCTAAATCTTAGCGTCATAGCTTGACATTTGCAAAAGTTACGTAGCCAAGAGTACATCTATCTTTGTGTGTGTTGGCGATTTTTTACCAGACCAGAATTGTGGGCAGAAAACTCGTGGATTTTGCACCATGATAACGCACCGACGCGCAGTGCCATCATTATTCGTAATTTTTTGACGAGAAATGCAACAAATACCATCCAACAGCCACCGAATTCACCTGATTTGGCTCCCTGTGACTTCTTTCTGCTCAATCGAGTTAAAAAACCATTACGGGGAACGCGTTTCAGCAGCCGAGAGGAAGTAATGGAAAAATCGCAGGAAGCACTGATGGACATACCGAAAAGCGAATATAAAAAAAGTGTCGAAGATTGGATCAAGCGCTGGCATAAGTGTGTTGCAGTCGATGGGGATTACTTTGAAGGGGACAATATAGATTTAGATGAATAAACTTGTATTTTTAATTTTCTGAATAAATTCCGGGAACTTTTTGATCAAGGTGGTATGTATTTAGCGAATAGAAGGACTGCGTCAAAATGCACATGTCCTACCATAGCTATAAATTTGCCCCTATAGGTAGGCAAGGAAATAAACCAATTACTTACTTAGAAGGCGCTACAGTTTGGGGTGAGTCTGGGCCTCAACCAACAGGAAATTAATGTACTAAACACTGCAACCAAAAGTATGGAAAATAAATCAGTAGTTTTCAAACTTTCCGATTGTGTAGTTTAATAATGCCTGGTTTTGTCTGTTTTTTTTAATCTCTGTGTTTATTTGTTTTAATATCTTAATCCACTTAAAGAATATCGTGATAATTCTTATTGGAGATAAGGACCAATATCCTAAGGTATAAATCACCAAAGTTTTGTTAACATCTGTGATCATTCAATTATATGCATGTGGAATAGATTCTTTAGGGCATACGATATCCGTGGCGTCACAATTTTTTGGTGTTTTCTAATAGATCTCGACGCACTCAACAAAAAATAATAGGTACACATTTTTTTATATCTCGCTTAGTTTTCGAGATATCGAACTTTGAAAATTGACTTTTGACAACGGATGTTTAATGGTGGCACCACGGATATCGTAATATCCTCTTCCTCAGCATTACCACGTAACTAAGATCCAGTGGTTGGAACTTCTTATTTACAGATGGCTCCAAAAACAATGACAACACATCCTCCGCAGGTATTCAGAATAGGGTTATTACCTTCAAGCAATACCGATAACCGACTTTAATTGTATTGAGAATAGTCTCTTGCAATAAGCCCCTCATTCTTCGAATTCCAAAACTCAGTTTCGCTCCACTCAGCCCTGCGACCAGTACAAAAAAAATTCAAATCTATTCTAGTACAAATCCTTCAACATCCTTGTCTCCCTAATCAAAAAAACCCACAACCGGATGTAGAATTTCAAAACAAACCATTAATTCGACATCGAATCTCAACTCCCCCCCGTTTTTCTTTCGAAATTCGAAACCATATGTCTACGCAAAGTGCCGACAACTTAACGAAAGAGTGAGCAGCACAACCAGTCCCAATCAACAACAACAATTCTCCAACTGTCTAGCAAGTGCGAAGACGACAACGACGACGGCGAACCAACCAGTAAAATCGACACAAAAAAACTTGTAAAAGAACACTTTTTATTTCCTTCCCCATTTTTGTGTGTGCGAGCGTAGCCATTTGCGCGCAACCCGAAAAGAAAATTAAAATTCCTCAAGAAAATTTCTACACCAATCCGTAGTAAACTCCGCAACCAATAGTATAACCCAACGCCACCCTAAATTTCTTTTGCAGAACTTTTGCTCAAAGTATTTTCTTTTCTTCCAAAATTACATATTTTTTTTTTATTTCGAAAGCGAAAAAGTTTTGAAAAAAAAAAGTTTCTCCACGTCGTCGTCTCGTCCGAACCGAAGAAATAAAGAAAAAAGAAAAAAGAAACTATTCGAATGCGCAAAATTTATCCAAAATAAGTGTTGTTAAAAAATTGATAAAGGTAATGAAAATTTTGTAAAAGAAAATACATATATCCAAGGCGATATTTCATAAAAAAAGAAAAAGAAAATCTTAACGAAAACGTGTTGAAAGTTAAAGAATTAAATATTGTGTGTCTGACTTTAGTTTTATTTGTCTCCAAACGCAATTGCATTACGACCAAAAAAAAGAAAAAAGGAATAACGAGACGATTAAGAATTTAATAAGAATTTTTAATTTGATAATATTTTTGCAGCAAAAGAGAATGGAAGAGTGAAAAACTGTCGTCTTCTGCCTGCCTGCCTACGCCGCATTTAGCCTCACTATCGCAGCGCACAACGAGGTGGTCTATTACTATCTAAAGTGCATAGTGCCACGGGGGGTGGTGGACAGATGATGATAGATTTTCCTCTTCCTGGAATCGAAATTCTGTAAAAAAAAAAAAAATGCATTTTTCGATTTTTCGAAATTCATATGATTTCAGAAGCAAAGATCAGCTGGTTTCCCTGCTGGTACTGGCTGGGCGCAACTCGTTTTCTTTTTTTTTCTTTTTTTTGTTGGTGTGATTGCAGCGAATTCCTATTGAAATTCCCCCGGCGAATTTCGGCAAATCTCATAAAAAAGCGAAAAACAAACTAAAATACAAAAACAAACGAGAAAAAGAAAAAAAGAATTTCCGGCGAATTGAAAGTGGTGTCTGTCTTCTTCGCCTTTTGTTGCTGCTGTTGTCTCGCCGCGATTTTTTTGTTAAATTTTATTTTTTTTTATAAATTTATTGTTGGCCGAGAAGGTTTTCCACGAAAAACAAGGTAATTTTCTATTCAAATAGCCGTCTCTCTATAATCAGTTTGATAGTGTTGTGGGTACTTAGATGGTGAAGGGGGGGTACGTGGCGCGCCCTAGTTTCTTGCTGTCGAATTTTTTTTAGCTAAAAGGAGGCTTTTTGATATGCTTCCGTGGCCGACATTTTCTTGTTCTCTATTCGGCGCTGAAAATGGGGGGACGCCTCCTCCTCCCTATTGAGTTTGCCATACGACGACATTCCTATGTAATTTGATGGCGCATCCGATATACATATGTACACATGTATGTACGCCTTATCGGTAGGTGATATAATTTCCATGTTTTGCTTCTGGAAATGCACTGGAGTGGAGCCTACAGCATTGCCAGTTGTGTGCGAAAAGTGCAGATAGTATTCTTTTGGGCGGTATACTCTGCTTACTATCCCGCTTTGGTACAATGAATGAAAGAATTAGGTAAATTGCGACTTGGATGAGCAATTTTGTACCTCCTGCTGCTATCGGAGGTTATTCTGGGACTGGAGCACCTTGTTCGCTTACTTTACTACTTAGGTCCTGTATCTACTTATGGGGTTTTAGGGTATCTAACACGCATGCGCACCATCGTACTCGCTTAATAGCGATGTACCTCAATTCTGTCCAGTTTTTTTCCCAACTGCCGTGTCTCTAGGTTAGATTAGGTTAGGTTGAAGTGGCTGCCGGCTTACGTCAACGCACATAGACCAAGGAAGGTCCGTTGTGGTCATGAAGGATCATTGCCTCCCCACCCTTTTAGAACCAAACTGCCGTGCCTCTAGGGCGAGAGGGTTCCAGATTCAATGCTCAAGAAATATGTTGATTCTCGAGGAAATTCGAAGTGGTCTTCGCCTAGAATGGAGAAAGAAATGTCTCAATACATAATCCAATGCACAAATCTGGTACTCAGATGGCTCCAAATTGGAAAATAGCATAACCGAAGCTGGGTTCTATGGTTGTTGTTGTATCAGCTACGGTTTCTAGGCTCAGGGATCGAACCAGGGCTATTACTTAGTTGGCGCTACAATGCGGGGTAGACCTGGGCCTCAACCAACAAACCTCTCCAGCCAGCCAAGTTATGAGTCAGTTGCCTTCAGTTGCCCACACCAAGCTGGTTGTGGTCCCCCTCCACTTGTTTGCACCACGAGATCGTCCTCTACTGCGCCGTCCATCCCGCGTGGATTCGAAGACTTTCTTAGCTGGAAAATTTGCCCCATCCGCTCTACGTGACCCAGTCATCTTAGTCGCTGTATGTAAATTTTTCTGGCTAAGTGGATGTCCTTGACTATAGGTCGTTCCCAAAGTGCATCGGAGCGGGGCGCAAGGCGGTTGGTTTTGCTGGGCAGTTGAAAAGATGTTTGGTGTTGTGCGGCCCATTTCCACAGGCAGCGCATTTATCTTCTATAGACGGAACTGTTTAGTAAGCTGCACCAACCTGAGCACTAACCTAGGCGAACCCCACAGGCGGATCAGTAGAAATGGGGTGAAGTGGGCGGGTTATGATCCCTTTCGGATCATAACCTCGCTGATAAAAGAAAGAAGAAGAAGAAGAACCAACCTGAGCGTAGCTGAACTAGGGTGGTCCTTGTTCTCCGTGCCAGATTATGTATGTACGTTCTTCGTCTGCGAAGGGTATTGGGCGGCCTACGAGGACCACGTTGGGGCACAGATTCTCCATAGAGCGGGACACAGTCTTGTGATGATCTGCCTGTCGATCCTGGTACACTGCGTGTAGGCATCAAGGTCATGTTTGTAGATTTGGAACCCTTTGCGAATGGAACGGGGTGGTTGCGGTACCGTCGTCAACGGATGATTAGGGTGGTCTTGAAGGTGACAGGCTAGAAAGAACTGCTTGGAGAGCAGTCCCTTACTGAAAGCAACTTCCTCTCGGCATGGATGTGATCTACATATGTACATGTGACATCCGGTGATGGTCTCCATGGCCGTATTATGGCAGGCAGGCTTCAAGATCCTGCCAGTCTGTCACTCAGCTATGTTGTCTTAATGGGTACCGCATAGTTCAGCAGGGAGCGACAGATTGCCTTGTATGTGGCGAGTAGCGTCTCTTTTTCCATCTCCCAGGAGGATCCCGCTAAGGAATTATTAAGTACATTGTTTCGAGGTCTTAGTCGGCTTCTGTTGTTTAGCACATGCGCGAAAGTGACGCCAAGAAGTCTTGGTTGGACCGTATATCCCTTATCCAGAACGTGAAGAGTTTGCCTGAGGATTTCTCGTTCGACAGTTGTAAGTTGCGATCTCTGAAAAATCCGTCCAGGACAGAGAGATAGAAGTTGAGCGCAGTGCATAGTGTTGGCATGGTGGGCCCTGTTGTAAGGACCGTACAGTCGGCATATGAAACAATATTGATTCCGTCCGGGCGGTTCTATAGTCTCAATTTCCAGCGTGCGGTAGATAGATAGAATTATTCACATCTCAGCAGATAGCTGAGATTTACATATCCAAGGTGAATTTCTCCACCAGTGGATTAGGCTCTGATGGAGCATAGTCCTGGTTCTATAGGTCACATGAATAATTTTATTAGTTCTACGAACTTTGGTAAATCACCTACCATCTTCCAATCCTGTCATTCCCGAATACATAGGGAATGCCAGGGGAGGAACACTAACGGAACCCGTATCTATATATATTCGGGCAGTCAAGGAGCACTAAAAACCCTTGGGGAGGGTTAAACTTCGTATGCGACTGTACGACCTCCTGGATAGCCTCGTGTCCACAAACCACGTCACCACAATTTGGATCCCTGAGCACGAAGGGCACCTTGAGGGATACGAACGAGCAGACTGTCTGGTGAGGAGAGCCGATGGGAGCCCATTCGTCGGACCTAAGCCCTGCTTAGGGATACCTCCCAGTGGTATTCAATCCACGATTTCACAATGGGAAGCTAAAGGACTCGCCGAACACTGGTCCAATCAAAGGGGGGCCTAAGACAAGCGAAAAGGTTCACAAATCAAAAAAAAATATATACCACATTATGTAGAACAAGTAAACTACCTGAACTCAGCAAAGACGATCTGTGAACTCAGGCTACATAGCCAGGCATTGTCCACTAAGGTACCATCTGGGTCTATGCATCTGTGGTGAACAAAGAGAAACCCGAACACATCATTTCCGAATGTCCAGGAGCCACAAAGAAACGTTTACTCCATCTATCGCCGGTTTTGCTGGGCCCAGCGGGAAGCTGGAACCCTAGATATGGTTGAGATTTATCAAATGCCTCAATTTTGCTTCTGGTTAACCATAGATCTTACAGGTCACAGTGCGCTTGGGCCCCAAACATCGTATCGTATCATACCTTTAGGGTAAGTGGATTTCGTTTCGCCTTGCCATGCAATCGTCACCCTTTCGGGGAGTGACCAATCCATTGCCACTTTTTCTGTTGAATAATCGCATCTATACGTTCCTAGCCCATTCTCTCATATAGTTGTTCATTTCAGATACGATTTAGTCAGCACTCGCAATATGTTTCTGAAACAACGATTGACAAAAGTTTGCAGCTTTCTTGTGGCAACTGTGTTAACCTTCCAAGCACTGGTAACCACTAGAAATAGTAGTGGCGACAGTATACACACTTGTCGGACTCTGCTCTAAATTTAAAATTGATCTGACACCCTACTTCTATTTAGCACGCGACATTTTGCGCCTTCACAGCTGCTTCCTTTGGTCAAACAGACGAACCCCACAATAGAAATACAGAGATGGGGGAGGGTTATGATCGCTTGAGTTCAGACCATAAACTCTTCGAAATAGAAAGAAAAACAATAGCCACAAGTTTTTTTTGGGAATGCCATACCAAGCTGCCGAAATGAGGTTCCTTCGCGGTGTGGCTAGAATAATTCGTAGGGATCGAGTGCGCAACACCAGAGTACGCGAGGCGCTCAATGTTGAGCAGCTACTTCTCCGAACGGAACGAGCTATGCTTCGATAGTTTGGTCACGTAGTGCGTATGCCCCCAGACCGGCTTCCAAGACGTGCCATGGTGGCCGTGCCATAAGGTAGCCGACCCTCGCGGTACGCCTAGAAATAGATGGTTGGACCAAGTCCGACATCTCTTCTGGAGCCGTCTAGGGATTGCTCCTGATGAGTTGGATTCAATGGCGGAGGATCGAGTAGGATGGAGAGTTCTCAGTGGCTCAGGATACCAAACTTACTCCAAACACTATCGAAAGTAGGTGTAGCAGATACCTGTACTCAATGCATTGTTAGATTATGATCTGAAGAATAGATATGGTCGACGTAGAATGATCCGAATGGGAAATCAGTTTTCCGAATGTTCTTTAATGCGTTCGAGAGTAATTTTTTAGCACGTGCACTCAGCTAAGTTACCTTTCTATGGAAACTTGACAATCATTCCCTTTTGCCATTCATCAAGAGAAGTGTCCCAATTCCTTTTTATAAGTGGATGTAGAAGGTCTGTCGAGATTGTTGCTGAAACTTTGAACAATTCTCTATTTCCTTTGAGCGCTTTAATCGCAACCGTTATGCCTTCTTTACTGGGGGCGCAATGCCTCGGTAATTGAGGACAACGGATAGCTCGTTTTGATTTTGAGGTATTTGATATTTGTATCCATAATTTGTTTTAAAATTGAAAAATGTTCTCTCTATCTCTAAGCTGTTCCTCATTCAAGACAAGTAGAGAACCGTTTAAACTTTTCATCTGGTGTCGCCTAGAAACTTGAAATAATCCATTTTGGATCTAATGACGGAAGCTCGCACTCTTCTATCTGATATGATTCCTCGCAGCTTACGATCATTGCCCGAAGGTCTCTATAATATGATGTTGTGTCGCAAAGTCTGCTCTTTCCATGGCTTTATAAGGTACAGACGTAACGTACAGTGGATCTTGAGGAGACCAATAAGCATTCGAAGGTTGCTTCTTGGGCTGATACAGGTATTGATCTTCTTTGATTAAAATTTCTTATGAGTGCCTTTACTTGTCTTATTTCTGGGATTTCCCGCAGAAGTGTTTCAATCCTCGCATGAATGGAGCTGACTCCCCACTTTTTCGTCACCCGAAGTGACCTGTACAACGTATTCTTATACTTTTGTCTAGATTGTTGAAAATGTGCAGGCGCTCCCATATAATCTGTATAGATGTGTGATCTCATGTGACCTCAACACTTTGATGGCAACATGTCTGCCTGATCTAATCAGCACGCTTTGCTTGCGATAGTTTCTGCTTATCGTGTTAATTTCCATCTAGTGTGTTTGGTTCTTGGTCCGAGTGAGTACATATTTCCAACCCCAATACACTCATATGTCCTCGATCGGTCTGTATACATTACACGAAGTGGTCGCTTTGGTGACCTGGTTTGGTTTCCTAGTCGATTGTTTTTCGTGCTAAAATTTCTTAACGAAACAATATATCTTGATTCTGGTCCCTGATCCCGATGCTTTTCTCTATCCCTATGCTTTTCTCTATCCCTATGCTCCTTTGTGATTCTCATGATTGTTTCTCTTGCTGCTTTCCCAATTACAAGGTGTACAGGAGAAGGATTGACGATTACTTCCATCACCGCTGTAAAACATGATTTCATATACTGGTACAAGCAGCTCTAGTTTAATTTATCAAGGCTCTTCTTCGTTGTGTAAGCTTCGTTCTTTTGACGACCCAGCACGCGTCATAATATAAGCACAACTCTGGAGGGTAAATAGACATTCTTCTCAGCAGTAAAAGATGATTATTTCAGCCCGTAAGGCTCGAGCTAGGACGTGAAAGCCCCATAAAGAAAGGCTTTTTGCTTTGACCAGTGTGATATTCTTACCTAGTAACCCCACTAACTACCATCTTCTCCTCGCAGAAACGTCGCTAAGCATTCCATCGCAAGGTGGGCATTATTACATTTTACAGCACTGCATTTCTCCTGATTGTTGTAGTTTTCCCTGTTTCTATTCCCATTCATTCGCTGAATTTCTTTAAGGACGTATGCTGCAGTATCTCTTATCGTATCACATTAGACGATGACAAAGCTTGATCGAATAAGAAGTTCGAAGATCCGTGGAAGCTTTCACATCAAGGAAACCATCGTACAAAAAATAGAGCGTGACCGGCTCAGTTGGTATTGCCACGTTCAAAGAAGAGATCATTTGAACCCTGTTAAAAAGGCAATATCAATGCACGTTCCAAAGACATCGCGATGTAGGAAAGGCAGGCCTATAAACGCCTGGATCAGACAAATGCGACGACATCGGCATTTCATTGGCCTCAGTAACCGAGTGATCCAAAATCGGCAGGCCTGCCGATATTTTCTGAGGTCAAATAGGCGAACCCCACAGGTGGATCAGTAGAAATGCGGTGAAGTGGGAGGGTTATGATCCCTTGTTTTCGGATCATAGCCTCGCTGATAAAAAGGAAGAAGAAGATTAGACGATAGCAGATGATTCACTATATTTTCGGCGGAAAAGATGTGTCCAATTGATTCTTCGAAGCTTCTATGGTCTCTCTCCGTCTCTGCCACTTTGCAATTTGGACAGATTGGGGGACATCATGTTCCAGCCTATGAAGGTACGATCGATAGCACCCGTGTCATATTAGCAGCTGACTAAGTTAGAAGAGTGGGCGCCGTAGCGCAGTGGTTAATGAGTCGAACCACTGCGCGTGAGGTTCCATCCCGAATCCCGGAAAACACCAAAAAGTTTTTCCATGGTCCCACCTCTCGCGAACGTTTGACAAACATGTTGTCATGAGAAAGCTCTTCAAAAACAAAATAAAAATTGCCCTTCGGAACAAAAATGTATGTCCCTTCCATTCATGCAAAGAATATAACTCACACAACACGAGTGGTTGCGAGAACTTAGGCATAGGCCCTTCATGGGCTTCTTCTTCTTCCTCTTCCTATTTCGGCGAGGTTATGATTCCAAAAGAAGGGATCATCACCCTCCCACTTCACCGCATTTCTACTGATCCGCCTGTGGTGTTTGCCTATTTGACCTCAGAAAAGATCGGCAAGCCTTTCGATTTTGGATGACTTCGTTACTGAGGCCAATCAAATGCTAGTGTCGTTGCATTTGTATGATCCAGGCGTTTATAGGCCTGCCTCGCGATATCTTTGGAACGTTCATTCATATTGCGTTTTTAACATGGTTCAAATGAACGTGGCAATACCGGCTGAGCCGGTCGCACTTTATCTTTCGTAAGATGGTTTCCTTGACGTGAAGACTTCCACGGATCTTGGAACTTCTTATTCGATCAAGCTTCATCTCAGCTGCCGTTAATTTTCTCATACTTTTTCTACATCGCATCGTTCAACATTGTGATCCGTATGTGAGCGCTCTTGCCCCAATTATATAAGTTAGAAGTCAACTTTCCCGTAAAGCACTTCTCTCATTCGACTGGTTCGTTTATGCCGTGAGTTCTTTAAGCCTTTTTGGACATACATATCAACAAAGCGTCATCAGTTTTCTTCAATTTCTTTGCGAGAACACTTATCGCTTCATCTGACAACGTCCTGAAAGCATTGCAATACAGATCAACTTCCTAACGTACGTTTTCGTTTTCAGCGCTCTTGCCCACATCGTTGCCTTGCCAAAATTGATTGCACCACTTTCGATAGAAGAAGCCTTCTGCTTTTTTTGGGTCCTCCGTCATTGATCTTCTTCCTTTTATCAGCGAGGCCATGATCCGAAAACAAGGGATCACAACCCTCCCACTTCACCGCATTTCTACTGATCCGCCTGTGGGGTTAGCCTCCTCCTCCGTCGTTGATCATTACCCTTGATATCGCTGCATCATACGAGTTACCTTACCGTATGATGTTCTATATCTCTGAACTTGAGCCTCGTGCCAATCACCCCTCCACGTTATCTGTTGGCCAGTTTTGTTATGGTTGTTTAGTTAGGATCGGCCCTCAATGAGGATCTACTTAGACCAGAAATAGGTCCATTGTACTTGTAATGTGTAAGCTGGATGGGTCCCCCACTTACTCTAGGAACCATTTGCTTCGTTGTATGAAGGAGTTGATTTTACCCGTTCAGGCGTTGCTGAGATCATTTAGATCATTGAAGAGTATCCACCTAAGGTGGCCTTCCTAATGTTGGTGAGAGCAGAACAAGCGCATAGGAGATGACTGATGGTCTCTTCTTCCCCTTCATCCTTACAGCTTCGGCAGAAGTTATTATAGGGGATGTCTTGTCTTTGGGCATGTCTTCCTATGACGCAGTGTCCGGTGAGAAGGTTTATTCTTTTGGAGGGGGTTCCTCTCTGGTTTTTCAGGAGTCCGGTGGACCTAGATTTGTGTTGGCCAAACTTAGCTGGCGGTGTTGCATTGGCCTAGATGTTACCAACGATTGTTGACCGATTAACATAAGGCGTTGCCGCCTTGATACAGTGACTTGGTACCCAGCAAAGGGTGAGGTTGTACTGTCCAGCTATATCGTTAAGAGATACGTGGCAGTCTTTTACTGCCTTAGTTCTCGTAGTGCTGGATGCGAGGGATTTGATGGCTGTCTGACTGTCGACGTAAATAACAATATCCGATGTTGATAGTATATTAGCAGCTAGCCAGTCAGCAGCTTCAGTTTTGTTATGATTATCTCTAATCTTTTCCTGCTGGTGACACACTGCTTCCGTATTTTGTTCAACTAGGTCTATCCTGACATCCTACGCAAATGTCCTCTATTTCTTGCAAGTTGTTGTTGTTGTTGTAGCAACTATGTTGATTCTTATGGGTCAAACATTAAGGTGGTGTAAGTGGGTTGTCATCAGTATAGTCGAGGCCCAAGAAAGCTTCAACTGGGTGAGTCCATAAGGATCTTGGTGTAAGTGTTGTGGGGTGCCGCGGACAGCTGAACAAATGGGCGGTGTTATGTGGCGACGAGCCGCAGTCTGGGCATTGATCAATGATACTGTCGCGTAAGTGGTGCATATAATTGTTCAGCATGGAGCTCCAGCCGGATCGCAATTGAGCAAGTGTGGATATGCTACGTCTAGGGAGATGTTCTTCACTATGTGGAGGACGCCCACCTAGCACGATGTTAATTTGGCGGCTATCAAGCGCAATTCGGACAGCGTGTTGGTAGATAGTGTTCAAAGCCAATTTGTGACACGCTTGAACGAGTGATGTATGGGTTATAAACCTATTAACCTCTTCACGGTATGAACGGATGTCAGATCGAATATGCCTCGGAAGTGTAGGGAGGCTGAGTAGATCTCTGTTCGGGTGATCGGGACGGTTGCAAGCCAATAAGAACTGTTTCGATAGAAGTTCGTTATGCTCTTTGACTTTGAGCAACTTTGTTTCCTGATGAAGGAGACCTTCATGGGACATACGGTGACAGCCTGTGATAATGCGTAGAGCAGCATTCTGGCTTATTTGGAGTTTATGCCATTGAGTATCACTGAGGCGTGGGGTCCAGATTGGTGCCGCATAGTTGAGAACCGATCTTCCGATTGCTTGATATGTGGTGAGGAGAGTTTCTTTGTCTTTCCCCCATGTGCTACCAGCCAGGGATTTTAAGACCTTATTGATTATATACATGACTCGTTCGTTGATATTTCTTGAATGACTAGAGAAAGTCAGTAGATTGTCAAATGTGACTCCTAGAATCTTTGGGTGGTTGGTTGTCGAGATCGCCCTGCCCTGCCATGTATCTCAATGTCGAGTTGTAGGTTTACCTTTTGGTCCAGGTGGTGAATAGGGTGCATGAGGATTTTGCTGGGGACAGTTTGAGTGTTTGCAGTTGTCGATCATTTCAGTTGCAGTTTTACCAACAATCTGAGGCGGACCTACCCCCTAAGCACGTCTAGCCACTACAATGCCTTTCCAACTGTCTTGACTTTCATACGCCAAGTTAGTTGAGTTCCCCTTTCACTATGCCTCTTCATCCGCCCACCTTAAGCTCTAAGTTCGTACTTTCTTAGCCGAGTCAATGTTGCTGTGCAGTCCGTAAAGTTCGTGGTTGAATCGTTTCTTCTATGCATCGTCAATGCTGATAGAACGATAGGATTTCGAATTGTTAACGTAAGCTTCGCACTATTTTTTTCAGCACCAAATTGAAAAAGCTGCAGGACTGCGATTTGCTCTATCTGCGGAATCTTGTGGTTATGGTCTGGATTATGACTTCCTACATTGACCTAGTTATCGTGCATAATCAACTAGGCTTAGCACGTGGGTGTCGACTTGATGGACTTAGGTATTTTCCATCATTTGGCGTAAACCGAAGATTTAAGTAGTTTTGTGGACAAGTCATTAAGAGTGCCTGCGTTGTTCTTTCGTTTCTTTATAGCTAAGTCTGCCTTACCCATGCCGGCTATCGAGAACTAGGTTCCCTGTAATGCAAAGCCTCTATTTCATGTTGCATTGTTTGACTCATAAAATGCGGCGGCGCACTTCTTCGACATATTTGAGTTGAGAAACAGGGTAACCCTTCTCCTTTCGAAACATTTGGCTCCATTGGACTGCCATTTCTGTCGCTGTCCTCCGCTGTGTGCACTCATCGTCATATCACTGTTAGCACAAAGTGCTCTCAACTACTTTTTTCATAATGGTTCGACATTGGATCCATTGCTCATTGGCATTTTTGACTGGTGATCATCTGCTCTCTTTAGGCACCGGACTGAGGAGCTTAATCTTGAAGCTTATTTTCAAGACGGAGCCTCATTTTCTCCCCTCAGAGACTCGAGATCTTTCTGCATCGTTTACCACTACAAATCAAATTTCAAGCGGGCAGCAGTGCGCTTTCGCTCACTAACGTAGGTCTCTTCAAAACTCGTAATGTGGGGCATAGCTCCATTCTTAGGGAATCATATCATTGGTGCCTCAGACTTTGTCACACCATGAGAAGTAACGTATCATGTTAGGGAGGATTGGCAAGGAAGGCAGTCTCTATCCACAACGAGATTGCAATAAATACAGATGATTGTAAGACCAGAGAGGGCACAGGGTCAGGTATATGCTCGAGAGATATTAACCTTCAGGTGGCTCTGAGACTTCCGGACACATGCAATGATTCTAGCTGTACTCAAAGCTGCGGAATTACTTGAGATGGGATCAATATCCAATAAGAATATCGCCATCTATTATATGTTGCCAGTCAGGCTATGCTAAAGGCTCTAGAGTCTGAAATCGTTAAGATGTACTAATCCACAGATTTCTACCACTTTTCCCGCGATCCTGCCGTTAGGTATTACTTCGCGGGGCTGGTAAGCACAAGCTATTCCTCTTGTATGAGCTGTTGCTGCTTCTGCTGCTTTGTGAATTTTCTTGATTCTCCACAGCTCAATTTGCACATTTGCTATGTATGCGCCAATCTCTGTCCAACTCTCTTCTGATAACAGCATGTGTTCGATTATAGACGATGGGCTAGATAGATATAATAGTGAGGTGCAAGTGCACTGCAACCTTTAAAAGATATATTGTGCCCCCCATACTACAGATCTAGCCGATGATATATTTCTGATAGGAGGTAGGCACCTATGTGATTTCTTCTTCAGTGCTTCGCTTTCCATAAGAAGGTGCGCTGGTGTTTCTGCGAAGTCGCTGCAGAATCGGCAGGGTCCATCTCACTCTTCTCAGTTTCCTAAGGTGCTCCTTGAGTCTGCAGTGACCCGTTAACATGCCCGCCAATATGTGAAGTCGATTCTTACTAACTCTTAGGCAGGTTCTGCTTCTTTTCTGGTTGTATTTCCCCAGAAGTTATTTTGCCTGTCTTATTTGGAGGATATCGTCCCAATGTTTGGCCCAATTGTTCTCTTCCTCTTTCCTTAAGTCTTCCCATATTTTGTGGGATCCTATCCCACAAAAGGGTTCTAGCCCAAGGAACGGCGTGTCTGATCTCTTTCTAGCTAGTTCATCAGCTGCTCCGTTCTCCTCCACTCCTACATGTCCTGGTACCTAGTAGAAAGGCAATCCCATATCAGTTTGGTTCTGATCTCGTGCGAGGTCAGCGCTTTAAAAGCGGCTTGGCTGTCTGACAGTATTGCGATGTCCTGCCCGCAATATTTCCTGTCTAGGTTAAACTGCGCGCATCTTTCAATCGCGTGAACTTCTTCTGGAAATATACTGGGGGAATATTCCCAATGATTCTGAGTATCTAGTCCCGGACCCGTTCACTCCTGCCTCAGTGCCAGTAGATGTTTTCGATCCGTCTGTGTACCATTTATTTGTGTGTTGTTTGAATTGGTATTTATCGGATTCGCTGGTCCAGTCTCTTTTGTTGCTCAACTTTGAGTCAAATTTCCTTTAGAAGCAGTATTTCTTGACTATATCGTCTTTGAGCCAGTCCAGATGCGGCACCGATTTGGATAGGGTTACTCGCTCTTTGTTTGCGATGCATATTCCTTTCCCGATGCCCTCGTTGCTGATTCTCAATATGGTCTCCTTGGCGATTCTCTCTAGCACTATGTGTTGTCGAGGTATACCTACGATCACTTCTAGTGTTGCTGTGGGACAGGTTCGCATGGCTCCATATGTATATGTTATGCATATGCAGGCTATTCTTTGCACTTTGTTGAGGGATGTCCTCGTCGTGGTTAGCCTAGTTCTGTTAACCCATGCCACTGCCCCGTAAGTGTTGATGGGTCTTACTATCATCAGGTACATCCACCTAAGTGTGGCTGGGCTGTATCCCCAGGTTTTTCCTAAAATGTTCCTACACATCATAAGTGCTCTGATGGCTTTGGTTACCATAGCTTCTACATGTTCTCTCCAGAGGAGTTTGCTGTCTAGTGTTAGACCTAGGCACTAGTCGACGGGCTATATAATGCTGTTGTCCAATGTGAGAACGAACTGCAGTGGAATATTGCGTGCTCCGTTGTTTCTTCTTCTTCTGGACATTCAGGGCTATCCAAATAATAACAGTGTAAGGTGATAGTAACAGTCTTCGTGTTCGCGACTTGTCCAAACATCGAGATTCTTGGTATAAGTTTGTAGGTCCATCTGCCTTTTGTGTCACTGTCCTATCTGTTCTGCCAGCTCGCTAGTGATGTTGACCTTTCTTTTTCTTTTATTGCTCTCGCTGCAGCCGCATCTTGGGGATGGGGGAGTCTCCTTATATAGATTCGCAGCATCCCATCTGCGAGAATGTCGATGGAGACCAATCGGCTTTGTAAAGCTCTACGACCAAGGAATAGTGTGCACAAAAAGAATATTCAAAGCGTACATAGCATCATAAAGCAGTAGGACATTTGCTAAGATGGTGTATTAGGGTTTCTGTCTCTCAGTCACATCCTTGCCACTACGACAATATGTCTCATGAGGAATACCTAGTTGCATGATCTCCGATTGTACTTTCGTCAAATTAGCGTTAAAGAGTGAAGCCACATCTGGGCAGTTTGTCTCAAATGTGATACTGATATATATACAGTCTTATCAGTGCTTGGCATGTCTCTCCCTCTGAAGGAGTGTTAAATGCCTATTTAGGGTCCTAATACCATTCACGTTTCGAACTAAAATTTCAAACGATTTTGACTATGTGCTGTTATGATCAAGATCTCATTCACCTAAACTAGGCAAAAAGAAATTAGTCACATTGACGAGCAAAACCAATTTCACGCCCAGTTCGTCAACCATAATACCAAGCGACTCGCAGCCAAACAAATTCTAATTCGCTGGGATATCAGTTCGACTCACAAATGGTAAGAGCACCCTAAATATGCAAATAGTGTCCAAAAACCACTTAGTTGCCCTGTTCTTCTCTGCCCATTCTTAAAGGTAAAGGTCATGTCTTTTCAGTCCATCACTGAAGTTTACAAATCTTTAAAGCTTTTGCAACTGGCAACGCTGAGAATAACCCCCCTATGTGGTGTGTATGGCCGGTATTTTCGTGCGCGAAATGAATTCGATTTTTCTTTTCTTTTCATTCTACTCGCACTCTATTCCTGAGTGTTCTCTGTGCGGTGGTGCGCTCGACGTCATAGTTTGATGACCTGTTCTCGCAACGACGACGACGACGCTCGTGGTCTTCAGATTACAGTATTTTTTTTTATATTATCGCTTCCTTTCGCTGATTCTCCTCTGTTTTCCGCAAGCAGAACACGAACATCATATGTTTTCTAAATGAATGTTCAGTGAAGAGTACACTCCATAACTCCTTCACCTGATTATGCCATTCAAACTGTTGTAGAGTAGAGTGCCCACCCTGTACTACTCGGTATCTGTATAGATCCATCTTATTTCGATTGTAATCCACATTCGAACATTTCAACATATGTACTCGTCGTATACGAGTATTTTGTCATCGTGTCGTTTCGTTTATAATAAAATTTTTCTTTTGTAAATCACGATTGAATAATGGCGTAGCCAAGAAATATTGGATTGTGGAGTTACAACTGCTGCTGCTGGTTGGATGGTGACAATGTGGGTTAGAAATGCTACTTGTGGGTGTGGGTTTTTTTTTTTTTTTTACTTATTCTCCACCCGGTTTTACTACTACTACTACTACTATGACTACGAGTGGAGTTGCTATCATATACTTAAGTGCATTAAAGATTTTTCGTTTGGGTAATTTGGGAGTGACGTCACCATCACCATCGTTTGCCGGTTGGGTGTGTTCATCGAATTAGCTGAGAATTATTTTAATAATTAGGTGAATATGCGCGACGCAGTAAATTGAGTTCAGCTGCTGCCGCCCTCCCCTAAAAGAAAACAGCAATTCTGATGCGTAATAAGCAATTTTGTAGGCTCACACCACCTACGTGCGGCGAATTTTCTTTACTTTTCCTCGAATAATTTATTATATTTTCCTGTTGTTGGGTGTGGATGTACTGAGTTATTCCCCAAACTAATGCGAAGGACACCCTTGTTATTTGGTTTCTTAGAAATTTTCTTTTGGAACTGCGTGGACAGTCTCTCTCACTCTTTCTATCCCGCAGAGAGCTAGCATCGCCATTAACTGGAGGGAAGGCAATAGTAAAGGATTTCTTCTACTTAATGCTATTTTTGGATGAAAATTCCATTCATAGGGTGGTTGCTTTGCAGTGAAGTTAGGAGAATATTTCTTCAACGGATGGCTTTATTTTTTTTTTCTTGGGAATACGTAGTCTGAAGTATCAGGAAGCTAAACTGGCTGTCCACAGTATCTGTTATCAATATTCGCATTTACCTAGTCAAGCACGTCTTGGGGAAAGGGAAAGCACCTTATGATGACTGAGTACATCCTGAGTCCAAGAATTAGAAGGAAAGTAGGCAACGCCCTGGTGAACAGCCTTAGAAAAAGCTATAAATCGCGATTGTCTAAGCAAAGTCCAGCATACAGCTTGTCTTTGCATAAGCGGAGCACTACGTACAACTCCCTCTACGACACTGGACATCATGGTTCATCTGATATCCCTTGAGATATTTAGCAAACGGCCGCGATTGCAGCCGTTCGCCTTGATACTACCTAACAGTGGTCAAGAAAAGAATTTCCATTCTGAATAAATTCAAAATCTCCCGAAACCATGGACTTCGTCATTCCACGTCTAAATTTTGACAAGAACTTCCTCGTGAACAATAACTTTTGGAATGACGATGCATTATTAGAAGATGAGTCGATTCACTTTATACTTCCTCCTATTTCGGCGAGCTTATGATCCGAAAACAAGAGATCATATCCCTCCCACTTCACTGCATTTCTACTGATCCGCCTGTGGGGTTCGCCTATACGGACAGTTCAAAACCAAGAACAAAGTTGGTGGCGGTGTTTTCTCTAACAAGCTTACTCTTAAGCTCTCCTTTCGTCTACCAAATCATTGTCGCGTGTTCCAGACCAAAATAAAACTCAAAATGGTTTAACGAGTAGGAAGAGAGAAACTTTTTCCTATGGTCCACGTGGTATCACCTATTTCTGGTCTAAGAGTGTTGGCGTTTCTAAACTGGTAGTCACTTTAAGCTAACCTAGGCAACATCCTCCTTGCTGGTGTCAGAGTACTGACAACCCATCACGCTCCTCCGACAAAACAAAGTGTCGCAAAGAACTTTGTGCATCATGGGCAGAATCTGAAGAGTAAACGTTGAATCGTCTAACAGATACTTGCTTTCCTCGCTGCACGCCTGTCTCTAATGAAAAACCTGCTCCAAAGTAAGTTGCAAGTCAATTGTCTTCTAGTATCAATCAATGAGCAGAGGCCAAGGTAATTCAAATCTGAACTTTAAAGCCGTGAACTGCTATCACCTATTACAACGCGATCATATGGCTCTACGGTATGATGAAATCCTTCATCTAGGGCATTATGTAGCTGTTGGGTATTTAATAGTAGCCAGCCACTAGTACGGACCCCAAGTCGTAGCTGATTTTGTCTCCAATTTTGGTGTAAGGGGGCTGCAGCCGGATTAAAACCTAAGGTGATCTCCACGACTACTGCTCGCTTAACCCTATTTAGCAATCTCCAGTCGTCCACTCTTAGCCCTGCATTTTGGCCTTTGATTAGGCACAGAATACGCTCGTTCGTATCCTTGCCAGGAAAGTACCCGACAAAAATTTTTGGACGCGTAACTTTTCCCTCGTCCACAGCTTTCAGCTGAACATCTTTCCACGGCACTGTCGCCTTGAGCCAGTCTGATGTTGCTCTATTTTTGCAGCTGAAAAGAAGCCAACTGGGTTCGGTGTAGCCTAGAAACTGAGGTTTCGTGGAACTCTCCCTTTGCTGCCGCATGATGTCCAGTAGATTATCCTGTACCCGTCTGAGGTGGTCTGTCATCCAGATGGTGTCCAGGAAGTCTGGTGGTAAGACACCGATTTTAGCGCCTTCCGCGGCATCCCTATACGTTTTTGTAGAACTTGATGGTCCGAGTCTGACCCTCGATGTGGTTGTTGTTGTTTTTGTAGAACCAGCTATATAGCTGAGGTTGACGATCCTTGTTGGTTATTGTCCTCGAATTGCTCAGGTACATAGAACCAATCGTCGTGAGAGCTACTCTCGATGTGGTGGCCATCCTCTTCGCAGCGTTGTCTGGTGTTGTAGCGCTGTCTCCTCTTGGACGTTTTGAGGAGCCTTCTTGTCTGCTGAGTGGAACCTAGGCTAATTCCCGCGCTTTCTCCAGGCTGTGGCCTTTCCTAAAAAAAACGCTTTCAAGCGATGGTTTGACCCTATCTGAGAAGGTTTTTTTTTTTTTTTTTTGACGCCATCGATACGAGCGGCAATCACCGTTGCAGAAGATCCAGGTGATGCTGGGAGTGTCTCTTCATCCTCCGTATCTACTATGACATCCATATGTTCAAACTCTACAGCAGGACCAAGTACTCTCTCTACAGAGTCTGAGAGGCCCAGAGCGGCCTCAGTTTGCACGTTAAAAAGAATGGATTCCTCATTTTTGTTTTTTAAATTAATATCCATGCGACTCTTTTTTTTTTTTTTAATGAGAAGGGTAGTTCACCCGCGATAGAGCCCCATACCACGCGAGAGCTAATTTAAACCGAATGTCATCTGGTTTCCGGAGTCCACCGCTATAAGACACGTACGGAGTGCCATTCATACCTTACTTACTTACTTAGATCCTTTAACCCGTCGGGGGCATCCCTTCAGAGTTCTGCAACGCGTTTGAGCTCCAACTCATTCCTAAAGAGCGAGATTCCTCCTCGACTGTTCTGCGCCACGTTTGCCTAGGGCGTCCCGCTATTCTGCCTGCCTGGGTGAGCGGATTCCACTGCGTGGCGTATTTCGCAATCGAGTTGTCTTCGCGCCATAGGGTGTGTCCAATCAACTGCCACTTTCTCCTTCGTATAGTAATGCTCATAGTTTCGTGGCCCGTTCTCGTATAAAGTTGTTCGTTGCAGATGTGGTTTGGCCAAAAAATCCTCAAGATGATCCTTAAACATTTGTTTACGAAACCTTGCAGCTTGAGTGTGTTAATGGTGTCCACCTTTCAAGTACTGCACCCATAAAGCAGCACCGATTCTACGTTGGAACGGAACATTCGCAGCTTGGTTCTTAAGCTGAGAACATTGCTTCTCCTGATATTTGATATCCATTCGAACGCAGCTTTAGCCTTCCCGATTCTGCTGCACACATCCAGTTCGGTGTCACCGCGATTAGCCGACACCACACTTCCTAAATAAAGAAAGTTATCAACTTTATCGACTGTCCGGCAATGTTGAGTTGAGCACGGGTATTAGAAGTGCCCAGCCCCACTTTGTTTGCCGCAGCTTCTAGATTGTGGGTATTAGAAGTGCCAGCCCCACTTTGTTTGCCTCAGCTTCTAGATTCAAATGAAAGTCCATTATCCGATGTGAAAGTAGACAAACATCCTCAGCGTAATCTAGGTGTTTAAGGTACGAGTAAGATGTCATAGTCCAACGAATTTCATAATTACCTTCCGTCAATGCTGCACGGAGTACATCGCTCATAACCACCAAGAACAATAGTGGCGACAGTATGAACCCTTGACATACTCCACTTTAAACTTCAAAATCCTCCGACACCTTACCATTGTGTAAGACGTGACACTTACCGCCCTCGTATGTAGCCTTGATAATAGCTATAAGTTTTTATGAGATGCCTCCTGCCCAAGGCCAACCAGATAGCATCTCGATTCAAGCTTTCGAAAGCCTTCTCGAAGTTGATAAACAGTGGATGCAACGGAGACCTATGCTCGACGCATTGCTCTATTATAATCCGTAAGGTGTTTATGTGGTCGATACAGGAGGATCCAGCACGAAAGCCTGCCTGTTCGACACGTAGAGGGTTGAATCCAAATGCTTTTTGATTCGTTGCAGAATTATTCCAGCTGTTATTATGGCTACGGCTGGAAGAACACAAATACCTCTCCAGTTTCCGTATTCCGTCAAGTTTCCTTTTTTCGGAAGTTTAATGATCTTCCCCCTTTTCCACTCCTGCGGAAATTGTTCACTTTCCCAATCTCTCCGTATTAGAGGGTGCAGCAGATCTGCCGATGTATTTGGCGCAGCTTGAAATAGTTCAGCAGGGATGGCATCAATACCCACCGCCTTGTTCTTCTTGAGGCACTTGATTGCTGCTATTATTTCAGTTTTACCGGGAGGTACGGTGCAAATTCGGGAATTTGTTGCTTCGAACAGCTCATTCGAATTCGAGATCATACCACCATCGTCTAAGTGGTTTAGCGCTGTTGCAAAATGTTCTCTCCATCTAGTGAGCTAGTTCTCATCCGAGATCAGAAGGTTACTGTCTAGGTTCTTCACTGGGTGTTGTTTGGAGTTAGCACCACCAGTCAGCTCCTTAGTGATGCTATAAGCCCTACTGTCGCACCTGCTTGCTACTTCTTCAGCCCTTGAAGCCAGTGAGTTGATGTGCTGTCGTTTGTCACGTCTCACACTACGCTGCACTTCTTTCTTCTTCGCACGGTATTGGGCTTCTAGCTCGGTTCTCTCTACTGCTGAGGCTGCTGCAATCCGAACCGATTCTACGTTGGAACGCTCATCGATCCATCTCCAGGTGTCTGCAGATAGCCATGTGCTTTGGTTTTTCTGCCTTTAATCGACATAGGTGCGTGCCCCAGCCGCATTTTTCACAGCATTCCAGTGGTCATCGATGCTCTCCTGCATTGTGCTGCTGATTGCTTCTGCTTCTAAGGCAAGCACGCTCGTTAAACACCTCGGATTACGTTTTTTTTTTCAAGTTGTCCTGTTTAAATCCGCCATATTCAGTATGCAGCAGGAACACCTCGTACAGGGTGTGGCTCTTCACCACGTATGGACGATCTTACGAGATAGATTCATTTGGATGCCTCTACTCCTCTGACCCCTTTGCCTGGAACCTTGCCCCATGCTGTAATAAGCAGCCTTGAAATCGATAAAGAGATGATGAGTATCGATTTGGACTTCTTGGGTTTTCCAGTATCTGCCAAAGTTTGAAGGTATGATCGATGGTAGTGCGATAGGGGCCAATCATACTGTTGACGAAACGTTTCAGGCGTTCACATAATATCGCAGAAAAGATCATGTACGCACAATGTTGAGAAAACTGAAACCTCTATAATTGGCGTAGTTGAGAAGGTCTCCTTTCATGTCGATTGGGCTAACGATTCAAACATCAATTACATCTAAACCAGTTGAAAAGAATTTACGGAAATGACTGTCTATCGGTCAGCCATTCAGTCATTTAGATGAGAAAAACTAAAAGAGTAAAACGCCACAAGTGTGGCCAAAAAGGAACAAGCAAATTAAAATCTTAAACTTCTCAAGTAAAATGCTTTCGAACAAGTTTGCCATTTTTTGTTGTTGTTTTTTCGCTTTTTATTACGTTGAATTGGGTCGCTTGCGACAACTCAAGTTCAAACGTACATTACAAGAGTCGGTTTAATTGCAGCGAGCGGAAAGAAAGTCACATTTTACTAGTGAACTCATAGTTTATGGCTCAGATAAGGTGGAAACCGACGATAAAAATACTGGTTTTCTAATGCAACACACGAGTGCTTAATAAAACGATTGATTACAACTTCAATGAAGGTATAAGAATGGACAATGGATTGGCAGGCAGTTCAGTGACCGTTAGCAAAGACGAATTATTGTATTTCATATACAGTCTCTGACTGGTGCCCACATATATGTAGGTGATAGATACAGTGGCCACTTTTATTACATACTTGGAAAACGTCTGCTCTGTAACATAAGCACCGTGGTACTTGATTACTTCTTGGAAGACACGTAATTACTGGGTGAAGAGGTATGATTCAATTTAATCTGAGCAAAAACTTCCAGAGAAGCATCATTTATTATGACAACCGTGGAGTAAAAGACGGTCATAAAGTGATGTAAAGTGAAGAGTAATCTTATAACAGGGGGCATAGTGTTAAAGGTTTTCAGAGTAATGCCAATCCAGACATATTTTCGTTCCCCTTTCATGAGTCATTTGGCCATAGTTCCTTCATGAATTTATAACAAGCTATCAACTGATCTTGAAAACATTTACTTGAAAGATATCTGCATAATCCCTGCTACATTCTGTGTAAGACAGGTATCGCCTTTTATTCTTTTTTTTTTAGATCCCTCACTTCTTTCTTGTTTAGAATACGCCACCGCCTGGGTTAGCTCTTTGTTGTGCCAGCACTTATGAAGATGCAACTAAGAAAGCCATTCAGCGCCTTAGTGATGAGAAGTTTACAATATCAGCACCAAAATTGCCCTCTCTCCAAAAATGTAGCAGACTGTAGTGTGACTAAAGCCTTGCACATTGAGATGCTTATCAAAAGCATAGTGTCCCGTCAGAACGCAAATAAGTTGTTTCTTTTCTGCTAAGAGACTGCAGAGCAGACACACAGTTTCTTATGATGCCATGAATTTCTTACAGACCTATGTACGGAAGCATTTGTTTGATTTGCCTGCATCTCGGAGAGTCATGTCAAACACAATTTTGTTTATAAAACCACTCAATCGTCAATCGCAGTCTTGAGCGAGGACACAGCAAGACACAACGCAGGTTTTGATTCTGAAAAACCCTCTCTAAATCTTGTCTAGCAACCTCATCGGATATCTCATTCTTCATAATTCCTGTGTGGCGTGTGACCCAAACAGGGCTTAGTGAGCTTAACTTTCCCATTGTGGTAGAAGGAAGTGGTTCAAGGATTAAGCAATGGCTTAAGCGTAGCCCAACTGACGTAGTAACTCCGACCCTACCATCTATTACTTGAAATGTAGCTCATGGTCATTAGGGTAACATAACCCTTCGCTTATAATGATGCATGTTTGCCTAAGGGATTACGAGTATGATATCCTTTTACCAGCACCAGTTTTGATTTAAATTAGACTACAATCCATTCTTGGCTCAGATTCTGGCCAGAAGCAGTCCTTGCCGCAAGGAAAGTCGACTTTTAACTGTCGCAATCACTTTGGCAATTGAAGTCGTAGTCATTGAAATCAAAACTTTAGCATTCGACTGTGATTTCATCTTTTTTTTTTAAGTAAAACCTCTTCTTAACTCTTGACAGGAATTTGATACTGAATTGCGTTCTAAGTGCATAATGGTTGAATGATTCGCTGCTTGATCTTTGCGTTGATGTTGGCCGTTGGAGCTAACCCATTTATTCTGTGTCTCTAGAGTTCTATCATGCAGGTGCAAAATTACATGCTAATGTAGTAATAGTCCAATGTAACATAAAATTCCAAGGGGATTAGATTGGTGGCAGCCACATTATGAGTCTTGACGAATTTGGTCAGCTTCATTGCTTAGTTCCAGTAAGCATTTGCTTTTGGGGATTACCAATTTTGAGCTTTGTACGCAGTGCCTTGAAATGCCCTTGTCGTACGCTTTGAGGACACCATGGCTTTGGCGTATACAACTTTTCATTCTTTATTGAAGCATCGTATGTTCGGTCAATACCGTCGTTCAGAGTAATTAACTCTTAATTGAGAATCCTATTCCTGCTTTTGTCTTGCTCTTGCTGGCGTTCTATTCCGTTTTCTCATTTCTGAAAGGATCATGCATATTGTAGAATCTTTCCACCAAAGAACCACTATCATAGGTTATTGCGATGAAGGAGCCATCATCTTCTTTACAAAATGAGTATTTTCGCTGTTTCTTAGCATGACCTCCAGTAAGGTCCTTCCTTGTCGGTTCTTCTTCCTATTTCGGCGATGTTATGATCTGAAAACAAATGATCATAACCTTTCCCTGCATTTCTACTGATCTGCTTGGGGTTTGCCTGTCTCCGAGAGTTATTGCTCGTTTTCCAGCCAAGGCATCATTTACTTGCTTGTCCAAGAGCCATTCAAATTCTTCAATTATTAAGCTTGTGGATTTTTGGCTGGTAGTCAGGTGTAGTACCTGCCGCATGCCAAAGGTCCATGCATTCGATGCATCTTATTAGAGCAATGCCTTTCAATAGAAGACAACCCATAGAGGTTAGTTTCTCGGCTCTTTGTAGCCCTCAATTTGCTTTACGACAGTATCATCTACCCTCTTGGTGCTTCATTAGCATTGATCTGCCGACCGGATGGATGGGAAAACGTTCAAAGTAAGCTGAGACGTTAACCAATATCTTCAACTTCAACCATCTCCTTATTTGAAAATGAAACAAGCGGTTACGCCTTACACCAACCTTTACCAAGCATACTTGCCTACTAGACAGTGCCCAGTGATGACACCTATTGTCGTGCTGATATGTAATCTGTTGAGAGAAATCAAATCCTTAGAGCGTTTCAGATCTAGCTCTGGCTAAATCTGTTTTGCTGCTAAACACGCTGTACCACTTGTCCACCTAAGACTTGTTCTCGCGATAGCATTCAGGTGTAGTTTAAATGTGCATGTTGTGATTGATATATGGTACCTAAGGCACCTTTTCTTGGTAAAATACGCTGTAGGGTAGTTTTCGACAACTTCCACGGATCCAAATTACCTACCATTCAAACTATTCTTCTATTCACCGAAATAGATAAAACTCTGAAGGAGCAGTGACTGGAGAATACGATCGGTACTGGAGGATTTCCCAATTCACCTTCTTCAGTTTTCGTATCGTCTGTTCGGCGACATGCGGTCTGGCGTTATCATGGTGGAAAATGACGTCTTTTCGATTGGCCGGGCGGGTTTCTTGAATTTTCTCAGCAGCACCTTCATTGGATGCAGGCAAGCTTCTGCAACGGGCTCTGCATATTTACCTGCTTGTTTCCAGTTCCTTTTTCGTTGCACATTGTTGTACAGGATCCATATCTCGTCACCTTGATTTGATCAAAAATGAATAAGAAATCAATCACCCAAATTCTTCAACTCGTATACGGCAGCCAAATCCTAAATGGTCGCCTTTAGTTACGAGTATTACAAAGTCGCATTTTACGTACAAATTACGTACGAGTGTGCACCTAAATACGGCCATGGTCGGATTCGACTGTTGTATACGAGTTGAAGAATTTGGGTGATTGTTTTCTTATTCATTTTTGATCAAATCAAGGTGACGGGATATGGATCCTGTACAACAATGTGCAACGAAAAAGGTACTGGAAACAATCAGGTAAATATACTTACTTTACTTATGTCCTGTATCCCCTTGTGGGCCCTAGGACCTCTACTACGCCTACGCGCCATCGTGTACGGTTTCTGGCAATGTGTCTGAGTTCTCCCCAACTTTTCCCTAACTGCCGTACCTCCTTCTCGACTGTTCTGCGCCATGTTCTCCTCGGACCGCCAGGTCTTCTGCCATCTTAAGTTAGAGGGTTCCATTGCATAGCATGGTTCGCTATGGAACTATCACCCTTACGGAACGTGTGACCAATCCACTGCCACTTCCGCCGTTGGATAGTTGTGCCTATTGGTTCCTGACCCGTTCTCTCGTAAAGGTGTTCGTTCGTTCGTTAGAGATACGATTGGGCGAGAAAATCCTTAAGATATTGCGCAGGCACCTATTAACAAACGTTTGTAGCTTTCTGGTGATAGTAGTGGTCACTCTCCACGTGCTGCAACCACAGCCGTATTTTATTATCGCTCATGATCCATATGGATCATTTATTTCTATGCATTACAACAACAATACGAGATCTTGCTTTCTATCAGGATCAATTTCGTGATCCAGAATTTTTTTTTTTTATTCCTTGGTAGGCTACACAACCACACTACAAGACACAAGGAAAATAATTTCGTTGATCCAGATCCGGATCGTTTTATTTTCGTCGTGTGATCTATATGGATCTTGGGTGATAATAAAATACGGCTCATATAACAGCACGGATTCAACGTTGGAGCGGAACAGTCTTACCTTGGTGCTTAAACTGATTGCATTGCTTCGCCATATTTTGGACAACATACCAAACGCGGACTTGGCTTTGGCGATCCTGTTGGCTATATCCAGTTCGGTTCCACCATCGGTCGAGACAATACTGATAATTTTAGTTTTTGCCGTATTAATTTTCAGCCCGACGACGCCTGCCTCCCTCTCCACATCTGCTGTCATTTGGTGGAGGTCCATAATTCTGTGGGAGAGTAAGCATACATCGTCAGCGTAGTCAAGATGTTTCAGTTGAGATGTAAGAGTCCATCAAATTCCTCCGTTTCCCGTCGACAAAGCTGCATGAAGCACATTGCTAATCGCCAATAGGAATAATATTGGTGAATGGATACAGCCTGGTCTTACCCCACTTTGGATCTACCTCTCCTGCGTAAGGCACGCCAAATAAACTCCCTGTTGACACTATCGAACGCCTTCTCAAAATCGATGAACAGCAGGTGCAGTGGCGATCGATATTCAACACACTGTTCGATGATAATCCGCAGGGTGTTGATGTGGTCGGCACAGAAGGATCTAGAGCGGAAACCTGCTTGTTCGGCATCGAGTGTGTCTTCGAGATGTAGTTTGATTCGCTTCAGGATTATTTTAGCTATTATCTTAGCTACAGCAGGCAACACGCAGATACCCCTCCAGTTTCTGCACTCCATTGCAGGTAAATATGCAGAACATTGAAGGTAATGAGGTCGTTGAAGTGATTATGTTATGAATTGCATTTCTTCTTCTTTTAACTCCGTGTACCCGGCGCAGGCGCCATCTTGTTCGGAGTTCTGCAACGCGTTTGAGCTGCCTCCAACTCATTCCCAAAAAGCTTGATTCCTCCTCGACTGGCCTGCGCCACGTTTGTCTAGGGCGTCCCCGCTGTTCTGCCTACCTGGCTAAGCGGATTCCACTACATGGCGTATTTCGCAATGGAGCTGCCGTCACGTCGTAGGGCGTGTCCAATCCACCTCCACTTTCTCCTTTGCACCGTAATGTCTATAGGTTCTTGGCCCGTTCTCAGATAAAGTTGTTTGTTGGATATAGGAATGGGCCAACCGATCCTCAAGATGATTCCTAGACATCTTTTTACGCAGGTTTGCGCCTGATAGTGGTATTCACCTTTCAAGTACTGCACCCACACAGCAGTACTGATTTTACGTTGGAGCGGAAGTGTCGCAGCTTGATTGTTAAGCTAAGAACATTGCTTCTCCAGATTTTCGATAGCTTTCCGAATGCAGCTTTTGCCTTCCCGAGTATAGAAAGTTGTCTAGTCCATCGAATTCCATTGTTACCTTCCGTCAGTGCCGCACGCAGTACATCGCTGATGACCACCAAGAACAACAGCGGTCACAATATCCACCCATGACGTACTCAATTTCGGACTTCAAAATCATCCGACACCTTACCATTGTGTAAGACGTGACAATTACTTCCCTCGTATGTAGCCTTGATAAAAGCTATAATTTGTTTGTTCGGATGCCTCTCATGCGCAAGGGCAACCAGATAGCATCGCAATCCAAGCTGTCGAAACCCTTCTTGAAGTCGATAAACAGTAGATGTAGCGGAGACCGACCTATACTATTGGGTTGTTCAATAAGTTCTGCGTTTTTTTTTCGTTAAAGTTAAATACACATTTTTGGTTTAAAATCATATGTATATTTAATCCATCAAATATTGTCCATTCCGATCTATTACATTCTTCCAACGTTCTGGAAGAGACATTATTTCTCTTTTGTAAAAATTAGTAGACTTTTGGCTAGAAAAGTTTTCCAGGTGCGTTTTTATGTCCTCGGAATTAAATTGCCTTCCGTCCAAATCGTTTTGGAGAGAGCGGAATAGGTGGTAGTCAGACGGCTCAAGGTCTGGAGAGTACGGTGGGTGCTGCATTACCTCCCAGCCAAAGGAATTCAGCTTTTCTTTTGTCACAAAAGCTGTGTGTGGTCTGGCGTTGTCATGGTGGAAAACAACGCCCTTCCTGTTCACTAACTCTGGCCGTTTATCTTCCACTGCCTGCTTCAAATTATCGAGCTGAGAGCAATATTTGATGGCATTTATTGTCTCATTGCGTGGAAGCAACTCGAAGTATAGGACACCTCGTCAATCCCACCAAATGCTCCAATGCACCAAATGAGTTCGTGAGGAACCCAAACATCCACCTTTTTTGACATTCCAAGCCTTTTAGTCTCTGTGAAACGGTTGTATGGGCAATGTTAAACCTCTGACCGATCTCTCGTGTTGTCAAATGTCTGTCAACGCTAACTGCAGCTAAGATTTGATCGTCGTCTGTGGTGGGTGGACGTCCAGAGCGAGCAGCATCAGCAAGGTCTGTATTGCCGGAACGAAAGCGTGTAAACCAGCGCTGACAAGTGTCAGCACTAATTGCCGAATCTCCATACACGCTACAAATCTCCCGTTGCGCCTCTGTCGCTTGACACCTTTTTTAAAGAAAAAAAGCAAAATATGCCTAAAATGCACTTTTTTATCTTCCATTTAAAAAAAAATTTGAGCACTTAAAACACGTCTGATCAAAACAAATTCTCGTAACAATGTTAAGAATAATCCTCCCTACTGGAGAAAAAAAAGTTTTCATAACGGTTTTATACACAGAGATTTTCTGAAGCGATAAACGCCACTTCCAAAAAAAACCGCAGAACTTATTGAACAACCCAATACATTTGGTTTGTATTGTACATACATATTATTAAAAAAAAAAATGTTAAGTGGCTTCCATAACTTCATTGATTTCAAAAGCTTCAACGACTTCATTTGGCGTGTTTTGGTGAGAATTAGCAAAGCAAAGTAAAAGCTTCTCCGCAAAACGATCCCCAGTCAATCTGATTTAAAACTTCTTTTATTGTTTGAAAATTTGTGATTGAATTGAAATTGAATTGAAAAGTATGAATAAGTTGTGCTTAAATTTATCAAATACTACTGAATCATTCAACTTGAATCAAATTGAATGAAAAAGCTCTTTTCAGCGCCCTCTGAAATTGAGTAGCACAAGCTAAACATCCCAACTCAGTTTTGACTGTAGAAACAAGCTAAAGTGGTTGCCAGTCATGTCATTTTTGTACTCCGTGCCAAATCTTACTTCACTGAAAAGCGACATGTCACCAAAACACGCCTATTGACTAAAAACTTCAACGACTTCAATGAATGCAAGGTTATAAAATCAATTAAGTACATAAATTCTCTAGATTCCGATGTCTTGATTGCCAAGCCCTAGTCACGACTTAAAAATGAATGGTGGTCTTCTGCAAAATTGAAGCGCCCCATTTTCCAAAGATTTACATGCAGAAATTCTTTTACAGCTTTGCTAATTGCTGCTGCCCTAGTTTTGTTTTAAGTTTATTTCGTTACTCCTGAAGAAATTTAGTCATGGCTTTGTCTTGGATGAGACATTTCAGGGCCAAACAAAAGCTTTATGCCCCGATAATTGCAGTTTTTAGTAATTTCCCAGACATTATAATTAAACGATCAGCTTCGCGTTAAATCTATCAAAATGAGGTTAATTTCGTTTCAGTTTTATGTGATATGCTTCTTTACGCAACACCGACTAAGACGAAAAAAAAAAAATTCCGTTGACTAGCCAAACGAGTTGCAAATTAACACGTTTCGGATTGGATATTAATTTATTGTCTCGAATGGTGATGACGTTATAAATGAGTTGCGTGCCAGTAAATGTTTCCAAAAAATAAAAAAAGACAAACATGTGGATGCGCTACGGCTTGCTTTCCATTTGTCTTCACAGCTTGAGGAGTAGGGGAATTCCAAGACTTTTGTTTCGAAATCCCAGTATAAGCATTTCTTTGATCAGGAAATCGAAACTTGAGATACATTATGTATATTGTTGGGGGAAATAGTTTTAAACGATTGCGTACCAAGTGTGAATTTCTGCGCAACTTTTAATGACTCACATTCTTGTTTACGAAGGGAGATTAACTGTATTGTAAGATGACTTCATTGCATGGCATGGAGGTATGAAGTAAGTTTTAAATGGTGCTATCCAGATACAACTGGAATTAATATTCACATTTAATCGACTACTAGACTAGTCGTCGATAGAAATCTCCATAAGCTCACAATGATATCAGAGAGTAGTACGAGTAGAGAGTTACACAAGCTGTAAGCTGTTAAAGATTAAGAGTTGTTTACCTCGCTTAAAGGCATAGCTATGTTTATGGTGTTCCTCTTTTAGGAAAACTTCAGCTAGAAAGGTTTGTGTGCTATGTCTGTGAAAAGTAAGCCTGTAAGGTGGTATATACTTAGGTTATGTTAGGTTGAGGTGGTTGTTAGCTTACGCCAACACACAGACCAAGGAAGGTCCGTTGTGGTACCACGAAGGATCATGTAATTCCTGCCTACCTTACTTACGTACTTGTTAGAACCACTTTGAGCTTCTAATGAAGCGTAGGACGCTCCTGGTATCTGAGTCTGTCAGATCGCCTAGATCGTTATAATAGAAAGCTCCTAAATGAAGCTTCCTTCTATGGGAGAGAGCTGGGCACGCAAAAAGAAGGTGGGGAGTGGTTTCTTCCTCTCATTCTTCCATGCAGCTTCTGCAAAAGTCATTGGAATATACGCTAAGCCTTGTTGCGTGCTTGCCAATTAGACAGTGTCCTCTGATCACACCTATTGTAGCGCCAATAAGCAATCGGTTGAGAGAAATTAGTTTCTTGGAGCGTTTCAGATCCAGCTTGGGCCAAATCTGTTTAGTCGCTAGACATATCCGTATTGTACCACTTGTCCACCTAAGAGTTGTGCTTTCGTTTGCATTCAGCATGAATTTAAATTTGTGAATAGCGTTTGGTATACATAGAGTACCCTTGTCCAGAAGGATGGGTAACAGTTGTTCGGAATGTCCCTATGTCCCTAGAGTACCCTTGTCCAGAAGGATGGGTAACAGTTCCCCGGAATGTCCCTATGACCCGCCCCTCAACAGTGGTGAATGTTAAACTGTTCCGCCATCCCCACGAGAGACGATCGACAGTGTAGAGCTACTAGTGAATTTATAGAGAGCGATTCCAACGATTTGATTGGCGCTTGACTGTCTGAAAAGATAAGGATATCACGTTTTTCTTTAGCCTAAATAAGATTTCCTTAATCGCCATTATTACCGCGTTGAACACGGTACAATGATTTGGAAGACGGAAGGAGAGGTTAAGATTTATGCCTATCAGAGAAGACACCTCCACTCACCCCGTCCATGGTTTTTGAGCCATCAGTATAAAAATGAATCGATTTATCTTCTGTTGAGTGAACTACTTCCTCCCAGTATGTCCTGGAAGGAATGGTGACGTGGAAATTATTATCAAAATAAAGACGGGGAGTGGTGTAGTCCGTGTTTTCGGGAGAGATTTTGAAGCTGTTTAAAATGGATGCGTGGCCGAATTACCTAAGTATCATCCTGTGTCTCGAGAACTTCAGGTTCTTCTTCAAACACTGAAAGATTTCAACCGCAACATCTTCATAACTCTCTTCTTACAGAGTCTGCAGTTGCAGACGTCCAATTGTCTATCTGGGTTTCTAAGGCAGCTTGACGTGCTTAAAATTTGGCTAATTGTGGATAGAGTTGATCCAGCGAAGGTAGATCCGTTTCTGATAAAAGATGGGCACCTAGGTGATTTCTTCTTTTGTGGATCAGTGTTTCGCATTCCATAAGAAGGTGCGCTGGTGTTTCTGTGAAGTCCCTGCAGAATTTACAGTGTTCGTCTCCCTCTATTCCTCTGTTCCATTTCTTGCTAGTTCTTCAGCTGCTTCGTTCTCCTCCACTCCTACAGGTCCTAGTACCCAGTAGAGAGTTACTTTATTTGCCTCACCCAGTCTGTTGATTCTGGTGAGGCATTCGCATACCAGTTTGGTTCTGATCTCGTGCGAGATCAATGCTTTGATAGTGGCTTAGCTGTCTTACAGTATTGCGATGTCCTGCCCACAATATTTCCTGTCTAGGTTGAATTGCACGCATCTTTCGATCGCGTGAACTTCTGCTTGAAATATACCAGCGAATATTCCCAGTGATTCTGAGTAGTCCTGGCCCGCACACTCCTGCCCCAGTGCCAGTGAATGTTTTCGATCCGTCCGTGTACCATTTATTTGTGTGTTGTTTGAATTGGTACTTATCGGACTCACTGCTCCAATCTCTTTTGTTGTTCAGCTTTGACTAAACATTTTTTTTTTTTTTTTCAAAGCAGTCTTTCGTGACTATATCGTTTCTGGACCAGTCCAGAAGCGGCACTTCTTTGGATAGGGTTAATCGCTCTTTGTTTGCGATGCATGTTCCTTTCCCGATGCCGTCGTTGGTAATTCTCAATATGGTCTCCTTGGCGATTCGCTCTAGCACTATATGTAGCGGAGGTATACCTACGATTACCTCTAGTGCTGCTGTGGGACAGGTTCGCATGGCTCGTGCTATGCCTATACATATGCAGGCTAATCTTTGCACCTTGATCAGGGATGTCCTCGTCGTAGTTAGCCTTGTTCGGTTAACCCATCCCACTGCACCGTATGTGATGATGGGTCTGACTATCATCATGTACATCCACCTTAGTGTGGGTGGTCTGCATCCCCAGGTTTTTCCTGAAATTTGCCTGCATACCATAAGTGCTCTGGTTGTTTTGGAAGGTTTTTGTGATCTGTCGGTGAAAAGTGAGGCTGTAAGGTGGCATGTATGTACTTAAGTACCTTGTATCATCTTCTGTCTCGAGAACTTCAGGTTCTTCTTCAAAGCCAGGAAGACTTCAATCGCAACATCTTCACAACTTTATTCTTACGGAGTCTGCAGCTGCAGACATCCAGTTGTCTAAATGAGTTTCTAAGGCAGCTTGACGTGGTTGAAAGTTGGGTAATTGTTTGTTTACTCTTTTACTCCTTTACCATTTCCAATCATCATCTTGTGTGCTTCTGCTGAATAAGTACAACATTACGAGTATGAGAATGTGTGCCCCGATTCTCATCAGTTTACGCTCGATAGTACTAGTACGAGCGCATAGTGTTCCCTCGTTTCTGAAATCGGGATCAGCGAAAGACACATTTAAGACACAATACACTAGGCGATTCAGATATAAGAAATTGATTCTTTTCGTACCAAGCGCTTGTTCGGGTATACAATTTTTTTCATTCGAGTTTTCGGGTCAATTTTTGACCACCCAATTGCTCATTGATAAGGCGTAAGACTTGATCTGAGGACAGAGCTGTCTATTTGTTTGAAATTTGGTTAACCTTCACCGCTTCAACAAAAAAATAAATATCATCTTCCTCTTACTATTTCGGCGAGGCTATGATCCAAAACAAGGGATCATAACCCTCCCACTTCACCGCATTTCTACTAATCCGCCGATGGAGTTCGCCTATTTGATTTCAGAAAATATCGGCAGGTCTCCCGATTTTGGACCACTCGGTTACTGAGGCCAATGAAATGCCGATGTCGTCACATTTGTGTGATCCATGTGTTTATAGGCCCACCCATCCTGCCTCGCGATGTCTTTGGAACGTTAATTGATATTGCCTTTTTAATAGTTTTCAAATGGTCTCTTCTTTGAACGTGGCAATACCAGCTGAGCCGGTCGCGCTCTATCTTTCATAAGATGGTTTCCTTGACGTAAAGGCTTCCACGAACTTCTTGTTCGATCAAGCTTTGTAACTCCTGCTGGCATGCGAAGCATCTTCATCTCAGCTGCCGTTAATTTACTCTCATAATTTTTGTACATCGTCCAATATTGTGAACTCCATGTGAGCGCTGGACGCACAACTGCTGTGTAGAGCCTTCCTTTCAACTTAGATTGCATTTTTCGGTCATAGAATACAGCGGAGTTTTCTCCGCCACTTCATCCACCCTACACTTTCGCGATGATTGAAGTCGTCATCACAGGTTGCTTTGCTATTGATCATAGATCACAGATATTTGAATTTTTCGTACTTGGGAAGCACTGTTCCATTCAAATAAATGTCTGGAATAGGCCTGTGAGGATCAGAGAACGGACAGTACAAGTACTCTGTCTTTTTTGAACTATTGCGATACCCATTTCCCTCCAAAACTTCCACCAACTATTTGGTTACTCCAGCGGGACATCTTACTCTTGTCTTTGCTCCTTCGTACATGCCCATGATCATCTGTACATAGGTTTCTGGAACCTCTCCATTTCTTAGCGCCACCCATATCAGATCTCGTGGTTGTCTGTCGAATGCATTTTCAAAGTCAACGAATACAATATGCAAATCCTTTAAGGAATCACGATGTTTTTCAATTATGATCCTTATACTTTGGATTGGATTGCATCTGTGGTTGATTTACCCGCGACAAACCCGCACTGATCATCAGATAGCCGTATTATCATGTTACCGCTTATGTGGAATATATCATTAACCATCACTATCATGTTTGGAGCTTGTCTGCTTTTTTTTTTTATTTATTCATCCTAAATCGCTATGCGTTACGTTTACTTAGGTTGGGTTAGGTAAATTATTGGCCTGTGACTTTAGGTTAGGTTAGGTTAGATTGGCTGTCTGCACCACGATGCAGACACACTTAGACCAGTAAAGGTCCATTGTGGTGCCAAGGATCTACCATTAGACCACTCAGGGACTAATAAAACCAACCGGAGCTTTTGATGAAGCGATGGATGTTCATGACGTCTAAGGACGCCAAATCGCTGAGGTCGTCAAGGAAGGGAGCTCCTAGATGGAGCATTCTTTTGCGTGATAGAGCAGGACATGTACATAGGAAGTGAAGAATGGTTTCCTCCTCCTCGTCCCTACAGAAGTCATTGGAAAAGAGGCCAAGTCTTTTGGCATGTTGGCCGATTAGACAGTGTCCGGTGTTGACACCGATAACGCAGCTGATCTGTAATCGCTTTAGTTTAACCAACTCGGCACTACGTTTCTAGTCCAGCTTAGGCTAGATCTGCCTCGAAATGTGACACGTAGAGCCACTATCCCACCTTAGGTTGGTCTTGCTAATAGCGTTTAGCTTCAGTAGATGCTTACATGTAGCGAGAAGCATACCAATGGCTTGCCTATCTGGCAGAATCCTTAGATTAGTACCCTGTCTAGCGAGTTCATCCGCCCTACAGTTTCCTAGAATGTCTCTGTGACCTGGCACCCAGCATAGGTGAATGTTAAACTGCTCTGTCATCTCTGTAAGAGACAAACGGCAGTCTAAGACGGTCTTTGAAGTAAAGGAGCACGATTCCAGGGACTTGATAGCCGCTTGACTGTCAGTGAAAATGCTAATATCGCTAACAGATAATACATAACATTTCAGCCAAGACAGGGCTTCCTTAATCGCCATGATTTCCGCCTGAAACCTGTGACCTTAGTCACATTCGACGTCGAACATCAATTAAATCTCTATTATGTTGTCGAAGAAGGGTTTGCCAAGTGTGCGCTGCCTAGGGGTAGACACTTGCAGAGAGAATGATAGATTGTTTCTTGCTTGCTAGAAATGTAGCAGCTGCGACAATGCCTAGTCAGGCTGCGTGGATCCCAAGATCCCAATCGCCACAATTACAGCAATATCTGCACGGTCCCTTTTTTGTAGATCTTGTGTTCTGTATATGGTATATATACATACATATATTTGGCGCAACCGTTTTTTAAGTGGCAGGGCCTAGCTTCTCGCAACCACCATCTTGTGTGCGTTATATTTTTCAAACGAATGGAAGGGACCTACGGTTTAGTGCCGTATCCGAAGGGCAATTTGTTTTGAGAAGCTTTTTCGTAACAACAATACTCTCGGATGTTTATCAGACGTTCGCGAGAGGTGGGGTCGTGAAAGAACGTGTTGGTATTTTCTGGAATTCGAACTTGGAACCTCACGCGCAGTAGTCCGACACACTAACCACTTATGCCACGGCGCCCGTTGTAATTGTGCCGCATCTGCCTTGAAATAATGCAATTCCGCATCCCATGCCATCTGTTGTTGGCGTTTGATAGAAAGTGCGCGGAGGTACTTCCCTTGAGAGCCAGCGGTACGAGAGCAGCCTCTGCCAGAGATGTGTCGAGGGTAGGCAAGTTCATCAGCTCGCTCATTCCCCTCTATATCCCGGCATCCAGAAGAGAGTGTTCCTGAACCGATGAACCAGCGAGGCGAGTTTCTCTTTGCACTGTTCGATTGCCTTAATAGCAGCCTGGCTGTTAATGAGGATAGCTAAGGTACTTATGGGTGTATGGTTGTATTTTAGGAGACGGTAAGCCTCACGTACAGCAAGTACTTCCGCCTGAAAGACACTGCACTAATCAGGTAGCCGGTATGATTTTGATATATTGAATGCATCAGAGAAAATCCCTGCACCTACTCGCAGACCATTTTGAACCAATTCAACTTAATCGTTATAATATTTCAGCTGATTCCAACTCTAGAGTATACCTATTACCAACTGGGTATTCTAACTCGTGGAACACATCTGGCGCCTGGTTACTACCAACTGTGTGAATAGGTCATAAGTGCCTTCACATATGTAAATCCCATTCGAGTCATATGATGTAATTATGAATGAATGTTCATAATACTCTTATCTTAGTTCCATTCACTGATAGCGTACCAATACATTTGACCAGTGTGCACTCTTTGAGTTGGCAATTCTTATCGATTGCACGAGCCCTTGCCCACACAAAAAATACTGCTGCGTGGTTGTATCAATCTTTAAATTTCAACTTCCTGTGAGTGTGCATCTAAAAAATTAGTGATAATTGCATACAATCTTTGATCTGCCACCGACAACGACAACGACGATAACGACGTCTGCTGGCATAAATAGACTGTGACTGTGGATTCATCATCAGTGTGTGTGGATAGATTGAACCCTTTGCCCATTGCTCTACACTCCAGGGAAAAGATGCTGCTGTGTGGGCGGACATAAAGAACACAGACAGCCTTTTATTATATTTATATGACATTCGTTTCTAAAAATACTCTCGATAGAAAGTAAAAACAACATTTTTAAACTTATCTACAAAAATAATCATTTATTCCTCTCTCTCTCTCTCATGTTTTCTAAAGAAAATGTAAAGAGATGATCTGTTTCGAACGGAGGGTATCATACCCTATCGCTTGTGAAGTATCCAATATACTCTGTTTCGGCTCAGCAGATGGGCCTTCAAATGTGGACTGGGGTTTAACTCTCATAAAACAGAACTCGTTCTCTTCACGAGGAAATATAAAGTTCTCCTGACACGATAAAGGGCACCAGTCTCACCTTCACTGATACCGCAAAATACCTTGGTCTTATGTTGGACAGGAAATTGAACTGGAAAGCCAATCTACTAGAACGCGTAAGGAAAGCTTATGAAGCTCTCTATTCCTTCAAAAATGCCATAGGTAGGAGCTGGGGTATGAAACCTCAAATCACTCGCTGGCTTTACGTATCCGTTATCATGCCTAAACTACTCTATGGCGTGATCGTATGGTGACCTGCTCTTTATAGCACCTCACTCAACTAACTAAGGTGCAAAGATCTGCACGCATGTCTATCAGTCGTGTACTGAGAACTACTCCCTCTGCAGCACTGGACATTTTGTTCCATCTGCTGCCCTTAGATATTTTTGGCAAACATATTGGTGCCAGTGCGGCCATCCACCTAAAAGCCACCTCGCAGACTAAAGAGTTATCATATTGGGCACTCCTCGATCCTTGATCTTCTCAACTTCATCCATGAAAATGCAAACTACACACCGCCAAAATTTCCATATGAGTGTCCCTGAACGGGATGAATGGGACAACTCTCCCCCTGTTGATGGTAGTTCGGTTCATTTCTTTACAGATGGCTCTAAGACCGAGGGTGGGGTGGGTTGTGGTGTTTTCTTTGGAGAGCTCAACCTGAGCATCTCTTTCCGCCTCCCAGATCATTGTAGCGTTTTTCAGACGGAAATCATGGTAGTTAACGAAGCCCTGTTCTGGCTAACATATTCGTATAATGTATTATCTGTCAGCGATATTCGCATTTTTACTGACAGTCAAGCGGCAAGTCCTTGGAATCGTGCTCGTTCACTTCAATTAAAAAAATATATTTGGCGCAACAGCTCTTTAAGTACCTGGGACTAGTTAGTTTCTCGCAACCACTCGTGTTGTGTGGGTTATATTTTTCACACGAATGGAAGGGACCTACAGTTTAGTGCCGTATCCGAAGGACAATTTGTTTTCAGAAGCTTTTTCGTGACAACAATACTCTCGGATGTTTGTCAGACGTTCGTGAGAGGTGGGACAGTGAAAAACTTTTTGATGTTTTCTGGGATTCGAACTTGGAACCCCATTCGCAGTGGTCCGACACACTAACCACTTACGCCACGGCGCCACTTCACTTCAAAGGTTGCCTTAAATTGCCGTTTGTCTCTTAAGGAGATGACAGAACAGCTCAATATCCACCTATGATGGGTGCCAGGCCACAGGCGCATTCCAGGAAACTGCAGGGCGGACGAACTCGCCAGACAGGGTACAACTCTTAGGATTCTGTCTGACAGGCAAGCCCTGGCTATGCTGCATGTAAGCATCTACTAAAGCTGAACACTATAAGCAAGACTAACTACAGATGGGAAAATTGCTTAACGGGTCATATTTTGGGACAGATCTGGCCTAAGCTGGACCAGAAATGTAACGCCGAGTTGGTTAAGCTAAAGCGATCACAGATCAGCTGTGTTATCGGCCAACATGCCAAAAGACTTGGCCTCTTCTCTAACGTCTTCTGCAGGAGCTGTAGGGACGAGGAGGAGGAGGAGAAAACCATCCTTTCACCTCCTGTGCACATGTCCAGCCCTATTACGTAAAAGTATGCTTAATCTAGGGGTCTCCTTCCGTGATGACCTCGGCGATTTGGCGTCCTTATGCATCATGAGCATCCATCGCCTTATCAAAAGCTCCGGTTGGTTTTAATTAGTCCCTCCATCAATGGTCTAATGGTAGATCCATGACATCACAACGGACCTTTACTGGTCGAAGTATGTCTGCACTCTCGTGCTTACCTAACTGTTAGCTGGTCTGTAATTCTTCTTGTTTCGTGAAGATTATGGTCTGAACTTAAGGCATCATAACCCTCCCACTTTTCATTTCTACTGAATCGTGTGTGGAGTTCGCTGGGATCTTATTCTTCTTCTTCCTATTTCGGCGAGGTTATGATCCGAAAACAAGGAATCATAACCCTCCCACTTTACTGCATTTCTACTGATCCATCTGTGGTAAAAAACTTTGCTGGAAACCCAACATCCTTAAGAAACCTAGCACAGCTCTCTACCATTTAAAAAAAAAAAAAGGTGTGACAATCTCTTATTGCCCAATGACACTCCGTCATCAGGCCAATATTTACGTATGTCCTGATCGTTTCGTAGACAGCCTTCGATACAGCTGTACATTGCAATTATCTAGAAAGGGTACAATGATGGGTCTCTGCATCAGTGGAGCCCTCATGGTGGTTCTCGATATGTTGTTTCGCTAGTTAGCGGTTATAAGTAAAAGTCATATCCCAGTGGTGCAGTCTGCGTAATGAAGACATTCCGAAAGACACCGACTACTACGTCTTCTATTCGTCAAAAGTTCAAGAGCACTATCTCCTCTGGACTAGACTGAGTAGGTGGCCTGACCTTACAAGAAGTATCCGCGCTCTTCTAAATGAATGGCGCTCCAAAATCGAAAGCGGGTGGTGTCTTTTTTCAAATGAATGTCAGTATCTCCTTGCAGAATGATTGTTGCCTATTCCTGGTCGAGAGAAGGGCCATTAAGCCTTTTCCTGGCTGATGATGAAAGGGAATCTTAACATGCCTTTCGCTAACTGTAAACTACTACTTAAGCTTGTCAGTATTTTTTATTTATTTATTTATTTTTTTGTTGTGCCAAGGGATGTGGTAATCTTCCAAAGCTAGCCCGGGCTGCTAGCATGCACGATTCGCAAGCCCGTATAATCGATGCAAAGAATGCGCCTATGTACTAATCCACACCCTACACACTTCTACCACTCTTCCCGCGGGACTGCCGTAAGGTAGCAAGGCTGGTTAGCAATTAATGCTATGCTTCTTGTATTGCTGCTTCTCCTTGCTCTCTCAATTATTCGGAACTCTTTTTGCACATTCGTTATGAGTGGACAAATTTCTAGCCAATTCTCCTCTGACCACAGCATTTGGTCTACAAGGAATGGTGGACTTGGCAGGTTATTGCTCCATTCCGTGAAGCTATTGCAATGGAATATTGCGAACCGGCGAACACCACAGGCGGATCAGTAGAAATGCGCTGAAGTGGGAGGGTTATGATCCCTTGTTTTCGGATCATAACGTCGCTAAAAAAAGGAAGAAGAAGAAGATTGCAATGGAATATTGCGTGCTCTGTACTTTCCTCTTGGTCTGGACAATGTGGACAAAGAGGTGAGTCATCATGTCCAAATCTGTGTAAATATTTGCGATAGCCGCCGTGACCCGATAGAAACTGCGTAAGGTGGTAGTTGCAGTCCCCATATACTCGCTTGGTGGGGATCAGCTTGTAGGTCCATTACCTTTTATGCTGTTATCCCACCTAGTGATGTTGCATTCTCCTCCTTTATTCTCTTGAGAATACCTGCTTCTTGATGAATCGAGGTTCTCCTTTCGTAGATCCTTACCATCTCTTCGGAAACCGCTGATTGTTCTTATCGCGCATACCCTGTATGTTGTTAACGCCGCCGCCCAAACCGGTGCAGCATATAGAAGAACCGAGCTAACCACTCTGGATAGTAGAATTCGTCTAGCATATCCAGGTCCACCGATGTTTGGCAGTATTCAAGAAAGGGCTGCCTGCAGTAGTGAAGCCTTCTTGCTCGAGTATTCCACGTGCGTTTTAAACCTTAGCCTGTTGTCGAGCATTATTCCTAAATATTTGACTGCTTCCTTGGTTCTTATAGTCTGATTTCCGACTCGAACATTCGCATATTCAGCAGCTTTTCGACTTCTTATAAGCAGTTTAGTGCTCTGCTAATTCTAAGGTTATCAGTATATCCAGCCGCAAATGAGTGGATGGCACCAAGTGCTATGTCACTGGACAGATTTTAGCCTTTTTGCACGAGTCGGCCTTCTCTATTTGAAGGAGACTTTAAGGACAACATATTTCTTCGATAAACTAAGCAATGTGCATGTCGGATGCCTCCAGCTTTTTTGGATAGTTTCCGGGGAACACCTTGCTCCGTGTCCTATAGTTATGAACCTTTTCTGATTTTTTTTTTACTTTTTACAATTCATGCAGCGCAGTCGGGCTCAGGGAATATGGATGCTGGACCATAAGGCCATATGGTCACGGCAAGGTTCTGAAGACGATACCAAGTGAACTGGTTGCGTCCTCGACCGACTACACGATACCCAAACTGAACTTCAGAAAATCCTTCTTAACAAAATTCCCTTCCAGAGAAGAATGGAAGAACGAAAGCGTTACCTGCAACTGGTGTAGGGATATACACGGACGGTTCGAAGATGGACTGCGGAGTCGGCGCAGGCATCTTCTCTGACCTGCTGAATATATCAAGGTCTTTCCGTCTCCCAGACTCTGCTAGCGTTTTCCAAGCGGAGCTTCTTGCGATTCGAGAAGCCTGCCGCCTGCTAAACAATCTTCCAACATCTAATCACAATATCGCTATTTTTTCGGATAGCCAGGCTGCCATCAAGGCCATTGATGCGGTCTGCATCTCTTCAAAACTGGTAGAGCAATGCCGATTTGAATTGAATCAACAAAGCACTCACTCGAGAATCACTCTCATCTGGGCCGCAGGGCACAGCAACCATGAGGGTAATGAGCGTGCTGATGAGCTGGCCAGGCGAAGGTCGGCCCTTAACGGCTCTCTAGCAGAAAGAGTCGACATTCCGCTTGGTGCCGTTAAGCGCTATATTCACCTTCACTTCCTCCAGCTAGCCAATCGCGGTTGGAACAGCCTCACAAGCTGTGTCATATCTAGGAAGACGTGGCCCAGTTTCAACAAAACCAGGTCAAAAGAGTTACTAGGCAAACCAAGACCAGTTATTGCCAAAATCGTAGCTATTATCACAGGTTACTGGCCAGTTGGAGACCATGCGGCCAAGCTTGGTATCCCCCACAACACCTTTTGTAGGAGCTGCAACGATATTAATGAGAAAGAATCCTTTGCTGAAGACTGTTGGCACACAAATGGGCGGGTTTATCTTGAGTTTATCTTCATTATTTCTGTATGTTACAAACTATGTGTAAAATTTAATTTACCCTATGCGGTGGGCTATAATAATTCGTTTCTTGATTGTTGCTCTTGTGGAATGCATTACAATTTTAATCGATTTTTGTTCCACACACGCACAAATCCGTAGTTTACCTGAGTTTTTAATTGAATCGAAAACTTGGAACAATAAGCAGCCATTATTCAAGCTGTGGGCTTCCTACCTCTACCTACTATACAGGTGCCTACGAGTGCATAAATAGTTCTACGGAAGTTTTACGTTGGCTGGATCAGAATTTAGTTTTTAATTGAGTTGAAGAGTATCTGCTGCTGTTAAGTGCATTCACACGTTATTCATCTTTATTATGTCAGAGCAGAGGCAAGCAGCAAATTTGCTTACTAAACAAAATTGTTGAACTGCACTTTTACTGGGAAGTGGAATGCACTGCGTCATCTTAGTGGGCCGAGTTATAGTGCAATGAAACAAAAGAATTTCCATCATCAACTGCAGTCAGAATGAATAAAGTTTGAATTGTTATTCAACAGAACTGCTGTTGTAGAACAATATTAATATGGTCACCTTCAATCGGGTGATGTGTGTTCGTTGTTTGTTCTTGATCTATGGTGTGTCGTGTGTATATTGCCTTGGAATTGGGCAGATATGCAAATGTCTAGGAATTGGTAGGCAGCTGATATATTTATCTGTTTTTTTTTTTTATATAGCAAGGCCCTGCGTAGTAAAGCTTGCTAGGTTGCTTCAATTGGTTATTACGACGGAGAAGAGCTATCATTGATGTGGTTCCTAATCAGTAATTTATTTTGCTTAAATGTGGGGTGCAAATAGATTCTTATCAGTAAGCTGACACTACAGCACGAAGACCTGGGTCTCAAAGAGCAAATAGAATCCTTTGTCAGCTGTCCGCAGTAGCATTGTTGATGATCATGCCAGACGATAGTACAAAGTCCAGGATATGGTTTCCTCGCATGCTGCATTTGCTGCTACCCCAGCCAGCATCGCAGTGTGTGACTAGTCCCATATTTCGAGCGTCAGAGTACTTTTTAGATTTGTCAACAGCATTTCGTGGTGGAGGCAATAGCGAACCATATCTACCATCCATTTGTTTCAAAGCTTATAGCTGCTGTAACCAAGTCCTGTCTATAAAATTGTCCAAGCTCTGGTCACTGAAAGAAAATTCAGTACAATTAGACAAGCTCTAGATTGTTTAGACAGGAGTACCGTGAACTGCGAACACCTCTGATACCTCAGATGCTCTTGTTCCGAGCATACGGCTCCTGAATAGATGTTATGTGTGGTTTTATACGCACCATGAAATGCCTTCTATTACCCTTGGGATGGTGCAGGTTTATTTGAAAAAAAAAAACAACCATTGAATGATTCTTAACAGAGCCTGGAGCTTTGTTGAGGTTTATCAAAAGCCTTAAACCAGTTCTCGGCTAAATACCGGGCTGCCACAATAGATCTTATAAGTCGCAGTGCGTACAAGGCCCTAGTCTAGTATAGTAGTATAGTATGATTCTTAACAGGAGGTCTCTCGATGATGCCGACACCACTAAAGGCTGCAGCACCCATCGGCTTGAAGCTTTTTGGCAGAAGAGCGGGCACACACTTTCATCGAGACGAACGCTCCCAGTTGTAGTTTTGTCTGCGTCAGACAATGCCTGTTCGCTGGTGGTGGGACCTTTAGGTAGGTAGGTAGAAGTGGCGGTTCTGTAAAACAGAGATCCAATTAGCACAGTTGTGCCGTTTTGATACCACGACTCATGCGACCTTGGGTGTTGATGTGTGTTGGTGAGGACAATCTAGAGCCAGCCTGTGGAATTTAAGAAGAGGGTTAGCTCATTTATGTTCTTATCCGAGATCTCCTCAAGTGAATTGTAGAAGGGTTTGCCTAAAGCTTGATGTCTAGCCCTAGCTAGTGCTGGCCAATTGCACATGCAGTTGATAATTGTTTCCTTTTCGGTGGCTATGTTGCAACTACGGCAGTATGTATTATATGTGATACCTAGTTTGGCTGCGTGCTCTCCTACCGGCCAGTGTCCCGTGATTATCGCGATTGTACGGGCAATGTCTTTGCGCGTTCTGTTCAATTGGGCAGTTGTTTTGGTCTTGTTGTAGTTTCTGGATATGACTCAGTTCGTTAACCTGGACGAATCTAAGAAAAATTGAGGAGATGTTTGCCTTAATTGCTCCGAGCGGGGTGTGAACAAGTTCAGCAAGTGAGCATTGAAGGGCTGAGCCTCGCCTGGCCAGTTCGTCAGCATGTTCGTTGCCATCAACGTTGCTGTGGCCTGGAACCCAGACTAGAGTCACCATGCATTGGCCATCTAGCGAGGCTAGCTCCTGTCGGCATTCTAGCACTAATATCGAGGAAATGGTTTCCGAGGCAATGGCTTGGATAGCAGCTTGGCTATCAATTAAAATAGCGATTCTTTGCCTTGGTAGTGTATTTGTGTGTGACTTGATTTGGCGACAGGCTTCGCGAATGGCGAGTACTTCCGCTTGAAAGACGCTGGCAGCGTCCGGGAATCGATACGATGTTGCGATGTTCAGGGACAGAAAACACCCGCACCAACCCAACAGTCCATTTTTGACCCATCGGTGTAGACTGTTAGATCGAAACCACTGGTCGCCTGTCCATCTTGCCAATCTTTTCTTGTAGGGAATTGTACATCGAAACGCTTTGTGAAGTTCAATGTGGGGATGATGTAGTCTGTTGGAGTCGATACGAGTTCTCCTGGTAGAGAATCTAGGATATTGCTGTGTCCATAGGGTTTCGCAGTCCAATACTTGGACTCTCTGAGTCTGATTGCGCTGTGCGCTGAGATGTTTGTGATATGTAGATCTAGGGGTAAAAGGTGTAGCAGGACTGTTAGAGCGTCTGACGGAGTTGACCGTAGGGCGCCTGTGGTGCCTATGCATGCTACTCTGCACCTTATTTAGTTTGGTTATGTTATAGGCTTATTTAAGGGCCGGCCACCATACTGTCGACCCGTAGGTAAGGATTGGGCGTACTACAGCTGTGTACATCCACAGGGTCAATTTTGGTTGCAGGCCACATTTTTTGCCGAAGGTTCTGTTGCAGGCATAGAAGGTTATACATGCTTTCTTTACTCGTTCGTCCATGTTTGGTTTCCAGTTAAGTTTAGGGTCTAGAATAACTCCTAGGTACTTAGCGCTGGAAGATAAGGAGAGCATCTGACCGTTTAATCGAGGAAGATTGAAGTCGGGTATTTTGGTTTTTGTGGTGAAAAGCATCAGTTCAGTTTTATTTGGATTGACTCCAAGTCCACACTTTCTGGCCCATGCGGTGACTTTACTTAGAGCACTTTCGATGATCTCACTTATCACGGGAGGAAAAAGTCCCGACACTAAAATCACCGTGTCGTCCGCATACCCAACTACTTTAATTCTTTCTCTGTCTAAGCATAAAAGGATTTTATTCATGACCATTAGTAGAGGTGAGATGACTCCACCTTGGGGCGTTCCTCTACTGGCAAATTTGGTTATGGTGCTGTTTCCTAGAGATGCCTGAATGGTTCTAGTGCTGAGCATAGAGACTATCCATTGGCTTAGGTATGTTTCTATGCCCAGCTCCGTGAGGGACTCTAGAATTACTTCAGTGTGTACATTGTTAAAAGCTCCTTCTATGTCTAGAAAGGTAGATAAAGTGTATTCCTTATACTGTAGGGATTTTTCTATTGTTCGCACTACTTCATGAAGAGCTGTTTCTGTAGATCTTCCTTTGAGGTATGCGTGTTGGGATTTGGAGAGAGATGACTCGTTTGTATCTCGCAGATGGTTGTCTAGAAGGCGCTCGAGGGTCTTCAAAACGAAGGAGGTCAGACTGATGGGACCTTTAAAAGTTACAGTTTTTGTGCGCAGATAACGCCGCCAGTAAGAGTGTTTCCAGTAGAATGGTGCTTTGACACACCCTTCCACTGAGAGATGTGCACAAGGTATTCTTCTTTCGTTACGACCTGTGCAAGCTAGCTGAAGAGCAGTGGTTGAAATACCTTCTGCTGACTCAAGCCCTTTTCCCATCGCCAATAAAGGAGGGCTGCTGTCAGCGCTTGTGCCTTTAGCTGACTCTACAGCTTCTTTCCGCCAGTCAATCGCCGTCGACCTTCTTTTCCTTTGACTCTTAATCAGGAACTTATAGGAATGCGCTGTTTCAGGACAGCAGCCTTAAAGCTTCCCGATTCAAGCCGCCACCGTTAGCTCTTCGATGGCCTGCCTGTCTATTAAGACAGAGACTAGACGTTCCGGTTAAAACATTTCCACCACTTTCCCTATCGTTCCAACGCAGTCTACCGAGCGTGTCGAAGTGACACCTGCGTGCATCTCTGTAGCTTCTGGATCAACTCCAAAAGTGGCGAGGGTATGAGCATGGTGGGGCATGCCGAATCCTTGCCCCAGCCGCAGTCGAGAGGACCACGAGTGGCCTCACTTTTGTGAATACCATCTGGAGCAATCGAATCTATTCGGTTTGCAGACATACTGTAAGTGTTTAGTTTTATGTCTCATTTGAGATCTTTTCAGTCTTAGAATCGTTGAATCTTAAGCTGTTCCGCCACACCAAGGCAGCTGAGGATGGAGACAGTAAAGATTGTCTTTGGTCAATACTCAATGTTTGACTGTGGGGTCTGGACGATAGTTGGTGCCTACTGTGTAGGGATAATATATTCGGTTTATGGTAGTGCTAGGTATTGCCTTCAACTCCTGACTATGATCATTTCATTTTTCTAGATCGCGCACTACCTAGAATAAGGATATACTTTCTCGAAAATTAGGGCACAAAACACACAACAGCTCCCCGACTAGCTCGGACACCACCCATGCAGTATTTGCCACCAGAGTTTTAAACCACTACAGCTAAGGGAAATATCAATCTTCTTTTCTATGTCTTCTCTCCATTTCCAATCAATGTCATGAAAATACATTGAAAGCGAGCTGCACTTAAAAACGTTTCCATCGTTTACACCAAATAGGAAAGAAATGAACAACGTATGTATGTATGTACCTACGCCCTTTGTCAGACAATCACGGGAAATCCCCTTATCTGTTTGAGAATTGCTTGAAAACTGCGGGGAACTCCCTTATCTTTGGAAATCCCCAGTTCTTCAGTTTTTTTTTTTAAATCTTCTCAGGAAAAGCTAACTTATAACGCTGAAACTGCGCCCCGAGATGTCTGCAGATGTTTGTTGATTCTGCTCTTGAATAGTTGAAGATTGTAATCTTCTGGACATTCATGGTTCCTGGAAATGAATTCCAGAGTTTGCTCGTTCTGTTACAAAAATAATTTTGGTAGGAAGATGTTTGCGCGGTTCCCAGGCGAACATGGAAATGGTGTGCTCTTTCAGTCTGTCTGGTAGGACGTTTAAACGTTGTGATTTCAGGAATTATTCTTCGAAGTCTCTCAGAGCATCTTGCTTGGTAGTATCTCTAGTATAGTCATAGGTCTTCTACTCCCGTTCGATGATTCAACGGCTGGAGGTTCGATGTTAGCGTGGTGGCGTCTTCTATTAGGCGAACTTTTCTCATCTGTGAATGCGGTCGAGTAAATTTAGAGAATATTTTGTAGCCAAGCAAAGCGTGAGTACAACATTCAACTCCTGGTTCTAACTTGTGATTTGTATGCATAGAAGCAAAAGCTAAGCGGATATAAAGTATCTCTTTGCTCTAAATAAATACATACGTAGATACCTCAGTTTCATGGAAGCTGATTTTGCGATGTTGTTTGTCTATTCGTGTCATATGGTATTATACCAGAATTGATCGTGGTGCTAAGATGATGCATGGCATCCTTATGTTGGATTCATTGGTCGTCCATTTGAAGCTGTGGTACGGTTGATTGATTCATCATAGAAAAGACAGTGAATTGGATTTTCTTTGCATTGAATCTTCATTTAATTACTGAATTTGGTCGCATCTCTGGAGGTATGAGTTGCTTGCGTTCACGTCTAGCCGAACAAGATGCTATTTAGGTACTATCCATCGGCAAAGCTTTATTCGTCGACTCATTAATATGAAATAGAAAAAGAGTTGGTGAAGATATAGAACCCTGTGGTACTTCAACGTTTACAGCAAATATGTCGGAAGATACACCATTGACCACAACTTGATTTTTTTTTGTCCGGGTAGGAAATGCTCGACTGGGCGAACTCCACAGGCGGATCAGTAGAAATGCGGTGAAGTGGGAGGGTTGTGATCCCTTATTTTCGGATCATAACCTCGCTGATAAAAGGAAGAAGAAGAAGGAAATGCTCGACTGGAACACTCAAACGCAACTGGTCAATTGTTCTACCAAAGAGCATACCCTGGCTTACCCACTTTGTTGGAATTTCTTCGTCTTTCTAAGAAAGCCAAGCAAGCATTCAGTGATGAAGAGCTTTCAGTACCAGCACTCACAACATCAGCACCGAGAATCTGCCACCTGATACGAGCAAAGGGCGGATACTCGCAGAGATAATGTTCCGTAATGTTGTCACTTTCTTAACAAGAGTCGCAGATTGTAATGTCACTAAAGCTCAAGACGTTAAGGTACTTGGTGAAAACGAAATGGCCTGTCAAGACGCCAATGAGTTGTTTGCAGTATTTTCTGCTGAGAGAGCAAGAATGCTGCTGTTTTTTTTTTTTTTTTTTTTTACAAACGTCCGGGAGCATTCGTTTAGTCAACCCACATCCTGGTGAGTTATGACACACGCAATTGTGTTCGTGAAAGACCCAATCGTCAATGGGACGCAGGGAGACCCACTGGGGTTTCGAGACTTGAGAAAGCCTCATCTGAGTCTTGTCTAGCAATCCCATCAGAGATCTCGTTCCCCACGATCCTAGTGTGACCTGGGACCCAGATAAGAGATAGCTTGCGACCGAGTTCAAACAGTTTTTGGTTTCACGAAATATTTTAGAGTGGTTAAAGGGTTAAGCAAGGCATTAAGCGCAGTCTGACTATCACTACAGGCACAATTAGTATGGCCCTTCCACATGTTCTTCACATAGTTCATGGCCATTAGGATTGTATAAGTTTCCGCTTGGAAAACAGACGCATATTTGCCTAACGAGAAAAGAAGTCTAATGTTGTCGTCTTTCACGAAGACACCAGCGCCAGACACTTGAATGGTTTTGGAGCCGTCCGTGAAAATACGATTCCATTCCTGGCTTAGACTCTGGCCAAACCAAGTCCTGAACACAAAGAAACTCGACTCTGAATTTGGGCATCAGCTGAAGTTCTGGTGTCATTGCATCAGACGACATATCCATAAGACCGAAGTTGTAAGATAAGGGTCGCGCAAGTTCATCAAAATTCCAGTGTGGGGTATACCAAAAACCACCCCGTCTAAGACGATGGATGGCTTTGATAGTGCAGCCCATGATTATAAGTATCAAGAGGAGGTAAGTTCAGCAAACTATCTAGAGCAGAGCCGGGTGTACTCGAAAAAGCTCCCGTGTAGCCGAGGCACAGCTTGAATTGATCCGCCTTGAAGAAAGTTTTTCATCCAATTTCGATTGTTTTCGATACCTTTTCACATCTAGTTCTAACTATCGATCCATCATTATTTTACTGGAAAAATAAAGACCTTGAAATACGCTATCTATTATTAGAAGCTGCTTAGTGTAAGAAACCACAAAAGTCGATCGTCTAGTGATCGGTTAAGTATCATAATACTTACAATACTAGCAAATTGTTTGTTTGTTATCTAATCTATTGATATGCCTTAAAGTTCGTTATGACTAAGTTATTAGTAGGTATTTAGTAGCCGCCTGTAGGTATGATAAATAAGTCGTCAAACTCCTCGAGACATACATATAATATCATCATGCAGACACCTTTTCAAACTTTTTTCTGAATCACGATTTAGCTTACGTACAGTGCCTCACAAGCCTAACCGGGTACAACATACAATACATTTTAACTGCATGTTTGTCATTAAATACATATGAAGAAATGTGTCTATAACGAGTCATAGGTATATCAATTGAAAGAGAGTTGTATGTAGTTTAATTATTTATTAAAGAAAATTCAAAAACTTAAACCGTATTCAGTACAATAAAAATATGAACTAAAAATCAAAATTCTACCTCACAAGAATAACCGAATAAATGTTTCTTGTAAATCATTTCAATAACTTGTGGCAAATTCATTATTTGCTATGACTGCTTCCTTCCAGTCTTCTTACTTACTTAGGTGGCGCTACAGTCCGGGGTGGACCTGGGCCTCAACCAACAAACCTCTCCTGCCAGCACGGTTACGAGTCAGCTGCCTCCAGTTGCTCACGTCAATATAGTTGAGGTCCCCCTCCACTTGTTTGCGCCACCTACCGCCAGATCGTCCTCTACTGTGTCGTCCATCCGGGGTGGATTCGAAGACTTTATTGGCTGGAACGTTGGGCTACATCCGCTCTACATGACTCATCTATCTTAGTCGCTGTATGTGAACTCTTCTGGCTAAGTCGATGTCATTATATAGGTCGTATAGTTCGGAATTGTACCTTCTCCTCCAGTCGCCGTCTGTACAGACGGGACGAAAGGTCAATCTAAGAACTTTTCTCTCAAAGTAACCAAGAGCATTCTCATCCGATTTTGACAAAGCTCATGCCTCTGCGGCATAGAGGAGGACTGGGATGACTAGTGTCTTATACAGAGTTACCTTAGTAATTCGAGATAGGACCTTGTTACTCAATTGCCTTCTTAGTCCATAGAAACAGCGATTGGCAAGAGTGATTCTTTATTTGATCTTCCCACTGGTGTCATTTGCGGAGCTCACCATAGAGCATAGGTAGACAAAGTCTTTTACTACCTCAAAAGTATATCTGTCTATTGTGGCGTTCTGTCCAAGACGCCAATGTTGGGTGCTCTTTTTTGTAGACAGCATATATTTTGTTTTGCTTTCATTGACCTCGATGTTGCTCAGCAACGCCGCGCCGTCTCCTGCTAACAGAAATTTTTATGAAGGCACCAAAGAAAAGCAAACAAACAAGGGTCTCTGAGAAAATCAAGTGGTACAATCTGGACAAAGAAAAAGCTTTTGTTTTCGTGATGAAAAGTTAACTCTCTCACACCATCAACGAAGCTGAGGATGAAGAGTGCAGAGCACAAAATATGTGGCTTTCCCTACACCGAACTTGCTTGAAGAAGGCTAAATCACTGCTAGGAGCTTCAAAAGGTTACCATCAACACGCCAAAGAAACATGGTGGTGGAGTGATGAAACTAAGAAGGTGTCAAATGAGAAGAAAGCGGCTTTCAAAGCTTGGTCAAAGTGCCCCTTTAATAATAGAGACGGAAAAGCTCGCCCCGAAGTGGAATACAGATTTTGCAAGAAAAAAGCGCAGAAGAAGTGCGCCCAGCTTCAAGCAGAGAGTACGGAGGGCCTGTATCGGGAGTTGGAGAAGATATCTTCTCCGGTTGCTGATGCAATCCAGGAGCTGTGAAGACACAATGTGAACAAGAGCGCAACCATCTTCAAAATAGCCGCCCAAAGAAGGAGGAATGCTCAGGAGATTCGTTCGCCAAAGTTCATTAACTATACTCATGGCCAGCTTCTTGTGGATGACGACAAAATTCTGCAGAGGTGGCGGCAGTATTGTGAAAAACTTTTAAATGAACAGTTTCCCCGGCTATACTTTCCAAGAGCCACCCCTAACTGTGAGGAAATACCCGACATTACAGTCGAAGAAGTTAGTGAGGCGGTCAAATATTCCAAAAAACGAAAAGCGGTTGAGCCAGACGAGATGCCCTCTGAGATCTGGAAAAAGATGGGAGACATCGGGTTCAGATGGCTCAGAATTCTCATCTCCAAATTTGTGAGAGGTTATCCAATGCCGAATCAATGGAGGGAAAGCTTCTTTCTCCCTGTATACAAAGGGAAGGGTGATACGCGAAACTGTGATAACTACCATTCGATCGAGCTGATGTCACACACCATGAAGATCGTTGAGCTGGTATTAACTGTGAAAAAAAGTACAGCTATCTAATGACCAGTGCGGGTTTGTCTCGGGTAAATCAACCACAGATGCAATCCGAAGTATAAGGATCATAATTGACAAACATCGTGATTCCTTAAAGGATTTGCATATTGTATTCGTTGACTTTGAAAACGTATTCGACAGACAACCACAAGATTTGATATGGGTGACGCTAATACATCGAGGGGTTCCAGAAATGTATGTACAGATGATCATGAACATGTACGAAAGAGCAAAGACAAGAGTAAGATGTCCCGCTGGAGTAACCGAAGAGTTACCAATTAAAGTCAGGGTGCACCAGAGAAACGTCTTAAGTCCTTTACTCTTTACTACAGTCCTTGACTATCTGCTTGAATGTAAAGTGACGGACCACAAGGTAAATCAATTATTATTTGCTGCCGATGGAGCCATCTTAAGTGAGGATCCTTCATCCCTGCAACGAGCACTTGATTTGTGGGTGGACGTTGTGGAGGGAAATGGGTATCACATTAGTTTAAAAAAGACAGAGTTCTTGTGCTGCCCATTGTCTGATCCACTCAGACCTATTCCAGACATTTATTTGAATGGAACAGTGCTTCCCAAGTGCGAAAAATTCAAATATGTGGGATCTATGATCAATAGTAAAGCAACCTGCGATGACGACATGAAGCATCGCGTAAGCGTAGGGTGGATGAAGTGGCCAGAAAATTCCTCTATCTTCTGTGACCAAAAAATACCCCCTAAGTTGAAAGGAAGGCTCTACACCGCAGTTGTGTGTCCAGCGCTCACATACGGTTCACAATGTTGGATGATGTACAAAAATTATGAGAGTAAATTAACGGCAGCTGAGATGAAGGTGCTTTGCATGACAGCACGAAAGTCAAAGCTTGATCGAATAAGAAGTTCGAAGATCCGTGGAAGCCTTCACGTCAAGGAAACCATCTTACGAAAGATGGAGCGCGACCGGCTCAGCTGGTATTGCCACGTTCAAAGAAGAGATCATTTGAACCCTGTTAAAAAGTCAATATCAATGAACATTCCAAAGACATCGCGAGGCAGGGAAGGCAGACCTATAAACGCCTGGGTCACACAAATGCGACGACATCGGCATTTCATTGGCCTCAGTAACTGAGTGATCCGAAATCGGGAGGCCTGCCGATATTTTCTGAGACAAAATAGGCGAACCCCACAGGCAGATCAGTAGAAATACGGTGAAGTGGGAGGGTTATGATCCATTGTTTTCGGATCATAACGTCGCTAAAAAAAGGAAGAAGAAGAAGATTGCAATGGAATATTGCGTGCTCTGTACTTTCCTCTTGGTCTGGACAATGTGGACAAAGAGGTGAGTCATCATGTCCAAATCTGTGTAAATATTTGCGATAGCCGCCGTGACCCGATAGAAACTGCGTAAGGTGGTAGTTGCAGTCCCCATATACTCGCTTGGTGGGGATCAGCTTGTAGGTCCATTACCTTTTATGCTGTTATCCCACCTAGTGATGTTGCATTCTCCTCCTTTATTCTCTTGAGAATACCTGCTTCTTGATGAATCGAGGTTCTCCTTTCGTAGATCCTTACCATCTCTTCGGAAACCGCTGATTGTTCTTATCGCGCATACCCTGTATGTTGTTAACGCCGCCGCCCAAACCGGTGCAGCATATAGAAGAACCGAGCTAACCACTCTGGATAGTAGAATTCGTCTAGCATATCCAGGTCCACCGATGTTTGGCAGTATTCAAGAAAGGGCTGCCTGCAGTAGTGAAGCCTTCTTGCTCGAGTATTCCACGTGCGTTTTAAACCTTAGCCTGTTGTCGAGCATTATTCCTAAATATTTGACTGCTTCCTTGGTTCTTATAGTCTGATTTCCGACTCGAACATTCGCATATTCAGCAGCTTTTCGACTTCTTATAAGCAGTTTAGTGCTCTGCTAATTCTAAGGTTATCAGTATATCCAGCCGCAAATGAGTGGATGGCACCAAGTGCTATGTCACTGGACAGATTTTAGCCTTTTTGCACGAGTCGGCCTTCTCTATTTGAAGGAGACTTTAAGGACAACATATTTCTTCGATAAACTAAGCAATGTGCATGTCGGATGCCTCCAGCTTTTTTGGATAGTTTCCGGGGAACACCTTGCTCCGTGTCCTATAGTTATGAACCTTTTCTGATTTTTTTTTTACTTTTTACAATTCATGCAGCGCAGTCGGGCTCAGGGAATATGGATGCTGGACCATAAGGCCATATGGTCACGGCAAGGTTCTGAAGACGATACCAAGTGAACTGGTTGCGTCCTCGACCGACTACACGATACCCAAACTGAACTTCAGAAAATCCTTCTTAACAAAATTCCCTTCCAGAGAAGAATGGAAGAACGAAAGCGTTACCTGCAACTGGTGTAGGGATATACACGGACGGTTCGAAGATGGACTGCGGAGTCGGCGCAGGCATCTTCTCTGACCTGCTGAATATATCAAGGTCTTTCCGTCTCCCAGACTCTGCTAGCGTTTTCCAAGCGGAGCTTCTTGCGATTCGAGAAGCCTGCCGCCTGCTAAACAATCTTCCAACATCTAATCACAATATCGCTATTTTTTCGGATAGCCAGGCTGCCATCAAGGCCATTGATGCGGTCTGCATCTCTTCAAAACTGGTAGAGCAATGCCGATTTGAATTGAATCAACAAAGCACTCACTCGAGAATCACTCTCATCTGGGCCGCAGGGCACAGCAACCATGAGGGTAATGAGCGTGCTGATGAGCTGGCCAGGCGAAGGTCGGCCCTTAACGGCTCTCTAGCAGAAAGAGTCGACATTCCGCTTGGTGCCGTTAAGCGCTATATTCACCTTCACTTCCTCCAGCTAGCCAATCGCGGTTGGAACAGCCTCACAAGCTGTGTCATATCTAGGAAGACGTGGCCCAGTTTCAACAAAACCAGGTCAAAAGAGTTACTAGGCAAACCAAGACCAGTTATTGCCAAAATCGTAGCTATTATCACAGGTTACTGGCCAGTTGGAGACCATGCGGCCAAGCTTGGTATCCCCCACAACACCTTTTGTAGGAGCTGCAACGATATTAATGAGAAAGAATCTCTATGTCACTTCCTTTGCAGATGTCCGGCCCTGGCGACAAGAGGACTGGAGAACTAATCCTCTTCCTGAACTCCACGGGCTGGGTTTAAACTTAACATCCCTTTTTAACTAACCACTACAATAGGTATACACGAGTCCGTGGTAACAAAACGGCGCACCTTAAGTGCTAATTGCGTTCTTTTGGACCGCCACTTTACCTACCTACCTACCTACAATTCATATTCCTAACTGAAAATTAGAAACCTGAAGACTGTTGGCACACAAATGGGCGGGTTTATCTTGAGTTTATCTTCATTATTTCTGTATGTTACAAACTATGTGTAAAATTTAATTTACCCTATGCGGTGGGCTATAATAATTCGTTTCTTGTTTGTTGCTCTTGTGGAATGCATTACAATTTTAATCGATTTTTGTTCCACACACGCACAAATCCGTAGTTTACCTGAGTTTTTAATTGAATCGAAAACTTGGAACAATAAGCAGCCATTATTCAAGCTGTGGGCTTCCTACCTCTACCTACTATACAGGTGCCTACGAGTGCATAAATAGTTCTACGGAAGTTTTACGTTGGCTGGATCAGAATTTAGTTTTTAATTGAGTTGAAGAGTATCTGCTGCTGTTAAGTGCATTCACACGTTATTCATCTTTATTATGTCAGAGCAGAGGCAAGCAGCAAATTTGCTTACTAAACAAAATTGTTGAACTGCACTTTTACTGGGAAGTGGAATGCACTGCGTCATCTTAGTGGGCCGAGTTATAGTGCAATGAAACAAAAGAATTTCCATCATCAACTGCAGTCAGAATGAATAAAGTTTGAATTGTTATTCAACAGAACTGCTGTTGTAGAACAATATTAATATGGTCACCTTCAATCGGGTGATGTGTGTTCGTTGTTTGTTCTTGATCTATGGTGTGTCGTGTGTATATTGCCTTGGAATTGGGCAGATATGCAAATGTCTAGGAATTGGTAGGCAGCTGATATATTTATCTGTTTTTTTTTTTATATAGCAAGGCCCTGCGTAGTAAAGCTTGCTAGGTTGCTTCAATTGGTTATTACGACGGAGAAGAGCTATCATTGATGTGGTTCCTAATCAGTAATTTATTTTGCTTAAATGTGGGGTGCAAATAGATTCTTATCAGTAAGCTGACACTACAGCACGAAGACCTGGGTCTCAAAGAGCAAATAGAATCCTTTGTCAGCTGTCCGCAGTAGCATTGTTGATGATCATGCCAGACGATAGTACAAAGTCCAGGATATGGTTTCCTCGCATGCTGCATTTGCTGCTACCCCAGCCAGCATCGCAGTGTGTGACTAGTCCCATATTTCGAGCGTCAGAGTACTTTTTAGATTTGTCAACAGCATTTCGTGGTGGAGGCAATAGCGAACCATATCTACCATCCATTTGTTTCAAAGCTTATAGCTGCTGTAACCAAGTCCTGTCTATAAAATTGTCCAAGCTCTGGTCACTGAAAGAAAATTCAGTACAATTAGACAAGCTCTAGATTGTTTAGACAGGAGTACCGTGAACTGCGAACACCTCTGATACCTCAGATGCTCTTGTTCCGAGCATACGGCTCCTGAATAGATGTTATGTGTGGTTTTATACGCACCATGAAATGCCTTCTATTACCCTTGGGATGGTGCAGGTTTATTTGAAAAAAAAAAACAACCATTGAATGATTCTTAACAGAGCCTGGAGCTTTGTTGAGGTTTATCAAAAGCCTTAAACCAGTTCTCGGCTAAATACCGGGCTGCCACAATAGATCTTATAAGTCGCAGTGCGTACAAGGCCCTAGTCTAGTATAGTAGTATAGTATGATTCTTAACAGGAGGTCTCTCGATGATGCCGACACCACTAAAGGCTGCAGCACCCATCGGCTTGAAGCTTTTTGGCAGAAGAGCGGGCACACACTTTCATCGAGACGAACGCTCCCAGTTGTAGTTTTGTCTGCGTCAGACAATGCCTGTTCGCTGGTGGTGGGACCTTTAGGTAGGTAGGTAGAAGTGGCGGTTCTGTAAAACAGAGATCCAATTAGCACAGTTGTGCCGTTTTGATACCACGACTCATGCGACCTTGGGTGTTGATGTGTGTTGGTGAGGACAATCTAGAGCCAGCCTGTGGAATTTAAGAAGAGGGTTAGCTCATTTATGTTCTTATCCGAGATCTCCTCAAGTGAATTGTAGAAGGGTTTGCCTAAAGCTTGATGTCTAGCCCTAGCTAGTGCTGGCCAATTGCACATGCAGTTGATAATTGTTTCCTTTTCGGTGGCTATGTTGCAACTACGGCAGTATGTATTATATGTGATACCTAGTTTGGCTGCGTGCTCTCCTACCGGCCAGTGTCCCGTGATTATCGCGATTGTACGGGCAATGTCTTTGCGCGTTCTGTTCAATTGGGCAGTTGTTTTGGTCTTGTTGTAGTTTCTGGATATGACTCAGTTCGTTAACCTGGACGAATCTAAGAAAGATTGAGGAGATGTTTGCCTTAATTGCTCCGAGCGGGGTGTGAACAAGTTCAGCAAGTGAGCATTGAAGGGCTGAGCCTCGCCTGGCCAGTTCGTCAGCATGTTCGTTGCCATCAACGTTGCTGTGGCCTGGAACCCAGACTAGAGTCACCATGCATTGGCCATCTAGCGAGGCCAGCTCCTGTCGGCATTCTAGCACTAATATCGGGGAAATGGTTTCCGAGGCAATGGCTTGGATAGCAGCTTGGCTATCAATTAAAATAGCGATTCTTTGCCTTGGTAGTGTATTTGTGTGTGACTTGATTTGGCGACAGGCTTCGCGAATGGCGAGTACTTCCGCTTGAAAGACGCTGGCAGCGTCCGGGAATCGATACGATGTTGCGATGTTCAGGGACAGAAAACACCCGCACCAACCCAACAGTCCATTTTTGACCCATCGGTGTAGACTGTTAGATCGAAACCACTGGTCGCCTGTCCATCTTGCCAATCTTTTCTTGTAGGGAATTGTACATAGAAACGCTTTGTGAAGTTCAATGTGGGGATGATGTAGTCTGTTGGAGTCGATACGAGTTCTCCTGGTAGAGAATCTAGGATATTGCTGTGTCCATAGGGTTTCGCAGTCCAATACTTGGACTCTCTGAGTCTGATTGCGCTGTGCGCTGAGATGTTTGTGATATGTAGATCTAGGGGTAAAAGGTGTAGCAGGACTGTTAGAGCGTCTGACGGAGTTGACCGTAGGGCGCCTGTGGTGCCTATGCATGCTACTCTGCACCTTATTTAGTTTGGTTATGTTATAGGCTTATTTAAGGGCCGGCCACCATACTGTCGACCCGTAGGTAAGGATTGGGCGTACTACAGCTGTGTACACAGGGTCAATTTTGGTTGCAGGCCCCATTTTTTGCCGAAGGTTCTGTTGCAGGCATAGAAGGTTATACATGCTTTCTTTACTCGTTCGTCTATGTTTGGTTTCCAGTTAAGTTTAGGGTCTAGAATAACTCCTAGGTACTTAGCGCTGGAAGATAAGGAGAGCATCTGACCGTTTAATCGAGGAAGATTGAAGTCGGGTATTTTGGTTTTTGTGGTGAAAAGCATCAGTTCAGTTTTATTTGGATTGACTCCAAGTCCACACTTTCTGGCCCAAGCGGTGACTTTACTTAGAGCACTTTCCATGATCTCACTTATCACGGGAGGAAAAAGTCCCGACACTAAAATCACCATATCGTCCGCATACCCAACTACTTTAATTCTTTCTCTGTCTAAGCATAAAAGGATTTTATTCATGACCATTAGTAGAGGTGAGATGACTCCACCTTGGGGCGTTCCTCTACTGGCAAATTTGGTTATGGTGCTGTTTCCTAGAGATGCCTGAATGGTTCTAGTGCTGAGCATAGAGACTATCCATTGGCTTAGGTATGTTTCTATGCCCAGCTCCGTGAGGGACTCTAGAATTACTTCAGTGTGTACATTGTTAAAAGCTCCTTCTATGTCTAGAAAAGTAGATAAAGTGTATTCCTTATACTGTAGGGATTTTTCTATTGTTCGCACTACTTCATGAAGAGCTGTTTCTGTAGATCTTCCTTTGAGGTATGCGTGTTGGGATTTGGAGAGAGATGACTCGTTTGTATCTCGCAGATGGTTGTCTAGAAGGCGCTCGAGGGTCTTCAAAACGAAGGAGGTCAGACTGATGGGACCTTTAAAAGTTACAGTTTTTGTGCGCAGATAACGCCGCCAGTAAGAGTGTTTCCAGTAGAATGGTGCTTTGACACACCCTTCCACTGAGAGATGTGCACAAGGTATTCTTCTTTCGTTACGACCTGTGCAAGCTAGCTGAAGAGCAGTGGTTGAAATACCTTCTGCTGACTCAAGCCCTTTTCCCATCGCCAATAAAGGAGGGCTGCTGTCAGCGCTTGTGCCTTTAGCTGACTCTATAGCTTCTTTCCGCCAGTCAATCGCCGTCGACCTTCTTTTCCTTTGACTCTTAATCAGGAACTTATAGGAATGCGCTGTTTCAGGACAGCAGCCTTAAAGCTTCCCGATTCAAGCCGCCACCGTTAGCTCTTCGATGGCCTGCCTGTCTATTAAGACAGAGACTAGACGTTCCGGTTAAAACATTTCCACCACTTTCCCTATCGTTCCAACGCAGTCTACCGAGCGTGTCGAAGTGACACCTGCGTGTATCTCTGTAGCTTCTGGATCAACTCCAAAAGTGGCGAGGGTATGAGCATGGTGGGGCATGCCGAATCCTTGCCCCAGCCGCAGTCGAGAGGACCACGAGTGGCCTCACTTTTGTGAATACCATCTGGAGCAATCGAATCTATTCGGTTTGCAGACATACTGTAAGTGTTTAGTTTTATGTCTCATTTGAGATCTTTTCAGTCTTAGAATCGTTGAATCTTAAGCTGTTCCGCCACACCAAGGCAGCTGAGGATGGAGACAGTAAAGATTGTCTTTGGTCAATACTCAATGTTTGACTGTGGGGTCTGGACGATAGTTGGTGCCTACTGTGTAGGGATAATATATTCGGTTTATGGTAGTGCTAGGTATTGCCTTCAACTCCTGACTATGATCATTTAATTTTTCTAGATCGCACACTACCTAGAATAAAAATATACTTTCTCGAAAATTAGGGTACAAAACACACAACAGCTCCCCGACTAGTTCGGACACCACCCATACAGTATTTGCCACCTGAGTTTCAAACCACTACAGCTAAGGGAAATATCAATCTTCTTTTCTATATCTTCTCTCCATTTCCAATCAATGTCATGAAAATACATTGAAAGCGAGCTGCACTTAAAAACGTTTCCATCGTTTACATCGAATAGGAAAGAAATGAACAACGTATGTATGTATGTATGTACCTACGCCCTTTGTCAGACAAGAATGGGGAATCCCCTTATCTGTTTGAGAATTGCTTGAAAACTGCGGGGAACTCCCTTATCTTTGGAAATCCCCAGTTCTTCAGTTTTTTTTTTTAAATCGTCTCAGGAAAAGCTAACTTATAACGCTGAAACTGCGCCCCGAGATGTCTGCAGATGTTTGTTGATTCTGCTCTTGAATAGTTGAAGATTGTAATCTTCTGGACATTCATGGTTCCTGGAAATGAATTCCAGAGTTTGCTCGTTCTGTTACAAAAATAATTTTGGTAGGAAGATGTTTGCGCGGTTCCCAGGCGAACATGGAAATGGTGTGCTCTTTCAGGTTTAAACGTTGTGATTTCAGGAATTATTCTTCGAAGTCTCTCAGAGCATCTTGCTTGGTAGTATCTCTAGTATAGTCATAGGTCTTCTACTCCCGTTCGATGATTCAACGGCTGGAGATTCGATGTTAGCGTGGTGGCGTCTTCTATTAGGCGAACTTTTCTCATCTGTGAATGCGGTCGAGTAAATTTAGAGAATATTTTGTAGCCAAGCAAAGCGTGAGTACAACATTCAACTCCTGGTTCTAACTTGTGATTTGTATGCATAGAAGCAAAAGCTAAGCGGATATAAAGTATCTCTTTGCTCTAAATAAATACATACGTAGATACCTCAGTTTCATGGAAGCTGATTTTGCGATGTTGTTTGTGTATTCGTGTCATATGGTATTATACCAGAATTGATCGTGGTGCTAAGATGATGCATGGCATCCTTATGTTGGATTCATTGGTCGTCCATTTGAAGCTGTGGTACGGTTGATTGATTCATCATAGAAAAGACAGTGAATTGGATTTTCTTTGCATTGAATCTTCATTTAATTACTGAATTTGGTCGCATCTCTGGAGGTATGAGTTGCTTGCGTTCACGTCTAGCCGAACAAGATGCTATTTAGGTACTATCCATCGGCAAAGCTTTATTCGTCGACTCATTAATATGAAATAGAAAAAGAGTTGGTGAAGATATAGAACCCTGTGGTACTTCAACGTTTACAGCAAATATGTCGGAAGATACACCATTGACCACAACTTGATTTTTTTTTGTCCGGGTAGGAAATGCTCGACTGGGCGAACTCCACAGGCGGATCAGTAGAAATGCGGTGAAGTGGGAGGGTTGTGATCCCTTATTTTCGGATCATAACCTCGCTGATAAAAGGAAGAAGAAGAAGGAAATGCTCGACTGGAACACTCAAACGCAACTGGTCAATTGTTCTACCAAAGAGCATACCCTGGCTTACCCACTTTGTTGGAATTTCTTCGTCTTTCTAAGAAAGCCAAGCAAGCATTCAGTGATGAAGAGCTTTCAGTACCAGCACTCACAACATCAGCACCGAGAATCTGCCACCTGATACGAGCAAAGGGCGGATACTCGCAGAGATAATGTTCCGCAATGTTGTCACTTTCTTAACAAGAGTCGCAGATTGTAATGTCACTAAAGCTCAAGACGTTAAGGTACTTGGTGAAAACGAAATGGCCTGTCAAGACGCCAATGAGTTGTTTGCAGTATTTTCTGCTGAGAGAGCAAGAATGCTGCTGTTTTTTTTTTTTTTTTTTTACAAACGTCCGGGAGCATTCGTTTAGTCAACCCACATCCTGGTGAGTTATGACACACGCAATTGTGTTCGTGAAAGACCCAATCGTCAATGGGACGCAGGGAGACCCACTGGGGTTTCGAGACTTGAGAAAGCCTCATCTGAGTCTTGTCTAGCAATCCCATCAGAGATCTCGTTCCCCACGATCCTAGTGTGACCTGGGACCCAGATAAGAGATAGCTTGCGACCGAGTTCAAACAGTTTTTGGTTTCACGAAATATTTTAGAGTGGTTAAAGGGTTAAGCAAGGCATTAAGCGCAGTCTGACTATCACTACAGGCACAATTAGTATGGCCCTTCCACATGTTCTTCACATAGTTCATGGCCATTAGGATTGTATAAGTTTCCGCTTGGAAAACAGACGCATATTTGCCTAACGAGAAAAGAAGTCTAATGTTGTCGTCTTTCACGAAGACACCAGCGCCAGACACTTGAATGGTTTTGGAGCCGTCCGTGAAAATACGATTCCATTCCTGGCTTAGACTCTGGCCAAACCAAGTCCTGAACACAAAGAAACTCGACTCTGAATTTGGGCATCAGCTGAAGTTCTGGTGTCATTGCATCAGACGACATATCCATAAGACCGAAGTTGTAAGATAAGGGTCGCGCAAGTTCATCAAAATTCCAGTGTGGGGTATACCAAAAACCACCCCGTCTAAGACGATGGATGGCTTTGATAGTGCAGCCCATGATTATAAGTATCAAGAGGAGGTAAGTTCAGCAAACTATCTAGAGCAGAGCCGGGTGTACTCGAAAAAGCTCCCGTGTAGCCGAGGCACAGCTTGAATTGATCCGCCTTAAAGAAAGTTTTTCATCCAATTTCGATTGTTTTCGATACCTTTTCACATCTAGTTCTAACTATCGATCCATCATTATTTTACTGGAAAAATAAAGACCTTGAAATACGCTATCTATTATTAGAAGCTCCTTAGTGTAAGAAACCACAAAAGTCGATCGTCTAGTGATCGGTTAAGTATCATAATACTTACAATACTAGCAAATTGTTTGTTTGTTATCTAATCTATTGATATGCCTTAAAGTTCGTTATGACTAAGTTATTAGTAGGTATTTAGTAGCCGCCTGTAGGTATGATAAATAAGTCGTCAAACTCCTCGAGACATACATATAATATCATCATGCAGACACCTTTTCAAACTTTTTTCTGAATCACGATTTAGCTTACGTACAGTGCCTCACAAGCCTAACCGGGTACAACATACAATACATTTTAACTGCATGTTTGTCATTAAATACATATGAAGAAATGTGTCTATAACGAGTCATAGGTATATCAATTGAAAGAGAGTTGTATGTAGTTTAATTATTTATTAAAGAAAATTCAAAAACTTAAACCGTATTCAGTACAATAAAAATATGAACTAAAAATCAAAATTCTACCTCACAAGAATAACCGAATAAATGTTTCTTGTAAATCATTTCAATAACTTGTGGCAAATTCATTATTTGCTATGACTGCTTCCTTCCAGTCTTCTTACTTACTTAGGTGGCGCTACAGTCCGGGGTGGACCTGGGCCTCAACCAACAAACCTCTCCTGCCAGCACGGTTACGAGTCAGCTGCCTCCAGTTGCTCACGTCAATATAGTTGAGGTCCCCCTCCACTTGTTTGCGCCACCTACCGCCAGATCGTCCTCTACTGTGTCGTCCATCTGGGGTGGATTCGAAGACTTTATTGGCTGGAACGTTGGGCTACATCCGCTCTACATGACTCATCTATCTTAGTCGCTGTATGTGAACTCTTCTGGCTAAGTCGATGTCATTATATAGGTCGTATAGTTCGGAATTGTACCTTCTCCTCCAGTCGCCGTCTGTACAGACAGAAAGAAAGATCACTCGAAGAACTTTTCTCTCAAAGTAACCAAGAGCATTCTCATCCGATTTTGACAAAGCCCATGCCTCTGCGGCATACAGGAGGACTGGGATGACTAGTGTCTTATACAGAGTTACCTTAGTAATTCGAGATAGGACCTTGTTACTCAATTGCCTTCTTAGTCCATAGAAACAGCGATTGGCAAGAGTGATTCTTTATTTGATCTTCCCACTGGTGTCATTTGCGGAGCTCACCATAGAGCATAGGTAGACAAAGTCTTTTACTACCTCAAAAGTATATCTGTCTATTGTGGCGTTCTGTCCAAGACGCCAATGTTGGGTGCTCTTTTTTGTAGACAGCATATATTTTGTTTTGCTTTCATTGACCTCGATGTTGCTCAGCAACGCCGCGCCGTCTCCTGCTAACAGAAATTTTTATGAAGGCACCAAAGAAAAGCAAACAAACAAGGGTCTCTGAGAAAATCAAGTGGTACAATCTGGACAAAGAAAAAGCTTTTGTTTTCGTGATGAAAAGTTAACTCTCTCACACCATCAACGAAGCTGAGGATGAAGAGTGCAGAGCACAAAATATGTGGCTTTCCCTACACCGAACTTGCTTGAAGAAGGCTAAATCACTGCTAGGAGCTTCAAAAGGTTACCATCAACACGCCAAAGAAACATGGTGGTGGAGTGATGAAACTAAGAAGGTGTCAAATGAGAAGAAAGCGGCTTTCAAAGCTTGGTCAAAGTGCCCCTCTAATAATAGAGACGGAAAAGCTCGCCCCGAAGTGGAATACAGATTTTGCAAGAAAAAAGCGCAGAAGAAGTGCGCCCAGCTTCAAGCAGAGAGTACGGAGGGCCTGTATCGGGAGTTGGAGAAGATATCTTCTCCGGTTGCTGATGCAATCCAGGAGCTGAGAAGACACAATGTGAACAAGAGCGCAACCATCTTCAAAATAGCCGCCCAAAGAAAGAGGAATGCTCAGGAGATTCGTTCGCCAAAGTTCATTAACAATACTCATGGCCAGCTTCTTGTGGATGACGACAAAATTCTGCAGAGGTGGCGGCAGTATTGTGAAAAACTTTTAAATGAACAGTTTCCCCGGCTATACTTTCCAAGAGCCACCCCTAACTGTGAGGAAATACCCGACATTACAGTCGAAGAAGTTAGTGAGGCGGTCAAATATTCCAAAAAACGAAAAGCGGTTGAGCCAGACGAGATGCCCTCTGAGATCTGGAAAAAGATGGGAGACATCGGGTTCAGATGGCTCAGAATTCTCATCTCCAAATTTGTGAGAGGTTATCCAATGCCGAATCAATGGAGGGAAAGCTTCTTTCTCCCTGTATACAAAGGGAAGGGTGATACGCGAAACTGTGATAACTACCATTCGATCGAGCTGATGTCACACACCATGAAGATCGTTGAGCTGGTATTAACTGTGAAAAAAAGTACAGCTATCTAATGACCAGTGCGGGTTTGTCTCGGGTAAATCAACCACAGATGCAATCCGAAGTATAAGGATCATAATTGACAAACATCGTGATTCCTTAAAGGATTTGCATATTGTATTCGTTGACTTTGAAAACGTATTCGACAGACAACCACAAGATTTGATATGGGTGACGCTAATACATCGAGGGGTTCCAGAAATGTATGTACAGATGATCATGAACATGTACGAAAGAGCAAAGACAAGAGTAAGATGTCCCGCTGGAGTAACCGAAGAGTTACCAATTAAAGTCAGGGTGCACCAGAGAAACGTCTTAAGTCCTTTACTCTTTACTACAGTCCTTGACTATCTGCTTGAATGTAAAGTGACGGACCACAAGGTAAATCAATTATTATTTGCTGCCGATGGAGCCATCTTAAGTGAGGATCCTTCATCCCTGCAACGAGCACTTGATTTGTGGGTGGACGTTGTGGAGGGAAATGGGTATCACATTAGTTTAAAAAAGACAGAGTTCTTGTGCTGCCCATTGTCTGATCCACTCAGACCTATTCCAGACATTTATTTGAATGGAACAGTGCTTCCCAAGTGCGAAAAATTCAAATATGTGGGATCTATGATCAATAGTAAAGCAACCTGCGATGACGACATGAAGCATCGCGTAAGCGTAGGGTGGATGAAGTGGCCAGAAAATTCCTCTATCTTCTGTGACCAAAAAATACCCCCTAAGTTGAAAGGAAGGCTCTACACCGCAGTTGTGTGTCCAGCGCTCACATACGGTTCACAATGTTGGATGATGTACAAAAATTATGAGAGTAAATTAACGGCAGCTGAGATGAAGGTGCTTTGCATGACAGCACGAAAGTCAAAGCTTGATCGAATAAGAAGTTCGAAGATCCGTGGAAGCCTTCACGTCAAGGAAACCATCTTACGAAAGATGGAGCGCGACCGGCTCAGCTGGTATTGCCACGTTCAAAGAAGAGATCATTTGAACCCTGTTAAAAAGTCAATATCAATGAACATTCCAAAGACATCGCGAGGCAGGGAAGGCAGACCTATAAACGCCTGGGTCACACAAATGCGACGACATCGGCATTTCATTGGCCTCAGTAACTGAGTGATCCGAAATCGGGAGGCCTGCCGATATTTTCTGAGACAAAATAGGCGAACCCCACAGGCAGATCAGTAGAAATACGGTGAAGTGGGAGGGTTATGATCCATTGTTTTCGGATCATAACCTCGCCAAAATAGGAAGAAGAAGAAGGTCATAACCTCGCTGAAAAAGGAAGAAGAAGACCTCGATCTCAATACTTGCAAATGCCCCACTGACAGCCCGCTGAGTTCTTCCGACTATGTCAATGTCATCGGCGTAAGCGAGTAGTTGTACAGACTTGTAATAGATTGTAGCTCCAGTGTTGGCTTATGAGTTCTGTGTAATTCTTTCAAATATTATGTCAAAGAGATCGCATTATAGCGCGTCACCTTGTCTAATACCTTTCCTGACCTCGACCGGTTCGGTGGTATTTTTTTCGACTTTGATGGAGCACCGATAGATCTCCGTCGTCATTCTTCACAAACGGACTAGGTTGGCAGGGATGCCAAGACCAGACATGGCTTTGTATAACACGTCGCTATACAGGCTATCATAGGCAACTTTGAAATCGATGAAAAGTTTTTTTTTTTTTCAAGATCTGTCGTAGTGTGAATATTTGGTTCATGGTGGACTTTCCCGGCCTGAAACCGCACTGATAAGGACTTATTAGGTTTTTGACGATCGGTTTTAGGCGTTCACATAATACGACAGACATGATCTTATATGCGATGTTGAGAAGACTTATACTCGTACCGCATTTCAGAGGGTCTTCTTTCTTCAGGATGGGGAAACGATGCTGAGATTCCAGTCATCGAGCATACTTTCGTCTGACCAGATTTTACAGATGAGCTGGTGCATGCTCCTTACCAACTCATCTCCTCCTGCTTTGAAAAGTTCGTCGGCAAGATCGTTGGCTCCAACAGCTTTGTTGGATTCAAGTTAAGATATCGCTATCCTCACTTCATTCTGATCGGGTTGATGGGAATCTTGACTATCATCGTCACTGTTGAATGGCTCATTCTGCCTGACAGCGGAATATTGGTCATCGTCGCCGTTTAGCAGTTCCTTCTAATCCTCAGCACCGGCTGCGATTTTATTACTATATTACCATTTTCGTCTCTGCAGGCTTTTGTTTTGGCTTTGGAACCCTGGCATGTTCTTTTTACCTTTTGGTAAAATGTTCGAACATCATTGCTGACAATAAAGTCTCTCAATCTTCTCGGTCGAACGCTTTTCATGTTCCTTTTTCTTCTTCCTAAGAAGTCGATGTTCCTCTTTTCTCCTCCGCTCGTAGAGCTCGCGAGTCCTTCTATACAGGGCCGCTTTGTACGCCTCTTGTTTTGCTGCATGTGCTTGCCGGCATTCCTCATCAAACCAGGGGTTTCGTTGTGGTGGGCGAGAGAAACCGAGTACATCAGAGGCGGCATCTTTGATGGCTTGTTGCCAACGCTGCCACTGGTCTTCCACATTTGCTGCTGGCGGCATAGGAGTTAGATTAAGATTAAAAGAAACTCTATCGTCAAATGCTCTGGCGGTCTCTTGCGATTGTAGCCGCCCGTCGTCAAATTTCCTCACAGTATTTCGTTGATCCGTACCTTGGCTACAACTACGTAGTGATCCGAGTCCACGTTGGCTCCTCGGAAAGTCCGGACACCCAGAATACTGGAAGAGTGCCTTGCGTCGATCGCAATGTGATCGATTTGGTTGACAGTTTTTCGATCAAAGGAGGGCCATGTTCCCTTGTGAATATCGAGACGTGGGAACCGCGTACTAGCTACGACAAAGTTTCTTCCCGCCGCAAAGTCGACTAGCCTGAGTCCGTTGTCGGATGTGATGTCGTGCAGGCTGTGCCTTCCGACCACGCTAATAAAGACGTCCTCTCTTCCTAGCTTTGCGTTAAAATCACCAATTAAATGACAATTTTAATGTCGTGGCTAGGACATGGCTCATACGTCTTGTCCAAAAGCTGGAAGAAGTCATCCTTGGTCGCGTCGTCCATCTCCTCGTGAGGGGCGTGAGCGCATATTAGGCTAGTGTTGGCAAATTTAGCCTTGATACGGATAGTCATGAGGCGCTCGTTCACATGCCGAAAACTCAAGACTTCTTGCCTAAATCTGACTTTAATGACAAATCCGCACCCCAATAGACGCTGTCCTAGTCTGTAGCAATGGCCGTAGTAGACTTCGCAGTTTTTCATCCTCCTTTTGCCCGGCCCATCCCATCGCACTACTTGGATGGCGGTATTGTCTGCCTTGAAACACTAGGGCCTCCGCAAGTTGTTCGGCTGCACGTGGTTTGTAGAGGGACCTAACATTCCACGTGCAGACACGAAGAATAACAACGGTCTTTTTTACGTTTGCTTGGGTCGTCAACAGTAAAATCGTCCGCATCCGAGGCTGTTGGTTGCTTTGCGACCGACGGTTTTTTACGTGGTAGGGAAGTTAACCCGACGGCACAATCCCCAACCTGGAGTACCAGATCCTTTTTTGTTTTACCCCTAGAACAAGAAGCCGGATACACCGATTCCAGTAACCTACTTCGGGGATATGAGCGCTGCTGTTGGCCCATTAACGGCTCATCCGCCACCATCTCTTTTTCAGTACCCTGACGCAGTATTAAAAATCCTTACAGGCCTCAGCTCCAAATAAGTCGAAGTAGCTCAAGTAAGGTATCCGCTGGCCTGTAGACGTCACCATTGATTCCATCGGGAGAATTCATCCGGCGCACGTCCTCCTTCTGAGGAGCTCTTGCTAAACTTCTGGGACGCAGGCACCACGAGGAGGTGATGATACGATATTATATATATACATATTATATATGTACATAGCTGTATTCCCTGGCAGTTTACACAAACGTTTCAGAAAGTACCTTTGCAATCTTTCAACCTAATCGTATTCATCATAGCGTAGCACATAATTGATCTGGCTATTCCTTCATACAGTTTGTAAATTGCCCTTACTGGTACATCCGTTCTGCTGATCACTTTCCTCCATGTGCTATTTAAAGCATTCTTTGCTTCACCCAATTTCGCCTATAGATGAGCCGATAATGGCAATTTTGGCGTAAGGGTAACTTCTAAGTATCTGTATTGCTTTACCACTTCCAATCCTTCCTGACCAAATCTCCGTTTCTCCTCTCTCTCTAGATTATTTCGAAATATCGTTATTTTCGATTTTGCTGTATTGACTTGTAGGTTCCATGAGGCACAGTATTGTTCCAGCTTGTTAAGCATAAGTTGGAGCATATTTGATGTTTCAGCTAAAAGAACAATATCATCGGCATATAAGAGGAATTTGATTACCATGTTATCAAATGTTATTTCTCCTTTCAAGTGCATCTCCAGGTCGTCTAGGAACAGAGAGAAGAACAAAGGGCACAGTGTACATTCCTGCTTAACTCCGGAGGTAGTACTGAACCAGTCTGACAGGGTATTTCCATCCCATACTGCAGTTTCGTCTCTCTGTGCAGGCTTTCAAAGACGTTTATCATTTTAGATGACACCCTCAAATGGTTGAGCTTCTGAAAAGTGCCCTTCTGAAGCACTGTATGCATGTGGCTGACAAAGAATCTGAAAACATTTACCCTCTATGACCTAGAAAGGTACATACCACACACTCTTACGCAAAGGACTCATCACGTACTTATGTGGTTTGTATTCAGTTTTCCCTTTTTAGTCATAATAAGAATTAAGGTAACTCTGTCTGATGACGATGACCTAAATATAAAACTTCTGAATCATATATGTACATATGTTTACCCAAACCAAATACGATTTTACCAATTTACGTAATACATTGCCAAAACCACACACACATACTCGTACATTCCCTCAAAAGCTAATCTAATTAGTGTTTTCATTCAGCTAAGTCGGATGAAAGAAAAATTTCTCCAAGGCAGCAGATAAGTGAGAGTTATTCTTCGTTCTCCTCTCCCTATTGGCGGCCCTTGCACACTGTCCATATGTCGTGTGACTTCGGCTGGACAATCTTCGCCTGCACATGTGAACCTCTTATCTCATAATTCTCTCTGCATGAGTACCCCATTCAAATTATCTCTCTGAAAAGTGCCTGCAAAGTGGTAGATTACTCCATAGTGTAGTGTCTTCTTCCTGAATATAGGCTTGATTATGTGTGCCTTTTTTTTTAACGCACTTCAAACATAAATAAAAAGAAGAAGTCAATTATGTTCTGTTAATCTTTAATTAAAATAATTCTCCTACGTACTCGTATAATCCCTTCTTGCAATGAGTCACTTTTTCACTCAAGTGTACGTGACAGAAGCCACTCACTCGTTATTTGGTATCTTTTGATCAACGATCAGTTATACAAACGATTGCATACTTGTAGGAGGTTTTCAATTTCTTGGAGAATTGCGTTGGTCATTTTAGGAGGCGACTGGTCACCTTCATTTTTATTTTTTATTTCTTATTGTTTGAATTTATTATTTGTTGTTGGCTATTTTTGGAATATCAATGATTGTTTTGCTTTCGAATTGCGAATGTTTACGATAACGCCAGATAATTAACACTTTCGATGAGATCGAGTATTTTCCGCACTTTTGGTCACTACATACATATGTATAGTAAAAACGTGGGACGAGTGCACGTTTAACCTATCGGGGTCACTTTTATTATTTTTGTGAGTTATCAAAGGAAAATGTGGTGTTTCTCAATAGGCGAGGGTGCTGCGCATGAAAGGAAAGTGGGTTATGGGCTCGGCTATTGCGTTTTTTTTTTTCTCTTGTACAAGCCATGCCCGCGTGGCAACGACACTGTGACCTGAAAGATCTATTTTATCGGAGGGTTGGAGTTAATCTAACAGACGTACTACCTCCCTTATGAAAGTGAGTATGTCTTTAGTAGCGGAGCATTTCAGTTCCACTGAAGTAAGTATCTCCTTGTGGAGAATACGTTTCATTAACCAGTGTAGTGGCGGGCATTCACAAAGAATGTGTTCGGAAGTTTCATCCTCCTCTAAACAGAACCGACAGTCCTTCTCTTGGCACAGGTTCATCTTGTTAAGGTGGTATCTCAGGCCGCAATGGCCAGTAAGAAAGAAAGCTCACAAGCTTCTTAATGCTTTCCCTTTCAAAGTTAAGGATTTCCTTATAGGAGTAAGGCTTGATTAATCGTTTGGATTTTCTTAGACCTGGCCCACTAGTCCAGTGGTCTAGACGAAGTTTGTTTTCCCATTTGTTAATCAGCGTTGTAGCTGTCGCCCAATTGACGCCACAATAAGGTTCAGGACCTATGAACACAGATTCTGAGCCAGCCCTAGCAAGCTCATCTGCAGATTCGTTGCCCATAATCCCTTGGTGTTCAGGTACCCAACCGAGTTTTACCCTGTTGTATTTGGGAAGGTCTTGTAATGCATTGTAGCAGCATTTTACGGTTTTGGAGTCCATTTGGTTGGAAGACAGTGCCATAAGTGCTGCTTAGCTATCCGAGAGATATGTATTCTCGGCGCAAATCTCAATGGCATGGATTTCAGCCTGAAACACAGTGGGACTCATACCCATAGGTACCGAAATCTTTGTGTTGGGTCCAAAAACTCCAGAATCCATCTTCGAACCGTCGGTGAACCAGACCAGACTTCTAGGGTCCAGTGTTGGAGCACCACTGGACCAGTTTTCGCGGTCCAATATTTCAACCTCGAATAACCTACCAAAGCAGTGTTGCCTGACCATAATATCTGGTAAAGTGCAGAACATGTCTCTTTTAGGGATTGAGTTGAGTATCTTTAAATGTCCCACAAGGTCACCTGGTTTATACTCGTGATCTAGCTGTAGCCTGATGGCATATCTAGCACTACTTACTTACTTAGGTGGCGCTACAGTTCGGGGTGAACCTGAGCCTCAACCAACAAGCCTCTCCATTTAGCTCGGTCTTTAGCTAGTTGCCTCCAGTTGCGCACTCCAAGCATATCTAGCAGCCATCTTTCTTGGGTTGGGTGTAAGCCCAACAATAGCTTCCAGAGCTGTCGTAGGGCAGGTGCGCATCGCACCTGTAATGCCAAGACAGGCAATTCTTTGCAACTTGTCTGCTGGACGGTTTTTGCCCACCAGACGATGGCCGCGTATGTGATAATGGGTCTAACCATCATTATGTACAACCAATGTATCATCGTAGGAGAGAGACCCCAAGTTCTGTCGTATAGGCGTTTACTGACCCACAGTGCTCTAGTAGCGCGCTCCGTGGCGGACTTGATATGTGAATTCCAATTAAGTCGTTTGTCAAAAATTACACCAAGATATTTGACCTCGCTGGAATAAACTAGTGTGGTGCCTTTGATTGTAATAGGTTCAAGTAATGTATGTTTTACTAGGATTGATGGATAGTCCTTCTTTGTTACACCATTCTACAACTTGAGATATTGCACTTTGCGTGACGTTGGAAATTGTCGTGCCGTGTTTACCTCTGATAAAAACCGCCAAGTCATCAGCATAACCGACGGTGGTGTAGCCTGATCTGTGAAGATCTACTAACAAGTTGTCGATGACTATAGACCATAACAGGGGGGAAAGAACTCCTGCTTGAGGACAGCCTTTGGCTGTAGTTATGGACACCGACACTCCCCCAGAGGAGAAAGTAATGAATCGACTTACCAGCATGGCCCTGATCCATTGGTTGGTTGATTCTTCGATACCTCTGCTACTGATCGCCCTTGCGATCGAGTCGTAATCAGTGTTATCGAACGCGCCATCGATGTCAAAAAATGCACACAAGTCTATCTCCCTTGAACTGAGTGTTCCCTCTATCTTTTTGACGAGATAGTGAAGGGCACCTACTGTAGATTTGTCTTTCCTGTATGCGTACTGATTTGAGTGCAGAGGGTTAGACAGATCTAACCGGTCTCTAATATGGATATCTATGAGTCTCTCCATTGTCCTAAGGACGAATGATGTTAGACTTATAGGTCTGTATGATTTAGGCAGCTCGCTAGGCCCATTGCCCGGCTTGGGGATGGAAACCACATTAACCTGCCTCCAGGTGGGTGGTATGTATCCCCAATTGTAGCTGGCTCTAAATAAAGTTGTCAACCCCGGCAGGATAAGGTCAATTGACTTTTGGAGAAATGCTGGTAACAGACCGTCACCGCCGGGGGCTTTAAAAGGTTTGAATGTGCCTACCGCCAATTCCACTTTCTCTGGACTGAATATTTTTTTTTTCTTCATTTAGCTCGGTCCTTAGTTAATTGCCTCCGGTTGCGCACTCCAAGTTGCCCGAGGTCCTCTTGAACTTATGCGCGCCACCTACGGCGAGGAGGCGCTCTACTGCGTCATCCCTCCAAGTTAGATTCGAAGACTGCGGACCGGAGCGTTGATGTCCATTCGCTCTAAATGCCCTAGCCATCTCAAAAGTTCCAATACGCAGTTTCTCTCTCTGACTAGGTCGATGTCGCTGTACAGCTCGTATAGTACATGTTTGAATCTTCTCCTCCAAAACCCGTCAACGCAAACGGGACCGAATATATTACGAAGGATTTTTCTTTCGAAGCGACTAAGGATATCTTCATCCTCTTTTAATAAAGTCCATGTTTCAGCGCCGTAAAGCAGGACTGGGATGATCAGGGTCTTATACAGAGTCTTCTTAGTTGTTCGAAATAGGGCTTTACTGTTGAATTACCTTATAAGCCCCAAAATAACAGCGATTGGCAAGAGTTATTCTTCGCTTGATTTCTGCGCTGATGTTATTTTTTGAGTTTATAGCAGAGCCAAGGTAGATAAAGTCCCTTACTACCTCGAAGTTGTAGCTGCCCACTGTGACGTTCTGTCCAATTCGACGGTGTTGATTGTCCCTTCTTGTTGACAGCATATACTTGGTTTTGTCCGAAACCCATTTTGGCTGCTTCTGCTTGCAAACGCATCGGTGACAGCCCGTTGAGTTCTTCCAATTATGTCAATATCGTTGGCGTATGCAAGCAGTTGTACGGACCTTTGATAGATTGTGCTTCTGGTGTTGGCTTGTGAGTTCATTGCAAACCTGGATGGAGCAGCGAGCGTTTTCCATCGTCATCCTGCACAGACAGACAAATTTGGCATGGATGTCAAATCTAGACATGGCTCTATATAGCTATTCTCTATAGCTGTTGTCATAGGCGACCTTGAAATCGATAAAGATATGATGAGTATCGATTCGGACTTCTTGGGTTTTTTCCAGGATCTGCCGAAGTGTGAAGCTTTGATGTGTGGTGGATTTTCCTGGCCAGAAACCGCAGTGCTATGGTGCAATCAGCCTGTTGATAAAATTTTCAGGCGTTCACACGATATCGCAGAAAAGATCTTATATGTGATGTTGAGGAGGCTGAAGCCTCCTATATGCGCTATAATTGGCGCAGTTGAGGGGGTCTCCTTGTGGATCGGGGCAAACAATGCTGAGATTCTATTCATTAGGCATACACTCGTCTGACCAAATCTTATAGATGAGTTGGTATATGCTCTCTACCAATTCATCAGCAGCAACCCTGTTAGATTTCAGCTTGGTCAGGTGGACGGACATTTTGACTATCATCGTCTATGTTAAATAGTTTATTCTGCCTGACAGCGGAATGTTGGTCTTCTCTGCCGCTATACAGTCTGCAGACGTGGTTTCTCCATATTCTCAGCAACGGCTGATTCTACTACGATGTTTCCATTTTCATCTCTAGAGGTTTCTGTACGGATTTTTCTCCTCTGACACGTCTTTTTAACTTTTGGTAAAACTTCCGGACATTGTTCATCTTTTGCTCGTAGAGGTCACGAGCAGCTCTCACCTTCGTTTGCAGCGCCGCTTCATATGCCTCTTGGTTTGCTGCATATAGTCGCCGGCATTCTTCATCAAAGCAGGAATTCCGCGGTCTTGGTCGGTATGCGACTGCTAACGTCTCATTTGGCACCACCGTCAATCCAGATTTCCAAAGTAACAGAAGTTATCTACTCTCTCGACGTGCCTTTTCCTGCGATGCTGATATGAGTTCGAGAGAAGACTAAAGATTTTAGTTTTTGCGGAGTTAATCTCTAACCCTGCCAAGTTTGCCTCTGCCACCAACTTAATTGAAGGGGTTCCGACCAATGTAGAGTCTGCCTGAGACACAGCACCATTTTATCCTCGTCGATTGTGATTACTTGATCTTTATACCCGTGGCTCGGTGGTTTTCCTCGTCTCAAACCTAAGGGCTGTGATTCGAAGATTCTTTTGGCTGGTGGAGCATTGTTGACCATTCGCTCGATGTGGCATGTAGTCGACGCATCCTAGCTTTTTGGATTTCATCCACATCTTGAGCTCATCTCAGCTTAAAGAGTTCGCGGTTAAACCTCCCTCCTCCTCGAACATGGGACCCAATATACGACGAAATATTTTTCTCGCAAAAGAGTTCAATATTAGCTCAGCTTTCTTACTTATCGCCCAATACTCCGCGCCATATACTCGTAGCAGGATGATGGTGTTCTGCAGAGCATTCATTTATTCTGTCAGATTAAGAGTTTTGGACTCAGTTCAAATTAGTAGTGGCTTCCTAATGCTATTCTTCGACAAATCTTTACGAAGATGTTGCTGGTGGTAATGATATTTACTCCAAGGTAGGTGAACTCCTAAGCCACCTCAGAGTTAAAGTCATCAACAGTGATGTTCAGTTCTACGTTTCGGACAGATAAGTTTTTGTTTGTTAATAACATGTACTTAGTCTTATTCTTTTTAGCCAGCTTTCTTCAGTTGCGCGAGCTAAATTGGTTGAAGTGCCTTTCCAATTGTTCGCGCCACCTAAGGTGAGGCCTTCCTCTACTGCGTCGTCCCTCGGAAGTGGATTCAAAGACATCAAGCCGTGGCGTTGATGTCTATCCGCTCTACATGTTCTAGTCATCTCAGTCAGTGTATGCAGGTCGATATCTACGAACAGACCATACAGTTCGTCATTGTATCTTCTTCTCAATTCTTCGCCTATGCAGACGGGTGTATAAATCACTCGAAGAACCTTTCTCTCAAAGTAAGCAAGAGCATCGTCCGATGTCGATAGGGCCTATGCCTCTGCACCATATAGCAGGACTGGTTAGGGTCTTGTACAGGCCTACCTTAGTCGTTCGTTCAGGTTATTAACAAATGATTTTAGATGTTCGCACAACATGGCGTGTAAGATCTTTTAAGCGATGTTTAGGAGACTGATGTGCCTGTAATTGGCATAGTTTCGAGAGTCCCCTTTTCGATGTTCAGACATGCGATACATACTGAGGTTCCACTCATCGGACAATCTTTCGTCCGACCATATTTTACAGAATAGTTGGTGTATACTTACTTACTTATGTCCTTTAACCCCTCGGGGGGGATAGGGCGTCAACCACGCCTGCGCGCCATCGTGTTCGGAGTTCTGCAACGCGTTTGAGCTGCCTCCAACTCATTCCTAAAGAGCTCGATTCCTCCTCAACTGTTCTGCGCCACGTTTGCCTAGGGCGTCCCGCTATTCTGCCTGCCTGGGTGAGCGGATTCCACTGCATAGCGTATTTCGCAATGGAGTTGTCTTCGCGCCGTAGGGTGTGTCCAATCCATTGCCACTTTCTTCTTCGTATAGTAATGCTTATAGGTTCTTGGCCCGTTCTCAGATAAAGCTGTTCGTTGGAGATGCGGTTCGGCCAAAAAATCCTCAAGATGATTCTTAAGCATTTGTTTACGAAGACTTGCAGCTTGCGTGTGTTAATGGTGTCCACCTTCCAAGTACTGCACCCATAAAGCAGCACTGATTCTACGTTGGAGCGGAACAGTCGTAGCTTGGTTCTTAAGCTAATAACATTGCTTCTCCAGATTTTGGACAGCATTCCGAACGCAGCTTTAGCCTTCCCGATTCTGCTGCACACATCCAGTTCGGTGCCACCGCGATTAGCCGAGACGACACTTCCTAAATATAGAAAGTTATCAACTTTCTCGACTTGCTTTCCGGCAATGTTAAGTTGAGCGCGGGTATTGGAAGTACTCAGGGCTTTTGTTTTGGCTGTGTTTATTTTTAGCCCCACTTTGTTTGCCTCAGCTTCTAGATTTTGGGCCATCAAATGAAGATCCATTATCCGATGTGAAAGTAGACAAACATCGTCAGCGTAATCTAGGTGTTTAAGGTAAGATGTCATAGTCCAACGAATTCCAGAATTAGCTTCCGTCAATGCTGCACGGAGTACATCGCTGATAACCACCAAGAACAATAGTGGGGACAGTATGCACCCTTGACGTACTCCACTTTGGACTTCAAAGTCCTCCGACACCTTACCATTGTGCACGACGTGACACTTGCCGCCCTCATATGTAGCCTTGATAATAGCTATAAGCTTTTCTGGAATGCCTCTCCTGCGCAAGGCCAGCCAGATAGCATCTCGATTCAAGCTGTCGAAAGCCTTCTCGAAGTCGATAAACAGTAAATGTAGCGGAGACCTATACTCAACGCATTGTTCGATTATGATCCGTAAGGTGTTTATGTGGTCGATGCAGGAGGATCCAGCGCGAAAGCCTGCCTGTTCGACATCGAGAGTTGAATCTAAATGATCTTTAATTCGTTCTAGAATTATTCTAGCTATTATTTTGGCTACAGCTGGAAGAACACATATACCTCTCCAGTTACCGCACTCCATCAAGTTACCCTTCTTTGGAAGCTTAATGATCATCCCCCTTTTCCACTCCTGTGGAAATTGTTCACTATCCCAAGCTCTCCGTATTAGCGGATGCAGCAAATCTGCCGATGTATTTGGCGCCGCTTGAAATAGCTCGGCAGGGATGCCATCAATACCCACCGCTTTGTTTTTCTTGAGGGACTTGATTGCTGTTATTATTTCAGCTTTACTGGGAGGTACGGTGCGAATTCGGGAATTTGTTGCTTCGAACTGCTCATTCGAATTCAAGGTCATACCGCCGTCGTCTAAGTGATTTAGCACTGCAGCAAAATGTTCTCTCCATCTAGTGAGCTGATCCTCATCCGAAATCAGAAGGTCACCGCCTAGACTCTTCACTGGATGTTGTTTGGAGTTTCGATCCCCAATGAGCTCCTTAGTGATGTTGTAAACAGTCCTACTGTCGCACCTACTCGCTGCTTCTTCAGCCCTTGAGGCCAGTGAGTTGACATGTTGACGCTTGTCACGTCTCACACTACGCTGCACTTCTTTCTTCTTCGCACGGTATTGGGCTTCAAGCTCGGTTCTCTCTACTGCTGAGGCCGCTGCAATCCGAGCCTTGATTGCTGTACGCTCATCGATCCGTCTCCAGGTGTCTGTAGAAAGCCATGTGCGGTGGCGTTTCTCCTTTTTACCGACATAAGTGCGTGCCCCAGTCGCAAAAGCATTTTTCACAGCACTCCAGTGGTCATCCATGGCGACTATGCCGTCCGCTCCAGCAGCTATCCTTAGCTTGAATATCAGAAAAACAGTATATCCGCCAAGGACATCCGCATCTTTTCAGACAGCTAAGCAGCAATCAAATCCTTGGTATCGGTCTCTGTAAATTCATTAGTAGCTCTAGACTGCCGATCGTCTCTTACGGAGATGGCCGAGCAGTTCAGTATTAACCTGTGTTGGGTGCCTGTGCATAGAGACATTCCAGGGAATTATAAGGCTAATGAACTCGCCAGAATGGGAACAACTATACCCATCCTTCCGGAGAAGGATACTCTAGGTATACCGATTGCTACTCGAAAATTTAAATTCGAGCTGGATGCAATCGAAAAAGCAAATCTTAGGTAAACAAGTGGTGCAACATGTCTAGCGACTAAACAGATTTGGCCCAACTTGGATCTGAAACGCTCTGAAACTGATTTCTCTCAAACCGATTGCTTATTGGCACTACAATAGGTGTGATTACAGGACACGGTCTAATTGGCAAGCACGCAACAAGGCTTAGCGTGTATTCGAATGACTTTTGCAGGAGCTGCATGGATTCAGAAGAGGAAGAAACCATTCCTCACCTTATTTGTGCGTGCCCTGCTCTCTCCCATAGAAGGAAGCTTCACTTAGGAGTTTTCTATTATAACGATTTAGGCGATCTGATCTTAGGACCCTTCTACGCTTCATCAGAAGCTCAAAGTGGCAGGGATTACATGATCCTTCGTGGTACCACAGCGGACCTTCTTTAGTCTGTGTGTTGGCGTAAGCTGGCAGCCACCTCGACCTAACCTAACCTACCTTGAATATCGCTATCCTCACCTCATTAAATTCGGATGAGCGGAAGTGTTGTCCATCATTGTCCAGATTGAACACGTTATTCTGCCTGACAACGGGATTTTGATCATCGTCGCCGTTGAACAGTGCGGAATTTTCCTTCCGTATACTTAGCCCCGACTGCTCTTTTAATTCATTTTCCATCTTTTTCTTGGAAATATTTACCCCAGTTGGTAAAAAAAAAAGTCATCCTGAGCTAATCCTTCTCACGGAAATCAACCAAAGGCGGTTCGTTACTCCTACTCTTCTAAAAAGGTAAAGTAACCGACAAGGAGCACTCGTGGCTTCGTTTTTAAACCGCGCATGAGGTAACTCTTCTACTTTTCAGTGGAAAAGATAACGTTATCTGCATTTTTATTGCCATAAATCAAGTACATCTGCTTCCAAAACGATAACAGGTGAATCTGTATCTTATACATCACGTAATGCTAATAGATTTCCATCCCCAACTTAAAAATTTAACTACTATTCTGTTCCCCTTCTCTTTTAATGCAAAGGATCTCTTCCATTTGCACCTGGAACACAATGTTTTGATTTCCGATTTAGGGTGTCTAAACCAAGTATTTCTTCCATCTGCAGTGACAAAAAGAAAGAAACAAAATGTTTACTTTCTAGCCGTTGATTTCCTTATAATCGCAATTAACGATGAATAGAAGCAGATGGCTAGAATCTTGTCGTTTTGTGTCATCACCACCCGGCGCAGCAGCGTGTACCTACACACATTTCTCACCTTTTGATAAGAAAAGTAAATGTATGACGCAAGAATTGCTCCTATTTGTACCTTCTAGATCCGTTGGAAGTCATTTCGGCCCCCGGATAAGTATTATTTCTGTAACCATAGACTACACTCGTGGCTTTCCATTGAAAGTTGTATAAAAGAAAGATATATCGCACAGACTTACATGTGTGTATGTACAGTACATACATATGTTCAGCAACCAGGTAAACGATGCCTTTCTTTCATCCCCTGCATTGTATCTTACATTTCCTTTTTATTTAATTTCTCTTCGCATATTCGGGTCTTCAATCTACTTTCCTGTTGATTGATCAAAGTTAAGTTCAAGGAATGGAATTGGAATTCATATTAGTATTCGATTCTATGACCTATTTCAAGATCTTACTGTATTTAAAGTAAATAGATACAGTTCATATTTTAGGTTGAATGATTTATTTAGTTTGATAATTTCTTAGCGCTACACGCAACCATACACTATCCCAAGAGAAAGTTTATTTTACCCAGTTGTAGGTAGTGTTAGTGAACTATTTGCAGCAGATGAATTCATAGATGGATTATCAACCTATAAGTTACACTAACATGCAAAAATTTCTTAGCTTTCTGTTCCTTAATTTTACATTCATTTGATGGCAAACGTGCTCAATGGGATTCATTTCCGGAGTGTTTCCAGGCCAATGGAGTTAATTTATACCCAATTGTTCTTTGTAACTTTAAATCCAGAAAAAGAATTGAATAAAATCAATCAAAAGCATCATAAAGAGCACCATAAAAGCAAATGGCAGCGGATGCAGCAGTTCGCCTTGAATCTACCCAACAGTGGTCGAGAGAATAATCGAGGCCATTCTGAATACACTCACAATCTCCCCCGAAAACACCATCCCACGTCTAAATTTTGACAAGAACTTTCTTGTTGCCATCCCTTCCAGATCACTCCGGAATGAAGAGGCTTTCTTAGAAGATGAGTCGATCCACTTCTATAATATACTGACGGCTCAAAAACTAAAGACGAAGTTGGTGGAGGTGTTTTCTCTAACAGGTTTAATCTTAAGCTCTCCTTCCGTCTACCAAATCATTGTAGCGTGTTCCAGGTGGAACTAATGGCCTTCAAGGAAGTCTTATCTTGACTAAAGAAAACCGTGATATCCGCCAAGGATACCCGTATCTTTTCAGATAGCCAATCTACAATCAAATCCTTGGAATCGACCTCTATAAATTCAGTAGTAGCCCTAGACTGCCATTTGTCTCTTAAGGAGATGGCGGAGCAGTTTAATATTCACCTCTGTTGGGTGCCGGGGCATAGGGATATTCCGGGGAATTGTAAGGCTGATGAACTTGCCAGAATAGGAACAACTGTACCCATCCTTCCTGACAAGGATAATCTAGGTATACCAATCGCTACTCGAAAATTTAAATTCAAGCTGGATGCAATCGAAAGAACAAACCTTAGATGGACAAGTGGTACAACATTTCTAGCGACTAAACAGATTTGGCCCAACTTGGATCTGAAACGCTCTAAGAAATTGATCTCTCTCAATCGATTGCTTATTGGCTCGCAATTACAGGACACTGTCTAATAGGCAAGCATGCAACAATGTTTGGCGTATGTTCAAATGATTTTTGCAGAAGCTGTATGGACGAAGAAGAGGAAGAAACCATTCCCCACCTCCTTTGTGCGTGCCCAGCTCTATCCGATAGAAGAAAGCTTCACCTAGGAGCTCTCTATTTTAATGATTTAGGCGATCTGATCGATTAAGACATTAAGAACTTCCTTCGTTTCATTAGAAGCTCTAATTATTTCTAACGAGTAGGCTGGGATTACATGATCCTTTGTGGTTCCACAACGGACCTTCCTTGGTCTATGTGTGTTGGCGTTAACTGGCAGCCACTTAAACCTAACCTAAAGATTGATAAAACTATCAGAATGGCAGTGGAAAATTCATAGTTTACTTAAGGTCTTACCACGATAACGAGGTGCGGAATTGTCCTGAAACCCAACACCAGTGTAGTATTGACTCACTGCCTCTATAGTGGGACCTCTTTGTACTGTACAGCATTTAAAGATCCATCCGCTACTCATATGACGGATTCCGCACGGATTCATAGGAGCGGAACAGTCTTATCTTGGTGTTCCAACTAATTGCATTGCTTCGTCATATTTTGGACAACATCTTGAACGCGGACTTTGCTTTGGCGATTCTGTTAGCTACGAGGATATCCAGTTCGATTCCACTATTAGTCGAGACCATACTCCCAAAATATATATTCTACTTTTTCTGCCGGTTGTCCAGCAATGCATATTTGAGCCGATGAGTTTGTTCCAAGGCTGATAATTTAGGTTAGGTTAAGTTAAAGGGGTTAGCTGCAACGAATGGGTGCAGCCTGCACTCGGATCTTAGACGGATGCATTGTGCTCGAGTTTCCTGGTTGAAGTACTGAAAAGAGAGGAAAAACAAAATGGCTAGAGTTCTGTGTTAATGGAACAGTCTCCTCTGAACCATCCTGAAGAAGTTATGAATTTTATGATGGTGGTTGGTGGCTTTTCAGACAGGTCGCCCAGATAGCTGAAGAAATACTCTCCAAGGGCCTGGTATTTCAGAGACTAGGGAATTTGCAAAGGATGTATTCTGTGTCCTCCTCTGCGTCTGTGTTGCCGCATCCTCTGCAGAGTTTATCTGTACTTAGCTGCATTCTCTTTCGGTGGGCCGTTGGGTATGAGAAGCGCCAAGTTTTGTCTATTTTGAGTGAGGATGAGCTTGGTTTTCATCTTGTCATGTTTTGTCCAAATGCTTCTGGAGACTCGGCATAATGGGAGCGCTCTCCATCTCTCGTCTACTTGTCGTTTGAAGTCAAGTGGCATGTTTGATTTAACAAGTTTTAGGGGAGTAAGGACTAAACTTTGGACCATTGACAGGTCTTGTTTTGCCATATTAATTGTCAGCCCGACGACGCCTACCCTCCTTCCCATAACTGTTGTCATTCGATGAAGGTCCATAATTCAGTGAGAGAGTAAGCATACATCGACAACGTAATCCAGATATTTAAGTTTGGATGTAAGAGTCCATCGAATTCCTCCGTTTCCCATTGTCAAAGTTGCATTAAGCACATCGCTAACGACCAATAGGAATATTATTGGTGAAAGAATGCAGCCTTGTGTTACCCCACTTTAGATCTCGAATTCTCCAGACAACCTTCTTCTGTGCAGAACGTGAACATTTGAACCAATCCTGCATAAGGCACTCCAAATAAACTCCCTGTTAGCACTAATGAACGCCTCGAAATCGATGAACAGCAGGTGAAGTGGCGATCGATATTTAACGCACTGCTCGATGATGCTCCGCAGAGTGTTGATGTGATCGACACAGGAGGATCCAGAGCGGAAACCTGCTTGTTCGGCATCGAGTGTGTCTTCGAGATGTTGTTTGATTCTACAGCAGGCCACGACGATGAGCTCCTAAAGACCACCGTCGAAAGAAATCCCACTGTTATGGAAATGAAACTCCTAAGAGAGCTCATTGTAAGCCATATGGACATCCATTGACAACTAACAAAGATGGGAAAAGTCATTAAGTTGGTAAAATGGGTACTAACCACCTATTCACTTGTTCCGAAGCCTGCAAAACTCCCTCGATGGAAATAAATTTAGATCTTGAAATGATGTTCAGTAGGCTCTTAGGGTACTTTTTCCTCACAGCCAAACAATTTTTTTTATTGGTGGCATTAAAGTTTTGCCTGAAAAGTGGGCATAGACGACTAAATTTTTACATTTGGTGCAAATTATTTAACGTTGAACAATACTAGTATTACAACCTGATGTAATATTTGATTCCTCTCCGTTCACTGAAGTCAATAAAGTCATTGAAGTCCTTAAACTCTTCAAAAAATCACTCACTTCAATAAATGCAAAGCAATGGGAAAATATTGAATTCTTTTGACTCTTAACAGTCGAAAATGATTGCTTCAGTCATGACTTCAAAATGAATGGTGATTCAATTTTTTTGAGTTGAAGCCTCAATCGCAGTCATTAACTTTTAACCTTAGTGATCCATACAGTTCTTCGTTTTAAAACTTTTAATAAAGCTGTAATATTATGTAACTATCAGCACGAATTTTCTTATCAAAATTATTAACAAGGGCAATAACTAATGATGTATTCTATTTTTTTACTTTCAGGTGAGTTGCTTGGGAACAAATAAAAGTGGTATGCTATATTTATTTAAGTATGCTATATTATTTTATTTAGTATGATAGATATAAGTAAAAAACCAGGAAGCTTAAGAACTCTTAAAAAAATTCCAAATAAAGTTCAAGTAAACATTTAATCCAATTAGGACTTCTATCTCATCTGAAGAAAGCACTCAGCTTGCAGGCTTGGTTTGAAAAGTAATGAATATAATATTTTATAATGTGAAAAGAATAATGACCGTTTCACACATATCCGGATACACGACTTTTTGTAGTTTTTCTGAAACATATCATCTCAGCTTTAAATCACTACACTGATCTTTTCTTCTCTCTCTATCTATCCTTTCCAACGCCCGCACTACGTAAAAACATTTAAAGGCTATTCAAAGTCAGTCCGAATTGTAAAAGCTTTTTTGAACTCTACTGTGAATGTATAACACTGGCAGAAGCTTGGTCATATAGCTGGAAAATTGTTCGCTCTGTTGGATGACTGATAGGCCTATGGCATCGGTGGTTGGGAAAAAATACTGTGAATCAGAAGCAAAGACAAAAATAGCAAAAAAAAATCTCCTCAGCTATCTGGACGCCACTCCCGGAGTTATTCGGAAACATAAACAACTGAGTTTGAAAGCACTACACCAAACCTTTCTCTCCCTCTCTATCCATCCTTTCCAACGACCACACTATGTGAAAACATATAAAGGGTATTCGTAAACCCGTGAATGCGCACAAATTAAAAAAAAAAAAGAAGTATCCGATGCCGGATGTATAGTGTGAAAACTCCCATTTGCTTCTGTACATTTCGATACATCTGGCACCGTGTATCCGGCATCCAGTGCTGGTTAGAGCTGAGATTTGTCTGGCAGACAAAATTTGGTGTAACCGGCATTTATGCCGTGCATCCGGTGCCGAATAAGTGTAAACACTCTCACTGAGTACTGCACAAAATACACGGCATCCGATGCCGGATATGTGTGAAGCGGGCCTAAGAGTACAATATTGTTTCATGTTTATAAATTCAAGTTCCTTTCGATAAATACCATTAGATTTAGTCTAGTACTTTATTCTTACTTTAATTAAGATAGAAATGGGTGTAGTCTTATCTCCTCCTTTTAACATTAGACAGAGAAAGAATCTCACGAAAAGGTCTGATGTCTTGTCTCGCGATCACAATGAAACTATCCCAACAGACTACAGAATCGCGGTAAAGTAGGTTGGGATGCACATATTTTGAGCATCGATTCTGCGTTGGGCGCCAATATTCTAGGACACCATAAAATCGCTAGGTCTGTTAATCGAGACGAAACTATACCAGGTAGAGGTAAGGTGTAAGGGTGTAAAGTGTAGAGTGTGGCTGTAGGGATGAAAACACGGAATCCTAAACCCGAAGCCTTGCGTGTGGGCTTCACGTTGGGCGCCAGTGTGCTAGAAATGTACGACTACGGAGACTAAGCCGACTAATCTTAGTGTTCTTCCTTAATTTGTCTCTCAATTCTATCTATTGACGCTGTGTAATAGTTTCATTCTAAAGTTTCGTAGTAGTTCTTTTTTTTTTTTCTTTGTTTTTTGTTTTTTTTTTTTTTGATGCGCGGGTAGGGGTAAAATTCCTTTATGGATAATTGTAGCCCGTGCTACGAGTTATAATACCCGACTCCATGCTCCTGCATGATTACGTGCTAAAAAACAACCCCTCTGGTTTTTCTGTCCTGTTGTTCCCCTGCGGCACCGCCAGTCAAGGCATTCCTTCGCGGGGGCAGGTTTGACAATTCGTCATTTCTTTTTAGCTGCCAGAGGCAGGATCTTCGTTTCTCGCGTTTCTCGTTGCTCGTTTCTCTATACGCAGTTGGTGCATCATACTTGTGATTACTTCATTTACAGTCCTTCGCGCCAACATAAATGAGGTCAGACTTCTTGTGATCACTTGCCCGTCAATTGCTCTTTATAAGATGTTCCTGGCCCTGGTAAATTTTTGGCATTCCATCAGTACATGCTCTGCGCTCTGCACTTTTCTTTCACAGTGCTGGCAGAATGGGTCATCCGCGTGCTTGTAGAGATACTCCCGGAAGCATCCGTGCCCCGATTGAAATTGTGTTAGGTAGTAGTTTACCTCCCCGTGCTTTCTACTAATCCATTCATCAACTTCTTGGATAAATTTGTATGTATTGTCCATCGCCCTTTGGTTGTGATGTTCCACCTATGTTGCCATTCTGCTTTTATAGATTCTATAGCTGTTGTTCCGTCATCGTGCTCGTTTTCACGTAGGGCCGCAGTCCTTTTCGAGTCTAGATCGATAGGCACTCGGCTTGATATTACTGGCAGAATGGGTCATCCGCGTGCTTGTACTTGTAGAGATACTCCCGGAAGCATCCATGCCCCGATAGAAATTGTGTTAGGTAGTAGTTTACCTCCCCATTTCTACTAATTCATTCATCAACTTTGGGGAATCATTTTTTATGTCCATCGCCTTTTGGTTGTGATGTTGTTCCACCTACATATGTTGCCATTCTACTTTTATAGCTTTTATAGGTGTTGTTCCGTCATCGTGCTCGTTTACACGTAGGGCCACAGTCCTCTTCGCGTCTAGATCGATAGGCATTCGGCTTGATATTACACTTATCGCATCCGCTGATACAATTCTAAACGCACACCATACCCTTAAAGATCCGATTCTATGCGCCGAGTTCATCGTTCTAATGTATGACTTACGATGCGTCGCTGATGCCCATATTAGGGCCACGTACAGGAGTATTGACCTACTCACGGTTGTTAGATTTCTGATTGGCTGCCTTGGTCCCCCAATATTTGGCATTAGTCTGCAAAGTGCCGCTACTGCCCGGGAGTCCTTCTCGCCTGCGTACATTAGGTGATCCCTGAAGCTGAGTCTGTGGTCCAGCAACACTCCCAAATACTTGATGTACGGCCTCGATTCGATAATTTGCTCACCGACCTGTATGGTGAGCTGCTCCATTTTTTTACGGCTGCTTATGGGAACGGCTTCGATCTTGTGGTCCGCTAGCTCTAAACCTGATGACTGTAGCCATAGCTTCACATTTACGATTGTTTGATTACAATTTTGCACAACTTCCTCTAATTTGTTGGCGACTACTACAATTGCGATCTTCTTCTTCCTTTTATCAGCGACGGTATGATCCGAAAATAAGGGATCATAACCCTCCCACTTCACTGCATTTCTACTGATCCGCCTGTGGGGTTCGCCTACTACTACACTACTACAATTGCGATATCGTCGGCATAACCGATGATGTTTACTCCGTTCGGCCTTTGTTTTCCTAGAATGCCATAGTACATTATGTTTCATAGAATTGGTCCCAGGACCGACGCTTGTGGAACTCCTCCCGTGATTTTGTACCTCTTTGGTCCCTCTTCTGTGTCATAGTAAAGGATTCTGTCTTCGAAATAGTACACAATTATCCGCAGTAAGTACTTTGGTACCTGCAGGTCACTCAGTTCGTTTAGTATACAACTCCAGTCGGCTGAATTGAACGCGTTCTTGATACCAAGTGTCACTACAGCACAGTACTGTTTTGTTTTCTGTGTATTGCATGTTTAGTGACAGTTTAAGAGCTAAATGCGCTGTTCTCCCTTCTTCCATCAATGTGGCAGCAATGCCTGAAAAAGCAAGGGCTAACGCAATATTGCTGTTTGAACGAATTTTAGCCAGGATCAAGGAAATTAAGAACATTTTTCCAGTTCCACCTGGAGCGTCCAAAAAGTACAATCCACCGGATTGGTTGGCCACAGCTTGATGATATGATGGTATCAAATGCTATCTTTTGTTCTGGAAGGAATGTGTTGATTTTGCAATGAGAAATGTCATTTCATTGTTAGTTGTCACCGTGGAGTGCTGTAGTAATAATTTTGAGATTTTTTTGTTCAGCGCCATCTATCGGAAAACTTGAAAAAACTTTTGATTTACGTGCACTTCTCACTTTATAGCCAATATATTGTGTAAGTTTCGGCTCAATCGGATGGTTGGTTTTCGAGTTTTGCGAGGACAAACATACGCAGGCTGATTTTGTATATCCTCGGGAAACGAAGGGTGTCAACAACGCCTGTGCGCCATCGTGTTCAGAGTTCTGCAACGCTTTTCAATTCTCTCCACTTCATCCACAAGGTTAGGTTGAATCGGCTGCCAGCTTACGCCAACACACATAGACCAAGAAAGGTCCGTTGTGGTTCCTCATTCACAAAGTCCGAGCTTCTCTCTCAACTGTTCAGTCCCACATGTCTTTTGAATGCTCCGCTGTTCTGCTTAATTGGGTAAGCGGATTTCATTGCATGGTATTTTTGGCAATGGATCTTTTTTCGCGCCGTAAAGTGTGAACATTCCACTGCCATTTTATTCGTCTTCTGGTGACGTCATTAGGTTCTTAGCCCGTTTTCATATGAAGTTTTAGGTTTGAAATGCTATTAGGCCAGAAAATCCTAAGGATCCTGCGTAGACATCTATTGGCGAAAGACTGCAACTTAAGAATGACAGTGTAACACATCTTCCACATCCTACTCCCATGCAGCAATACTGACTTGACATTTGAGTAAAATAGTCGCAGCTTGGTTTTGGTGCTGTAAACATTGCTTCTCCAGATCTTAGACAGCATTCCGAATGCAGCCTTCGCTTTTCTGATAATCTTCTCCACATCAAGTTCGGTGCTACCTTTGACCGAGACAGTACTTCTAGGCAAAGAAAGTCGTCAACTTTCTCGACCTGCTGCTCAGCAATGAGAGCTTTTGTTTTGGTCGTATTTATCTTCAGCCCCACTTTGTTTGCCTCAGTTTCCAGGGCTTGGACCATTTGATGTATAGGTCCAGTATTCTGTGTGAAAGCAAGCAAATGTCAGCATTGTCCACTGTATGCCGCTGTTATTTGACGTTAGGGTTGAACGGAGAACATCTCTGATCACCACTAGAAAGAGTAATGGTGAAAGAATGCAGCCCTGTCGCACGCCACTTTGGACCTCAAAGTCGCTAGACACCTTACCTTTGTGCAAAACGTGACATTTTGCACCCTCGTAAGTTGGCTTTATAATAGCTACATACGAGCTTCACGGCAATGCCTCTCGTGTGCAGGTCACACCAGATGAAATCCCGATTCATACTGTTGAAGGCCCTTTCGAAGTCAGTACATAGCAGATGAAGCAGAGGTCTATACTCGACGCACTGTTCTATAATGATCCGTAAGGTTTGTACATAGGTATGTGGTCGACGCAGGAGGATCCAAAGCGGAAACCTGCTTATTCGACATCGAGGTTTATTACTTCGAATTTAGACTAGAGTTTAAGTAAAAGTCGGTTTTAAATTCATTTATTACTTAAAATCTGTAAGAGTTTTTCGACGAATGCCCACTGATTTGAATTCTGTTAAGCGTGAACTGTGCTACTCCTATAGAGCGCAATAGACTTTGTAAGATTTTCCCAATTAAACTCTTCACAGCTTGCACGTGTACTTACACAAATAACCAGTAAAATCCGAAAATACCATCAGCCCAGCCCGTCTCTCTTGGATTAATAGAGGAGGATTTCATTTTGCGAAAATTCGAATCCTCTAGACAGTGTACTTTCTAAAAATAAATCTTCCTTTTGCAAATGCAATTTACAGGCTAACAGGGCTCCATGGGAATGTTTTCAATTAAATTTCAAAATCCATTGAGAAGCCTTCACAGCGTTGGTGGTTTCATTCATAACTGCGCAAATTCCATCATATGGTGGCATTGATCCCTGTGGGAAACTGAAATCTATTTACACACCCATGTCCCTTCTAATCCACCGGAAATCCTGCAAATAGTCCAAAAAGTGAGTGCACATTCAGATTAATTGCTCGTACTTTGCACTCTGTGGAGTGTATGCGCCCCACTCAATGTGTGCCACTTTAACCACCGCGACGTTTGAAACGAATATCCGTCCTGTGTATGATGCACACAAACACCACACCATTATCATATGCACAAAACGACGATAAAGATTTTCTTTTCCTAGAATTATGTGGCAACAAACAAACATGGTCGTCGTCGTCGTTGTTTCCCCTTTTAATCCGCTGGTACATGCTAAACTCCCAACAACAATCACGACGACGACGATGTAAACAAAGTCGCGCTAAGACCGGTTCTAGTCCTTTTACTCATTTGAATGCGCGCATTCCAATGGCAGGAAAGTAGCACTCGCACTCGAACACGGATTTCACTGATGCGAGGCGCGAGTAGCAGCAGCAACAAGAGGAGACCGTAAAAAGGAGCGCCGCCGCCGCCAGCATGCACAGTATGCACCAACCTCCATCAAAACAAGATCACTTTGTGGGTACAAGTGGTGTGTGGTGAAGTGGTGGTTGAGGTAAAGGAGACCGAGACCAACAATCAAATTTACAAATTCCATTCATGGATATTTTGTTGTTGTTGTTACTGCTCTGTGCCCAGATGATTCGTGCTGGTTGTACTCATAAAAACAACATTTCTTATAAATGTTAGTCCCCCCCACACGACGACGAGGAGGTTAGCGTGCTTACCACACATGCAACACACTATCGCGCCAATTTGTGGGCACCAGACGCCGCCGCCGCCGCCGCTGTTTCCACTAGGCCGCCAGTGGGCATAAACAAAACGTAGTGTAGTGTGTAACCGAAATATAGGCGACACAGCTCAAACGTGAAAGGGGGCGAGTATTAGCAGCAAAACCAGTTGCGCGCCACTGTGGTATTCTCGTACTCCACCAAGTACACATCACGGTGTTTCTTCTTGTTTTGAGGTGAGCTCGCTGCAAAGGGAAGACATCATTCCGCCAACGCGCTAGTGTTTGTTTATTGTGCAAGTTTGTTGTGTTTTTAAACACCGACGCGCGTCAACTCTTCTCATTGGTTGAGTGACCTCATTTTGGTCCTTCCGTCAACTGGTGGTGACTTGACTTATAGGTACAAGATGAATGCCTTAAAGAAGATGGCACCATAGGCGTTAGAACTAGAGAAATGTCTGGTTCAGATGGGATTAGTGTGATCAGAGTCGGTCTTACTGGACTATTCCGAAACCCCCTCTTGGCTAGATTGTCGTTCATCCCCTTTCTCCAGTTTGTCAAAAGCAGTTCCATTGGGATTTGTGCTAGACTAGGACTAGACAGATGTAAAAGAAAAAGTTCTGAAAAATTCCGGAGTGGAAAAATACAATTCTTTTCGATTTGGTCGTCACAACGAAGACCTTCAAGTTTGCAATTTAATTTCCATTGAGTACCTAATTGGTAATCACATTTGGCACAATGTGGCCGCATTGATAAGGCGGGTGGCAATGGTGTAGTGGTAACGTCGTCAATTGCCACGCTTATGGTTCATGGTTCAAATCCTGATGTCAGCAAGCATTTATTTATTTCTCATAAAATATATAAAGTCAATCCGATCATTTGCGAAAGCTTGTGTGAACACTACTGCGAAGGCATACCAACACTGGCAGTAGCTTGGTCATGTGGCTGGAAAAAATTGTTCGCTCTGTTGATGGTGATTTGCCCTTGACATCGGTTATCGGGAAAAAAAGTACTGTGAATCAGAAGCGAAGACAAAAAATAACAAAAGAAAAATTCCCCTGTTATCTGGACGCCACCCCCGGAGAATCTCTGAAGCATAAACAACTAAGCTTCAAAAGAACCACTACACCAAAATCTTTCTCTCTCTATCTATCCTTTCCAACGCCCGCACTGTGTGTAAACATGTTAAGGGTATTCATAACCCCTTAAGTGCGCACAAATTATAAAAAAAAAAAATTGATAAGGCGACCAAAAAAAATAAAAAAAAATAAATATTTGGCGCAACAGCTCATTAAGTGCCAGGGCCTAGCTTCTCGCAACCACTCATGTTGTGTGCGTTATATTTTTCGTACGAATGGAAGGGACCTACAGTTTAGTGCCGTATCCGAACGGCGATTTGAGAAGCTTTTTCGAGACAACAATACTCTCGGATGTTTGTCAGACGCTCGCGAGAGGTGGGACCGTGAAAAAAACTTTTTGGTGTTTTGTAGGATTCGAACTTGGAACCTCACGCGTAGTGATCCGACACACTAACCACTTACGCCACGGCGCCCAAATCCCATTTCAAACAACCTTACTGGTATTGATTTCTTGCTTACTAGGACTTGCGGTGCGGACTCAGCAAATGAATGCGTCAAACCAGCATTAAGACTAGAGAGGCTAGAAAGGCATCCAAGGGGAGCGGGGTATCAATACGGGGCACTGCATCATTGGCAGGCATACATACCATCAGGATGACTTCTGCAGAAGCTGTTTGGACGAGGAAGAGGGGTGAAACCATACTACACCTCGTTTGTACGTGCTAGGCTCTTTCCGCTCGCAATAGATTGCACTTATAAGGCTTCTTCTTCGACAATTTAGGCGTTAGCCAGTAATAACGCCAAGATCAATAGCCTCCAGTTGTTTCTAATGTTAGTTCTTTTTGGGATCATAGACCAGGAAAGGTCCATTGTGGTACGACATGGGTCTAAGTGTGATTGCAGCTAATGAAGCCTGCCGTGTTAACCCAACATAAGGGTAAATATCTTCTATGAGCTTAACTTGGAGGACACTACATGCTTCTGGTAATCTATCTTAATCTTTTTTGTGTGTCCTGAGTAGAATCCGACGCCTGTGCCTGTATCCATTTTGAGTATATCGTGATCCTGTGACCTTTGATTACACTATTTGACTCCCAGTCCTCTCGGCTTGGGAAAAGAATAGGAATATCGGTGTCAGAGTCGTTGCGGGGAATCATAAAGTCCGATGTGGCTATGAATCTTTCAGAAGTCTGACATTGCCCTCCTCACGACTCCCATGGTGTAAAGTATTGCTAGCCTTTGTACTTTATACGTCATTCCGATAGCTCTTGTTTTCTGTTGTTGAGACTATACACCCGTAGGAGATGATGGGTCTGATGATTGATGTGTACATCCAATGAATGGTGCCCGGTTGCAATCGCTAGCTTTTCCTGAATGTCCTTTTACAGGCATTAAGGGCGTTCATATCTTTTCTAATCCTTTTCCAAGTTAACTTGTAGTCTAGAATGACACCGAGATTTTCCGCCTCGAATAAGAAATCAATTGTAATGTCATTATGAAGACAATGTGTGTTAACTCATGCAAGATGGAGTTCTCGGAGTCTCGCATTGGTGTGCTGAAGAGGACCTATCCATCAAACCCAGCAAGTCAGTCACTCTACCATTCACATGAAAAAGAACGCTGGCTCTTGGTTCAGTGGCTGTAAATAGTACAACCATTGGTTTTCAGGACGAAATATAATACCTATGAATTGTTCTAGACAAAAAACTCAACCGGAACTCCCGTATTAAACACAAAATTGAAAAGGCGACCACGGCTATAGGGGCTTGTCGCCGTATGTATGGCAACACATGCCGTCTCTCCCGAAAGGACATAATCTAGTTATATAACACGGTGGTTAGACCCATCCTTACATATGCGTTCATTGTTTGGTGGACAAAAACTAAGAAAGTCACAACCATCAACAACCTTTAAAGATTAGCTTGCCTCGGGATCACAAGTACTATGCATACCTTTCCCACAACAGCCATAGAGGAGTACTCACACAGGTACATATATTCACCAAGAAAGTGAATATTCGCAGTGCACTTAGACTTCGAAAGTCGGGTGTTAATAGTACGTGGGATCACGTGGTTCTCATGGATTTATAACCCGACTTCTCCGAGCTAGATATGCTCAGCACGCTTCCGACTTTACGCCTAAATCACTCTACTTCGGTAGAAGCTTTGAGATACATGGAATGATGGCGGGCCGCTGCTTGATCCAAAGTTTCGAAACCACTCGTAAAGAGTCCCAGTGTTTTCCAGGCCGAGCTTTACGCTATTAAGACTTTCGCCAGTATAAACATGCTCTCAGGCATCAAAGGTGCCACTATCCACATACTCATCAACAGCCAAGCGGCGCTTAAAGTACTGATCTCCCACTTGATCAGTTCTACGCTGCTTTAACACTTTACCAAACGTGGCTGCATTCTGAAAGCTTGTCTTGAGCTCGGAACAACACCAACTGCCTGGACCGAGGTAAGAGTGGTCTTTATACCCAAAGCATGCAAGACATCGCACAACCTCCCAAAGGACCTTAGACCTATTAGTCTAACGTCCTTCCTTCTCAAGATTCTGGAAAGAATCCTGGACCTACACATCAAGGCCACTATTGATAGCACCTTACTATCCACGTCACAGCACGCCTACCAAAAAGGTGAATCTGTCGAAACGGCTTTGCACTCCATCATCCACCCTATCGAAAAATCACTCTCAATCAAAGAGTTCACCCTAGTGCCATTTCTAGTCATAGAGGGAGCCTTCAACAACGTTGAAACAAATTCGATTACCAGTGCCTTACGCAGGCTCAACATCTGCGAACCCATCTGTTGTTTCATAGAACACATTCTAAAGAACAGGGTAATAACAGCATCCTTCGGAAGTAGCACTGTCAAGCGACATGCACATCGAGGCACCCCTCAATGGGGTGTACTGTCTCCACTATTGTGGAATTTGGTGCTCAACAAGGCCCTTCTAGAGATCGAAAAAACTGGATGCAATATTATTGCCTATGCAGACGATGTCGCTGTTCTAATAACAGGCAAATACCCGCAGACGCTGGCCGATGTCATGCAGTCTGCTCTTAATGAACTGCTCAGATAGACCGATAAATGCGGCCTCTCCGTTAACCCGTCAAAGACCGAGCTAGTTCTATTCACAAGAAAACACAAGCTCCCTGACTTCACTCCGCCCAAGATTAGGGTATCCACCCTCAAGCTTTCAAATAGTGCTAGCTATTTAGGCCTAAAGCTTGACCGCAAGCTAATTTGGAAGGAGAATGTCGTCAAACGGGCCAGGAAATCGCTGGCCGCCCAATACATCTGCAAGAAAGCAGTAGGCTCCACCTGGGGCCTTAGACCAAGCATCATGCACTGGCTATACACATCGGTCATAAAACCGGTTCTCATGTGTGGAGTATTGGTATGGTGGCCCGCCTTGGAGAAGAAATCCAACCTATCCATAATGGAAAAAACTCTGCGAGTTGAATGTCTCAGCATCACCAGTGCACTAAGAACTTCTCCCACAGCGGCGCTCCAAACCATGCTCCACCTGCTTCCAATTGACATCGTCAGTAAACAATTGGCTGTCAGCTCGGCAATAAGACTGAGAGGCTCCAAGCAGTGAAAGGAGCAACACACGGGACACGCCAATATACTTTCGATGCACCGTCATCTTCTCAATTCCACTGACCATCTGCCCACTGAATATGATTTTAACAAGGGCTACACGCACTCGATACCGGACAGAAGTGAGTGGACGCACCGTTGTCCTTTACAACGAATCGCTGTCAATTTTTACGGACGGGTCCAAAACCAAGGACGAAGTCGGTGCCGGAATTTTCTCAGAAGATCTGGACATACACCTTTCCTTTAACCTTCCAGACCACTGCAGCGTTTTTCAAGCCGAAATCACCGCAGTTCGCAAAGCCGCTGACTGGCTAGCGGCTAGCACACTATCAACACCTGATATTATCATTTATGTCAACAGTCAGGAAGCCATCAAATCCCTCGCATCCAGCATTACGAGATCTAAGGCAGTGAAAGACTGTCGCATATCTCTCAACGAGATAGCTGGTCAGTACAACCTCACCCTTTGCTGGGTAGCAGGTCACTGTGACATACCGGGAAATTGTGCAGCCGACGAACTAGCACGACAAGGATCCTCTGGTACAGATAGCATAAGCCTCACCGACATCGAAGCGCCAGCGTCTTATGTTAAGTACCTTATTCAAATTGACGCCGAGAAAGTAGCCAATCATCGATGGCAACATCTAGACCAATGCCATACCGCCAGACAACTCTGGCCGACACTCAATAAATCCAGGTCCATCGGACTCTTGAAGCACAAGAGAGGAACCCTCTCAAAAATAACAAATGTCCTCACTGGACACTGCGTCATAGGAAGACATGCCCAAAGATTAGGTATCCCTCATAATGACTTCTGCAGAAGCTGCAGAGATGAAGAGGAAGAAGAGACCATCAGTCATCTCCTGTGCGCCTGTCCTGCGCTCGCCAACATCAGGAAGGCCACTCTGGGTGAATACTTCCTTCGTACTATTATAATTAAGTATTACCAAGACCATCTCCGCAGGCAATGGCAATTCTACAATAATCTTAATGATCTCGGCAACGCCTGCACGGCTAAAATTCACGCCTTCATTCAACGAAGCAAATGGTTCCAAGAGTAAGAGGGTGACCCACCCGCCTTACACATCGGTAGTATAATGGACCTACTCTATGGTCTAAGTACATCCTCATCGAGGGCCGATCCTAAACCAACCAAATGTGGCCCAATACTATAAATTCAAATTGTGGTGGGTACTGGGTTATGTAGGCGTTGATGGCAACGAAAACGAAACCGCAGATCTGCTAGCCAGAAAAGGCTCATCTGAATTGTTGTTCACTGGACCTGAACCCTTTTGCGGAATATCTGATTCTGCTTTTAAATTGAACCTAAACAGTTGGGAACGCAACATGTGCATTTCTCACACCCAAGCCCTCAGACAAGCTAACAGAGCTGCCTAAACCTTCCAAAAAAGACAGATGATATCCTTAAATACAACAAAAACGATATAAGAAGGCCTGTGATCTTCCTTACCGATCACTGTCTACTGAGTTACCGCCTAAACAAGATGAAAATGTTGGATGTTATCAACTGCCGCCTTTGCCTAGAAGAGGACGAAACCGCAAAACACATACTATGTGAGTGTGAAGCTCTGTGTAGAATTATGAGAATCGTTTTCCTTAAAGAGATCCTACGAGTATCTCCAACAGGAACTAAGGAACTCCTCCGCAACAGTAACTATCGCTTTCATAAAGAGAGTAGGAGTACTGATGCCCTAATAGTTGGCCCCTGGCACAATAGAAATTTCTGCTCGCAGTGCCTATACCCCACATGCACGAGGCCACGAAATTGTTTAAAAAAAAAAATAAGATCAATGAAAGTTCATCCAAACAGCAAGCTCTCATTTCAATGTCCACGCCCACTTTAACAGGGCGTGGCTTAATCATAAGGAAAAGGTCGAACGATTCGCGTGCTTCGATGGTTTGGTCACGTAGTGCGTATGCCCCCAGACCGGCTTCCAAGACGTGTCATGACTGTCGTGCTATCAGGTAGGCGACTCCCCGGTAGGCCTAGAAATAGATGGTTGGAGCACGTCCGACATCTCTGCTAGAGCCGTCTAGGGATTCCTCCTGATGAGTTGGAGTCAATGGCGGAGGATCGAGAAGGATGGAGGATCCACCTGAGCATCCTACCCCCGCAATCCTCATGAAGGATTAGCGGGCCATTGAGAATGTATTTAATGTATGTAACGATCCGTTTCAGACCTTTCTCTTGCATAGTTTCTTCCTTTTTTTTGTGCTCGTATGCCCTATTGGATATTGATAGTCGACACTGTGTCGTACATTAAAATTCACAGTCATGGAAGTTATATAATACGAGTAGTCATTGTAAATTACTAATAGAAGCAATAAAATCCGAACCACTGTACGATTTATCATGCTAATGTGCATTAAAATCCTTCTCGCAGCCTTTAGTCAACAGCGCAGACAATCGCAACTGTTGCCAAATATGCTCAGACTGCCAACAAACAAGATTGTACAATGCATTCCACACACATCGAGATGGCTCCCATTCCAAAGCCATCCAGCCGCACAACCCGCAGCAGACGACATGGTCCTGCCACTGAACATAATAATCCCCTCCCCCTTAGTCATTGCGAGCCAACTCTCTGCCTACTGCATTCAGTTAAGGCCATTGCCATACTCCAACGAAGGGTAAACATAGTTTTTTTTTTTTTTTTTCGATGAAAATCGATAGCGAGACAGTGGCACTCCCATAGATAGACAGAGGGTGAGAGAGAGCGAAAGGGAAGTACCCCACTCAGTCCAACTCTGCTCATTGAGGAACCGGAAAATTCTCCACGACGACGATGGCGACGACGAGCACTACTGCTGTCTGTTCCATGTGCGACTTCTGCTAATCTTATTCTGGCCAGAATGCAATACGATTCGGTTGGTTTTCTTTAGGAGCACCGCACATAATCCTGGCCAAACATCGTCGTCGCCCGTCTGCACTCCCTCCACCGCAGACTTGTGTGTGTTTGCAAAACCGGAGCAGCCAGCCCCGGCATAGTTGGTGTATTTACTGTATTCTTGAAGAGCACTCTCGAAACGTATCATTCCACAGCCATCGATCTATGGGAGAGATGCTGGCTGTTGTGTGTGCCAAGTGGTAGTAGAATGCAATACAATTGCAGAGCGAACCGCATTCCATGGAGACCATAAAACTGTCTGGATGGTGCAGTTCGCAAGAATGAGGTTCTACAACTTTTCCAAAAGAAAAGAAAGAAATTTAGGAAGACAAGACGGTCGGTGCGCGACTGTGTGGGGGGGGTTTTGTGTGGCAAAAACAACCAGTCCAGGCCAATAAGTCGACGAACGGATGAGAGAGCGAGAGATGTGCGAATGCCGTCGTCGTGGTCGTCGTTATTCTATCCGTTTTCATCTTTGGAATCGCTAAGTGCAGGAATGTCTGCCATTTCTTCCACTTTGTCGCGTACGACGAGTAGTGCACAATGTTGAATGCTTCTCTTCTGAGGACACATTCGGATGTCTGCTGGCATTTTCCTATAGTCTTTTCCTACTACAAGTTGAAGGCTGGAAGAATTATTGTCTAAGAATTGTCAACCAGAAGAGGAATTCTACATCTGGCAGCTACTACCACACGCGATTTTGTGTGATATACATATGTACATTGTAGATGCACGCAATTGACTGCGCCTAGGGGCTTTTAGATACAAATTAAAATCTTTTCTTTAGTTGAGATACAGAGATGTATATATGCTTGGGGCTGACAAGCGAAAGAGGAAGCAATATGCGGATATATCTCGGAAAGTGATTGCTGAAGTTCATTCAAATTTAAAACTTCGGAGAATTTATTTGTCCTCTATGTATTAGCAGGCTCATTTTTCAAACCTGCTTGACTTCATCGATGCACTTTACCAAATGTTTATACAAGTATATCGTCAACATACTCTTAGCGCTTAATGCCGGCATCTGTCAATTTGTGCAGCAGTTCAACTACTACTAGGATCCACATCAATGGCGATAATAGCCCTCCTTGTGGGCAGCCTATTGTGATGGTTTTTTGTCCCACCTCTGTCTCAGTAGTCCTAGTTCTCAGCATCTCACGCATCCAATTTGTTGCATTCCACTTCCGCGATTCAGGACTCTAAGAACCGACTGACCCAATGGAAAAGGTCGTGGGAAATTGATGTTAAATATGGGCGCCACGCGATTTGCCTTAGCGTCCCGAAATGTCTTTTTGGATGAATCGCAACCGCCAGAAAAGATTCGCGTCAGTCAACAGCCTGTTTAGATTTAGGACTAAATTAATTTATTATTTTTCAATATTATTATCAACTACAACAGATGCAATCACAGAAGGGAAAGAAAAGACTGGGACTCGAACCCGAGTGTCCTACGATGCACGTTGATGGTTTATGCTCCAGGCCACAGTTCACTCAATAGACACTTCGCCAAATTATTCAGTACAGACTTCTCCGACTTCTGTGCACGATAAAGGGAAAACACCAGGGGTCGAATCGCGTCCTCTGTGAACGGATAACTCGTCACGTAATTTGTATGCATGTTGTTGCTAGATCTACCAACAACATGATACAAATTACGTTACCAGTGATCCGTTGACGGAGGACGCGATTCGACCCCAGATTCTTAATTTGGCTTGCTTATCACTTCTTCCTATTTCGGCAAAGGTATGGCCCGAAAACAAGAGATCATAACCCTCCCACTTCACTGCATTTCTATTGATCCGCCGGTGGGGTTCACCTGTTTGCCCTCAGCAAATATCGGCAGGCCTCCCAAACCATTCAAATGCTCGTTTCTTTGCATTTGTGTGATCCAGGCGTTTATAGGCCAGCCTCCCTCGCGATGTCTTTGGAATGTTCATTGTTATTACCTTTTTAACAGTTTTCAAATGATCTCTTCTTTGAACGTGGCAATACCAGCTGAGACGGTCGCGCTCTATCTTTTGTACGATGGTTTCCTTGATGTGAAAACTTCCACGGATCTTCGAACTTCTTATTCGATTAAGCTTTGTCACTCCTGCTGTCATGCGAAGCATCTTCATCTCAGCTGCCGTTAATTTACTCTCATACTTTTTGTATATCGTCCACCATTGTGAACCGTATGTGAGCGCTGGACGCACAACTGCGGTGTAGAGCCTTCCTTTCAACTTAGGGGGCATTTTTCTGTCACAGAAGATAGCGAAGTTTTCTCACCACTTCATCCACCCTACGCTTATGCGATGATTGATGTCGTCATCACAGGTTGCTTTGCTATTGATCATAGATCCCAGATATTTGAACTTTTCGCACTTGGGAAGCGCTGTTCCATTTAAATAAATGTCTGGAATAGGCCTTAGTGGATCAGAGAACGGGCAGCACAAGTACTCTGTCTTTCTTGAACTAATGCGATACCCATTTTCCTCCAAAACGTCCACCCACACATCAAGTGCTCGTTGCAGGGACATAGGATCCTCACTTATTTTGGCTCCATCGTTAGCAAAGAATAATTGATGTACATTGGGGTCCATCACTTTACCTTCAACTGGACTTAAGACGCTTCCCTGGTGCACCCCGCCTTTGATTGGGAACTCTTCGGTTACTCCAGCAGGACATCTTTCTCTTGTCTTTGCTCCTTCGTACACTTTTTTATTTTTTATTTTTTTTTATGGTTGCGCCAAAGATATCTAAAGATATCTAAAGATACCAGTAGCCCGAGCTACTGGCATGCACGATTCGCAAACCTGAATACTTGATGCCAGGATACGCCTACGTACTAAACCACACCCTGCACACTTCAACCACTCTCCCCGCGGGACTACCGTTAGGTATTACTTCGCGGGGCTGGTTAGCTATTTATGCTCTTCATTCGCTGTCTTCCGCTCCTTGTTCCAAAAGTGTTGCCGGTTGGACTTGGTTGCTCTTTCTGACTCTTTCCAGCCGCCTAAGTTCCTGCACGATTATCGCTGCAACTTGTTTCACCGCGTCCCATATTGCATTCGATGCTATCATATGGTGCACAATGTTTTCGGGGGTTGGTCTTTCTCCAATTTTTTCCTCCAGTTCTCTGTGCTCTATATGAAAACGTGGGCACTGAAAAAATACGTGCTGAGCGTCTTCTGAGGCCTCTCCGCAATTTGGACAGTTGGGACATTCATCGAGCCCAAACCTGTTGAGATACGCTCGAAAGCAGCCATGTCCGGTTAGGAACTGTTTAAGATAGAAATCTACCTCTCCGTGTTTCCGGTCCATCCATTTTTGGATATCCGGTATAAGTCGATGGGTCCATCTTCCCTTTGAGGACTGGTTCCATCGCTCCTGCCATGCTCTAAGGCTTCGCTGTCTTTCTTCCAGCTTGATATTTTTGACTGACGCTTGAGGTTCCTGAATTTTGGCGTCGTAGGTCCTTTGTAGCTCGATAGCCATGATATCCGCTGGTAGCATTCCGGCGATGACACATACTGCCTCGTCTGACACCGTACGGAAGGCACAGCATACTCTCAGCGCACATAGTCTGTTGACAGAGTTTATCCTTCTTGCGTAGGTCTTTTTCGCCATAGCTTTGGCCCATATGGGTGCCGCATACATACAAAGCGGCTCGGGTGAGCGGCGCCTTATCAAGAGTAATGATAAATATAGGAGGACCTAGGCAACAAAGGAGACTTATTTTATCCAGGGTGGTGCAGTCCATCCTTATGTATGCGGCACCCATATGGGCCAAAGCTATGGCGAAAAAGACCTTGATAAGGCGCCGCTCACCCGAGCCGCTTTGAGCGGTGCCTTATCAAGAATAATGATAAATATAGGACGACCTATGCAACAAAGGAGACTTCGTACATGTCCATGATCATATGTACATAGGTTTCTGGAACCCCTTGATGTCTCAGCGTCACCCATATCAAATCTCGTGGTTGTCTGTTGAATGCCTTTTCTAAGTCAACCAATACAATATGCAAGTCCCTTAAGGAATCACAATGTTTTTCCATTATGATCCTTATACTTTGGATTGCATGTGTGGTTGATTTACCCGAGACAAACCCGCACTGATCATCAGATAGCCGTATTATTTTTCGCAGTCGGCCACCTAACACCCGCTCAACGATATTCATGGTGTGTGACATCAGCTTGATCGAACGGTGGTCACAGTTTCGCGTATCACTCTTCCCTTTGTATACAGGGAGAAGGTAACTTTCCCTCTATTGATTCGGCATTGGATCACCTCTCACAAATTTGGAGATGAGAATTCTGAGCCATCTGAACCCGACGTCTCCCATCTTTTTCCAGAACTCAGAGGGCATCTCGTCCGGCCCAACCGCTTTTCGTTTTTTGGAGTATTTGACCGCCTCACTAACTTCTTCGACTGTAATGTCGGGTATTTCTTCAGAGTTAGGGGTGGCTCTTGGAAAGTATAGTCGGGGAAACTGTTCATTCAAAAGTTTTTCACAGTACTGCCGCCACCTCTGCAGAATTTTGTCGTCATCCACAAGAAGCTGGCCATGAGTGTTGTTAATGAACTTTGGCGAACGAATCTCCTGAGCAGTCCTCCTTCTTTGGGCGGCTATTTTGAAGATGGTTGCGCTCTTGTTCACATTGTGTCTTCACAGCTCCTGGATTGCATCAGCACCCGGAGAAGATATTTTCTCCAGCTCCCGATATAGGTCCTATGTACTCTCTGCTTGAAGTTGGGTGCACTTCTTCTTCGCTTTTTTCTTGCAACATCTGTATTCCACTACGGGGGGAGCTTTCCGTCTCTATTATTAGAGGGGCACTTTGACCAAGCTTTAAAAGCCGCTTTCTTCTCATTTATCACCTTCTTAGCTTCAGCACTCCACCACCTTGTTTCTTTTGCGGTTGATGGTGGCCTTTTGAAGCTCCTAGCAGGGATTTGGCCTTCTTTAAGCAAGTTCGCATCTGTGACTGCAGGCTATTTCTATCTACTGCCCACCTGTTACAGATGAAAAAGGTAAGGTATGCATCGTCTTCCAGAGAGTCTCCGTATTGGCAGGCTGTGCTCCCTACTTTCCTCATCTTGTGAAGGTACCGGTTGAAGTGACCATGTCCGATAAGGACCCAGTTCCTGTAATGATGTAATAATTCACTTCACCGTGCTCCCACTCCGCCCATGCAGCAACGCCTGTGATCAACCGGTAGGTCCACCTTCCCCTCGTTTCGGCGTTCCTCCATCTGTTTTACCACTTCTGCTTCGAGAGTTGCTTCGCTTCTATAGCTGCTGTTGCCGATCCTACTTTCGCCTTCTTGTCGTGGACGTACTTCTTTGCTGCTGCTAGGAGATCAATGGGCGTCACTCCTGCGAGTACTATAGCTGCTGGCTCCGACACTGTTCGTTATGAAGTCGTTATCCGAAGGGATCCTATATGTATACATAATATTCCAGAGCAAAGGGCCAAGGACTGAGCCCTGTGGTACACCGCCTGTGATCTTATATTCCTTGGGGCCGCGGTCTGTATTGTATACCAAGATTCTGCGCCTGAAGTAGTCAACAATAACGTCTATGAGGTATTGTGGTACTCTCATCCTTCTGAGCGCTTGTAAGATGTAACTCCAATTTGCCGTATTGAAGGCGTTTTTTATGTCGATAGTTATAACCAAGCAGTACTTTTTGGAACCGTCTCTCCATCTTCTTCCCTGTATAGCCTGTTGTGCCGTTTTAACTACCACATTGATTGCATCTGTTGTTGAGCGCGCTTTTCGAGAACCGTATTGGTGTTCGCTCCAATATTTTGCCAGCCGTATCTAACATACAGAGCGGGCGGTATGATGATGGTTCATTTGGTGGTTTCTTACCATTGGGAAGAAGTACTAGGTTTTGCCGTTTCCACTGATCTGGGAAGACTCCTTCCTTCAGGCACGAGTTGTAAATATTAATAAACATTTCTGGGCTTACTTTTATAGCTGTCTTGAGTGCTATATTTGGGATACCATCTGATCCAGGTGCTTTTTTATCTCCAATTTTATTGCAAATCTCAATTATTTCTTCTATGGTTACCTCTCCGATTGTTGGTGCCTCTACTATTGGATCATCCGAGAATGCGTTCTCTTGTTGATGAGGAAATAGTCCGACCACGATGTTGTGTAAGAACTCTGGGCAGGTGGAAATCTGTGGCTGGCACCTTTTCATTTTTTTTATGACGATTTGGTAGGCTTTGCCCCAAGGATTTTCGTCAGCTTCATCACACAGCTCGGCGAAACACTTCCGTTTGCTCTTTAGTATGGCTGTTTTTAGTTCCTTTCGAGCCACCCTGTAGTCTTCTTGCAGTTCACTGGAGACGGCCCTCGCTCTAGATCGCGTATACGCCCTTCTCTTTCTTCATTCCACCAGTAAACTGGGGGACGATGTTCCATAGCCTTTCTTCTCCTCATTGTGGCCTCATTTATGGCCTGCATTGCTTTACTGCCCGCACGACCCGTCAGTACTGCGTTTCTGTTGAAGATACATGTGAATGCTTCCACATCGAAAGAGTCTGATTTCCAGCCTTTTTTCTGGGGTAGCCTGGCTAGCGGTGTTTGTCTTTTTGCTTCCTGCAATACTTCACATATTATTGCCTGGTGGTCGCTATGAGTATAGAGGTCACTGACTTCCCACTTTGTTCTTCCTATCAAGGAGCTACTTACGTACGTGATGTCTATAATCGAAGCGCCGCTTCCTCTGCAAAACGTGGGTTTATTTCCGCTGTTTACTAGTACCACGTCTAGGGCTGTAAAAGCCTCCAGTAGGGATCTTCCTCGTCTGTTCGTTTCTTTGCATCCCCATTCAGCGGCCCATGCATTAAAGTCGCCAGCAATGATCGCCGGTTTTCGATCTAAAGCATCATTTACGAGTTTGTCCAGCAGCTCTTCGAACTCTGCTATCGAGAGGCTTGGTGGTGCATAGCAGCTATAAATATATGTGCCGTCGATTTTTGCCCATATAAAACCATCTCCTGGTGTTGGCATTCTCTCTTGGAAGGCGGTTTTCCCACAGGTACATATGGCCGCTTTTCCCGTAATGTCCGTTATCCACGCGTTTGCATCGAATTCTTTGTAGGGCTCACTAAGGATTACGACGTCTACTTTTTGTTCGCGCACAGATTGTATGAGGAGATCGTTCGCAGCCTCGCAGTGATTGAGGTTGAGCTGTTTTATCTTCATGTAAGGTTTTTCAGCTCTCTCAAGGCTTTTTGGAAGGCTGGGCATTTGCCGCTTCCTGTGACATAGTTGCTATTTGTGTCCTTTTTGTCACAACACAGCAGGCACTTTGGCTCTAGGGCACAAGATTTTGCGGTGTGTCCACTCGCACCACATCTAATACACCGGTCAGAAAAATCCACCGCACTTTTGCATGCTCTGGCAGTATGTCCGAAGTCCATACATTTGTAGCATTTTGTTGGAGTGATTTTTTCCCTTATTCGGCAGACCACTCAGCCAATGCGCACTTTGCTGGCAGTCATCAGCCTCTCAGCCACTTCCGCTGGCAGGCTCACTGTCGCTATCTGTGTCCCTAAGTAAGCTTTTCGCAGAGACTTTATGGCACTTGTTCCGACATGGTACTCTTTGGATCCCTCTAATTGCTTGGTTAGGGCTTCGCAGATCTCCTCCTTCATTGTGATTCCGTCCAGGTCTTTGACTTCTATGAGTACCTCGTGCGTTAGGGTTTTCACTTCCGCTTCTGTTCCCAAGGCCTTTTCAACGGATGCATGAAGCTTGGTCGTTTCCGTTGTTGGGAGGCTCCTTAGTTTTAAGAGTAGGTCTCCTTTGGCCGTCCTCCTGATTTGGTTGACCTTTTGGCCGAGCTCTCTCAATTCAGGGTTGTCCTTTACCTTGTGCAGCATTTCTGCATAAGAGGGACCATCCTTAGCTTTAATCACTAAAGCATCTGGGCGCGCTTTCAGCCTTTTTTTGGTACTTCCTCTTGGCTTTTCCCACTTTTCGGCTTTCGTGTTATGGGTTTCCACCTGGACGGGTTTTTCTTTTCCTATCGGGACCACGGTCTTTTTCTTCTTCGCTGCTGGGAGCTGCTGGCTCGTAGTTTTGCTTTCCCGCCTGCGTTTGGGCGTTTGTGGTCGTATCTCACAGCTATCTACCGCAGGCTTTGACGCCTCAGTGGTCTTCAGGACTGCTGCTCGGTAGTTTAACGGTTTTGACTGTATGGTTTGTGTAGTCTTATCCTGCCTTTCAACGTGTAAATGTTCTTGTCGTTCGTTTTCAGGGTCGAATGCCTTTTCATACGTGGTACGAATAGAACTCACCAGTTTACTAATCTCGTGGTGCACGCTGTTCTTATCCTTGGTGAATTCAGCAAGTTCGGCTATTTTTTTTGTCCAGTACAGTCATCGTATCACACTTGCCTATCTCTTCATTGGAGCGTGGGTTGTTTTGAACCTCAGCTAAGGCTATGGTAGCAGTGTCCACGCGTACGATTTGGGGCGATACTATCGCCGCCTGTTCATTTTCAAGCGGAGTATCAACTGGCGATCGAGCCAATAGTGCTCCCCTTCGAAATGGGTCTTCTATGGTTGGGGTTTTTGGCTCCCCATTTTTTTGGTTTTTTCCTGTTTCTTTTTTTTTTGTCTTAAATGTACGAATATTATTTCGTACATTTAAGACATCGTCTATCTCAGCATTGATATGCATCTGCAAACGCTCGTTGTGACGCATTGCGTACTTTTTAATTGTATCTGCTACGAGGTCGATCTGCAAATCTCGATGCAAATCACTATTTCTAATGTACCATGGGGCATTCACTATTCCCCGAAGGACCTTCTTTTGAAATGTTTGCAACATTTGAACATTTGTTTTCTTTGTGCAACCCCATAATTGGATACCATATGTCCAAACGGGTTTTAATATCTGATTGTATAATAGGATTTTATTCTCAATGGACAGTTCTGAGTTATATCCTAACAACCAATAAAGTTTTCTATATCTAATATTTAGATCTTCTACTTTCTTTTTCACATGTTCCTTCCACTTCAGTTTAGCATCCAGATTCATACCGAGATACTTAGCTGTGTTAGAGTAAGGAACTACTTGATTATTAATAACCACGGGAAGATTCGTTATTTTTTTATTTGTAAAATTGATATGGATGGACTTTGACTCATTAAGTTTAATTCGCCATCGCTGCGTCCAATCACATATCTCGTTAATTGAATTTTTTAGTTTTTCTGTAGCTTTAGCCACACATCCATCTGTTGATAGAAGAGCAGTGTCGTCTGCAAATGTGGCTATCATGGTATCACTCGCATGCGGTATATCACTCGTATATAATAAATACAGGGTGGGCCCTAGAACACTTCCCTGTGGAACACCTGCTTGTATTTCTTTAAGTTCAGAATACGCTGAGCCATAACGAACTCTAAAGAATCTATTACCTATATAAGGTGTAAGGATCTCATAGTACTGTTTAGGTAGATCCCTATGAAGTTTATACTCTAAACCCTTATGCCAAACTTTATCAAAAGCCTGTGCAACGACTTAGAATATTGCGGAACAAATTTGTTTTTCTTCCAGTGCCTTTTCTATAACATTAGTTATACGATGCACCTGGTCTATCGTCGAGTGTTTATTCCTAAACCCGAATTGATGGGTAAGGATAAGCTTTCTTTGCTCTAGAGATTAGATTAGATTAGAAAAGACTTTATTTAGCAAATTCAGAATACATATTACACGGTACATTGTCTTTAGTGACCTGGTATAGAAACCGTCGGTCAGATTGACTTAAGCAAAATAATAGTACAATTTATCAAGTTCAGAAAATGAGAAAGATACAAAGTAATGTAGATAACTTCAATTTCAATTATTATAATTAAGATTGTTACGTTAAAGTAGAGAATAGGAAAAAGAAAAATAAAAATATTAAAAACTTTCTGTTAAAATTTTCCTTCGATATATTAATGAGTGCTGAATAAATCTAAAAAGTGTGCACCAACCTTTGGCTCCATTTAAAATGCTTAATATTTCTTCTTCTCCTAAGAAGTTCGTTTCGAACACAGCTCTCCTAATTTCACGTAATATTGGACACTGGCCAAGGAAATGGAAAATGTCTTCTCTAACTCGCATATTGCACATTTCGCAGTAGAGTGGCAGGTCTGGCCTATGAGGAACATAATTTCAGCGCAATATTTCACCTCTAGCTCGGAAGACAGTTGAGATCATATCCAATGAATAATTCGCATTAAAGTAATTTTCTGCATACAAATTTAAATTTAGTCTGGAGTAATATTGCCTTTGTTGCGAAGATCTTGCCAAACTAATATACTCTTCTCGTGATTTTGCCTCTATAGATGATAGCAGCTCATATAGCTGTGTACGTAGATCAGTTGCATTATTCACGACCAGCCGCAGAGGAACTCCGTAGGACTCAGAGAGTAGTGTCCAATCATTTATGAAATTAAGATGGTTTGTGACCAAGAACTTAGCAAACCTGTAGATGAGTCTTGAAGAATCCATTTGAAGGAGCTTGAGAACGTAATCAAAATGCAGCTTGAGTGTGTCTAAAAACATGTTCGGCAAACCAGTCTCAATATGTAGCATATAGTTTGGCGTTGTGGATGGTAGTTTGAAGATCCGCTTTAGGAAGAAACGAAGCAATTTTTCCACTTCTTCGTATTGTTTATAACCCCATACTTGTGCCGCATACAACATGATGGATTTGGAAACTGCTTGAAACAGCTTGTAATTTTCCGGATGCCCAATATGCCTGTTTGACATACAACTTTGTCCAGGATGCACATATGGCAGCTTTGGCTTCGGAAAGTTTAGACGTGAGGTGCTTTTTGAAGCTAATATTGCTTGTAAGGGTTACACCTAGGTACTTGAACTCCTTTACTAAGTCCATCTCTTGTCCTTTAAAGTATCATTTTTCATTTGCAGCATATCTTCCGAGTCCGAGTTTTGGAAAATCATGATTTTGGACTTACTAATGTTGATAGTTAGGTTCCAAGTGTCACAGTACTTCTCCAACCTGTTGATCATTTCTTGCAGCTGTTTAGGGGAGTCTGCTAAAAGTACTATGTCATCAGCGTATAATAACACCGGTACGATAACACCTGCTACATCTACGCCTCCTCCAATGCATTCTACGATGTCATCAATAAATATAGCAAAGAGAAGGGTGCTCAACACACATCCTTGCTTAAGGCCCATCGATGAACTAAATTGATCAGAGACCGATTCACCATCCCACACAGCTATCGTATCGGCTGCATACAGAGCTCTTAGAGTTGCTATAACCTTAGAAGAGATTCCTAAATTCGACAATTTGTAGAATAGGCTTTCCCTATCTATTGAATCGAACGCTGCTTTGAAGTCAACAAAGAAGGTGAACAATTTTTTACTGCGCTGCAGATAAGACTGGGCAAGGTTCGATAATAAGAACACTTGATCTATTGTAGAATACTTAGCTCGAAAACCAGACTGAAACTCACTGAGTGGCCTCCTTTCGTTAACCCAGGTTGTTAATCTGCGATATAGCATCCCTCCAAAAGGCTTCATTGACGTATTCAAAAAAGAGATACCTCTATAGTTTTCTGGAAGGTTAATGTCTCCCTTTTTAAATATCGGAAAGATGATTGAACACAGGAATCCCGATGGTATCTCGCAATTCTGGAAGATCTTATTGTAGCAGTCAGTTAATTTCGCCATATATTCCGGAGTGGCATTTTTAAAAAACTCGTACGAGATTCTGTCCATGCCAGCTGCCTTGTTTAGTTTGGTGGTACCTAGAGTTATCAGGAGCTCTTCAACTGTGAAATCGGCATCAAGAAATCGATCTGCTATCAGTGGCTCGGCATACTGAAACCGAATAGCTCTGCGCTCAATGTTGAGTAGAGAGGCAAAGTATTCTTTTAGCTCATTTGCCTTGAGAGAGCAGCCTATTGAGTAAGACGAACCGTTTGCCGCTTTCATAGCTTTCCAAAAATCACCTGGCAATCTTGCATTTGACAAGGAGGCAATAATGCTCATGCTGTGGGCTTTCTTCTTTCCCGCGCATAACTTCTTATATAGTTTGATAGCTGCAGTGTAACTAAGCCTGAAGTATGAGTTATTATAGGTTCGGAACAATGAGAGGAGAGCAAATGATTTCTTCCTAGCAACTTCGCACTCGTTGTCGAACCACTTTTCCTTAAAAAACTTTCTTCGATTTGGACCACTTGGCTGACTAGGAATTGAAGCTTTTATAATTTCGAGCATGTCCTCCATACGCGAAGAACTATTCAATGTCATCAGCTTGTTATTCAGATTCCCTTGGTATTCACTGAGAAAGCTATTGTTCCATTTAAATTTCGGCAAAAGCTTAAGTTCCATTGCCTCAACAGTATCAGGAGTAGTAGTACATCGAATTACTGCTATGAGTGGCATGTGATCTGAAAACGTTTTTGCGCCAACCTTGAAGTCAGATATGATATTCAACCAGTTTCCAGCTGCTAAACAATAATCTATGATTGAGCGAGCAGAAGAACGCACAAAAGTAAATTCGCCGGCAGGATCACTTAAGCTTCTGCCATTCAGCATATAAAGGTTGTAAGAGTCGCACAGATCTAATAACCGGATACCCTTATTGTCTCTTCGATTGTCTTCTGAGGCACGATAGCTGTTCAAACTGCTTGGAATTATCAAGGAGTTAGCTGGCCAACACTGCTCAGCTCCGATTCTGGCGTTGAAGTCACCCATCAAAAGGACATTATTTCCATCCAGGTCTGCGAGGAGATCTTCCAACTGGCAAAAATCTTCATTCCAATGATTGCAGTTTAAGTATACCGGGACAAAGAATCCCTTTATACCGTCTATCTGACACGCAATAATACTAGTATCTCCATGCATTTGAAATTTTAGAATATTTCTAAGGGAGCTTCTAAATCCAACCACAGTCCTCCGCTTGCTCTTCCAAAGTTGGAAGTTCTGGAAGCTGCCGTCCAAGCAAGTTCATAACCTTTGAAAAGGTTGTTGTATCTTTCATAATGGTTTTCTGTTAAAAAAGTTTCTACGAGCACAAATATATCAAATTCTCTTATGAAGTTAAAGAAATCGGGGAAAATATTTTTATTATTAAGCCCTGCAATATTGTAACTTAATATTCTTAGATCTAAAAAATGATTACTTTTCTTAAATTTTTTTGAATTTAACGGCTGACCGACGGAAGGGTGTCAATGGAAACTGCTTCCGGTACCAGAATTTTCCTGCTGGTGACCAAGAGATGTCGCTGGCGGCAAGATGTGGGAGGATTTGACAGGCTTCAATAGTTTGACGTTTGAAGATTTTTGTTGATCTTGGGTACTTGTTTTGGTTTCAATTTGTTGTTGTAAATCGCGCAATTCTACAAATTTATCACCCAATAATTTAAATCCATCCACATTTCCACTGCGCAGGCCATGAGCGGTATCGCAGCTAAAAATCGTCCCATCCACCATTAATCTGTCGTCCCTCATAGATGTCTTTATTTACAGGTTATTCTTGCGTATCGCCGATTGTACCTCAGCTAACTTTCTTCTCTTCTGGCGTACAAAAAATGGAAGATCCTTGTTGATGAAGATGTCTGTGCCCTTTAGCTTCTTAGTTTTTTTGAAAATTTCTACTGCCGACGCGCGTGTGTTCATTTGGACCACGACATTTGCCATTCCTGCCCCTCTACACTTAACTTGGAGCGCCGATTGCACTGCCTCTTCTCGGGTTTCGTCCAAGAGGCCATTACAAATGTTTTTTGCCCTTGTCAGAAGATCGGGCGTACCCTCTACCGGCAAGTGAACTATTAGATTTTTCTCGGTGTCTTTCTTTAACAGTCTCTCAACTTCAGCTTCTAGGTATGAGTTGCGGTCTTCCAAAACTGAAAGTTTGGTTGCGAGGAGGTCCTGAGTAGTCTTTAAGTCCGTGATTTCTCTACAAAGAGCTTGCATGTCCGATTTAGAGGCTAGGGAACTTAACTTAGAGTCCAAGAGACGTTCCAAATCGACAATACTCATATTGCTAACGGATGACATTGTGCAACTATTCTGGCGGCGTTTATCAGCTCCGAATTGTTCTGGAGAAGTTTCTGCAATACCTCTTTTGACCATTACCCGAAGGTGGCAGGATGACTTTTATAGGTTAGGCCTCAAACCTCCACGAGAATGTTTCAAAAAGTGAATAAGTGATCAAAAAACTTACAAATTTGAATTGAATTGAAACTTTGTGGTGTAGATATGAATAAAAATATGATATTATATCCGAAATTTCACTTTGTATTTAGATATTGTAGTATAACTCCGGAGCTCTTGTACCAAGTGGACTTCACAATTTGACAGATCAAATGTCAATTTGCTCTATAATTGGGTCTAACCTTTTAAAAAGAAGTTTCTCGAAAAGTTTTGAAAATAACGGTAAAAGTGAGATTGGCCTATATGAGGTAACCTCTGATAAAGGCTTACCTTGTTTAGGAATAAAAATAATTTCTGCTATCTTCCAGTGATGTGGGACATACCTTTGTTTAAAGCAAGCATTAATTATAAGCTTGAGTTTCAACAATGCAGTTGAAGGAAGTTCCTTCAAGATTTGAGCAGTTATAAGATCATAACCATAACCTGGCGATTTTCTATTATTTAGTTTATGAATACATGTCTCGATCTCTCTTAACGAAACATAAGGAATTTCCTTTTCGTCTACTCTGTTATAGAAATCAAGATCTTCATTTGCTACCCTAGGTGGAAACGGTTTGAAAACATTTGAAAGGTGCTGAGAAAAGAGTTTAACCTTTTCCTTTGGATCGCCGATCCATTTCCCATTAGATGTTTTCAACGGGGGATCTTGCGCTTGAGGTCTCTTTAAACGTTTAGCAGCCTTCCAAAGGGAGTAGTCTGTGACTTTATCAGCCGCGAGATTACAAAGGTATTTAGCTAGAGAATCATTTTTGAATTCAGTAATAGTTTTTTTAAGCCTATTATTGAGTCTATTAAAAATGGTTTTATCGCCAGGATATCTTGTCGCTTGCCATTTTCTACGAGCTCTTCTCTTTTCAAGTATAAGTCGCTTGATTTCTGTGGGGTATTTCACCGAAGCCTGTTTCTTTTGATATTTTTATTTGGTTTATTTTTGTTTGTTTTAGTTTGTTCATTTTGAATCCCACGAGTAAGGGGGAATTGATATCGACCACGTCATAGCCCCCTGTGGTGTGGTAAGGCTTTATTTCAACCAGAGGTCACCAGGTATCTGGAGGGCTCCGTTAGAGATGCTGTATTGATTTTACATCCCCAGCACCATTCAGCGGCGTCTACTCGCTCTGTCGCAGTTACGTCACAGGGCTCATGTGATTTTTTCCCTCACACCCTCCATTCTGCCGCTCGTGGTCGGGGACTGCTTATTGGTTATTCGCAGCTAGCCTACATATCTGAAGGCCGTTCAGCTATCCGCCACCTTGCTGACTCCCCTGGTAGCCTAAGCGCGGCCCCAGGTGAGGTCCTTCTGTGGTGTCATATATTAGCTCTCTGTGGATAAGGTAGTCCTTTATCACTCGTCGAAGATACTGTGGTATCCGGAAGTTTATTTCCAGAGCGTTCAGCATGTCGCACCATCTGGTCGAGTTGGAGGCATTTTTTACGTCGAGTGTTGCCAACACAACAACTTTCCTCGAGTAGTGGCTGCCCTGATGGGTTACTTGGGCATTAAACCTCTTGAAGATAATAAAACTTATAACCGATATACAATTTTGAACATAATGGAGTATGTTAGACACAAATGAGCTTTAATTTTATTGAAGAGATAAAGGTCTTAACAAATGGTATACGCTCATTCACTGCTTATAATTTGATGTGTTTTTTTTTTTTCTTTTTTTTTTATAATATCTTAATAATAATTTAAATAAAATCTCATTTTGACAATATTTTTATTATTTTCAACAAACAGAGTTCAGTCCTCAGGCTTTCCTTTGACCCATATAAAGGTAGAGGTATGGCAAACCTTTTTTTTTAGAATCTCACAATCTTTTATTTTATTTATTTATTATTATCATTATTCATAAAACAAACATTGCTGTAGAATTTATTTAAACATTTACTTTAATTTTGTGAAGATAGCACGAATTTCGTATGCAACTGTATTTTTAGCTAAGACCAATCGTGTAAGATGACTCAAAATGGTTGATGTCTGTGATAAATGAGTAGAAAATCAAAAAGAGTGAAATATATTGTGAAGTTCTAAAAGTCAAAAATTCGTGCTAAATTCACAGAATATTTATTTTTATATTTTTTTTTTTATAATGATCAATTTCACAGTATACATAACAATACAGTATACAAACTGAGGAACAAACGGTAGAAAATTGCGCCAGAAATCAGCAATTGAGTGAGTACACCACACTTGCTTAGTTTTTTTCCTCGCGTACACATTTAAAAAAAAAAAAAAATATTTAATTTTTTTTTTCACATCTGTATGGGTGATGATGAAAAGAAAAAAAAAACATGTCGGCAGTGAAATAGTGTTGCCAGATTCCTTTTTTTATAGATTTTTTATTTGTTTTTTTTTTTATACATATTTATGTTTTTTTTTTATATTAATACATAAATACTTAACATAAATTTATTTTTAAAAATAAATTTTCTTTTATTATGTACGAACCTTTTATTTAAAAAAAAAAAAAAAAAAAAAAAACTTATTGGTGACGAATGAATAAATAAAGAAAATATTTATGTAATGTTTGGGATGAAAAACAATTGTGCATCATTTTTAGTTTGAGATCTCGTTAAATTGTTTTTCGATGGTAAAGATGCACATGAAATGATGTTGATGATGAAACTGGGTCGTAGCCATTTATGAGATCAAATAAAAAGCTAAAGCGTTTCATATGTGTATTGTGTCTAGACTACAAGGTAACATATGAACTATGGAATAAGAAAGTTCTTTAAAGTACATCTTACGCTATAGTTGTTAGGTTTTATACTTCTTAATTACTACAAACCGAAAGAGAACACAGCCTAGCGTCGCTGGGTCTACATAGAACTCCATGTCGAGTAATAATTGAATCTAGACTTGGACTACATCAAAGCTTTTTGAGCTTCAATGTGCAAAGTAAAGAAAATGTATGTTTCAAAAAAAAACTCATGCCTCGCATTCTACATTCCTTTACTTGGTACTGAACGTATAGGAACGATTTTATACCATCATAATCAACAAGAGCCATCACGGCCACCGTATTCCTACTCAGGGCTATGTGAAGAACAATAGCTGTGTTTAGCGCACACATTTTTTTAAAGGCACCCATTCATTTAGCTTAGCTTGTAAGATATTAGACCAAAGAACGAAATTTTAAAAAGATATTTTCCGCCAGGCCCCTATTAGGATCGAGTCATACCAACTAAGCAGGTTTAACTTGAAGACCTACTGTAACTTAGGTGTGTATTCGTCATTAGACACTGGATCCACAAAGGAGTTATAAAATGATTCTTGTCGGAGGAGAACATCAACATGTTGACAATAAAAAAGCGTCTGAAGCGAATAAAACGTCAAACAATGTCATGCATATAATATCAACTTTATTATGATTACGCGTCCAAACAGTGTTGTTATACAAATTCAATTTGAATATTACTGATATTGCTAGCGTCTAAAGCGAATGAAGCGTCAATCAAATTCAGCAATTCCTTGAAATTTGAATATTACTGATATTGGAAATGTCTAAAGCAAATAAAGCATCAATCAAATCCAACATTTCTTTAAAATTTATGAAAAACTGATTTTATCTTTTAAGTTATCTTTTATATCTTAGGTAGAAAAAAATAACATTTATCCTAACAACACTATCACCTCTATTCCCTAAGTCGAGTCGATATGAAATGTTCGTTTCTTAACGAATCAATCCGCATTTCAGTTTGCATCTGGCTGGCAAAAAAATTCTCTGCACTGTCGGTCAAATTACAGACGACTTGGCATTTAAGAGAATTCGGCAACACTATTTATCAAAGAAACCCATCGAGTCGTACTAGGTGACACAACATAGACAGTTCGTTGTGTATGTATCTCAGAATTTAACTAAAACACCTGCCAATGTTTTAAAAAAAAATTCTTGTCACTTCTTCAAAGTGATCTTTGTCACACCAATCTACTCGACCGATTGCCATCAATTTAACTTCAGAAATTGATGTGCAAATCTGTTATTAAAATTAAGCCAACATGCCACTATTGTCAGTTCGATTCTTGTCACCTCACATGACTTACAAAATGGCATCAACTCGACTTAGGAAATAGGGGTGTCTACTCTGCTTTTGGCTCAAAATATTTCAGAATCTGAAATGAATATGAGTTACATTTGAATTTCATCTCACTATCTCACTCTGTGTGTTTCACAAACCGTGTGTGTGTGTGTTTCACTTAAAACCGTTCCAGAACCCGCGTAGTAAAAATACCGTGTCGCATCCGTTGAATTAAAAAAAAAAAAAAAAGTTATTTTAAAATGTTTCGATGAAGTTGTTCTGTGTTTTCTTGCGCTACTGTATTATTATGTATACTGTGTCATTATATAACAAAAAAAAAAAAAAAAAAAAAACGTTGCACAAATCTGCTGCATCGCTCACAAAAAAAAAATTCCAACGCATTGTGTAGTCAAAACAAAAACCACCCACAAACCTTTTTGTTATCGTTTATAGACCACCCGCACTCCAAAACAAAATGCAGTATGATAATCATGGCAGAAGCTAGTGGTGAATACAATTCAAGTCTAACCGGATACCAACCACCAAATTACAACGATGGTAGCGGCACCAACGATATGATGCGTTCACGGCGAAGACACCATCCCTCATCGTCATCATCACGTTTCTCTTGCCTAAAATGCTGCGGCGACCTAATCAACTATTTAATCCGCCTTCGTGTCACTCCCGAAGAGATGGAACAACGCCATATATCGAATGAAATCGATAAATTCCTTGAAAAGGATAAAAGTGCATTTCGCCGTCAAGTGAAACTTCTACTCCTTGGCGCGGGTGAGTCCGGAAAATCGACATTTCTCAAGCAAATGCGAATAATTCATGGCGTCAAATTCGAACCCGAACTGATACGAGAATATCAATTCATAATATACCAAAACATAATTAAGGGGATGCAAGTTCTAATCGATGCCCGTGAGAAACTCGAAATCCCCTGGGAGAATGCAACATCCGAAAAAGATGCATACTATGCAAATCTAATGCAATGCCAAAGTCTCGATGTAAAACTATTCCGACAGAATGCATCCATAATTCAGAAGCTATGGCATGATCGAGCCATTCGACGAGCCTACGAGAGACGTAATGAATTTCAAATCTCCGATTCGGTTAGTTATTTTCTAAATGAAATTGAACGAATAGCCGAACTCGACTATGTGCCGTCATACAAAGATATTTTGCATTGTCGAAAAGCAACCAAAGGTGTCTACGAACTCTGCATTCGAATACAAAACATTCCGTTTGTGTTTGTCGATGTGGGTGGTCAGCGTACCCAACGCCAGAAATGGACAAAATGCTTTGACTGTTCCGTAACATCGATTATATTTCTCGCCTCAAGTTCAGAATTCGATCAGGTCCTGGCCGAAGATCGAAAAACCAATCGATTGGAGGAATCGAAAAATATCTTCGATACCATTGTAAATAATACAACGTTTAAAAATATCTCAATCATATTGTTCCTCAACAAGAAGGATCTATTGGAGCAAAAAGTGCTTGACACCGAGACTGACATACGCTGGTATTATCCACAATTTGCTGGCAACTCACATTCGGTTGTTGATGTGCAAAATTTCATACTGCAGTTGTTCATGAAAGCCCATACGGGGAATCATACCCGCACTTATCATCATTTCACCAATGCAGTTAGTACAAGAAATATCGAACTTGTGTTCAAATCAGTCAAAGATATTATCCTGCAGCGTAATTTGAATGCCCTAATGCTGCAGTAGTCATTCCACATGTGTAATAGTTGTAGAAGGAGTAGCTTCAGAAAATTTATATATTTTATATGACTGCCATTCATCACCAGAGTACACCACACATACACACACACACGCGCGCGCACCACTAGCTCTACATCCCCAAAAGCCTTAAGTGTGGACACCGAATCTCTGCAGATATTCACATCCAAAAGTAAGTACTTACTCCATGACGGGGCTGTAAGAGAATTCAATCATGGCAGTTTGAATTGCTTGAAGTCAAACTTAATTTTTGAATTTAATGAAATCAACTGTCACTTGAGCTTGAGACATCATTAAGTTCGGAGTCATGACTGAAGCAATCATTTCGTGCGCAGTTAGGACTATGAAGTAATTAAAAATGCAGTCTGTTGCATACTTTGCATCCGGTAGCATTCATTGAAGTCTTGAAGACATTGAAGTCAATGAAATTATTGAAGTTTTTGAAGTCAATGAAGTAATTGAAGTCAACGCAAGGTTTAACCAATTGAAATCATCAGCGTTTTTGAAGTTAACTTTCCCTGTAATGCCGTCCCTTTGATATGATTTAATTCAGATTCGTGGAAGCCTTCACGTCAAAGAAATCGTCTAACGAAAAGTAGAGAGCGCCCGCCTTAGCTGGTATTGCAACGTTCAAAGAAGAGATCATTTGAACCCAGTTTTTTGTTTTCCCCTGTACAACCTGCGTGGCAACGACACTGTGACTTGAAAGATCTATTGTATCGGTGGGTTGGAGTTAATCTAGCAGACGTACTATACCTCCCTTATGAAAGTGAGTATGTCTTGAGTAGTGGAGCATTTCAGTTCCACTGAAATAAGTATCTCCTTGTGGAGAATGCGTTTCCTTAACCAGTGTAGTTCCGGGCATTCACATAGAATGTGTTCGAATGTTTTATCCTCCTCTAAGCATAACCGACAGTCCTTCTCTTGGCACGGGTTCAACTTGTTAAGGTGGTATCTCAGGCCGCAATGGCTAGTTAGAAAGCTCAGCAGCTTCTTAAAGGTGGGTGCCGTGGCGTATGTGGTTAGTGTGTCGGATCACTACGCATTAGGTTCCAAGTTCGAATCCCAGAAAATACCAAAAAGTTTTTTCACGGTCCCACCTCTCGCGAGCGTCAGACAAACATCCGAGAGTATTGTTGTCACGAAAAAGCTTCTCAAATCGCCGTTCGGATTCGGCATTAAACTGCAGGTCCCTTCCATTCATTCATCATTCATTCATTTTCAATGGCCCGCTAATCCTTCATCAGGGTCGCGGGGGTAGGATGCTCAGGTGGACTCTCCATCCTTCTCGATCCTCCGCTATTGACTCCAATTCATCAGGAGGAATCCCTAAGCGGCTCCAGGAGAGATGTCGGACTTGATCCAACCATCTATTTCTAGGCCTTCCGCGAAGTCGCCTACCTGATGGCACGGCAACCATGGCCCTTCCATTCGTGTGAAAAATATAACGCAGGCCCTGGCCCTGGCACTTTAAAGAGCTGTTGCGCCAAATATTTGTTTTTGTTAGCTTCTTAATACTTTCCCTAACTAAGTTAAAGATTTCCCTATAGGAATAATGCTTGATTAATCGTTTGGATTGTCTTAGGCCTGGCCCATTGCTCCAGTGGTCTAGACGAAGTTTGTTTTCCCATTCGTTAATCAGCATTGTAGCTGTTGCCAGTTGACTTCACAATAAGGTTCAGCACCTATGAACGCAGATTCTGAGCCAGCCCTAGCAAGCTCATCTGCAGATTCATTGCCCACAATCCATTGGTGTCCAGGGGCCTTATTTTGTATTGCGTTTCTATAGCAAATGTATACAAACTCAATTTCCAAGTAATTTAAGTGACGTTTGATAGATGTTTTGACAATCTAACTTTCCGAAATGTTTGATTTTGAGTTGGAAGCACTTACACCCAATCCGAGAACCATACAAAATACCCATTCATTTTAGAATCGGATTACATTTTCGAATGGCAATCCGAATCCGAAAGCAGTACAAAATAAGGCCCCAGGGACCCAAACGAGTTTTACCCGAGTTGAACCCTGTTACAAAGGCAACACAATGAACGTTCCAAAGACATCGCGAAGGATGAACAGGTCTATAAACGTCTGCATCACACAAATGCAACGACATCAGCATTTGATTTGCCTCAATACCGAAGTGATCCAAAAGCGGGAGGTCTGCCGATATTTTCTTAGGTCGAACAGGCGAACTCCACAGGCGGAACAGTAGAAATGAAGTGAAGTGGGAGGGTTATAACCGCTTGTTTTCAGATCATAACCTCACCGAAATAGGGAGATTTTAATTCAGCAACTTCAACGACTTCAATTGCTTCAAAGGCTTCATTGAATTCAGCGTAATTAAAATAATTTTATTTCGTTCTACAGTAAAATGATTGCTTTTCCTGATGCTGAAGTCCAATCTAAAGCCATGGTTTAATTCTTTTACAGCTCTGCTCCATTTAATCTAAAATACAATTTTTTTTTATAAAAATCATTTTTACAATTTTAAGGATACGAGAACTTCCCCACACACACGCCTACCAACGCACAGACGAAACTACAAATCGAATATTTAAAAAACAAAAAAAAAAAAACGAAGACTCAATCCCATTTGGACTACTGCCATGGACAATGATTTACGATGTACGATGTCGTCTCCGGCGTAATAATATATTCAAAAGCTACTTCTAAAAATCCATGAAAACACATGAAGACGAACAAACTAAAAAAAAATACAAAAAAACAATCAGAAACACCAAAACAAGTGAAAAAGTGGAAGACTGACGCAAATTTAGCGCTCTAGATATTACAGAATCGAAAAATAAAAAAATACCAACCCTCTTGGAACTGGTGTGGGATTTCTTGTTCTTTTGCTTGCTTCTAAATATATATATATATTTTTTTTCTTCACCATTTTAAGTATCCACCCAGCATGTTCCAAAACCCCCACTGTGACTCTACTCACAGTAAAAGCTTTTGTACTCTTTTTTTTGTTGTTGTAATACGAAAATTTATTTAAAAAAAAAGTCAAAAAGAAAAGAAAAAAAATCGAAAGGCCGCCAGAGCTATGCATATATTAACTGTGACTCATAATGAAGTGTTTGTTATATTTTAATTTATTTATTTTTTATGTTTACAAAAAAAAAAAAATCAAAATGTTATATAATCTCTCCCTTATACATAAATATTTACATACATATGAATTTTTTTCTCTCTACTCTATATGGCATACAAGTCAAGTATTCTCGAATGAAGTAATTATAATATATACAAAAATAAAATAAAATATATAAACAAAAGTATATACCTAAATAATCTACACTAAAACAAAAAAAAAATAATTTAAGAGATATTTCTTCTTTTAAGAAATATTCTATTTTTAACTGTTGTATATTATTGATATTTTTTTTTTTAATGTAATTTGATAAAAACTATAAATACTCTGTAAATGTAATAACGGTAGATTTATATAAAGAAAAAAAATAAAAAAATATATAAACTTTATAATGAAAATGAAAAATCCAAAGGTTTAGTGTTTTATTTTTGAATTATTTGGTAAGTTTGATCTTGATCCTCTGCTTAGAGAAGTAGGGTTAGACAGATGGCTGACCTCTGATGCCAGTCGGTGGGGCAACGGTTTCGGTAGTGTGAGAGGATTCTTGGACAAGACACTTAACTGGAGCGGAAGGCGTCTTATTGATTTATTCTAGGATCATGGCCGGTTTGTGTTAGATGGTGTTGCTAAAAGCGACAATAGAGGGAAGCTCACATTTATCTCTGGCTGCTGGATACTAATTCAAACAACGGACCTAACTCTCTCCACAAATCCAGAAATCCTCATCTCCCGTCCTCTAACAACTCTAAACCCGATCCAAATTTTTTTTTTTTTTTTAGATCCTTTAATCCCTCGGGGGGCATAGGGCGTCAACCACGCCTGCGCGCCATCTTGTTCGAAGCTCTGCAACGCGTTTGAACTGCCTCCAACTCATTCCTAAAGAGCTCGATTCCTCCTCAACTGTTCTGCGCCACGTTTGCCTAGGGCGTCCCGCTATTCTGCCTGCCTGGGTAAGCGGATTCGCAATGGAGTTGTCTTCGCGCCGTAGGGTGTGTCCAATCCATTGCCACTTTCTTCTTCGTATAGTAATGCTTATAGGTTCTTGGCCCGTTCTCAGATAAAGTTGTTCGCTAGAGATGCGGTTCGGCCAAAAAATCCGCAAGATGATTCTTAAGCATTTGTTTACAAAAAATCAAAAGACTTGCAGCTTTCGTGTGTTAATGGTATCCACTTTGCAAGTACTGCACCCATAAAGCAGCACTGATTCTACGTTGGAGCGGAACAGTCGCAGCTTGGTTCTTAAGCTGATAACATTGCTTTTCCAGATTTTAGATAGCATTCCGAACGCAGCTTTAGCCTTCCCGATTCTGCTGCACACATCCAGTTCGGTGCCACCGCGATTAGCCGAGACCACACTTCCTAAATAAAGAAAGTTATAAACTTTCTCGACTTCCTGTCCGGCAATGTAAAGTTGAGCGCGGTAGTTAGAAGAAGTGCTCCGGGCTTTTGTTTTGGCTGTGTTTATTTTTAGCCCCACTTTGTTTGCCTCAGCTTCTAGATTTTGGGCCATCAGATGAAAATCCATTATCCGATGTGAAAGTAGACAAACATCGTCAGCGTAATCTAGGTGTTTAAGGTAAGATGTCATAGTCCAACGAATTCCATAGTTGCCTTCCGTCAATGCTGCACGGAGTACATCGCTGATAACCACCAAAAACAATAGTGGTGACAGTATGCACCCTTGACGTACTCCACTTTGGACTTCAAAATCCTCCGACACCTTACCATTGTGCACGACGTGACACTTACCGCTCTCGTATGTAGCCTTGATAATAGCTATAAGTTTTTCTGGGATGCCTCTCCTGCGCAAGGCCAACCAGATAGCATCTCGATTCAATCTGTCGAAAGCTTTCTCGAAGTCGATAAACATTAAATGTAGCGGAGACCTATACTCAACGCATTGCTCGATAATGATCCGTAAGGTGTTTATGTGGTCGATGCAGAAGAATCCAGTGCGAAAGCCTGCCTGTTCGAGATCGAGAGTTGAATCTAAATGTTTTTAATTCATTCTAGAATTATTTTAGCTATTATTTTAGCCACGGTTGGAAGAACGCACATACCTCTCCAGTTACCGCAATCCATCAAGTTTCCCTTCTTTGGAAGTTTAATGATCATCCCCCCTTTTCCACTCCTGTGGAAATTGTTCGCTATCCCAAGCTCTCCGTATTAGGGGATGCAGCAAATCTGCCGATGTATTTGGCGCCGCTTGAAATAGCTCGGCAGGGATGCCATCAATACCCACCGCCTTGTTCTTCTTGAGGGACTTGATTGCTGTTATTATCTCGGTTTTACTGGGAGGTGCGGTGCGAATTCGGGAATTTGTTGCTTCGAACTGCTCATTCGAATTCGAGATCATACCGCCATCATCTATGTGATTTAGCACTGTAGCAAAATGTTCTCTCCATCTAGTGAGCTGATTCTCGTCCGAAATCAGAAGGTTACCGTCTAGACTCTTCACTGGATGTTGTTTGGAGTTTCGACCACCGATGAGCACTTAGTGATGTTATAAACAGTCCTACTGTCGCACCTACTCGCTGCTTCTTCAGCCCTTGAGGCCAGTGAGTTGACATATTGACGTTTGTCACATCACACACTACGCTGCACTTCTTTCTTCTTCGCATGGTATTGGGTTTCAAGCTCGGTTCTCTCAACTGCTGAGGCCGCTGCAATCCGAGCCTTGATTGCTGTACGCTCATCGATCCGTCTCCGATCCAAAATGGTCTTCCAAAATGGGCATCTTCCCCAATGTCAAATATGAAACGTCAGCCAGATTGTCTAATTCTGCTACCAAATTGCCGAACATCAAGCGAGTTTCATTCGACATTTCGCCTGTCCCCTCTGCCTCACCAAACACTAAGACACTCTCTCAGCCAACTTACCCTCCACCAAGGCATGGCTGTTCTTCTAAAGAAGCTCCCCATCGTCAATTACACGAATTTCACTCATTCTCACACTCTCAATGTTCATCCTCTTCGTCATTCACCCCCCAGTTGCACCTCTGCCTATACCACGTCCACGGCCTCTCTTAATCGTGAACTTGTCACGAACTACATCTCCCCCTACTTTTGATCCAGTGCTTCCTCCCACGGACAAACTCACGTCTAAACTAGCGGACCCCACGTCAACGAACAATGACTCCGATAGCCGCTATATTATGTTAAGATTGCGTGATCTCAGGCTTTTTGAAAATGTTCGCCTCTACCTATCCTATTTATATGACAATTCCGGCTCCATCTGCATTGACGACAAGACAAAGACGAATGTCATTGTCTTGATTCAAAAAGAGGGCCTCCCAACCGACCGGCTATGACCCTGAGTAATATCTACACCCGTTTTAATGAGAGTTTTAACATTTCCACTGTGGCTAAAGACCTTTCAGTCTATGCTTCTCATATTGGCTCCACGTCTCTCGTATGTCCAAAAAGCAACTATACTAACTATTTTCGTCTCTAACTGCGTTCCAGTCGATCCACCTCTTACTTACTTTCTTAGGTGGCGCTACAGTTAGGGGTGAACTGCTTGATTGCTGCGCTGATGTTGTTTTTAGAGTTTATAGCAAAGCCAAGGTAGACAAAGTCCCTTAGGTGAGGTTAGGTTGAAGGGGTTAGCTGCAACGAATGGGTGCAGCCTGCACTCGGATTTCAAACGGAAGCATTGTGCTCCCCCTGACGTGGAGTTTCTTGGCTGAAGTACTGAAAAGAGGATAAAACAATATGGGCTAGAGTTCTGTGTTAATGGATTGGCCTCCTCTGAATCATCATGAAGAAATTTTGAATTTCATAATGGTTGGTGACTTTTCAGACAGGTCGCCCAGGTGGTTGAAGAAATATTCTTCAAAGGCCGTCTTCCTGGTATTGCAGAGATTAGGGCATTTGTAAAGAAAGTGTTCTGTGTCCTTCTCTACGTCTGTGTTGCCGCATTCTCTGCAGAGTTTATCTGTACTTAGCCGCATTCTCTTCCGGTGGACCGCCAATAGATATGAGAAGCGTCAAGTTTTGTCTATTTTGAGTGAGGATGAGCTTGGTTTTTATCTTGTCATGTTTTTTCTAAATGCTTCTGGAGACTCGGCCTGATGGGAGCGCTCTCCATTTTTCTTCTGTTTGTCGTTTGAAGTCAAGTGCTATGTTTGATTTAACAAGTTTTAGGGGAGGAAGGACTGAGCTTGGGACCATTGACAGGTCTTATTCTGATCCCTTTCTTGCCAGTTCATCCGCCATCTCGTTCCCTGGAACTGCTTTGTGGCCTGCGACCCACCAGAGTGATACATGGTGGCTATGGATGAGCATTTTTAGCTCCTCGCGGCAACCTTTTATTAGGTTTGATTTTATTACCGCCGATGAGATGGCCTTTATAGCAGCTTGACTATCTATGTAAATATCAATCTCTTTCCTAGTAACGAGTTTCATCGATAGTTCTCGTGCCGCCTCTGCTATCGCAAAGGCACACTGTCGTGGTTCGGAAGCCTTAGTGATATTGCAACATCAGGTTCTGCTGAGTAGATACCTGAACCCACTCCTTCGTTTGTTTTGGACCAGTCAGTGAAGACTGAAGTCGGAGGATGGCGGAAGATAGTTCGTGGTGGCGTCTAGGTGAGCCCATCTTGAGGTGCTACGGTGGCCCGTGTGGCTCCTTCTCCATAGATTGGATTCTTTTATGAGCAGGGCACTCACCGCATCTGATTTCTTAACTAATAAGTCTAGTGGAATCAGTGCGAGAATTGTTTCAAGTGCTGCGGTCGGGGTGCTTCTAATGGCGCCAGTGGTTGCTATGCAGGCAAGTCTCTTCTTCTTCTTCTCCTTGCGGGGTTCCTCTAGAGGCCAGTGCATTTACTTGGCTGTCACCCAGCTCCGAGTTGATGTGTCGTGAGCATACATTCCATCCAGTCGGAGAGTGTGAAATCTACTCACGAGTCGGTCTAGTAATAGTCTTATTGATTCGGTTTTCACATTGTTAAAGGCTCCTTCCTCGTCTAAAAAGGCCGCTAAATGGAATTTTTTGTAGTAGAGCGATTGCTCGATCGTTGCTACCACTTCGGGCAGGGCTGTTTCGTCTGCTCGGCCCTTTGTATAGGCATGTTGTGCTGGAGAATAACGGACCTCCCTCCACAAAACCAGCAATCCTCATCTCCAGTCCTCTAACAACTCTAAACCCGATCCAAATTGGTCTTGCCAAACGGGCATCTTCCCCAATTTGAACTATGAAACGGCAGCCTGATTGTCTAATTCTTCTAATGAATTACCCGAACATCAATCGAGTTCCATTCGAAGTCTCGCCTTTCTCCTCTCCCTCACTAAATACTAAGGACACTCCCTCAGCCAATTACCCTAATAAAACCTCAACTAAATACTCAACGTAACCGTGTGTATTTCAATATGTCACCTAATTCCTGTCCTCCACCAACCCATGACTCTTCTAATAACACTCCCGCACTGTCAATTACCCGAATTACACTTACTCGCACACTCTGAATCCTTCCTCATCCTCTTCGTTATCCACCTCAACAGCCTCTCTTAAGAATTCCACCTCGGTCAACTTGCCACCAACTGTATCTTCTCCTACTTTCGATCCACTGCTTCTTCCCACGCTCTAACTCACGTCTAAATTAGCGTCAACGATCAATGATCCCGATAGCCGCTATATTATGTCAAAATTGCGTGATTTCAGGCTTTTTGAAAATGTTCACCTCTACCTAGCTTATTTATATGACAAAGCCTGATTCCGTCTGCATGACGACAAGACAAAGGCGAATATCTTCACTGACAGTCAAGCGGGAATCAAGTTCCTGGAATCGTGCTCCTTCACTTCAAAGTTCGCCTTAAATTGCCGTTTGTCTCTTTCGGAGATAACAGAGCAGTTCAACGTTAACCTATACTGGGTACCAGGCAATTGGGACATTTCGGGAAATTGCAGGGCAAATGAGCTCGCCAGACAGGGTACAACACTCTGGATTCTGCAGTATGCCCCTCGCTACATGTAAGCATCTACTAAAGCTGAACGCTATTAGCAAGACCGACTATAGATGGGAGAACGGCTCAAAGTATCAGATTTCGAGACAGATCTGGCCTAAGCTGAACCAGAAACGTAGCGCCGAGTTGGTTGAGCTAAAGCGATCACAGATCAGCTGCATTATCGGTGTCCTCACTCGATACTGTCTTATGATTGACCAACATACCAAAAGACTGGCCTCTTCTCTAATCACTTCTGCAGGAGCTGTAGGGCCGATGAGGAGGAGGAAACCATCATTCACCTCCTATGCACATGTCCAGCCCTATCACGTAAAGGAATGCTCCATCTAGGGGCTCCCTTTCCTTGATGACCTCGGCAGTTTGGCGTCCTTAGGTGTCATAAGCATCCATCGGTTTATCAAAAGCTCCGGTTAGTATTATTAGTCCCTGAGTGGTCTAATGATAGCTCCATGGCGTCAAAATGGACCTTTGCTGGTCTAAGTGTGTCTGCACTCTTGTGCCAACCTAACCTAACGTAATGAATGTACCGATGCATTAGAGTCGAAAAGACTTACAGCCTTTTTTAGCTCTCGGCCAATTCCACAAAAGTTAAAGACATATCACGGTCTGTGTGTCCTTGGGACCAAGCCACCTTACATCAAAGGCCACTGTAGATTGTCTACATCCTGTACCTCACGGGAATGGCCGAATACAAAAAAAAAAAGTTCTATCTACTAGATATATTTGCCATTAAACAATATGGAGTTGCAATAACGAGGAGGAAATAGAAACGAATCTCCATTTTCTCCGTACTTGTCCAGGTCTGCCCAAAAGGCAAATTCTGCATCTCGGGTTCCTTCCATGACAAAGCAATTTGGTAGGTATTGACGTCATAAACATTCTCGGCTTTATACGAAAGCTGGAACCTAATAGGCCTTTCTGAAACACCTTTGATGTATCTGTATTTTCAACCACGTACAACTGTACTCTAATCTAATCTCATCCATTGGTCAATTAAAAGGTAAACAGCACCAACTACCTTTGCCTGTGAAAAAGAGTTGTGCCTCAAATAAACCTAATCTGACGGATCCTTTAGCACCTCGCTAAAAGTCCTTCAACCATAATCTCGTTAATTTTTCCTTATCGCCTTTGATTTGCAACTTTTAACAGCCTGCCGCGCGTCGCGGTCAATGGTTTTGTTTACCACTTCAATGTTCATCTTTCCGCCGCCGGCCGAATCACTTCATCTCACAACAAGCTACGATCAAAGGATATCTGTATCTATGTATATACATTCATGTGTATGGTCGACCCACCAATGGTCAATGACTAGCTAAAGTGCTGGCTATCGACCTGTGCTGCTCCACCAGAGCCACCAACTGTACGTCTTGCTCCTCCTCGCCATCCTTGGGCCGGCCGTTTCCTCTGAAAATTAAAGAAATAATAAACAAAAAGATGAGCAACCACCACCATCATCATCCACCACAGATCCATGTAAAAATAGAGAAAAAGGCAAAAAACAAAAAAAAAAGAAGGAGAAGGCGAACTCGAGAAATTCCTTTGGCCATATTTTGTGTTCTGATGATGATGATCCTATCTCGCACTCGGAACTTCTCTTTTTTCCTCGGTCTTTGTTTTTCTCCGCTCGCTGCGTTGTGTCTTCGATGGACGTCCAGCATTATCCTAGTCATGGGCATGGGTGTATGAATACGCGTTCCAATGCTTTCCCCCCGTAGACCATAGCCTGCGTACGAGTGCATGCTTATTTCAGGGCTCTTGTGTTGTTGTTGGCTATTTTTCTCTCCTTACTTTGTTGAGTGTGTTTGTGTTTCTTTTTTTTTTTTTTTTTGTCCTCGGCTTCAGGTTATTTTAGTCCTTTTTAACCATTTCCAAGGAATTCCATCGCTAACGTCGTACTTGTAGGTCTTCATTGTGCTCACACAGTGTGTGCTGCTGCTGGTGAAGCTATCGCGTCGTCAATAACAAAACAACACATGCCTGGTGTATGGTGGTGCCTTCGTTTGCAGAGCTGTTGCTTCTGCGCCCTTTGTTGCGTCCTGTTTGAGGTTTTGTTTAGCGCACTCTTGATTGCAGTTTTTTATTGCGTTATGTGTTTTTTTTTTTTTTAATTTTTCAAGGAATGCCTGAGGCGAGGGCTTCTATTACTCCTGCTGCTTGTGTTGCAATTCTTTTGGACAAATTTCATGGCTATGCATTGTTTTGGTGTGTGGTGTGTGCATGGGTGAATGTTAGTTGAAGCATACCATGATGAAACAATGGTAAAAATGTTTTGTTTTTGTCATATGCTGGTAGTAATTCATACATATAAGGATCACATCGTAGTTAGACAGAAATGTACTGCAGTCTTAGAGGGGACAACTTTTTTTACACTCAAATTTGAAGTCCTTCCCGGAACTGCTGAACCGTTAATTGAACGTTTGTTTGGGGTCAGTAGCCTGACGCATTTTTATTCATTATAAGGTACTACGCCGTCTGTAATCAGAATTTGGCATTAATTTGCTTTTAAAAATGAATCAACGTCCTTTTCTTTCAAATTCCATTATAATATCGACAATAGCTAGTAGTAGATACATGAAATCAACCGGAACCCGAAACCGAATCGAAGCCGCAATTAATGCTATGTTCCACATAGAACAGGTTCGATTTAGACAAGGGCGCAGCTGCGCGGATCAAGTCTTAGCGCTTACAACCTATATTGAAGCTGACTATCAAGCCAACTTGAAGACCTTAGTCACATTTTCCAACCTAATCGCAGCATATGACACTGTCTGGAGGGACGGTCTGATCCTCAAGCTACTGAAAGTTGTACCATGTATCCAAATAGCATTCAATAATACTTCTAAAGTTGCGTGTCCGGTCAAATACAGCAAAAAAACCTTCCCTCCGTGGTGGAACGAAGAACTCTCTAACCTCAGGAGAGAGAGACCTTCAATATCTGCTACAAGTGCAAATACTGGCAGCCTTACACGGACAGCCTTAAAATATACAAAAAAGCTATCAGAATGGCCAAGAAACTGTCCTGGATAGAGTATTGCCAATCAATTGATACCCTCAAAGACTCCGCTAGACTCAGCAAGATTCTATCGAAGGATCATTCCAATCCATCCCTCCTGAAAAGGTCGGATGGTAAGTGGACGGAGTCAACTGCAGAATCCTTAAAGATCTTGATACACACCCACTTTCCCGGATGTAAAGACAGCTACACTGAGCCTAACAGTTCGCAATCCTGGGAACACATAATACCCATTATTACCGAAGAAAAAATCTCCTGGGCCATTCGCAGCTTCGCCCCTTGTAAATCGCCAGGCCCAGATGGCATTCTGCCCATTATGCTACAAAAAATGCAAGAGGTAGCAATCCCATGGCTCGTGCTGATTTTCAGGAGCTGCATCCTAAATAACCATGTACCCCACTCAGGGAGACGGGTGAGAGTGGTTTTCATTCCGAAGGTGGGGAGGCGCGGACATGAGACCGCGAAAGATTTCAAACCAATCAGTCTGACCTCCTTCGTTTTGAAGACCCTCGAGCGCCTTCTAGACAACCATCTGCGAGATACAATCGAGTCATCTCTTTCCAAATCCTAACACGCATACCTCAAAGGAAGATCTACAGAAACAGCTCTTCATGAAGTAGTGCGAACAATAGAAAAATCCCTACAGTATAAGGAATACACTTTAGCTACCTTTCTAGACATAGAAGGAGCTTTTAACAATGTACACACTGAAGTAATTCTAGAGTCCCTCACGGAGCTGGGCATAGAAACCTACCTAAGTCAATGGATAGTCTCTATGCTCAGCACTAGAACTATTCAGGCATCTCTAGGAAACAGCACCATAACCAAATTTGCCAGTAGAGGGACGCCCCAAGGTGGAGTCATCTCACCTTTACTATGGCTAATCATGAATAAAATCCTTTTATGCTTAGACAGAGAAAGAATTAAAGTAGTTGGGTATGCGGACGACATGGTGATTTTAGTGTCGGGACTTTTCCCTCCCGTGATAAGTGAGATCATGGAGAGTGCTCTAAGTTAAGTCACCGCATGGGCCAGAAAGTGTGGACTTGGAGTCAGCCCAAATAAAACTGAACTGATGCTTTTCACCACAAAAACCAAAATAGCCGAATTCAATCTTCCTCGACTAAACGGTCAGATACTCTCCTTATCTTCCAGTGCTAAGTTCCTAGGAGTTATTCTAGATCCTAAACTTAACTGGAAACCAAACATAGACGAACGAGTAAAGGAAGCATGTATAGCCTTCTATGCCTGCAACAGAACCTTCGGCAAAAAAATGGGGCCTGCAACCAAAATTGACCCTGTGGATGTACACAGCCGTAGTAAGCCCAATCCTTACCTACGGGTCGATAGTATGGTGGCCGGCCCTTAAAAAAGCCTATAACATAACCAAACTAAATAAGGTGCAAAGAGCAGCATGCATAGGCAATACAGGCGCCCTACAGTCAACTCGGTCAGACGCTCTAACAGTCCTGCTACACCTTTTACCCCTAGATCTACATATCACAAACATCTCAGCGCACAGCGCAATCAGACTCAGAGAGTCCAAGTGTTGGACTGCGAAACCCTATGGACACAGCAATATCCTAGATTCTCTACCAGGAGAACTCGTATCGACTCCAACAGACTACATCATCCCCACATTGAACTTCACAAAGCGTTTCGATGTACAATTCCCTACAAGAAAAGATTGGCAAGATGGACAGGCGACCAGTGGTTTCGATCTAACAGTCTACACCGATGGGTCAAAAATGGACTGTGGGGTTGGTGCGGGTGTTTTCTCGGAGACCCTGAACATCGCAAGATCGTATCGACTCCCGGACGCTGCCAGCGTCTTTCAAGCGGAAGTACTCGCCATTCGCGAAGCCTGTCGCCAAATCAAGTCACACACAAATACGCTACCAAGGCAAAGAATCGCTATTTTAATCGATAGCCAAGCTGCTATCAAAGCCATTGCCTCGGAAACCATTTCCTCGAAACTAATACTAGAATGCCGACAGGAGCTGGCCTCGCTAGATGGCCAATACATGGTGACCCTAGTCTGGGTTCCAGGCCACAGCAACGTTGATGGCAACGAACATGCTGACGAACTGGCCAGGCGGGGCTCAGCCCTTCAATGCTCACTTTCTGAACTTGTTCACACCCTGCTCGGAGCAATTAAGGCTAAGCTTTTCTTTCTGAGAAAAGCTAACTTTAAATGGCCCAGGTTAACGAACTGCGTCATATCCAGAAAGATGTGACCTAACTACAACAAGACCAAAACAACCGCCCTATTGAACAGAACGCGCAAAGACATTGTCCGTACAATTGCGATAATCACGGGACACTGGCCGGTAGGAGAGCACGCCGCCAAACTAGGTATCCCATATAATACATACTGCCGCAGTTGCAACATAGCCACCGAAAAGGAAACAATTATCCACTACATGTGCAATTGTCCAGCACTAGCTAAGGCTAGACATCAAGCATTAGGCAAACCCTTCTAGAATTCACTTGAGGAAATCTCAGGTAAGAACATAAATGAGGTAACCCTCTTCTTAAACTCCACAGGCTGGCTCTGGATTGCCCTCACCAACACACATCAACATCCAAGGTCGCATGAGTCGTGGTATCAAAACGGCACAGCTGTGCTAATTGGATCTCTGTTTTTACAGAACCGCCACTTCTACCTGCCTACCCATCCAAATAGCATCGATACTGAATGCTGAGCAACAGACCATTTCCATTATTTCTTAACGATACATTTAGTAGAACAAGAAAACTAAACAATGGACTTCCGCAAGGATTAGTATTGACCCCGCTACTTTTCAACCTTTATATACACGACCTACCAGAAACGGCATCTAGAAAATTTGCATACGCTGACGACCTTGCAATAGCCACCCAGTAGCAGAGTATGGCTCATACTAAGCAGACCCTTACTAAAGACCTTTCCACACTAAGCTCATATCTTAAAGAAAGTTGAGGCTATGCTCAAGCAAGAGCAAAACGGAAGTTTCATGTTTCCAACGCCAAAACGAAATTGGATGTACTTTTCAACAACGGAACAGGAAGACTGAACTACAACCCCACACCAAAATACCTAGGAGTCACGCTGGATCGAACACTTAAAACCCGAAACAATATAGTCCAGAAGCTAGCCTCAACGACATGAGGAGCTACCGCAAAAATATTCAGCTCTGCTGCTCTTGGATTGTCTACTCCGCTGCCGAATATTATGCCCCTGTCTGGTTCAATAGCTCTCACACAAATAAAATAGACTGCCAACTCAATGCATCCATGCGAATAATATCAGGAACAAGACGTTCTACGAGATTCCTCCCAGTCCTGAGGAATACACATGCTGCGAAGCTCCGTTGCCAAAACGCCCTAATACGTGAGTACAACAAAATAAACTCGAACGTGCTGCTTCCTATCCACAGCGATATCGAGAACAGTTCAATATCTCGACTAAAATCGCGCCGCCCCCCTTGAAACTGGCCCAAAATATGAGAAGCAACAACTTCAACGCATGGCACTTCTGCTCTGCTACTGATGTAATCCGCATAGAAGATCCTACCATCATGATCGCTGGCTACGACCTTCCAAGAAAAACATGGGTTAGTCTCAACCAACTGCGTACAAACCATGGAAGATGTGCTCCAACACTTTTTAAAAGCAGAGCCACGGACTCATCATACTGCGACTGTGGAGACGTAATCCAGAACAGTTAAGTTCACCACTAAATATTCTCCTCCAAAACCCGTCAACGCATAACCGGTCCCGTATGCGTATCATCATACGCTTCATCTTGCGAAGAATGATTTTTTTTTTCTCAAAGCGACCAAGGATATCTTCATCCGCTGTCAATAAAGTCCATGTTTCAGCGCCGTAAAGTAGCACTGGACCTTTTATAGAGTTCCCTTTGCTCGAGTAAGGGCTTCACTGCTGAATTGCGACTTGCGCCGTGCAGTTGCAGGAGTACTCAAAGGTCTTAACAAACACAAATTCGCTGAACTAGATGGTATCTCCCCCATAGTTCTGAAGAGATGTTCTTACTCGCTGGCTATTCTTCTGGACTCTTTTCTAAAGATGGAAAACAGCCCGTCCCTAGGTTAGCTTAGGTTGGCTGTCTGCACAAGACACACTTAGATCAGTAAAGGTCAATTGGGATGATCTACCATTACGTATAGACCAACCGTAGCTTTTGATAAAGCGATGGATGCTCATGACGCCTAAGGATGCCAAATCGCCGAGGTTATCAAGGAAAGGAGCCCCTAGATGGAGCATTCTTTTATGTCATAGAGCTGGATATAAGCATAGGAGGTGAAGGACTGTTTCCTCCTCCTCCTTGTCCCCACAGCTCCTGCAGAAGTCGTTGGAGAAAAGGCCAAGTCTTTTGGCATGTTGGCCTATAAGACAGTGTCTAGTGAGGAAACCGATAATGCAGTTGATGTGCGATTGGTTTAGCTTAACCAACTCAACGCTACCTTTCTGGTCCAGCTTAGGCCAGATCTTTCTCGAAATGTGACATGTTGAGCCGGTTAGTTAGTCTGTGGTTAGTCTTGCTAATAGCATTTAGCTTTAGTAAATGCTTACATGTAGCGAAGGGCATACCGAGGACTTGCCTATCAGGCAGATTCCTTGAAGTTGTATCTTGTCTGGCGAGCTCGTCCATCCTGCAGTTTTCCGGAATGTCCCTGTGGCCTGGCACCCAGCATAGGTGAATATTGAACTGCTCTATCATCTCCTTAAGAAACAAATGGCAATTCAAGGCGGCCTTTGAAGGCGAATGTTCACCGTCCAATTACCGACCCTTTGCACTTACGACCCTTCTTTCCAAGGTCATTTAAACGCTGATAAATCACCAGCTTATGAAATATCTTGATCTACGAAAACTTTTCAATGTCCGGCGGTCATAGCAACAGGTCCATTGCTTATTTGATGGCATATCTCACCAATATGTAGAACCAATTTCTCCGTCACTTTGGCGATGGTTGCGGTCGATATTTCGATTGCATTTAACACAGTTTGGCATCAGACTCGTTTGTCGAAAATTCGTGCAAATGGCATCGATGAGTCTCTTCTTCAATGGAATAGAAATTACCTTTCGGGTCACTCAATACTTACTCATGTCTTGTATCCCCTTGTGGGTCCTAGGGCCTGTACTACGCCTACGCGCCATTGTGTGCGGTTTTTGGCAATGTGTCTCAGTTCTCCCCAACTCTACACCAACTGCCGTGCCTCCTTCTCGACTGTTCTGCGCCATGTTCGCCTTGGACCGCCATGTCTCCTGCGATCCTGAGTTAAAGGGTTCTATTGCATAGCACGGTTCGCTATGGAACTGTCACCCTTTCGGAACATGTGACCAATCCACTGTCTTTGGATGTTTGTGCCTATTGGTTCCTGGCTCGTTCTCTCGTAAATGTGTTCGAGATACGATTGGGCCAGAAAATCCATAAGATATTGCGCAGGCACCTATTACGAACATTTGCAGCTTCCTGGTGATAACAGTGGTTACTTTCCACGTGCTGCATCCATATAACAGCACGGATTCAACATTGGAGCGAAACAGTATTAGCTTGGTGTTCAAACTGATTATATTGCTTCGCCATATTTAGGACAGCATCCCAAAGGCGGAATTTGCTTTGGCGATCCTGTTGGCTATATCCAGTTCGGTTCCACCATCGGTCGAGATAATACTATGTACCAAGATACTCAATACAATACAAGGTATCTTGTTCTGCAATTCACCATATAAATGTTGGTGTTTGCCAAGGCTCCGTCTTGTCGCCGATTCTCTTTCTCATAATCCATTCCTTCACTGATGCCAGTACCCTCCGTTTTTCATACTAGTTCCCTAGCTCAGGTCGCTGCTCTTCGGCCATAGAAGAGGAACAACAAAGTATGTTAAACACATCAAATTCTGATCTGTAAAGCATAATCAAATGGGGTTCAACCAATAGAGTTGAACTGAATGCATCAAGCATGTCTTCTTACCCTCAAGTGAAACCAAGACCTTGCTCCATTGCATCGCTGAATCCAAAGGACTTGCCATTCTCGGTATAAGCATCATTGATGCAACGATCACATTTTCGAGTTCGCTAAATATGCTACAAAATGTTTACGACTCCTTAAGCGGTCCAAATAATTTGCTACCCCGTCTGATCTGGCCTCAATCTATAAGGCATTCATCCGTCCAAAGGTGGAATATAACGCCCACATCTGGTCTGGTACACCCAAGGTCGTTATGCACATTCTAGATAGGGTATAGAATCGCGCGTTAAAACTTTTATTGGTGATAGTGATACATATTGTGAACTCCATAGTCTCACTTCAACATCGTAAAAATGTCTCGTGTCTTTCCCTTCAGTGAAATAGCCAGTTCCACTTATTCTACGTCTCTGGTCTCGTGGATATGCCGCCTGACGAAATGACACCAGAACTTCGGCTCTTGCGTGAATTCAAAGTCGACTTTCCTTGTGTACTGGACTGTCTTCAGCTGGAGTCTCGAGCCAGGAATGGGGTGTAGTCGTATTTTTAAGGGTCTTCGTGGAAGACGACAATATTAGGCTTCACTTTTCAATAGGCAAATATGCGTCTGTTTTCCAAGCGGAGACTTATGCAATCCTAATGACCACGAACATGACTGTATTGACAGTCAAGCTGCGCTTAAGACCTTGCTTAACCCTTTAACAACTTTCAAAATAGTTCGTGCTAAATTCTCTGACTACTGTATGGGTCCCAGGTCACACCGGGATCTTGGGGAATAAATTCTCCGATGAGATTGCTAGGCAAAGGTCAGAGGAAGATTTGTCAGATCCCGAACCTGCGTTGAGTCTTCCTACGTCCTCAGTTCGGGCTTCTGTTGATGAGTGAGTTTCTGATGAACACAATTCCAGGATGCAGGTTGGCTAAACGAATGCGGCATTCTACCTGTCTCTCAGCACAAAAGACTTATTGGCGTTTTGACAGGCTAAGCCTAAGGGAAACTATAGCCTGTGATGCTTGTCGAGAGGGCGACGATACTGCGGAACACTTTCTCTATGAGTGTCCTGTCTTTGCTGGTATCAGGTGGTAGATCTGATCATCAGCGCTGATGTGGCGAGTATTGGTACTGTAAGCTACTCTTCACTGAAGCGCTTGCTTACTTGTCTTAGAAAATTTCAATATTATGGGAAAATCAGAGGTTTACTCTGTGGTAGTTCAATGGATTAGGTGCGTCTGAGTAGCGTTTTCTATCCCGCCAAAAAAAAGTTAAATGCAAGGGTTACATAGCAGAGACTCACACCAATGAGTGGTGAACTCGGATTTAAACTGTTCGTGCCCACGTTCATTTTGGTATGTGAAGGGCTTAGGTTCGGAAATTATGGTGCAATACTTCCAATATTTCTTGGAATCTATAGGTAGGTAGGTAGGAGTGGTTGTTTCAGCAAACCATGCCGACACTTAATTAGCGCAGAAGCCCCGTTTTATTACCACAACTCAAGTGACCTAACGGATGTAACAAGGACGTTAACTACTAGGGAAAAGAAGAAGAAAAAGGGGGTAAGGATTAATCAAATCCACCCCGTTGCATTGAGGAAGCTGATAATATCCCCAATACTAATCTCCGCTAGCTCTATAAGGTTGTCGAAAATGAGTTTACCTAAGGTGCGCTGTCTGGCCTTGCCTAAAGTCGGACACTTGCAGAGGAAGTGTAAGAGTGTTTCTATCTCATCAGCAGTATTGCAGCTGCGACAGTGTGCATTAAATGCAATGCCTATTCTGGCCACATGAACCCCGATGGGCCAGTGGCCAGTACTAACTGCCAGAGTTCTTGCGATATCTGTACGGTTTCTGTTTAGTAGATCTTGCTTTCTTTTCAGGGAGTATTTGGGCCACATCTGCCTGGAGATGACACAGTTCCGCACCCCGTGCCATCTACTTATCCGCCTTTAGCAGATAGTGCGCGAAGATGCCTCCCTTAAGGACCCCCAACGGGACGTTCACCTCCTTTGCTAGGGAAGCATCAAGGGTAGATCCTTGCCGCGCGAGTTCATCAGCCCGCTCATTCCCCTCAATGTTGCTGTGACCCGGAACCCAAGGAGACAGATCCTTGGTCACCAAGCGAGGCGAGTTCTTTTTTGCACTGTTCTGCTAGCCTTGAGGATGTAGTGGCAGATACTATAGCCTTGATAGCCGCCAGGCTGTCAATGAGGATGGCAATGGTATTTAGAGGTGTAGAGGTTTACTTGAGTATGCGGCTGGCCTCACGTACAGCAAAAACTTCCGCCTGGAGGACACTGCACGAATCAGGAAGCCGGTACGACCTAAAAATATTGAGGGAATCAGAGAATATCCCCGCCCCTACCCCGCAGTCCATTTTTGAACCGTCGGGAAAAATTGTTGATTCGAACTCATTTATCAGTCCGCCAGTTTCCCATTCCGCCCTGGTTGGGAATCTGACCGTGACGTTATTTCTAAAGTTCACTGTGGGAGTTATATAGTCAGTTAGATTAGCTACCAGATCCTGCGGTAGCAAATTCCGGATTCTACTGTGACCATACGGATTGGTGCACCAGCATCCTGTTTCCCTTAGCCTGACCGCACTACATGAAGATAGCTGCATAATGTGAAGATCGAGTGGTAAAAGGTGCAGAATAACGTTCAAGGCATCGGTTGGACATGTCGTCATGGCACCCGTTGCGCCTATAGCCGCAGTTCTTTGTACCCTGTTGATAAGTTTGATGTTATAAGCTTTCCTTAGCGCAGGCCACCAGACTAGCGATCCATAGAAAAGAATGGGACGCACCACGGCAGTCTACATCCATAAGACCATCTTCGGGCGAAGTCCCCACTTCTTGCCAAAGGACTTGCTGCAGGCATAGAAAGCCACACAGGCCTTCTTTACCCGTTGCTCAATATTAAGCTTCCAGCTTAGTTTTAGATCAAGTACCACCCCTAGGTACTTGGCACTGGAGGATAGGGAGAGTAGATGATTGCTTCGCCGTGGAAGCGTAAACGTTGGTATTTTGGTTTTAGTGGTAAAGAGTATCAGTTCAGTTTTGCTTGGGTTGACGCTGAGTCCACATCCAGTGGCCCATGAGCTAATCTTGCCCAAGACACCCTCCATAATCTCATTGATTACGGATGGGAATATCCCCGATACTAGTATTGCCACGTCATCCGCATATGCGACAACCTTAACTCCATCCCTATCAAGTATACACAAAATTTTATTGATGGCCATAAGCCATAGAAGAGGAGATAAGACCCCACCTTGAGGAGTTCCTCTAACAACAGATATGGTGGAGCTGTTGCCGAGATTCGATTGAATGATTCTGGTTTTTAGCATTGTCAATATCCATTTGCTAATAAACTCTTCCACACCCAGTTGGATCAGAACTTCCTGAATCGATTGCGTACTGACGTTATTAAAGGCACCTTCAATGTCTAAGAAGGTAGCAAGGGTATATTGTTTGAAATGGATTGTCTTTTCTATCGTTCGCACAACTTCGAGGAGCGCCGTCTCTGTCGATCGCCCTTTAGTGTACGCATGTTGAGATTTGGATAGAAGGGATTTATCTAGGGTATTTCGGATATGTGTATCAAAGATACGTTCCAACGTCTTTAAAAGAAAAGAAGAAAAGCTAATGGGTCTGAAATCCTTTGCGGATCCATTACCCCGCTTCCCAGCTTTCGGGATAAACACAACACGAACACGACTCCAGCTCAGGGGAACGTGGTTTAGGAGAATACAGCTTCTGTAGATCGGAACTAGCCACGGGACCATCTGGTCCAATGTTTTTTGCAGCATAATAGGGAGAATGCCGTCAAGGCCGGCCGATTTATAGGGAGAGAAGCTGTTAATAGCCCAGGAGGTGTTAACTGCTGTAATTGTTGTCTTAATGTCATTCCAGGAAGAAGATTACGCGACCTGAGCTACTGATGGGAGGGCAACGTCATTACTACATCCTGGAAAGTGTGTTTGCATTAAAATTTCCAGTGACTCGCTAGAGGAGTCCGTCCAAGTCCCATCTGGCCGTTTAATAAAGGACGGGCTAGAATGCTCCTTGGACAGAATTTTACTCAGCCTGGCAGAGTCTTTTATGGTCTCAATGGACTGACAGTAGTCTTTCCAAGCAAGAGACTTGGCACTTTTAAGGAATTTCTTGGGATCCTCAAGATATAGATAAGGCGGTAGATAACTTAGGCAAAGTAATGAACATGGCATTCGAAAGAGCCTGTCCACGCAGGAAGAAGTCCAAGAGGTCCCAACCTCCTTGGTGGAGCAAGGAAATTAACTCCAAGAAAAAACAGGTTAGGCATTTCTACAACAGGGCCAAAGAAATAGGAGACGGTACCACATGGGATGAATATATGGACCGCAAGCGGGAGCTTAAGTACTTAATCAGGCAATCAAAAAGAAAGTCGTGGAAGGAATTTTGTCAATCCATTGCGGATACTAGTGAAGCTTCCAGACTTCGCAAGATGCTAGCCAAAGACACTTCTGTCCCAAGCTTCATCAAAAAATCTGACGGCTCGTGGGCAGAAAGTAGCGAAGAAGTTGTAGAAACGTTAATTGAAGCTCACTTCCCAGGAAGTAGATCACCAATGGATTCTACTACTAATAGCTACTCGTATAATGGTAGGTCAATAGGGGACGACGTAGAGAATCTCATTACATGGAAGAATCTGCGATGCACCGTTATGTCATTCGCACCATTCAAAGCACCAGGCCCTGATGGAATTTTGCCAGCTATGCTGCAAAAAGCTCCAGCCAAGGTCAGAAGCAGGCTTAGGGAAATTTTTAAACATTGTTTAAGGTCATGTTACGTATTAGTGGCATGGAGGGAAGTGCGGGTTATATTCATACCTAAAGCAGGTAAACCAAGCCACACTTCAGCGAAAGACTACAGACCCATAAGTCTCTCGTCATTCCTCCTCAAGACACTTGAAAGACTTCTTGATATTCACATCAGAAGTAAGTGTTGCAACGGGATTCTATGCAAAGCTTAGCACGCATATTTGAAGGGGAAATCGGTGGAAACAGCTTTACACGACGTAGTAGGGAAGATAGAGACTTGTCTTCACCATAAGAAATTTGCACTAGCAGCCTTCCTAGATATAGAAGGTGCGTTCAATAACGTAGAAGGAAGGGTCATCAAACAGGCCCTGGAAACAACGAACGTCGAGCATAGCATTACCAATTGGCTCTGCAATATGCTCGGCACTAGAAACATTAACTCCACTATCGGAAACAGTTCAATAAGAAAATCCGTTACGAGGGGGACTCCCCAGGGAGGCGTTATCTCACCCCTCCTCTGGTTCTAGTCATCGATGGGATACTTAAAGAACTAAGCAACACAGGCATAAGCGTCACTGCTTACGCAGACGACGTGGTGATTTTAGTTCAGGGCAAGTTCCTTGACACATTAAGTGAAATTATGGAATCAGCTCTTAATAGTCATGAAAAATGGGCTAGAGGGTGTGGACTGCACGTCAACCCGGATAAAACCGAATTGATACTCTTCAGCAAAAAATACAAGATACCACCCTTCAAACTGCCTAAGCTAGCAGGGGTGGAGCTTTCCCTTTCGGATCGCGCTAGATATCTTGGGATAATGCTAGATAGGAAAATAAATTGGAAACTTAACATGCAGGAAAGGGTCCGCAAAGCTTATAATGCTCTTTTCATCTGTAAGCGGACCGCGGGGAAAAAATGGGGCTTGAAGCCCGCAATGATGCACTGGCTATACATCATGATAGTCAGACCCATCCTCACGTATGGGGCTCTTGTGTGGTGGAAGGCAACGAATACGAAAAACACATAGGATATGTTGGCCATGGTACAAAGAACAGCTTGCATTGCCATCACGGGTGCTTTACGCACAACACCTACGGCTGCACTCGAGATCTTTCTGTATCTTTTACCATTAGACCTACAAATTAAATTTCAAACGGGCAATAGTGCGCTTCGGCTCACTAACGTTGGTCTCTTCAGGACTAATAACATAGCACACAGCTCCATTCTCAAGGAATTTTTTCCCGGAATCCCTGACGAATCGGACGATATACTCGGCACCTTAGACTTCGACACACAATACGAAGTACTGTATCCAATTAGTGAGGACTGGCGAAGGAAGACAGTCTCTGTCCATAACGAGATTGCAATATACACGGATGGTTCTAAGACCAGTGAGGGCACAGGGTCAGGTATTTACTCGAGAGATACGAACCTACAGGTGGCTTTGAGACTTCCGGACACATGCAGTGTGTTCCAAGCAGAGGTTCTAGCTGTACTTAAAGCTGCGGAATTACTTGAGATGGGATCAATATCCGATAAGAATATCGCCATCTACATTGACAGTCAGGCTGCGCTAAAGGCGCTAGAGTCTTATGTCGCCAAATCTGAGTTAATCAGGAATTGCCGCACAATGCTTAGGGCATTATGTACGCAGAACCGAGTCAGATTATGTTGGGTACCTGGACACTGCGATATTGAAGGCAACGAGCAAGCTGACGCGCTGGCTAAAAGAGGAGCGGGGCTCCCACGTAGCGATATAATTGGTAGTATTAAGCCACCAGGGTGCGTGGCCAAGGGAATTATTCGGGATAAAATCATTGACACGGCTAATCTAAGATGGTCAAACTTAGATGGTCACAGGGTGTCTAAGGCCTTGTGGCCTGTGTTAGATCGCAGAAAATCTGGGGAGATAATCAAGTTAGATAGATCGAGGCTAAGAACAGTGATAGGAATACTCTCTGGTCACTGTCTCCTAAGGAGGCATGCCATGGGACTAGGGTTATCCGATACGGATGTTTGTAGGTACTGCGACGACCTACATGTCTCAGAGGGTATAACTCATATACTCTGTGAATGTCAAGGAATTGCCAGGACAAGGCTAAAGCACCTTGGAAGATACTTCTTCGATAACCTTGAAGAGGTGAGATCCCTAAACCATAACAAGGATCTTTTCAGATTCTTTAGGGAGATTAGTTGCCTGGGAGAATGGGTTTAGGTCTTCTGCCGTGAAGGCTCTCTAGGGATCGCGATGGGCCCACTTTGGTGCCTAGTGTTTTATGATAACCTCATATCCCTACCTAACCTAACCTAACCTAACCTAACCTTGTATTCCTTCAGACAATCCTTATATGGTTGCCAGAACTTGTGTTTAAGGCAGACATTGAAGATCTCTCTAGTTATCTTCCTCAGATTAGATAGATCTTCGTTCCACCAAGGGAGGAATTTTTTCTTGCTATATTTAATAGGACACGAAACCTTAAAAGCCGCACCCATGGCTGTTTCGAAGGTCCTGTTTTTGGCGTCTAGTTCCTCGACTGATTCAATTTTCAAGTCGGGTATTCTATGAAGTTTTGGAATCTATATCAAGTGTCAACTTTTTAATAATATAAGGGGAATCTATTGATTTATGAGGTCTGCTAGAGCAACCGTTGACGTTAACTAGGAATAGTGGACCAGGGGGGAAAGCCAATCCGTACGAAATCAAATCTAAGGCGCTGAATAAATATTACATAAACAATAATAGTATCTCAACTATACAACAGATAGAAAAGTATTTTTTTTAAGTCAATTTCACTAGTGAATTGTGAAAAAGATGTGCGGGACTTATGAGACAAATCTTGTTACGTGGATTATTCGATCCCACAGTGGTGAGTCTTAAAACCGAATCATTTATATTTCAAAAGTCTATCAGGGAGATCATCGCTGAGGTAAAATAAATCCCTAAATCTTAAAACAAAGGCAATCCATTCTTTCTCCCCGCGAGTTACTTCATGAGAGTCCCTCTGGAGAAGGTAGAAACGTTGGAAACAATGACTGCGTCCGGGAATATGTAAATCGTGTTTAATTCTTAGAATATCCAGCGCAGGTAAAATTTGTTTGTTTGTTTTGTACAATCTCTCCCAGTCCCATTTCTATCCTATTGCCGTGTGAATTCTCAAGGACATACATACATATATATATACGAGAACGATAACGATTAGGGGATATAAATACATCTTAAAAAAAAAATATTTCCATTCGTATGGTAAACAACATTTAAGCCTGAAAAACAACTTTTGAAACTGCAATAACAATTGGATTGGATTATCGTCTTCGGATGACAACTTTGGTCATAAATTTGTAATTTGAAATCCGAGACTAGCTACATACTCGTAAATAACTATTATGTTCTAAGAAGTTGAAAATACAATAATTGCCAACAACCTCAAGTAAGAAAGATAATTGATTTGTCAGTAAATCAACCCTGGAGCACAGATCGAAATACCTTGACAACTCTAGTTTCCCTTAGAAACTTAACTACCCCCAGTGGTCCGGTTTGTAAATCAATTCCCTGCAATTACCTAGAAGGGGGAGTCTTGAGTATCCCTCACATCACTACAAAGTCTGTAAGTAGCGTTGGATCTTTGTGGTTAATGTCCACTCCTTTCCGAAAAAAAAATCCTCCATTGAATCCTTCGTGTTCGACCTTTGTATCCCCCGTATATATTGACAGAGATTTAAGGCATTAAGCAGCAATGTGCCCATTCGGTTTTATGCGGCATTAGATGTCTGTAGCGTATAGGAAGTCGTTGGCGCTGGAAAGACGAGAGTACATCGATAGAATTTTAGCGTGTGCGGTGCGCATTTCTCTTCATTGTTTGCAATCTCTCAGTCCTAACACCAAACTGGTAGCCAGTCGTTTGTCGACGATATAGATTGGAAAAAGATGCAATAGTTGAAGGTTGCGTCGGTAATGCTGAAACATGGTTCTTCTTTCTTTTTTTACCTCAAAGTACACCAGAGACTAAATTTTTATTTTTTTTTTTTAAGTGGGAGTGGTTTGATAGGGGGGTGCTCTAAGACTCATCGAAGTACTTCGATCTAAAAAGTGATCTTTTGAACTAACCTCTTAAGACGGGTGTTTATAGTGCACGGGATCATGTGGATCTCATGAATCTATTAACCGACTTCCTCGAGCTAGATATGTTCAGCATGGTCTCTGATTTTACGCCTAAATCACTCTACTTTGGTAGAAGATTTAAGCTAGAGATCCCAAGTCGTGATACATAGAATAATGGCGGACCGTTGCTTGATCCAAAAGGAAACGTTTGGTATACCGAAGGATCAAAAATGAATTCAGGGGTTGGCGCCGGCCGGTGTGTATGGACCCAATCATAAAATATCGAAATTACTTGAAAAGAGTCCCAGTGTTTTCCAGGCCGAGCTCCACGCTATTGAGACTTACTTATGTCCTGTATCCCTTTGTGGGTCCTAGGGCCTCCACTACGCCTACGCGCCATCGTGTACGGTTTCTGGCAATGTGTCTGAGTTCTCCCCAACTTTTCCCCAACTGCCGTGCCTCCTTCTCGACTGTTCTGCGCCATGTTCTCCTCGGACCGCCAGGTCTTCTGCCATCCTGAGTTAGAGGGTTCCATTGCATAGCATGGTTCGCTATGGAGCTGTCACCCTTTCGGAACGTGTGACCAATCCACTGCCACTTCCGCCGTTGGATAGTTGTGCCTATTGGTTCCTGACCCGTTCTCTCGTAAAGGTGTTCGTTAGAGATACGATTGGGCCACTTGATCAGTTCTAAATCAGTTCTAAGCTGCTTCGACAACTTACAAAACTTCGCCCAATACAATAAAGTAAAGCTGTGGTAGGTACCGGGTCATGTAGGCGTTGACGGCAACGAAACTACAGATCTGCTAGCTAGAAAAGGCTCCTCTGAGCTGTTCACTGGACCTAAACCCTTTTGCGGAATATTTGATTCTGCTTTTAAATTGGCCCTAATCAGTTGAGAAGGCAACATGTGGATTTCTCACTGGAATAACTCCAAAGGTCTCACACAAGTTAAACGAACTGTCCACCCCTTCCAAAGACAGGCAGTCGATATCCTATAATATGGCAAAATCGACATAAGAACGCTAGTGAGCTTCCTTACCGATCGCTGTCAATTACTTTACCACCTTAGTAAAATTAGAATTACAGAAAATATCAACTGGCGCTTCTGCCTAGAAGAGGACGACACCCCAGTACACATACTATGTGAATGCCCAGCTCTGTTTAGAATTAGGAGAAGCTTTTTCCTTAAGGAGATCTTATCTCCAACAGACTTTAAGGACTCCTCCGCAGCTGTAATTATAGTTTTCATAAGGAGATCGCCAGAGCCTTTGCCGATCGAGTTTCTTTTAATCTTAATCTAAGACGCCAGCAGCAAATGCGGAAGACCAGTGGCAGCGTTGCCAACAAGCCATCCGAGATGCCACCTCTGATGTACTGTGTTTTTCTCGACCACTACAACGAAACCCCTGGTTTGATGATGAGGAATGCCGGCAAACACATGCAGCTAAACAAGATGCGTACAAAGCGGCGCTGCATAGAAGTACTAAAGCTGCTCGCGAGCTCTACGAGCGGAGGAGAAAAGAAGAACATCGACTTCTCAGAAAGAAGAAAAAGGAGCATGAGACGCTCCAATCTCCTTGATCGAGGAGATTGAGAGACTTTGTTGCAGGAATGATGTTCGAAAATTTTACCAAAAGGTAAAAAGAACATACCAGGACGAAAATGGCAACATAGTAGTAGAATCGCAGTCGGTGCTGATGATATGGAAGGAGCGCTTCTGCAGACTGTTAAACGGCGATGATGACCAATATTCCACTCTCAGGCAGAATGAGCCATTCAACAGTGACGGTGACAGTCAAGATTTCCGTCAACCCGATCAGAATGAAGTGAGGATAGCGATATCTAAACTCAAATTCAACAAAGCTGCTGCAGCCTCCGAACTTTTCAAGGCAGGAGGAGATGAGCTGGTAAGGAGCATGCACCGGCTCATCTGTAAAATCCGGTCGGACGAAAGTATGCCCGATGAATAGAACCTCAGCATCGTTTGCCCGATGCTGAAGAAAGTAGACCCTCCGAACTGCGCCAACTACAGAGGTATAAGTCTCCTCAGCATCGTATACAAGATCCTGTCTGCCGTATTATGTGAACGCCTAAAACCGATCGTCAACCAACAAATAGCTCCTTATCAGTGCGGTTTTAGGCCGGGAAAGTCCAACATTGACCAAATATTTACACTACGGCAGATCTTGGAAAAAACCCATGAATATAAAATCGATACGCACCACCTCTTCATCGATTTCAAAGTTGCCTATGATTGCCTAGAGCCATATCTAGTCTTGGCATCCCTGCCAAGCTCGTCCGTTTGTGCAGAATGACGATGGAGAACTCTCGCTGCTCCGTCAAAGTCGGTAAGAACATCACCGAACCGTTCGATGTCAGGAAAGGTCTTAGACAAGGTGACGCGCTATCATGCGATCTCTTTAACATAGTACTTGAGAGAATTGTACGAAACTCACAAACCAACACCGGAGGTACAATCTTTTACAAATCTGTACAACTACTCACGCCGATGACATTGACATAATTAGAAGAACTCAGCGGGCCGTCAATGGGGCTTTTGCTAGTATTGAGGTCGAGGCAGGAAAGATGGGTTTACCGGTCAATGAAAGCAAAACAAAATATACGAGTATGCTGTCTCCAAAAAATGACACCCAACATCGGCGTCTTGGACAGAACGCCACAATAGACGGATATAATTTTGAGGCAGTAAAGGATTTTGTCTACCTAGGCTCTACGGTGAGCTCCGCAAATGACATCAGTAGGGAGATCACACGAAGAATTACTCTTGCCAATCGTTGTTTTTATGGGCTAAGACCGCAATTGAGTAGCAAAGCCCTATCTCGAACTACTAAAGTAACTCTTTATAAGACACTAATCATCCCAGTCCTGCTATATTGTGCAGAGGCATGGGCTTTCAAACATTCCCATTAATTATGGAACAGAACGTCATTCAAGTGGGTGCCTCGGCTGGCCTCGCAGTAGCGCATTCTATCACTCCAATTTTCCAAGACCTTGTTAATGGTTTCGGGCTGTAGCTCACGGATTGCTTGGATGATATTGGCCTTGAGTGCTTGAATCGTTTCCGGATTGTTGGCATAACATCGGTCCTTCACGGTTCCCCACAAAAAAAGTCCAAAGGGGTCAAATCGCAGCTCCGAGGCGGCCAATTGACATCGCCAAGACGGCTGATAACGCGATTTGGGAATTTGTTGCGCAAAAGACTGATTGTGGCATGGACTATGTGGTATGGCGCGCCATCCTGCATGCATGGAGGTCGTCCAAATCCATGTCTTCAATTTCAGTAAAAAAAAACAGTGGTTAACAGACTCATTTTCGAAGAAAAATCGTCCAATGATACCACCACACCACAATCCGCACCAAACTGTCACTCTCTGTGGATGCATTGGCATCTCGACAATAACGTGCGGGTCTTCCGAGCCCCAGATGCGGCAATTTTGTTTGTTAACGTAGCCACCGAGATGAAAATGTGCCTCGTCAGAAAAGATGATTCTTCGCCCAAAATCGTTGTCCAATTCAAGTTGCTCTAAGGCGCAAACTGCGAAGTGGTAACGAAGCGGATGGTCGTGCGCTTTCAATTGCTGAATCAATTGGACCTTGTAAGCGAATAATCCCAGATCTTTGTGCAGAATTCTCCTCAGGCTAGTGCGTGAAATGTTGAGCTGTTGAGATCGATGACGAGTTGATGTTCGTGAATTGAGTCTCACACTCTCGGCTACAGCAGCCACATTCTCGTCTGTGCGCACCGTGCGACAAAGGGGACCATGAGTGTTGTCCACTAGCATATCAGTCTCACGAACTTTTTGCACAAACTTGCGCACAGCAGGAGCGGTGGGTGCTTCATTTCGGCCAAAACTTCTTTTCAAAAAACGCAGTGTTTGGGCTACACAGCACTCACTTTGGAAATAAGTTTTCAATATTTCCCAATGTTGTTCAAGCGTAAAGCGACTCATTTCGTTCCGCGGAGGTATGATACTGACTCTGTCAAGATTTTGAGCGGGAAACAGTTGTCAGTGTCAAAATAACCTATGATTTAAAAAGAAATCACTAGATGGCCCACCCGTTAGAAGTATATGTACTGTTGCCCTAAAAGGTGTCATTTGGCACAATACATCTCTCTGGTCGCAGTGCCTACACGTCATATGGGTGTGGCCACACACACCTGTTAAAAAAAAACCCTAAAGGCACGTTGTGGTGTGGTGTCCTAGCTGAAATCAAGCTCTCAAAGGAAGCTTAGAATAGTTTTGGCTGAGAAGAGATTAAGTCAGATGGGGTGATGAACCCCTTATGAACATTTTTTTGTCTGCTGCGATCGGTGGCGAGACATTCACACATAATGTGATCAGCAGTTTCAGTGTCCTCAAGACATAGTTTGCAAGTAACAGACTGACTAAAGCCAATTTTCTTAATTTCCGTCCACCCGACTAAAGCGAAGTGAGGATAGCAATATGAAAGCTGAAATCTAACAAGGCTGCTGGACCTGACGGCTTACTGGCCGAACTTTTCAAGACAACTGCTGATGAATTGGTAGAGAACTTACCTCAACTCATCTCTAAGATTTGGTCAGACGAATGAATGCCTGATGAATAGAATCTCGTTTGCCCGTTCCAAAAGTGAAAGGAGACCCCCTCAACAGCGCCAATTGTAGAGGCATCAGTCTCCTCAACATCGCAAGATCTTTTCTGCGATATTATGTGAACGCCTGAAACAAACGCAAAAGATCTGAGATCTATCAGTCTGTCGTCTTTTACATATGCTGAAAACTTTGGAACGTTTATTAGATGTATATATAAGAAACGTGATCGGAGATGATTACCTATCTAAATCACAACACGCATACATCTGCGGCAGATCGGTAGATACGGCCCTCCACCGGGTCGTTCTTAGACATTAAAGGGGCATTCAACAACGTAAGTTCAGACGCGATCCAGAACAATTGGCACAGAGCTCATCTCAACACCGGCCTCTGCAACTGGGTTGCACAGGTGCTTCAATCAAGGAATATATTTTCAACGCAAGGAGATGTAACCATTCGTAGAAAGGTCTGCAAACGAACACCCCAAGGTGAAGTCTTGTCCCCGCTAATATGGCTCCTTGTGGTGGATGAGATCTTGGTAATACTGAAGGAAAACGGCTTCAACGTGACGACCTATGCGGACGATGTCGTTATCCTGGTTTCGGGAAAATTTCCTCCAGTCCTAAGTGAAAGGCTAAACTTCGCACTATAACTAGTAGATAACTGGGTCAGCAGCAAAGAGCTGGGAGTGAACCCTTCAAGGACGGCGGTAGTTCTTTTCACTAAGAAAAGATCAATTCCTACCTTCAGACCCCCAAATATCGGTGGCATTGAACTAAGTATCTCAAGTTCAGCTCGATAGCTGGGCGTAATTCTAGATTCCAAACTAAACTGGAAGGAAAATATTGCCGAACACGTCGAAAAAGCAAGCGTAGCTTTCTACTCCTGCAAAAAGCAATTCAGCAATAAGTGGGGCTTCAAACCAGCTGTGGTGTGCTGGATATACACGGCGGTTGTAAGACCCATTCTCACATATCGTCGTTCCAAACACAAAGTGGCGTATGTTCAAAATCTTAACTTTACAGTAGAGCCAACAAAAAAAGTATTAATAAAATTAAAAAGGTTTGAGATACAGATACGCCAATTCGTGTGATGATAAATAACGATCGGTAGATAATATACGCCAAATATCTCAAAATGTCAATTATTGCAGATACGCCACTTCGTGTTTGGAACGACGATATGGTTCACTAGTATGATGGTCGGCATTTAAGAAGCAATACCAGCTTTCAAACCTCACCAAAATCTAGAAGCCGGCGTGCATCGGAGTCATGGGATCAATGAGAACGACACCAACAGCGGCAATGGAAACCATGCTTAGTTTCATTCCGCTTGACATATACTGCAGCAGTCTGGTGGCTAAAACCGCTGTAAGATTAAGAGAAGACCGATTGTGGTCATCAAGCCATTCTGTCCCGATGGGGGACCAACCAGTGGATCGACGGAAATAATATCGTTGGTAAAACTATCACTGTCTATATAGACAGCCAAGCAGCCGTTAAGGCTCTGGACTCTGCTGTAATTAGGTCGAAGCTTGTGAAAAGCTACTCTTAAACGAGATATCTAGAGCCAATGCGGTGACCCTCTGCTGGGTACCAGGGCATATGGATATCGAAAGTAACGAAAGGGCTGACGAGCTTGCTAGGAAAGGGTCGGCACTGCACTTAACGCCCTCCCCTCTGTAGCACCCCCAATCAGTTCCTTGCGGAAAAAATTAGAGGATGAAGCCACCGGTCGAGCAAACAGACGCTGGGTTTATCTGGAAATATGCGCAACGGCCAGGGCGCTATGGTTGGCCTACAGCAAGAAGAGATCAAACTCTCTGGTAAAACTTAGTCGTTATAACGCACGGGTCATTTCTGGCATAATTACTGGACATTGTGCCATTGGCGTTCACGCGAAGCGACTCGGTGTGCTGCATAACGACTATTGCAGAAGTTGCAGGGACGAAGAAGAAATTGAATCTGTTCGTCACCTGTTGTGTGACTGTCCTGCCCTATCCGTCAGAAGAATGAGGACTCTTGGTAGTTACTTCTTCTCGGAGCTGGAGGACTTGGGTAATGTTGAGCTGAAAGTGATTCATATCACTTTCTGGGTGGTTCTAACATCGGATTTTCTTTACAGCGTTTCCAGGGTTAAATGATTGGGCACAATGGACCCGTACTGTTGGTCTGCGTGAGCAGTGACTCTTTGTCACAAGGCACACATCTACTTAACCTAACCTAAGGATTAGTCATCTCCTTTTTGCGGATGATTTGGTCATCCTTGGGTCCTTTCAAACCGAACTTCAGCGCGCACTCGAAATGTTTGTAGCCCTTTATGATGCTGCTGGAATGAAGATAAACCTGAATAAATCAGAAGTAATTGTCGTTTCCAAAACACCCATTCAGTATACTCTACGTCCCACTGAAGCAGGTGGATAAGTTAAAGTGGGGTCTTATTCATGAATGATGGAAAGAGCAACGCCGAGTTATCCTGCAGAATTGATTGATTTTTTTGATTATGTCCTGTATCCCCTTGAGGGTCCTAGGGCCTCTACTACGCCTACGCGCCATCGTGTACGGTTTCTGGCAATGTGTCCGAGTTCTCCCCAACTTTTCCCTAACTGCCGTGCCTCCTTCTCGACTGTTCTGCGCCATGTTCTCCTCGGACCGCCAGGTCTTCTGCCATCCTGAGTTAGAGGGTTCCATTGCATAGCATGGTTCGCTATGGAGCTGTCACCCTTTCGGAACGTGTGACCAATCCACTGCCACTTCCGTCGTTGGATGGTTGTGCCTATTGGTTCCTGACCCGTTCTCTCGTACAGGTGTTCGTTAGAGATACGATTGGGCCAGAAAATCCTTAAGATATTGCGTAGGCACCTATTAACAAATATTTGCAGCTTCCTGGTGATAAAAGTGGTCACTCTCCACTTACTGCATCCATATAAGAGCACGGATTCAACATTGGAGCGGAACAGTCTTAGCTAGGTGTTCAAACTGCTTGTATTGCTTCGCCATATTTTGGACAACATCCCGAACGCGGACTTAGCTTTGGCGATACTGTTGGCTATATCCAGTTCGGCTCCACCATCGGTCGAGACAATAGTCCCAAGATATTGGAAATCCTTTACTCTCTCTACCGGTTGTCCAGCAATGCATATTTGAGCCGATGAGTTTGTTCCAAGGCTGATAACTTTAGTTTTTGCCGTATTAATTTTCAACCCGACGCGATGACACCTGCCTCCCTCTCCACATCTACTGTCATTTGGTGGAGGTCCATAATTCTGTGGGAGAGTAAGCATACATCGTCAGCGTAGTCAAGATGTTTTTGTTGAGATGTAAGAGTCCATCGAATTCCTCCGTTTCCCATCGACAAAGCTGCACGAAGCACATCGCTAATCACCAATAGGAATAATATTGGTGAAAGGATAGAGCCTTGTCTTACCCCACTTTGGATCTCAAATTCCTCAGACAACTTACCTCTGTGCAGAACGTGACATTTGGAGCCTTCATATGTAGCTTTGATAATAGCAATTAGTTTATCACGAATACCTCTCCTGCGTAAGGCACGCCAAATAAACGATGAACAGCAGGTGGAGTGGCGATCGATATTCAACACACTGTTCAATGATAATCCGGCAGGATGTTGATGTGGTCGACACAGGAGGATCCAGAGCGGAAACCTGCTTTTTCGGTGGTTTTAGCTATTATCTTAAGGGGGCAGCACTTCATTAAATTTCCTTTCTTAGGAAGCTTGACGATCATTCCCTTTTTCCATTCGTCAGGAAAGATCTCAGCTTCCCAAGCTCTCTCTATAAGTGGAAGCAGAAGCTCAGCCGATGTTGTTGGCGATGCTCGTAAGAAAAAAAAAAAAAAAACAAATATTTGGCACAACAGCTCTTTAAAGTGCCAGGGCCTAGCTTCTCGCAACCACTCATATTGTGTGTGTTATATTTTTCACACGAATGGAAGGGACCGACAGTTTAATGCCGAGTCCGAACGGCAATTTGAGAAGCTTTTTCGTGACAACAATACTCTCGGATGTTTGTCAGACGCTCGCGAGAGGTGGGACCGTGAAAAAACTTTTGGTGTTTTCTGGGATTCGAACTTGGCACCTCATGCGTAGTGATCCGACACACTAACCACTTACGCCACGGCGCCCACTGCTGCTCGTAAGAGCTCTGCTGAAATACCGTCAAGTCCTACCGCCTTGTTGATTTTGAGTGCCTTGATCGCGGTAGTGATCTCATCTTTACTGGGAGTCGTGGTGCGTATTCGGGAACTTCTCACCTCGGGCATCTTAGTCCGATTTGGGAGCATATCGCTAGCGAATACACGGTTTAAAACCATAGCAAAATGCTCTTTCCGTATCTTGAGCTGGTCCTCATCCGAAAAGAGCAACTAGCCGTCTAGGCTTTTCACTGTGTGTTGGCTGGAGCTACGACCACCTGTCAGCTCTTTGGTGATTCTGTAGACGGTCCTGCTGTCGCATCTCCGTGCAGCTTCTTCTGCTTCTGTGGTAAGCGCGTTGATGTAGTTGCGCCTGTCATGTCGCACGCTACGCTGAACTTCTCTCATCTTCATGCGATATAGGGACTCTAGCTCGCTTCTCCCTGCTGCTGAAGTAGCTGCAACGCGAGCTTTCAGCTGTTTTCACTCGTCAATCCGTCTCCAGGTATACTCGGAAAGCCACGCCCTATGTCTTCCCTGCGATCGACCGACAATTCCTCCAGCACCAGATATAAAAACATTTTTCACAGCACACCAATGGTCTTGGATGGTTTCGGGCATTGAGCTGCTGATTGCTTCCACACCTTGCGAAAGGTGCTCCCTTAGTTGTTGGCGCACTGAGGGATCGCTAAGTCTATCGATGTTGAACCTGGGCATTCTTGTGTTGTCGTGGGATCTTCGAACTGCAGCAGTGCGTAGTTGGAGAGTAGCTATAATAAGATGGGGATCTCGTACTATCCCCACGTCGCCCCTCGGCTGTTTCGGACGTCCAGGAGACTACTTCTAAAGCGTCGGCTGATGGCAAAATGGTAAATTTGGTTGGAGGTTACTTGCTTGTTGTTGGAAACCCAGCTGACTTTGTGGCAGGTCTTGTGCTCAAACATGGTGCCACCTATCACAAGGCGGTTGGCATTGCAGAAATCCACAAACCTTTCGCCGTTGTCATTGCGGTAGCCTAGTCCATCTCTCCCGACTACATGTTTGAGCCCTTCGTTGTCGTTGCCTACCTTGGCATTCAAATTCCCCATCACTATAACAATGTCTCCATTTGGTGTTGTGTTGAAGATGACACTTAATAGATTGTAGAAGCTCTTCTTTTCGTCCTCAGACGAATTGTTCGTTGGGGCGTAACACTGTATGATGGTGACGCGTCGCACTCTAGTCCGGAATCTGGCCGTCAAAATCCTATCACCATGAGGCTGCCAGGAAATTAGGCCCTTGCGTACTGTTGTTGTTAGCAGCAGTCCGACTTCATATTCCCGCGGACTTCCGGATGTTCTTCCAGAATAGAGTAGTACAGTGTTACGCGTTGGGGACTGGTACTCGCCCGCTTCTAACCATCTTATTTCACTTACCTCCAAAATATCCAGTTGATATCGCATGAATTCTTTTCAATTGAAGGAAACTGGCATTGTAAGGACCTTCGCTTCCCGAGTCGAGAAGCGTCTTTACATTCCAGAAACCTATCTTTGTCCGGGTACAATAGCCAAAAGTCGCCAACGTGTGATCATTCCTTATCCGAGGCATAGTGTCGGTTTCCGTAGCGAGCTGTTTTCAGTAACGCAGGTTGCTGGCATCCTGCAGAATTGGTAAGGCCAAGACTCTACATAAGACCCTGATCATCCCAGTCCTGCTTTACGGCGCTGAAACATGGATATTATTTAAAGCGGATCAAGATATCCTTCGTCGTTTCGAGAGAAAAATGTATGCCCAGGTTCACTCCGAACTGCATCGCCACCTAAGTAAGTAAGTAAGAATGTCCGAAGAGCGTAGTGAGTCCTTGCAAGCCTGGACATTTTTTTTTTAATTCCGCTAGAAGCCACAATCTTATCTTCATCAGAACATATGAGGCCATCTATATCATCAGTATCATATCGCATTGGGCTTAACCTCAGGTATCAAATTTCTTGGTATCCACCAAACAATGTTTTGTATCTTAAATCCACACAATTATCCACAACTATCTAAGATGCATAATTTATTAAAATCCTCAGTAACACATCCGATTAAGGGTTACATTGGAATGTAATAAACATTGTCTCCTCGCTGAAACCTCAAAATCTTTCCCACGAAACCAAATATAGAAATCCATGAAATTTATGAATGACCCTCGAAAGACATTAAGACTTTGTTAGAAGATACAAAATATGAATTTCGATTGCATCGCACACCAAAGGGAAAAGAAGAAGAACAAACTCCCTTTGTCCTGTATATGGTGTGTGGTTATGAATTGCGTCAGAGAGTGAGATTTTTGTTTTTCTTCCTTAAATCAATTCCTGGAAAAAAGATAAAAGTGAACTGCACACAAATCCAAACAGAGTGCAACTAGAGAATGAATGTGATAAGGAATAGAAAATCAAGGATCTAAGGCATTTTGCCGCCCGTGTCTATATAGTATGTATCGACGGCTCTTACGAGTGATAAATAGATCCTGGGATTTGTTTGGATCTGATTGAACAATTTCTGGTTTTAAGTGCAATGGAAAATCCTTTTTTTTTTTTTTTTTTGTTTTAATTGACATGTAGTGATTGAAGGAAAACCAGTTGAACCAGCTTCAATGAATCGAAAGGACAATCTCGGTTGATGGAAAAAAAAAAGGAAATTTAAAAGGCTTCGGTAATTTACACAGAAGGTGGTCAAGTGGAATGCATATGTAAAGTTCTTGAAAGGATAGTACAGTACTTTGGCGGTCAATTTAAAGATACTATATTCGTGTTGAAAGAAGGGAACCAGTGGGAGGTGTCAAAGGATGTGAACATTTTTGAATGTGATTTGTGATAATAACATGCGTTGCTAATGAATGGATTATTTTATATTTAGTTGGGTTTTCCCATGTCCTTGCTCAGTATGCAGCCTTTTAAGCAGACCCCTGATCCCATATCTTAATATTCAATAAGGAGAAAAAAAATATAATCCAAGTGTGCCATTGGCGCTGTCTAGTGTTCACACTTGCTCATACACGCTGAGTAAAGGAAAAGGTTTATCCAGATGAATTCTGCTAGTATTGTACATTTGCTTTGGTCCTAAGAATAAATTGCAATAACAATCAGTATCATTCCTAGCCACAAGGTAGTTAGGTAAAGTGGCGGTCCAAAAAAACCCAATTAGCGCTTAGGGTGCGCCGTTTTGTAACCACGGACTCGTGTATACTTATTGTAGTGGTTAGTTAAAAAGGGATGTTAAGTTTAAACCCAGCCCGTGGAGTTCAGGAAGAGGATTAGTTCTCCAATCCTCTTGTCCGCTATCTCTCTCAGATCCTCGAAGAAGGGTTTGCCAAGAGTTTGTTGTCTGATCCTCGCCAGGGCCGGACATCTGCAAAGGAATTGACATAGAGATTCTTTCTCATTAATATCCTTGCAGTTCCTACAAAAGGTGTTGTGGGGGATACCAAGCTTGGCCGCATGGTCTCCAACTGGCCAGTAACCTGTGATAATCACCCTGATTGTTGTTGGCGTTTGTCGCTTTTCGACGATTGTCGTTTTATTCATAGCGACGACCTGCTGACCGTTGAACATTACTAAGCAATTTGTTTGTCGTGTAGAATACTATTACAACTCTTTCACAGTGAAAAAGTTAAGAAAATGCATTCGTGCTACATCTGAAGAATAAAACGACAATCGTCGAAAAACGACAAACGCCAACGACAATCAGGGTGAATAGCTACGATTTTGGCAATAACTGGTCTTGGTTTGCCTAGTAACTCTTTTGACCTGGGTTTGTTGAAACTGGGCCACGTCTTCCTAGATATGACACAGCTTGTGAGGCTGTTCCACCCGCGATTGGCTAGCTGGAGGAAGTGAATGTGAATATAGCCCTTAACGGCACCAAGCGGAATGTCGACTCTTCCTGCTAGAGAGCCGTTAAGGGCCGACCCTCACCTGGCCAGCTCATCAGCACGCTCATTACCCTCATGGTTGCTGTGCCCTGGGACCCAGATGAGAGTGATTCTCGAGTGAGTGCTTTGTTGATTCAATTCGAACCGGCATTGCTCTACCAGTTTTGAAGAAATGCAAAGCGCATCAATGGTCTTGATGGCAGCCTGGCTATCCGAAAAAATAGCGATATTATGATTAGATGTTGGAAGATTATTTAGAAGGCGGCAGGCTTCTCGAATCGCAAGAAGCTCCGCATGGAAAACACTAGCAGAGTCTGGGAGACGGAAAGACCTTGATATATTCAGCTGGTCAGAGAAGATGCCTGCGCCGACTCCGCAGTCCATCTTCGAACCGTCCGTGTATATCCCTATATCATAGTTGCAGGTAACGCTTCCGTTCTTCCATTCTTCTCTGGAAGGGAATTTTGTTAAGAAGGATTTTCTGAAGTTGAGTTTGGGTATCGTGTAGTCGGTCGAGGACGCAACCAGTTCACTTGGTATCGTCTCCAGGACCTTGCCGTGACCATATGGCCTTGTGGTCCAGCATCCATATTCGCTGAGCCGGACTGCGCTGCATATAGCTATGTCTATGATGTGTAGTTCGAGGGGGATCAGATGCAAGATCACACTGAGAGCATCTGTTGGACAAGACCTCATTGCTCCTATGATACCCTACACGCCGATATCTGTATTTTTTTTATTCTGTCGATATTGTACATTTTGCTCAAAGCTGGCCACCAAACGATAGCGCCGTAAGTAAGAATTGGACGCACAACGGCTGTGTACACCCAAAGGGTCATCTTTGGCTGGAGTCTCCATTTCTTACCGAATGTTTTATTACAGGCATAGAAGGCTACGCTTGCCTTCTTAATTCGCTGTTCTGGGGAGGGTGAATGCCGGTACCTTGCTTTTAGTGGTAAACAGCATCATTTCAGTCTTCTCCGGATTTACTCCGAGGCCACAGCTCGTAGCCCATGAGTGTACCTTATCCAGAGCCCTCTCCATGAGTTGACTTATCGTGGAGAGGAACTTTCCTGATACTAGTATAACCACATCATCCGCGTACGCAACCACCTTAAAACCCTCCCTATCAAGTCTCACCAAGATTTTATTAATCGCCATTAACCAGAGCAGGGGGGAGATGACTCCGCCTTGTGGAGTTCCTCTGTTTACCGTCTTAGTTGTACTACTGTTGCCTAGTGTTGCATGGATTATACGAGTACTGAGCATAGAAACTATCCATTGGCTAATAAAGCCTTCTACACCTAACTCGGTGAGAGATTCCTGAATAGATTCAGTGAAAATGTTGTACAAGGTTCCTTCTATATCAAGAAATGTGGCGAGAGTATATTCTTTGTAGTGAAGAGTTTTTTTCCACTGTACGCACGACCTCAGCAGTTTATGTGGACCGCCCTTTGAGATACGCATGTTGGGATTTCGACAGTGGAGAATTCAGGTTATCGCGGATATGGGAGTCTAGGATACGTTCTAAAGTTTTCAAAACAAAGAAGGACAGGCTTATGGGTCTAAAATCCTTCGCGGATTCATGTCCTCGCCGGCCCGGCTTGGGGATGAAAACCGCTTTGACACGTCTCCAGGTTTGGGGAACATGGCTTAGGTTTAAGCAACTCCTATAAATCGGTAATAGCCAGGGAATTGCTATGTCTTGCAATTTGTGCAGCATAATAGGCATGATGCTGTCAGGGCCAGGTGACTTTTATAGGGAGAGAAGCTATTTATAGCCCAGGAGACTTTATCCTCCGTAATAATGTTTGTGATGTTATCCCAAGCTGCCAGTGGCGTACAGGTGGAACTAGCTTGTTCTACTCTAATCTCACTGCAGCCTGGGAAGTGAATACTAGCCACAAACGCATTGAGTATTGTACAGAAGAACCGGCTAATGATTTAATTTTTTAAAGCCTTTTTTGAAGGCCTGACTGAACGAGATGTATAACCGTTTTATGTCTATTATCGAGGCGGTGTTGGAAATGTGTGTTCCAATAAAATCTAAGAAGAAGCTCTCTAAGCCGCCATTGTATAGCCGACGGTTGACGCATTTAAAGAAAAAAAGATAAAACGTTTTGATGGTATAAAAGTCTCGTAATCTGATTCATAATGCTAGTTTCTGCACCTTAAGAAAGCAGTTAAGTGCGCTCAGTAGGTTTCCTCACAGAAACTATATCATGAATATCGATAGCTAGGTAGTAGACTTTTGGAAATACACTAAATATTTCTGAATATAGTAATAGGCCAGGCTACACCCAGCTACCCTTTGCATCCAGACAGTCACTGGACCTCTGCTAAGGAATTCATTGACATCTTCCTGGCCACTCGCTTTCCTGGTAGCTATTTTACAATCGGAAAGTACCTCCTTTCCACCGTGCAGCAACTCCTTAGTTATAGTAACTACAGAAAAGATCCATTGCGCCATGGGCAGCTTCAAGCCCTTTAATTCACCAGGACCTGACAGTATCATTTCTGCAGAGATTCGACAATGTGAAGACATTGTGCTTCCATGACTCAAAGTAATCATGTCGGACTGTCTAAATTAAGACCGAGGTTGAAATCGTCTTCATACCTTAGGCAGGAAAAAGCTTGCATGTCAAAGAAAAGGATATCCGACCTATCAGTCTATCGTCCTTTCTATTAAAAACGTTAGAAAGGTTGATTGATATCCACCTTCGATAGAACATTAGACCGACTTTGCTCTCGGCATCCCAACATGCGTACTGCAAAGGCAATTCGGTAGAGACAGCCTTACACTCGCTTGTGCGCATAATTGAAAAATTTCTGAGCATTAAGAAACACACAATGGTGGCGTTTCTTCACATTGAGGGAGCTGTTAACAATAGCAATTCAAAGGCAATTACCGACGCACTTGCAAGTCTGAAAGTGGCTCGGAGTGTTGATCAATCAATTGCTCACGTGCAGAATTATTAACTCACAGCTACGCGGAGCATCGGCCAGAATAATTGCCTGCTGCGGAACATCCCAAAGTGGAGTCTTGTCACCTCTTCTGTGGAATCTGGTAGTAAATGAGCTACTAGTTGACTTGAAAAGGTCAGGTAGCAGGGTGAATACCTATGCTGATGACATTGCTATTGCCGCCTCAGGCAAGCATCCAATCACTCTCAGGGAAATCCGCCAATATGCTCTCTTTCGTCGCACCAGATGGGCATCCAAATGTGGACATGGAGTTAACTCATAAAACAGAACTTGTTCTCTTCACGAGGAAATATACATTTCCCTTCATAGACCCTCTTACGATAAATGGCACCAGTCTCAGTGATAACGCAAAATACCTCGGTCTTATTTTGGACAGGAAATCGAACTGGAAAGCCAATCTACTAGAACGCGTAAGGAAAGCTCTTGTATCTCTCTATTCCGGTAAAAGGGCTATAGGTAGGTGCTGGGGCATGAGACCTCACATCACTCGCTGGCTGTACGTGTCCGTTATCAGGCCTATACTACTCTATGGCGTGATCGTATGGTGAACTGATCTTGATAGGGCTGTCCACCTCACTCAACTAGCTATGGTGCAAAGATCCGTATGCATATGCATCAGTGGTACACTGAGAACTACTCCCGTTGGGGCACTAGACGTTTTGTTCCATCTGGCAAACCGATAGCTGCCAGTACGCCCATCCGTCTAAAAGCCTCCTCGCATTGCTCTAGTTATTCCATTGGCTACTCCTCGATCCTTGATCTTATCAACTTTACCCATGGAAATACGAACTACACCCCGCCGAAACTGAGATAATTGGGACAACTCTCCCCTTGTTGTTGGCAGCTGGGTTCACTTCTTTACAAATGGCTCTAAGACCAAAGATGGGCTGGGTTGTGGTGTTTACTCCTGGAACCTCAACATGAGCATCTCTTTTCGCCTCCCAGATCACGGTAGCATTTTTCAAGCGGAAATCATGGCGATTAACGAAGCCATGTCCTGGATAAAATGTTATGTACTATCTGTTAGGGATATTAGCATTTTCACTGACATTCAAGCGGCAATCAAGTCCCTGGAATCGTGGTCCTTTAGGCGCCAGCCCGAAGGGATATCTCAAGGAACTACAGGGCGGACGCACACGGGCGGATGCATACTTCTATAATTCTCCACGAACTGTGTAAAGTGGTAGTTGTAGTCCTCGCGTGCTCTATTTGTCCAGACATCAATGGTGGTGATCAGGTTGTGGGTCCATCTGCGTTTTGCCGTGTTATCTCATCTGGTTTGCCACAGTGCTGCAGATGTTACCCTTTTTCCCGTTTTATCCTTATGGTAACGCTGGGTTTTTGCCGATGCGTTCGCTTAAGGTAAACCCTCTGTCCAACAGTCTTTTAGCTTCGGTCTTGAGGTCAGCTAGTTCTAGGCGACTTCTTCATCCGTGGCAGACTCTGTCTTGCAATATCATTAGCAAAGCCGTTTACCCTAACTCCTTGTAACAGCGTTAGTCGCTGGACTCCATTATGCATTATGTTCCACAGGAGAGGTCCAGGGCGTAACTCCTATAGTATTCCAGAAGTTACTCCCAAGATACTGGAAATCCTCTACTTTCTCTACCGGTTGTCCAGCAATGCATATTTGAGCCGATGAGTTTGTTCCGAGGCTGATAATTTTAGTTTTTGGCGTATTAATTTTCAACCCGACGCGACGACGCCTGCCTCCCTCTCCACATCTGCTGTCATTTGGCGGAGGTCCATAATTCTGTGGGAGAGTAAGCATACATCGTCAGCGTAGTCAAGATGTTTCAGTTGAAATGTAAAAGTCCATCGAATTCCTCCGTTTCCCATCGACAAAGCTGCACGTAGTACATCGCTAATCACCAATAGCAATAATATTGGTGAAAGGATACAGCCTTGTCTTACCCCACTTTGGATCTCAAATTCCTCAGACAACCTTCCTCTGTGCAGAACGTGACATTGGGAGCCTTCATACGTAGCTTTGATAATGGCAATTAGTTTATCGGGAATGCCTCTGCGTAAGGCACGCCAAATAAACTCCCTGTTGACACTATCGAACGCCTTCTCAAAATCGATGAACAGCAGGTGGAGTGGCGATCGATATTCAACGCACTGTTCGATGATAATCCACAGGGTGTTGATGTGGTCGACACAGGAGGACCCAGAGCGGAAACCTGCTTGTTCGGCATCGAGTGTGTCTTCGAGATGTTGTTTGATTCGCTCCAGTATGATTTTAGCTATTATCTTAGCTACAGCAGGCAGCACGCAGATACCCCTCCAGTTTCCGCACTCCATTAAATTTCCTTTCTTAGGAAACTTGACGATCATTCCCTTTTTCCACTCGTCAGGAAATCTGTCAGCTTCCCAAGCTCTCTCTATAAGTAGAAGCAGAAGCTCAGCCGATGTTGTTGGCGCTGCTCGTAAGAGCTCTGCTGGAATACCGTCAAGTCCTACCGCCTTGTTGGTTTTGAGTGCCTTGATCGCGGTAGTGATATCATCTTTACTGCGAGTGACGATGCGTATTCGGGAACTTCTCACCTCGGGCATCTCAGTTTAATTTGGGGGCATATCGCTAGCAAATACGCGGTTCAAAACCATAGCAAAATGATCTTTTCATCTCTTGAGCTGGTCCTCATCCGAAATTAGCAAGAAGCCATCTAAGCTTTTCACTGGGTGTTGGCTAGAGCTTCGACCACCTGTCAGCTCTTTGGTGATTCTGTAGATGGTCCTGCTGTCGCACCTCCGTGCAGCTTCTTCTGCTTCTGTGGCCAGCGCGTTGATGTAGTTGTGCCTGTCACGTCGCATGCTACGCTGAACTTCTCTCATCTTCATGCGATATAGGGACTCTAGCTCGCTTCTCCCTGCTGCTCGGGTAGCTGCAACGCGAGCTTTCAACTGTTTTCGTTCATCAATCCGTCTCCAGGTATCCTCGGAAAGCCACGCCCTATGTCTTCCCTGCGATCGACCGACAATTCTTTCAGCACCAGATGTAAAAATAATTTTCACAGCACACCGATGATCTTGGATGATGTGCTGCTGATTGCTTCCACACCTTGCGAAAGGTGCTCCCTTAATTGTTGGCACACTGAGGGATCACTAAGTCTATCGATGTTGAACCTGGGCATTCTTGTGTTGTCGTGGGATCTGCGAACTGCAGCAATGCGTAGTTGGATAGTAGCTATATTCAGGGTTATCGTGAATAAATTTTTTTCTGAATTTTTTTTTTTGCCTGAAAGGCAAGCCCTGGGTATGCCCCTCGCTACATGTAAGTAACTACTAAAGCTGAACGCTATTAGCACGACCAACCTCAGATGGGGAAACGGCTCAACGTGTCACATTTCGAGACAGATCTGGCCTAAGCTGGATCAAAAACGTAGTGCCGATCTGATCAAGTTAAAGCGTACATAAATCAGCTGCGTTGTCGGTGTTCTCACTGGGCACTGTCTTATAGGCCAACACGCCAAAAGACTTGGTCTCTTCTCCAACGACTTCTGCAGAAGCTGTAGGGACGAGGAGGAGGAGGAAACCATCCTTCACCTCCTATGCACATGTCCAGCCCTGTTGCATAAAAGAATGCTCCATCTAGGGTCCCCCGAGGGAAATTTTATTCCCGATAACCCTGAATAAAGTGGGGATCACGTACTATCCCCACATCTGCCCCTCGTCTGTTTCGGACGTCCAGGAGACTGCTTCTAAAGCGGCGGCTGATAGCAAAATGGTCAATTTGGTTGGAGGTTGCTTGCCTGTCATTGGAAACCCAGCTGACTTTGTGGCAGGTCTTGTGCTCAAACATGGTGCCACCTATCACAAGGCGGTTGGCATTGCAGAAATCCACAAACCTTTCGCCGTTGTCATTGCGGTTGCCTAGTCCATGCTTCCCGATTACATGCTTGAGCCCTTCGTTGTCGCTGCCTACCTTGGCATTCAAATCCCCCATCACTATGACAATGTCTCCATTTGGTGTTGTGTTGAAGACGGCGCTTAAGAGATTGTAGAAGCTCTCCTTTTCGTCCTCAGACGAACTATTCGTTGGGGCGTAACACTGTATGATGGTGACGCGTCGTACTCTAGTCCGGAATCTGGCCGTCAAAATCCTATCACCATGAGGCTGCCAGGAAATCAGGCCCTTGCGTGCTGTTGTTGTTAGCAGTAGTCCGACTCCATATTCCCGCGGACTTCCGGATGGTCTTCCAGAATAGAGTAGTACAGTATTACGCGTTGGCTACTGGTACTCGCCCGCTTGTAACCATCTTATTTCACTTATGTACCTCCAAAATATCCAGTTGATATCGCATGAATTCTTTTTCCAATTGAAGGAATCTGGCATTGTAAGGACCTTTGCTTCCCGAGTCGAGGATCGTCTTTACATTCCAGAAACCTATCTTTGTCCGGGTACAATAGCCAAAAGTCGTCAACATGTGATCAGTCCTTATCCGAGACATAGTATCGGTTTCTGTAGCGAGCTGGTTTCAGTAACGCAGGTTGCTTGGAGAGCTTCTACAATCTCTTAAGCGCCGTCTTCAACACAACACCAAATGGAGACATTGTCATAGTGATGGGGGATTTGAATGCCAAGGTAGGCAGCGACAACGAAGGGCTCAAGCATGTAATCGGGAAGCATGGACTAGGCAACCGCAATGACAACGGCGAAAGGTTTGTGGATTTCTGCAATGCCAACCGCCTTGTGATAGGTGGCACCATGTTTGAGCACAAGACCTGCCACAAAGTCAGCTGGGTTTCCAATGACAGGCAAGCAACCTCCAACCAAATTGACCATTTTGCTATCAGCCGCCGCTTTAGAAGCAGTCTCCTGGACGTCCGAAACAGACGAGGGGCAGATGTGGGGATAGTACGTGATCACCATCTTATGATAGCTACTCTCCAACTACGCACTGCTGCAGTTCGAAGATCCCACGACAACACAAGAATGCCCAGGTTCAACATCGATAGACTTAGTGATCCCTCAGTGCGCCAACACATCATCCAAGATCATCGGTGTGCTGTGAAAATTATTTTTACATCTGGTGCTGAAAGAATTGTCGGTCGATCGCAGGGAAGACATAGGGCGTGGCTTTCCGAGGATACCTGGAGACGGATTGATGAACGAAAACAGTTGAAAGCTCGCGTTGCAGCTACCCGAGCAGCAGGGAGAAGCGAGCTAGAGTCCCTATATCGCATGAAGATGAGAGAAGTTCAGCGTAGCGTACGACGTGACAAGCGCAACTACATCAACGCGCTGGCTACAGAAGCAGAAGAAGCTGCACGGAGGTGCGACAGCAGGACTGTCTACAGAATCACGAAAGAGCTGACAGGTGGTCGCAGCTCCAGCCAATACCTAGTGAAAAGCCTAGACGGCTCCTTGCTCATTTCGGATGAGGACCAGCTCAAGAGATGGAAAGAGCATTTTGCTACGGTTTTGAACCGTGTATTCGCTAGCGATATGCTCCCAAATCAGACTGAGATGCCCGAGGTGAGAAGTTCCCGAATACGCACCACGACTCCCAGTAAAGATGAGATCATTACCGCGATCAAGGCACTCAAAACCAACAAGGCGGTAGGACTTGACGGTATTCCAGCAGAGCTCTTACGAGCAACGCCAACAACATCGGCTGAGCTTCTGCTTCCACTTATAGATAGAGCTTGGGAAGCTGAGAGCTTTCCTAACGAGTGGAAAAAGGGAATGATCGTCAAGCTTCCTAAGAAAGGAAATTTAATGGAGTGCGGAAACTGGAGGGGTATCTGCGTGCTGCCTGCTGTAGCTAAGATAATAGCTAAAATCATCCTTGAGCGAATCAAACAACATCTCGAAGACACACTCGATGCCGAACAAGCAGGTTTCCGCTCTGGATCCTCCTGTGCCGACCACATCAACACCCTGCGGATTATCGTCGAACAGTGTGTTGAATATCGATCGCCACTGCACCTGCTGTTCATCGATTTTGAGAAGGCGTTCGATAGTGTCAACAGGGAGTTTATTTGGCGTGCCTTACGCAGGAGAGGCATTCCCGATAAACTAATTGCTATTATCAAAGCTACATATGAAGGCTCCAAATGTCACGTTCTGCACAGGGGAAGGTTGTCTGAGGAATTTGAGATCCAAAGTGGGGTAAGACAAGGCTGTATCCTTTCACCAATATTATTCCTATTGGTGATTAGCGATGTGCTTCGTGCAGCTTTGTCGACAGGAAACGGAGGAATTGGATGGACATCTCAACTAAAACATCTTGACTACGCTGACGATGTATGCTTACTCTCCCACAGAATTATGGACCTCCACCAAATGACAGCAGATGTGGAGAAGGAGGCAGGAGTCATCGCGTCGGGTTGAAAATTAATACGGCAAAAACTAAAGTTATCAGCCTTGGAACAAACTCATCGGCTCAAATATGCATTGCTGGGCAACCGGTAGAGAAAGTAGAGGATTTCCAGTATCTTGGGAGTATTGTCTCGAGCGATGGTGGAACCCAACTGGATATAGTCAACAGGATCGCCAAAGCTAAGTCCGCGTTCGGGATGTTGTCCAAAATATGGCGAAGCAATGCAATCAATTTGAACACCAAGACTGTTCCGCTCCAATGTTGAATCCGTGCTGTTATATGGATGCAGTACGTGGAGAGTGACCACTGTTATCACCAGGAAGGTGCAAACGTTTGTTACTAGGTGCCTACGCAATATCTTAAGGATTTTCTGGCCCAATCGTATCTCTAACGAACACCTGTACGAGAGAACGGGTCAGGAACCAATAGGCACAACCATCCAACGACGGAAGTGGCAGTGGATTGGTCACACGTTCCGAAAGGGTGACAGCTCCATAGCGAACCATGCTATGCAATGGAACCCTCTAACTCAGGATGGCAGAAGACCTGGCGGTCCGCGGAAAACATGGCGCAGAACAGTCGAGAAGGAGGCACGGCAGTTAGGGAAAAGTTGGGGAGAACTCAGACACATTGCCAGAAACCGTACACGATGGCGCGTAGGCGTAGTAGAGGCCCTAGGACCCACAAGGGGATACAGGACATAAGTAAGATAAAGATCGTGTGCTCTACGGTGTCATGTGGGGAGTTATCGTACTGGCAACCTGGGCTTCCCATTTTCCCCATCTTATGCAGGTTCGCGTTGAAATATCCGTGCCCTGTAAGAAACTGAGTTAGCTTCGCTCCCACCATTCAGCAACGTTGTTGATTAATCTTGATGTCCATCTACTTCTGGTTTCGGAATTCCAACGTTCTTGCCAGCGTTCTTTAGTGAGCTCTTTAGCGTATGCTTTGGCTGCATCTTTTCCAAGTTTAGGTTTCTTTTGGTGGATATGCATTCTTTCCGCTGCTAAGAGATCGATGGAAGTCACTCCTGCGATTACGAGGACTGCAGGCTCTGACACCGTGCGATATGAGCTTGCTACCCGTAGTGCTGCTCTTCTCTGTATTGCCATTGCCATTCGCTTCCGATACTTTTCTTGTCTGATCACATTGGCCCAGATTTCATTGCCTTATAAGAGTGTGATCGACATCAGAAGTTTTCGCTTACTTGCCGTGGGGCCTCCAACGTTCGCCTTTAATTTGCTCAACGATGTGGTCACCTTTTCGCCTTTCTCTGCCGCGGCCTTAATGTGCTGCCAGAAGGTGAGTTTTGTGTCCAGTCTCAGTCCCAGGTACTTTACTGCGTCCTTTGTTGTCATTATTTCCGAGTTCACTTGGAACTCAGAAATAGCAGGTATTCGTCATCGTGTTAGCATGACTAGTTTTGGGAAACACGCCTTCTATGATATAGCCACAGTAGAAGTGGAAGTAGTGATAGCGATAAAATTATTTTAAATGTCAGACGAAAAGTATACCATCCGCGTATAAACTAAAATATTTCCCAATGTTTTGATTTGAATGAGCGTTTTTCTTTCAGCCACTGGAAAGCGGAAGAAATAATTTTTGTTTGTTGGGAACAAATTTGTCACACAACTGAAAAAAAAAGTGGATTATCCCAAAGGCATCCCCAAGGTTGCGAGAAGCTAGGCCCATGCACTTAAAGAGCTGTTGCGCCAATTTTTTTTCTTTATCCCCAAGGCAGCAATTACTGTTTTACACGGGATTGGTAATAGTGGACAGTAATACGGAACTGCAACTATGCATAGAATATCTAAATCGAGCTTACGCAGATGTGTTTGACGTTATTGTAGACTCACTGTTTGAAAATATCGTACAAAACCAATCTTTTAAGCATTTTTAAGTTTTTGTTAAAAAGAGAAATAATATAATATTTAAAAAATAAAAACATTAAAACAATAAAGGACTATCTGAAACACCCGGGCAAACTTGTTTGATATTACGATACGTACTAACATAAGTACATATATCCTTAACATTGCTCCCCATTTTAAATGTTGCCACATAATATCTTCAAGGTATCTCTAGTATACGTACTTTCTATTTCTATTTCTATTTCTATTTTTATTTGATTCTATTTTGATTCATAGCCAACGTGTTTTCAAACCGATTTTCTACACATTTGTGAAAAACGAATGTAGATTACAAGTCGCACAAACACCCAGTGCAACGCTAATTTTTACGATTTGTAATTATCAAGTTTTTTTTTTTGCAATGCGCTTGCCATTCCTATTACAAATTTGTGAAGTACACATTTGTAATTTGTGAAACAAAAACTCAAATTACAAATTTGTAATTGGGATTTACAAGTACAAGTTAGTGTTTGTAATTTGTAGTTGGTGAAATAGGCCCCTGATCTAGAATCAAGACCCTAGACAACCCGCACTTGCAATTTTAGCCTACACGTATCAGGGTATAGTTGTCCGGGGACCACCACTAGGAGGTAAAGCAAGCACTTCATCACGAACTTGATTGTTGCGCTACTGGCCCAAGCCAAGTTTTGAGCAGTCACTAGTTTCCCGATCAATCGCAATGCAGGTCCCCAAAATCTATTTAAATCTCCTCCAACAAAAACAGAAACTCTCCATTTGGGATGTTCTTTAGTGGATTGTGAAAATCTAGCCAGAATCGATCCATCTCTATTCAAGTTGTCATAGGTTAGGGGGTTAGTCGATGAAAAAAGTGATATCCTCCTGTGGTATTGCCATCATCGCAGTCTCACGGGTTGCTATTGTCACTGCTAGGACTACTGCCTGCACCTACACCTATTCCGATTTTGAATCCATCGGTATAGTTAGTTTTTTTTTGTTTCAAACGACGCTTTTACGTCGGAACCTAAAAGAGATAGAAGGATATAGGATGAACCTTTAATTTGTGATTTCAAACAACGCCTCAGCGTTGGACTTGTCGGAAAAGAACGAACCTGGGAGGATCCCACTTATCTTTAAAATTACCAATTACGCGCAACCTAAGCTACCCTGGTGGAACTTTGCGCAGATTTAGGGGATTAGAGCGAGACGATGACGTGCTACCCCGTACAAAAGATCATGGGTTAGGGTGGACTCTCGGCCATTGTTGGTGCTGGTCGTCTGATGTTTGGCCTGGTGTCCGTAGCTCGGGGGCTTTAGTAACATCATCTTCGTTGGTTTAGCGAATCTTGCGTTCGGTGTCGATTGTGCCAGGTGTTGTGTTGAATGTTCGGTGCACGGTGTTTGCCTAGGGACAGACGGGCACGAGAAAGACGCACACGATGGTCGGCACCGAGTGCGCCGAGCTTAAGCCATCTTAGGAGAATGACTCTGAGATTGGTATCATCCCCCGTGCGCTGAGTCATCTGTTCGATAAGCTGCGCTTAATGGAGCCGGAGTTTTCCATGCGAATTTCCTACTTGGAGCTGTACAACGAGCAACTCCTGGACCTGCTCGCCTCTGAGGACTCAGCGGAGATTGGCATCTTCGGCGATAGCACCAAGAAGGGATCGGTGATCATCCAAGGTCTTGAGGAGATCCCAGTTCACAGCAAGGACGACGTATACAAGTGGTTGGAGAAGGGTAAGAAGCGCCGGAAAACCGCTACGGTGCCCAGTCATCGCGGTCTCACACGGTCTTCTCAATTCTGGTATATATCAAGAGGAACGGTGTCGACGGCGAGGAGATGCTCAAGATTGGCAAACTCAACTTGGTCGACTTAGCCGGCAGCGAGAACGTCTCTAGGGCGGGCTTCGACAAGGGCATCCGTACAAGAGAGACGGTCAACATTAACAAGTCGCTGATGACGTTGGGTCGAGTGATAACGGCTCTGGTCGAACACGCTCCACACATTCCATACCGAGAGTCAAAGCTAACTCGCTTGTTGCAGGAGTCGCTGGGAGATTGTACAAAGACCTTGATCATTGTCACAATATCCCCAGACCGCAGGGACCTCGAAGAGACCCTAAGCACCTTGGAGTACGCCCATCGTGCCAAGAACATCCAGAACCGTCCCGAAGTGAATCAAAAGCTCGCCAAGAAAACAGTACTCAAGAATTGCACCGAGGAAATTGACAAGTTGAAGAGAAACGTTATTCCGGAGCGAAATAAGAACAGAATCTACTTGAGCGAGAAGACGTTCAACGATATGCAATACAAGTTGGACACGCAAAACCGGTAGTTGAATGAGAAAATGCTGCTGCGTAAGGCATTGAAAGACGATTTGGCCAGCAAGAAGAAGATCTGCAACGAGATGAGGTTAAACCTGGCGGAGAAGACTGAAGAGTTGATCAAGAGTGAGTGTGACTAATCGAAGACTCGTGGCGAACTGCGCGAATGGCGCGTTAGGTGTTCTACTGCTTTTCCGTATTTCCCTGCTCGGGTAGGCGCATAAAAATCGTCCCGTTAAGTTTAAGTTAAGCGCAAGTAATCGGTATTAGATGCATGGGCTGGATAAAGATCTCTGCAGGGTTGTAGTATGACCCATTGCAATTGGTCTCCAGCTATCTGTCTGGCTTAGTCTTAAGTTGCCATAGTATCTCTTTAGAAGTAAAGATAAATATTTAATTCCCAACTAATTGGATAGACGAAGAGAAGCACAGGCATCACACTACCCAGAGATCTTTCGTTGACAGAAAGAATAAAAAGAAAACGTCTACAAGCACTCAAAAGGGAAATCACATCCAAAAACATAAAAATGCATGTACAAATAAAAGGCCAAAGACTTTATGTGGGAACTAAAATAATTTATTTTGATGTAAACAATAATCTCATGTGTGACGGCGAATGTGCATTGACATTTATCCAGCAGCTGACAGATGGCAACCAATGGAGAACTTCAATGGGTGCATCCAACGCGCTCATGGGTGGAGATATGGGGAAACCAATCACAGGCTCTCAAACTGTTGGGGGGAATTTAAAAAAGCGTTTTTAATTGTAAAACCGTCTGCCAAAATAATATTAATCAATTAAATTTAGCTACATATAAAATACTTTCATATACTATATCAGGTTTAGGGAATAAGTCTTTATTTAATGATTTTTATAATTTTATTTATGAATACGATATTATATTTTTATTTGAGACCTTTGTAACTGCAAGTAACTTCGGCTTCTTTGAAAACAAATTTTCGAAATATAATTTTAAGTGGATACCAGCGAGCAGAGTACATGATAGAGGAAGAGCAAGTGGAGGCTGTCTTTTTGGATTCAAGAAAAAACTGGAAGGTGTCATCTGCAATTTTCAAACTGTGGGTGAGAATATAATTTTGAATCTGGAGTTCGATGACAAATTATTTCGAATCGTGCCAGCCTATATCAACGGCAACCATTGGGAACTGAATTTCCGAAACTTGGAAGAGATCATGCTATGCCATTTTACCTCGAACATTGCAATTATAGGAGATATTAATGCTAGAATTGGAGAAGATGCAGGACTCGAGAATTCCTTAGCCGGCGTATCCAGCTAGGGGCAGAAAGCTCCTGGAAATGTGTAACACATTTGGACTTCGAATTTTGAATGGAACAAGCGAAATGGACGCATGCGGCGAATTCACATTTGTGGGGCAGCAAGGAACCTCAGTCATAAACTTGGGACTCATAGGAGGAGACTGGCGCAGCTATGTGTTTGATTTCGAAGTGGGGCAAGTTCCGTACTCAGATCATCAGCCGATAATAATAACTTTCGGAATTAATGTACAGGAGGATAACATCCTCTTGAAAGAAATGGCTCTCTTGCCTAAATTAAAATGGAGGCAAAAGAGAAAGATTATATATAATCAGAACCTTGATCGACTTTTGGAAGAAAGGCAGCCTATGGATGTCGGTCAACTGGGAGATGTCATCAAGGCGGCATACCAGACAAGCATACATAACATAGGAAGTAGACCAGCTAACGGCAAACCATGGTTCGACGAGGAATGCAAAAGGGCAAGAAAATACTCATTCGTTTGGCTGAAAATGTTTCGAAACTCTAGCGAGGATTTTTTCCGGAGATTTTATGTAGAAGCAAATTCAAAGTATAAGGAGCTATGCAAAAGAAAAAAGAAACTGCACTATGAGGCGGAAGCCAAAAAGCTCTCCGAGTGTAAAAATTCAGCTGATTTTTGGAGATGCGCTGCGAAGCTTAATGGGAAAAAGTTCATCATCAGTGAAACTTTAGGGACCGATACTCTATTTCAGCACTTTAGGCAACTTTTGAATCCAATAACTGATCCATGCAGATTCCACTTTGCTCAACCGGCCTTCGACAGCGACGAATTGGATGCACCAATTACGGTAGCGGAAATAGATGTTGCATATAAGAGTCTGAAAGATGGCAAAGCACCGGGATCGGATTGAATTCCTACGGAGTTCTATAAATATGGAACACCTGAGCTGACTAAGACACTGGAAGGCTTATTTAATAACGTTTTGGAGCATGGTGTGGTGCCGCAACAGTTCAAAGAAGCATTGATTTTCCCCATTTTTAAGAAAGGTTGTAGGTCCCAGCCTTACAATTATAGGGACATATCATTTTTGAATGCATCTTATAAGATATTTACAACCGTACTCCAAAAAAGATTAACCTCATGGATAAATACTAATGGTCTTCTTAAAGAATTCCAAGCTGGCTTCAGGGCAGGATATTCCACCGTCGATCACATTTTCGTACTCAAAAGCATTGCGGAAGCCTATATAGCGCAACGTAAAAAGTTATATGTATTCTTTGTGGACTTTAGAGCAGCGTTTGATTCGATAAACAGAGGTTCCTTAATGTATAAACTCTTTGCCAAAGAGAAATGCAGAGAATACTTCGCTCAATATTTCCACCAATGTTCTATCTCTCAACCTAACCCGCCACGTTATAAAAGAGAACATTATGAGAATGAAGGGAAAGAAGAAACAAAAAATAACAACAAAACTGCTAGGCGAATATGAGGATGGCTCTCAAATCTACATCAACGACAGCTTAACCTCTCACGTGAGAGCTCTATTTAACGCTACAAAACAAATTAAAATAGAAAATAAATTTAAATATATATGGGTGAGAAATAGTATAGTATTTTTACGTAAGAATGAGGGAGATGTTGCTATCAAAGTTAGATGCTTTGAAGACCTTAATAAATTATAAATTAAATTAAAAAGTTATTGTAAAACAAAAAGATGAATAAAAACATAAAAAAAAATAATAACCCATCTTACGTAAAAAATTATGCTGATTCCACCACTTCTACACTACTCATTCATCAAAATATACGTAGTATGAGAGCAAATTTTAATTCTTTTTTAGCCCATTTAAATGCTCACAATCTCACTACAGATTTTGTTGTTTTAACTGAAATATGGTTGTACGACTATGAACTATCCAACTATAATATTCCCGGTTATGAACCCTACTCCAACTGCAATAACTCGTATAGCTCAGGTGGTGTCGTAGGAATATATTAAAAAAGATTACGAATGCAAAGTAATTAAAATTAGTCTTATTAGTGCCGACATTTTAAAAATTAGTTGCTATATCTGTGGGGAAAAATTTACCATACTGTGTGTTTATCGTCTCCATGAAAACAACTTGAATAAGAATGTTTTTATTGAACAATTGAACCTTATTCTTAAAGATATAAAGACAGCAAACTTATTGATTGTAGGAGATATAAATATAGATATCTTGAAAAGTAATGCATATTCCGATAATTACTTAGTATTAATGTCATCTTTTGGCTTGGAATCTCTTATCATGGAGCCAACTCGTATCACTGATAAAGCGCAGACGTGTATCGATCATATTTTTGTAAGAGTAACCTCTCATTTTAGGCATAAATTATCTGGTGATGTATTAGATTATAAAATTACTGATCACTGCATGACTAACTTAAATATAGAAAGCATTCAATTAGATAATTTTGATAAATATGTACCTTTTAGGGAAGCTACTAAAATTGATCATAACAAGCTAGTGGATTGTTTGCTTTTTGAATTCTGGGAGCCTCAAAGGCTTACGATATTTTCATCAGTATTCTTAAAACTCATATTGACGATTGCACAGGTTCTGTTAAACAAAAAAAATTCAAAATTAAAACGCCTAAGGCCGTGGATAAATAGAGAATTACTAATTAAAATAGCTAAAAAAACTCAATTAGAAAAAAATGCAAACGGCCATCCCTGCAATCAAAAATTAAAAAAGTATTACCTACAAATAAATGATGAGGTCAAGAAATACGTCAAACTTAGTCGTGATAAGTATTATACTGATAAGTTTCAGAATTGTAAAGACAGTGTAAAAGAAGAATGGAGAGTTGTGAATAATATCCTTAACAATCAAAAGGATAAAGACAAAGTCCTTAAAATTGAAGTGGAAGCTGCGATAAATACTAACCCAACGGACATTGCCAACAATTTTAATAAATTCTTTGTGTGTATCGCTGCTAAACCGAAACCCTGTCCTCCACAATACAATTGTAGTTGCAATATATATGCAGATGTAGTTGAAGACAGATCTGTAAGCAATAGTTTTGTTTTCAAACCTTTTACTCCATTTCAAATTCACAAATGTATAATGTCTCTTGACAAAAAATATTCCAGTACTTCTGATAAAATAACTAACTGTCTTTTAAAACGTATTTCACTGTATATTGTTGATGTATTGTGTCATTTATTTAATTTAAGTGTTAATTGTGGTATTTTTCCGTCATCGTTAAAAAGTGCTGAAGTTATTCCTGTCTTCAAAAAAGGAAATCGAATTTCAATGACCCAATATAGACCTATCTCTATACTCCCAACGTTCTGCAAACTATTTGAGAAACTAATCAAAGTACGTGTAGTATCATTTTTGAACAAAACTAATTTCTTTAGTGATCAACAATTCGGCTTTCGTGAGGGTAGATCTACTGAAGATGCCATTCTCAAATTATGTAGTGAAATCTATGATAGCTTCAATAATAATAACACCAGTCTTGTTCTCTTCATTGATATGACAAAAGCTTTCGATATGGTCAATCATGATATACTGCTAAATAAATTATACAAATCTGGAATGAGAGCCGCAATACACAATTGGTTTTCATCTTACTTGACAGATAGAAGTCAACGAGTAAAACTTGACGGAATCTACAGCAATGAGTTAAAAACGACTATTGGTGTACCTCAAGGATCAGTTCTTGGGCCAATATTGTTTTTAATTTATATCAACTCGTTATTCTATCAAAACTTCAATGGTCGAATTACTGCTTTTGCTGATGATATGGCATTTACATATGCAAACAACAGTCTATTTGATTCAGTGGCAAAATTGCATATGGATCTTCATATATTGCGACAGTGGTTCGCTAAGCATGAGCTACTTATAATCGAAAAAACAAAGCTAATGATATGTACTTTGAAAGGTCGCTGTCCACTTGATTGTAATGTTATGTTTCACTCCACTTCTTGTACGAAATCGTCCATATGTGTTCATGCGTGTGACAAAAAAAACTTTTGCGAAGATTCAGAGTGCAATTCCAATTGTTTCAAAATAGAAGGTGTTGAGAGATACAAGTATCTAGGGGTAATGATAGATAAAAATTTAACTTGGAAAGCACACGTAGAAGATTTAAAAAATTATATGTTATGTGTTACTCGTAAAATGTATCTTTTAAAACCACATTGTTCAAAGAAAATTGTACTAATGATTTACTATGGACTTGCACACTCTAAGTTACAATATGGTATTGTAAGTTGGGGTGGAACCTACAATACCACGATCGAAATATTAAATATTGCCCAAAAACATCTTATGAGGATTATACTTAAAGTAAATAGATTAGCCAACAGTTGGCCACTATTTCTTAGCCTACGTGTTCTACCAATAAGACATCTGTATATCTATAAAGTTCTCAAAGTTTTTTTCATGCGAAGTGGTTACAGTGCTACTCTCAGAAGCTCAAATACACACGGACTAAGAATTAATAGTATGGCTTTAGTAAACATCCCTTTAGCTAATAAAACACATTTCTGGAAATTTTATACTACGGCAGCACCAAGGCTTTTTAACAAACTGCCTATTGAATTACGATTAATAACTCAACCCAATATGTTCTTAAGCGAAGTAAAAAAAATTATTTTTAGTATGGATAGTTCTGCAGTCAAAATTTTTTTAAACAATTCTCTGTGATTTGTAAATTATGTTTGTAATGTACTTAATGTAGTCTATTTTCATCATTATTTTTGTTATATCTGAAATTTTCTTTTAATGTTATTGTTGAATTTACCCCACATAAAACACGAAATATAATATATTGTAATAATTCAATTGAAGGATCATTCGCCTCTAGTCACTTAAGTACTATAGAATGATGCCTATTTATTCGTTTGAAATTGTTAGTAATTTCCGTGCATGTAACTTTAAATGTATATTGTCAACAAATTTTTGTAAATTATTTATACTAACATTTGAAAAACCGAATAAAAATAATAATAAAAAAAAAAAAAAAAAAAATGTCTAAAAAGTTTGGGAGGGTAATACAAAACATTTATGAAGAGACGCTGTCAGCTGTATGGAATGGAGAAAATGCGTCAAACTGGTTTAAAGCGAGCACAGGAGTTAGGCAAGGACGCACTTTAAGCCCATTGCTATTCGCACTATTCATAGATGACATCATCGAATCGCTACCTGGAGGTGTTGAGTTTGCAGGGATACTGATAAAGGCGCTCCTTTTTGCAGACGACATAGTGTTGATGGCGAATTTCCCGGAGACATTGCAGCGCATGATTAACCGTTTGTATGAGTACTGTAAAATGTGAAGCCTAATTATAAACCTGGAAAAATCAAAGGCGATGATCTTTAAAAAAAGTGGGGGAAGGATGTGTAGCAACGAGAAATGGTTTTTGAACGGCGAACAGATTGAGACCGTCAAAAAGTATAACTACCTGGGTATGCTTTTCACGCAAAACTTAAGCATGGAAGAACACCTGAAATGCAAGCTACAAAAGCCATGATAAATAGAACTTGGAGAAAATGTTTTGCCAACAAATGCATAGTACATAGCAGTAAGTTTCGTGTTTTTGAAGCGGTTGCCGAGTCAACTATGTTGTATGCGGCCCAGGTATGGGGCGGAAGGCGGTTTGAGGAAGTGGAAAAGCTATTGAGGTTTTATATTAAAAGGATATTCCGTTTACCACCAAACACCCCAAACTATGCCATAATGCTAGAGACTGGACTTTCTCCACTGGCTATAAAGACGCTGAAACTGCAGGTGGACTATATTTTAAAGGTATTCAATATGCCTTTGGAAAGATTACCAAGAAAAGTTGCACTGGAAGCACTACGATGCAATAATGGTTGGTACAGAAATTGGAACGAACTAGCGCACGAGTGTGGAATAAGCTTGGATTTGGATGAAGCAAGCACGGAGTCATGGAAGCCAAAGCTATACCAGTTGTTAGCAGCAGTAGATGTTAACTTCAGACAACAATTTGAAAGAGAAGCATTAGAGTCACTGCATCGATCTATTTATAGGCAGTTGGATCATAATTTGGGAGACCGAAACTACTTTCACGATGGTAATAGCTGCGAAGAAATATCACTTATGCTAAAACTGCGAGCTGAACTACTTCCACTAAATTATCAACCGCATAGGGAAGATCTATCGGTCTTGTGTAATATATGTAACATGGCGGAGAGGGAGGATATATTTCATTTCGTGGGAAGATGTCCTACGCTCCAGGAAACTAGACGGCACTTGTTTGGAGTAGATGAAATTTCCCATGAAGAAATCATAAGTAAGCTCAACGAACCGCAAACGTCTCTTCTGGTAGCGTACTGTAAAATAGCCCTAGCCTATCGGCGAAGAATTATAACAGAAAGTTTCTAATTTTAAAGAATAACGCTTTTCGTTTATTAAATTGCAATCCATAAAGTAGTAATGGTTTTTTTAAAAAATTGTCAATCGGCAGGCGGCTTATTGCCATGCTTTTTTGATTTTTCGATGTTTGTAAAGAATTGTAATTAATTTGTGAATTAATAAAATCTAAATCTAAATCTAAATCCAAAAACGAAGAGAAGCTGTAAATTGTTCGTCCTTAATTATTTAGTCTACTTGTGATTTATTAGCTACTTTGGTACCAGACTTTTCAATAGAACTAATTAAAATCTCTCTCTCTTCTCTTTGCAGATTATATAAGGAGAAACATTTTAATTGTAAGTACATTTCACTTTGCAAACAAAATTTACTCAATTGTTGCTTTATTCCTCTCAAAACTAATCGGATATCGACGCCAAAGACAGCTATAGGGGGTTTGCAAAAAAAGAAAAAAAAAACATTTGAGTTACTGTCTGTCGCCAAATACACATTCAATGTTTATCGCTTCACCATCCTGGACACAACGACGATGAACTTCAAAATAATCCGATTTGTTTGGCGACATTGTGTCCAAATACTCTAAACTATTTTTCACACCCCCATCCCCCATCCAACTGGTGCAGATACAAACCGATGTTCAGCAATAATGTTCTGCCAAATACTTAAGTGTTCCGTTCAAAAATGTTTGATTTATTTGAGTGTTGTTGTTGGTGGAAAATATTTTCGACAATGTCATTGATTCATTCATCATTTTTGTCCATCTCCATTACAACTTTGGACGGGTAACGCAATAGGCGGCCGTTTGGTAAGGCAAAACCCCCAAAAAAAAGATACGAGATTGTTCTTATCTGAGTTTGAGATACTTAATTGTTATTGTTGGTTTTTTATTAGCAACCGGAGAAACTATATTCGGAGTCATTGAACCCTCAAAAGCGACCGTTTTTTTCGCTTCGCTATTTTTATTTTTTATTTTTTTCTGTTTACTTGACAAAACGTTTGCGCTTTACATGGGCAGTAGTAGTAGTTTTTTTTATGGCGGGAAACACACCGGCATGTGTGTGCTGTGCACTATTCTAATAAATTAATCCGGTGGCGTTATTGTTTTATAGTTTGGTTTTAAGTGGCTTTAACAACACGAGCAAGCGACACGCGAGGCAAGTGTTTAAAGTGTGTCAGTCAACCTATAATTTGGGTTACATCACTCGTGAGAGGAGGTCGTGCAAATTTTTCGTGAGCACCTATACATGGTATGTGGAGTGGTATATGTAGTATGTTGTTAGAGAGATTTATCGATGGATAGTATGTAAATTACAAGATTTGTGTTTTAATAATAAAAAAAACCTTAAATTGATCCATGCTCTGGAAGTAGATCTAGGCCTCTGACAACAGTCTAGCCTAAGCTGAACTAGGTCTGCTTATGTGATTGCCATATGGTTCCGTCAACCAAATCGGTCACATTGCGATCGACACAAGGTACTCTTCCAGTATTCTGGGTGTTCGGACTTTCGGAGGAGCCAACGTGGACTCGGATCACTAGCAAAGGTACGGATGCGGATATCCAGAACGGAGCGCAATCAACGAAATACTTTGAGGAAGTCTAACGTTGGACTGCTCCAATCGTAAGCGACCGCCAGGGTCTTTGTTGATCAAGTTTCTTTAAACCTCAATCTAAGTCCTATGCCGCCAGCAGCAACTGCGAAAGACCAGTGGCAGCGTTGCCAACAAGCCATCAGAGATGCCGCCTCTGATCTAATGGGTTTCACTCTGCCGCCATGACGAAACCCCTGGTTTGATAAGGAATGCCGGCAAGCACATGTAGCAAAACAAGAGGCGTTCAAGGCTGTGCTGCATAGAAGGACTGGAGCTGTTCGCGAGCTCTACGAGCGGAGAAGAAAAGAGGAACATCGACCTCTCAGGAAGAAGAAAAAGAAACATGAGAAGCGCTCGATCGAGGAGATTGAGAGACTTTATTGAAGGAATGGTGTTCAAAAATCTTACCCAATTTGCCAGATTATACAGAAGTCTGCAGGGACGAAAATGGTAATATAGAAGTAGAATCGCATTCGGTGCTGGGGATATGGAAGGAGCACTTCTGCAGACTGCTAAATGGCGACGGTGACCAATACTCCGCTGTCAGGCAGAATGAACCATTCAACATTGACAAGATTCTCCTCAACCCGATCAGAATGAAGTGGGGATAGCGATATCTAAACTTAAATCCAACAAAGCTGCTGCAGCCGCCGGCCTTGCCTCCGAACTTTACAATGCAGGAGGAGATGAGTTGGTAAGGAGCATGCAGACGAAAGTATGCCCGATGAATGGAACCTCAGCATCGTTTGCCGATCCTGAAGAAAGGAAACCCTTTAAACTATGCCAACTACAGAGTTATTTTTTTTTAAGAAGACCAATTAAACCCGCAGCAAAAGACACATTGCCAGAACTCAGACACATTGCCAGAAACCGTACACGATGGCGCCTAGGCGTAGTAGAGGCCCTAGGACCCACAATGGGATGCAGGACATAAGTAAGTAAGTAACTACAGAGTTATAAGCCTTCTCAACATCGCGTATAAAATCCTGTCTACCGTATTATACCAGAAATAGGTCCATTTCCACTTTTTCACTTCCACTTTTATCATCTTAGATGACACCCCCAAATTGCTGAGCTTGTAAAAGAGTACACTTCTGTCCACTGAATCAAATGCTGCTCTAAAATCCACAGAAGAGGAATACAGCATTCTCCCATTACCGTTTTGCAATATTAGACAAGGCAAAGATATTGTCTACTGTCGAGTACTTGGATCTAAATCCTGATTCCACCCACGAAGCAAGACGCTGACGAAGAATCCTTGTGAATAGTTTCAGCAAAGTACTTCAAGAAGAAATTCCCCTGTAGTCATTGGTGTCCTCCTTGTTGAACAGTTATTATTATTATTTGTATAGGGTTATTTTGCACTGCGACCTAGTGGTTTATTGTGCCCCCTGCTACTACGTTGGAGAGGTCTAGTCCGTTAGAGTTCCCCTCGCAATACAATTTTTTCGGAATGTCACACAATCTTACTTTCCCTTCGCGAGAACAGTTCGGCTTGGAGCTCTCTCTCCAAACCAGTTTCTTTTAGGAATCTGAGAATGAGAAGTGGATCCATGGTAGGCATATCCTCATCTGATATTTGGTACTTGCCCAAGTATTTCAATCTTTTGTGAGTCAGTGCCCCATAAGATTCTAGAAGGTGCTCCGGAGTCTCGCTTGACTCATTGCAGAATCTGCAAAGGCCTTCATTTTGTATACCTAGTTTCCGTAAGTGCTCCCTGAGTTTGCAGTGCCCCGGTAGGAAGCCTGTTAGGATTCGTAGGCTATTTTTGCTAAGGCAAATACAAGCTTCGAATCTTTTTCGGTTGTAATATCCCAATAGTTTCTTAACTTGGCTCAGGCCAGTGGTGTTGTTCCAGGTTCTTGCCCTGTCTTCTTTCTCAATTTTTCTGAATTCCTCACGTATGGTGTGTTCCCCCATTCCGCAGAATGGTTCAGGTCCAATGAAGGGTTCTGCAACCCTTGTCTTGTCAAAGCGTCTGCTGCTTCATTACCCTTTAGCCCGACATGACCGAGTATCCAGTAGAGCGTTACTTTGCTGTTTCTACCCAATTCATTAAGTTAGGCATTCCCACACAAGTTTCGACTGAATGACATAGGAGTCAACTGCTTTGATAGCTGCTTGACTATCTGACAGTATTGCTATGTTGCAGTTGCTGTATCTTCTTTCGAGATTGAGTTGGCTAGATCTATCTGTATCACATATTTCAGCTTGAAATATGCTGGTACTTTTGCCCATGGGTTCTGAGTGCTTCGTCCTTGGCCCAAACACGCCTGCCCATATTCCTTCCTCAGTTCTCGAACCGCCTGTATACCACTTTATCGTGTGGTTGTCCAATCCGTATATGGTGGATTCGTTGCTCCACTTTTTCTTGTTACTTAACTTTGTGCAGACATTTTTCCCAAAGTTAAATTTTCTGATATTATCGTCCCTAGGAACTGCCAGAAGAGAAATTTCTTGAGAAGTGCATCGTATTCCCTCGTACCAATGCATTTCTCCCTTCCAATGCATACTCTTGCCATGCTTAGGATCGTCCGCTTTATATTTTGCTCCACTACGAAATGGAGTTGTGTCAGCTTAGGAGTACTTCCATGGCTGCAGTTGGACATGTTCTCATTGCCCCAGTGATGCAGAGGCACTTTAGTGAGTGTCTCTCTCGATGTGACTAAACTAGTTGGCTTTGTCCATGCTATCGCTCCATAAGTAATCATTGGCCGCACAATGGCAATATACATCCATCTTAGAATGTTTGGACTAAATCGCCAAGACTGCCAGCCAGAACAGAAGCTGCGTCAAACTTTATGATACCAAGACCATTCTGTGTATCAGAAATTGGCTAAAGAAAAAGCGCATCATTACTGGAAGGTAGTAGACAAGCCAAGATCTTTCTTTCCCTCAAAAGAACGAAACAACTCCTACAATTTACTAGGAGTCAGATTCGAATAGCCGCAAGTTTCCTTACAGGCCACTGTCGAGTGAAAAAACATCTCATGGCTATGGGAATAGCACAAGACAGCATCTGCAGAATGTGCAACGAACACATCTTATGTCACTGTAACTGTCTAATCAGAACACGTCATCGTTACTTACTTACTTTGATGGCGCTACAGTCCGGGGTGGACCTGGGTCTCAACAACAAACCTCTCCAGCCAGCGCGGTTACGAGGCAGCTGCCTCCAATTGCGCACTCCAAGTTGGTTGAGGTCCGCCTCCACTTGTTTGTGCCACCTACCGCGAGGTCGTCCTCTACTGCGTCGTCCATCCGGGGTGAATTCAAAGACTTTCTTAGCGGGAACATTGGGCTCCATCCGCTTTAAATGACCCAGCCATCTTAGTCGCTGTATGTGAACTCTTCTGGCTAAGTCGATGTCCTTTTACAGGCCATATAGTTCGGCATTGTACCTTCTTCTCCACTCACCGTCTATGCAGAAGAACTTTTCTCTCGAAATAACCAAGGGCATCCTCATCCGGTTTTGTCAAAGCCCATGCCTCTGCGCCATACAGCAGGACTGTGATAATTAGTGTCTTATAAAGAGTTACCTTAGTAGTTCGAGATAGGGCTTTGCTACTCAATTGCCGTTTTAGCCCAAAGAAACAACGATTTGGCTTGTTGGCAACGCTGCCACTGGTCTTCCGCATTTACTGCTGGCGGCATAGGACTTACATAGATTAAGATTAAGAGAAACTCGATCGGCAAAGGTTCTGGCGGTCTGTTGCGATTGTAGCCGCCCGACGTCAAATTTCCTCACAGTATTTCGTTGATTTCGCTCCGTTCTGTATATCCGCATCCGTACCTTGGCTACAACTAGTGATCCGAGTCCACGTTGGATCCTCGGAAAGTCCGAACACCCAGAATACTGGAAGAGTGCCTTGTGTCGATCGCAATGTGACCGATTTGGTTGGCGATTTTTCGATCAAAGGAGAGCCATGTTCCTTTGTGAATATCGAGACGTGGGAACCGCGTACTAGCTACGACAAAGTTTCGCCCCGCTGCAAAGTCGATTAGGCTGAGTCCGTTGTCCGATGTGTTGTCGTGCAGGCTGTGTTTTCCGACCACGCTACTAAAGACGTCCTCTCTTCCTAGCTTTGCATTAAAATCACCTAGGATAATTTTAACGTCGTGGCTAGGGCATTGCTCATACGTCTTGTCTAAGAGCTGGTAGAAGTCATCCTTTGTCGCGTCGTCCTTCTCCTGGTGAGGGGCGTGAAGGCATATTAGGCTTATGTTGGCAAATTTAGCCTTGATACGTATAGTCATAAGGCGCTCGTTCACATGCCTGAAACTCAAGACTTCTTGCCTAAGTCTGTCTCCAATGACAAATCCGCACCCGAATAGACGCTGTCCTTTTTGTCTGTAGCAATCGCCGTAGTAGATGTCGCAGTTTTTCATAATCCTTTTGCCTGGCACATCCCATCGCACTTCTTGGATGGCGGTAATGTCTGCTTTGAGACACTCTAGGGCCTCCGCAAGTTGTGCGGCTGCACGTGGTTTGTAGAGGAACCTAACATTCCATGTGCAAACACGAAGATCGTTGTCGTTTTTACGTTTGCTTGGGTCGTCATCAGTAAAATCATCCGTATCCGAGGCTGTTGGTTGCTTCGTAACCGAAAGTTTTTTACGTGGTAGGGAAGTTAACCCGACGGCACAACCCCCAACCTGGAGGACCAGATCCTTTTTTTGCAATCCCTATGACGAGGGGCCAGATACACCGATGTCAGTAACCCACTTCGGGGATATGAGCGCTGCCGTTGGCCCATTAAGGGTTCATCCGCCACCATCTCTTTTTCAATACCCTGACGTAGTATTGAAAATCCTTACAGACCTCAGCTCCAAATATGTCGAAGTAGCTCCGGTAAGGTATCCGCTGGTCTGTAGATGTCACCGTTGATTCAATCAAGAGAATTCATCCGCCGCACGTCCTCCTTCTGAGGAGCTCTTGCTAGACTTCTGAGACGCATATTTCAGCCGATCAGGTCAACAAGAGATGCCTCGTCCGGTTAAACATAAGCGCGCTGAAGTTCACCCAGATGTGCTTACGCAGGTCTGAGTGTTCAGCTACGCATATATCGTCAGAGTTAGCATACGCGTCATCGTTATTTAGGTAAATTCTATCTTGAAACAGAAGACCTATCTGAAAGCTCACTCAAAAGCATAGTAGACTTCATCACCAAGTCGAGCATATTGAGTGAGCTTTAAGTTCAGAGGACCAATGTGGCCGCAGTGATAAAGTGACCTAATCCCACTTCTTCAACAATCTACAATCTTGCAACTTTGTCTGGTTCGAATGCCTCTGGCAATAGTCTAGTGACTTCTCTGTGAAGATTTAACTGGTACGTTCGGTTTCCACTATCTCTCCATTTATCGGTGGCAGGGACAAGGAGCTCATTTCGGTTGACCTGGTACCAGTATCTAAATGAACTACCAAAGGCATATTGTCTGAATAAATTTGAAGCTGAACATTTAGGTCCACCGCATAATTAAACCAATCGCCGTTGATCAAACACAGATCTATAGTAGAACTACCACTGCCTCTGATGGACGTGAATGAGCCCTCTCCATCGTTTTCACTACGACCATTTAGAAGGACAAGTCCAAACGAGTCACACATATCTTCTACCATCTGCCACTTTATCTGAAGCTCTCCGATCCAGCATGAATTTTGTGTTACGGATCTCTTGATCCTGCCCTGAATGCTGCACATCTCCTATCCTAGTGTTGCAATCCCCTATAATCAATACAATAGTGGCGTTTAATGCAAGCAGAACGCTATAAAGTTCCTTCAAATCTTCCATCCACTTAGAACCGATGGACCATTCATCAGTTCACTGACGTCTTCAGTTCCAGTATTTAACCTTAAATTACGCCCAAATAAGTTGACGACTCTCCAAGGCTGGGACACAATAATTCCTGCGACTGAAGACTCCGCCATTTTAAACAACAATTGTCGTAATTTTGAAAAAGTCTGGATACATCATATCGACATGCAAATCTTATGCAATCATTATTGTGCTCTCCCCAGTGAATGCAGAAAACTGATCTAAATCTATCCAAAGGGTAGAACCATGTAATTTGCAGCTCACGCAGCTACCAAAACTAAAGGGTGTGCTATACCAAATTATATCCCTCTTAAGAAGGATTTTCTTTCTACTCCTGCATTTGATTTCAAAAGATTCGATCTGACACAAATCTAATTACACTTATCCCAAAACGAATTTTACACCTTTTACTTTCGGAAAATAATGCAAAAGGAGGCCTAACCCATCAGTATCACCATCTGCTCGCCTATGCTGCTGCTCCTGCTGGCTATTTGTAGATATAATGAGTCTAGGATACGAACAAAAAATATATTTTTTTTTTCATCTGTTCCTTGAGTTATACACAAGGGGACGTTGATTGCACACCCTATTAGCCCAACTACTTAGGTTGGGCTCTGTGTGATTATACATATCGGCACATGTCAATAGCTTACTTTTGCGCATACTCTTGCCCAACACAGAAGAAAATTGTAATTTTTACGGAAGTAAATTATGTACTCTGTGGAGGACGACGACGACGCGCAACAATTGATATCCACATTCTCCTCGGTTATCTGATATTTTTTTTTTTCTGTACCTGAGAAGAGATGTCTTGTGACATCTGTTCCTTGGAAGGGATTGTTCCTTTCTTTCCTACAAGGAAGAATGTGTATCTTTTGATTTTGGGCAATCCTTGGGATTGCGGATAAAGAGACACATACTCATCATAAAGTGACATAATTCTTGGTTCATTGTAGCTAAGCGAATTTGAATCTATTGTGTAAGTATCTGAATTTTCGTTTTCACATGAGAATTCGTTGTAATGTACTGTGTCCAGTGGACTGTGAGAGTTTGGGTGTGTTATGTAACGAACTGAACCATCATTTGAAGGTTCTGCAAAAGTTAGTTGCCGTCTGTAGCTTGTAATACAATTGGATTCATACACGGAATGTACTCATGTAGAATGAGTCAAAAAACCGTTGAAAAACGGACAGAAGGAAGAAAAGAAAAGGGGAAACGCCCTCCATTGCTGCTTCTTGCCATCCCCTGTGACTACTTACTACTTGTACCGGGTGGAGATACTCCGAAAGACATGGTAAATTCAAGAGACGATTGTAGATCCAAAGCATGTTCTTTTGTGACGATGTTCTTTAGTTGTGATTGGCGTTTTCTGCAGACTGGCTTAAGCTTATATGTTATAAGATATCAATAGAACAGCTATATAGGTCTTTTTCAAAGTGCTCAGGCCAGCTCTCTCTCTCACCTTTTTTTTCTGTGGAGATAGGAAACGCTTGACTGGAGCACTAAGATGCAACGGGTGCATTCTACTACAGCAGAGCAAACCTCTAATTTACCCATAATATTGGAATTTTTGTAAGAAAGCCAAGCTAGCGCTTCAGTGATGAGCTTACAGTACCAGCACTCACCACATAAGTGCTGATTATCAGACCTGCCCGCTGATACGAGCAAAGGCAGGACACTCACAGAGAAAGTGTTCAGCAGTATCGTTGCCCTCTTCACAAGCATCGCAGGCTATAGTTCCACTTGAAAGCTGATATTTGGCGCAACAGCTCTTTAAAGTGCCAGGGCCTAGCTTCTCGCAACCACTCATGTTGTGTGCGTTATATTTTTCACACGAATGGAAGGGACCTACAGTTTAATGCCGAATCCGAACGGCATTTTGAGAAGATTTTTCGTAACAACAATACTCTCGGATGTTTGTCAGACGCTCGCGAGAGGTGGGACCGCGAAAAAACTTTTTGGTATTTTCTATAATTCGAACTTGGAACCTCATGCGTAGTGATCCGACACACTAACCACTTACGCCACGGCGCCCACAGGAAAGCGCCGGAGCGTTGGTGTCCATTCGCTCTACATGTACTAGCCATCTCAGACGTCCAATACGCAGTATTTTGACTAGGTCGATGTCGCTGTACAGCTCGTATAGTTCGTGATTGAATCTTCTCCTCCAAAACCCGTCAACGCAAACGGGACCGAAAATCTTGCGAAGAACTTTTCTCTCGAAGCGACCAAGGATATCTTCATCCTCTTTTAATAAAGTCCATGTTGCAGCGCCGTAAAGCAGGACTGGGATGATCAGGGTCTTATACAGAGTCTCCTATAGAGTCTCGAGATAGGGATTCACTATTGAATTGCCTTATAAGCCCAAAAAAACACCGATTGGCAAGAGTTATTCTTCGCTTGATTTCTGCGCTGATCTTGTTTTTAGAGTTAATAGCAGAGCCAAGGTAGGCAAAGTCCCTTACTAAATCGAAGTTATAGCTGCCCACTGTGACGTTCTGTCCAATTCGTCAGTGTTGGCTTTCCCTTCTTGTGGACAGCATGTACTTTGTTTTGCCCTCATTTATCGCTAAACCCATTTTGGCCGCTTCTGCTTCAATGCTTGCAAACGCACCGTTGACAGCCCGGTGAGTTCTTCCAATTATGTCAATATCGTCGGCGTATGCAAGCAGTTGTACGGACTTTTGATAGATTGCACCTCTGGTGTTGGCTTGTGAGTTCCGCACAATCCGTTCAAGTACAATATTAACAAAGTCTGGCAGCGCGTCACCTTGTCTAAAACATTTTTTGACATCAAAGGTCTCGGTGAGGTCATTACCGACCTTGATGAAGCAGCGAGCGTTCTCCATCGTCATCCTGCACAGACGGACAAGTTTGGCAGGGATGTCAAAACTAGACATGGCTCTATAAAGCTCTTCTCTATAGATGCTGTCATAGGCGGTATTGAAATCGATAAAGAGGTGGTGGGTATCGATTTGGGTTTTCTCCAGGATCTGCCGAAGTGTGAAGATTTGATCGATGGTGGACTTTCCTGGCCTGAAACCGCACTGATAGGGTCCAATCAGGCTGTTGATATAAGGTTTCAGGCGTTCACACAATATCGCAGAAAAGATCTTGTATGCGATGTTGAGGAGACTGATGACACTCGTTTGACCAAATTTTAGAGATGAGTTGGTATATGCACTCTACCAAATCATCACCAGCTGCTTTGGAAAATTCAGCCGGTAAGCCGCCAGGTCCAGCAGCCTTGTTGGATTTCAGCTTGGATATTGCTAACCTCACTTCATTTTGGTCATGTGGACGGAATTATTGACTATCATCGTCTATGTTGAATGGTTCATTCTGCTTGACAGCGGAATGTTGGTCTTCGTCGCCGTTATACAGTCTGCAGAAGTAGTTTTTCCATATTCTCAGCACCGACTGTGATACTACTACGAGCTTTCCATTTTCATCTCTGTAGGTTTCTGTACGGGTATTGCTCCTCTGACACGTTCATTTTACCTTTTGGTAAAACTTCCGTACATTGTTCCTGGAGTATAAACTCTCGATATTCTCAAACGCGCGCTTCTCATGCTCTTTCTTCTTCTTTTGGAGAAGCCGATGTTCTTCCCGTCTCTTTTGCTCGTAGAGCTCACGAGCAGCTCTCGTTTTCCTTTGCAGCGCCGCTTTGTATGCCTCTTGTTTTGCTGCATGCACTCGCCTGCATTTTTCGTCAAACCAGAGGTTTCGCGGTGGTAGGCGAGCAAGACCCAGCACATCAGTCGCGGCGTTTCTGATGGCATGTTGGCAGCGTTGCCACTGGTCTTCGGCACTTGATGCTGGCGGCATGGGGGTGGTTGAGAGTTTTCTGGATATGCGTTCAGCGAAGAGTCTGGCGGTGTCTTGCGATTGTAGCTTCTCCACGTTAAATTTCCTCACAGTGATTCTTCTTTGTTGCACAGTTTGGGATATCCGCATTCGTACCTTGGCTAGAACAAGGTAATGATCCGAGTCTATGTTGGCCGCTCGAAAGGTCCGGACGTCCAGAATACTGGAGGCATGCCTTGCGTCGATCGCAATATGATCAATTTGGTTGATCGTTGATCATTAGACCGCCATGTCTGCTTATGAATATCGAGATGAGGAAACCATGTGCTTGCTATGGTGACATTTCGCTCCAAAGCGAAATCAATTAGCCTTAGTCAGTTATCAGACGTGGTGTCGTATAGGCTATGTTTACCGACTGCCCTACCAAAGACGTCCTCCTTTCCTATTTTGGCGTTAAAATCGCCCAATATAATTCTAACGTCGTATTTAGGACATTGGTCGTATGTTTTGTCGAGGAGCTCGTAGAAACACTTTTTGGTGGCAGGGTCCTTCTCTTCCGTGGGGGCATGAACACATATTAGGCTTATGTTAGCGAATTTAGCCTAGATCCGGATAGTCATAATACGCTCGCTTACGTGTCGGAAGTTTAAGACTTCTTGCCTAAGTCTGCCGCGTATGACAAATCCGCATCCGAATAAGCGCTGCCTGTTGCCTCAGTAGCAATCACCGTAGTAGATGTCACAGTGTTTTTTATCCTCTTTGTGCCCGGCCCATCCCATCGCACTTCCTGGATGGTGGTTATATCTGCTTTATAGCAGTTTAGGGACTCTGGCAATTGTTCGGCCTGCACGTGGTCTGTAAAGGGACAGAACATTCCACGTACAGATCCCAAGATCGTTGTCCTTATTTCGTTTGCTGGGATCGTCATCAGTAGAGTGGTGCTTATCCGAGGCTTTTGGTTGTTTCGGAACCATTCGTTTTTTTTTTTTTCACGTGGTAGGAAAGTTACCCCGACGGCTCAACCTCCAACCTGCAGGGCCAGTTCCTTTAGCTATACCCCTAGGACGAGGGGCCGAGTACACCGGTGCCAGTAATCCACTACGGGAGTATGAGCGCTGCCGTTGGCCCATTAAAAGCTCCTCGGCCACCATCTCTATTTCAAGGTCCTAACCAACATTGAAAATTCATCACCAACCTGTGATCCGATTACGTCGAAGCAGCTCGCGCAACGTATTCACTAAGTTCAACCTTACTGGAACTATAGGCGCCACCGTTGACTCCGTCTAGGGAATTCGTCCGCTGCCGCCTGGAACAAGAAGAAGTGCTCTAAAAGGTCATCTGATGGTGACCAATACGGCGTGGAGAGGGGATGGTGACTGATTTAATCGAGCCTATTTGTTTGCTGCAGGTAACTATGAGTACCCCGCATTAGTTACTTCCCAATGTAAGGAGGGGGCGAAGTGTAAGCTGTTGTATCATCTAAACCAGTTAGATTTTGATATAAATCCATTTGAATTGACAAAGTCTATGTTAGACAGATCGCTTAGGTCTTTAAAGAAGTATTGACCTAGTAGTCTCTTTCTCAGAGTAGCTAGCGCTGGGCATGTGCCGAGGAGATGAATGTGGTCTTCCTCTTCTCCCTCATCTCTGCAGCTTCTGCAGAAATCATTTGATAGGACTCCCATTCTAATAGCATGTCTACTTATCAGGCAGTGTCCTGTGGTTATTCCTACTGTGAGGCTTATGTTCCTTTTGTTTAGAGATAGGAGTCTTTTGGCTTTCTTTACGTCTAGTAGAGGCCAGATCTTTTTGAACGATACGTCAGGACGATAGTCACTAGAAATATACCTACAACTGCTTAGATTTTCGTTAAACAAACTTAAATATGTGGATTTTTCTATGTCAACTGTAGAGCCTACGAAGAGAAGTCTGAGAAAGAAGGTCTCTATTAGATTTTCCAACGGAGCCACTCAATAAAATGTTTAGTAATCGTCAATCGATAAGAATTTCTGATAGGAATGTGACAAACCTAAGTACGCAATCAAAATTAGTCAACAAAATGTCCATCCAAATCGAAATCCACTAGCAGTGGCCAATGGTGACACATTTCCATTTATCGCTTCTTAGAATCCATTCAACAGTGAAAAATATATTCATAAATGGTCTCTCCTTCGACCAAGGATCTCCTATTTATCTGTGATTCTTCCATTATCCTCGAAAGAGAGAAAAGGAAAAACAGAGAAATCTCTTCTCATTGCACAACTAAAATTCCCGGAATTACCTAAACCAGATCTGGGCAATGGAATTTCAAGATTTTCTCCCAGCAAATAGGAAGAAATGCTTTAATGACACCATCAGACCAGCAAGCTAGACAGGCAAACTAAGCAAAGCAAAGTAATAGTGACCACATCCACACTCGACAAGAGTTACTGTACACATTTGGGCAACGTAATCCCTTCCTAATCACCTAATTCAGTTCCATTTACAGTAAAACTCACGTCTCTTGTAATATTGTAACTCAGCGAGTGCGAGTGTGTTCGTAAGCTATACGAAAAATAAAAGGATGTCTATCCTTACTAGTATAAGAACCTCTCTGTGCAAAGAGGGAGATAGAGAAAGAATGACATTACTGCCCGGTTCAATGCTATTTCCATGACCATAGGTCGTCATAGTACGTACGCAGGGAGTCGTTGTGCCGTAAATAAAATTCAAAAATTCACCTCTGAAATTAAACATTGCTGCCAGCCATTGTTGGGAAGAACCCTAACACACAGCACCAATCGATGATGGGAGGGAGAAGTCATCGTTTTTAGATTTTGTTTCTTCCTTCCAAACTGTGCGTTGTTATGCTCGTCAAAAAGTCGTCATAGCACTCGTACACACGTTTCTGCTTCCAATGCTGTGCCTAATTTCAGGGCGCTACAGCAGGACCAGAAGGACATCCACCTTTCTATTGTTTCGAAACGAATATTATATGAAATTGGTTTGCGTTTCATTGAATGTAGGTAATTGTTCCATGTAGTGGTGTACTGATGCATTTTGGCAGCTGCTGGTGTCACTGCATTGAGTTTTTGAATTCAAAAGATGTCGGTTTTTATGCACCCAATGATTGCGCGATGGATATGTGGAAGTTGTTTGCTCCTGTTTTTTTTTTTCTTCACAACAGTCGTTTAGAATCTGAATTGCTACTGACAAGCGCCAGAGGCATAGTAAGGGAATCATTGATAGAATTTGCTTTATAGGAGTTCAGACAATTGGCATTTGATGAGTTCTCGTCTTTCTATATTTAACCCTTCTTGGGAAGATCATTCAGGTAGTCATCTTGGCTGCAGATCTGAACAATAACCTCGAACATCTGTCCGAAAACAGTTCGGTGAGCATCCTTGAGCCATAAAATATTCCTTACTGCATGAATTTTGTTACACGTTCCAACAATGTCAAAAGTTCCGCGTCAAATTTTTCTATATGCGGTTTTTCTGCATCACCCCAAGCAAGAATTTTACACCGAAAAGTATGGCGTTGTGGCCCGTACTTCTTCAGATTTTCTTCTTCCTATTTCGGCAAGGTTGTGATCCGAAAACAAGGGATCATAACCCTCCCACTTCACCGCATTTCTACTGATCCGCCGGTGGGGTTCGCCTATTTATTCCTCTATCGGCAGGCCTCCCGATTTTAGATCACTCGGTTACTGAGGCCAATGAAATGCCGATATAGTCGCATTTGTGTGATCCAGGCGATTATAGGCCTATCTCTCCTCCAGAGAAAACGCGCTATTTTCAGATTTTAAATGCGTTTGTTCTATCTGAAATCCTTATTGTTAGGGAAGCACATGTGCTTGTATTTATTGTTTCTTACTTCCTTTATGCAGAAGTTGTTTGAGAAAAGTAGTAAGTGATTGTCTATGATAACTAACTAACGTTAAAATCCACGTTAGTTAGTTTTCTTCACATGTTTACCTTGCCATCACAGCACCGTCCTATCACCCTGTTGAGGTCTGTTCTATTTGCTTCTTTGCATCTAGAAATCGGTGTCGCACAACAATCGCCGTGTCGTAAGCATATGCAAAAGGATAGCTTTTATAAAGTTTCACTCCATCTCATTTTGTATGAATAATTAAAAGCGAGGGGCCTAGTTGTAATCCTTGTGGCACTCCGTAACTTATCCTCTTTCTCTCCCTATTTAGATTTATTCACTTGGTCTCCTGTGTGCACGATCATATATTTTACTGCCTTGCGGCTGATTATAAGAACTGCTTCCGTCTTCTGCTCCGCTATATGCAAGCCTGCTGTCTCCAACTAGGTTTTCATTTTTGAGATCGCTTTATTTGTAGCTGATTCTACCTCGTGAACGTGTTTCGCAAAGGTCATAACAGCGATGTCGCCTATGACTTTTGTTTTTGACGACATTGGCAACCAGAGCAATAATGTTCCACAGCACTGATCCTTGCGGAACGCCTACCGACACTTTATAGTGTTTGGTGCATTCGTCGCGTACATACTTTAGCTTCCTATTCCTAAAGTAGCTGCACACTACCCTAAGAATATAGCAGTTACCCAAGCCAATTTGCACACTTTGAGCTTTAAAAAAAGAGGTTGGACCACCTTACGTCTCGAAATTACGTAAATATAATTTTGTTTACTATTCCGTAACACTACTACTATTCATGTGCTAACAAAAAAGTAATTGAGAAGCAATACCAGCTTTCAAACCTCACCAGAATCCAGAGAGCAGCGTGCGTCGGAGTCATGGGATCAATTACAACAACACCAACAGCCGCAATGGAAACCATGCTTAGTTTCATTCCGCTTAATTTGTATAGTGCAGCAATCTTGCGCCCAATACCGCTCCTTAAGGGCCTCCACTCTGAGGACTACCAGCGGATCGATGAAAACTGATCACATGAACCCGATGCCAGCATTTGAAAGGAGATTTGCTACCAGCTTTCCTGACAGAATTTACTGGAAAAACCGAAGAACCATGAAGAAAAAGGAACTGGCTAGTCCTAGGAATAAACTACTCCTTTAGAATAAGCGACGACTGCAGTGTCGTTCAGGCTGAAATCACAGCCATTATACGCAAGAGTAGTACCGTTGGTAAAACGATCACTGTCTATATAGATAGCAGGACATCCGTTAAGGCTCTGGACTCTGCTGTAATTAGGTCGAAGCTTGTGAGGACCTGCAAATCACTTTTAAACGAGATATCTAGAGCCAATGCGGTGACCCTCTGCTGGGTACTAGAGCATATGGATATCGAAGGAAACGAAAGGGCTGACGAGTTTGCGAGGGAGGGATCGGCGCTGCATGTATGGGGATTTCCCCTTGGTAGTGATCTCAATTACTTCCTTACGGAAGAAACTAGAAGATGAAGCCAACGGTCGAACAAACAGACGCTGGGTTCACCTAGAAATATGCGCAACGGCCAAGGCGCTTTGGTCGACCTTTAGCGAGAATGGATCAAACTCTCTGGTTAAACTTGGTCGTCATTTCCGGCATAATTACTGGTCATTGTGCCATTGGCACTCATGCGATGTTGCAGGGACGAAGAAGAAATTGAATCTGTTCGTCACCTTCTGTGTGATTGTCTTGCCCTAGGTTAGGTTAGATTAGGTTAGGTAGGGTTATGAGGTTATCATAAAACACTAGGCACCAAAGTGGGCCCATCGCGATCCCTAGGAAACCTTCACGGCAAAAGATCTAAACCCAATCCCCCAAGCAATTAATCTCCCTACCTTGTTATGGTTCAGGGACCTCACCTCCTCCAAGTTATCGAAGAAGTATCTACCCAGGTACTTTAGCCTTATCCTGGCAATTCCTTGACATTCACAGAGTATATGAGTTATATCCTCTGAGACATGTAGGTCATCGCAGTACCTACAAGCATCCGTATCGGATAACCCTAGTCTCATGGCATGCCTCCTAAGGAGACAGTGGCCAGAGAGTATTCCTATCGCTGTTCTTAGCCTCGATCTATCTAACTTAATTATCTCCCCAGATTTTCTGCGATCTAACACAGGCCACAAGGCCTTAGACACCCTGTGACCATCTAAGTTTGACCATCTTAGATTAGCCGTGTCAATGATTTTATCCCGGATAATTCCCTTAGCCACGCACCCTGGTGGTTTAATACTACCAATTATATCGCTACGTGGGAGCCCCGCTCCTCTTTTAGCCAGCGCGTCGGCTTGCTCATTGCCTTCGATGTCGCAGTGTCCAGGTACCCAACATAATCTGACTCGGTTCTGCGTACATAATGCCCTAAGCATTGTGCGGCAATTCCTGATGTCTTGCCCTATCCGTCAGAGGAATGAGGACTCTCGGTCATTACTTCTTCTCGGAACTGAATGACTTAGGTAATGTTGAGCTGATAGACCTCTTGAGATTCATATAACTATCTGGGTTGTTCTAATAGCGGACCATCTCTACAGTGCTCACAGGTTTGAATAATTGGGCACAATGGACCTGTACTGTTAATCTAAGTGAGCAGTGACTCTTTCGTCACAAAGCACCCATCTACCTAACCATAAATTCTGGATAAACTATTTCTGAAAATATTTTTGAAATGAATTCAGGAAATGCGTCAACAGTGTATCTGATACAGAGCCCTGGTGGATTGCCTGAAATTTAGAAGAGTAACAGGCAATAAGATCCTATCCAACGTATTGTGTGAACGTCTAAAACCTTTCTTCAACACAGCATTCGGCACGTACCAGTGTGGCTTCCGGCCCGGCAAATCGAAAATAGACCAAACTTTTACACTAAAGCAAATCATGGAAAGACCAACGAATATCAAGACGAATATCACCAACTTTTCATGGTCATCTCCTGTGCGCCTGTCCTGCGCTCGCCAACATCAGGAAGGCCACTCTGGGTGAATACTTCTACAATGATCTTAATGATCTCGGCAACGCCTGCACGGCTAAAATTCACGGCTTCATTCAACGAAGCAAATGGTTCCAAGAGTAAGAGGGTGACCCACCCGCCTTACACATCGGCAGTACAATGGACAGGGCCGATCCTAACCAACCAACCAACCAACCTTTTCATGGACTTAAAACTCGCTAATGGCAGGATTCATCATCTTGAACTCTACCAAGCGATGGTCCAATTCGGGATACCGTCGAAACTTACCCAGATGTGTCGCGTAACGCTGGAAAGCACACGATGCTCTGTACAACTTGGAAACAGCTCTTCCATACATGCACCGGATTCCGGCAAGGAGATGTGCTGTTATGTGACTTCTTCAATATTGTGGTGGAGCAGCTAGTACGTAGGACAGGAGTAAACACGGAAGGCACTATCTTCCACAAATATATTCAACTGCTGGGATACGCGGAAGATATTGACATCATGGGAAAATCCCGGCAAGCCGTTGTAGAGGCATTTACAGCAATTAAAAAGAAGGCGGGTACGAATAGGTCTTGAAGTAAATGACGACAAGACTAAGTACATGTTCTCAACAAACAAGAAATTATCTGCTCAAAACCTTGGACCGTCCAATTTTGAGATAATTAAGGAGTTTACCTACCTCGGAGCAAACATAAACCCCACAAATGACACCTTCGTGGAGATCCGACGAAGAATAACATCAGCAAATCGCTCCTACTTCGATTTGACAAAACAACTGAGTACAAAAATCCTAACTCGACTGACCAAATTAATTTGGTCCGTCGTTTCTACAGGCGGATTACTAGAAATGCGGTGAAGTGGGAGGGTTATGATCCCTTGTTTTCGGATCGTAACCTCGTCGAAGTAGGAAGAAGAAGAACGCTCATCTTACCAGTCTTGTTTTACGGCGCCGCGTGCTAGACGACAAGTAAGAAAGCAGAGCAAATATTGGGTAACTTTGGACGAAAAATACTTCGTCGGATATTAGGTAGGTAGGTAGGTAGGTAACGTGGCGGTCCAAAAAGGAAACCAATTAGCGCTTAAAGTGCGCCGTTTTGTTACCACGGACTCGTGTCTACCTGTTGTAGTGGCTAGTGAAAGATGATGTTAAGTTTAAACCCAGCCCGTGGAGTTCAGAAAGAGGATTAGTTCTCCAATCCTCTTGTCTGCTATCTCTCTCCGATCCTCGAAGAAGGGTTTGCCAAGAGTTTGCTGTCTGATCCTCGCCAGGGCCGGACATCTGCAAAGGAAATGGAGATTCTTTCTCATTAATATCCTTGCAGCTCCTACAAAAGGTGTTGTGGAGGATACCAAGCTTGGCCGCATGGTCTCTAACTGGGCAGTGACCTGTGATAATAGCTACGATTTTGGCAATAACTGGTCTTGGTTTGCCTAGTAACGCTTTTGACCTGGGTTTGTTGAAACTGGGCCACGTCTTCCTAGATATGACACAACTTGTGAGGTTGTTCCACCCGCGATTGGCTAGCTGGAGGAAGTGAAGGTGAATATAGCCCTTAACGGCACCAAGCGGAATGTCGACTCTTTCTGCTAGAGAGCCGTTAAGGGCCGACCCTCACCTGGCCAGCTCATCAGCACGCTCATTACCCTCATGGTTGCTGTGCCCTGGGACCCAGATGAGAGTGATTCTCGAGTGAGTGCTTTGTTGATTCAATTCGAACCGGCATTGCTCTACCAGTTTTGAAGAAATGCAAAGCGCATCAATGGTCTTGATGGCAGCCTGGCTATCCGAAAAAATAGCGATATTATGATTAGATGTTGGAAGATTATTTAGAAGGCGGTAGGCTTCTCGAATCGCAAGAAGCTCCGCTTGTAAAACACTAGCAGAGTCTGGGAGACGGAAAGACCTTGATATGTTCAGCTGGTGAGAGAAGATGCCTGCGCCGACTCCGCAGTCCATCTTCGAACCGTCCGTGTATATCCCTATATCATAGTTGGGGGGGGGGGGGGGGGAGGTGTGTGAATGCCGGTACTTTGGTTTTGGTGGTAAACAGCATCATTTCAGTCTTCTCCGGATTTACTCCGAGGCCACAGCTCGTAGCCCATGAGTGTACCTTATCCAGAGCCCTCTCCATGAGTTGACTTATCGTGGAGAGGAACTTTCCTGATACTAGTCTAACCACATCATCCGCGTACGCAACCACCTTAAAACCCTCCCTATCAAGTCTCACCAAGATTTTATTAATCGCCATTAACCAGAGCAGGGGGGAGATGACTCCGCCTTGTGGAGTTCCTCTGTTTATCGTCTTAGTTGTACTACTGTTGCCTAGTGTTGCATGGATTATACGAGTACTGAGCATAGAAACTATCCATTGGCTAATAAAGCCTTCTACACCTAACTCGGTGAGAGATTCCTGAGTAGATTCAGTGAAAATGTTGTACAAGGCTCCTTCTATATCAAGAAATGTGGCGAGAGTATATTCTTTGTAGTGAAGAGTTTTTTCCACTGTACGCACGACCTCATGAAGAGCAGTTTCTGTGGACCGCCCTTTGAGATACGCATGCTGGGATTTCGACAGTGGAGAACTCAGGTTATCGCGGATATGGGAGTCTAGAATACGTTCTAAAGTTTTCAAAACAATGGAGGACAGGCTTATGGGTCTAAAATCATTCGACTACGGATTTTAAGTCCCATTTTTTTTTTTTTTTTATAAGAAAGATTTTTGGTGTAGTGGTTCTTGAAGTTCAGTTGTTTATGCTTCAGCTATTCTCCGGGGGTGGCGTCCAGATAACTGGGGAGATTTTTGTTATTATTGTCTTTGCTTCTGATTCACAGTACTTTTTTCCCGATAACCGAGGAGGAGAAGATACAACCGCGAACTCTATGAGTTGTACCAGCATGTGAATATAGTTCAAAAAGCCAAGACACGTCGACTACATTGACTCGGCCACATCGAGCGAAGGGACAACAACGCTCCAGCCAGGAGAATCTTTGAACAGGTTCGCCACGGCGAAAAAGGCCGAACTTTCAGTATAACGACCAAGCTGTCACGGATGCCAGAAAACTTGGTGTTTTTTTTTTTTTTTTTTTATATATATAATTTGCGCGCACTTAAGGGGTTATTAATACCCTTAACATGTTTACACACAGTGCGGGCACTGGAAAGGACACATAGAGAGAACGATCTGGTGTGATGGTTTGAAGCTCAGTTTTTTTTGTGCTTCAGAGAAACTCCGGGGGTGGCATCCAGATAACTGCGGAGATCTTTTTTCTTTGCTTCTGATTCACAGTATTTTTTTTTTATCCGATAACCGATGTCATAAGCAAATCATCATCAACAGAGCGAACAATTTTTTCAGCCATATAACCAAGCTACTGTCAGTGTTAGACCTTCGCAGTAGTGTTCACACAAACTTTCGCAATTTATCGGACTAACTTTATATATTTCATGAGAAATAAATAAATGCTTGCTGACATCAGGATTTGAACCATGAACCATTAGCGTGGCAATTGACGACGTTACCACTACACCATTGCCTCCCCCACTGGAAGTAGCGTGCTCGGGACCGCAGAGGATGGAAGGCAGCCGTGTTTTAGGCAGGAAGTCTTCAAGGGTCGGGAGCCCTTTAAGTAAGTAAGTACTGGGCAATAACTGCGGAAGGTAATAATTAGATGAAGGTTAAATTAGGTATGTGGGCTGGCAGGGAGAGACGCTCTCTGCCACACTCAGGTCATCGTTAACCCATTGTAATACCCGTAAGGGAAAAAGTATTCCCTAACCAATTGAGGCCTAGTGAAAACCAGCAAAAATTATACAAAACTCAATTACTTACTTCGTTTCTGCATACAAACCACCCTGATGATTTGATGAAGTTCAGCATCTTTCCTGTCGAAACGCCGGAGACCTCGAGATCCTGGAAGAAGTTTTTACCATGGAACTTTTTCCTGGAGTGTTGAAGACTCGAACAATGGCACAGGAAAAGGGTAGCGTCCTCAAAAACGCCCTCGTCGCCACAGCCTCTACAGAGTTCCTCCTCCGTGTGGTGTAGTTTTTTTCAAGTGGTAGCGCAGAGTTTTGTGCGCCGTGATGATGCCCACGAGGGTCGAAAGGGATCTCCTATCTTTCCGAATAATTCTCTCGGTCCTTGCTTTGTCGAAGGATGGCCATAGCTTCCTTGTAATGGCACAAGTTTGCATGGAGGTCCATCTTGTGTTCACCTCTTTAATGGCTTTATTCCCTGCAACGAGCTTGAGTGTGTGGGCGCCGTGGCTTAAATGGTTAGTGTGTCGGATCACTACGCATGAGGTTCCAAGTTCGAATCTCAGAAAATATTGTACCAAAAAGTTTTTTCACGGTCCCACCTCTCGCGAGCGTCTGACAAACATCCGAGAGTATTGTTGTCACGAAAAAGCTTCTCAAATCGCCGTTCGGATACGGCACTAAACTGTAGGTCCCTTCCATTCGTGTGTCGTGTGAAAAATATAACGCACACAACATGAGTGGTTGCGAGAAGCTAGGCCCTGGCACTTTAAAGAGCTGTTGCGCCAAATATTTGTTGTTTTTTTATTTGAGCTTGAGTGTGCAAGGCGGGATACACACAGGAGGGTCAACTTGCTCTAGTAGGACTGCTGAGCCGATTTTGCTAGCTCGTCGGCTTTCAGATGGAGGTACATCTTGTGTTCACCTCTTTAATGGCTTTATTCCCTGCAACGAGCTTGAGTGTGCAAGGCGGGATACACACAGGGGGGTCAACTTGTGTCCAGGGACCCAGCAGAGCGATACCTTGTGCTGTGTTCCAAGAACCCTGAGCTCTTCTCGACAACACTTCGCAAGCTGTGATTTATTTTCTATGGCAGTAATCGCCTTTATAGCTGCCTGGCTGTCGATAAAGATGGTGATACCCCTTACAGCAGACGCACGGGCGGCTGCACTGCTAAGACCTCTGCTTGGAAGACGTTGCTCTGGTCTGGAAGTCGTATGGATTTCGATATACCTAGGAGGTCGGAGAAGATACCTGATCTTACGCCAGTACTCATTTTTAAACCATCTGTGTAGATGGCTATAGATTCGGCGTTAGGTATATGACCGCTTTTCCATTCTTCCCTGCTAGGGTAGGCGGTAGAAAAAGGCCTTACAAAGTCTAAATATGGCGTCATGTAGTCCGTTATGGGCACGAGGCCAAAGTAATCAAGTAGGATCATCGAGTGACCTATTCTATTTGGTTTCCAGTTTGCTGACTGACTAATTCTGATACCATTAATGGCTGGCTGCAGACGTGCGTATAAAGATGTCTAGCGGTAGCAGGTTGAGAATAGCCTCAAGTCCTGCGGTTGGGGTTATCCTCATTGCTCTGGTAGTGCTAATGCACACTAGTCTTTGGACTTTGTTGATTGCCTATAATTAGATGAAAATGTTCACCTCTATGAATTTCTGTTGAACACATTTTCGACCTGATCGTTGGAAGCTGGTAATACTTTATCCCTATTTACCTTTTCCTTTATCCTCCGAAATACGCTTTGATCTTCAATACTACTAAGAACAGAAATCAACTTTTGCATTATTGATTCAATACACTTTCTACACTCCGGTGCTTCGAACCAAATTATCTTAAGGAGAAGACTGATGAAAAGAGAAAATAAATCATTTTGTTAAATTTTGAGCTTCCTCTTGTCCCCTTCCCCCCGTTCCCTTCTATTTATCTTCCACATCCGTGCACAAATTAGGGTACATGCAACTCCGCTATCTGCTGCTGCGTCCCTTTTATTTTTGATTTCCGGTTTATTAGTTCGCTTAAAAATATAATCACATACAGTATCGGCCTTTACTATTAGTACACTTTATTTAGTAAATGAATTCGTAGAGTTGGTGATAAAAAAAAATCGATTGGATCTACTAAAGCTGTTCAGTTCAGTCACTAAACATTCATTTGTACTAATTCGTAGAGTCCGTCAGTATCTGCGCCAGAAATAAGTTTAATTCGAAACAAATCTGAACTACTAGTTTGGCTGAACCTCGGAAATTGGGAAAGAGTTGGATTGAGCTGAAATTTATTGGCATAAACTGTACACGATGGCGCATGGGCGTAATAGAGACCTTAAGACGCTAAAGAGGACACAGGACATAAGTCGAAGTCAGAGCTTTAATGTATGTTTCAACTATATCTCTAGTTCGGCTGGTGCTCCTTTGTTGATGGATACTGAAATATTTCTAGAAATAAAAGGGTTTTAAGTAGAAAATCCTAACTATGGGATTATTGAGAGTTTTTGATGATGCTCACCATACAATCTCTCGGCTTCAGATACTAACTTACTCCTTATGTTCTGTATCTCCTTATGGGTTCGGGGCCTCTACTACGCCTACGCGCCATCGCGTACGGTTTCTTGCAATGTGTCTCAGTTCACATCGACTGCCGTGCCTCCTTCTCGACTGTTCTGCGCCATGTTCTCCTAGGACCGCCAGGTATTATACTGCCATCCTGAGTTAAAGGGTTCCGTTGCATAGAATGGTGAGCTATTGGACTTTCACCTTTTCGAAATGTGTGCCCAATCCACTGCCACTTCCGCCGTTGGATGGTTGTGCCTATTGGTTTCTGACCCATTCTTTGGTAGAGATGTTCGTTTGAAATACCATACGATTGGGCCAGAAAATTCTTAAGATCTTGCGCAGGCACCTATTGACGAACGTTTGCAGCTTTCTGGTGATAGTAGTGGTCACTATTGATGGGCATAATCGAATAATTTAAAGAATCGAGACATTAGTACTCAAGTGATTCGTATAATCGAATGATCATTCGAGATATGAGTGCTATATGCATATGAGAATGCACTCCTCAAGTGGTTGAATACACAAACTAAGTTCTCGATTCCACTCATATCACGATTTGAGATATGAGAAGTGTATCCCAGTAAAATAGTACTCGACTCATTCGCTTTGCTACTACCCGCCTTTAAAATGAATGGAGTACTATTTTACTCGAATACACATCTCATATCTCGATTCTTGGGGAGTGTATTCTCATGCATATAGCACTAATATCTCGAATGATCATTGGATTATAAATGCTACTCAGTAGTTACACGAATTCAGAATTGAGACATGAGACAAGTGGGCGCCGTGGCGTAAGTGGTTAGTGTGTTGGATCACTACGCATGAGGTTCCAAGTTCGAATCCCAGAAAACACCAAAAAGTTTTTTCACGGTCCCACCACTCGCGAGCGTCTGACAAACATCCAAGAGTATTGTTGTCACGAAAAAGTTTCTCAAATCGCCGTTCGGATACGGCACTAAACTGTAGGTCCCTTCCATTCGTGTGAAAAATATAACGCACACAACATGAGTGGTTGCGAGAAGCTAGGCCCTGGCACTTTAAAGAGCTGTTGCGCCAAATATTTGTATTTGTATTTTTGTGCATGAGACATGAGAGATAAGACACGAGCTTTTGTTTTGTGTTTAACCTTTGCGCTCGTTCTCGGTTCTCGCTGCTTCGACACGAGTATGTAGGTATACCAAATCATTCGAATGATTTCGGACGATGTCTCGAGATATAGTATTTACCCTTTCGAGATGTTTACCCTTTGCGCTCGTTCAAGGTTGTCGCTGCTTCGACAGAAGTACGCAGGTATAGTAAATCATTCGAATGATTTCAGATGGTGTCTTGAGATATCTCGAGATATAAAAAAAATCGATTATATCATTCGAATGCGCCCATCACTAGTGGTCAGTCTCCACGTGCTGCATCCATATAACAGCACAGATTCAACGTTGGAGCGGAACGGTCTTAGCTTGGTGTTCAAACTGATTGCATTGCTTCGCTATATTTTGGGCAATATCCCGAACGCGGACTTTGCTTTGTCGATCCTGTTGGCTATATCCAGTTTCACCATCGGTCGACACAATACTCCCAAGAGACTGGGAATCCTCTATTCTCTCTACCGGGTTCAGATATCCCATTCTTCTTGGTTAAACGATACGAGTTTGCTATGCACCATCAGCGTTCTTATTGAGGAAAGCCTTCTTGAATGTTCGTAACATCCGTTCTGCTACGTCATTTGACTTAGGTAGGACTAGAAGTCATCGAATCGATTGCGATTAACAGTATCGTTTTGGTTATTTATTGATTCTCGAGTCCACTACATTTCGCCACAAAATTTGATATCGGACCATCAACATTATTTTCGGCTGCTTTAGCCTCATAAGTCGCCAATGGTATAGATATAGAAGTGCTAGGACTTTCTTCTGTGGTTGTGGTGGAGTTACTACTTTCGAACTATTGCTGAGGCAAAGCCTTTTATGGAAGTAAGACGACTTGTTTTCAGGAGGCAGTTAGCCATTTTATCATTTGTTCTTCACGTACTCAGGGATCCGGAGTTTTCGAAAAAAAAAAATAAATCTATTGGAATGCTTGTCACTGATTTGGAGTTGTTTCTTGTTGGCAGCCTCTCTGAACCATACCAACTTGGATTACGTACAACTCTAGCTAAGGGTAACGACCCAATTTAGAGTGCAGCTTCCTTGAACTATTTTTTTTTCCTTGAACTATGCCAACTAGAACGAAATTATACTATATCTAAGGGTAACGACCTAATTTAGAGTGCTGCCTCCCTAAACCCTGCCAACTAAAACTACGTACAACTCTATCTAAGTGTATCACCATGGTAAATGCATCTGAGCTGAATAGCTGTAGATAACACTTAAAAGGAGCGGTTATGAGTTAAATTTTGACACCTTGTTAAGGAACTGATGAACTTCTATCGCTAATGGTATCAAGAACTTATCTAAAATTCAATGTCACTCTATGACAACTTCCGCCAGTGTTCTCTGCAGAAACAGACCCAATATATGTGTGTTAGTTCGTTTCTTCTTCTGCACCCCACTGTTGTCGTATTATTTTATTTTTTTTTTTTTTTTAAATTAATTCCTTTATTTTTCTTTCTCTCTTTTGTCTGCGCTTTGATCCGTTCATTCGCGTCATTATTATAATGTTTCCAGGCTTCACTCGAATTCAGCAGCAGCAGCAGCAGGCCTTCTTTTCGGCTCAATGGTGTCTATACTCCTTCTTTCGCTCTGCCGCACTCTTCATCCCTTCCTAGTTTTTGGATTTGTATGCTCTGCACTCTATATTTCTGTATAGTGGTGGTGTTTTTGTCGCATCCCTTGCCGCTGCAGGCACACTCGCAAATGCATCAAAACTATACCAGCACACTAGCACAATAACCAGTTATTAGAGTTGAATTACACACTACCACCACTACCACTACGATACCTCCCTACGAAATAAATATCAAGCAACAGCAGGAAGCCCTTCTTCTTCGCCCCTTATTCCTGATTCTGATTGCATTTTCAAATTTAGTCGCATGTTTCTGTTACGCGCAGTACGTACGTACGCAATTTTTCAAAGACCACAACAATAAAACAAGAAGGAGATAACGGAACGCATTTATTTTTTATTTGTTATTTCAAAAATCCAATTACCCGCGCGCAACCTTACAAAAATTAGTAAACAAAAGAGAAAATCATACCAAAAATACGAAATGTGGCTCCATCTGTAACCGAAACCAAAAAAAACTTAAATTTAGCAAATTGATTAGAATTTAAAAAATAAAATAAAATAGTTAAATGTATAGCCCGCGACTTTGTTATATCAATTCCAAACAAAAATTACGTAAAATGTTAGTAAAGTGTTGATGTTTTTTTTTTTTTTTTGTTAAATTTATTTGTAATTTATTTATTTTCTTATTAAATTATTTTTCGTCATTTGTAAGTGTTATATGTTTTTTTTTTTTGTTCGACTTGTAAATGCAATAATTTTAAATTTTGTAAATTAAAAGAAAAAAACGAGAAACGACGGTGTAGCCATATTAGTTTTATTTTTTTTTTTTTAAAGCGCGCCTCCTATAGTACAAATTTTCGAAATTCGAAAATTCGAAATAAACCCACAAAAAGTTATGCTGCTAAGTAAAATACTAGCAAGGCAAACACATTTTTGGATAATCCGTATAAATTTGTTATTGCGGACGCAAATTTTATTATTTGAAAATAATGAGTGAGTATTTTTTTTTTTTTTTATAAATAATTCAAAAAAAAAAAGTTCTTAAAGCTTTTCAAGAGTGATTGTGTTGCGAACGGTTTTGTTAAGTGTTTTCCTACAGGATATTCAAAAGAAAAGGAACTGAGAGTGGTTTTTGTATAGCAAACGAAGAAAGTGGCTGAGCCCTTCTAAGATGTTTAACGTACGTAGACTATGTCATTCTTTGTTCTAAAATGTCGAACACTGTACTAGTACAAACAAGATGGCTGTTCTGACAGGATACGGATGCATTGTTGTTCAAAAGAAATGTTGACTATTTGAATTTTATCGTCAAAGAGTTTGTGTTGAATAAATAATAAAGGGTCATTCATTAGGGGCAATATATCTTTGAATTTAAGTGAAACAAATTGTATTTGAGGTTTAGCGGACCTTTTTATTTTAAGAGCATTTGATGCCATTATTTTTCAAAACTAATATCGTTCAATTGGTCTCCACGGCTTTTCTTGACGGCGATCATCCAAGAGGTCCAATTTTGTACGACCCAGGCACATAACTTGGCTTTAATCTCGCCAATTATGCGAACAACGTTGGCAATAGTTTCTGGCTTATTGGCATAGACCAGAGATTTAACGTAACCCCAAAGAAAAAAGTCTAAGGGTGTCAAATCGCACGATACAAAAAAAATATTTGGCACAACAGCTCTTTAGTTTTAGTTTTAGTTTTATTTATATTCATCTACAAGCATAGCTTTACAGATTACAAAAATGTTCCAATAATACAAAAAAAATATATACTATATATAGATAAATTAATGAGAACATAATGTACGTGATTAATGTAATACCGTTTTTATAGAAAAGAGGAGGGAAGCGATAACAAATTAATTTATTATAAATAAACAAATCTATATCTCTACTGACTTCATTAAAAGGCATAAGAGCTCTAGAAATAGGCTCATTACGACCGTAGTTTGTTCTATGTGATGGTTAAAAAGAACGTTTCGAACTCTCAGATGCCTTTTGGGAGCATAAATGGGCACCTGAGATAAAAGTGCAGGGCTATTTATGCGGTAACACAAGACATCTCTGATAAATAACACTGGAGAACACACATTTCGTTGACTAAGACCTGATACTTGTTTTTGACTTATTTTTGGCGTCTAAATGCGAAAATGATCACAGTTTTTGTCTACCACGTCACCTTTTTAAGCTACAGGATATCATCTTTTTGTTCTAAATAACATACAAAATGTGCATACAGTAAAAAATTAAAGAAACAATTACCAAACAAAATGTTCAAAGAAAATAATTTTATTCATGAAAGTAGTAAACTTTTTTAACCAAACGGCAAACATACATATCAAGGTAAAAATGTTCGTTTATAGCTTTTCCTGGAGTGTTCATTCTGTTGAAAATCTCGCCTGATGCTCCAGCAGTAGTCAGCCATCATATGTACATCCCATCTACCTTGGTACCGTGCCTCCATGATCTTTAGATCTTGGTGGAATCGCTCACCCTGCTCATCACTGACTGCACCTAGATTTTGCAGGAAGTCAGCAAGATGGCTATGCAGAAAATGAACCTTGATGCTCATGTTGCAGCCAAGCATTTTGAAGCTCTCTAAAAGTTGCAGGACAATTTCTGTGTAATTCTCTGCTCGCGTATTCCCAAGAAAGTTTTTGACAACGTTTTTGAATGCCAACCAAGCAGCCTTTTGAAGTTCTGTCATTGTCCCAATAAAATGGTCATCTTTAATGAGCTGCCGAATCTTGTGGACCGTCAAACACTCCGGCCTTTATCTTTTCAAAAGACAGGCGAGGAAATGCTGAAATGAGGTGCTTGAAACAGTCTCCTTCAGTTGGCAAAGCTTTAACAAACTGCTTCATGAGGCCCAGTTTTATATGCAGAGGTGGAAATATAATACTCTTTCTGTCAACAAGCGGCTGATGTAGAATGTTTGGATCACCAAGTTTGAGTTTGGATCACCAAGTTTGAGTTCAGATCTTGGCGGCCAATTCGACTGTAGCCAATGCTTTCCACGAGCTCTGCTGTCCCACATACACAAAAAACAGGGATACTTGGTATAGCCGCGTTGTTGCCCAAGAAGGAAGCATACCATTTTAAGGTCAACACAGATGATCCATTTGTGCATGTGGTATTGCAACAAATAAATGACTCTCTTTATGTCTTCATATTCTTCACGCAAACAAACTGAGTGGCCTATTGGGACTGCATCAAAAAAGTTTCCATTGTGGAGGAGGACACACTTCACACTCCGCTTTGAGCTATCAATAAACAGTCGCCATTCATTTGCGTTATAGGCTAGAATTCCCAACTCCTCCATTAAACCATTTATGTTATGGCAATACACAAAATCACCGTCACTTCGAAAGTATTGCAGAAATGCAACTTCTCTTGATCGAAAGTAGCATACCTTAGCTCCTTTTTTGAGCAAGTTTTTCTCGTAAAGTCTTGATGCTAAGAGCTCTGAAGCCTTTTTAGAAAGTCCCAAATCCCGGGCCAAATCATTTAACTCTTTCTGTTCAAATCCCTTACGAATGGAGTCATCTTCCATTTCAAAATCTTCATCGTTGGTGTCACTTCGATCTCCACCATACTCGTATTCTTGTAATAAAGAAGGTAGTTCTTTGAAAACTTGCACTGGAATTTCAGTAGAATGAGGCTGATGATAAACTAGGATACTCTATTTTACATTTGTTTTTCTTGTTATATCCGGACGTTTTCACTATAAAAAAGTAACAGTCACTTGAATGATCTTTGGGCTCTCGCCAAATCATAGCTTTACCAAATTGCAATTTATTTCGTGTTCCCTTTGTCCACATCCGTAAACTCTCAACACACTGTTTGCACACCTTGTGAGGTGTCCAACGTTTATCTTGAAAACCAATTTTTATTTTAAAATATGCAAAATACGCTTCCCTGACAAATGCGCTGATGGTTGTTCTTTGACTGGGAATGGTAAAACTGCCACATATATAACAAAATAAATCAGGGCTATTTAAGCACTTGCGACGCGAAATAGTAGAGGCAGACATGATCCAAAGGAAAGGGAATACGTATATATGTAAGCAAAAGCATACTCACTGTATGCCGACGAGAACTCGGACTCCACTTCACTAATTCCCTATAATAGATATTTATAAATATATGGATCGAAACACAAAGTCTCTGTAGCGAAAAAACTTGTAAAACAGCTGAAAAATTTTACTCAACAGACATTTTTTTTTTTTAAATTTTTCCTCAGTGTAATACATCGCGGGCATATTTTCTTACATTAGGGGAAAGTATACCCAGTAATTGGTAACGTGCGCTGTAAGTGGGCTCAAAGTCCCAGCCCATTTTTTTGAAAATATATTTTGTGAACCGCCTCTGCACTCTTTCTATACGATCCGAGTGGGTCTGATAAATGGGGTTCCAGATGACATCGGCGTATTCAAGAATCGATCTAACCACTGAGATGAATAGGCATACTAATGTGTGTGGATCAGAAAACTCTTTTTGAATTTCTTTTGATAAACCCAACAAGTGAGTTCGCTTTGGCAACTACATACTCAACGTGAAGAGCAAAACTTAGCTTGTTGTCTATAATAATACAAAGGTCTTTCATTTGATTTATCCTTTTTATAGGAGTTAAAACAATGCAATAGTCATATGTGTATTGCGTTTGCGTTCTTAAAAAAGAAATAGCCGTGCATTTCTGAATATTCAACTTTAAGCAATTGTGATTACACCAGTGCGATAGGTTGCTAAGGTCGATTTGCATCTTTCTACAATCATCTAAACTTTTTATCTTAAGAAATAGCTTAAGATCATCCGCATACATCAAGCATTGACAGAATCTTATACATTGAAAAATATCGTCAATAAAAATGATGAAAAGTAGAGGGCCCAAATGACTACCTTGGGGAATTCCAGAGGTACATGATATTGGCCTTGAACAGCAGTTACCTATGTTAACTTTTTGGAACCGACCAACTAAAAACGAGGAAATCCACCTCAGCATTGCAGAATGAAATCCAAAATGTTCCAGTTTCTTTAGCAAAATCTTATGATCCACTTTATTTTTTGTTTCGAGGATAGGTGAAAAATCTTCCATAGACACTATGAAAATAGCAAGCGCTTGCTCATAGTAGTGTCAGATTCTTACTGACTAAAAAAAACACCACCCTTCGATATAAATTTGTTAGATATCGCAACTAAGTATAAACTTATCAAGCAATTTTTCTATCATGAAATAAAAACGTTTGGCAGGTTACTTTCCACTGAAGGATCCGGCATATTCCGCAATCTAGACGCGGTTAATCATTATCTCGCCAAGTCGAAAGGTTTCGTCCTGTCCGATTAGTCCATTTTTATGCTTTCTCGCCAAGCTTCTAGTTTTAGCTTCGATTGTCGGAATTCCGAGATCCCTGTGGATATCGTCGTTTCTACAATACTATGGCCGCATTTACTGCTGGCGGCATAGGACTTAGATTGAGATTAGAAGAAACACGATCGGCAAAGGTTCTGGCGGTCTCTTGCGATTGTAGCCGCCCGACGTCAAATTTCCTCACAGTATTTCGTTGATTTCGCTCCGTTGTGGATATCCGCATCCGTACCTTGGCTACAACTAGGTAGTGATCCGAGTCCACGTTGGCTCCTCGGAAAGTCCGGACACCCAGAATACTGGAAGAGTGCCTTGCGTCGATCGCAGTGTGATCGATTTGGTTGAGGATTTTTCGATCAAAGGAGAGCCATGTTCCTTTGTGAATATCGAGACGTGGGAACCGCGTACTAGCTACGACAAAGTTTCGCCCCGCTGCAAAGTCGATTAGCCTGAGTCCGTTGTCGGATGTGTTGTCGTGCAGGCTGTGCTTTCCGACCACGCTACTAAAGACGTCCTCTCTTCCTACTTACTTACTTAGGTGGCGCTACAGTTCGGGGTGAACCTGGGCCTCAACCAACAAGCCTCTCCATTTAGCTCGGTCTTTAGCTAATTGCCTCCAGTTGCGCACTCCAAGTTGGTCGAGGTCCCCTTGAACTTGTGCGCGCCTTCTACGGCGATAATTCCCTCTACTGCGTCGTCCCTCGGGGTTAGATTCGAAGACTCTGCGGGCCGGAGCGTTGGTGTCCATTCGCTCTACATGTCCTAGCCATCTCAGACGTCCAATACGCAGTTTTTTGACTAGGTCGATGTCGCTGTACAGCTCGTATAGTTCGTGATTGAATCTTCTCCTCCAAAACCCGTCAACGCAAACGGGACCGAAAATCTTACGAAGAATTTTTCTCTCGAAGCGACCAAGGATATCTTCATCCTCTTTTAATAAAGTCCATGTTTCAGCGCCGTAAAGCAGGACTGGGATGATCAAGGTCTTATATAGAGTCTCCTTAGTTGTTCGAGAGAGGGCTTTACTGTTGAATTGCCTTATAAGCCCAAAAAAACAGCGATTGGCAAGAGTTATTCTTCGATTGATTTCTGCGCTGATCTTGTTTGTAGAATTTATAGCAGAGCCAAGGTAGACAAAGTCCCTTACTACCTCGAAGTTATAGCTGCCCACGGTGACGTTTTGTCCAATTCGTCGATGTTGGTTTTCCCTTCTAGTTGACAGCATATACTTGGTTTTGCCCTCGTTTATCGCCAAACCCATTTTGGCCGCTTCCGCCTCAATGCTTGCAAAAGCACCGGTGACAGCCCGCTGAGATCTTCCGATAATGTCTATATCGTCGGCGTATGCAAGCAGTTGTACAGACTTGTAATAGATTGTGCCTCCGGTGTTGGCTTGTGAGTTCCGCACAATCCGTTCAAGTACAATATTGAAGAAGTCACATGACAGCGCGTCACCTTGTCTAAAGCCTTTTTTGACATCAAAGGTCTCGGTGAGGTCATTACCGACCTTGATGGAGCAGCGAGCGTTCTCCATCGTCAGCCTGCACAGGCGGACAAGTTTGGCAGGGATGTCAAAACTAGACATGGCTCTATAAAGCTCTTCTCTATAGATGCTGTCATAGGCGGCCTTGAAATCGATAAGGAGGTGGTGAGTATCGATTTGGAATTCTTGGGTTTTCTCCAGGATCTGCCGAAGTGTGAAGATTTGATCGATGGTGGACTTTCCTGGCCTGAAACCGCACTGATAGGGTCCAATCAGGCTGTTGATAAAAGGTTTCAGGCGTTCACACAATATCGCAGAAAAGATCTTGTACGCGATGTTGAGGAGACTGATGCCTCTATAATTGGCGCAGTTGAGGGGGTCTCCTTTCTTGTGGATCGGGCAAACGATGCTGAGATTCCATTCATCAGGCATACACTCCTCTGACCAAATATTAGAAATGAGTTGGTGTATGCACTCTACCAATTCATCCCCAGCTGCCTTGAAAAGTTCGGCCGGTAAACCGTCAGGTCCAGCAGCCTTGTTCGATTTTAGCTTGGATATTGCTATCCTCACTTCGTTTTGGTCAGGTGGACGGAAATTTTGACTATCATCGTCCACGTTGAATGTTCATTCTGCCTGACAGCGGGATATTGGTCTTCGTCGCCGTTATACAGTCTGCAGAAGTAGTTTTTCCATATTCTCAGCACCGACTGTGATTCTACTACGAGGTTTCCATTCTCATCTCTGCAGGTTTTTGTACGGGTATTACTTCTCTGACACGTTCTTTTTACCTTTTGGTAAAACTTCCGTACATTGTTCCTGGAGTATAGACTCTCGATATTCTCAAACGCGCGCTTCTCATGCTCTTTCTTCTTCTTTTGGAGAAGCCGATGTTCTTCCCGTCTCTTTTGCTCGTAGAGCTCACGAGCAGCTCTCGTCTTCCTTTGCAGCGCCGCTTTGTATGCCTCTTGTTTTGCTGCATGCACTCGCCGGCATTCTTCGTCAAACCAGGGGTTTCGCGGTGGTGGGCGAGCGAGACCCAGCACATCAGTCGCGGCGTTTCTGATGGCATGTTGGCAGCGTTGCCACTGGTCTTCGGCACTTGATGCTGGCGGTATAGGGGTGATTGAAAGATTTCGGGATACGCGTTCAGCGAAGAGTCTGGCGGTCTCTTGCGATTGTAGCTTTTCGACGTTAAATTTTCTCACAGTAATTCTTCTTTGTTGCTCAGATTGGGATATCCGCATTCGTACCTTGGCTACAACAAGGTAATGATCCGAGTCTATGTTGGCCACTCGGAAGGTCCGGACATCCAGAATACTGGAGGCATGCCTTGCGTCGATCGCAATATGATCAATTTGGTTGATCGTGACATGATCATTGGACCGCCATGTCTGCTTATGAATATCGAGATGAGGAAACCATGTGCTTGCTATGGTGACATTTCGCTCCACAGCGAAATCAATTAGCCTTAGTCCGTTATCAGACGTGGTGTCGTGTAGGCTATGCTTACCGACTGCTCTACCGAAGACGTCCTCCTTTCCTATTTTGGCGTTAAAATCGCCCAATACGATTCTCTTCCTAGCTTTCCGTTAAAATCACCTAGGATAATTTTAACGTCGTGGCTAGGGCATTGCTCATACGTCTTGTCCAAGAGCTGGTAGAAGTCGTCGTTGCTTCGTAACCGAAGGTTTTTTACGTGGTAGGGAAGTTAACCCGACGGCACAAGCCCCAACCTGGAGGACCAGATCCTTTTTTAGCAACCCCTAGGACGAGGGGCCGGATACACCGATGCCAGTAACCCACTTCGGGGATATGAGCGCTGCCGTTGCCCATTAAGGGTTCATCCGCCACCATCTCTTTTTCAATACCCTGACGTAGTATTGAAAATCCTTACAGACCTCAGCTTCAAATATGTCGAAGTAGCTCCGGTAAGGTATCCGCTGGCCTGTAGACGTCACCGTTGATTCCATCGGGAAAATTCATCCGCCGCACGTCCTCTCCTTCTAAGGGCCTCTTGTTAGACTTCTGAGACGCATATTTCAGCCGATCAGGTCAACTTGAGATGCCTCGTCCGGTTAAACATATGCGCGCTGAAGTTCACCCAGATGTGCTTACGCAGGTCCGAGTGTTCAGCTTCCCATATATCGTCAGACTCAGCATACGCTCATCGTTGGTTCACTATCAGATAGCTATCCAGCGGGCACCACGGGGAGGTGATGATGCGATTTTGCCCACCATTTGCCCCGATTTTGTCCCCTTAGTCGCCTTTTACTACAAGCGCTAGTTGTTGGGGGGCGCTGCAGTGATATTCTTAACCCGTCCCTGGGCGGGGATCTTCTCTTCATTAAATGAGTTAAAGTCTTAAACGTAAATTAAGATTGAAAAGAGTTATAAAATATCCCGAGATTGAACATTTTTACGAAACCCAATACTTAAGCCAGAAGAAAACAAAAGATAAAGACTTCTGGGACAGTAGATAGAAAGTGGTTCTCAATTAGAAGCACTTAGACCAGCATAGGGATACTCGTTTTATGACACCACTATGAAGCAGAGATTTCGATCCCCATCTACCTCTTTTAATAAAGCCATGTATAGGTATTTTAGGAGTACATATTGTATTTAGATCACTGAAAAAGTGAGCCTTTCTAAAACGACTTCTTACAATGATAATAGTTTGTTGATTGTGGACAAAAAATATTGATTTTCAGTGAAGAAGAGATCTGTGCTGATAGATACGTTAAACTTTAGTTCCCAAGGTTCAAGATTTGAATCACAAAAAATTTCTGACGACATTTAGTCATGAGAAGCTTCTTAATTCCGTGCTTTGGATAGTGCTTTAGGTACCTTCCTTCTTCTTCTTCCTTTTATCAGCGAGATTATGAGCCGAAAATAAGGGATCACAACCCTCCCACTTCACCGCATTTCTACTGATCCGCCTGTGGGGTTCGCCTAGGTACCTTCCATTTGTTCAAAAAATATAGCACGAACAAAACGTCGACCTATTTCGGCTGTTTGCATTTATTTATTCTTAAGCTACCTCAATTTCTAAATTTCATTTAAAAATCCAACCCGAAAAAAAATTGACGGGTTTCTATAGTAATATAGAAAAAAATACATAGCCAATGGTATACATATTATGTAAATTGTTGCACATTCGAGCTGTGCTTAGATCCGTTAAACTTGGGATACTCTAGGCAAGTGGCACCCTCTATGAACGGTCAAGAGAAATAAATAAAAAAAATGATGCTTTACAAGTTGAAATCAATTTTTTAGTGTTGAATTTAATCCCAAGAAAGATGTGTTAATTTTAGACTTCCTAATATGGTCGCATTTACAAAAATATGGCCGCATTTGGCTGCGTTAAAATTAGGCTAACTTTGCTTCCAGCAAATTCAATGCTGTTCTATCGGTTAATATCACATTTAGAACAAAATTTGGCAGTTAAAAACTAATGAATGACATACGGAAAAGTTAAATAATTTTGCATGTATTTGAGGACTATTTGGAACCCGTAGAAACAAAGAATACCATTATTTGCAATTTTTGTCTGTCTGTCTGTGCACGCATCACGCGGAAACTACTGGACGAGTTTTGATGAAACTTCTCAGAGGTTTAGTCCTTATCTCCAATTAGTATTATCACGATATTTCTCAAAGGAATTACTTACTTACTTAGGTGGCGCTACAGTCCGCGGTGGACCTGGGCCTCAACCAAAAAACCTCTCCAGCAAACCCGGTTACGGGTTAAGCACGCCAAGTTCGTTGAGGTCCGCTCCACTTGTTTGCGCCATCTGCAAGGTCGTCCTCTACTGCGCCGTCCATCCGGGGTGGCGAAGACTTTCCGGGCGGGAACGTTGAGCTCCATCCGCTCTACATGACCCAGCCATCTTATTCGCTGTATGTGAACTCTTCTGGCTTAGTCAATGCCCTTGTATAGGCCGTATAGCATTGTACCTTCTCCTCCACTCGCCGTCTATGCAGACGGGGCCAAAGATCACTCGAAGAACTTTTTTCTCAAAGCAACCAAGGACATCCTCATCTGATTTTGACAAAGTCCATGCATCTGCGACATACAGCAGGACTTCGATGATTAGTGTCTTATAGAGAGTTACCTTAGTAGTTCGAGATAGATAGATGCTTTGTTACTCAATTTCCTTCTTAGTCCATAAAAACAGCGATTGGCGAGAGTGATTCTTCGTTTGATCTCCCCACTGGTGTCATTTGCGGAGCTCACCATAGCGCCTAGGTAGACAAAGTCCTTTACTACCTCCAAATGATATGTGTCTATTGTGGCGTTCTGACCAAGACGCTGATGTTGGGTGTGCTTTTTTGTAGACAGCATATTCGTTTTGCTTTCATCGACCGCTAAACTCATCTTTGTTGCCTCGATCTCAATACTTGCAAATGGCTCACTGACGGTTCTCTGCGTTCTTCCGACTATATCACTGTCCTCGAGGTAAGCGAGTAGTTGTACAGACTTGTGAAAGATTGTACCTATGGTGTTGGCTTATGAGCTTCGTACAATTCTTTCAAGTATTATGTTAAAGAGACCGCATGATAGCGCGTCACCTTTTCTACAACCTTTCGTGACATCGAACGGTTCGGTGGGGTTCTTTCCGATTTTGATGGAGCAGTGAGAATTCTCCATCGTCATCCTGCACAAACGGACGAACTTGGCAGGGATGCCGAGTCTAGACATGGCTCTGTATAACTCTTCTCTATACACGCTATCATAGGCAACTTTGAAATCGATGAAAAGATGATGCGTATCGAATTTATATTTGCGGGTTTTTCTCAAATCTGCCGTAGTGTGAATATTTGGTCAATTGTGGACTCTCCCGGCCTGAAACCGCACTGATAAGGACCTATTGGGTTGTTCACCATCAGCTTGAGGCTATACGACAGACAGGATCTTGTATGTTATGTTGAAAAGACTTATACATTTGTAGTTGGCACAGTTCAGAGGGTCTCCTTTCTTCAGAATCGTTCACCTCTTGGGTTTTCTAAATATGAATCACGATGTTCCAGTAAATTCAGAAAATTGATTGTTCTTTATACAATCCAGAGCTCAATGATACCGAAAATACATTTACAATAGCTAAACACATTGATGACACATAATTGACTTGACGCATTGTGTTGAAAAAGTTTTGCATGTGTCATATAGCAATGCCTACTTTGTCCCAGGGAAAGTCTGATTCACCCGAGTAGGAATACTATCAAATTGTGTAGCCCTATTTTTTGAGCAATCTTATCGTGTCTAGTGTTCTTTCGTTGTAGATGTAGATGTATGGTGGCTAAAGAGCAAGTGTAGTAGTAGATCTAGAGTGCCCCCCAAAAAACGAAGGCTCTAATCGATGAAATAGTCGATTTAGAGCACTTCCTCCAGCTGCTTTGATGAACAATAGTATCAGGCACCTATGTGGTATCTTTGGTGGATTAGCACTTCCCATTCTTTAAGAAGGTGTGCCGGTGAGAAAAATCTCTGCGAGATCCCTGCAGATTCGGCAGTCTCATTGAGTTTGCAGTGACCCCTTACTTACTTACTTACTTAGGTGGCGCTACAATTCGGGGTGAACCTGGGCCTCAACCAACAAGCCTCTCCATTTAACTCGGTTTTTAGCTAATGGCCTCCAGTTTCGCACTTCAAGTTGGTCGAGGTCCCCTTGAACTTGTGCGCACCACCTACGGCGATGATTCCCTCTACTGCGTCGTCCCTCGAGATTAGATTCGAAGACTCTGCGGGCCGGAGCGTTGGTGTCCATTCGCTCTACATGTCCTAGCCATCTCAGACGTCCAATACGCAGTTTTTTGACTAGGTCGATGTCGCTGTACAGCTCGTATAGTTCGTGATTGAATCTTCTCCTCCAAAACCCGTCAACGCAAACTAGACCGAAAAGTGACCCCTTAGCATGCCTGTTAAAATGTGAAATCGATTCTTGCTGACTCTTAAGTAGGGTCTGCTTCTTTTCTGGTTCTAGTTTCCCAGGTGTTCTTTCGCCTGTCGCCCATTTGCTCTCTTCTTCCCTTATCAGTTCCTCCTGTATCTTATGCGGTGCTATCCCACAAAAAGGTTCCGGTCCAAGGAGGTGGGGGGTGGCGTCCAGATAACTGCGGAGATTTTTTGTTGTTTTTGTCTTTGCTTCTGATTCATAGTATTTATTTTTTTTCAACTACCGATGTCATAGGCATGTCAATCATCCAACAGAGCGAACAATTTTTCCAGCCATATGACCAAGCTACTACCAGCGTTATGACTCCGCAGTGGTGTACACACAAGCTTTCGCAATCGATCGGACTGACTATGTATTTCGTGAGAAATAAAATAAATGCTTGCTGACATCGGGATTTGAACCATGAACCATTAGCATGGCAATTGACGGCGTTACCACTACATCACTGCCATTCCCACAAAGTAGGCGTAAGTCAACGACATACTAAGGTGGCACTACAGTTCGGGATAAACCTGGGCCTCAACCAACAAACCTCTCCATTTAGCTCGGTCTTCAGCTAATTGCATCCAATTGTGCACTCCAAGTTGGACGAGGTCGCCTTGAACTTGTGTGCGCGACCTACAGCGAGGAAGCCCTCTACTGCGTCGTCCCTCTGGGTTGAATTCGAAGACTAAGTGGGCCGCATTCGCTCTACATGTCCTAGCCACCCCAAACGTCCAATACGCAGTTTTTTGACAAAGTAAATTTTGCTGTACATCTTGTATAGTTCGTCGTTGAATCTTCTCCAAAACCCGTCAACGCAAATGAGACCGAATATCTCACGAACAACTTTTCTTCCGAAGCGACCAAGGATATATGCATCCGCTTTTAATAAAGTCCATGAGTCAGCATCGTTAAGCAGGACTGGGATGATCAGGGTCTTTTATGGAGTCTCCTTAGTTGTTAGAGATAGGGCTTAATTGTTGAATGGCCTTATTAGCCCAAAAGAACAACGATAGGTAAGAGTTGTTCTTCGCTTGATTTCTGCGCTGGTATCATTGTCAGATTTAATAGCAGGGACGAGGCAGACAAAGTCCCTTACTACCTTGAAGTTGTAGCTGCCCACTGTGACGCTCTGTCCAATTCCTCGGTGTTGTTTGTCCCTTCTTGTTGACAGCATATAATTGGTTTTGCCCTCGGTTATCGCTAAACCCATTTTGACTGCTTCTGCTTCAATGCTTGCAATTGCACCGGTGACAGCCCGTTCTTCCAATAATTTCAATATCGTCGGCATATGCAAGCAGTTGTACGGACTTTTGATAGATTGTGCCTCTGGTGTTGGCTTGTGAGTTCCGCAAAATCCGTTCAAGTACAATATTAAAGAAGTCACATGACAGCGTGTCACCTTGTCTAAAACGTTTTTTTGACATCGAAGATCTTGGTGAGGTCATTACCGACCTTGATGGAGCAGCGAGCGTTCTCCATCGTCATCCTGCACAGACGAACAAGTGGCAGGGACGTCAAAACTAGACAACTAGTTCTATAAAGCTCTTCTCTATAGATGCTGTCATAGGCGGTCTTGAAATCGATAAAGAGATGATGAGTAGCGATTTGGACTTCTTGGGTTTTCTCCAGAATCTAGTGCGAATATTTGATCGATGGTGGACTTTCCTGGCCTAAAATCGCACTAATAGGGGCCAAGCAGACTGTTCATTTTTTTTTTGTGTGAAAATCTTCATGAGACACTATGAGGCACCGTGTACTCATAGTAGTGTCAGATTTCTACCTACTAAAAACACCCTTCGCTTCGCTTCTTGTTTACTACAACTAAGTTAAATTGTCCAGTAGTTTAAGCTTTAATAAAAAATATTCGCGTGGGGCAGGTAGATTTCCAGCAAAAGCACCTACTGATGCCGTCATTACATGCAGATACTTCTTATTGCGTTAAATCAAACAGTTTCTGTCTTTGGACTCGTCACGTAACGTTTCTCACTTCCAAGCTTTGGAGTATGGCACGGCTGTAATGGCCATAAAGACGAATACGGAGCTTGTAAGCGAAGTTTGTTATATCGTCTTCCACGGTGGCTATCCCAAAGTCTCTCTGGATAACATTGTTTCTAATATACCAGGAAGCATTCATGCTCTAGCTCTTATAACTTTATTTTGGAGTGATTGTATACAAATTTCTTTTGCTTGGTTTGGTACAACCCCAGAGTTTTATATCGGACGTCCATACAGGCTTAACTTTATAAAGGAGCAGTTTGTTATAAAGTGTGAGCCAACAACTAGTGTGGAACTTTATTGCTTTATTGATTTTATTGATTAATGAAATTCGGTCCGTGGCAATTATGAATGGATCACAACATCGTTCATGTGACCACCTCTGCTTTTGTTGCAAGCGCCCACCGAAGTTCAAAATTATCGATGACTTTTTGAAGAATAAGTGGGTCAATGGCCACAATTTCAGTTTGGATGTTATGTTTGATTCTGTCCTGGCGATCGAACATCCCTTTATCAAATCGGCGACGTCGTAGATGATCCAACGGCTTCAATTGTTGTGTAATTTGGATCTTATAGGCGTGCAAATGAGGATCAACTTTTAAAATTCGCCGTAAAGTGACATAAGTGAGGCCCAATTGTTGATTTCGGTGCCTGGCTGGTTTTGAACACTTTCGCTCACAGTGGTGGTGTTTTGCCGTGTACGTGAAGACCGAGCATGCTGATATGGAGTTTGACCCGATACAGAACCAGTTTCTTCAAAACGCTTCACCATTGCACGAATTCCGGACTCACTAGGGCGATTAGGTTAGGTTGGGTTAGGTAAAGGTGGCCGTCCTGACGGGGTCAGGACACACTTAGACCACATGGGTCCATTGTGATACTACATCAGTAATGACCGGTCGAGTCACCGGTAACCAGGGGAACCTTAACCTTTCTCATGAGGGCGTTGGCTGAGAATGCTGACTGAAAAGGGTAGAGAGGGTGACTGACTCAGTCAACCCTGAAGTCAAGGTGTACCGAGAAGGTATAGTGTGCAACAAGTGATGGGGGGTGATTGATTCAATCGAACCCCCTGTACTGTGTGTGCAATTTATATTGGCAGGTCCCATAAACCGTGAAGGCGTAGAGGTGCATAAGTATAGTAGAGTGACTAATTCAGTCTAACTCTAATTACTGTTATGCATGGTATTGACTAGGTAGGGTGACTGATTCAGTCAAACCCTTCATACCTAGGTGGACCGTGTAGGTGTAGAGGAGCATAAGCGTACATAGGGTGACTGATTCAATCGAACTCTAAGTACTGCTATGCATAAAGTGTGAACTAGGTAGGGTGATTGTTTCAATCGAACCCATACCTAGGTGGACCGTGGAAATATTGGGGAATGCAAAGTAGAGCGAGATGACTGATGCAGTCAATCTTACACGAGTATGCAGTCGAACTTTAGGGGATGGTTTGGCTAGGTAGGGTGACTGCTTCAGTCAAACCCTTAGTACCTAGTTCACCGTGTAGGTTGTGTGCATGTGAGTAATAGGGGGATTGATTGACTCAATCAATCTCTGTTGCCACTATGCAGTAATGTTGTTTACAGGCACTGGTCTAGTGATATGGGAGGGTTAGCTATCGATCTTGGGAGGTGTCTGTTGCAGTACCTCTTGGGGATTGATAGTAACCAATAGCGAGGGAGGAGGGGTGGTGGTGATGTGGAGGGGGGCATTTCAGCTAAACCAGTTGGATTTACCTAAGTATCTATTTAAGTTTCTAATGTCTATGTTAGACAGGTCACTTAGGTCCTCAAAGAAGTATTCACTTAGTAGCTTCTTTCTTAGTGTGACTAGCGCTGGGCATGTGCCAAGGGGGTGGAGACTATTCCTCTCCTCCTCTTCATCTCTGCAGCTTCTGCAGAAATCGTTTTCTTGGACACCCATTCTAGTGGCGTGTCTACCTAACAAGCAGTGTCCTGTGACTATTCCTACTGTGAGGCTTATGTTCCTTCTATTTAATGAAAGGAGATTTTTGGTTTTCTTTGCGTCAAGTAAGGGCCAGATCTTCCTGGTCGATGCGCACGTAGCTAGATTACTCCATCTGTTGTTTGCAATAGATTGCGCTTCGTTAAACATACGGATTTTCAACAATTGTATTGGTGGTGCTGGTGCCTCTCTATTGACATCGAGAGGAAGTACGGTGCCTTGTTTAGCTAGTTCATCCGCTTTACAGTTGCCTGGAATATCTCTGTGTCCTGGGACCCAGCACAGAGTAATATTGCATCTGTCCGCAATCTCGTTAAGAGATTCGCGGCAATGTTTGACCAACTTAGATCTTATTGTTGGCGTTTCCAGAGCTTTAATCGCTGACTGACTGTCTATATAAAGGACGATAGACTTACCATCTATCGGGTACATAGAGAGTCTGCGCGCTGCTTCACGAACAGCCGATATTTCCGCCTGAAAGATGCTACAGTGGTCCGGAAGTCGGAGAGCTACGTTTATTCTATGTGATTCGGAAAATATACCTAGTCTTGTGCCCTCCGATGTTTTGGAACCATCTGTATAGATTTCGATTGCGGCATCATTTAGAATGATACCTTCCTCCCATGCGGATCTGCCAGGGATGGTGGTGTTATATTTGATATTGAAATCAATAGATGGGGATATGTAATCTGTTACTCTGGGATTGGAGTTTTGTAAAATTTTCATGTGGCCAATTTGTGAGCTTTGCCACTGGAGAGATTCTCTAAGTCTTAGGGCTGCTTTAGATGCTACCATTTTCCTAAAGATGTCAATGGGATATATATTAAGTAAGTTTCTAAGGCGGCTGTGTGAGTGGACCTGAGAGCTCCTGTGATGCATTTGCATGCTAATCATTGTACTCTTTCGATAGAGTTTGTGTTGCACCTTGTTTCGAGTGCAGGCCACCAGACGAGAACGCCATAAAGCAGGATTGGTCAGTGGACTATATTAGGTTGAAGACCCCATTTAGGACCTATAGTCTTTTTACAGGTGTAGATGGCGATTTCCGCTTTCTTGGTTCGGTCTAGAATGTTCCAGTTAAGTTTACTATCGAGGGTCAACCCTAAGTATTTTGCTTTGTTTGAAAAGCTAAGTTCCGTGTTTCTAAGCTTAGGTGGGGCTACGAACGGGATTTTGTATTTCCTAGTAAAAAGTACTAGTTCAGTTTTGGACGCGTTTACGTTGAGCCTAACGCTGTCCGTTCATTTCGCTACTAAATTTAGCGCCGAGTTCATTAGATCTCTTAGGGTTTGGGGGAATTTACCTGAAATGGCTATGGCAATATCGTCAGCATATGCTACGACCTTGTAGCCTTTATTTTCTAGTGAAGTGAGTAGCTCATTCACTACTAATATCCAAAGTAGCGGAGAGAGAACATCCCCCTGGGGTGTGCCTCTGTGCGCTAGCCTTTTGGTTGAGCAGCACCCGAGCTCGGATAGAATCTGCCTGCTGTTCAGCATTCGCTCCATCCAGATGCAGAGGCAGCAGTCCACCTTCAGGTCAGCGAGTGCTCTTGTGATGGATTCTGTATTGACGTTATTCAAGGCGCCTTCTATGTCAAGGAAAAACACCATAGTATATTCTTTAACGGCAAGAGATTTTTCAATGGTGCCTACTAACGAATGTAGAGCTGTTTCCACTGAAAAACCTTTCCGGTAAGCATGCTGAGAGCTAGATAAGGTTTGTACCTTGAATTTTGAACGGATATAGTTATCGACTAGCCTTTCTAACGTTTTCAGAAGGAAGGAAGAGAGGCTGATTGGTCTGAAATCTTTCGGATTATAGTGGGAGGTCTTACCGCATTTCGGGATGAAAAACCACCTTAACTCGTTTCCACGAGGAGGGGGTATAGCCAAATTTAAGGCAGCTGTTGAAAATCTAGGGCGATTATGTTAACCAAAAAAAAAATTCACGAATTTAACGAAATGTTACTTTTACAGATCGCCCGTTTTCGTAATACGATTGAATAACAAAAATGCGTTGTTGCGTCGTAAACGACTCCATGACTGAAATTGCCAAAGATGGTACTTGACATCTGTCGAAAAGATCAACCACATTAATTTCAGTAAATGACAGACAACATCCTCACCATCTGTTGGCTCACCCTTTATACGCTTAGCTTGGAATATCTTCCAATTAGCCAGTGCATTTCTCTAAGTCGATTTTCGAGTTCGTCGCGTTTCTTTTTAACATGCGTGTTCGGCGGCATAAAGTTGTCCTGGCCGGACCGTCTGAAATCCCCTGAAAAGTCTGCAGAACGAACGTATCCTCAGTAAATAAAACTCGAACTTCACACAATTGCTTGGTGACGTTTATTCTCTGTAGTTTTATATAAAATTCATAAATGCAATTCGTATACAAACGTGTACTTACTATTTTTGGCAGACCCGTAGCGGTAGCGTGGGCTTCAGAATGTTAGCAAAAAATAAATGTAGGAAATGCAGAGCTAAGATGGCGTAACTTCGTTCAATCTGACGGCTTACTTAGGTTTGTTTCGTTTAACATTTCATGAGCCACGCACTGCCGTCAGGGTTGTTATAATTCAAAATAATAGAAATGATGTAATTCTCAAAAGTGCGGCTTCCACTTAAGTTTCGCTTCCAGTGTCATTCTCAGATATTTAGCTTCCTTTGCATGCGGTATCTGTACCGAGTTAATGAAAACGGATAGGTGAATTATTTTCTTGTAAGTGAAGTTAACATGCGCCGATTTGGTTTCGTTAAGAACAATGCGCTAAGTTTTTGTCCACTCGTAGATTTTATCTACTTTTTTTTTTTTTTTTTAGTTTTATAGTTGCTGACTCGATAGAAGTTTTCGTTGCCAGTATAGCCGTATCGTCCCCGAACGTACCTTCAATGGTCCTACAGTTCGAGGTATGTCCCTAGTGTACGGCAAGAATAAGATGGGACCAAGGGCGCTTCCTTGCGGAACTCCGGTGATAATTTCCTCAAACTCAGAATATTCGGTTCCGTGTTTAACACGAAAAATTTGTTTTTTTAAAGTAAGATTTTATGTAGGTGCTCTGGAAGGATCCGTCTTAGCTTATATTTCAAGCCATCTTGCTAAACCCTGTCGAAGGCTTGAGAGACGTCAAGAAAAGCACTAGAACAAATCTTTTTATCCTCTAGGGCTATACTATAATCTTGGTCAGTTGTAAAATGCTTGATTCTGAACCCGAATTTGTTGTCAGTTATTAGGCGTCTTTCTTCAATGACTGGTTGAATGCGTTTCAATGGGAGTTCTTCAAATAATGGTTTCCAAAATTTATAGCCACTTGTGATCCTAAGAGGCATTCGTTTTTCGTTCTTATTATGCAAGGGTGTATAAGCTTTCAAAAAAACACCACTTACAGCTTCCATTGAATGAATTTACATACACCATCATAGAAATCCTACTTAAAGTGCTGCTTACACTAAGAAGAAAAAAGATTAAGCACAGATTGAGTTGCAATTGCAATCTTCCCACGATCCTCGGCAAGTAAAAGTCAAAACAAAAAATACACAACAGAGAACAGAATGTGCGCGCCTCCATTTCGTTTTGTTGATTTTTTTCTTTTTTTTTTTTACTACAAAACAGAATAAGCCAGAAAGTTATCCCCTCTTCCAGCTTGTTGTTGTTGTTGTGTGTGACTTATTGTGAATTTCCAGAGCAGTAGACACACGAAGGAGAGAGTGTAGGTATACTATTTTGTCATCAGGAAATCGGTGTGTACATAAAAGGGCTATATCTATGCACCCTTTTCAATAAGGTATTGCATTGTAATTAGTTTTTTTTTTTTTTAAGTGTAGAATGGAGTATTGTGAAAATGCCGGAAAAAAAGGAAAGAGAAAACCATGCATAACCTCATCAATATAAGGCCACTTTTGCAGCCCCTAAAAACAGTATAACAAAAGAACAAAACTATCTGTCTACGTTCCACAGATAAGTTCCACACGCTAAACGCGGCGAAATTATATCAAGAATGAGTGAGAAGACACAAAAAAAAAAAGAAAAAAATACAAAAACCTCCCATAGAGTGAAAGAGAGATGCATATATAGAGAGAAAATAAATTCCTTCTATTAGCTAACTGTACATTGGTGGATGATTGGATTCTGAATGGTAGAAATGGTAGGACGATGACGATGGTTATGGTGGCGATGACTGGCTTGCCAATGGCTATGGCTACAATCACGATAATGATGATGATGATGAAGATTGTTGGTGGTGGTTCCTCGTCGTCGCCATCACCACCCCTCACCTCTCACCTCTCACCTCACCTCACCTCTGTGTATCGCGGCGTTCCCTTTTTTTTTTTTTCTTTTTTTTTTTTTTTGGGAGAAGAAAACGACTTCAGTGTTAGTTGGTTAAAGCGGCCGCGACCAGTGTTTTGTATGACGCTTGGTCTGTTGGTTGTGTGTTGTTTTGCTGCTGCCGCCGCGTCAGTGCTGGTATTTGCTGCTTGCTAATGCCGGTACTAGTGCCTGGGTACACACCAATAATTCAACGCCTTATGTCGCGCGTGTAGTGCTTTTAATTTTTTTTATTTTTTTTTTTTTAAGTTTTTCTTTTATTTTTTAAGTGATGTGTAAGAGTGGAATTTACCGGTTGTTATGACGTTGGGCGCCAGGCCACTATTAAGGCCCAATGGTGCCGAAACAGCATCCACGAATCCGAGTGAGCTCTTGTGTGACGCATTCGAAAGTGAATTGGGTTTGTTAAATAAACATTTTTACTTCTTTAAAAAAAAAAAATAAAAATTTAAAAAATTCAATAAGTGTGGTGAATTCGAAAGGGTGTGTGAACATCCATGTTTTTTTCACACAAAATGACTCCTTTCCGTTTCATTCCAAATTGAAATTTGGGATATTCAATAAGAAACAGTCCTTGCGCTGTGTTATTCTTATTTAGTTCGTCGACCCCCCGCTTCACTACATCCGGTGTGTGTGTGTGTTTTTTTTTTTTTTTATGTTTGTGCGTTGTGGGGAAATTATAATTGACGTTCATTAAACTTTGTTTTTCTGATTATAACATATGTCAACCGCTAGTCAATAATAAATCTACAGTCTGATGCAGAAATTTTCATTCAAAAAAATAAATTCAAAATTAAGCGTCTGTGGATGATGATGATGATGATGCGCCTCCCCGCGATGACGACAACACGAGAGACCGGAAAAGAAAATGTCTTCCCTCATTTTGTATTATAGACACAAGCACATACACAAAGCTGTTCTATATATATTTATACATATACCCATGCCCTATTCTCTTTATTTTTTATGATTATGTACAACTCTGTGGACTTGTGTATTGTATTACCCCTACAACACTGGTCGTGATGGGAAATTTTTTGTATATAAACATGTGTGTTCGGGAGGGTTCATTTTTATGTCATGTTGTTTACCAAGGGGATACAAAATACAGGGTGGCGTCTGCTTTTATTTTTTTTGTTATGTTTTTTTTTGCATAGAAGTGGCACTGAACTTCCATCGAATAGTACATATGAGCAGTGTTTCTCTCGAGGGGGATGAAGGGATGGAAAAAATAAAAGAGAAACTGTACTTAGTACCTTGTAATTTTGTTTACTTACAATTGAATATGAAGCGCTTATTTGTAATTATTTTGTTTTTCTGTGCTTGTTTGGCTTGTTTTGTTTGCCTAGGGTAGAGCATTGCACCGGTCGCGCTTGTGGATCAATTAAATTTAATCAATAATTGCGCTGTCGCAGCTTGTTGTTTGGTATTTTATTTTTCAGTTGATGTGCCTACTCTTAAGTAGAATGTTTGATGAGGTTTTAATGGAAATAAGGACATGTTTTTTTTTATGTATAAAAATCAACCCTAATTTTGTTGTATATGGGGGTGGGGTGGGGGATACGTTCCACATATAGGAAACAGACAGGAATGAGAATATTTTATTCTAATTTTGGATTTAGCTTTTGCGCAGTGATATCATGTCACACTCAAATTATATTGAAACAATGTCGATGAGGGAAGACACAGTGTTGTCTACTGTTAATGGTCTTATTTCCGGTTGTGACACCTGAAAATGGCCTTAAACTGAAAAGAATTTGCGGGCTAGCTTTACAGAGGCTCCGGACTGGGTTTGCATTTTTGCGTTCAGAAAATCTTTTTACAGAATTGACACCTCTCCAGGCATTTTTTTTTTTTTTTCTAGTCTGCTGTGTATGTGTACAAAGTTCATGAACAAACGCAGTGACACATACATTCATACATACATACATACATACAATTGATAAAATGCCATAATTGTAAAGAAAATGGTGGTTACAACATCCGCAATACTGGGAATCGTAAATCTCACTCGTTGAAGTTATTCATGTTTTTTTCCAGAGCAAGAGAATTTTACATGGTAATCGGGGATCGGCATAAATATTTACATCTAGGAGTGCCGTATTTGATAAATACAAGGTGCGATTCAAAGTAAACAGGACTTTTTAAAAATAAGAACAACAAACAGTTTTTTGCCAAAACCGATTTATTTTATTCAAAATATGCCCCTTTCGAATCAATACAGCGATTTGCACGGTGTAAAAACATGTCGAATGAGTGTTTTAAATCCTTGGCCGAGATGTCCTTCAGGATGTCGATACAAGCCTTTTGAATGGCTTCTATGCCCACAAAATGCTTTCCTTTCATCGGCAAATACTCGTACATTCTACGAAAAGGTAAAAGCCGTATACGGGGAGTGGTTGACAGTTAAAATGCGATTTTTAGTCAATGATGATGTCCTTCGAATGAACAATTTTTGGTCGTCAATCAACTTGTGCGCAACAAACAGTGCACACACTTTTCGGTAGCCCAAATTTTTGGTCAAAATGCGATAAATTGATGTTTTTGAAATGCTCAATTCCAATTGCATGATTTTCAATGAAGATATTGGTTGATCTTTGTTGGATTCACGCACAGTTTTGATGGAATCCGCGCTGATCAAGGATTTCGGTTTGTTAATCATTTAAATATGTCCTCACGACCGTTTTTAAACCGCGTATACCATTCAAGAACTCTGCCACGGAGTAAACAATCATCACCATAAATTTGGGATTAGATTTTACTTTACCGGAAATGTCGAAATCTTTCTCTCTTATCGGGGAGGCGTAACCCGCCCTCAACATTTCAAAAAGGATATAAAATATGGTATCAGTATTTCCGAAATGGAGCATCCAAATTCTTAGTTTTTCTTTTGCTGCAAAGATAATGAGTTAAATTAACCAATAAAAAAAGTTTCAACAAAATTGGTCCACAACCGAAGTTATAAAGGGTGAGCCAACAACTAGTGTGGAAGTTTTCATTAAATTAAGCACACATTTATTGTAAAATCAATTTAAAACTTTATTGACTAATGAAGATCGATCCATGGCAATTATGAGTGGAACACAACATCGTTCATGTGACCACCATGGCTTCTGTTGCAAGCGATCATCCGAAGGTCAAAATTATCGAAGACTTTTTGAAGAATGAGTGGTCTAATGGTGTCAAATCGCATGACCATGGAGACCATTTAACTTCTCTAACCGAAATAATGCGATCTTCAAATTTCGTACGCAATAAATTGATTGATCGATGCCTTGTGTGGGCGGCAGCACCAGAGCCCAGACCCAATTCATTCAATTTTGGAAAAAAAACAGCCGGTCAACATGTTGCGGTAACGTTCTCCATTCAATGTAACTGTCTCTCCAGCCTCATCTTCGAAAAAATACGGGCCAATGATGCCGTCAACCCATAATTCGCACCATACAGTGACTTTTTTGGGATGCATTGGTTTTTCGTGAATCTCGTATGGGTATTTCCAGAAACGACAATTTTTTTTATTTACGTACCCATCCATCCAAAAATGGGCTTCATCGGAAAAGATCAAATTCGATGGCAAATTGTCCTGGCGATCCAACATCCATTTAACAAATCGGCGACGTCGTAGATGGTGCAAAGGCTTCAAATGTTATGTAATTTCGATTTTATAGGCGTGCAAATGAAGATCATCTTTTAAAATTCGCCGTATAGTGCCACAAGTGAGGCCCAATTGTTGACTTCGGCTAATAATTGATGTGCCTGGCTGGTTTTGAATACCACTTTTGCTCACAGTGGTGATGTTTTGGCGTGTACGTGCTGACCGAGCATGCTGATATGGAGTTTAACCCTATACCGAACCAGTTGCTTCAAAACGCTTCACCATTGCATGAATTCCGGACTCACTAGGGCGATTATGTTGACCTAAAAATTCACGAATTTTACGAAATATTACTTTTACAGATCGCCTATTCTCGTAATAAGATTGAATAACAAAAATGTGTTGCTGCGTGGTAAACGACTCCATGACTGAAATTGCCAAAGATTGTACTTGACATCTGTCAAAAAGATCAGCCACATTGAATTCCGTAAATGACAATAATTGACAGCCAACGTCCACACGATCTGTTGGCTCATCCTTTACACCCGGATTGTCGTTGGCGTTTGTCGCTTTTGGACGATTGTCGTTTTATTCTTGAGATGTAGCACGAATCCATTTTCATAAATTTTTCACTGTGAAAGAGTTGTAATAGTATTATACACGACAAACAAATTGCTTAGTATTGTTTAACGGTCAGCAGGTCGTAGCTATGAATAAAACAACAATCGTCAAAAAGTGACAAACGCCAACGACAATCAGGGTGGTAGTAAAAATAGCATCTTCCCTGCTCATCTGTCTGATGTTGTCTGGCGGTAAAGTCCTCACCCAGTTTGTTCACCAGCAGGTGTCGCTCTTCATAGTATCATGGATAGGGGAACATGATGTGTTCCGCATCCTCGATTGCTTCCGCGCACGTTGGGCAAGAGTAATGCCTGCTCTGCCTTCAGCTCTGGTTTGGAAACTATCACGTGGTCGCCCACGGTTACTCTTATAGTCTCCATGACTCGCCTACCGCTTATGAGCACTACTTCTGGTTTTTCCTCTGCAAGTTGTAGGTCCATGCGTACCAGTCCTGAACCATCCCGATAGCTTCATGGCAGTCCTCCTCCGATTCCCCGAGGAGTTTCGTCACTACAAAGCAGATGCATTCTCAGACCTGAAGGTCTATAGCTCACTTTGCGAACTGATTAATCTACTGCTTAATGGTCGGATTATCAACTCTAAGCTGGGTGAGACGTTTACTAGAAGGTCTGTCAGTAGATTCACTCCGCAAGGTGGTGTTCTATCCGCCCTTTTGTGGAACTTGATGATCAATGAACTATTGTTAATCATGCAGGCGAGGGATGCACGGCGATCGCTTATGCAGATGATGTTACTTTGGGTGTCTCAGGAAAGCACCTAAATACTCTAAAAGGACTTCTACAAAACGCTTTAAACAAGCTCATTAGATGGGCAGTTCGGTGTGGTTTGGGTGTAAACCCCCACAAAATTGAACTTGTACTCTTCTCCAGGAAATATAAAATTCCGTCAGTCGACCCTCCTTCTCTAAATGGTATTAGCTTAACTTTCTCTGACACTGCAAAATATTTGGGTCTCATCCTGGATAAGAAACTAAGCTGGAAACCTAATATTCAAGAAAGAGTAAAGAAAACTACAGTAGCACTCTTCTCTTGCAAAAAAGCTATTGGAAATAGATGGGGTTTATAACCCCGAATCACTCACTGGCTATATATTTCGGTCAATAGACCGATACTCACATACGGGGTCATTGTCTGGTGGACGGCCATAGAAAAGCCATAAATCACGATTATCTAAGTAGGGTCCAGCGCACAGCTTGTTTGTGCATAGGCGGAGCACTACGTACAACCCCCTCTGCGGCACTGGACATTTTGTTTCATCTGGTACCCCTCGATATATTTAGCAAACAAATGGCAGCGAATGCAGCCGTTCGCCTCGAAGCTACCCAACAGTGGTCAAGAAGAGACTTTGGTCACGCTTCCATTTTGAATAAACTCAAAATCTCTCCCGAAAACACGGACTACACCATCCCACGTCTAAATTTTGACAAAAACTTCCTCGTCACCATCCCCTCCAGATCACTCTGGAATGATGATACATTTTTAGAAGATGGGTCAATCCGCATCTACACTGACGGCTCAAAATCTAAGGACGGGGTTGGTAGAGGTGTTTTCTCTGACAGGCTTAATCTTAAGCTCTCCTTCCGTCTTCCAAATCATTGTAGCGTGTTCCAGGCGGAAATTTTTGGCAATTAAAGAAGTCTTGTATTGGCTTAAAAAAAAACGTGATATCTGCTAAAAATATCCGCATCTTTTCAGACAGCCAAGCAGCAATCAAATCCTTGGAATCGACCTCTATAAATTCCTTAGTAGCTCTAGACTGCCGCTCGTCTCTCGTGGAGATGGCTGAGCAGTTCAATATTCACCTGTGTTGGGTACCGTGGCATAGGGACATTTCAGGGAATTGTAAGGCCGACGAACTCGCCAGAATAGGAACAACTATACCCGTCCTGCCGGACAAAGGCTCCTCTAAGAATTTGATTTCTCTCAACAGATTGCATATCGGCGCTTTAATAGGTGTCATCACTGGACACTGTCTAATAGGCAAGCATGCCACACGGCTAGGCGTTTTTGCGAACGACTTTTGTAGAGGCTGCATGGATGAAGAAGAGGAAGAAACTATTCCTCACCTTCTTTGTCACTGCCCAGCTCTCTCCCCTAGAAGGAAGCTTCACCTAGGAGCCTCATTTTACAACGACATAGGCGAGCTGAAAAACATTGATATTAAAAGCCTCCTACGCTTCATAAGAAGCTCAGAATGGTTTAACGAGTAGGTAGGAGAAATTTCTCCCATGATCCGTGTGGTATCACAATGGACCTATTATTGGTCTAAGTGTGTTGGCGATTCTTAGCTGGCAGCCACTTCAACCTAACCTAACCTAACCTAACCTTCGTCACTACAAGGATTGCCGTTGGCGAAGCCTATTATTATCGAAGAACTCGGGATTCTTAGCCTGAAGACGTCATCATACATTAGGCTCCACAGTAGCGGACATAGTACGAAGCCTTGGGGCACACCGCCTGTGACGTTATACTGCCTCGTTCCATCGTCGGTGTCGTATTGCAATATCCTATTTCTGAAATAGTCCATCATTATCTTCTGTGGGCAGTCTCGTACACTCTTTGCGGTAAGTGCTCGCAGGATATTTCTCCAGCTTGCGGTGATGAAAGCGGTTTTCACATCCAGCGTGATGATTGCGCAGTACTGTCCTGCCTTTTCATCGTCTTCCTTCGATGGTTTTTTTTTCTTTTTACCATATTCATGACTTCGTCGATGGCGTCGACCGTAGAACGTGCATTATGGAACACATACTTGTGATCTGCGAGGCCACCTCGCCTCATTGATTGCACTCTCCAATCTGTCACTTATGATGTGTTCCAGTATTTTTCCCACGGTGTCTAACATGCCTAATGGCCTATACGGTGGGGATCCTGCGGTGGTTTATTACCTTTTGGTAGGAGGACCAATCTTCTTTCATTAGTCAGCGAATGCACCTTCCTTGAGGTAGGTATTGCCTGCGCCTTGTGTAGGCGCCAACTGATTGTCGCTTTTAAGGCAATATTGCGGATTCCATCGACACCAGGTGCTTTTTGGTCCTTGATTTTTGGGCATGCTTGCAGGACATCTTCTGCGGTGACGAGGAGGAGTATTGGTAATGCCTCCGTCAAATTTCCCCTCTCCTTTTGTTCCTCTATTGACTGTGTGCAAATTAATGTGAACATAACAAAACATAACCAGGAGCAATCAAGTCACTCGTGAATCGTGCTACTTCACTTCAAAGGTCGTCCTAAATTGCCGTCTCTCTCTTAAGGAGATGACAGAACAGTTAAACTTTCACCTATGCTGGGTACCAGGCCACGGAGATGTTCCAGGAAAAGTACAGGGCGGACGAGCTCGCCAGATAGGGTACAACTCTAAGGATTCTGCCTGACATACAAGCCCTAGATATGCCCCTCGCTACATGTAACCTTCTACTAAAGCCGAACGCTATTCGCAAGATCAATCATAGATTTGAGAACGGCTTCACGTGTCACATTTCGAGAGAGATCTGGCCTAAGTTGGATCAGAAACCTAGCGCTGAGTTGGTTAAGCTAAAACAATCACAGATCATTTGCGTTTTCGGTGTTTTATAGGCCAACATGCCAAAAGACTTGGCCCCTTCTCCAATGACTTCTGCAGGAGCTATAGGTGCGAGGAGGAGGCGGAAACCTCCTATGCATTATGTCCAGCCCTATCGCGTAAAAGAATATTACACCTAGGGGCCCCCTTCTTTGACGACTTCGGCGATTTGGTGTTCTTAGGCGTCATGAACATCCATCGCTTTATCAAAACCTCCGGTTGGTTTTATTAGTGGTCTAATGGTAGATCCATCGCATCACAATGTACCTTTACTGGTCTTAGTGTGTCTGCACTCTCGTGCGGGGAACATAAATAAAACAGGGAACATGTTAAAATTGTAAGAAATTCAAATTTGTGTTGTTCTAATTGGAGAATGTCCTGCCAACCAGAGCATTCAATTGATAGGATTACCTAACTTCGTCTCCAATTTCAAGTCAACAACTTTTATGAGGTTCCGGTTAAGAATCAAAAGGCACGCTTGACATCCTTGAAAGCATTTCGTCATTATTACTTAAAATACCTGTCCCCACATATACAGCCAATGTAAAACCTTTTAAAACATTAACCTATCAAAGTCATTCAAACATCACATTTCCCTCCAATGTGCGTGTGTATGTGTGTCACCGAAAACTCATCGCTAATGGAAAAGTAATTTAGACCATTTTCAAACACTCCACACTACACCTCTACAAACTTCATTCAAAGCTCTAGCTCTTCATTCCATTCATCCGTGATAGAGCTCTGCGTATGCTTCCACCATGTCTCGGCGCATCTACATATCCAATTTCACAAAGCGGATAGTTACAAAAATATTTAAATTTTTTGTTCGTTTTCTTCGAAATTTGATCAAAATTTCTTCGGTTCTGCAGAGCAAACTCATATCGCCTTCGCGCGATGTAGGTGTTCTATGCCGCGTGTCTTCTTCCGAATGATGATTTTCAATCTACCTGTGTGAGAACACACGGCTGTGTACCTCCGGAAAATATGCTGCTTTCCTCTCGTTAATATTCACTGAAGCACATATAATATGCTGCCCGAAAAAAAAAAATTATAAAAATCTCATATCAGCATATAAAAACGCCGGGAACGACGACAACGGGAACAAAAGATTGAGGTATTAGATGAAACTGGTATCACCGGTTATGTTCGCCGAAAATTCCCTTGAAGTGGCAATGTACTACCTACTAGATACAGTGTAGGCACCGTATCATCAGACAGTAGTAGTAGGGCTGTGTGTGTCCACCACACACTTTACCTGTGCCCTCTTGGTTTTGGTTTTATACACTTTAGAGCCGGCCACAGCCAGTCATATTTTCTCAAAGAGAAACATTCTAATCTTCCGGTATGCTATTCTCTACACGATTCTAAATTAATTTCTCATATTTTTTTTATGCAAAAGAAATTTGCATTTTAAATTGAATTTTTTTATAAATCGATGTATGTACCTCAAATCAAAGTGTGAAGTGAATTTTAAAAATGATTTTTCGCGCCAAAATGTTACTTCTTCGAATATTTGTGTTTGATGTTTGTTTGGTTTGGTCATAACGAACGCTATTGGCTGATGATTTATGTTTGGATGTGCTTTTGTGGTGACTGTGTCTCATGTTAATTAAATTCCAAACATAAAAAAGTGGCTAGTGGTCATCAAATTAAATTTAGAGATCTAAAAACTGTTAGCGACGAGTTCAATGAAACCTATTGGTGGTGTTTAATTAGTTTGGCATTGTATCAAAGATACGAAATTGAAGGTGATGCTATTTGCTTAGTTTATACAACGTAAGTCTATAGAAATGTGTTCCAGTTGGATTGAATGGAGAGTTCGATTTTGTTAAAGATTCATCCTACAGACCTAACCTACGAAGTCCAGTTGTCCTTGCACATGTTTGTCAGCAAATGTTCGTCACATAATTCTTGAATTCCCATGCTTGGATCACTCGGCAGGGAGGCGATTGCTTTCCTCCTGGTCGGGATGGGGCTGACGAGCACATTTTATCCAAGAAATGTTGGGTCGTCGAACTCTGGGCATTCAATCCACTTACATTACTTTCTGTTTAAGAAGATGTAAATCTTAAAAAAAAAAACTAAAGATCTGTCTTAGGTTAGGTAAGGTTGGCTGTCTGCACGAGAGTACCCAAGACCAAGGACGCCAAATCGCCGAGGTCATCAAGAAAGGGAGCCCCTGAATGGAGCATTCTTTTACATGATAGGGCTGCACATGTGCATAGAAGGTGAGAGATGGTGTCCTCTACCTTCTCGCCCCTACAGCTCCTGCAGAAGTCGTTGGAGAAGAAGCCAAATCTTTTGGCATGTTGGCCTATAAGACACCGAAAACGCAGTTGATCTGTGATCGCTTTAGCTTAACCAACTCGGCGCTACGTTTCTGATCCAGCTTAGGCCAGATCTGTCCCGAAATATTACACGTTGAGTCGTTCTTCCACCTGTGGTTGGTCTTGCTAATAGCGTTCAGCGTTCAGCCAAACTAACGATCCATACAAGTTTCTTTTTAACCCTTTCCCTCCACAGACTCACAATTGTGAGTTTTAGAATTTTCTCTGTCAAATGAACTAAAATTAATTTACTTGGTTCACTCCTGCACCACACAATTGTGAATTTATCGAAGATCCATTTTCAGGTATATAGGCGGCGTTTGGAGTTTATTTAAGTGTGCCCTTCGACCTGTAAATAGTGCAATGTAGTTTCCAACTTATATTGTTTTCGTATAGCTCAGGAGGGAAAGGGTTTAAAAATGCAATAAAATGATCAAAATGAAATTTTTTCCATGTATTATGACTTTATTAGTAAGAGCAAACATTCCCATTAATTATGGAACACAACGTCGTTCAAGTGGCTGCCTCGGCTGGCCTCGCAGTAGTGCATTCTATCACTCCAATTTTCCAAGACCTTGTTGATGGTTTCGGGCTGTAGCTCACGGATTGCTTGGATGATATTGGCCTTAAGTGCTTGTATCGTTTCCGGATTGTTGGCATAACATCGGTCCTTCACGATTCCCCACAAAAGGCGGCCAATTGACATCGCCAAGACGGCTGATAACACGATTTGGGAATTTGGTGCGCAAAAGACCGATTGTGGCATGGGCTGTGTGGCATGGCGCGCCATCCTGCATGAACCAGAGGTCTTCCAAATCCATGTCTTCAATTTCAGTAAAAAAAAGTCGTTAACATGGCTCTGTAACGCCGCCCACCGTTGACCGAAGCGTTGTTCCCAGCCTCATTTTCAAAGAAAAATGGTCCAATGATGCCACCACTCCACAATCCGCACCAAACTGTCACTCTCTGTGGATGCATTGGCTTCTCGACAATAACGTGTGGGTTTACCGAGCCCCAGATGCGGCAATTTTGTTTGTTTAACGTAGCCGCCGAGATGAAAATGTGCCTCGTCAGAAAAGATGATTTTTCGCCCAAAATCGTTGTCCAATTCAAGCTGCTGTAAGGCCCAAACTGCGAAGCGATAACGAAGCGGATGGTCGTGCGCTTTCAATTGCTGAATCAATTGGACCTTGTAAGCGAATAATCCCAGATCTTTGTGCAGAATTCTCCTCAGGCTAGTGCGTGAAATGTTGAGCTGTTGAGATCGATGACGAGTTTATGTTCGTGAATTGAGTCTCACACTCTCGGCTACAGCAGCCACATTCTCGTCTGTGCGCACCGTACGACGACGGGGACCATGAGTGTTGTCCACTAGCATACCAGTCTCACGAACTTTTTGCACAAACTTGCGTACAGCAGGCGCGGTGGGTGCTTCATTTCGGCCAAAACTTATTTTCAAAAAACGCACTATTTGGGCTACACAGCACTCACTTTGGAAATAAGTTTTCAATATTTCCCAATGTTGTTCAAGCGTAAAGCGACTCATTTCGTTCCGCGGAGGTATGATACTGACTTTCTGTCAAGATATCGAGCGGGAAACAGCTGTCAGTGTCAAAATAATCTATGATTTAAAAAGAAATCACTAGATGGCCCACCCGTTACATCTATAAGACCATCTTCGGGCGAAGTCTCCACTTCTTACCAAAGGTCTTGCTGCAGGCATAGAAAGCCGCACAGGCCTTCTTTACCCGCTGCTCAATGTTAAGCTTCGAGGTTAGTTTTGGATCAAGTACCACACCTAGGTACATAGCACTGGAGTATGGGGAGAGTAGATGATTGTTTAGCAGTGGAAACGTGAACGTCGGTATTTAGGTTTTAGTAGTAAACAGCATCAGTTCAGTTTTGCTTGGTTTGACGCTGAGTCCGCATCCAGTGGCCCGTGAGCTAATCTTGCCCAAGGCACCTTCCATAATCTCACTGATTACGGATAGAAACATCCCCGATACCAGTATTACCACGTCATCCGCATATGCGACAACCTTAACTCCATCTCTGTCAAGTTCACATAAGATTTTGTTAATGGCCATAAGCTATAGAAGAGGAAATAAGACCCCACCTTAAGGAGTTCCTCTAACAACAGATATGGTGGAGCTGCAGTTGCCGAGAGTCGATTGAGTGATTCTAGTTTTTAGCATTGTCAATATCCACACCCGGTTGGATCAGAGCTTCCCGAATCGATTCCGTACTGACGTTATTGAAGGCGCCTCAACGTCTAAGAAAGCAGCTAGGGTATATTTTTTCAGCCTACATGTAGCGAGCGGCATACCTAGGGCTTGCCTACCAAGCAGAATCCTTGGAGTTGTATCCTGCTGGCGAGCACGTCCGCCCTGTACTTTTCTTAGAATATCTCTGTGGCCTGGCACCCAGCATAGCTGAATGCTAAACTGCTCTGTCATCTCCTTAAGAGACAAATGGCAATTTAAAACGACCTTTGAAGTAAAGGAGCACGATTCTCGATCTGTCTTAATATGCCAGATTTTTACACTTCGCATTTCAGTTTGCGACTCTTTTCCGCTCCTGTTGGCGGAAGTCTATAAAGACGTGCCTAGCTATATTCCTAACTAAGTTTTCTAACATTTGAGAGGACTTGCCTAATATATACTAGATTCATCTATCTCGTTAGTGGACCCTCAAAGATCATGCTGTACTTTTTCTACCACTTCTGTGCATTCTGAGCAGAAGACGATATCTTTCTTTTGCAGAAAGCCCTACGCCCTCTCAAATCATTTGTCACCTGCGCATAGGTTTTATCTCTTAAAACTTCGGCTCAGATTCATGCTCCAAAATGTTTAAATCTAACCTACCAACCTAGGTTGGGTTAGGTGGTTATCCTCCGTAGTCGTTAGAATTCACTTAAACCAAATGAGGTCCATTGTGGTACCATGTGAGCCCTTCATTTCCATTATTCTTGGAACCATTTTGATTTTTGGATTAATATCCAGATGCTGTTGATGTCCGACATGTAGAGCGAATGGACACCAACGCTCCGGGCTGCAGAGTCTTCGAATCTAACCCGGAGGGACGACGCAGTAGAGGACCTCCTCGCCGTAGGTGGCGCGCACAAGTTCAAGGGCACCTCGACCAACTTGGAGTGCGCAACTGGAGGCAATTAGCTAAATACCGAGCTAAATGGAGAGGCTTTTTGGTTGAGGCCCAGTTTCACCCCGAACTATAGACCCACCTAAGTAAGTAAATAATCTGTAAGTTCCTCAAAGAGGTATTCTCCGAGAGTTTGTGTTCTTACTGAGGATAGTGCTGGGCAGCCACATATCAGGTGAGAGAGTGATTCCTCCTCTTCTTCATCCATACAGCAGCGGCAGAAGTCATTGACCGGAATTCCAAGCCACACTAATGCACAATGGCACCTTTGCGTAATCTGCTGATAAGTAGCAGGGTTTTTATTTTCCTTTTGCTTAATTGTGGCCACGTCTGCGTCGTATGATTACACGTATCAAATTGCGTCATCTCTCATTGACCTGATCCAGTGAAGATGTGGAGATTTTGTATCTTGCCGTTTCTATAGGTAAAAGTAGCTCGCCTTCCGTAGTCGAGAGCTCCTGTTTAGTGTCATTTTTGGCTAATTCATCAGCTCTGCAGTTACCTGAAATCTCAGAGTGATCAAGTACCTAGCGCCGAGTGAGATTGCAATAATTCGATATTCTATTTAGGGATGCGGGACATTGCTTTACAAATTTGAATCTTATTATTGGTGATTCGACTGCTTTTATAGCTGGCTGACTGTCGGTGTAATTAACGATGTCCGAGGTCGAGACCGATCTCATCGACAATCATTTAGCCTCTTCACAGATATCCCTAACCTCAGCTTGGAATACACTGCAATAATCTGATAATCTAAAAGGCTATTTCATGTCAAGGGTACCAAGAACACACCTGCTCCTACGCCGCCCTCTGTCTTAGATCCATCAGTGTATGTCCTATGCAGAATTTTTCAGAAGAAGAATTGCGACTAGGAAGGACTTGATATTGAAATCTAGTAACAGTGTAAGGTAGTCTGTGACTTATAAGCTTACGATTTTGGCGTACCCTGTATCATCACTGATCCATTGTGATGATTCTTTAAGTCGCAACGCCGATTACATTGCTATCAACTTACCAAAGTAGGTAGAAGCTGTCTTCGACTGTACTTTCGGAAAGCATCATTTGGTATTTCTATCGAGAGTACAACGCCTAGTCCCCCATACACCAATTTATTAGAAATTCGGAAAGACATAACGAGAAGAAGTAACGTGGGGAGTACAATTCATTTGGAACAAATAGTATGATAGCTCTGCTCTTCTTCTAACTGACATAACCTAAGCTATATCTTTCTAGATAATTTTTTTTAAGTTTCCTACAATCATATTTGTTCTATGACTTTATCGTAAAAGGAAGTGGGCGTGACTGCCACTATTTGTGACAAAAGATACTCATGCGATGGGAAAGCATATAAATGTCCTCAATTGCGACAAAATTGCTTATTCATGTCCAAACCACTCGAACTTATAAGTCTTATGCTGCTTTAGAGTCCCACTCTGACACTTAAAATTGGCGCCCAATGTGGGGCCTTTACCTTGACAATGAGATAGTATATATATGCTTTCTGGTAGATCAACCGCTTCTGCTATATAACTTCCATATCAGTCAATTTGAATCTGTGAATATTTTGGTTTGAAGGTCAAGTGAGCTGAATGTAAAGCTTGTAGTGACAAACTCAGATCAACTAGCCTGACAGCTACATTTGGCCTTCGTAGTCCTTTATGAGTTCATTTTTTTTTTTTAATGTTTGGGGTTCGTTCACACAATACGCCATCTAATTTGCTGACGGTATCTTGAAACGTTATATTTGTGGCTGCTGGAAATTCTGGCCCTAAACATCTGTCAATGTCACGATTGGTTCCTGTCGTCTTTTCCAAAAAAGGTTGATTCCTTTAATCCTTCACTCATTCTGCATACCTTTATGTTGTTTTAGAGATCGCGAGGAATTTAACTCCGTATGGTTTTTATTCAGGGCCTGGGAGTATACACTGACTTGAAAGGCATTATCGATAAGAGAAAGAGAAATCACTGCCTTGCGGTATAACTTTGCTGGTCTTTCTCACTACAGCTTCTCAGGATCGAGTAGATAGGCTGTGGGAAATTTGTTCAATCCTTTGTCGTTTCGTACTTCCAATTCCAATTCCCCCATTCTATATATTCTTTATTCATTTTAGTGAAACATCAGTCGTGCTTCATTATTCCCTGGCAAGTAATCTGCGTATCGTACGTTGGAGCTAATATTCAATAAGACGTAGTTTTTCTCACAACCCATCCTATTTTTAAGTCAATATCAACACCTTTAGAATATTAGTAGCAAAGCCATCAACCTATTCATGTTTTCGTTAAAGGAAAATCCCCCTATCTGAGTTTAGTTAGCGAGTGGAGAACTTAAAACTACAGAGCTTGCCGCTGAGAGTACTCGTATGTCCATACTTCAACAGTGCATCCTTTGAAGTACGTTCAGCTCTACCTTATTCTGGTAGTTCTTCCATCATTAGGTATGTTCGCATACTTTTTGCACCAAAATTCGTACTTTGTCAAATTACCGCTCAGAGACCCACGAAGCAAGACGCTGACGAAGAATCCTTGCGAATAGTTTCAGCAAAGTACTTCAAGAAGAAATTACTCTGTAGTCGTTGGTGTCCTCTTTTTTGAACAGTTATTATTATTATTTGTATAGGGTTATTTTGCACTGCGACCTAGTGGTTTATTGTGCCCCCTGCTAGTACGTTGGAGAGGTATATTCCCACGTTAGATTTCCCCTCGCAATAAAATTTTTTCGGAATTGTGTTTGAAGGTAACACAATCTTACTTTCCCTTCGCAAGAATAGTTCACCTTGAAGCTCTCTCTCCAAACCAGTTTCTTTTAGGAATCTGAGAATGAGAAGTGGATCCATGGTAGGCATATCCTCGTCTGATATTTGGTACTTGCCCAAGTATTTCAATCTTTTGTGAGTCAGTGCCCCACAAGATTCCAGAGAGTGCTGCGGAGTCTCGCTTGACTCATTGCAGAATCTACAAAGACCTTCATTTTGTATATCTAGTTTCCGTAAGTGCTCCCTGAGTGTGCAGTGCCCCGTTAAGATGGCTGTTAGGATTCGTAGGTTATTCTTGCTTAGGCAGATACAGGCTTCGAATCTTTCCTGGTTGTAACATCCCAGTAGTTTCTTAACTTGCCTCAGGCCAGTGGTGTTGTTCCAGGTTCTTGCCCTGTCTTCTTTCTCCATTTTTCTGAATTTCTCACGTATGGTGTGTTCCCCCATTCCGCAGAATCGTTCAGGTCCAATGAAGGATTCTGCAGCTCCTTGCCTTGCCAAAGGGTCTGCTGCTTCGCTACCTTTTATCCCGACATGACCGAGTATCCAGTAGAGCGTTAGTTTGTTGTTTCTACCTAATTCATTAAGTTTTTTTAGGCATTCTCACACAAGTTTCGACTTAATAACATAGGAGTCAAGTGCGTTGATAGCTGCCTTACTGTCTGGACAGTACTGCTATGTCGCAGCTGTTGTTTCTTCTTTCGAGATTGAGTTGGATGCATCTAGCTGTAGCACATATTCCAGCTTGAAAGTGGCTGGTCCTCTTGCCCATGGGTTCTGAGTGCTTCGTTCTTGGCCCAAACACGCCTGCCCCTGTTCCTTCCTCAGTTCTCGAACCATCTGTATACCACTTTATCGTGTGGTTGCCCAGTCTCTATATTATGTATATTATGGATTCGTTGTTCCACTCTTTCTTGTTACTTATCTTTTTACAGACATTTTTCCCAAAGTTAAATTTCTGAAACGGTCGTCCCTGTGGACGGCTAGAAGGGAAAGTTTCTTAAGAAGTGCATCGTATTCTCTCGAATTAATGTTCTTCTCCCTTCCAATACCTTCTTTTCCTCTCGCGAGCGTCTGACAAACATCCGAGAGTATTGTTGTCACGAAAAAGCTTCTCAAATCGCCGTTCGGATTCGGCATTAAACTGTAGGTCCCTTCCATTCGTGTGTCGTGTGAAAAATATAACGCACACAACATGAGTGGTTGCGAGAAGCTAGGCCCTGGCACTTTAAAGAGCTGTTGCGCCAAATATTTGTAATACCTTCTTTTGTCATCCTTAGGATCGTCCGCTTTGCATTTTGCTCCTCTACAAGATGGAGCGGAGTTAGCTCTAGGAGTACTGCTATCGCTGCAGTTGGACATGTTCTCATGGCCCCCGTGATACAGAGCCACGCAAGTTTTTGCACTTTTGTGAGTGTCTCTTTCGTTGTGACTAGACTAGTCCGCTTTGTCCACGCTATCGCTCCATAAGTGATCATTGACCTCACAATTGCAATATATGTATATCCATTTTAGAATGTTTGGACTAAATCCCCAAGATTTACCCGCTAGGCTCCTGCGTATCATTAGAGCACGAGTAGCCTTTTTGGATATCTCCTCTGTGTGGTTTTTCCAAATGAGTTTACTATCTAGGTGTAGTTCTAGATACTTCCACTTCTTTTACCGGTGTCAGTATCATACCCGATTGGCTTCACTCCAAGCTTTCTTTTTCTCGTGAATGGTACTATTGTGGGCGCCGTGGCGTAAGTGGTTAGTATGTCGGATCACTACGGATGAGGTTCCAAGTTCGAATCCCAGAAAACACCAAAAAGTTTTTTCACGGTCCCACCTCTCGCGAGCGTCTGACAAATATCCGAGAGTATTGTTGTCACGAAAAAGCTTCTCAAATCGCCGTTCGGATTCGGCATTAAACTGTAGGTCCCTTCCATTCGTGTGAAAAATATAACACACACAACATGAGTGGTTGCGAGAAGCTAGGCCCTGGCACTTTAAAGAGCTGTTGCGCCAAATATTTGTATTTGTATTTGGTATTATTGTGGTTTTAGCCGGGTTTATATTGAGCCCAGCCATGCGGCACCATTCTTGAGTTACTTTTAGACCCCTTTCTATAATATCATATAGGATTTCTTCAAACTTTTCCCTGGCAATCAGTACAATGTCATCAGTAGAAGCTTGGCAATTGATTCCAATGTTTATTAGCTTTTCAAGTAGTTCCTCCAGAACAAGACTCCATGTTAGAGGAGATAGCACTCCTCCTCTTGTTGTGTTGACCTTGATAATTCTACGTGATACTTGAGTTTCTGCTGATCTTGTTCTCAGCAACTCGTACATCCTAGATTCTGTTCTGTTGACTCCTTTTCTGTTCAGGGCTCGTTTTATCATGCGAAGTGATATCAAATGCCCCTACGATGTCTAGGAAGACGCAGAATACTATCTCTTTTGTTTCAAAGCTCTTTGTAGCTCAGCTGATAGAGAGCCGTCTCAGTAGATCTGCCCGCTCTGTATGCATGCTGAGGGTAATGAAGTGGGGATGTGTTAAGTACAGCCTCTCTTAAGTGGTTATCCACAGCTTTCCCCATTGTTTTGAGATGAAACGATGTTAGGCTGATCGGTTGTATGACTTCGCCTGTGTTAGCTTTTTCTTCCCCATTTTTGGTATAAACACAACTTTCGCCCGTCTCCATTGGTTTGGAATATATCCCAATGCGAGAGTACTCTTTGTTATTCTAACTAGGTGTGATAGTAGTTTCTCTTGCCCCCTTTAAAAGAGGGCTGATGTGATACCATCCACGCCTGGTGACTGAAAGGCTGGAAAGACCTGATTGCCCATCTAATTCTCCCTCTGAAACAGATAGCCCCTGCAATCTCCCAGTGTTCTTTCCGAGGTCTGGTTATGTTGGTCATTGCATATTCCCAAAATGACCGAACTATTTCTATCTCAAGTTGTTTCCTTGTAAAAACTGTCCACCATTTTCTAAGAAAAAATCTTCTTCTAGTGTGAAAATAGCGATACAACTCTTATTTTCCTTCGAAAGAGTTAGATGTTCTTAAAATGGTGTCATTCAATTTTGAATCTCAGAACGTTACCCATTTATTCTAAAAAGAAATACATAGATGGCTTCTGTACACAGTTCGTTACATAATTAAAAACACTTACAAAGCGGAAATAACGACACCCATCAAAAAAAGCTAAACATCTTTAAAATGGCCGCACTATTTCCGCGTCACTTGCGCGTTTGAATCGAAAAACGTTACCCTTTCGCACAGAGGAATGGTGGAAACAAAACAGTGTCTTCAAATTAATAACAAACTGCGTAGAGAATTACAAAAGTACATTTACCAAATCGATTTTACCATCAAATTATCATAATTGACTCCCCTTCACCTCATCTAAAATGCTTTGATGAACTTTACGAGTATTTTTTGTTCGTTAATTTGTACTCGTATTTCGGCGGTCTATTTCGGGAAACACTTACAAACATATCCCCGGGACGCGACACACTTCAAGTAAATACGGCGCACAGTACTAATTTATCCCTTGGAAATATTCCCATTCATCCCAATCAATATTTATTCATGAGAAACACCCGCCAATTTTTTGAGTGCGACTGCGAGGGTATAAACAATTTTAAACGGCTTGTGTGTCATCGTCGTCATCATGGCAATGTTATCGATGACGGCAGAGCCGTGCTTTATTTTTATGTTTATTTTTTTTGTAAGTCTTTCGATTACAAATAACAAACATTTTTCATTTATATCTGCCGAAGCATATGAGTATACCATATACGAACATGTGGCGAGTGCGTAAGATCCCAGTAGAGTTGGACGCCAACGATGGTGGCGGTTGTTGGGACGTTTGTGGCGAGCACGCCTGTCGTGCCCCTTTTCTGCGAAAACAACTTAAATATATGTTAATTTGATTCGTTGTCATCTCTCTACTCTGCTCGCCAGTGAACCAAAACCGGTGTTAGAGTATGGTGAGGTTTATTGACACCTTCAATTCGCGTAATGGAATTTGCGTTCTCGGCGGGCGAAGAATGTGTGGTAACGACGACGACGACGACGACGGGACGCAGTGTGGAACGCGATCGCGATTTTGAATTTGTAACGACCGACGGCCTATTTCGGTTTTTTTTTCCCCCCATTTTTGTTGGCTTAGTAATGCAATGAGTCTTATCGTTGACATATTTGGGTTTGTGTGGTATAAGTTAAGGTCGACTTTGTTATTTTAAGATGAGATCAGGTATTTATCATAAATTTACATTTAATCTTAGACTTTATCTTATTCGAGTACGAACTTACATATTAAATGCAAATTAAGCCTTTTAAGGCTGAATCCTTCCATCACACTTAATACTGAATCTACTTGCTTTTACAAAGGTTGTTCCATATTTATCGTTTGCCTGAATTTAATTGAAGTTCTCAAGGTAGCTACAATTTATGGTAATCCAACCAAATTCCGCTCCTTCGCTCCTGCCTAATACGTAGCTCCATTTCTCAAATGATAGTGGCCTGGGCAGTAGCAAAGAAAGTGGGTGGTGTCCTGAACCTCCTCGTCACAGCAGCCTCTACAAATGCTTCGTTCGTCACATGTAGTTTTTTCATGTGGTACCGCATGATGTTATGCCCCGTAATGACTCCTATCAGAGGTGTCACTGATGACACCTACGAGTATTGTAGCGTCAATGTGCAATCTGTTGAGAGAAATCAAATTCTTAGAGCGTTTTATATCAAGCTTTGCTAGACATGTTGTTCCACTTGTCCATCTAAGATTTGTTATTTCAATAGCATCTAGCTTAAATTTGAGTTTGCAAATAGCGATCGATATACTTATAGTATACTTATTTGGAAGGGTGAGAATAGTTGTTCCTATTCTGGCGAGTTCATCAGCCTTACAATTTCCGGAATGTCACTATGCCCTGCCAATCAACACAGGTGAATATTGAACTGCTCTGCCATCTCTGTGAGAAACGATCGACAAACTAGAACTACTAATGAATCTATAGAGATCGATTCCAAGGATTTGATTGCTGTTTGGCTATCTGAAAAGATGCAGATATCAGGTTTTTTTTTTTTTTAGCCAAAATAAGACTTCCTAAATCGCCATTATTTCCGCCTGGAAAACTCTAAAATGAAGAGTAGAAGTGAATCGACTTGTCTTCCTGAAAAACCGCTTCCTCCCAGAATGACCTGGAACGTATGGTAACTTGGAAGTTCTCTCGCACTGATCATCAGATAGCCGTATTATTTTTCGCAGTCGGCCACCTAATACCCGCTCAACGATCTTCATGGTGTGTGACATCAGCTTGATCGAACGGTAGTTATCACAATTTCGCGTATCACCCTTCCGTTTGTATACAGGGAGAAGGTACCTTTCCCTCCATTGATTCGGCATTGGGTCACCTCTCACAAATTTGGAAATAAGAATTCTGAGCCATCTGAACCCGATGTCTCCCATCTTTTTCCAGAACTCGGAGGGCATCTGGTGGGGTGGCTCTTGGAAAATATAGCCGGGGAAACTGTTCATTTAAAAGCTCTTCACAATACTGCCGCCACCTCTGCAGAATTTTGTCGTCATCCACAAGAAGCTGGCCATGAGTATTGTTAATGAACTTTGGCGAACGAATCTCCTGAGCATTCCTCCTTCTTTGGGCGGCTATTTTGAAGATGGTTGCGCTCTTGTTCATATTGTGTCTTCGCAGCTCCTGGATAGCCTGGTTTGCATTAGCAACCGGGGAAGATATTTTCTCCAGCTCCCGATTCAGGCCCTCTGTACTCTCTGCTTGAAGCTGGGCGCACTTTTTCTTCGCTTTTTTCTTGCAACATCTGTATTCCACTTCGAGGCGAGCTTTTTCGTCTCTATTATTAGAGGGGCACTTTGACCAAGCTTTGAAAGCCGCTTTCTTCTCATTTATCACCTTCTTAGCTTCATCACTCCACCACCATGTTTCTTTGGCGTGTTGATGGTGGTCTTTTGAAGCTCCTAGCAGTGATTTGGCCTTCTTTAAGCAAGTTCGCTGTAGGGAATCCCACATATTTTGTGCTCTGCACTCTTCATCCTCAGCTCCGTTGATGGTGTGAGAGAGTTAATTTTTCAAAAAAAAGCTTCGCCTTTTTCTTTGTCCAGATTGTACCACTTGATTTTCTCAGAGACCCTTGCTTGTTTGCTTTTCTTGTGCCATATCCTCCATATCTTCCTGGTGCCATATCCTAGTCCTCCGTGGCAGTCTTCATAGTCTTAGTTTGATTTCCCGACATGTCCATTCAACTCTCCTCCAACAAACAGAAATTCTTCCTTTGGGATGTTCTTAAGGAGATTGTGGAAATCTACCCAAAATGCATCTTTATCTCTCTGATTGCACCCATTGTGGGGAGCATATGCACTGACAATATTCCACACCTCTCCTTGTATTACTAGTTTGAGAGACATCAAACGGTCGCTGGACTTCGAAATGCTCAAGACGTTTCCAAGTAGCTCTGCCGCAAGGATGATACCGATTCCGTTCCGTAGTAGAACATCTTGTAATCTTTTGTCCTAACGTCCAAGAAACGCGCCCGATTCCCGGTGTTTTTCCATTTCGTCTCTTGGACACACAAGATGTCCACCCGCCTTCTATTCATCATCTCTTCCAGCTCGTAACTTCGACCGGTCATGCTTCCAACGTTCCAACTCGCGACCCTCAAATTGCGTCCAAACTGTTTCATTATTTTGCTAGCCCCCGGAATCCGTATAGCTCTGACCCGAACATTTCTGCTCGGTCCAGGATCAGTACCATGCACAGCAGTAGTAGTGCCTGGCGGGGTAGTGCCTTTCCTTTTTGCAAGTATTACCATAATGATACAGTTTTGCAATACAATTTTTTGCACCCTATTGCGATGGTGTTTGTTGTTTGACACGTGCATGCTCCTGTTTTAGTATTGTTTGATCTTTCCTCTATGACACCGGTGATCTCCAGTCGTGTCTACCCACGGACTCGCATGCACACTTGTGGGAGGGTTTTTAAGGTAGTATATGTGTCGCTAGGCTCACTTGAGTGTTATATTGCCTAGATCTGATTTGTCCCCCTCAGTCGCCTTTTACGACAAGCGCTGGTTGTTGGGGGTGGGCGCTGCAGTGATATTCTTAACCCGTCTATGTACCTATATGTTGTATATATTTTGACGCAGTTGGTAACGATGGCGTTTGATGTTTTTCCTTACTTACTTACTTACCTATATGGCGCAACAGTCCGGGGTGGACCTGGACCTCAACCAGCAAGCCTCTCCACTCGGCTCGGTCATTAGCCAGCTGCCTCCAGTTGCGCGCGCCAAGTTGGTTGAGATCCCTTTCCAATTTTTTGTGCCACCTAGGATGAGACCTTCCTCTATTGCGTCGTCCTCCTGGGAATGGATTTGAAGACTTTTCGGGCCGGGGCGTTGATGTCCATTCACTCTAGATGTCGTAGCCATCGCAATCGCTGTATATGTACTCTTCTGGCTATGTCGATAAATTTGTACAGCCCATACAGTTCTTGCTTATATCTTCTCTTCCACTCGCCGTCTATACAGACGACCCCATAAATCACTCAAAGAACCTTTCTCTCAAATTAACCAAGGGCATCCTCATCTGATTTCGATAGAGTCCATGCCTCTGCGCCATATAGCAGGACTGGAATGATTAGGGTCTTGTACAAGGCTACCTTGGAGAGGGCTTTACTACTCAATTGCCTTCTTAGCCCAAAAAAACAGCGATTGGCAAGATTGATTCTTCGTTTGATCTCGGCGCTGATGTCAATGCTCGGGCTTATAGCGAAGCCTGGGTAGACCAACTCCTTAATGTTTTTTTTTCTTTCTGTAGCTAAAATACACGCATTACACAGTACATAGCGATATTATTGTCGATCACGCAGGCAAAGTCGCATGTATACGCTTGTCAACCCTATAATTATCGTTGGCAAACACACAAACACCACTCTATCTTTCAATGCTTGCTTGCTAGAATTCAAAATATGTCACAAATAAGATCTTCTATTACAATTATTACAAAGAAATAAACTTTTCCTTTTTTGTATATTTTGAATAATGACTAACGACTACTTTCTCTTTTGTTATTTTCTTTCAGATGTGAAGAATCCATAGGTGCTAAGTTAGAAAATAAGATAATGAGCTGAATTTTCCAAAAAGTACAATACCTACACACACATATACCCACTCACACACAAAACACCTCTACCAACAACAACGAAAAAGATATCTTCGTGTGCAACTTAAGCGAATAAAAGAAAAAGTTGAAGAACATTCTATTGCACTGCATCAGGGAAACTTATTTAATGATAATAAAAATAAAAAAAATATTAATCACCTTGTTACCTTAGTTTTAAAAACTAAATAAAAAAAAAAAAAAAAAAAAAAACGATAAACTTTAGAAGCTAGTATAAAATACAAAGAGATATAAGCAAAACAAATACAAAATACAAGAAAGGGAGAAAAAGAAAGAGAGAGAGAGCGAGAGAGTAAGACGAAATATTTCTGATTGAATCGATAGAAAGAATATTTATCGTGAAAGGTACCGCCGCGCTTTCAAAGATAAAATGTCCAGATACCTTACCTCGAACAGCAGCAGTAATAACACATACAATGGCAACGGAAGCACAGCGACACACTCACGAGGCGCATCACGGCAACAGCAACAGCAGCAGCAATCATCATCCTCCTCCTCATCATCATCATCATCGTCAGCAGCAGCGAATTCAGCGGTGCGAAAACTGTCATATGAGACGGCGGCAACAACATCTGCCGTCACAAAAGTCCACAGCAACAAGGTATCAGTTTCATCGTCAGGGAGAACATATCTGGAGATGGGTGGTGGCAGTGGCAACGGTAACGCTGGCGCTGGCGCTGGCAAATCCACAGCGACATCAGCAGTGAAAGTCAATCAGCACAGTAATGTCCACTTGCTAGACCATGGCTATGGAGCTACAATGGAGACGTTTACAGGAAAATACACAACGCCATCCAGTAGAAGTTCCGAACCACATATAACAGATTACTATAAGGTATGTATCGCCTATAGGCATACTAGTTACGGTCTTAAATTCGATTTTGAAGACTATGAGGATATGGAGTTATTTTTCAACTACTTTCAAGCACTTCGATGAACACAGCTTTGCCACAGATTCAAACCATGATAAGATCTAAATTATTTTCGGCCCCGTGTTGGGCGCCAATTTTTTATTTATTTTTTTAACAAACTTCGGGCCTGCTCTTCAGGAAGTCTTTACAACGGCTGGCTGGAATCGCACGGTGATCTTAATGTCATCTGCGTATCCCAGCATTTGGAAGCACTCGTGAAAACAGTGCCTTTCTTAACACCTACCATATGCACTAAATACTTCAGAAAGAGCGTAAAGAAATCCCACAACAGTGCATCTCCTTGCCGAATCTCAGTTCAGGCTTAGAATTAATCGTCTGAGCTGTTTCCAAGTTGCACAGTTTCGATGTTATACGACAGTGATGGCTTAGTTTCCGCAAGATCGGCCTCATGGCGGTCTTAGGTTAGGTTACTTACTTACTTATATCCTTTAACCCCTCGGGGGGCATAGGGTGTCAACCACGCCTGCGCGCCATCGTGTTCGGAGTTCTGCAACGCGTTTGAGCTGCCTCCAACTCATTCCTAAAGAGCTCGATTCCTCCTTAACTGTTCTGCGCCACGTTTGCCTAGGGCGTCACGCTATTCTGCCTGCCTGGGTGAGCGGATTCCACTGCATGGCGTATTTCGCAATGGAGTTGTCTTCGCGCCGTAGGGTGTGTCCAATCCATTGCCACTTTCTTCTTCGTATAGTAATGCTTATAGGTTCTTGGGCCGTTCTCAGATAAAGTTGTTCGTTGGAGATGCGGTTCGGCCAAAAAATCCACAAGATGATTCTTAACCATCTGTTTACGAAGACTTGCAGCTTGCGTGTGTTAATGGTGTCCACCTTCCAAGTACTGCACCCATAAAGCAGCACTGATTCTACGTTGGAGCGGAACAGTCGTAGCTTGCTTCTTAAGCTAATAACATTGCTTCTCCAGATTTTGGACAGCATTCCGAACGCAGCTTTAGCCTTCCCGATTCTGCTGCACACATCCAGTTCGGTGCCGCCGCGATTAGCCGAGACCACACTTCCTAAATATAGAAAGTTATCAACTTTCTCGACTTGCTTTCCGGCAATGTTAAGTTGAGCGTGGGTATTGGAAGTACTCAGGGCTTTTGTTTTGGCTGTGTTTATTTTTAGCCCCACTTTGTTTGCCTCAGCTTCTAGATTTTGGGCCATCAAATGAAGATCCATTATCCGAAGTGAAAGTAGACAAACATCGTCAGCGTAATCTAGGTGTTTAAGGTAAGATGTCATAGTCCAACGAATTCCAGAATTAGCTTCCGTCAATGCTGCACGGAGTACATCGCTGATAACCACCAAGAACAATAGTGGGGACAGTATGCACCCTTGACGTACTCCAGTTTGGACTTCAAAGTCCTCCGACACCTTACCATTGTGCACGACGTGACACTTGCCGCCCTCATATGTAGCCTTGATAATAGCTATAAGCTTTTCTGGAATGCCTCTCCTGCGCAAGGCCAACCAGATAGCATCTCGATTCAAGCTGTCGAAAGCCTTCTCGAAGTCGATAAACAGTAAATGTAGCGGAGACCTATACGAAAGCCTGCCTGTTCGACATCGAGAGTTGAATCTAAATGTTCTCTAATTCGTTCTAGAATTATTCTAGCTATTATTTTGGCTGCAGCTGGAAGAACACATATACCTCTCCAGTTACCGCACTCCATCAAGTTACCCTTCTTTGGAAACTTAATGATCATCCCCCTTTTCCACTCCTGTGGAAATTGTTCACTATCCCAAGCTCTCCGTATTAGCGAATGCAGCAAATCTGCCGATGTATTTGGCGCCGCTTGAAATAGCTCGGCAGGGATGCCATCAATACCCACCGCTTTGTTTTTCTTGAGGGACTTGTTTGCTGTTATTATTTCAGTTTTACTGGGAGGTGCGGTGCGAATTCGGGAATTTGTTGCTTCGAACTGCTCATTCGAATTCAAGATCATACCGCCGTCGTCTAAGTGATTTAGCACTGTAAAAGGTTAGGTTAGGTTTAGTTAAAGTGGCTGCCAGCTGAGAATCGCCAACACACTTAGGCCAACAATAGGTCCATTGCGATACCACGTGGATCATGGGAGAAAATTTCTCTACCTACTCGCTCAAACCATTTTGAGCTTCTTATGAAGCGTAGGAGGCTCTTAATGTCGATATCTATGAGGTCGCCTAAATCGTTGTAATAGGGGGCTCCTAAGTGAAGCTTCCTTCTACGGAAGAATGCTAGGCAAAAACAAAGAAGGTGGGGAATAGTTTCTTCTCACCTCTATTTCACCTCTTACCTCTATTTCACCTCTTCTTCATCCATGCAGGTTCGCAAAAAGGCCTAGCCTTGTAGCATGCTTGCCTATTAGACAGTGTCCAGTGATGACACCTATTATAGCGCCGATATGCAATCTGTTGAGGGAAATCAAATTCTTAGAACGTTTTACAACCAGCCTCGGCCAAATCTGCTTTGTGGTTAAACACGTTGATTCACTTGTCCACCTAAGATTTCTACTATCGACAGCATCCAGCTTAAATTTAAGTTTGCGAGTCGCGATTGGTATACCTAAGGTGCCATTACCCGGTCGGATGGGTATAGTTATACCTTCTCTGTCATGGCGGTCTTAAGTCCAATAAAAAGATGCGCTTTCGATTTGAAATTTAATGGTCTTTGAATATTTATCCCGTCGACCTAAATTTGTCCCAAGTTATTGTTCAAATCGATTTGTGTCCTTAAAGTGGCACCACGTTGGGCGCCAGTTTTTTTTTTTTTATATTTTCAACGTTGATAGTTGTACAACTGCTCTCAAGAACTCTAATCTCAGCTTTTAGTGAGGAGAAATCAAACTTAACTTATCCAAACTATCGTACTGTTCCTTCATGGTCCTTCGTTTAGGTTAGGTTGGATTAGAGGAAACGTTGATAGTTGTACAACTGCTCTCAAGAACTCTAATCTCAGCTTTTGGTGAGGAGAAACGAAACTTAAGTTATCCAAACTATCGTTACTGGTTGTGGTCCTTCATGGTCCTTCGTTTAGGTTAGGTTGGGTTAGAGGGAACGTTGATAGTAGCACAAACTGCTCTCAAGAACTCTAATCTCAGCTTTTGCTGAGGAGAAACCAAACTTAACTTATCCATATTATCGTTACTATTCGTGGTCCTTCCTTAAGGTTAATTTGGGTTAGAGGGAAGTGCACCTAGGTACTTCTCACATGGACCAAACGGTCCATTGTGTTTGCCCTTTTTTTATTTGTGGAACTTGTAAACTTTTTACCTTTCAGTCGGTCCAGTAGCGAACCAACCTGAGCTCTTTATGAATCGTATCATGTTCCTTAGGGGAACTTGCACAAGATCACTTAGTTAGTCAAAAAACCTTTGGTGTATGCGGCGGTTTTGTAGACTTAGGCAGTTACACAGCAAGTGTTTGATACTTTCTATCTCTTCTGCGTCTTGACAGCTCCTGCAGTGGTCGGGTGAGTTGATGCCTAGTCTTAGGGCATTTCTCCTATCGCACAGAGTCCTGTAAGTGCGCCTATCAAGTTCCGGGCTTCTTGTTATTTATTGCCAGCAGGCTTTTTGTTTTTCCTTCATTCAATACTGTCCATAAACTGCGAGATATGATACAGACACCTCTGGTGACCCATGCGGAGTTGATCAGCTAAATTATTCTTTTTAGTACTCCAATAGGAATTTCTACTGATGTCTTGGTATGTTCTATATTTAATACTGATCCCTTTCTGGCTAGTTCATCTGCTATCTCATTCCCTTCTATACTGCTATGTACGGGAACCCATCAGAGAGTTACATCATGGGAGTTGGGTATATTGTTCAGGGAATTTCGGCATCTGGAAACTGCTTTTGTGCCAACTTCCTCGCTGTCTAGTGCTTTGACTTATGTCCTGTATCCGCTTGTGGGTCCTACGCGCCATTGTGTACGGTTTATGGCAATGTGTCTCAGCTCTCCCCAACTTTTCCCAAACTGCCGTGCCTCCTTCTCGACTGTTCTGCGCTATGTTCTCTTCGGACCGCCAGGTCTTCTGCCATCCTGAGTTAAAGGGTTCCATTGCATAGCATGGTTCGCTATGGAACTTTCACCATTTTAAAACGTGTGACCAATCCACTGCCACTTCCGTCGTTGAGTGGTTGTGCCTATTGGTTCCCGACCCGTTTTCTCGTAAAGGTGTTCGTAAGAGATACGATTGGGCCAAAAAATTCTTAAGATATTGCGCAGGCACCTATTAACGAGCATTTGCAGCTTCCTGGTGATAGTAGTGGTATCTATACTACAGGGAATCTAAATATTTGTCTGAAGAAATAACTCGGTAACTAAGTTCAACTCAGGCTTTATATTTATTAGGAAGAGAGATAGCCTATTTAGTTTTAACCTTCTGATAGCCCCCTTTATTTGGGCCCTCAATAGGCCTTCCTATTTTCTATTTCTTCATCTAAACCATTCCAGAATTACTACCCCTCCCGTGACTCATAAACTAACCCATTACACATTTCCTTTCCTCTCAACAGCAAGTGAAACGGCGACTCCCGAATGCAGATAGTAGTAGTGCCTCATCGCCTCATCCCTCAAAACAGGCGAAACATAGTAGTTCCCATCAAACCCCGTATATCTCCACACCTCATCATCAACAACAACAGCAGTCCTCAGCGTCATCAGCGCATCAGCAACAATCCCATCATCAACAACGTCAACAACAACAAAACTCGCATAGTAGATCAACAACCACAACAACAACGACTACCCCCAATACCTCCGCCCGTAATTCCCTAGCCGCTGCAGAAGCAGCAGCAGCCGCCGCTGCCTCAGCTACAGGGAAGAAACGTTCGACCGATGGTCGTGGCGATACCTCCCTTGGCATACTAACCAAACGTTTCGTCGATCTACTCCAAGAGTCGCCCGATGGTGTTGTGGACCTAAACGATGCCTCGCAAAAGCTTGCGGTGTTGAAACGTCGCATTTACGATATCACCAATGTCCTGGAAGGCATCGGTATACTTGAGAAAAAATCAAAAAACAACATCCAATGGAAGTGTGGCAATTCGCTGGTCAGTGCTGAGACATCTGAAGACATGCAATTAGAGAGCGATAGACTCGAACAAAAGGAGAACAATCTAAACTATCTGATCGATCAGATACGAGATGAGCTGAGTGTGGAGTACTCGAAGAACTCGCAACATGCCTATGTGACGCATATTGATTTGAAGAATGTCGACCTCTTCAAGGAGCAAATTATCATTGTTGTGAAAGCACCGCCTGAAGCTAAGCTCTTGGTAAGTATTATTTATATTTTTTTAACCGTTTAACTAAATAGAATTAAGAAGAGCAAACAATTTGTTGGATATGTCGGATAGAGAATGAATTTTATTTTTACGATTTTTTTTTTCTTTTTTTTTCGTCTGGCATTAGGGGCTATAAATAGGTATCACATCTCGCGCAGACGGCAATTGACCGATTCGCTGTTGCGCTGATGTGCTATGCTCTGTGTATTTGGGGATGAGAATACCGAGAGAAAGTGATCGCATTTACCCCTTTCACCTTCGGCGTATGGCGGCCGGCACCTAGGCGTTTGGGTTTCATCTCTTGTTCGCTTCGATGTGTGTGCGCAGAGATGATGATGTTGTAGAGCGCAAGTGATTTAGCTTCTTAAGTTTTTTTTTTTATTTTTGTTTTTGTGTTGAAAATAAACGCAAATGTGTTTCCGTTGACGTACGCGGTTAGGCAGGCCATTGGACTTCTTCGTTGTCGTCTGTGAATTTTTTTCTAAAATAAAAGATGACGGCGGGGAGCGGAATAGCGAATTGAAGACGGCCATTTGTATACAGTGGGGACTAGCAGTGTTTTTTGTGCTGCAAAAGCAAACATTTGTAAAATGATTTCAAAAATATGAATTAAGATGAAGATTAAAAAAGAATAGGGGTTGTGACTTATATGAGAAAGATCAGGGCTAGAGAGTAGTTCAGGTAAAGGTTAGGATTGTGGCGATGTTTTTGAGATTACTCCGCTCATCTTGGCGGATGATTCTTGTCAACTTCACCAAAGCTGCCTCCATATACCTTTTTACCTTTATAAGCATTAATGGCGCCCAACGTGGGGCCCAAATCAAAGACTCTGAGAACTCACACCAGAATTTGGTCTCGGACTAAAACTTTATTTTTCTTACTCAATTAATCAACTCAGTACTCGCTTCTGCTATAAAGGGTGAGCTAACAGCTAGGGTAGGTAGGTAGGAGTGGTTGTGTCAGCCGACACTTAATTAGCGCAGAAGCGCCGTTTTATTACCACAACTCAAGTGACCTGAGGGATGTTAACTACTAGGGGAAAGAAGAAGAAAAAGGGGGAAGGATTATTCAAATCCACCCCGTTACATTGAGGAAGCTGATAATATCCCCAATGCTAATCTCCGCTAGCTCTATAAGGTTGTCGAAAAAGAATTTACCTAAGGTGCGCTGTCTGGCCTTGCCTAAAACCGGACACTTGCAGAGGAAGTGTAAGATTGTTTCTATTTCATCAGTAGTATTGCAGTTGCGACAGTGTGCATTAAATGCAATGCCTATTCTGGCCGCATGAACCCGGATGGGCCAGTGGCCAGTACTAACTGCCAGAGTTCTTGCGATATCTGCGCGGTTTCTGTTGAGTAGATTTTGCGTTCTTTTCAGAGAGTATTTGGGCCACATCTGCCTGGAGATGACACAGTTCCGCACCCCCTGCCATCTAATATCCGCCTTTAGCAGATAGTGCGCGAAGATGCCTCCCTTAAGGACCCCCAACGGGACGTTCACCTCCTTTGATAGGAAAGCATCAAGGGTAGATCCTTGCCGCGCGAGTTCATCAGCCCGCTCATTCCCCTTAATGTTGCTGTGATGAAAGCCACACAGGCCTTCTTTACCCGTTGCTCAATATTAAGCTTCCAGCTTAGTTTTGAATCAAGTACCACACCTAGGTACTTGGCACTGGATGATAGGGAGAGTAGATGATTATTTAGCCGTGGAAGCGTAAAAGTCGGTATTTTGGTTTTAGTGGTAAAGAGCATCAGTTCAGTTTTGCTTGGGTTGACGCTGAGTCCACAGCTAAATTAAATTAAATACACATTTATTGTAAAACCAACGCAGAACTTTATTGATTAATGAATGAACGCTCCATGGCAATTATGAATGGAACTCAACATCGTTCATGTGACCACCACTGCTTTTGTTGCAAGCGACCACCCGAAGGTCAAAATTATCGATGGCTTTTTGAAGAATAAATGGGTCAATGGCCGCAATTTCAGTTTGGATGTTATGGTTGATCCTGTTCTGGCGATCCAACGTCCATTTAACAAATCGGCGACGTCGTAGATGGTCCAAAGGCTTCAATTGTTGTGTAATTTGAATTTTATAGGCGTGCAAATGAAGATCAAATTTTAAAATTCGCCGTAAAGTGCCATAAGTTAGGCACAATTGTTGACTTCGGCGATGAATTGAGGTGCCTGACTGGTTTTGAACACTTTCGCTGGTAATATTTTGGCGTTTACGTGGAGTTTGACACGATACTGAACCAGTTTATTCAAAGCGCTACACCATTGCACGAATTCCGGAATCACTAGGGCGATTATGTTCACCGAAAAATTAACAAATTTTACTTTTATAGATCGCCCATTTTCGTAATAATATTACGTAAAACGACTTACGAGTAATCGACTCCATGACTAAAATTGCCAAAGATTGTACTTGACATCTGTCAAAAAGATCAACCACCTTGAATTCAGTAAATGACAGTAATTAACAGCCAACATCCACACCATCTGCTGGCTCGCCCTTTATACCTTCAAATACGTAAATAGCTTGTTTCCTGTTTTGAACTAATTTCAAGCTGGAAACTACAGTTATTTCTACGCGCATGCATTTTTTAGCAGCTTACGAATAGTAGCAGCGGAATTGATTTTATTCTGAAACCTTTGGGTGCTTTGGCTTTCCGGATGCTGCTGTCTTGTGGCACTATCGGCCAAGACAATACTTCCTGAGTAAAGGAAGCTTAAAACATTTTTGACTTACTGTCCAAGATGTCAACTTGAGCGGTGGAGTTTGTAGGGTTAAGAGATTTTCTCTTATATGCACATACATACATACTCTTATATGTACAGGCGAACCCCACAGGCGGATCAGTAGAAATGCGGTGAAGTGGGAGGGCTGTGATCCCTTGTTTTCTGATCATAGCCTCGTTGATAAAAGGAAGAAGAAGATGTACATACATACATTTTCAGTGGTTCGCTTATCCTTCATGAAGGTCGCGGAGGTAGGATGCTCAGGTGTACTCTCCATCCTTCTCGATCCTCCGCCATTGACTCCAACTCATACGGAGGAATCCATAGACGGCTTCAGTAGAGATGTCGGACTTGATCCAACCATCTATTTCTAGGTCTACCGAGGAGTCACCTACCTGATGGCACGGCAATAATGACACATCTTGGAAGCCGGTCTGGGGTCATACTTACTACGTGACCAAACCATCAAAGCATAGATCGTTCCGTTCGGAGAAATAGCTGCTCCACGTTAAGTGCCTCGCGTACTCTGGTGTTGCGCACTCGATCACTACGAGTTATTCCAGCAATACCGCGAAGGAACCTCATTTCGGCAGCTTGTATCCGCGATCGATGGTTTTGTCTTGGCCGTACTAATTTCCAGTACCACTTGATTTGCTTCGAATTACAAATTTTAGACAATTTGATAGTCCATTATACTGTGCAAAAGCTCATTCGTTCTGACTTGATCCTTATCCGAGATCAGCGAGGAAAGGAGAGTTTTTGCTCTTCCTTACACTAAGCCGAGCTTATTCTTCTTCATGCGGCAATGTGACTCTAGCTCAAACGATTGAAATCTGTAACCTATCTGTAACCTGTATGATTGCACAGACCGTTTGTCACCCATAATTTAACGGTACAGAAGTATATATATAATTGCGAATAGTGGACGCTAAATTGCTGCTTGCATGAATTTTAATCTAGTCTCAGAATAAGGGTACTGATGCTTAATTTCATCCACAATTAGGATCCAAATTAGTGATCAGTTTGGCGTCCTCAGCTAGGAAAGCTCTTAACATCTCACACATCCACTTGGACGTCATATGTTTCCTTTCGACTGTTGATTGCTTCGTGAGTGGTGTTCAGGCTTCTTCTGCATCCTGAACTTTACTCTTAACTGGTAGATTACGGTTTTAGTATAACAGTGCCTTTCTTTTCCGCATTCGAAATACAAATTACCTTTGTTCTTCGGCAAGATATTACTTACTTAGATCTTTTAACCGCTCTGGGGGCATAGGGCGTCAACCACGCCTGTGCGCCATCTTGTTCGGAGCTCTGCAACGCATTTGAGCTGCCTCCAACTCATTCCTAAATAGCTCGATTCCTCCTCAACTGTTCTGCGTCACGTTTGCCTAGAGCGTCCCGCTATTCTGCCTGCCTGGGTGAGCGGATTCCACTGCATGGCGTATTCCGCAATGGCGTTGTTTCAATTGTACTCACCTCTGTAAGAGTTCATCTTCTCTTACCAGTGTTTGCAGAAATCTGAGACTTTGGCCTCGTGTAATTATTCTTCTTCTTTCTTTTATCAGCGAGGTTATGATCCGAAAACAAGGGATCATAACCCCTTCCACTTCACCGCATTTCTACTGATCCGCCTGTGGGGTTCGCCTATTTGACCTCAGAAAATATCGGCAAGCCTGCCGATTTTTGATCACTCTGTTACTGAGGCCAATGAAATGCCGATTTCATCGCATTTGTCTGATCCAGGCGTTTATAGGCCCGCCTTTCCTACACCGCGATGTCTTTGGAACGTGTATTGATATTGCCTTTTTAACGGGGTTCAAATGATCTCTTCTTTGAACGTGGCAATACCAGCTGAGCCGGTCGCGTTTTTTTTTTTTGTACGATGGTTTCCTTGATGTGAAAGCTTCCACGGATCTTCGAACTTCTTATTCGATCGCTCCTGCTGTCATGCGATCATCTCAGCTGCCGTTAATTTACTCTCATACGTTTTGTACATCGTCCAACATTGTGAACCGTATGTGAGCGCTGGACGCACAACTGCGGTGTAGAGCATTCCCTTCAACCTAGGTGGCATTTTTCTGTCACAGAAGATAGCGGAATTTTCTCGCCACTTCATCCACCCTACGCTTACGCGATAATTGATGTCGTCATCACAAGTTGCTTTGCTATTGATCATAGATCCCAGATATTTGAACTTTTCGCACTTGGGAAGCACTGTTCCATTCAAATAAATGTCTGGAATAGGCCTGAGTGGATCAGAGAACGAACAGCACAAGTACTCTGTCTCTTTTGGACGCGTGTAATTGTACTTACTTTCTTATGTCCTGTATCCCCTTGTGGGTCCTAGGGCCTCTACTACGCCTACGCGCCATCGTGTGCGGTTTCTGGCAATGTGTCTGAGTTCTCCCCAACTTTTCCCTAACTGCCGTGCCTCCTTCTCGACTGTTCTGCGCCATGTTCTGTGTAATTGTAGCGGTGTATTGTATAACTATCACCAAGATATTGATAGATACTAAATTTGTTTTAACAAGTTTGTGGCCACATCCATATGGCGTATAAGACACTGCGACCAGAAATATCTATTGTGCCAGGGGCCAACTTTAAGGACAGCAACACTTCTACTCTCCTTAGAAAAGCGATAATAACAGCTGCAGAGGAGTTCCTTAAGTCTGTTGAAGATGTGATCTCTTTAAGGAAAAAGCTTCTAATTCTACACAGAGCTGCACGCTCACATAGTGTGGGTTCTGCGATTTCGTCCTCTTCTAGGCAGCTCCGGCAGATGATATCCTCTGAGATTCTCATTTTGTTGAGGTTGTATAGTAATCGACAGTGACCGGTAAGGTAGCTCACATGCCTTCTTATGCCGTTTCTGCTGTATTTAAAGATATCAACTACCTTTTTTTTTTGAAGGATTGGACAACTCTTTTAGCTTGTCTGAGACTTAGAGAGTTATTCCAGTGAGAAATGCACATGTTGCGTTCGCAGCTGTTTAGGGTATATTTAAAGGCAAAATCAGATATTCCGCAATTGGTTTAGGTCCAGTGAACCTTTTCCGGCTTAGCAGATCTGCAGTTTCATTGTCATCAACACCTACATGACTCGGTACCCACCACAATTTCACTTTGTTGTATTGGGCCAGGTTTTGTAAACTGTCGAAGCAGCTTAGAACTGATTTTGAACTGATCTAGTGGGAGATCAGTGCTTTAAGCACTGCTTGGCTGTTGATGAGTATGTGAATAATGGCACCTTTAATGCCTGATTGCAAGTTTATACTAGCGCACGTCTTAATACCGTAGAGCTTGGCCTGGGAAACTACATATTCGAGAGTTAAACTGCACTAGTGTCACGACTGGTCCAAAACCTTGAACAGCATTCCCTATATTTTACCCAGCAACCACTATTCCATCATTCTATTGTTGCACAACGCCCGATCGGTCCCACTGTCCACCGACTATGGCAACGGCCGGCGGCGGTTGAATATGCCATTTCTAAAAATAATTGCTGATTTGTCATTTCGTCGTCTTTTTCGTCTCCGAACAAGAAAAAAAAATGGACTTGTCTCTTCAGCACGAAACGTCTCGGCCAGTTTAGATAGATTTTCAGAGATTTTCTTAGATTTTCACAGTCGGATCAATGTGTGTCGCCATCCGCCATCGTCGTCGTGTGTTAGAATCTTCCAGTTGATTTGATTTCGCTTCTTTTTTTTTCTCTCGCAGGTCTCCATAAAATCTATTTAATTCTTCTTCTATAAAATATTCTTATAAAGTTATTTTTTGGTTTGATTCTGTTAATAGCTGCCTAACGAAGGAGTGCCACCCCGTGAAATTCACATCAAGGCTGAAAATAATGGAGAGATCAATGTGTTTCTATGTCATGATAATTCGCCCGAGAACTCGCCCGCATTCTCGAATGATCCATTGTTCAATAATATAAATCGCTTAACACCGGTGATAGAGACCCCAATGAAAACGAGAGGTGAGCCATCTAGCATATTGTATCTTCAATTGCGCTACTCAGTTGAGAGTAAAGTCAACTTTTGGTATTCAATTTTTATATATTTTTTTTTTAATTCCATTTGCAGGTCTATTACAATCAACATATCCAATCCGTTCGGCACAACGAAACTTAAGTAAGTCAATCGAGGATGCAGCGGCAGCAAATCCTGGAAATGGTAACAGTACTGACCATTCATCGTTGGCCTGCTTTGGTGTGAATAGCTATTTGGGTGATTTTAATATGTTCCCGACCACAACAAAACCCGTACTAACACACATCGCTGCCCACGTTACACCGCAACATCAACCGCCACCACAGCAGCAGCAGCAGCAGCAACAACATGGAGACAATAAATCACATGCACATCAGCACCACCACCATCACCAGCAGCAACAACAACAACTAAGCAATGATTTCTATATAAAACAGCAGCAATCATCATCGACGAACGATGATCTTGTGAATGATGTTGTGAGCTCCATCAGGATCGGAGGCGGTATGGATGGGTGTGCTAAGTTAGACGATGGTGGCAATGTTGTGGGGACAACACATTTAGTAGGAAGTAATGAAGGAGTCTTAGAAGGAGGAGGAGGAAATAATGGTGTTGGTGTTGTTGGCGTTGGCGGAAGTTGTACATTAGCTGATGTATCGCCGCCACGCTTCACCGACTCTAGTGATTCAAATAATACGCTTAGTAGTTGTAATAATAAGTCAGGCCTTAAACATGACGTCGCAATGGTGAATTGTTCGATTAGTAGCGGCAATGGCAACGGTAATGGTACGCATAGTGCTCTGGGAGGAGCAGGAACAGGAGGTGTAATTGACGTAGATGGTGGCAGTAATGTTGGTGGCGCTATGACTGGCCATCATATGCACAATACGTCTAGCGAAGATGATGACGATCATTTGCATCATCAGCAACAGGACCATAATTCGTTATCAATGATAGGTGATATTAAACCCAAAATGGGCATGACCACATCATGGCTCGGCAGTGCTAAAAAGAGCGGTCGCAACGCTCTCACTGAGAGTCCGTATAATCTGTTGAACGATCAGAGCTGTAAGTATACTAGTGTGGCTAGATGTTGCTTTTTATACTTCTTTCTCTCTCTCGCTCTCTTTCGTCTGTTTTATTTATTTTTTTTTGCGTTTTCATCGAGTGCTATTCTCGCTCTTTTCTTCGTCCCCCCCAACTGCTGTAAATCAAAATTCATATTTGCGTGAGCGCATAATTTTTTTTTTCTGTTACGTTACTGCTGAGCTTTTTCCCACTCATTTTTATTTGCTTATTTGTATATTTTTTCTTTTCTTTTGCATTTTTTTTTTACACTTATTCCAACAGGGACATGGAACGCAAACGAAGAGAGCTGAAAAATGAATGAATTCTGCTCTTCGGGAGCTCTGCCTGTGATCTGCGTTGGCTATTAGTTCCGCATCACAGTCTGAGTTCTTGCTGGGCGGTATTCATAGATCAACATGTAAATAATGTACAAAATGTAATAAAGGCACAACAAGGGAGGAGCGGTATAATGAATCGAATAACAATAATAAATTTGAAAATAATAACAACAATTGTAAATATAAACTAAAAAGACTTGTGGTTGAGTGATCTATTTTGTAAGTAACACATTTCAACATGGTGTTGGGAGCTTGCGGAATATAAAACTAATTCAAACACATAATTGTTTATAAGTTGTATTCTTTGTTTTTTAGAAAATAAAATCAGCAAAAAGTGCGAATTTGTAACAAACTTTGGGTAGTCTTACATTTGAGGTCTCGTTTTATTGACATGAATTTTGCTCATACAAGATAGATAGATATAATTGTAATGAGCTGCAAGTGCACTGTGACCTTTGGCAGATCTATTGTGCCCCGAAACTAAAACTCCTGTCGATGATATACTCGGTCTAAGGCCACTTCCTCCAACCCAGCTGCTCTATGAATCGGAGTACCTTAAGTGGATCCAGCGAAGGTAAATCCGTTTCTGATAGGAGATAGGCATCCAGGTGTTTTCTTCTTTTGTGGAACAGTCCTTCACATTCTATAAGAAGGTGCGCTGGTGTTTCTAACTCCCTGCAGAATCTGAAGTGTCCGTCTCCCTCTATTCCTAGTTTCATATGGTGCTCCTTGAGTCTGCAGGGACCCATTAACATGCCTGTCAAGATGCGAAGTCTATTCTTGCTAACTCTTAGGCAGGTTCTGCTTCTTTTCTGGTTGTATTTCCTAGAAGTTCTTTTACAAAACAAATACAAATATTTGGCGCAATAGCTCTTTAAAGTGCCAGGGCCTAGCTTCTCGCAATCACTCATGTTGTGTGCGTTATATTTTTCACACGAATGGAAGGAACCTACAGTTTAATGCCGAATCCGAACGGCGATTTGAGAAGCTTTTTCGTGACAACAATACTCTCGGATGTTTGTCAGACGCTCGCGAGAGGTGGGACAGTGAAAAAACTTTTTTTTTTGTATTTTCTGGGATTCGAACTTGGAATCCGACACACTAACCACTTACGCCACAGCGCCCACTAAAAGTTCTTTTGCCTGTCTTAATTTGGGGATATCGTCCCAATGCTTGACCTATTTGTTCTCTTCCTTTTTCCTTGATTCTTCCCGTATTTTGTGTAGTCCTACCCAACAAAAAGGTTCTGGTCCAAGAAACGGGGTGTCTGAGCCATTTCTTGCTAGTTCATCAGCTGCTTCGTTCCCCTCCACTCCTACATGTCCTAATACCCAGTAGAGAGTTACTTTATTTTCCTCTCCCAGTTTGTTGATCCTGGTGAGGCATTCCCATACCAGTTTGGATCTGATCTCGTGCGAGGTCACTGCTTTGATAGCGGCTTGACAGCCTGACAGTATTGTCATGTTCTGCATGCGATATTTTCTGTCTAGGTCGAATTGCGCGCTCATACTAAGTCACAGCATCGAATCGTTTAACGTATTCTCTGCGTAAGCCTTTTCAGTTTCCTTTAGCACCTTAACTTAACCTCTATGCTTCAAATTTGTTGTAGGCGAGCCGCTCGTCGTTCCTCTTGTGTAAATGGGTTCCAAGCAGAGGTTTATGCTATCAAACTCTGTGCCAGAAAAAGCATTAGAAAAATCCTCCTCCAAGCAGCACTCAAAGCTCTCACGTCCTTCGACTTTGAGTCAAAGCTGGGGTCGAATCCCGACCTTCATCAACGGATGACTGGTAACGTAATTTGTATTGTGTTGTTGGTAGATCTAGCAACAACATACATACAAATACGTGACGAGTTATCCGTTCACGCAGGACGCGATTCCCGGGTCCCTGGTTTTGAACTGTTTTTTTTTTTTTTTTTTTTTTTAGGTTGCGCCAAGGATGGATGTATAATCTTCATAGATACTAATAACCCGAATGCTACTAGCATGCACGATTCGCAAACTTGAGTAATCGATTCCAGGAATACGCCTACGTACTAAACACACACCCTACACACTTCAACCACTCTCCCCGCGATATTGCCGTTAGGTATTTCTTCGCGGGGCTGGTTAGCAATTATGCTCTAGTCTCCGAGGCCGCCGAGGTTTTGAACTGTCTCCAGACTCTCTTGCAGCTTGCTGCACACAATAAAATCACGCTAATGTGGGTCCCCGGACACAAAGGCATCCCTGGTAACGAAGCTGCTGATGAGCTTGCTAGACTAGGTACCCAATCTCCTCTCATTGGACCTGAACCTTTCCGCGGTTTACCTAGCAGCCAGGTAAAGATAGAGCTATATCATTGGGAGCGTGAACAAATGCTCTCACATTGGAATGCTCAATCTGGCCTAAGGCATTCCAAGAAATTTTATTAATTTCTCAAAATATAGAACCAAAGACATACTAACACAATGCTAAGATCTTAACTGACTTCCTAACCGGACATTGCTCTCTCTATTACCATCTCCAGAAAATGGACCGTGTTCAATCGGATAGTCTCCATAGGATTGCCCGTCCATAGGCCGGCTTAGGCTAGAGCAATGTAACGAAGGCTTTACATCACTTTCTCATACAACCTCTTCATCAGCTCGAACTATCCTAAACTGATTACACTCTCTATGTCAAACAACCCACCGTCCGCTTTTTGCTATTTGACTGTTTGCGCCCCATTCCGTACTCATCAACCGAGGACTCCATTGTATTATACCGCTTCGTGTCAACAAATCACTCTGTACTACGAGTACGTCACTAATCATTCTGCAGTTGCTTCAGCTTGCTCAGTCGGTACGTTTATAATTTTTTTTGTCTCATGGTATTGGTGGTTCCAATAGGAACTTCGATCTCTATTTCCCCAGATATCTGTAATTACAGCATAGCCTTTGTGGTCTCCCGACACTGCAGTTTTCACGCCATTTCAAAACTCATTTATGTTCGGCTGCATGGCGCTGCTGATTGCCTTTGTTTTTTAAACAAGATCGTCCCTAATTTTTCTAAGCACTACGGAACCCTAGTATGTCCCTTAGTTCTACGTTTGCTCGTACAGTTGAAACGCGAAAGTGGATGTACGGATAAGCTACCACAAAGTGAAGGTTTCTTCCATGCCAATGTCGTCTCCGCGTCTGCTTCGGATATCTAAAGAAATCTGCTTAATCGCCGGCTAATCAAATTACTTGGAACTCTTTTATGCGTCATGTGTACCCATATATAGTACCCTACCTCCTCTTTGATGCTGTTTATGGAGTTGTTGGTTACTTTACATAGAACTGAGGTCTCCATTCGGTGTTAGAAATCGTTCTTTTGTTCCTTAAGCGTTGATGGTAACGTTTCTTACTCTTGTCCTGAATCGGGTTTCATAAATAATTTCGACAATTTTTTTCCCGAATAGAATAATGCAGTGTTACGCTTTGCAGATCAGAACTCCCTCACTTCTGATCACCTTACTCAAGACCTCAAGTTTATATTCTTTAAATTCTCTTTTCAGTGGACTTAAATCTGCACCAGGCTAGTATACTAAAGCGTTCATAAGTCCTTCAATACATTTTCTGCAATCTCATTCACTGTAATTGCATTGAATATTCAATCAAAACTAGGGCAGTTCAAAATATGGGTGGAAATATTTCCGTCCAAAAACAGGCAGAGTATTTTATCTTGTAATAAATGATACATACCGACAGGCGACTCGACAAAGACATGTCCGTCCGTTTAACGCCAGTTTTCATTAGCCAATAATACTTGTAATAGCAATCGGGGAATAACTCGCCTAATAGGACAATGCGCACACTATGGTCGATTGGCGGTGGATAATGGGGCACTTCAAACTTGGAAGATAATGTTCATACATTCCTATTCCTACCACTACATACATATATATTCATGTAAAAGTTTAGATGTGTGTTCTTCAATCACGCCTTATTCGCTGAACGGATTTGGATGAAGCTTATCGGATAGATATTCCATTTCCTGGATTAGCGCATGGGCTAATCCCGAAAAAATGCATATCTATAAAAAAAAGAATCTTACGGACTGACTGACACATCAACGAACAACGCAAACCATCGGGTATAGAAACTTGAAATTTTGCATAGAATTTCCTTATATAGCTTTTTAAATCCAGCCCCTAAAGGGGTGAAATCGGGCTTCGGAGAACTGTTGCCAATCATCTTTTCTTTTTCTTTTTGGCGATTAACCCATGTGCACTAGAAAACGATGGATGGCTCTAGGGTTACGATCATGCGTATTGTGTGGTACCCAGCTTTGCCCGGATAGAATAAAAACGCTTATGGCAAGCTTTATGAAATAGGTAGATAGCTAGTAATCAAAGTAACGTCAAAACCACTTCATCAATTTCCATGAAATTAATTTTATGATTTAAAGTAAATATCAACAAAGATTTATAGATCATTTCATACGTTTTCCTGAAGCTGAGAAATACACAAACGGATATGGGAACCATAATATATTTTTAAACTCGGGTACAGCTACATACTTATGTACGTATTTGGTACAAGAACCCATGAATGGCTTAGACCTAGCTTCTCGCAACCACTTGTGTTATGTGTGTTCTATTTTTCACACGAATGGAAGGGACCTACAGCTTGGTGCCTTATCCGAACGGCGATTTTGAGAAACTTTTTCGTGACAACAATACTCTCGGATGTTTGTCAGACGCTCGCGAGAGGTGGGACCGTGAAAAAACTTTTTGGTGTTTTCTGGGATTCGAACTCGGAACCTCACGCGGAGTGATCCGACACAATAACCACTTACGCCACAGCGCCCACGCGAAAAGGTATTATGGTTACACAATACAAATCCTTTGTATTCGCACTGTCTCGGAAGTGGTCGTACGAAACCATTCTTCTATTATACCCCGAGTTCATAAATGCAGGATGATTGCAGTACTGCCGAATCGAAAAAATTTGAAGTGTAAATATCTTGAAATCTACCATGTCTATCAACACAGTATGTATCTAATTGTGAAATTACAACATTATATTAGGCATAAATGCAAATATAAATCATTAAATACCAAATTTGTTCGATTTAGAACATAACCGATTCCGCAGTACTGCAGTCATACTGCATTTATGAACTCACCCATAGTTCAGCCTTTAATCGGGTACAACCGGCACGTCAAATTGGAAATTACGCTCCATCTGCTTTTGTAGGACATAATCCCAATATATTTGTTCGTACGATGTATGACGGAATTTTGTCTCGTACCATTACCGATCCGTTGACGTAGGACGCGATTTGACCCCTGATCATTAAACGTGACCGATGCTATTTTACCACAACACATTATTTTAGAGGCGGCTCTAGAGAATCAGAAAAAAATTCTATCGGCTTTGAAAACAAATGATATACATAAGTCGAGATTTGGTATTTCACAAATTAGTCTCTGATTGGTGTCATAATTGGCGAACTAGATTTTCTACAATTGCCAGGAGTGCCATGCTCGCTGGATCAGGGGTCTACTTGCGACCAATCAGCAGCGCAGTTGTCAGCCAAGCCAAACCTTGGCTGTCCAGTACGCAACCACATTTGCATTACTGCGACAAGTCATTCCAGACCACTCCAGTCACAAGTGACATTGATTCGGCTGCCAAATTCATTGGTGCTGGCGCTGTAACAGTCGGTGGAGCTGGATTCGGTGCCGGTATCGGAAAAGTATCCGGCACGAAGGACCAAAATGTTCAACGCTTTAGTCGACCGCTGTAAAAAAAAACCACTGTAACTGCACAGAATAAAAAGACTAACGTTCGTGTTCTCACGTTGCAAAAAAGCGAATGTGTGTTTATTTATGTTGCTAAGATTGATTACTTTATGTACAAAATAAAGGGAAATTTGGATTCAAGTATTAAATTGTTCTTTACATTTAAACTATAACAATTTTGTGGCGTTGCTATATCAACTCGAATAGAACCAATTCCAATAATGCTCTGTAATTGTTTTTATTTCGTTGTCTCTTGTTGGCAAATTTAATCACTAATTGCTTATATTCGCTCGATTTTCGGGCGAATAAGAAATCTTCGCTATGTTAACTATAATGCTGGGTAGTTGGATTCTTGGTTCGATTTGGTACGATTTGTTAATAGCAATAGGAGCCTTCATGCCAACAATTTTAATGTACGAGTAGATTTCGTAAACACTTGACTTGTTGTTATTCTTGAAGCAACTATGTTGATTCGTATTGGTTCAAACGTTATGGTGTTGTGAGTGGGTTGTCAACGATGAGGGCGAGGCCCAGAAATACGTCTGCATCAACTGGGTATGTCCATAAGGATCTTGTTGTTAGTAGTCCTGTTTTGGTGAAACGTCGTTTCTCAGTGAAGTAAGATTTAACACGGAGTACAATAACGAAAAATGACTGGCAACCACTATAGCTTTTTTTCTCCAGTCAAAACTGAGTTGGGATGTTTAGTTTGCGCTACTCAATTTCAGAGGGCGCTGAAAAGAAATTTTTCATTCAATTTGATTCAAGTTGAATGATTCAATAATATTTCACAAATTTTAGCACAACTTTTTCATACTTTTCAATTCAATCACCAATCTTCAAACAATAAAAAAAAGTTTTAAACCAGATTGACTGGGGATCTTGTTGCGATATTGATGTTAACTGTGGTTAATTTTCCATTTAATTCATATAGCATTTGTACTTATGTAGGATTTTGTGTGATGGATGCTTCCCGTACTTTTAGCTAAAAAAAAGTCTAAGGAGTAAAAGCATGAATATAAGAAACTTGTATTTTTATTTTTGATATACCAGCATCCATAGTGAGTAAATGTATTTAACTAACTAACTAACTTTGCATAGTTCTCACCAAAACACAGCTGGTGTTGTGGGGTGCAACCGACAGCTGAACAGATGAGCGGCGTTATATGGTAACGTGCCGAAGTCTGAGCATTGATGAACGATGTTGTCACGTATGTGGTGCATATAGTTATTCAGGATAAAGCTCCAGTGGGGTCTTAGTTGTGGTAGTGTGAAACTTGTACGGCATGGGGAGACATTGTTCACTTTGATGTATTGGCGGCTAATGACCGCCTATCACGACGTTAATCTGGTGACTATCAAGCGTGGTTATTACTGCATCTTGGTGGATAGTATTTAGCGCCAATTTATAGCTCGCTGAATTCAGTGGTGTACGGGTCATAAGCCGAATTACCTCGTAATGGTATGTATGAATGTCGGATCGAATTTGCCTCGGTGGTGTGATGAGGATAAGTAAATCTCTGTTAGGGTGATCAGGACGGTTGGAAGCTAACAATACCTATTTTGAGAATAGCTCATTATGCTCTTTGATTTTTAAGAGCTTGATGTAGGGGATCCTCGTGTGACATACGGTGACAGCCTGTGATAATGCGTAGAGCAGCATTCTGCTTGTTTGGTCATTGCATATTTCTGAGGCGAGGTGTCCAATCTTCCAATTGCATGATTGTATTTAGCGTATGGCTGCAAAGACAGATCACCTCCAAGTAGTGCATCCTAGGTAACGTCATACCACCTTGATCAAAAAGTTCCCGGAATTTATTCAGAAAATTAAAAATACAAGTTTATTCATCTAAATCTATATTGTCCCCTTCAAAGTAATCCCCATCAACTGCAACACGCTTATGCCAGCGCTTGATCCAATCTTCGAAACATTTTTTATATTCGGTTTTCGGTATGTCCATCAGTGCTTCCTGCGATTTTTCCACTACTTCCTCTCGGCTGCTGAAACGCGTTCTCCGTAATGGTTTTTTAACTCGATTGAACAGAAAGAAGTCACAGGGAGCTAAATCAGGTGAATTCGATGGCTGTTGGATGGTATTTGTTGCATTTCTCGTGAAAAAATTACGAATAATGATGGCAGTGTGCGACGGTGCGTTATCATGGTGCAAAATCCACGAGTTTTCTGCCCACAATTCTGGTCTCTCTTCTGGCAAAAATTCATGATGCACTACACCGTTGTAATCCATGAAAACCGTGAGCATTGCCTTCTTTTTTGACTGAAAACGTCTGCCACTGCGTTCATCATCTTCGATTGACTCACGACCACTTTTGAACCGCTCGTGCCACTGGTAAACGATGGTTTTCTTTAGAGAATCGTTGCCGAAACACTTTTCCAACATTTCCAACGTTCGCGCACCATTAAATCCGTGTTTTACGCAAAATTTAATACAAGCTCGTTGTTGCAATTGATTGTTCGATTGTAAAAAATCGCCAACACACACAGAGATAGATGTACTCTTGGCTACGTAACTTTTGCAAATGTCAAGCTATTACGCTAAGATTTAGAGGGAATATCAACAACAGATGTACCAACTTAACAAAGAAAACAGAACTCAAATCGAAACGATGGGAGCGCCACACGGTTTTTATTCCGGGAACTTTTTGATCAAGGTGGTATGATCTATCGCAACTAGGCTGTCAAACTATCAAAGAAATACTTGCAACAATTTTCCTGATCTCCTGCAAAAGTATGCAGTCTACACAAAAAAATTGCTTGATATGTGGTGAGGAGAGTTTCTTTATTCCCCCCTTTTACGACTTTGTTTCTGTACATGACTCGTTCGCTGGTATTTCTGGAGTGATTAGAAAATGTCAGTAAATTGTATAATCTACACTCGACTTAGCAAATATAGCTGCAACTCTCTCATTGAGCTCATCACTCTATAATATGTAGGATGTGCTTCATTTTCCTTTCTCCATTCAAGAATAAATGAAATTAGAACAATAGTACTTGAAACCCGGAATCGAGTGAAGAGATTTCAGGACTTTACTTTTTTTTTACTTATGGAGTCATGGAAAATATGGACTAAGCGTTATCCCCACTCAATATGGAACGTAAAACGCTAGAGCTTAGTGCCACTACCACTGAGTTACATAAGATCGCTGGGAATTCTCGGTGCATTTAAAAACCTTATAATTCGAATACTTGTGATTTCGTCAGTGTTTTCGACTTGAAATTTCGTAAGGAAATTTTACACAAATGTGACTAAACCTAAAGGTATGTTTAATTACTAAATTTTTTATAATTGTAAACAAAGTTGATAACAGAGTTTTCAAGGAAGTACCCCACGGACACCACAATAACAACGAGAAATCAGACCAAATTTGAATTTTATCAATAAGAAAACATTCAATCAATTTATTTAAAAAGAAAAGAAAAATCATTTTTGTGCTTCGCTAATTACCATTTCTGCGCTGCCGCTATATCATCGCTAAATACACTTTCTCGCAAGAACTAATTCAAATTACAATTAACCGTCATTAAAAAGAAAAAAAAATAACCTTAACCATATCATCAACGTCACATTATATCGTCACTAAAAAATAATAGTTGCCGCATACATACATTTGGTTTTTTTTTTTTGTAATTTCAAATCGCAGTAATAAAAGAAAAGAAAAATTCATTTTGGATCTGAACTCTCGTGGGTCTGCATTGCAAAGGGCAAATTATGAAATTCTGTAGCACCATGAGATTCAGCTCTGGCGTGAATTTCAATTCATTCACATGTATAACAAAACCATTGGACTTTTTTTTATATTTATTTGTTTGTTTTTTGTTTTTTTTTTTAACTTTGTTTGCTTCTTTTGTGTAAATGCGCCCTTTCATTCTCTTTCACTCATTCTCTCTCTCTTTTTTTTTATTCTCTCTTCTCTTCACTTTTCCTAACAGAATGAATGATTAAATTTAAAAATTGTTTTTATCCTTTCATTGCAGATCTGGATGATTTCGCACCGTTCCAAGAAATCCAACCGCCAATCGATGCTTACTATAATTTCGCATTGGGTACTGATGAAGGCATTATGGAGTTATTCAATGATTTTGTAAATTACAAAGGAAAATGAAGAAATATCTAATCTGAGGATTTTTAATTAATTTTAAGAAAAACAATTAAAAAAAGAGATACCTTAAATAATAATAATAATAATTAAAAACAAAAACAAAATCAATTATGCATGTTGTGTGTTTAACAATTTTTACCCTTCCTCAACAAAAAAAAAAAATCATAAAACCTATTCACAACCAAAAGTCAAGGAGTCCCCCAAACACTCTCAAGCAACAGAAACATATTTATTTAAACACAAAAAAAGACACAGACCTCTAAATAAATAAATAGAACCATAAACTCTTTACACAATAAACTTAAATTAAAGAAAAATACAAAGAGAAGGCATATAAAAAAAAAACAAAACAAAATGAAAGCACATTGTAAAATAAAAATGTTTTTATCAAAACAAATCGAATAGTCAGCAAAGTATATATTTAATAAAATCGAAAGAAGAAAAAAAATCGCCTAAAATGTACCTTTACCTTCTCCTACAATAACACAAAAATACATAATCCACGAGGAACCCCATCAAAATACATGAGGAGGTTTAATCCATCTAAAAGTTAAAACAAAACAAACAAACTAATAATAACAAGCAAACAACGTAATCAAACATAAGTTTGAAATTAAATTTGAAAATGAAAATATTTTTTAAAAATATTTAAAATAACCCTCTCCCCCCACAACAACAAACCACAAAGAGTAGCAAGGGAAAAAAAAAGGAAGCAACCACGAAAACAAATGCCGTACTAAGCAATCAAAAAAAGAAATGTAAAACAAAAATGGCGAATTCAATTTAACCATTTAAATTATTATTATTAAAAATATATTTTTTTAAAAATTAGTTATTATTTATTGTTGTGATTAAAAGTTGATGGAACAGAGAAGAGTTGAAAGTGAAGGAAGCAGGAATTTGGTCAAAAATATAACTAATTCCCTCATATTGATGCAAACAAAAAAAAGTAAGAAAAAGTTGTATTGTTTTGTTTTTGTTGCCAACATCAAACTACAATTATCCTAAAAAAAAAGCAAACACCATACTATTTGAAAACGAAATCGCTCGGGTCTCTCCCGATTATTATTATTATTTTTATTGTTTTGTAATTAAATTGAAAAACAAAGAAAATGTGAGTAAAAATTATTATTAAAAATTTATTATTTTTATTTGTAATAATATGTACAAATAGGTAAAATAAAATTAAAAACAAACAAAAAAAAAAAACAACAAAATAAATAAAATTGCAAAAAATATCAAAAAGAATTGTGTTTTTTTTTATTTATGTACGACTAGCTGACCCGTGCTCGCCTTCATTTTCATTTTCATTTTCAATGCTTTTCATTTTGTAATTCAGTATACCTTACTTACTTAATAACCCGTGCTCGCCTTGCTTCGCCCGCCCTGCCACTTTTAAAACAAACAAATATTTTCTTAAGCATTTCTATTGTCCACAGATCGAACGTTAATCCAGCGAAAACAGAAGTGGTCCTCTTCACCAACAAAAGAATAACCCCAATTCTTCAAGTCGAATGCCCAGTCGTATTTTCTTTCGTATTTAAAGTCTTACATACATACATTTTCAAATGACCCGCTAACCCCTCATGAGGGTCGCGGGGGTAGGATGCTCAGGTGGACTTTCCATCCTTCTCGATCCTCCGCCATTGACTCCAGCTCATCAGGAGAAATCCCTAGACGGCTCCAGGAGAGATGTCGGACTTGGTCCAACCATCTATTAGGCCTACCGCGGGGTCGCCTACCTGATGGCACAGCCACCATGGCACGTCTTGGAAGCCGGTCTGGAACCATACGCACTACGTGAGCAAACCATCAAAGCATAGATCATTCCGTTCGGAGAAGTAGCTGTTCAACATTTAGCGCCTCGCGTACTCTGGTGTTGCGCACTCGATCCCTACGAATTATTCCAGCAACACCGCGAAGGAACCTCATTTCGGCAGCTTGTATCCGCGATTTTATTCTTTCGGTCACTACCCAAATTTCATGACCATAGATGAGAGTTAGAACATACATCGAGTTAAAAACCGATAGCTTAGCTTGAACACTAAGTTCAGCCTTCCTTATAACAGATTGGCCAAGCTCTTTCAAAATTGATCCAGACTGACCAATTCTACAGGATAACTCGGCATTGCTCTTCCCGTTAACTACCGTTCGATCAAGCTGATGTCACACACCATGAAGATCGTTGAGCGGGTATTAGGTGGCCGACTGCGAAAAATAATACGGCTATCTGATGATCAGTGCGGGTTTGTCTCGGGTAAATCAACCACAGATGCAATCCAAAGTATAAGGATCATAATGGAAAAACATCGTGATTCCTTAAGGGATTTGCCTATTGTATTGGTTGACTTTGAAAAGGCATTCGACAGACAACCACGAGATCTGATATGGGTGGCGCTAAGACATCGAGGGGTTCCAGAAACCTATTTTTTTTTTTTTTTTTTTTTTTTTTTTTTTTTTTTTTTTTTCCGAGGGTAGGTGAAAATCTTCAACAAGACACTATGAGGATCGACAGCGCGTGCTCATAGTAGTGTGGGATTCTTACCCACTAAAAAACCTCCCTTCAAAACAGACTTGTTTTTATTTTTACTACAACTAAGTATTCGACTTATCAAGTAGTTTTCGTTTCGCGAAATAATGACGTTTTGCAGGTACCTTCCCATTAGAAGTTCCTGCCAGCTCCGCAGTTTAGACGCGGTTACTTATCGCGCTAGGTCTAAAGGTTTGGTTCTTTGTAGACGGCGCAGTAAATTTCTTTCTTCCAAAAGTTGGAGGACTGTAATATTTACGTGACTTTCTAGTCGACTTCTATGCTTTCTCGCGTAGGTTTGAATTTCGTCTTCGATTGTTTTAATGCCAAGGTCTCTGTGGATATCGCTATTTCTGATATACCATGGCGCATTTACAATACCTCTTAGCACTTTGTTTTCAAAAGTTTGTAAAATTTTAATATTACTTATTTTGGTACAACCCCAGAGTTGTATACCATATGTCCATACAGGCTTTAGCACTTGCTTATATAAAAGCAGTTTCTTCTCTATATAAAGCTTGGAATATTTTCCAAGTAACCAATCCAGAAACCTATGTACAGATGATTATGGACATGTACGAAGGAGCAAAGACAAAAGTAAGATGACCCGCTGGAGTAACCGAGAGTTGCCAATCAAAGTCGGGGTACACCAGGGAAGCGTTTTAAGTCCTTTGCTCTTTATTACAGTCCTTGATTATCTGCTTGAAGGTAAAGTGATGGACCCCAAGGTACATCAGTTATTCTTTGCTGACGATGGAGCCATCATAAGTGAGGATCCTACATCCCTGCAACGAGCACTTGATGTGTGGGTGGACGTTTTGGAGGGAAATGGGTATCGCATTAGTTCGAAAAAGACAGAGTACTTGTGCTGCCCGTTCTCTGATCCACTCAGGCTTATTCCAGACATTTATTTGAATGGAACAGTGCTTCCCAAGTGCGAAAAGTTCAAATATCTGGGATCTATGATCAATAGCAAAGCAACTTGTGATGACGACATCAATCATCGTGTAAGCGTAGAGAGGATGAAGTGGCGAGAAAATTCCGCTATCTTTTGTGACAGAAAAATGCCCCCTAAGTTGAAAGGAAGGCTCTACACCGCAGTTGTACGTCCAGCGCTCACATACGGTTCACAATGTTGGACGATGTACAAAAAGTATGAGAGTAAATTAACGGCAGCTGAGATGAAGATGCTTCGCATGACAGCAGGAGTGACAAAGCTTGATCGAATAAGAAGTTCGAAGATCCGTGGAAGCTTTCACATCAAGGAAACCAACGTACAAAAAATAGAGCGTGACCGGCTCAGTTGGTATTGCCACGTTCAAAGAAGAGATCATTTGAACCCTGTTAAAAAGGCAATATCAATGCACGTTCCAAAGACATCGCGATGTAGGAAAGGCAGGCCTATAAACGCCTGGATCAGACAAATGCGACGACATCGGCATTTCATTGGCCTCAGTAACCGAGTGATCCAAAATCGGCAGGCCTGCCGATATTTTCTGAGGTCAAATAGGCGAACCCCACAGGCGGATCAGTAGAAATGCGGTGAAGTGGGAGGGTTGTGATCCCTTGTTTTCGGATCATAGCCTCGCTGATAAAAGGAAGAAGAACTCGGCATTGCTCTTCCCATCACTCGTGAATAAGACCCCGAGGTACCTAAACTTATCCACCTGCTTCAGTGGAACTCCACTAATATGCAAAGTGCACCGAATGGGTTTTTTGAAACGACCATTACTTCTGATTTGTTCACGTTGATGTTCATTCCAGCATCAACACAAACGGTTACAAACATTTCGAGTGCGCACTGAAGTTCGGTTTGGGAGGACCCAAGGATGACCAAATCATCCACAAAGAGCAGATGACTAATCCTTAAGTCTCCCACTTTGAAACATTCCCCACCACGGCCGCGCTGCAACATCCAATCCATATATACAATGAAGGGGAGAGGTGACAAAACGCACTCCTGGCGGAGTCCAACGCCCACAGTGAAAGGTATTGATTTAACAACGTTTATCCGAACACTGCTTCTACAGTTTTTATATAAAGACTGAACCGCCCTTAACAGGGAACCATCAATCCCATACTCCTGCAGAACACTCCACAGTTTGCCTCGAGGAACCCTCTCATATGCTTTTTCTAAATCCATAAAACAAGTGTAGACAGGTTTAGCATACTCCCAGGCCTTATCAAGAACGATTCTGAGAGTGAATAGCTGGTCGGTTGTGCTTCTACCGGGACGAAAACCGCACTGCTCATCCCCCAAACTGTTCTCAACCACAGCTCTGGAACGAGTTTCTAGCACCTTAGCGAAGACTTTTCCAGGGAGACTTTTCCAGATATACCCCTATAGTTGGCGCAATCTCTTTTGTCCCCTTTTTTAAAAAGAGGAACTATCACCTCCATTTGCCAATCACCAGGTGTTTCACCGCATTCCCAGGCCACTTTAATGACACGCGAGAGCCATTGCACTCCCTCTTTACCTAAAGCCTAGAGCATTTCTGGCCGAAGTCGTATCAAAATTAAATTCCTATTCCTCGATTCGTATGCGATGCATACGACAACTCAAAAAAACCAACGCGTATCATCGCAGTTATGCAAATGGCAAACCATTTAAAGCGAATGAAACGAAAATACCCCTGTTTTTTTTTTGTACATCGAAGTGAAGTAAAGTAGGATTTTTCATGTAAATCTACTACAATATCCCACTGCCAATGACCACCAATAGTTTCGCAGCCGGATTCAAGTGTAGATAATTTTTCGAGACTCGATTGCAAGTTCAATTATTTCGTTCATCCAAGTTGGCAAAGATAAAGATTTTGTATTCTTTTATTTACGTACGTCTATTTTTTAATTGAAAGACCGATATATCGGTAGGTCTGATGTTTTTTTTTATTAGGAAATAGGAAATTTTAAAATATAGGAAATCTGGCAGTTGTGGATCGTTTTTTGAACATGTAGTTTACTTCACTTTACTTCACTCTCCCCAATTCTTCAACTCGTATACGACAGTCGTATTCGACCATGGTTGCATTTAAGTATGACAAAGTCGTATTTTTTCTTCGTAAAACACGACTTAAGTAATAACTAAATGCGTCCATAGTCGGATTCGACAGTCGTATACGATTTGAAGAATTGGGCCCACTGTGAATGTAAACATATAAGTTTGGATGTGTATTTTAAAGCAAAGTAAAGATCGCGGATACAAGCTGCCGAAATGAGGTTCCTTTGCGGTGTTGTTGGAATAACTCGTAGGGATCGAGTGCGCAACACCAGAGTACGCGAGGCGCTCAACGTTGAGCAGCTACTTCTCCGAACGGAACGATCTATGCTTCGATGGTTTGGTCACGTAGTGCGTATGCCCCCAGACCGGCTTCCAAGACGCGCCATGGTTGCCGTGCCATCAGGTAGACGACTTCGCGGAAGGCCCAGAAATAGATGGTTGGATCAAGTCCGACATCTCTCTTGGAGCCGCTTAGGGATTCTCCCTGATGAATTGGAGTCAATGGCGGAGGATCGAGAAGGATGGAGAGTCCACCTGAGCATCCTACCCCCGCGACCCTCATGAAGGATTAGCGGGCCATTGAAAATGAATGAATGTAATATCAACCATTTTCAAAGCACGAGGAGAATTAATGCCCCTAAATTTCGTCCCCCATCGACCTGATTTGCCGATACTGTGCGACCTCTGTAATCTGGAGGTACGAGAAAATGTGTAACACTTCGTAGGAGTTTGTCCAATACTGAAGGAGATAAGGAGACTGCACTTAGGAGAAAACCAACTATCACATGAAGAAGTATATAGCGTATTGAATGGCAGAGATTGGTTATCGCTATATAAATACATTAAAGCTGCGTCTAGTTATCGTAGACAAATAGTAGATGAAGCCTTTTAATGATATAATAGTCCATTTTTTTTTTTTTTTTTTGTTTTTTTTGAACATATTTATTATTGATTCTTTTTAATTGTCACTCTGGCAGACGGCTTTTGCCATGCTGTAAAAAGATTTGTTAACCTTTGTACGTTATATAAAAAAGAAGGATAATAAAATCTTAATCAAATCTAATCTAAAAAAAATGATGAAGCTCATTTTCATCTTGATGGCTTCGCTAATTGTCGCATTTGGGGTTCAGAAAACCCACGAGTAATTGTTGAGAAACAAATGCATCCACAACGCGTGACTATTTGGTGCGGATTTTGGGCTGGAGGCCATATCGGACCATTCTTCTTCGAAAATGCGACTGGTCAGGCAGTAACAATTAATGGTGTTCGTTATCGTGACATGATAACCCGGTTTTTAGTGCCTAAATTACAAGATATGGATGTGACCAACATGTGGTTTTAACAAGACGATGCATGCCATGCCATACAGCCAGAGAAACAATTCAATTACTGCATGAGTCATTTCCTAATCGTGTAATCGGCCGTTCTTGCGATCAGAATTGGCCATCCAGATCTTGCGATTTAACGCAATTGGACTTTTTTCTTTGGGGTTGTTTGAAGTCAAAGGTCTATGCAAACAAGCCCACGACCACCAACGCCTTGAAAGAGGAAATTGGGAGGTGTGTTAATGAAATTCAGCCACATTTATGCGAAACGGTCATAGAAAATTTCAATAAAAGAGTACGTACTTGCCAGCAAAGCCGTGGCGGCCATTTATCCGATGTGCTATTCCATACATAACCCCAATCTGTATACTCTATGAATCAATAAAAAAAATTAAGCTTTCTGATTAAAAATCTGTATTTTCTATCAAAATTACATTTTGCGTGAATTATGGGACACCCTTTATAAGAAGTGAATTCGCCTTCTCTAAACAAGTTCGCTGTAGGGTATCTCACATATTTATGTTGTTGTTGTAGCAACTATGTTGATTCGTATGGTTCAAACGTTAAGGTGGTGCAGGTGGGTTGTCATCAATGAGGTCGAGGCCCAGGAAAGCGGCAGCTTCGACTGGGTGAGTCCATAAGGATCTTGGTGTAAGTGTTGTGGGATGCGACGGACAGCTGAACAAATGGGCGGTGTTATGTGGTGACGAGCCACAGTCTGGGCATTGGTCAGTGATACTGTCGCGTAAGCGGTGCATATAATTGTTCAGCATGCAGCTCCAGCCGGATCGCAGTTGGGCAAGTGTGGATCTGGTGCGTCTAGGAAGATGATCTTCACTATGATGTATCGGTGGAGGACGGCCGTCTAGCACAATGTTAGTCTGGCGGTTATCAAGCGCAGTTTGGACAGCGTGTTGGTGAATAGAGTTCAAAGCCAGCTTGTGAGACGCTGGGACAAGTGGTGTATGAGTTATAAACCTATTAACCTCTTCACGGTATGAACGGATGTCAGATCGAATATGCCTCGGAGGTGTAGGGAGGCTGAGTATATCTCGGTTCGGGTGATCGGGACGATTGCAAGCCAGTAAGAACTGTTTCGATAGAAGTTCGTTATGCTCTTTGACTTTGAGCGACTTTGTTTCCTGATGTAGGTGATCTTCATGGGACATGCGGTGACAGCCTGTGATAATGCGTAGAGCAGCATTTTGGCTTGTTTGGAGCTTATACCATTGAGTATCACTGAGGCGTGGGGTCCAGATTGGTGCCGCATAGTTGAGAACCGATCTTCCGATTGCCCACAACTTTTCATCCTCAGCTCCGTTGGTGGTATGATAAAGTTATTTTTTCACCGTAAAAACAAAAGTAGCCCATTTTTCTTTGTCCAGGTTGTACCACTTGGTTTTCTCAGACCCTTGATTGTTTCTCTGTTAGCAGGAAACGGTGTTGCTGAGCGATCGCGATCCCATCCCCAAGGATCAGTTTGCAATCTTTTACCTGAGGTTTCGTGAAACTGAGTACCATATGGTAGTCAACCTGGTCTGATCCCACTGCTGTAAGTGATCAGATGCCAGCTTTGTTTGATGAAAATGATATTTAACACGATAAGAACGTGTGACCTGCACACCGATGCCTTCACCACGAAGGTTCATGGCGAGGTATCCCAGTCGTGTATTATGTATTCCGACTCAGCGCACCCATTGTGCTGACATCGAGGAGGGTTTTAGCATTATCACCCCCATCGTGGAACCTGTCGGGGGGAACGTTCCACTAATAATAAAAAATCGTGCATCGTGCAATCCGCAAACGTGAACTATTCACATGTCGGTATAGTGAATGAGATTCACCGCATCGTGGAAAACGAACGGATCGAATCTCCTCATGCATTTGACATACGCAGCTATTTCATTGCGGATTTGGTTGTTGTTGTATGAAATCTTACGTTGCTTCTTTTAGTTCCATAATATTTTTCGTTTTTGCTCTTAACTAAGAGCGCCTTCTTCTGCCTAAATATAATGGGCCCAATTCTTCAACTCGTATACGACAGTCGAATTCGACCATGGTCGCATTTAGTTATTAGTTAAGTCGTATTTTACGAACAAAAAATACGACTTTGGTTTACCTAAATGCGACCATGGTCGAATACGACTGTCGTATACGAGTTGAAGAATTGGGGTGAATATTTCATTAAAAACCAATGCAACGCTACCCAATTTCACGCAAAATTAATTTTTTTTTCCCGAATTGAATTTTCATAAAGCGCATATGTGTTTCAAACGAAGTGTCACAATAGAACTTCCTAATCGACAATACTGGTCGGTAAGGAAGAGTATCCGACGGATCCCAGGACAACGGTTTTATGTTTACGTGAATCGAAAAAACGTGTAGGTTTTCCAATGTCTTTATCTAAGTTGTGTACCATGAATCCCTACTACGTTTCAGCACACCCACCGCGTTGTGATCGAAATTACAACTAGATTCCATAAACAGTGCAATGTGTATGAAGAGTATGCTGCCCCCTGCAACCCCCCTGCTTGGAGTCGCTATTGAGTTGTGATTATTTGCGAGGTCGGGTGTATTCAATGTTTCGCATGGATATGAAGAAACTTTGCATATACAAAACCTCGCACCTACTCCAAATCCAACAGTGACCTCAAGCAAGGGGTTGCCGAGGGGCTCAAGATTACTAGTAAGTATTGGACACTTAGATTTATCTCCCTATAGCAAAGTCGGCTACTTACAATATCATTGCAGAACTTTTAGGACACTCCTGTTACAAACAATTCCTACAAATTTTGAAAACAATGAACTAAATTATTTCAGAGAGTACAAAATAAACGAAACAAATAATTGATTTATTTGCATTTGATTTGACTTGAGGACTAAATAAAAAAAAAATAATAACAATTGTTTGTTCTCCATGCTTGATTTTTGTTTTTTTTTTTAACATGGTTTCTATATATTTTAAATAGAAAATGTGTAATCAAAATAATAAAATGTAATCTTTTATCCGTTTTCTTTAAAAAAAATGCGTTATTTCTTTATCTCTTGATTTGTTTTTCTTTTCTTTTGTCTATGGGACTTTTAACAAAAAAAAAAAAACTTATGCTTTAAATATAGTTTAATATTTATTTGGGCTGTCTATCGATAACTGGTTGCACTGTTTTACCTCCTCGAATCTGTCCCCAACCGATTAAACTGAAAATGAAAATAAAAAGACCGGATTAGGAATCTGAAAATGTATTAAATTAATTTTGTAAGATTGTAAGGTGACTGTTAGAGGCCCTATAAACCCAATAATACGTCAAATAATCAAGGAACTCTGGTAATCTATTTTTTTATTCGACTTCAGTGGGGTGGTAATAAGTATTCCATCACCTTTATTGCCTAGTAATAGATCTTATTTTAGTGACATCTCGATAAAAATTGTCAAACGGGAGTGCATGCGATCATATGAACACACATGCGTTTTAACTCAGCTGAGGCCTACCAACTTCTACTCTCAACCTCCACGCGGTGACAGCCGGGTGCCTAGTACCTTAATCCAAGAAGTGGGTAACCAACCCCGTTTGGCGGATTCTTGGTGGCAGCAGATGAGGGAGGGGAAGAGTGCTTTCCCACTAGAGCACTTATTCCTGTTCCAGGCGGCAGCGGACGAATTCCACAGACGGAGTCAACGGTGGCGTCTGTAGTTCCAGTTAGGTTTGAACTTAGTTAATACCTTGCGCGAGCTGCTTCGACGTATTCGGATCACAGGTCGGTAAGGAATTTCCTATGTTGGTCAGGACATTGGAATAGAGATGGTGGCGGAGGAGCCCTTAATGGGCCAACGGCGGCGCTCATACTCACGTAGTGGACTACTGGTAACGGTGTACCCGGGCCCTCGTCCTAGGAGAATAATTAAGGAACTGGCCCTCCAGGTTGGGGGTTGTGCCGTCGGGGTAACTTCCCTACCACGTAAAAAAAACGAATGGTTCCGGAACAACCAAAAGCCTCGGATAAGGACGACTCAACTGATGACGACCCCAGCAAACGAAATAAGGACAACGACCTTCGGATCTATACGAGGAATGTTCTGTTCCCTTTACAGACCACGTGCAGCTGAACAACTAGCAGAGGCCCTAGACTGCTATAAAGCAAATATTACCGCCATCTAGGAAGTGCGATGGGATGGGCCGGGCAAAAAGAGGATGAAAAACTGTGACATCTACTACGGCGATTGCTACAGAGACAACAGGCAACGCTTATTCGGATGCGGATTTGTCATACGCAGCAGACTTAGGCAAGAAGTCTTAAGCTTCCGACACGTAAGCGAGCGTATTATGACTATCCGGATCAAGGCTAAATTCGCTAACATAAGCCTAATATGTGTTCATGCCCCCACGGAAGGAAAGGACCCTGCCACCAAAGAGTGTTTCTACGAGCTCCTCGACAAAACATACGACCAATGTCGTAAATACTACGTTAAAATCGTATTGGGCGATTTTAACGCCAAAATAGGAAAGGAGGACGTCTTTGCAAGGCAGTCGGTAAGCATAGCCTACACGACACCACGTCTGATAACGGACTAAGGCTAATTGATTTCGCTGTGGAGCGAAATGTCGCCATAGCAAGCACATGGTTTCCTCATCTCGATATTCATAAGCAGACATGGCGGTCCAATGATCATGTAACGATCAACCAAATTGATCATATTGCGATCGACGCAAGGCATGCCTCCAGTATTCTGGATGTCCGGACCTTCCGAGTGGCCAACATAGACTCGGATCATTACCTTGTTGTAGCCAAGGTACGAATGCGGATATCCCAATCTGAGCAACAAAGAAGAATCACTGTGAGAAAATTTAACGTCGAAAGGCTACAATCGCAAGAGACCGCGAGACTCTTCGCTGAACGCGTATCCCGAAATCTCTTAATCACCCCTATGCCGCCAGCATCAAGTGCCGAAGACCAGTGGCAACGCTGCCAAAATGCCATCAGAAACGCCGCGAAACCCCTGGTTTGACGAAAAATGCCGGCGAGTGCATGCAGCAAAACAAGAGGCATACAAAGCGGCGCAGCAAAGGAAGACGAGAGCTGCTCGTGAGCTCTACAAGCAAAAGAGACGGGAAGAACATCGGCTTCTCCAAAAGAAGAAGAAAGAGCATGAGAAGCGCGCGTTTGAGAATATCAAGAGTTTATATTCCAGGAACAATGTACGGAAGTTTTACCAAAAGGTAAAAAGAACGTGTCAGAGAAGCAATCCCCGTACAGAAACCCGTAGAGATGAAAATGGAAACTTCGTAGTAGAATCACAGTTGGTGCTGAGAATATGGAAAAACTACTTCTGCAGACTGTATAACAGCGACGAAGACCAACATCCCGCTGTCAGGCAGAATGAACCATTCAACATGGGCGATGATAGTCAAAATTTCCGTCCACCTGACCAAAATGAAGTGAGGTTAGCAATATCCAAGCTGAAATCCAACAAGGCTGCTGGACTTCACGGCTTACCGGCTTACTTTTCAAGGCAGCTGGTGATGATTTGGTAGAGTGCATATACCAACTCATCTCTAAAATTTGGTCAGACGAGTGTATGCCTGATGAATGGAATTTCAGCATCGTTTGCCCGATCCACAAGAAACTGCGCCAATTATAGAGGCATTAGTCTCCTCAACATCGCATACAAGATCTTTTCTGCGATATTGTGTGAACGCCTGAAACCTTTTATCAACAGCCTGATTGGACCCTATCAGTGCGGTTTCAGGCCAGGAAAGTCCACCATCGATCAAATCTTCACACTTCGGCAGATCCTGGAGAAAACCCAAGAGTTCCAAATCGACACTCACCATCTCTTTATTGATTTCAAGGCCACCTATGACAGCATCTACAGTGAAGAGCTTTATAGAGCCATGTCTAGTTTTGACATCCCTGCCAAACTTGTCCGTCTGTGCAGGCTGACGATGGAGAACTCTCGCTGCTCCATCAAGGTCGGTAATGACCTTACCGAGACCTTTGATGTCAAAAAAGGCTTTAGACAAGGTGACGCGCTGTCATGTGACTTCTTTAATATTGTACTTGAACGGATTGTGCGGAACTCACAAGCCAACACCGGAGACACAATCTATTACAAGTCTGTACAACTGCTTGCATACGCCGACGATATAGACATTATCGGAAGATTTCAGCGGGCTGTCACCGGTGCGTTTGCAGGCATTAAGGCGGAAGCGGCCAGAATGGGTTTAGCGATAAACGAGGGCAAAACCATGTATATGCTGTCAACAAGAAGGGACAGCCAACACCGACGAATTGGACAAAACGTAACAGTGGGAAGCTATAACTTCGAGGTAGTAAGGGACTTTGTCTACGTTGGCTCTGCTATAAATTCTACAAACAAGATCAGAAGCAGAAATCAGAAATCAATAAAAGAATAACTCTTTCCAATCGCTGTTTTTTTGGGCTTATAAGGCAGTTCAACAGTAAAGCCATATCTCGAACAAATAAGGAGACTCTATATAAGACCTTGATCATCCCAGTCCTGCTTTACAGCGCTGAAACATGGACTTTATTAAAAGAGGATGAAGATATCCTTGGTCGCTTCGAGAGAAAAATTCTTCGTAAGATTTTCGGTCCCGTTTGCGTTGACGGGTTTTGGAGGAGAAGATTCAATTACGAACTATACGAGCTGTACAGCGACATCGACCTTGTCAAAAAACTGCGTATTGGACATCTGAGATGGCTAGGACATGTAGAGCGAATGGACACCAACGCTCGGCCCGCAGAGTCTTCGAATCTAACGCCGAGGGACGACGCAGTAGAGGGAATCATCGCCGTAGGTGGCGCGTACAAGTTCAAGGGGACCTCGACCAACTTGGAGTGCGCAACTGGAGGCAATTAGCTAAAGACCGAGCTAAATGGAAAGGCTTGTTCGTTGAGGCCCAGGTTCACCCCGAACTGTAGCGCCACCTAAGTAAGTAAGATAAAAACTGTATATTGCCTGCGGCTTTTGAATGAAAACCACAATTTTGAGTCATCTACGCTAGAAACGGCCTCTGCTTTCGCATTACCAATTTATTAACGTCAAAAGAAAGTCCGCGGCTTCCCTTCCACTCTAAAATTATTTAATACATCATCTGCTGACCCTTTATCAGCCAATCGTGCAGTGACCATCTACACGAATCGGACCTTGACTATTTCTCCTACGTGAGTAACTGACCACAAGCCTTCCTAGTCATTATTGACATTAGGTCTGGAATGGTGCGAGAAAAAATGAATAGGCTCAAGGATGACTTTCCCCCGGTCTCGATGGGCTGCCCGCAATATTTCTAAAAAAAAATGTGTCAATGTCCTGTACCAGCCCCTTACAACTCTATTTGGACTTTCACTCTCTCAAGCCGTTTTCCCAAAATTATGGAAGGACTCCTTCATTTTTCCTATCCATAAAAAAGACGGTAAAAACGACATATCGAACTATCGACCCATAGCCAAACTCTCCTCTATACCCAAGCTCTTCGAAAGCATTGTATAAGACTCACTATATTTTCACTCCAAATCCGTTTTTTCCCCACAACAGCACAGTTCCTTAAAGGGTAGGTCCACAACGACTAGTTTAAGCGAATTTGTTTCCAAAACACTGCAAGTATTAGAGGAAGATAATGAAGTGGATGTTATTACCACCGACTTCAGCAAGGCGTTTAATAAAAACTGTCACCTAACCATTTACCTTAAACTTAAAGCCCTCGGTTTCTCACCTTTTCTCTTTTCATGGCTGAGATCGTACCTAGAGAAACGCCAGTACAGGGTTCTCTTCCGATTTTCAGTCTCTGACCCTATTGACGCCACTTCAGGGGTACCGCAAGGCAGTCATCTTGGTCCGCTGACCTTTGTCTTAACCATAAACGATGTTGGTCACATAAGACTCAGATCTGTCTATTTACGCGGATGACATAAGCCCCACCAATTCACATTTACTTCAAAATGACCTAAATTCATTCCACACATGGTAGGACAAAAATGTCTTAGAACTTAACGTCGGTAAATGTCAATCCATAACATTCTCCCCCCACACCTCAGAACCTATTACTTTAATACACCCCTATTATGGTTAGCGAATCGAACGTTCGACTTAAGTCGAACTATCAGCGTATTGCTTCTGTCGTGGTATTGCTGTTAGCAAACATTTTCATTCGAATAAAGAATAAGTGCTGACAAAAGAAAAAACAATTAAATGTCATCTGTGAAGTGTATAAAGCGACAGAGGTAATTCGCCGAGAGGTTCGACTTGAGTCGAACGTTCGATTCGCTAACCATAATAGGGGTGATAATAAGTCCGTTCCCTCAGTCTCTTCTATACGCGATCTGGGTATTATTTGTGATAGGGATCTAAACTTCCGTTCCCACATTGAAAAAAAAAAAAAAAAAAAATTATATACAATACAAAGCCCATTCTTCTCTCGGTTTCATAAAACACTGGTCTAAAGAATTCTCGAACCTTTACGTTACTAAGTCCCTCTACATCATCTTTGTCAGACCCCAGCTTGAATACGCCAGCCAAGTTTGGTGACCTTATCACGACACTCACTCCCTTAGAATCGAAGCTGTGCAGCGTAAAATTATCCGTTTTGCCTTACGCAGTCTCACATAGACCGACAACTTTATCCTACCCCCCTACGAAGATGTCCGCCTTCACATCTTTACGTCAGGATCTGCACGTCAATTTTTCTTTCGCACAGGACTTGCAGAATACCAAATACCACCAAATTCAAATAATTTCACTGTCGCGTCAAAAAGGATAAATTGATTTGATAGGAGGGCTGTAAGAAAATGAAATAACCTTGAGAATGCAATGAAAAGAATACCTCTCCTCGCAAAAAAAAAGAATTCGTGCGCTTCTACACGAATGACACCAAACCCAAAGGCGGGATGGGAGATGTCTTCTTCAATGATCTAGACGTTAGCATCTTCCTTTCATTTCCTGAACTATTAAAGCGTTTTCCAGACGGAGATAGAAGCGGTCAAAGAGACCTAGTCGTAGCTGAAATGGAATATTGTATTCACTCGGGATATTACTTTCACTGATAATCAGGGGTCAAATCGCCGTATCCGTGACCGGTTGAAGCGTCCGTAATTTGCGTGTATGTTGTTGCTAGATTTACCTTATTCGTCTCTGCTAGATCTACCAACAACACAATACAAATTACGTCGCCAGTTATCCGTTGACGGAGGACCCCTGGTGTCGAATCGTCGTATCCGTAAACGGATCAATGGTCACGTAATTTGTATTGTGCTGTTGGTAGATCTAGCAGAGACGAATAAGGTAAATCTAGCAACAACATACACGCAAATTACGTGACGCTTCAACCGCTTCATAATATACATACAAATTACGTGACGAGTGACGTTCACAACGGACGCGATTCGACCCCAGGCTTTGATTAAATCATTGGAATCGGTCCCCTTCAACTTTAAGCACTGGCGAAAGAATAATAGACGATCCTTCACTCAATTTTCACCTATCCGACCCTGTCAATAAGAAAAATTCATTTAGGAGATTACTTCTTCGAGAACCTACACAAATGGCAGGTACCTCCTGAGCTACATACATAGCTCGGACTGCGTGCTTTTGGAAAAACAAAAGCCCATTGTGCTATCAAAATTAATCTACTCTGTTCATATATAGCCTAAATATCTGCTTTGAACGACAACGTAATGCGATCTGTCTCTCCGTGCGGCTGCCTATTACAGAAATTTCATGTCCACCCGACTTAGGGAATAGAGGGAAGAGCTTCTTTGCCACAACCACTAACCAAGATTATTAACTTACCGCCAATGTTGCTCCACTCGACGACTGAGTGCGATTTTCTCTCCAATTTCGGTACACACAGGTGTTGTAACCACAATCTTGGCTAAATCGTCCTTCGTTGCCCGTACCCGCCCACCGGTACTCAACGAACCAATGTTCACCAATAAAATTTCATTTCTAGCCAGTTTCTGTACACGGGCACCCTTCTTGTCGCCCTCAGTACGTACGCCCAATAGACGCTTCAGCAAATAGTACGATATTTCCAATTCGGTGTAGATTTCTGGCAGATGACCAACAGCGCCCAGAACTTGGCCAACCAAACGATCAGCACGGCACAAGGTTGGATCAATCTTCGTGCCCACACCAATCAAACCTCCAGGCACGGCGAATTGCAACTCATTCTGCTCCGTATACAGCGAGACAATTCGTGAGAAAATCGGTCGACATGTGACATTGCCCTCAGAGTCCTTCGTGACGACGCCTGGTCGTACTTCGATCTCTTGACCCACCTTGAGGACACCACTTAAAATCGATCCACCGGCAACACCACCCTTCAGATCGTTCACCTCACAACCCGGCTTGTTGACATCAAACGAACGGATCACAATCAATCGTGGTGGCGAATCAAAGTTACGAACCGGCACAGGGATTTTATTAACAATATATTCGCATAATACCTGAAACAGAGGAATTCTTTAAGCAAATATTCAGAGAGAGAGAGAGAGAGATAGTAGCTCCTAAGGCCTACTTACTTCGATATTGTATTTCAGTTGAGCTGAAATTGGAACAATAGGACTTCCTTCAGCAACAGTTCCTTGAACAAATTTAACTATCTCCTCGTGCTGTTCCTTAGCCTGACTTTCTGTAACTAAATCGATTTTATTCTGAAGAATAATGATGTGCTTCAGCTTCATGATTTCGATGGCAGCTAAATGTTCTGATGTTTGCGGTTGGGGACATGATTCATTGCCTAAAGGAACAAAAAAAGAAAAAAAAAACTATTTAATACCTAGAAAGGTACAGCTTTGGTGGAACTTACCAGCAATTAAAAGTAAAGCAGCATCCATAACGGCGGCGCCGTTCAACATAGTTGCCATAAGAATGTCGTGACCAGGGCAATCGACAAAACTCACATGACGAATCAATTGAAACCGGCCCGAACACGATGGACGGCTGCAGGGAAAACTATCGTCCTTGCTGGAACCTCCGGAAATGAAGCTGGCGGGACGTGGGCATTTTGGATTGTCGCATTTATAAATTTTTGCATTAGCATAGCCTGTAAGCGAAAAAGAAACCATAAGCAATATATGTTTAGTACAAGTACATATTGAGTCATCCCACAATTTCATTTATTCATTAAACAGTAATGTAGCACTACCTTATCAGGGGTTTTGGTTAGGTTATTTGAAGAAATTAAGAGTAAATGGTGGTATACCATAAGTGTACCAACTTTGAGTGGTGGTCGTAAGAAGCCGCTGTTCTGTCGACCTCCAACCGCCCCTTCAATATAGAGCTCATCATGGCTATTCAGTTTATTTTTAATATTCTGATCATGGACTTAATTGGAAGAACTCAGCGGGCTGTGCGTTTGCAAGCATTGAAGCAGAGGGCAAAACCAAAAGTATATGCTTTCAACAAGAAGGTACAATCAACACCAACGAATTGGACAGAACGTCACAGTGGGCAGCTATAACTTCGAGGCAGTAAAGGACTTTGTCTACGTTGGCTCTGCTATTAGTTCTGACAATGATATCAGCGCAGAAATTAAGCGAAGAATAACTCTTGCCAATCGCTGTTTTTTTACCCTAACCATCCCAGTCCTGCTTTACGGCGCTGAAACATGGACTTTATTGAAAGCGGATGAAGATATCCTTAGTCGCATAGAGAAAAAATATTCGTAAGATATTCGGTGCTGTTTGCGTTGATGCGTTTTAGAGGAGAAGATTCAATGGCGAACTATACGAGCTGTACAGCGACATCAACCCAGAGTGGTTAGCTCGGCCCTTCTATATGCTGCACAGGTTTAGGCGGCGGCGATAGAAACACGGAGAAAACTATCGTCAACATACAGGCTATGCGAGATAAGAACAATCAGCGGTTTACGAACAACATCGGATGAAGCAGCCTGTGTCATACCCAGAATAATCCCCATCGACACCCTCGCAAATGAGATGGTAAGGATCTGCGAAAGGAGAACCTCGAGTCATCAAGAAGCAGGTACTGTCAAGAGAATAAAGGTAGAGGGGAAGGCAACATCACTAGCTATGTGGCAAGCCAGGAATAATAATACAAAAGGTAGATGGACGTAAAAGCTGATCCCCACCATTGAGGTCTGATCCAAGCGAGTGTATGGGGACTGCAACTACCACCTTACGCAGTTCCTATCGGATCACGGCGGCTATCGCAAATATTTACACAGATTTGGATATGATAACTCACCTCACTGTCCACATTGTCCAGACCAGGAGGAAGATACAGACCACGCAATATTCCAATCGCTTCACAGAATGGAGAAATAACCTGCCTAGTCCACCATTCCTTATAGAGCAAGTGCTGCGGTCAGAGGAGAATTGGTTGGAAATTTGTACACTCATAACGAATGTGCAAAAAGAGCCTCGAATAATTGAGAGATCAAGGAGAGCAGAAGCAGCAATACAAGGAGCATAGCATTAATTGCTAACAGCCCCGCGAAGTAATACCTTACGGCAGTCCCGCGGAGAGAGTGGTAGAAGTGTGCAGGGTGGGGATTAGTACGTAGACGCATTCCTGGCATCGATTCTTCGGGCTTGCGAATCGTACATGCTAGCAGCCTAGGAGCATCCCTTGAAGCAACCAAAAAAAAAAAAGACCCTTTAGTGGGTGTTACCCTGTTGAAACTGTGGCAATTGTATGAAGACATTCCCATGCCACTGTCGCCATTCGTGTACTTTTGCACTCTACTATTACTGTGGTACTTGTAGCCTCACTCCCACATTTCGCGATTGCACCACCAGTGGTGACCTCAGCAGCATTAAGCTTCTTTGAAAAGGGCATTTGAAACCTCCTGATTAACATCAACCCTTTGGATTTGATGGTTTGTCTTTGTTTTTATTTTCTGCAGAGCAGAGACCTACATGTTCAGCATCGAATGTGTTGTTAATGTGTTGCTTAACTTAAGACCATTTATTATCATTGAACAGATACATATGTATTTATCTAGGTAGGATATCTTTCCTCATTGTGAGAAGGCAGATTGTGTGCAAAGGAAAATGTCAATTGTCTCTTCTTCTCGACAAAGAAAATACCAAATGTATGCCTACGCTACGTTCATTTCAATCTTCTTTTCTGTCAGCCTGTTTCTTGCTCAGTACCCTATTGAAGTACCAGATCGGGTGCTTCCATTCTTCTTGCTTGTCTTTTCTAAAACGTCATTGACGCTGGTAACTTAGTGGATGTTGTCTACATAACTCGTCTGTATTTCCTACGTATACAGTTACAGTCAGATAGGCGGCAAATGATGGACAACAATGATTTCGGTCCGAACATCACTGAGTAGATCATTTTACTGGGCTTCTCCCATAGTTCTGCTTCAGTCATATCAGTGCATTTTTTTTTAATACTCGCACACTCAAGGGTTTGTGAATACTTTTAAAATGTCTTACACAATGTGGGCGTTGAAATGGATAAACTGTTGGGATTTGCTTTGTTATTTTGTCTTTGTTTCTGATTCACAGTCTTTTTTCTCCGACCATCCAACTGAACGAAGAATTTTTCCAAACTTATGACCAACCTACTGCCAATGTTATGCTTTCAAAATAGTCGTGACAATAGCTTTCGCAATTGATCGGACCGACTCTTTATATATCTTATGAGAAATAAATAAATAAAAGCTTGTTGACATCAGGACGTGAACCATGTGCGTGTTAATCGATAAGGTTATCACTACACCATCGCCACAACAACCAACCCATTAAAGCAAAATTGCAAAAATTGTTTATCGAGCAGTTTGATATGGTTTCAGACCTATCACCATTCAATTTTTTTAATAGGCAGGTCTCTCCAGTAGGCTAAGGTCCCCGAAAATCAGTGTCCATTCGCTCTACATGACCCAGCCGTCTTAATCGATGAACTCGAATTTATTTTATGATCAGGTCGATCTAGCTATACAACTCATACAGTTTGCCGTTGAACCTTTTTCTCCATACTCCATCAGTACGAACGGGACCGAAATTAATGCGAAGAATTTTTCACGCAAAGCAACCAAGGTAGACCGTCAGCCCCTACAGTCTTGTCGGACTCAAGCCTATGCACTGTTCCCTTCGCCTCGTTTTGATCGGGCGGATGGAAATATTTTGCATCATTATATACATACGTTTTCCTGCCTGACAGCGGGATTCTAGACGTCATTACCCCTATACAGTCTGCAGAATTTCTCTTTACAATCACCCTTATTCCGAGTGGAGGGGTATCTGCGTGCTGTGCTGCCTGCTGTAGCTAAGATAATAGCTAAAATCATCCTTGAGCGAATCAAACAACATCTCGAAGACACACTCGATGCCGAACAAGCAGGTTTCCGCTCTGGATCCTCCTGTGCCGACCACATCAACTCCCTGCGGATTATCATCGAACAGTGTGCTGAATATCGATCGCCAATGCACCTGCTGTTCATTGATTTTGAGAAGGCGTTCGATAGTGTCAACAGAGAGTTTAATTGGTGTGCCTTACGCAGGAGAGGCATTCCCAATAAACTAATTGCTATTATCAAAGCTACATATGAAGGCTCCAAATGTCACGTTCTGCACAGAGGAAAGTTGTCTGAGGAATTTGAGATCCAAAGTGGGGTAAGACAAGGCTGTATCCTTTCACCAATATTATTCCTATTGGTGATTAGCGATGTGCTTCATGCATCTTTGTCGACGGGAAACGGAGGAATTCGATGGACTCTTACATCTCAACTGAAACATCTTGACTACGCTGACGATGTATGCTTACTCTCCCACAGAATTATGGACCTCCACTAAATGACAGCAGATGTGGAGAGGGAGGCAGGCGTCGTCGGGCTGAAAATTAATACGGCAAAAACTAAAATTATCAGCCTTGGAACAAACTCATCGGCTCAAATATGCATTGCTGGACAACCGGTAGAGAGAGTAGAGGATTTCCAGTATCTTGGGATGGATCGATATAGCCAACAGGGTCGCCAAAGCAAAGTCCGAGTTCAGGATGTTGTCCAAAATATGGCGAAGCAATACAATCAGTTTGAGCACCAAAATAAGACTGTTCCGCTCCAACGTTGAATCCGTGCTGCTATATGGTTGCAGCACGTGGAGAGTGACCACTACTATCACCAGAAAGCTGCAAACGTTTGTTAATAGGTGCCTGCGCAATATCTTAAGGATTTTCTGGCCCAATCGTATCTCTAACGAACACCTTTACGAGAGAATGGGTCAGGAACCAATAGGCACAACTATCCAACGACGGAAGTGGCAGTGGATTGGTCACACGTTCCGAAAGGGTGACAGTTCCATATCGAACCATGCTATGCAATGGAACCCTCTAACTCAGGATGGCAGAAGACCTGGCGGTCCGAGGAGAACATGGCGCAGAACAGTCGAGAAGGAGGCACGGCAGTTAGGGAAAAGTTGGGGAGAACTCAGACACATTGCCAGAAACCGTACACGATGGCGCGTAGGCGTAGTAGAGGCCCTAGGACCCACAAGGGGATACAGGATATAAGTAGTAAGTAAGTTATTCCGAGTGGCGTTTACGATTTAATACACGCCAATTTGAATTTACCATTACGAATGGCGTTTTTCAGGCGCAAATTATAAAAAAAAAAAAATCTAAGTACACCCAATGCTGCTTGATTTCGGTGTTCGAACGAGAACCGATATTCTCAGCGTGGTACGGTCGATAGTGAATGTCTCAGCAGCGACTATTACTCGACTACAACGTTACTTTCTCTATCCCTGCAGGTTTTTGTTCATGGTTTATACATTTTCGTACTTTCCTATTATACCATATGTCTATTAATTCAATCGTATGCTTTTCGTACACTTTTTTTTATTAAAAGCTGATGTTCCTCGCTCTTCTTTTGCTCGTATAAGCTCGCGAGCAGCTCTCGTTCTTTACAACGCCGCTGCATAAGCTTCTTGTTTTGCTTACAAGTGTTTATCGGCACTTTTCGTCAAATCAGGGTTTGGTATAAAACCCAGCGTATTTGAGATGGCTTCCCTAAATGCTTTTTGGCAGCGTTGTTACTGTTCTTTGGCGCTTGATGTTGGCAATATTATAATACTTCGCCAAAAGTTATGAGACACTCAATCGGTAAAGGTTCTGACAATCTCTTGCAACTATAGTCGTTCAAAGTTTAACATTTTTCGCAGTATTTCTTGAATTCTGAGGCTTGTTGGATATCTGCATTCATACCTAGAGACTAAGTATATCTTGGACAGAACGTCACTGTTGATGACTACAACTTCGAGGTAGTTTGGTTTACCTACCTCGGAGCAATTATAAATCCCACAAATGGACACCTTCGTGGAGATCCGACGAAGAATAACCTTAACAAACCGCTGCTACTTCGGTTTGGCAAAACAACTGGGTTCAAAACTTCTAACTCGACGGACCAAATTAACGTTCTATAGAACGCTCATCTCACCAGTCTTGCTTTATGGTGCCGAGTGCTGGACAATAAGTAAGAAAGAGCAAATATTGGGTACCTTTGAGCGAAAAATACTTCGTCGGATATTAAGTCCCATGTGCGAGGAGGGGCAATGGAGGAGAAGATACAACCGCGAACTCTATGTTGTGGATGCAGTTTAAAAAGCCAAGACACGTCGACTACATTGGCTCGGCCACATAAAGCGAATGGACAACAACGCTCCAGTCAAGAGAATTTTTGAATTTCAGCCCCCAGGTTCGAGACGGCGAAAAGGACCAAACTTCCGGTATAAAGACCAAGCTGGTCCAAACTTAGTTTCACAACTGGAAACATCGTGCCCGAGACCGTAGAGGATGGAAGGCAGCCGTGCCTCAGGCAGAGACTCTTCAAGGGGTAGCCCTTTAATTAAGTAAGCTTTCGTACCCTGGCTCTACACCGATGTCGTTGTGGGAATTGATGTTAGCTGAGCTCCTTGGAAAGTATGGACATCCAAAATATTGGAAGCGTCGATCGCCACACGATTAATATAGTTAATGTTTTTTTTTTTTTTTTTTCATTTCATTCGAGGGCAACTAGTTCCCTTCCTATTAAAGCTAGTTCCCTTCGAGATAAAGCTGTCTCGCGCTGACCCAAAATGATTCAACTTTTTCCGTTTCCAGAGAGTGGAAACCTTAATTAAATTAGCGCTGCGGTTTGTCTTTCCATCCTAAAGCAGCACTAAGCACAATATCGAGAAAATAAATACTCATATGCCAATGTAGTCATTTTTTTTCTTAGAATTGTCCATTCGCCCATATGAACTCCTTAATAAAGGTGATTTTCGAATGATGGGAATAATTCTCACCCTGATTGTCGTTTTTCGACGATTGTCGTTTTATTCTTCAGATGTAGCACGAATCCATTTTCATAAATTGTTCACTGTGAAAGAGTTGGAATATTATTGTACACGACAGACAAATTGCTTAGTAATGTTTAACGGTCAGCAGGTCATAGCTATGAGTCGAAAAGCGACAAACGCGAACGACAATCAGGGTGTGTGCTTTGCTTGAGTTCAAAACGAGATCACAATCCTAATAAAAGCCACGTCTTCCGCTTATTACTACCGATCTCAAACAGTGTGTGTCCTGCTAATTCATGTTTTTCCCCGTGACCCTCCCCTTTCATTCCACCACAGGGTTTTACAAAAGCAGTGGCAATGGTGCAGTGGATAGAGTGTTTGCTTGTTAGCCGATGAGCGCAAGTTCAAGCCCCAGCGGGGAACAACAATCACCAGCCACCCGAGTATAAAATGGAAAAACCAACCAACCACTGCACCAACGAGCTCTCACGACGATCGGTTCTACATACGTACCCATGTACGTCCCGGAGCGACTCGAGGACAATACCTCGACCAAGGACCGTCAACCTCAGCTACACAGCTGCTACAAAAACAACAACAAAAGCAAAAGAACAAAATCATAAATTAAAAAAATGTTGTATATTCATTCCAATCAATTACATACATATATAAAACGGCAGTTAGTGTATGCACAATTCAACTTAAAATTTAACAATTTAATAGAAAAATAGTAAATATATTCCAGTCACTGAACTTTGTGCAGGACTCCGTCGCACTGGTAGTTTGGCAGTTAAAACAAAACCTTCCGACAATTCTCGGCTCCACAACGGCACGGTACCTTCTCGGCTTCCGATAGATTTTCATACTTCAACTCAACCTCATGATCCCGACTGATGTAATCGAATGACAGCTCCTCGCCGGCCTTTATCGACTTTATTGCGAAGAATGCCAAACGTGGCATGTTTATGTCCAAGCAATTTATCCACGTGGGGAACACCGCCAAGTTGGGATCGCAGGAATGATTGATGAAATGCGCCACATTGCCATGGAAAGCAGCATCAATTGTGTACACACTCTCTGCCGATGTATTGTAGTCCAAATCGAATAGGTACGTCCGTCCGATTGAGTCGTACTGCTTGCCGCGTATATTTGCTTCGTCTGTGGTTATTATCTCGCCAACATACTCACATACGAATTCTCCCTTGCGGATGGGCTTGTGCGTTTTGATGCCCCAACCACACCCGTTACTGGTCTTGAAAAGACACAAAGCATTCTTACGTCCACGTTGTATTGTACGATTCAGGCAATCCGGACCACACTTGCAAAGTTTGTTGCATTCGTAGATAGCCTCGCCAGCGTGTATTCTTAGACGGCCCGTCTTATCGTAGGCAAACTTGCCGCCAGCCATTTTCGAACAACACGGCGATCCCACTTCACAACCCCCTTCACACTTGCAACCGATTGGTGGGTCTTCGAGAATTTGCACTCCTTTGCCGGCAAAGCTGGCCTTGATGTAATTGAAAGTGGGTTCCGGCACTTCCAAGTCGGTATAGTTCTCCACTGTTATCTTGGCATCCACCTCGATCTGGTTGACGGTTAGCTCCCAGAGCGTTATATCCCTCAGCTGTTGCATGCGCTGCATGATAAACGGTTTCAACAGAGTCGCCTTCTTAATACGATCCCGGATTTTGCCTCTTTCCACTTTACTCTTCGAGCCTGACAACCAAAACTGTGCAAGCAGCACCAAATCGGACTGATGCGCCAGTATATCAAATTTATCCACCGTCTCTATATTTACATCTTCTAGTGTAAGAACCTCTCCGTTTTCTTCGATTTCCTTCTGAATCGAGTCGTGAATTTTCTCTATGGTCGTCTCGTACTTTTGCAACTCCGCCTCCAGGAAAATACTCAAATGGTGACATTCTCTAACATTGGCAAACGGCTCCCAGGTATTCGTACTCGGCGGATAGTTCTTCCATTTGACAAAGTACAACGGGAATGAGGAATGCGATTCCATGCTTACTATAGATTCCACAACATATTCCCCAGCTTTGCTCTTGGACTTCTTCTGTGATTTACTCTGTGTCGGAGTACCACGACGTATGCGAATACTTTGCACTGATTCTAAATCGGAGACATCATGCGAATCGAACGCACTCTCATAGCCTGAACTGGGACTGGATGTTACTCTAATTTGATGATGCTCACTCGAGCATGGAGTCAGTGGTAATTGAAAAAATCTATGATCATCGTGAAGCTGCTCACGGTGACGCTTTTTGTATTTCTGATCCAATTCTCTAATGAACTCGCGGAGTAATTGTGGAGATTTGGCTATTCGCAAGAGTTTTGCATATGGAATACGTTCTGCAATTATAAGAAAAAAAGAAAACAAAAATAAATAAATTGCTGGAGGCTTAGAGAATTCATCAATACAAAATGATAAAACGAAAAATAGGGGGAAGATAAGAGAGAAGACTTTTTGAATACCCCATCAGTTATTTTTTAGTTTTTTGAATTGAAGAGAAAATTAAAATTCCAGCAGTTTATTTACTTTTTTTTTTCTTTTTTTCTTTTTTCACAGAACATATTGCATATGAAGAATATAGTTTAATTAAAACAAGGAAAAGCAACCTCAATTTTTAAAAAAAGAGATGAGGAGGTGAAAATAATTGATAGGGAGTTACAAATGCCACCATAAGCTTAAATAAATACATATACGCATAATTATTATACAAAAAAAAAAGTATTTTATGTTTCAGTTGAAATACAAAACAAGACACTTACTTACAATAATTGATAAACAATAAAATTTTACAATCGATCGAAAGTGGAAGCTTTCACATCAAGGAAATCATCGTACGAAAATTAGAGCGCGACCGGCTCAGCTGGTATTGCCACGTTCAAAGAAGAGATCATTTGAACCCTGTAAAAAAGGCAATATCTATGCACGTTCCAAAGACATCGCGATGTAGGAAAGGCAGGCCTATAAACGCCTGGATCAGACAAATGCGACGACATCGGCATTTCATTGGCCTCAGTAACCGAGTGATCCAAAATCGGCAGGCCTGCCGATATTTTCTGAGGTCAAATAGGCGAACCCCACAGGCGGATCAGTAGAAATGCGGTGAAGTGGGAGGGTTGTGATCCCTAGTTTTCGGATCATAGCCTCGCTGATAAAAGGAAGAAGAAGAAGAATCGATCGAAAGTTTTGTATTACGATTGTCAATTGATAAATGTTTCTTCTATTGTGAATAAAATGCATTTGTGAATGGGTATCCGGTTTGACATTTGAGTTTTCGCATTCTTTTTGTATGTTGTGTTTTTGTCTTTTGTTTGTTGTTTTCTTTTTTCGTTGAAATTTTGCCTTAAAATGTGTATTTTGGACTAAGCAAATTTCAGTATTTCTTAATAAACATTTCCACAGTTCTGTTGTTGACATTTCGTTTTTTAAATGCTTCTTTTCAAATGAAAACAACGAATAAGATTTATTTGTCAGCGAGAAATTTGTGATTGACTGAAAAATTGATAGATATCAAAATTGTTGACAACGATAATACCAAGTTTATCAATAGAACTATTCACAATGGATCTAAAATTCACTACAAGATCACAGCTGATCAAAATGATTGATAATTGATCACGATAATACCGATTTAACAAATTATTTGATAATTGTCACTTATCGTACTGATATTTGACAACCGTAATAAGGGTGAAATATTTCCACAGTTCTATTGTGGACATTTCGTTCTTAAAACGCTTCTTTTCGAATGAAAACAACGAATAAGACTAACGGGTGGGCCATCTAGTGATTTCTTTTTAAATCATAGCTTATTTTGACACTGACAGCTGTTTCCCGTTCGAAATCTTGACAGAAAGTCAGTATCATACCTCTGCGGAACGAAATGAGTCGCTTTACGCTTGAACAACATTGGGAAATATTGAAAACTTATTTCCAAAGTGAGTGCTGTGTAGCCCAAACAGTGCGTTTTTTGAAAAGAAGTTTTGGCCGAAATGAAGCACCCACCGCGCCTGCTGTACGCAAGTTTGTGCAAAAAGTTCGTGAGACTGGTATGCTAGTGGACAACACTCATGGTCCCCGTCATCGTACGGTGCGCACAGACGAGAATGTGGCTGCTGTAGCCGAAAGTGTGAGACTCAATTCACGAACATCAACTCGTCATCGATCTCAACAGCTCAACATTTCACGCACTAGTCTGAGGAGAATTCTGCACAAAGATCTGGGATTATTCGCTTACAAGGTCCAATTGATTCAGCAATTGAAAGCGCATGACCATCCGCTTCGTTATCGCTTCGCAGTTTGGGCCTTAGGGCAGCTTGAATTGGACAACGATTTTGGGCGAAAAATCATCTTTTCTGACGAGGCACATTTTCATCTCGGCAGCTACGTTAACAAACAAAATTGCCGCATCTGGGGCTCGGAAAACCCGCACGTTATTGTCGAGAAGCCAATGCATCTACAGAGAGTGACAGTTTGGTGCGGATTGTGGAGTGGTGGCATCATTGGACCATTTTTCTTCGAAAATGAGGCTGGGAACAACGTTTCGGTCAACGGTGGGCGTTACAGAGCCACGTTAACGACTTTTTTTTTTTTTACTGAAATTGAAGACATAGATTTGAACGACCTCTGGTTCATGCAGGATGGCGCGCCATGCCAAACAGCCCATGCCACAATCGGTCTCTTGGGCACCAAATTCCCAAATTGTGTTATCAGCCGTCTTGGCGATGTCAATTGGCCGCCTCGGAGCTGCGATTTGAGCCCTTTGGACTTTTTTTTTGTGGGGAACCGTGAAGGACCGATGTTATACCAACAGTCCGGAAACGATTCAAGCACTTAAGGCCAATATCATCCAAGCAATCCGTGAGCTACAGCCCGAAACCATCAACAAGGTCTTGGAAAATTGGAGTGATAGAATGCGCTACTGCGAGGCCAGCCGAGGCAGCCACTTGAACGACGTTGTGTTCCATAATTAATGGGAATGTTTGCTCTTACTAATAAAGCCATAATATATGGAAAAAATTTCATTTTGTTCATTTTATTGCATTTTTAAAAATAAACTTGTAGTTGGCCCACCCTGTATTTGTCAACGAGAAATTTGTTACTGACTGAAAATTCGATAGATTCAACATTTTTGGCAACGATAATACCAAGTTTATCAATACGAGGGTTGCTGCGTAAGTTTTGAGATATGGCAACACCAGTGTGAATGTGTCAAATCTGACATTTGGTGTGTTTTCGTGAGAACTATGCAAAGCAAAGTGAAAGCTTCTCCACAAAACGATTCTAAGTCAATCCGGTGATTGAATTGAAATTGAAGTAAAAAGTATGAAAAAGTTGTGCTTAAATGTATGAAATACTACTGAATCATTCCAGTTGAATGAAAAAGCCTTTCTCCGGGAAAAAGCTCTTCCCATCCATCGCAACTCATTTTTGACTGAAAAAAAAAGTTAAAGTGGTTCCAAGTCACTTTGTGTTGTTGTACTCCGTATTAAATCTTACTTCACTGAGAAGCGACGTTTCACCAAAACGCACCAATTGTCATCGTAAAGTTTGACATTTTTAATAGTAATCGTACTGCAGGAGTATAGGATTGATGGTTCTCTGCTAAGGACGATTCAGTCTTTATATACAGCTGTGTTCGGATAAACGGTGTTAAATCAATACCTTTCACTGTTGGCGTTGGACTCCGCCAGGGGTGCGTTTTGTCACCTCTCCTCTTCATTGTATATATGGATTGGATGTTGCAGCGCAGCCGTGGCGGGGAATGTTTCGAAGTGGGAGACCTAAGGATTAGTCATCTGCTCTTTGCGGATGATTTGGTCATCCTTGGGTCCTCTCAAACCGAAGTTCAGCGCGCACTCGAAAGGTTTGTAGCCGTTTGTGATGAGGCTGGAATGAAGATCAACGTGAACAAGTCAGAAGTAATGGTCGTTTCCAAAAAACCCATTCAGTGCACTCTGCATATTAGTGGAGTTCCACTGAAGCAGGAGGATAAGTTTTAGTACCTCGGGGTCTTATTCACGAGTGATGGGAAGAGCAATGCCGAGTTATCCTGTAGAATTTTGAGAGAGCTTGGCCAATCTGTTGTAAGGAAGGCTGAACTTAGTGTTGAAGCTAAGCTATCGGTTTTTAACTCTGTGTATGTTCCAACTCTCATGAAATTTGGGTAGTGACCGAAAGAATAAGGTCGCGGATACAAGCTGCCGAAATGAGGTTCCTTCGCTGTGTTGCTGGAATAACTCGTAGGGATCGAGGGCGCAACATCAGAGATGGTGTTGAGCAGCTACTTCTCCGAACGGAACGATCTATGCTTCAATGGTTTGGTCACGTAGTGCGTATGCCCCCAGACCGGCTTCCAAGACGTGCCATGGTGGCCGTGGCATCAGGTAGGCGACCCCACGGTAGGCCTAGATATAGATGGTTGGACCAAGTCCGGCATCTCGCCTGGAGCCGTCTAGGGATTCCTCCTGATGAGTTGCAGTCAATTGTGGAGGATCGAGAAGGATGGAGGGTCCACCTGAGCATCCTACCCCCGCGGCCCTCATGAAGGATTAGCGGGCCATTGAAAATGTATGTATGTATGTAAGTATCGTACTCAAAATGTTTTGTCATACGAATGCTATTTGTGTTGTGTACAGGTACTTGAAATATTCATCTTGGTCAAAAAGTGGAATTAAATCGTGAACATTTTCGTGCGATGATTTTTTATGACTTTCGACGTGGATTAAACCATCAACAGTGTGCCGATCAATCACTACGACTTTTGGTAATGAAGCACCATCTCGAGCCACCGTGTTTCGCTGGTTTTCCGATTTCAATCGTGGTCGCACTTCGCTACAGGACGAATTTCGTGAAGGTAGTCCAAAATCGGTTGTTGTGCCAGAAAAAATTGGTGCTGTGCGTGAACTGATGTTGCAAGATCGTCATGTGACATACCGTGAGATTGAGGCATGCTTGGGCATTAGTTCCACTCGCATACATTCAATATTGCATGAACATTTGGCCGTCAAAAAGATTTGTTCGCGTTGGATACCGCTTAATTTGACAATCGCTCAAAAAAAGGCTCAGGTCGATTGGTGCAAAGAAATGTTGAAAAAATGCAATCGCAGTGCTTCAAAAGTTGTCTATAAAATCGTGACAGGCGACGAATCATGGATCTATGCACATAAACCCGAAACTAAACAACAATCGACTGTATGGGTCTTTCAAGACGAGCCAAATCCAAAAAAATGTGTTCGCGCACGAAGCAAATGGTCGCCTGTTTTTTCGGAATAATTGGACATGTCTCCACCGTGTCATTAGACCAACGTAGAACGGTCAATTCTGAATGGTACACCACCATTTGTTTGCCAGAAGTGTTCGGAAAAATAAGGGAAACCAATCGCAGAAGGCGAATCATTCTCCACCACGACAATGCAAGCTCTCACACATCGGCTCAAACAAGTGAATTTTTGAGCATTCAAAACATCGAATTGATGGGTCATCCGGCGTACAGTAGTGATTTGGCACCCAGTGATTTCTTCTTATTCCCGCAGATCAAAAATAAAATACGAGGTTAACGTTTCTCGACGCCTGAAGAAGCGGTTGATGTGTTCAAATCACATGTTTTGAAGGTACCCCAATCGAAGTGGAAAAAGTGCTTCGAAAATTGGTTCGAACGCATGCAAAAGTGTATTCATCTTCATGGAGAATATTTTGAAAAACAATAAAGCCATTTTCGATTATAAATATTTATTTTTACTTGCCTATCTCAAAACTTAAGTAGCAGCTACGTAGAACTAATCACAATGGATGTAAAATTCATTATAAATTCAGAGCTGATCAAAAATGTTGACAATTGATCACGATAATACCGTTTTAACAAATTATTTGATAATTGTCAATTATGGTGGTGATATTTGACAACCGTAATAAGGGTGACACATATCAATCCCTGAATTTTATAACATCATTGATAAAGCACTTATGACTAATGCTAAGATTAGACAGAATGTAAAAACTACATAATTGCAGGCGAACCCCACAGGCGGATCAGGAGAAATGCGGTGAAGTGGGAGGATTATTATATCTTGTGTTCAGATCATAATCTCGCCGAAATAGGAAGAAGTAAAAACTACATAATTATGTACCCGTGATGTAATTTGGCGTCAGTCTCTTGCCATTAATGGTCACATAGTGTCTAATCTTATATATTATTTCGTGAACATGGAATTTATCGTACGTTTTTTTAGTATTTTTTTTTTAAAGGATTGCGAAACTTATATCATTTGAAAGGTACTGTGCAATAGATGTGCAGAATAAAAATAATAGGTCCATTCGCGTATTTTCCGAGCCAAAAACTAATAAATTGTCAAATATGACATGATGGGGCTAAAAACTCTCAGAGAGCGGAAAATCTGAGCAAAAGTACGCGAATGAAAAGCGAGCCATTTCGAGCCAACTGTCATTAAAAAAAATTATAACGGGAGAATATATATTAGAAAAAAAAGTTATGCAAATACATAGCGTTGTTTCTCTCGCTGTTTGTTTATTTTCCCTCGGTCGAATTTCGACCACACGCGATACAAGTAGAAATAAATATGCCAGTCGTATACAGGGTTTTCCGAACTTTGACAGGTGATTGCGGCCATATTGTTAAAGCTCCACCTGTCAAATTGGCTGTCATTTATTTAGTCTGTCTTGCCAAATCAACATGGAGAGTTATAGTGTTCAACAACATGTGCAAATGATTAAATTGTTTTATGAAAGTGGGTCTTCTGTTCGTGCAACATTTCGCGCGCTTCGCCCATTTTACGGTCGAAAAATCATATTCAGTGACGCGGCCCATTTCTGGTTAAATGAGTTCGTCAACAAGCAAAACTGTCGAATTTGGGACGATAATAATCCACACGAGTTGCACCAAATTGCAATGCATCCAAAGAAAGTCACTGTTTGGAGCGGATTTTGGGCTGACGGCATCATCGGTCCATACTTCTTTGAGAACGGCGTTGGCCAGGCTATAACCGTCAACGGCGAGCGCTATAGGTCGATGATAACCAATTTCTTTTGGCCCGAATTGGATGATACGGACACCGACGACATGTAGTTTCAACAGGACGGCGCTCCGTGCCACACACAGCTGGTGCCACGATGGACATTCCGCACGAGCGATTTCCGAACATAAAAAAAACAAATATTTGGCGCAACAGCTCTTTAAAGTGCCAGGGCATAGCAACCACTCATGTTGTGTGCGTTATATTTTTCACACAAATGGAAGGGACCTACAGTTTAATGCCGAATCCGAACGGCTATTTGAGAAGCTTTTTCGTGACAACAATACTCGCGAAGGTGGGACCGTGAAAAAACTTTTTTGGTATTTTCTGGGATTCGAACTTGGAACCTCATGCGTAGTGATCCGACACACTAACCACTTACGCCACGGCGCCCTCAATTTCCGAACACGGTTATCTCACGCGGAGGCGATGTGAATTGGCCACCGAGATCGTGCGATTTGACCCCGTTAGACTTCTTCTTGTGGGGTTTTCTTAAGTCACAGGTCTATGCCAATAAACCACAAACCACCACTGCCCTGAAAGCCAATGGCCCAATTCAGCCTGATTTATGCGCCAGAGTTATGAAAAATTAGACGTTTCGGATGCGCGCCACCCAGCGAAGCCGCGGCGGACATTTGAATGATGTTATATTCCACACATAATGGCATACATGGGCCTTTTAATTAAATATAAAAATTCAATGATATCTCACTCACAGTTTGTTTTATTCAACTTTAAAGAAAGGAAACGCTTAATGGAAAACCCTTTATAGCACATAAAATTATCGTCAACCTATTTCGCATGAAAATACAAAGTGGCCCAAAATGTATCGCCCTATCGAAAGATGGTATAACTTTTGCAAATGGCGGCAACTGTCAATTTTGTTTTGATATTTGTGAAGTAAAGAGTAACCAGATAGCAATAATACTTTCTCTAATTGTTATGTTTCAGCAGCTGTCAAAGTTACCAATGACATCCAGCTGTCAAAATATTCAATAAGGTTTGCTATTTCATCATTCATCGTTTCACGTTTGCCGAACGTGCGAAAATTATTAAAAAATATTCGAAATTCCGTCTCAGTTGTAAATACGCAACGTGAATTTCGTCGTGAGGTCGGCCGTCATCTTGGCTTCAGTGTGCAGGCAATTCGTCGCGCCTTGGAAAAGTTTGAGCGTGAGTACCCTCTTTTGGACCTTAAGCCACCAACCAGACAGAGATTGGTGCGAAATGATGAAAACATAGGCGCCGTAGCGGCCAGTATCGAAGCAGACCCAGAAATGTCGATTCGGCGCTGATCAGCTGATTTGGACATAGCCAGAGAACCAACCCGGCTTATTTTGCGGTTGGATTTGGGCCTACATCCATATATCCAAGCTATGGTTCCAACAAGACGGCGCTCCATGCCATACAAGCAACGAAACGCTCAAACGCACTACAGGTGCACAGATGCATTCTGTGAATTTCGACAACGCCATCGACTTAGGATAGGCACATGAAACGTCTCATCACTCACAGAGAAGGACCTTGAGCTTGTTGGGGAGGCTGTTAAAAGTCGACTAGATATAACTGTCGTCTCTTCAAGAAAGCAGAGAGGTTCTATTACCGTGCCATCAGGTAGGTGACTCCCCCGGTAGGCCTAGAAATAGATAGTTGGACCAAGTCAGACATCTCTCCTGGAGCCGTCTATGGATTCCTCCTGATGAGTTGGAGTCAATGGCGGAGGATCGAGAAGGATGGATGGTCCACCTGAGCATCCTACCCCAGCGACCCTCATGAAGGATTAGCGGGCCATTGAAAATGTATGTATGTATGTACAGACAAATACTAGAAGAACACACCTTACTATCGGGTTTGCGATTAATACACCCTGGATTCGGAATTTATGCAAGATAATGATCCGAAAAAGGCGTGGCAAAATCGCATCATCACCTCCCCGTGGTGCCCGCTGGATAGCTATCTGATAGTGAACTAACGATGAGCGTATGCTGAGTCTGACGGTATAAGTGTAGCTGAACACCTGCGTATGCACATCTGGGTGAACTTCAGCGCGCATATGTCTAACCGGACAAGGCATCTCTTGTTGACCTGATCGGCTGAAATATACGTCTCAGAAGTCTAGCAAGACCTCCTCAGAAGGAGGACGTGCGGCGGATGAATTCTCTCGATGGAATCAACGGTGACGTCTACAGACCAGCGGATACCTTACCGGAGCTACTTCGACATATTTGGAGCTGAGGTCTATAAGGATTTTCAATACTACGTCAGGGTATTGAAAGAGATGGTGGCGGATGAACCCTTAATGAGCCAACGGCAGCGCTCATATCCCCGAAGCGGGTTACTGACATCGGTGTATCCGGCCCCTCGTCCTAGGGGTTGCAAAAAAAAGGATCTGGTCCTCCAGGTTGAGGGTTGCCGTCGAGTTAACTACCCTACTACGTAAAAAACTTTCGGTTACGAAGCAACCAACAGCCTCGGATACGGATGATTCTACTGTTGACGACCCAAGCAAACGTAAAAAGGACAACGATCTTCGTGTCTGCACATGGAATGTTAGGTCCTCTACAAACCACGTGCAGCCAAACAACTTGCGGAGGCCCTAGAGTGCCTCAAAGCAGACATTACCGCCATCCAAGAAGTGCGCTGGGATGGCCCGGGCAAAAGAAGTATGAAAAACTGCGACATCTACTACGGCGATTGCTACAGACAAAAGGGACAGCGTCTATTCGGGTGCGGATTTGTCATTGGAGGCAGACTTAGGCAAGAAGTCTTGAGTTTCCCGCATGTGAACGAGCGCCTTATGACTATCCGTATCAAGGCTAAATTTGCCAACATAAGCCTAATATGCGTTCACACCCCTCACGAGGAGAAGGATGACGCGACCAAGGATGACTTCTACTAGCTCTTGGACAAGACGCATGAGCAATGCCCTTGCCACGACGTTAAAATTATCCTAGGTGATTTTAACGCAAAGCTAGGAAGAGAGGACGTCTTTATTAACGTGGTCGGAAAGCACAGCCTGCACGACATCACATCCGGCAACGGACTCAGGCTAATTGACTTTGCGGCGGGGCGAAACTTTGTCGTAGCTAGTACGCGGTTCCCACGTCTCGACATTCACAAAGGAACATGGCGATCGACGCAAGGCACTCTTCCAGTATTCCGAGGAGCCAACGTGGACTCGGATCACTACCTAGTTGTAGCCAAGGTACGGATGCGAAAATCAACGAAGTACTGTCAGGAAATTTGACGTCGAAAAGCTACAATCGCAAGAGACCGCCAGAGCCTTTGCCGATCGAGTTTCTCTTAATCTTAATCTAAGTCCTATGCCGCCAGCAGCAAATGCGGAAGACCAGTGGCAGCGTTGCCAAAAAGCCATCAGAGATGCCGCCTCTGATGTACTGGGTTTCTCTCGCCCACCACAACGAAACCCCTGGTTTGATGAGGAATGCCGGCAAGCACATGCAGCAAAACAAGAGGCGTACAAAGCGGCGCTGCATAGAAGGACTAGAGCTGCTTACGAGCTCTACGTGCGCAGGAGAAAAGAGGAACATCGACTTCTCAGAAAGAAGAAAAAAGAGCATGAGAAGCGGCAAAGGTAAAAAGAACATGCCAGGGTTTCAAAGCCAGAACAGAAGCCTGCAGGGACGAAAATGGCAACATAGTAGTAGAATCGCAGTCGGTGCTGAGGATATAGAAGGAACACTTCTGCAGACTGTTAAACGGCGATGATGACCAACCCGATCGGAATGAGGTGAGGATAGCGATATCTAAACTCAAATTCAACAAAGCTGCTGGAGCCGAGGGCCTTGCCGCTGAACTTTTCAAGGCAGGAGGAGATGAGTTGGTAAGGAGCATGCACCAGCTCATCTGTAAAATCTGGTCGAACGAAAGTATGACCGATGAATGGAACCTCAGCATCGTTTGCCCGATCCTAAAGAAAAGAGACCCTCTAAACCGCGCCAATTACAGAGGTATAAGTCTTCTCAACATCGCATATAAGATCCTGTCTGCCGTATTATATGAACGCCTAAAACCGATCGTAAACCAACCAATAGGTTCTTATCAGTGCGGTTTCAGGCACCATTTAACCATATATTCACACTACGGCAGATCTTGGAAAAAAACCCATGAATATAAAATCGATACGCACCACCTCTCATCGATTTCAAAGTTGCCTATGACAGAGTGTATAAAGACGAGGTATACAGAGCCACGTCTAGTCTTGGCATCCATGCCAAACTCGTCCGTTTGTGCAGAATGACGATGGAGAACTCTCGCTGATCCATCAAAGTCGGTAAGAACATCACCGAACCGTTCGATGTCAGGAAAGGTCTTAGACAAGGTGACGCGCTATCATGCGATCTCTTTAACATAGTACTTGAGAGAATTGTACGAAACTCACAAGACAACACCGGAGGTACAATCTTTTACAAATCTGTACAACTAGTCGCTTATGCCGATGACATTGACATAATCGGAAGAGCCGTCAATGGGGCATTTACGAGTATTGAGATCGAGGCAGCAAAGATGGGTCTAGCGGTCAATGGAAGCAAAACAAAATATATGCTGTCTACAAAAAAGGACACCCAACATCGGCGTTTTGGACAGAACGCCACAATAGACAGATATAATTTTGAGGTAGTAAAGGATTTTGTCCACCTAGGCTCTATGGTGAACCCCGCAAATGACATCAGTAGGGAGATCACACGAAGAATTACTCTTGCCAATCGTTGTTTCTATGGGCTAAAACGGCAATTGAGTAGCAAAGCCCTATCTCGAACTACTAAGGTAACTCTTTATAAGACACTAATCATCCCAGTCCTGCTGTATGGCGCAGAGGCATGGGCTTTGACAAAACCGGATGAGGATGCCCTTGGTTATTTCGAGAAAAGTTCTTCGAGCGATCTTTGGTCCCGTCTGCATAGACGGTGAGTGGAGAAGGTACAATGCCGAACTGTACGGCCTGTACAAGGACATCGACTTAGCCAGAAGAGTTCACATACAGCGACTAAGATGGCTGGGTCATTTGGAGCGGATGGAGCCCAACGTTCCCGCTAAGAAAGCCTTCGAATCCACCCCGGATGGACGACGCAGTAGAGGACGACCTCGCCCTAGGTGGCGCAAACAAGTGGAGGGGGACCTCAACCAACTTGGCGTGCGCAACTGGAGGCAACTGACTCATAACCGCACTGGCTGGAGAGGTTTGTTGGTTAAGGCCCAGGTCCACCCCGGACTGTAGCGCCATCTAAGTAAGTAAGTAAGTAAGTAAGTAAGTAATGATCCGAAACATTCTTTTAATTTTTGCCGAGGATACGTAGACCAAGAAGAACCAAAAGGAACACTGACTAATATGAAATGACCTGCCCAACCACCCGACCTCAATCCAATAGAGCTGCTTTGGGATGAACTTGACAGAGAGAGATTCAAAGACAGTGCCCAACATTGAAAGACAAATCAATTACATTGAAAACTATTATATTAAGAAGTTGATCGATAGAATGCCTAAATTGACAGCCAAATGGTGCAATTACGAGGCGGATTTTTCGGCAAAAGAGGTCTAACTCTATTTTATTATCTAAATCTTTTTCTTTACTACCTTCAATGATTTTTTTATTTGGCTACATAAATATAATACTGATGAAGCTATTTACAATAAATTTTGATTATTTAAATGAAGAAGACACCAAGTTTTATATCAATTTCTCGGACAGAATGGGTCGTCCGGAAACTTATGGACGGCAGTGCATATAGAGCGCGATCGGCTCAGCTGGTATTGCCAATTTTCAAAGAAGAGATCATTTGAACATCATCCAAAAGGCAATATCAATGAACGTTCAACACATCGGGAAAGGCAAGCCGCATTTGATCTGCCTCAGTAACGAAGTAATCCAAAATCGGGAGGCCTGTCGATATTTTCTGAGGTCAAACAGGCGAACCCCGCAAGCGGATCAGTAGAAATGCAGTAAGGTGGGAGGGTTATGAGCCCTTGTTTTCAGATCATAACCTCGCCGAAATAGGAAGAGAGCTCAAATATGCAATATACAAGGTTTCTTTGAAATTAATTTGGCTATGACTCATTCATAATGTATGTATAATGCTAAATCTGGGACCAAATCGTCTCTCCCGTGAGCTGGTAACATAGTTTGTATTGTGTTTTTGGTAGATCTAGCAACAAAATACATCCAAACTGCTTCCCAGTAGTACGAGCTAACGACCTACATAAGTGCCAAGGGACATGTATCCCAAAGTGAATTACTGTACAAAATATCAATGAAAACCATTCACCCGAGACTACTTACCAAGCTTAATAGTGATATTCCTTTCGAGTTCGTTTTTGAAACGAACAGTCTGGACTCCGGAGAGCGCCTTCACCACAGTCGACTTGCCGTGAGCGACATGACCGATGGTGCCAATGTTAATGGTCGCCTGACGAGAGATAACCTCCGGCGAAAGAGCGGTCAAATTAGTGATGTCCTGTGGAAGGATAAAGAAAATTGAAATCAAATTGAAAATTACTCCCATTAGCGCTGCAAAAATAGGTTAGGATTTTGTTGATTGCATCAGCTGCATGGAATGAGCGGAGTTTGAGCGAATGCAACTCCATTTGGCAGCTGCAAGTGGTGCGGAGCTCAGTTTGCCACCGCACTCTTGGCGCATTCACATAGAATAACTGCGGCAAAAGTAGCCACGTGCAATGATTCAAGATTTTCCCTCGCATAAGGAACGAGTGTGAGTTTGCAACGCCAACAAATTGTCAGACATTTTTGCCCGCAAGGGTGGGAGAGAGCAAGCGGTGCGGGTTTGCGGCTCGGTTTTCGGGATACTTACAAGGTTCTTAAGATCCTGCTTTTGGAGATTTGTATTGACACCGACTTGGCCTTCCGTTGTTGACATTTTTTTGATTTAATTATGTTGGAACGCTGGCAAAATTAATAAAAGTAAAATCCAACCTCGTTACACCTAAACATCAAAAATTGTCGACACTTTTGAAAAGACTTTTGACGAGGCTTGCGGCTTGCAGATGGGTTGATAGGAATGAGTGCATTCAATGTAGATAATTTGAAGTGAAGTTGCGAGTGCTGCCCGGAGACGGGGTTTAAGGGCTGAACAGAGTGAAAGGATTAAGGTGTAAGACCACTATGGAGGGCTAAGGAAAAAATAGATTTTTTAATTGCGTTTCCTAAAAGTACATATTTTGAAATTTATAAAAAAAATGTAAAGTCGTAAATCGGGAAAATGATGAAGTTGACTTGGATGCACATAGCGCGGTCATCTCTTCTTCCCTTCGAGTACTTGAACATTCAATCGGCGTTTTTCTCGAAATGACTTTTTCGACGTACCCGAAAACAAAGACCAGGTTAGGTTAGGTTGAAGTGGTTGCCAGCTGAGAATCGCCAACACACTTTGACCAACAATAAAACTATTGTGATACCACAAGGGAAAGTTTCTCCCTACCTACTCGTTAAACAGTTTTAAGGTTCTTATGAAGCGTAGGAGGCTCTTGATATCACTGTTTTTAGGTCGCTCTATTTCGTTGTAATAGGAGAATCCTAGGTGAAGAATTCTGCAGGAGAGCTGGGCAGAAACAAAGCGGGTGAGGAATATTTTCCTCACCTCCTTAATCCATGCAGCTTCTGCAAGTCAGTCACAAAAAGACGCAGCCTTATAGCATGTTTGCCTATAAGACAGTGCACAGTGATGACACCTATTGTAGTGCCGATATGTAATCTGTTGAGAAAAATCAAGTTCCTAAAACGTTCCAGATCCAGCTTTGGCAAAATTTGTTTTATCGCTACGCATGTAGGTCCACTCCTCCACCTAAGATTTGTACTCTCGATAGCATCCAGCTTAAATTTGAGTTTACATCTAACGATTGGTATACCCAAGAGTCTTACTAAACATAACTCGCGCTATAATTGCTCAATTTTAATTTTTAAAATGCGAAGATTTTCATAATTGCAGTACCCATCGTTGTACGCCGCCGTTTCTTTTAAACTTTGAGAATAAGTATTTTTTGAACCCCCAAATATATAAGAAAAAAAATTGGTAAAATGAGAATTATTTCTTTGAACACCCTCCATTTTGTTAAACAATTTTCTTTCGAAAAGTGTACGCACAACAAAAACTAAGTTAATATAGATCAATCAAATTATTCGCCATTTTTCCAGACAAAACATCTTCGAAAAAGCGAAGTCTCAATTTTAGTTTATAATTTAATTTTTTTTTTATAAAAATGATTTAATATAATACCATATTCCCACCAAACGAAATCCCGAGATTTCGCCAAATCCCTCCAAATCTAGGAGATTTCGCCATACATTTTTAAGATTTCGAAATCACGAGATTTCGGCGAAATCTACTTGAAATCTCCTTGAGTTTATCTATCCGTGATAGCCTGTTAAACTGAACAAGCCTACAGCGTGAACTTTGGTTCATGTTGGTGTTTATTTAAATAAATAAATATTTAGCGCAACAGCTCTTTGAGTACCAGGGCCTAGCTTCTCGCAACCACTCATGTTGTGTGCATTATATTTTTCACACGAATGGAAGGGACCTACAGTTTAATGCCGAATCCGAACGGCGATTTGAGAAGCTTTTTCGTGACAACAATACTCTCGGATGTTTGTCAGACGCTCGCGAGAGGTGGGACCGTGAAAAAACTTTTTGATTTTTTTTTTGTGTTCATTTATGGATGTCAAAATACTAGTAGTGCATTTCAAGTCAAGCTCAATTTGTGGAATTTACGAAATAAGTGAGTTTAGACATGGGACTAGATCGAGTTAATTTATTAATTTCCCATAAGCTGTAAACAATTGCCATTTTTCGACATATAAAAGAACCGCCAATTTCTTAGTTGAATTTCCTTTTTTTTTTAAGTGGAACAACATTCTCGGAAGGCGATATTGATCTGAAAATCAACACTGGAGTGAGTTGTAAGACATAAACATAAAAAAAATACGAAAACCTTATTTGCATGACAAAAATGTATCAACAAAAGAAAAAAATATTGTAGAGTTCACCGGTATGGAGCTATTTCCTCCCTCAGTGGAACAAGCCTCATGACAGTTCTCATTTCGGCTATCTCTGGGGTTGGCCATGGTGAAGTGGTAACGTCGTCAATTGCCATTCTAATGGTTCATGGTTCGAATCCGGACATCCGAATCCGGACATTTCTTATGAAATATATAAAGTTAGTCCGATCAATTGCGAAAGCTTGTGTGAACACTACCACGAAAGATAACACTGGCAGTAGGTTGGTCATAGGGCTGGAAAATCGCTCGCTCTCTTGGATGATTGATTTGCCTATGACATCAGCTATCGCGAAAGAAAATACTGTGAATAAGAAGCCAAGGCAAAAAAACAAAAAAAAATCCCCAGTTATCTGGACGCCAACCCCGGGGTTTCTCTGAAGTATAAGCAACTGACCTTCAAACTAATCTACCAAATGCTTCTCTCGCTACCTTTTCCAACATCCGCACTGCGTACAAACTTATCCCCTTGAGTGTGCGCAAATTATAAAAAAAAAATCTTTGATTGTGGGTCTGAAAACCTATTTTACTTCCACTTCCGAGCATGATTAATTTGGTTATCTTAGCTGTTCCGAAATGAAAGCCACTTGGTATTATTCATAATTTTAGCTTGACTTGGAACGCACTCCAGCCGCCTCAAAATTGGCAATTATTAATATTTGAAATCACTTTAACTCGGTGGGAACGGCTTTCGAGATTTCGGTAAAAGTTCACCGAAATCTCGGGATTTCGGTTCGGTGAGAACATGGTATTGCAAATCCTATCATAATCTTCTTAAATAACTGTATATCTTTATATTAATCTCATACTTTGACAGAGTAAAGTATTAGATGACTAGGCGATCAAAAACTTCAAAGCTATAGAAAATTAACGCATTTTCTGTGCATTTGTTGTAACCAGATTAGGTAGTCTTAGATCATGCCATTGATCATGTGGTCATTGTGGCCATTGCTTTCATGCAAAAGTGGCTTAAAAATTTACTTTGTAAACTTCTTGTAAATAAAATGAACAATAAAATAAATGTTTGCATTTTCTTTACATATTGGCTGCTGTTAGTATTTGGTTACTACAATTTGGCAGTAGATGAAATCACTAGCATGATTTACTAATATTTTTCAAAATCAGCGGAATGAAAGTCATCGGCTTCCAAAAAAAAAAGTCGATTCGAATCCGAAGTGCAATCGTTACCATAATTAAAGTAGTTCACACATACACCCCTTCTCATGGCACTACTGTCTTCGCAAGAGTTCACTGGTCCCCACCCATCTTCCACTAAACACACTCATCTCATCACCAAGCCGGCCATTTTCCTTGCAAAAATAATTTAACGCTCGTCGAATTTTTGACGTACTCGCATCGCAGTATTACGGGAAATCAAAAGTGAAGCCGAAACCGAAGCCGGCATTTTTATTCTCCTTGCAACAGTTGTTGAAATTTTCACAAAACCTCGAGCAATAAATTGCAATTAATCGTACCCCAGCCTTTGCATTTCGCTCCATCGTAACCGCTATCTATACAATCGACAACAAACATGTCCAGCCTACCAGCAAAACGCGCTAAAATCTCTGCCGACGATGCGCCAAACGAGGATGAATCAGAAGCCCTAGAATTGATTGACGCTTGTCAGAATGAAATTGACGCCCTTAACGAGAAGGCCTCTGAGGAAATCCTCAAAGTCGAACAAAAATACAACAAGCTGCGCAAGCCGTGCTACGAGAAGCGCAGTGAGCTGGTCAAGCGGATCCCCAACTTTTGGGTTACAGCGGTGAGTTGAGTTTTTATTTCTTTTCGTCTACGCTGCACCCCCGCCATCACACGCGTCCGGCAAACTAATTGCGCACATTTTTTGTTGCCTCTGTTTCATTTTGACGATTTTTTTTTTTTGCAGTTCATTAACCATCCACAAGTTTCTGGAATTTTGGACGAGGAGGAGGAGGACTGCCTTCATTCGTTGACCAAGCTCGAGGTGGAGGAGTTCGAGGACATAAAGTCGGGGTACCGTATAAATTTCCATTTCGACGAGAATCCATATTTCGAGAATAAAGTACTCACGAAGGAGTTCCACTTGGGTTCTGGCGGTAAGTACTCGTAGCTTGTGATGAGAAAAATATATTTATTCGTCCATGTTATGGTGCGTCCTTTGCACTGTGTTTAGCCACTAATCGCGCAAAAAACTGATGAAATTATGGCGATGTTTCGTTAAGCGATTTGATAAACAAAAGAAATAAACGCGGGGGCAGCTTCGTATTTCACGTGGGTACAGTCGCAGAACTGATAGCGGCGTGTAGAAACTGTACCTAGACGTTTCGTCACAAAAACATTCAAAAGTAGTTTTTCTCTTCCTCTCTCTCTGTGTGCTCTCAGCTGGGTATTATATGTCTACAGCCCTGAGTAATTGTAACGATTTATAATAAAGTGCACGACTGGGCCGCATGTACTTGTTCATGCGGGCATACAATACAGTCGCAAGCAAAATGAGTCGACCACCAAAATTCATAGTGTATTCCCAATGACAACTGCATACTCCTTAGTCCTTAGAAACTATACCATAAAACCATTTAGGTATGACCTTTGCCTTAATCCTCTGAGATTAGAATTACTTTGTAATTCTTCTGCTGTGATTCTAAAACAAGGGATCATAACACTCCAACTTTACCGCATTTCTACTGATCCGCTTCTGGAGTTCGCCTGTTTGACCTTAGCAAATATCGACAGGCCTCCCGATTTTGGATCACTTCGTTACTGAGGCAAATCAAATGCTGGTTTGATTGCATTTGTGTGATCCAGGAGTTTATAGGCCTGCCTCTCCTACCTCGCGATGTCTTTGAAACGTTTATTGATATTGCCTCTTTAACAAGGTTCTTCTTTGAACATGGCAGTACCAGCTGAACCGGTCGCGGTCTATACTTCTTGAGATGGTTTCTTTGACGTGAAGGCTTCCTGCGATCTTCGAACTTCTTATTCGATCATGCTTTGTCAGTCCTGCTGTTATGCGAAGCATCTTCATCTCAGCTGAACGCACAACTGCGGTGTAGAGTCATCCTTTCAACTTAGGTGGCATTTTTCGGTCACAGAAGATAGCGAAGTTTTCCCGCCTCAGTCAGTACTTCATCCACCCTTGATGTCGTCATCACAGGTTGCTTTGCTATTGATCATAGACCCCAGATATTTGAACTTTTCGCACTTGGGAAGCAGTGTTCCATTCAAATAAATGTCTGGAATAGGCCTGAGTGGATCAGAGAACGGGCAGCACAAGTACTCTGTCTTTTTTTTAACTAATGCGATACCCATTTCCCTCCAAAACCTCTACTCATACATCTAGTGTTCGTTGCAGCGACGTAGGATCCTCACTTATAATGGCTCCATCGTCAGCAAAGAATAATTGATGTACCTTGGGGTCTGTCACTTTACCTTCACGCAGATAGTCAAGAACATAAAAAGCAAATGACTTAAGACGCTTCCCTAGTGCACGCCTACTTTGATTGGTAACTCTTCGGATACTCCAGTGAGGTATCTTACTCTTGTCTTTACTCCTTCGTACGCGTCCATGATCATCTGTACATAGGTTTCTGAAACCCCTCGATGTCTTAGCGTTACCCATATCAGATCTCATGGTTGTCTGTCGACTTTTCAAAGTCAACCAATACACTATGCAAATCCTTTAAGGAATCACGATGTTTTTCCATTATGATCCTTATACTTTGGATTGCATTTGTGGTTGACCTACCTGCGACAAACCTGCACTGATGATCAGATAGCCGTATTATTTTTCGCAGTCGGCTACCTAATACCCGCTCAACGATCTTCATGGTGTGTGACATCAGCTTGATCGAATGGTAGTTCTCACAGTTTCGCGTATCACCCTTCCCTTTGTATACAGGAAGAAGGTAGCTTTCCCTCCATTAATGGGGCATTGGATCACCTCATAAATTTGGAGGTGAGAATTCTGAGCCATCTGAACCCGATGTCTCCCATCTTTTTCCAGAATTCAGAGGGCATCTCGTCTGGCCCAACCTGTTTTCGTTTTTTGGAGTATTTGACCGCCTCACTAACTTCTTTGACGGCAATGTCATGTATTTGTTCACAGTTAGGGGTGGCTTTTGGAAAGTATAGCCGGGGAAACTGTTCATTCAAAAGTCGTTCACAATACTGTCGTCACCTCTGCAGAATTTTGTCGTTATCCACAAGAAGCTAGCCATGATGCATGAATAATGAATTAGAATTACTTTGTAATTTCTACTTACTTTTTCATGCTTTTCCAAGTCATCTGCCCATCTGCGATTGGTTGTCAATCGCATTCAATTTATGTAACAGTTAAAATGTAACGAGAACCATTCCGAGATTCCCATTCTCCGGTAGAATCAATAAACTTATGCCATGCCTGACGACAAGAGAGAAACTCTCCAAAATAACGAACTCATTTACCGGAGGCTGCTATAGGAAGACACGCCCAGAAATTACCATCAGTCACTTTCTATGCACCTGTCCTGCATTCACCAACATCAGGAAGGCTGCAGGAATACTTTTTCAATGACCTAAAGGATCTCAGCAACATCTGCACGCCTGAAATTAACTCCTTCATATGGAGGAGTAAATGGTTTCTACGAGTTAGAGGGTGATCCACTCAATTTACATAGCTCTGGTCTAAAGTACGAAATACACGATACAATTGTACCGATTTGCGCTGTGCCGATATTGACCCAACTGTTGTATGCAGCACGCACATTATACAATCTGTGTACGATTTACGTACAACCAGACAATTTATTCAATCATTTTACACGTACACGCCATACAATTTCCATACAATCTGTGCATGCGACAGCGGTTGTACACTCAAGAACATGCGATCATACAATATCTGTACAACGGTCGGTTGTGTGGAAACATATGATGCATTGTTGTATACAACACCAAATCTGTCCAACCGTTAGTACAACGATTGTATCTTGTATTTCATACTTTAGACCAGAGCTATGTAAAATGGGGGGATCACCTTAGCGAATTCACCAAGCATACAGTTCCCTGGAATGTCCCTATTCTCCGGCACACCAAAAAAGGTGAATTTTGAATAGTACAACCTCTGGTTTAGAGATAAGCGGGAATTTAGAGCGGATTTTGAGTTGAAGGTAACAGATTCCAAGGACTTACTGCGGCTTGACTGTCTCTGAATATGGAGATATACCACTTTAATACTCCTTATACTTAGAACAAGATAAGGCCTCTTTGATCATCAAAGCGCCTGGGGAACGCTACAGTGGCTAGGGAGGCGGAAGGAAGTATTTATGTAGAAGATACCTCACCTCAGATTCTGTTCTAGAGCCATCTGTGTAAATGCATATAGACTCCCTTTGTAATTTAAGATCATCCTACCAGTCGAGTCTAGAGGGGATGATGGTTTTAAAGTTTTTGACGAATAAAAGTTGTGGTAGAATGTAGAATGTTGGAGGAATTTTTTGCGCCGTGGCGCAAGTGGTTAGTGTGTCGGGCCACTGCGCGTGAGGTTCTATGTTCGAATCCCAGAAAACACCAACTTTTTCCACGGTCCCACCACTCGCGAACGTCTGACAAACATCCGAGAGTATTGTTGTCACGAGAAAGCTTCTCAAAACAAATTACCTTTCGGATACTGCACTAAACTGTAGGTCCATTCCATTCGTGTGAAAAATTAACGCACACAACCCGAGTGGTTGCGAAAAGCTAGGCACTTAAAGAGCTCTTGCGCCAATTTATTTATTTTTTATTGAGAATAGTGGACTGCCCAGTATGTAAACTGAACCACTGAGATATGACATTAATGCGTATGGCTGCACTAGCTGCCACTTGTTTGTCATAAATATCCAGTGGCAGCATTGTGGAATAATATATCGAGGGCCGTTCAAATATTGGTTCTAAGAGCACCACAGGTGCATAAACAGGACGGTATTTGCACTCGATCGATAATATTCCGATGATCAGCTTTGTCCAAGACATTCATCAATACCGGTAAGCAATATTCGTGTCTTTATTGCGCGACTTTGTATCATATCTAGCAAGTAATATGGTTCTTGGTGCAACTGACCGGATGTGAGCGTTATACTCTAACTTGGCGCGAATAAATTGATGGCAGATCAGAAGAGATGAAATATTTCTTACACCGCCTTAGGAAACCTCTTATATTCTTGCCCATTCGAACAGTGCTTGTTGTTGACACGACACCTGACGAGCATGGAAAGTTTTTTTGGTTTCAACTATGCAAGTGCTATTCATGGATAATGACTGGGGGTTTAGGATTACGCGTTAATGGCAGAAGACATCATTGAGTTTTGGTAGCATTAAATTCCACTCTATTGGCTAAACCCCATTTCAATATGCTGTCATGGTCCGAATTGAATGTCCGTCGCTCAACTACGAGCGAAGAGTCGTGAACGTTCTAGCAAGTTTCCAGAATGCACCACTGTCTCTTACCCCCTACAAGAGTCCTAGCTAGATGCTGGGTGTACCTTTTCTGTATCTCTTTGCATAGGGCTTTGTACGTCTTTTTTGCCTGCTGGTACATGGATTTTGCGGAACTGCTGCCTGTTTCTCATATCGTAATCGCAAGCAGGCGAGTGCCCTTTTCCTGGCTGCTGCACATTCCCAGTCGTACCATAATTGCTTTTTCTTTAATCTTCTTACTGATTGGAAAGGTTTAGCTGCGTCCACGATGCAGGTAGTGAGTATATCCGAGCCACGGATTGAATGAATTTCCGATTCATCTATTGCGTTGATCTTACGATTTAATATGGACCTACGAGGGCAAAGTGAAAAGTTCTCGGCCTGACAATGAAAGACTGCGATTTTCAATTAAAAAATGATTTTATTTTTCTACATAATCTCCCTTGACTTCAACACACTTAGTCCAGCGTTTCTCTAACATCAGTATTTCTTCTCGGAAGTGAGAGCCTGGAAGGCTGTGAAAATATTCATCTACGGCCCTCTCAACTTCTGCATTGGATGCGAAGCCCTTCCCAGAAACAAATTTCTTCAAGTTTGGGAACAGATGGAAGTCTGAGGGTGCCAAATCAGGTGAATAGGGGGGATGGCCGAGCAAATCGCACCCCAAATCCCGCAGTTTTCCCATCGCCAACGCACACTTGTGTACCATCATCACTTGTCCTGGTGAAAGAAGATTTTTTTCTTCTTCAAGCCAGGCCTCTTCTCGCGAATTTCGGCATCCAGCTGGTCAAAAAGGTTGGGGTAATATTCGCCTGTAATTGTTCTGCCTTTCTCAAGGTAATCAATTAACAGGATACCTTTCGCATCCCAAAACACACCGGCCATGACCTTTCCGGCAGATGCGATCGACTTCGCTTTCTTTGGCGCTGAACCACCTGCTTCCACCCACTGCTTCGACTGCTGTTTCGTTTCTGGCGTGTAGTGGTGGACCCATGTCTCATCCATGGTGACAAATCGCCGCACATAATCGGTCGGATCCCTATTGAATCGGTCCAAAAATTGCCGCGAAAATCGTTTGCGCATTTACTTTTGATCGGCATTCAGCAAATGCGGCACCCATCTTGCGCAGAGCTTTAGCATCCCTAAGTTTTTATGCAGGATGTTTCGCACCCTCTCTTCCGAAATACACGCAGCCTCAGCTATCTCACTCACCTTATGCACTTTTTCGATGGTTTCGGGTGTGGTTGCGGTTTTTGGCCGTCCTTCACGTGGGTCATCTTCGAGGAACGTGCGACCACGTTTAAATTCAGCTGCCCACTTTTTAACGGTTGACACGGAAGGAGCAGGGTCCCCGCTAACTTTTGTCAGCTTTGGATGAATTTCCTTAGGGGTTAACCCATCCAAAACGAAGAATTTTATGACCGCACGATATTCAAGTTTATCCATTTTAACGAAAAACACGCAAGACGTCTACTGCAAAAATTCGTGTAAACAACCTACTTGAGAGAACAAATTAAAACTTGCCATACGAACTAATGAGAAGTGCACCCAGGCAGTAAACATAATTTTTGTCTGATTGGAACTCTATCTCTACGTCAGGCCGAGAACTTTTCACCTTGCCCTCGTATATAAGAGTGCAGATCTTTCCTTCCTTCCATTGAATTTTCGGTAATAGATTCATTTGTGGGGTGGCTGGGGGGGGGGCAGTCTCTAGATTTATCGCAACTGTTAAGGGCATGTGATCCGAAAACGTTTGACTACTCACATTTAGGTCTGTTGCACACTCCATCCATTTTCCCCGCACAAGACAGTAATCAATCGTTGAGCATGCTGTGTCACCAATAAATTGTCTGCAGTTTTACAGACGTCCGGGAGCATACGATTAGACAACGCTACATCAAGAAGAGCCATGTCACACACAATTGTGCTCGTGAAAAACACAATTGTAAATGGGCGCCCTAACCGAGGACGCAGGGAGACCCAAGCCAGGTTCGGGTCTCGAGAAAGCCTTTTCTGAGCCTGGCCCAGCAGTCTCATCGGTGATCTCGTTCCCCAAAATCCCAGTGTGACCTGGGACTCGGATAAGCGACAGAGAAGTCAGCCGTGCTACCGAATTCAAAGAGTTTTTTCATTCACGAACTATTTTGGAAGTGGTTAAAGGGTTAAGCAAGGCCTTATGCTCAGCCTGACGTATTACTATAGACGCAGATATTTGCTTCGACTCTTCCACCTGTTCTTCAAAACATAATTCATGGCCATTAAGATTACATAAGTCCCCGCTTGGAACACCGACGTATATTTGCCTAACGAGAGGTGAAGCTTCATTTTGTCGCCACCAGCATCAGACCCTTAGTCCGATTTCTAAAGCATTCTTCGGTCTTAGCGGTTCTAGTTTGATTCAGTAGTCAATGGATATTTATTCGATCCATTCCAGAACAAATTAAGAAGAAGATTAAGACCTAGAGACTTTGTTCTTCTTTTTCAATATGAATACAAATTTATTAGTAACTAACCCTATTTGCATTCGCAGCTGCAGAGAATAGCGATCATCCCTCATCGACTAGTACACCAATCCAATGGAAGGAGGGCAAGAATCTACTTAAGCAATTGCTGTCGAAACCATTTAATAACAAAAAGAAACGGAATTCCGAATACAAGACATTCTTTGATTGGTTCACTGACAACAGTGATCCGGTAAATGATGAAATAGCTGAGCTCATTAAGGACGATCTCTGGCCAAATCCATTGCAGTATTATTTGGTACCTGACATTGAAGTTGAGCCCGAGGATGAAAATGACGATGATGACGACGACAATGAGTAAGTAGTAGAACAAACAAATATTTCCTTAAAATTCAATTATTAACACACAAAACCATGGTTCTAGGGAGGAAATGTTTGACGAAGAAAACGTGGAGGAGGAAGAAGACGAAGGAGCAGAAAACAAATAAAACTGCGGTTTGACATAACGCAAATCATTTAAGCTAAACATTGGATGTTATAATAATTATTATGTCTAATTTTTTTTTCCGGGAAATTTGAAAAGAAAAACAAACAATCTACGAACACGACAGTCTCTTTTCTTATAAAAGTTAATGTGTACACCCCAATAATAAGCTGGAATTTTTAAAGTTCAAACTAAATAAAAACTTCTCAATCTTTCGGAAAGACAAAAAATCAATGTATTTCATTTTTCAATACGATGCACATAAACCGCTTAAACAGTTTACATTTTCAACTAGAAGCCTGGCCACGGGCAATACAATTTTCCACTTATGTACAGTCTCTGACTAAAGACAAGTGAAAGCTTATAATTAGCATCTGCTTGTAGGCGATGACATCATAAGGCATCGGTATCGAGCAAACAGTGCGTCTAGACAAGATGTGGCCGTCTACTGATGAGCCCAAGCACCACACCCGGACGAAACGCATAATTTTTGGAGTACAGGCCACAAATTCTTTAGTAATTTATAACGACTTGTCTTAATGTGTATTTAAATGGTTTCCCTGTGTGTGTAAGAGTGCGCAGACCAAATGGGTTTTGATCAGATGGTTGAACTACGAACCCAGTCGGCCACACATTCAACATTCAACACTGGATAAGCACACGTCCAGGGGCGCAAACTTCCAGAGGGAGTCTACGATGAACCCATATCCCGATATCTCTCAATCACTCCTATGTCGCCAGCATATTAGTGCCGTTGATCAGTGGCAACGCTGCCAACACGCCATCAGAAACGCAACTGATGTGTTGGGTTTTGCGTGACCAGCACCTCGAAACCGCTGATTTGGCGAAGAATACTGCCGAGTACATGCAGCAAAACAAGAAACACATTGAGCGGCGCTGTAAAGCAAGACGAGAGCTGCTCGAGCTTTCTGAAGCATAAACAACTGCGCTTCAACCCACTGCACTAAAAATCATTCTCTCTCTCTTTATCTATCCTTTCCAACGCCCGCACTGTGTGCGCGCAAACTATAAAAAGAAAAAAAAAAAAAGAACATCGGCATGTTCAAAAGAAGAAGGAAGAACATGCGAAGCGTGCGATGGAGGATATTGAAAGTTTATACTCCAGGAACAATGTACGAACGTTTTACTAATAGGTACCAAGAGCGTGTCAAAACAGTAGACCTGGAGTCGAATCGAGTCCTCCGTAAACGGATAGCTCGGCACGTAATTTGTATGTTGTTGCTAGATCTACCAACAAAGCAATATAGGGCTATCGGCAATTCCGGGGGAAACAAAATTCCGCCCGAACATTTTTGTTCCCTGGAAAATATTCCTCCTATCGTGAATTTCCATCGGAAATTATTTCCCCCGGAATCAGCAAAATATTTTCGAAGTTTTGTTCGAATGTTTTGACAGTTGTCAATCACCGCTGTTTTTATTTATTTTTTAATCACTTATTTGAAATATTTATACAAATATTTGTTTTCAGTGAGAAAATTGGGTTTATTTTGGTAAGTACTAAGACGCGGATTTTATTTATCGTTAGTTTGGTATTGAAAGTGTTCCATTTATTCCAGATTAAAACAAAATACGTGTATAAAATGCATAGCCTAGAATTTACATTGCTAGCGGGGAGTAAGACTGATGAGATAGAAATGAACAAAGATTCATAGCCAGGAGTTAAATAGACAAGTCCAATGCTTTGAAGCTATCATAGGCGCTGCAAGCACAACCAAGGACGTTATTGCAACGTCTGTAGCTCCACCCCTGGGCGAGATTATACTTTTAGAATGGTTGGTAGATACTCCTTATTATGTGTACTTTTAGTTGGGATGGATTTTTAGAAGGTTCAATATCGCTTCATTACACTACCAGAAGACGTTCAGTGCCCCCTCAATTATCGGATCATCCATCGTGACCTATTTTATTTGGTAAACATTTCACTGATCCACTCATGCAACATATGTATCCCAATTATGATTTCTTCCAAATAGGAAATTGTGTATTCCCTGAAATAGCCTCCACCAGTACCATTTTAGTGTTTTCTTTTTTCGTTTTAGGAATTGTTAAGTTAAGCTTAATTCAAAGAAGTAAATGTCTATTTTAGTCTTCTTCCTTTTATCAGCGAGGCTATGATCCGAAAACAAGGGATCACAACCCTCCCACTTCACCGCATTTCTACTGATCCGCATGTGGGGTTCGCCTACATGTCTATTTTAGTATTTTTAAATAAAAGCAATCAAACTTTTTATAATACTTTTTAAAATGGCCCGTCCTTTGCGGTTGGTACACATCAAATCCGTGACGTCTGTATTTTCATTTTCCGCTTAAAAAAACAACAAAATTGGCATAAAAAGGTAACGCTATCCATGAATTGTTGCTTTTGTTTTGGATTCCTCCAGCAAATTGATGAGGAAAGATTCCGGGGGAAATCGCGTTGAAATTCCGAGGGAAATTTTGTTCACGATATCAATTTTGTCCGGGGGAAACTTTTTCCCTCGTTCGAAATTCATTGCCGATACCCATTTTTCGAAAAAGGGAAACATCTCGGGGGGAATTTTATTCACGATAGCCCTGATTACGTTACCAGTCATCCGTTGAAGGAGGACGCGGTTCAACCCCTGTTTAGAGTCCCGTAGAGATTTATAAAGAAACCTCGTAGTAGAATCACAGACTGCTGAGAATATGAAAAAAACACTTCTGCAGACTGTCAGGGTTATCGCGAATAAATTTTCCCTCGGAATGTTTCCTACGAACAAAAATTATGTACCTTCAAAAATAGGGAGAAAATTCATCGGGGAAAAATTGAATATCGCTATTACGTTGAAGTTCTCCTGAATTATCATTCATGATACCCATTTCTTTTCCGCGGAATTATTTCCTCTTTTTTGAAGATACCTAATTTTTGTTCGGGGGAAAAATTCCGAGGGAAAATTTATTCACGATAACCCTGAGTATAACGCCTGTCATGCAGGACGCACCATTCAACATAGACGATGATAGTTGAAATTTCCGTCCACCTGATCAAAGCGAAGCATCGTTTGCCCGATCCACAAGAAAGGAGACCCCCTCAACTGCGCCAATTATAGAGGCATCAGTCTCCTCAACATCGCGTACAAGATCTTTTCTGCGATATTGTGTGAACGCCTGAAACCTTTTATCAACAGCCTGATTGGACCCTATCAGTGCGGTTTCAGGCCAGGAAAGTCCACCATCGATCAAATCTTCACACTTCGGCAGATCCTGGAGAAAACCCAAGAATTCCAAATCGATACTCACCACCTCTTTATCGATTTCAAGGCCGCCTATGACAGCATCTATAGAGAAGAGCTTTATAGAGCCATGTCTAGTTTTGACATCCCTGCCAAACTTGTCCGCCTGTGCGGGCTGACGATGGAGAACGCTCGCTGCTCCATCAAGGTCGGTAATGACCTCACCGAGACCTTTGATGTCAAAAAAGGCTTTAGACAAGGTGACGCGCTGTCATGTGACTTCTTCAATATTGTACTTGAACGGATTGTGCGGAACTCACAAGCCAACACCGGAGGCACAATCTATTACAAGTCTGTACAACTGCTTGCATACGCCGACGATATAGACATTATCGGAAGATCTCAGCGGGCTGTCACCGTTGCTTTTGCAAGCATTGAGGCGGAAGCGGCCAAAATGGGTTTGGCGATAAACGAGGGCAAAACCAAGTATATGCTGTCAACTAGAAGGGAAAACCAACATCGACGAATTGGACAAAACGTCACCGTGGGCAGCTATAACTTCGAGGTAGTAAGGGACTTTGTCTACCTTGGCTCTGCTATAAATTCTACAAACAAGATCAGCGCAGAAATCAATCGAAGAATAACTCTTGCCAATCGCTGTTTTTTTGGGCTTATAAGGCAATTCAACAGTAAAGCCCTCTCTCGAACAACTAAGGAGACTCTATATAAGACCTTGATCATCCCAGTCCTGCTTTACGGCGCTGAAACATGGACTTTATTAAAAGAGGATGAAGATATCCTTGGTCGCTTCGAGAGAAAAATTCTTCGTAAGATTTTCGGTCCCGTTTGCGTTGACGGGTTTTGGAGGATCACGATTCAATCACGAACTATACGAGCTGTACAGCGACATCGACCTAGTCAAAAAACTGCGTATTGGACGTCTGAGATGGCTAGGACATGTAGAGCGAATGGACACCAACGCTCCGGCCCGCAGAGTCTTCGAATCTAACCCCGAGGGACGACGCAGTAGAGGGTATTATCGCCGTAGGTGGCGCGCACAAGTTCAAGGGGACCTCGACCAACTTGGAGTGCGCAACTGGAGGCAATTAGCTAAAGACCGAGCTAAATGGAGAGGCTTGTTGGTTGAGGCCCAGGTTCACCCCGAACTGTAGCGCCACCTAAGTAAGTAAGTAAGTAAGTACTAGACTCCTTTGGTATTTAGAAAGAAATCATTTCTTGAGGCATAACCAAGTCGCTTTTAAACATGGACGCGGTACTTTAGACTCACTTTTACACATTGACGAACTAGTCACCTCGTCTCTATCTTGCAAAAACCACATCTCAATCCTCTCCCTCGATTTCGAGAGGGCGTTTGAACGCATTGGAATCCATATTGTCTTAAATAACCTAAGAAAATGGAAGGTTGGTCAAAATATGCTCTCCTTCATCAAGTCATTTCTACTGAACAGAAAATTTAGGACAAAAATCAACAATGTTTACTCAAAAATACACAGCCTGGACAACGGCATTCCCCAGGGCTCTCCCCTATCTGTGTTGTTGTTCATTATTGCATATGACGAAATTAGCTCAATCATCTTACAGTTCAAAAATATCGAACACACTATCTATGCTGATGACTTGTATATACTTTCCAGGTGTAACGACATCAATCGCATAAAAGACATCTTTAAAGATATTCTTGATTGCCTTACCAACTGGTGTATCCAATCTGGTGCCGTTATATCCATGAGCAAAAGCAAGCATCTTCATATATGTAAAAAAAACTCGTTGTTCTAGCTTTGTTTTAGATATTAACAATGTACTAATACCGACTGTTAATAACTTACGTATATTAGGAATCATTTTTGATAAAAAGCTTAACTTTAAGGAACATTGCCTAGATTTGAGAAAAAAGCTAGCTACCAGACTTAACGTAGTAAAGTATTTATCTTCTAGTCATAGTGCTGTACATATTAATTCTCTTATTAAAGTATCCAAAACAATCTTATTATCTAAAATTGACTATGGTCTGGTTATTTACGGAAAGGCGGCAAAATCAACACTACAACTACTAAACTCAACGTATCACGCAGCTCTCAGATCCAGTCTACGAGCATTCAGAACATCTCCAATCAAAAATATTTTGGTTGAAGCCGGCGCCATTACCATCGAAGATCGAAGAGAAGTCCTTACGTCCCGGCTCGTTCCTAAAATTTGCGAGTCGTATAGCTCGCCAATAACAAGCGATGCAAAAAAAATTCTGAAACGAAGTAAAACCCCAAAACTGCCCTCTACGTTGCACAGAGCACTCGATTTCGCAAAAAGCTTAGGACTTAACCCAACCATCAAACCTCTGCCTACTGAAATACATCCTCCTTGGACGCTACCACAAAACGCAGTAGACACTATGCTCTCTAAGTTAAAGAAGGACGCTACTCCAAAAGAAACATATCTCCAACTTTTTAATGAAAAAATCAGCCCGTTCAACACAACTTGGGATATATTGTACACAGACGGCTCCAAAAGTGACGAGGGTACTGGCTATGCCATAGTTAACAACCAAGGTCACATTATATATGCTGAAAAGATTCCGGGCTACTTCTCGATATTCTCCACCGAAGCTCTAGCGATTCTTAAGGCCACAGAACTAGCGATAACGTCAAATAGGAAAACGGTTATCTGCTCAGACAGCCTCTCCTCCTTAAACGCTATACGGAATATAAGACACCGATCCGCTTTTATAAACAAAATCCGCGACAATATCAGTAGACAACACCCAAAACTCAAGTTAATTTGGGTGCCAGGCCACTCCGGAATAAAGGGAAACGACCAAGCAGACAACGCAGCCAGATCCACTTCCTTGGGAACGGACTCCACCTTTTACCCCCCCCACTAAAACCGACTATCTCAAGTTGACCAGCTCCCACTGGGAACTGAGAAGAAAACAGGAATGGACCCATTACACGCACCACTACTCCGCTCTCAACCCAAAGGCAGACCCAGCCATGTACCCAACGAGCACGACGCACAAAATGAACGAATGTTTCCTAAGACTTCGAATCGGTCACACACAATTAACACACAGTCACCTACTTACCAAGGAAAATCCTCCCAACTGCCACCTATGCCAATCTGATATTAGTATTTCCATAAAACATTTAACATTAGAATGTCAAAAAATTGATTCACTGTGTAAAAATCTGTTTCATAAAAATTTCTTATCCCTGTTGTCAGTTCCTTCAGAACAAAATATACAAAATGTATATAAAAATCTATCAATTACCAACTTAACTAACAGCATCTAACCTTAATTAAGAATACGTTGATGCGGGGGGAGACCGAGTGGGTATAGACAAGGCATGTCCGATTTTGTCTATGCTCACTCGGTCTTCCCCCGCGTCAGGGTTATCGGAACTTATGTATTAAGCCTATTTTTTTTCTTAAGTCTCAGCCTAAAGCCCTGGTAGCTAGCGCGGTAATTGTATATTATTTTGTACATTCATTGTACACTTAATAAATAATAATAATAATAATAATATGGAGTCCTAACCAGAGAACTGCAGCAAGCAGTTCGTTTTATGAGCTACTCGAAACACTCACTGCCTTCACACACATTCACATTCATTCCAAGAAATGATTAGTTATCTTCACACTTTATTGCGTCCGTAATATGTATTCTGAAATTTTTACACTTGTTCAATACGAGCTACTTGCAACCATTCGAAGGCTCATGAATCACATATACATTTGTTTATACTCTGATTAAGTAAATACTTTGAGTGCGACCCTACTATCCATTCAAATATTCATGAGTGTTGATTCATACTTACTTGTTTTCTTTGTGTGTGCGATTGTGAACGGCTCGTGTTTTAGAGAATGATTCACAACTGCAAATGAGTGGATTCGTGCAGTTTTCTGGATCTAATGTCGTTAAAATTTGTACATTATTTGTTTTTGTTGCCACTGTTTTTTGCTCCGTGACCCTTTTTTTGTGACTTTCAAATTTTTCAGCGGCAACCCTGAAAGCACTCTCGTCTGCTGCCGCCAAAAATCATTCAAACGGATTTCGTTACCCATTTGTCGGATAAAGGTACTAGGCACACTGCGGCCACCACGTGAAGGTTTAGAGTAGGAGGTGGTAGGTCTAGGCTAAGTGAAAGCGTTTGTGTTTTCATATAATCGCATGCACTACCGTTTGACCACGCGCTGTCATTCGCCTTTTTTAATACCGTACTTGAACGGATTGAGCGAAACTCACAAGCAAACACCGGAGGCATAATCTATCAAAACTCCGTACAACTGCTTGCTTACGCCGATCATCAATACCGACGAATTGGAGAGAACGTCACAGTGGGTAGCTCTAACTTCGGGGACTTTTTGTCTACATTGGCTCTGCTATTAACTCTGACAGGCAAGAATAACTCTTGCCTATCGCTTTTTTTTGCTAATAAGGCAATTCAACAGTAAAGCTCTACCTCGAACAACTAAGGAGGCTCTATACATATAAGACTCTGATTATTCCAGTTCTGCTTTACGGCGCTGAAACATAGACTTTATTGAAGACGGATGAGGGTCGCTTCGAGAAAAATCTTCGAAAGATATTAGGTCCCGGTGGCGTTGATGGGTTTTGGCGGAAAAAATGCAAAGACGGAACAATACGAGCTGTACAGAGACATTGACCTAGTCGAAAAACTGCGTATTGGAGATTGAGATGGCTGCAACATGTAGAGCGAATGGACACAAACGCTCCGACCCGCGGAGTGTTCGAATCTTACCCAGAGGGCCTCCTCACTGTAGGTGGTGTGCACAAGTTCAAGGGGATCTCAAGCAACTTGGAGTGCTAAATTGAGAGGCTTGTTGATTGAGGCTCAGGTTCACTTCGAAGCAGCGCAACTGGAGTAAGTAATAAAATTTGTGCTGAAGGAAGGTTTTTTAGTGTGTAAAAATCTCTAGACTACCACGAGCACAGCAAGCGCTGTCGACTTTCATATTGTCCTTTAAAGACTTTCATCTATTTTCGGAAAAAAATATTTTAATACTGACAAAATTGAATGAGTATAGTTGGTCCATAAACGACGCAGGTATTGTTGGGGCGTTATGCCTCACGAAGGTAGCAACCAAATTTATAACTGCTAGCTTGCTACACCGATTGTAAGCGCACATGCATACATACAGTGGTCGAAATAGTTTTAAAGGCACTTAAGGAATCGCGGGCGTCGTGGCGTAAGTGTGTTGTGCGTCAGGCCACTGCTCGTGAGGTTCCAAGTTCGAATCCCAGAATACACCAACAAGTTTTATCATAGTCCCAGCTCACGCGAACGTCTAACAAACATCCGAGAGTATTGTTGTCTCGAAAAAGCTTCTCAAAAGAAATTGCCCTTCGGATATGGCACTAAACTGTAGGTCCCTTCCAATCGTATGAGAAATATAGCGCACACAACAAGAGTGGTGGCTTGAAGCTAGGCTCTGGCACTTAAAGAGCTGTTGCGCCAAATATTATAGCTTTATTCTGACTATTTTTGTTTACATTTCATACCTAGTGTGCCCTCTTTGTTTAAGATAACCTCAACTATTCTTTTTGGCATCGAATGAATTACATTTTGGAGAATACTTCCACTCAAATTGGACCATTCCACCTCAATTTTTTTTATTTAAGTTGACGTCCATTTGCACAAACCCTTTGAACAAGATACCCCACTTTTCTATTGGGTTCTAAACTGGGCTTCGAGATGGCCAATCTAAAACTGTTATCCCACTGTCCTCAAACCACCTTAGGTTAGGTTAGGTATGTGGGCTGGCAGGGAGCGACGCTCTCTGCCACACTCAGGTCAGCGTTGACCCATTGTGGTACCCATGGGGGAAAAAGTAATCCCTTACCCAATGAAACTAAAAACTACTCAGTCACTTACTTAATTTCTGCATACAAACCACCCTGATGATTTGATGAAGTTCAACATCTTTTCCGTTGAATCGCCGGAGAGTTCCTCGAGATCCTGGAAGAAAAATTTACCAAGGAACTTTTTCCGGGAGTGTTGAAGACTCGGGCAGTGGCACAGCAAGTGGGTTGTGTCCTCAAAAACTTCCTCGTCACCACAGCCTCTGCAGAGTTCCTCCTCCGTCAGGCGTAGTTTCTTCAAGTGGTACCGCAGAGTGTTGTGCCCCGTGATGATGCCCACGAGGGTGGAAAGGGATTTCCTATCTTTACGGATGATTCTCTCCGTCTCTCACCTTACAGTGGTACGAGAACGCTGTATGGCTGCATTATCTTGTTGAACCATTCAGATTGCGCCTATCAAATCGTCAGCATTTGCAAATAAATTTCCTTGCAGCATCTGGATATATGCAGCGGAGTTAATTTTTGTTGAAGTGAAGTCAATGGGCAATGTTCCATTAAAATGAAAGTTACCCCACACCATGACAGATTCTCCTCCGAATTAAGTCGAGCCAGTAAAAACCACTTGGCTCCACTGCTCTGCCCAACTCATATATTTTTTGCCCAATTCAAGTCATGTGAATTTATGAGCAACGGTGAGCATTGGCCTCTTCTTCATTTTCTTAAAATTTATCTCCGTTTAAAATTTGCCTGATCCTCTCTGCACATAACTGGAAGACCGAGCTTAGCTTTGATTCAACTTGAGAATAGCTTATTTTTCGAGCCCTTATATTAAATCTTTCTTTTGGCGGGATGTGAGTGACGACTTTCGACCCGACCTTCGTTTTTCACCATAATCTCCCTGCAAAGAGACGAAGTTGTCAATCTCTGTTGGAATCGATTTATTTCCTTGGAAAAAAAAAAAGTTGTGTTTTGATTTGTGTTTTTGATTGTGGAAAAATAAGCTGGGAACTTTTCATTATGGAATAAATAATAACTCTCGCCAAAAAAAGGAGGATAGAGATAAAATGAAGTGCTATGTGGTTGGCTGTGATTCACAGTACAGATTGTGTTGCAACGAAATTCAAATTCGTAATATTGTAACTGTAGGAAACAAGAAAAAATTTGCAGTGACATCTATGGCAACAAATATTGAAATTATTTGAATGTTAACAGTTTTTCACAGTCAGTACACTTGAACAAACACAGATGGCGCACGTTTCTATGGCGGATATTTTGTTTCTGTTTAATACCGAACTGAAACAATGACGTTGGAGATATTGGAACACATTTTTCTGCAGACATAGTATGAAAGTGACATTTCACTAGCAGTCCATATATAATACGTCAATGCTTTTCTCTATTTTATTTTGAACTTTTATTCTATGAGGCTCGCGCTATTACACGTTGACTCTTTTCCATGACTCTAATTTGACAGCTCTCTTTTATTTTTTCTTTCGTCGTGAAATGTTTAGAGCTGTCTAAACAAATACTTTTAACATTTGGCTCTGAAATGTATGGATACCGACAGCAGTATGGATAAAGAAATATTTCTTGAATTGTTAAACATGCATAAATATAGGCTGAATTCCTAAACGTCAAAATAATGCGCATCGTGAATGCATCACTGCCGTTGTGATGCGATGTTATGATGCTTTCATTATGCGATGCTTTGACGATGCGTTGCAATCTTTAACGTTTTGGAACAATATGAAATTAAACAAAAATTTCTGGTAGTTTTTAGTAAATTTTTGTGGGCACCGTGGCGTAAGTGGTTAGTGTGTCGGATCACTACGCATGAGGTTCCAAGTTCGAATCCCAGAAAATACCAAAAATTTTTTTCACGGCCCCACCTCTCGCGAGCGTCTGACAAACATCCGAGAGTATTGTTGTCACAAAAAAGCTTCTCAAATCGCCGTTCGGATTGGGCATTAAACTGTAGGTCCCTTCCATTCGTGTGAATAATATAACACACACAACATGAGTGGTTGCGAGAAGCTAGGCCCTGGCACTTTAAAGAGCTGTTGTGCCAAATATTTGTATATTTTTTTTTTAGTAAATTTTACAAAATATAGTATGTAATAAATAATTTAAAACAATAATTTCATACAAATCTGGAGAGGACGCTTCCATTTTGGTGAAATGAAAAACAATAAAATGCCAAATGACATTTGCATCCCATCAGTTCATGATGCGCTGTTTGCTTTTGTCTGCGCAGTAGATACATTCACGATGCGTTTGGGACGGTATACATTGCATAACCGCAACCTATTGGCGTTTAGGAACGCTTGACTTCGCAGTACTGCATTTAGGAATTCAGCCGTATTCTGAAGACATTTAATTTAATTTATTCCGTACTTTCCACGTCTACGCTCTACAGACAACGAATAGGAATGAAGTAAAATAGAAAAATAAAGAAACGTCAAAAAGAGGCAACGAAATTCTACCCACGACTCTCCGGTACCCCGTTTATATGTAGAGTCGAGGAGTCGAGTCAGGTTCGAGTCCAGATTTCGATCTGACTATTTCTACACACCGAGTCGAATGGTTGAAAAGTCCAAATGTGGTCGAACTGACAGATGAATTATAGCAGCCGCAGATACTCTGGTTTTGATTGTGTTAGTGCTTTGTTTAGTTCTAGTATTTGCATTTAATAAATGTGAAATAACTGAACACACAACTTTACCCGCAGCTAACCATGAACTCAATCAAAACAAAGTGATTTCCCACCCCGAACAAAAAAAAAAAAAGAACAAGAAAGAGATCACACACACACAGAAACAACATGTCAGTTCAACCACTCGACCCAGGTATACGTATACATGCATTTTTCGGACTCGATCCAGCTCTTTTAGCTGAGTCGAGTCGAGTTGAATCCATTCGGACTCGAATTGCGTTTATACTTATGTATTTGGAACCAGTTTGGAACCAGTTTGGAACCAGTTCCGACTCTGCATATAAACGGGGTACGGGTTGCTCTTTTTCTATCTCATCTTTGTTCTCTTTTGCACTTGTGTGATTTCAAAAGAGTCATGACCCAAGAGCCATCGTGTAACAGTAGATTTTACACTTTTAATAATTTGTTTTTCAAATTAAATTAACAAATAGATTACACTTTTTAAACTCTGTGTTTATATAATATATTTCCACCTCAAAGCACAAATGTTGACTACCGGTGATAATAGGTCTGTTCGCGTACCCTCCTAAAACAGCGAGTTTTTATGAAAACCTGTTCGAGTACTGAGAATTTTCGTAGGTTTTGACAGAAGAGAGCGCTCTCGAGAAAGTAAGAAATCTCCCCATGTTGCGAATTTTAGTGCAGGACATTTTGTTCGGCTGCTTTGTGAAAACCGCCAAATCTGCCAAATCGCTGTGTTTGTAATCCTTTGTTGGATTGTTCCTTCTCTTTTTTTCTTTCGCCTACAATCGGGTTTGAGTTTTGACGTTAAAAATGTGGGGAACTTTTGTGGTTCAATGCGTTCATTTACTTTTTCGTAATTTTACGTCTGAGAGATTTTTGCCCCCATTTATGGAAATTCGACAAACTGCGAATTTTAATGCAGAAAGTACGCGCTATCGATCATATCAGACGACTGGAATTTTATCATTAGCTGACATTTTAGCCGAATTCCTAAATGGATGTTCTTTATCGCATTTTTGTTGTTGCCTTTATAATTATTATAATACCACTGTATACCATCTTGTCCCCTATTGGAATACACTTGATCGTAAACGGCCAAAAGAAAATTAAATTTAAAAAATTTCCGAACGCTCTCACTTCCATCTATTTGCCAAATTACAAAAACAGTTTGATGTGGGCTTGGGTTCTCACCTAAACTAACCGTCACCTAGTCATTCGTACCAACTTCTTCCAGGAAAAAGAACTGTCTTGACAGAAACGTCACCCCTCGAGAGCCACACCGACGTCGTTTTGGATTAATTGAGTTCTGAAATTAATTTTCACCCGAGATGGCAGCCGTAAATAAGTTATCGCTCCTGGTAAGTGAATCGAAAACATTTCTACCCAGATCCCTGCAGCCATAGCAAGTCCAACCGAAATGGGGACGACCCCCAAACCAGTAATTTTCGTCAAATTATCCAACCGCTTTGGGTTATGTAATGGCCGTGGATTTTTTCTTCTCAACGACTAAAGTTCCTCTGCTCTCCGTTTCAGGCTCGTGCCATGAGCACCTCTGGCCAAACTGTGAAGCTGCCAATCCAACTCTTCGGTTTGGAGGGACGTTACGCCACTGCCCTGTACACCGCTGCCACCAAGCTGAAGCAGCTGGAACAGGTCGAGAAGGATTTGGCCAAAATCCAAGAGAACCTCAAGACCGACATCAAGCTGCGCGAAATCGTCTCCAATCCAATTATCGATCGCAAGGCACTCGGCACTGCCTTGAGGGAGACAGCCGGAAAGCTGCACATGGCTGCGGCCACCAGCAACTTGCTGGGCCTTATGGCTGACAATGGTCGTTTGAAGAAGCTCGATACTGTCATCAACGCCTTCAAGTCGATCATGGCTGCTCATCGTGGTGATGTTGTCTGCGAGGTGACCACTGCCAAGCCATTGGACGCTGGACAGAGGAAGGAACTCGAGGGAGCTTTGAAAGTAAGTGGATACCTACTATTCGATGACAAGCCTTTTTTCTACTAACTCTTCGTTCGCAGAAATTCCTCAAGCCAAACCAAACCATTCAGCTGACATCCCGTGTTGACCCCAACATCATTGGTGGTCTGGTTGTGTCAATCGGCGACAAGTACGTCGACATGAGCATCGCCAGCAAAGTCAAGCTGTACACCGATGTTATTTCCGCAGCTGCTTAGGAGTAGTAGTAACCAATAAATACACGAAGCTGAAAATCTGTACTTTTTCGTCTTAAGAACATACACACATCTCTGGTAAGAACAATATAGGAAGAAATAAAAATGGTAAATTGAAGTTGTTGCATTTGAATGTTTTAATGGGGCGGATGGGATGTAGTCCTGGTGATAATTCTCAGGCCTCTGGCTTCTTTCCTTAACACATAACTCTCCTACCTTGAGTTTGTTCGTTTATAGCAGCTCTCGACGAGGTAGATCAAAATTGATCAAAAGCCCACTCTTTGTTCCCACGGTTGGAAAGGATGGATCAAACCGAAAACTCATAGGAAAATGCTTTTCAAGATAAAATTTCCAATTTTTGCTTTACCGACTGGCGTCGCTTAGTTGGTTATGGTTTCGTCACTTTTACTGAAGCTCTCACGCAACGAGGGGCACAGGGAATTTTGTGCGGAGTTCTGTAAAACGTTTAAGCTATCTCCAGCTCATTCCAAGAGAGCTCGATTTCTTCTCAACTGTGTAACACCACGTAGAAGACACGCTATTATGCTTGACTGGGTGAGAGGATTCCACTGCATGGCTTTTTTTTTGTAATGGAGTTGTCTTTGCACAGTTAGGTGTGGCCGATCGACTTTCTCCTCTGTGTGTCATGTCGATAGGTTCTTGATCCGTTCTCTTATTGGGCCAAGAAATTCTTGAGTTGATGCGTAGACTTCTATTTACCCAAATTTGTAGCTAGCGAGTGAAAATAGTGGTCACCTTACAGCAACATACAGATATCATACTGGGAGATCTTTGTCGAGCAAGTTCTTAGTTCTCAGGACTATCTCAGTGACCTGGTATTAAAGTTCCACTATCGAGTTACCTTGTTATTAGACATGCGACAGTCATTTATGAACTTATTCTCGCCTGTGTTTGTTGTTGTTGTTGTAGCAACTATGTTGATTCGTATGTTTCAAACGTTAAGGTGGTGTAGGTGGGTTGTCATCAGTACGGTCGAGGCCCAAGAAAGCGGCACCTTCAATTGGGTGAGTCCATAAGGATCTTGGTGTAAGTATTGTGGGGTGCGACGGACAGCTGTACAAATGGGCGGTGTTATGTGGCGACGAGCCGCAGTCCGGGCATTGATCAGTGATACTGTCGAGTAAGCGGTGCACATAATTGTTCAGCATGGAGCTCCAGCCGGATCGCAGTTGGGCAAGTGTGGATCTGGTACGTCTAGGGAGATGTTCTTCACTATGATGTATCGGTGGAGGACGGTCGCCTAGCACGATGTTAATCTGGCGGCTATCAAGCGCACATCGGATAGCGTGTTGGTGGATAGAGTTCAAAGCCAATTTGTGACACACTGGGACGAGTGGTGTGTGGGTTGTAAACCTATTAACCTCTTCACGGTATGAACGGATGTCAGATCGAATATGCCTCGCGCCTGCGTTTGTCAACCACTTTGCTGCAATGCTTCAGGAGGTTAAAGAAGAGGTGAGTGTCAAGGGGCGTAGAGAGAACACCGGTGGTGCATTCACTCTTTCCTCTTTGGTTTTGAGTGTAATTAAATTACATTGCAGCGAATAGGTGGTTTATGCTGCGAGAAAAATGATGTGTTTTTCTTTGTCGAGGTAGGAAACGCACTGGAGCACTGAGATGCAACTGGTCCACTTTACTACCAGAGAGCAAAACCCTGGTTTAACCATTTTAATGAAATTTCCTTGTAATTCTTTGAAAGCCAAGCAAGCACTTCACCGATAAGGAGTTTACAGTACCAGCACTCACCACCATCGGCATCTAAAATCTGCCACCTGATACGAGCAAAGAAAATGTTCCGCAGTGTCGTCACCATTTCCACAAGCGTCGCCTTTCAAGTCACCAATAAAGTGTCAGCAGTCTTACAGACATGTATTTCGCTTGGAAGACCGACGTGTATTTGCCTAACGAGAGATGAAGCCTAATTTTGTCGCCACCAGCACTAGACCATTGAATGAATTCAACGCTGTGCTGAGTGGGTGAGAAGAATCAAGGGCTTAGACCTTGAACCCCTTTTAGTGTCCTATTGTATGGTAACTATGTACTTAAAAGAACTGTGATCAATGGAATCACAGATAATTCTGCTCTTAAGTATATATACATAGCTACCCCAAGGAACGAAATCTCGGAGGCGCTGGCGAAAAAGAGCTCAGATACTTTTTCTCTACGTCTGTACTGGATCGTTTTTTATTTAATGCATAAAAGGATATGGTATAGTTTATGCAGAGCCAGCAAGTATTTGGTGAAAGGACCTTTGTAGAACCCTAAAAAATGTATTCTCAATTTAATTGGAAATGGCTATAGTTGGGCTAATGCCCGGCGCAGGGACGGGTTAAGAATATCACTGCAGCGTCCCCCAACAACTAGCGCTTGTCGTAAAAGGCGACTAAGGGAACAAATCAGATCTATGCAATATAACACCCAAGTGAGCCTAGCGACACATATACTACCTTAAAAACCCTCCCACAAGTGTGCATGCGAGTCCGTGGGTGACACGACTGGAGATCACCGGTGTCATAGAAGAAAGACCAAACAAACAATAATAAAACAGGAGCATGAACGTGTCAAACGACAAACACCATCGCAATATGGTAATATTGCAAAACTGTATCATTATGGTAATACTTGCTAAAAAGAAAGGCACTACCCCATCAGGCACTACCACTGCTGGGCATGGTACTGATCCTGGGCCGAGCAGAAATGTTCGGGTCAGAGCTATACGGATTCCGGGGGCTACCAAAATAATGAAACAGTTTGGAAGAAATTTGAGGGTCCCGAGTTGGAACGTTGGAAGCATGACCGGTCGAAGTTACGAGCTGGAAGAGATGATGAATAGAAAGCGGGTGGATGTCTTGTGTGTTCAAGAAAAGAAATGGAAAAACACCGGAAATCGGGCGCATTTCTTGGACGTTAGGACAAAAGATTACAAGATGTTCTACTATGGAACGGAAAAGGCTAAGAACGGAATCGGTATCATCCTTGCGGCAGAGCTACTTGGAAACGTCTTGAGCATTTCGAAGTCCAGCGACCGTTTGATGTCTCTTAAACTAGTAATACAAGTAGAGGTGTGGAATATTGTCAGTGCATATGCTCCCCAAAATGGGTGCAATCAGAGAGATAAAGATGCGTTTTGGGTAGATTTCCACAATCTCCTTAAGAACATCCCAAAGAAAGAGTTTCTGTTTGTTCGAGGAGATTTGAATGGACATGTCGGGAAGTCGAACGAAGACTATGAAGACTGCCATGGAGAACTAGGATATGCCACCAGGAACCTTCCTGATGAAGACATCTTAAGCATGTGCAAATCACACGGTCTTATCGTGTTAAATACTATGTTCATCCAACAAAGCCGACACCTGATCACTTACAGCAGTGGTGGAGATGAAACTCAGATTGACTACCATTTGGTAGGCAGTTTCATAAAGCCTCGGGTAAAAGATTGCAAAGTGATTCTGGGAGAGGCAATTGCTCGGCAACACCGTCTCCTGCTAACAAAAATGTTTATGAAAACACAGAAGAAAATCAAACAAACAAGGGTCTCTGAGAAAATCAAATGGTACAATCTGGACAAAGAAAAAAGCGAGGCTTTTGTTTTCGTAATGAAAAATTACCTCTCTCACACGATCAACGGAGCTGAGGATGAAGAGTGCAGAGCACAAAATATGTGAGATTCTCTACATTGAACTTGCTTAAAGAAGGCCAAATCACTGCTAGGAGCTTCAAAAGGTCACCATCAACACGCCAAAGAAACATGATGGTGGAGTGATGAAGCTAAGAAGGTGATAAATGAGAAGAAAGCGGCTTTCAAAGCTCGGTCAAAGTGCCCCTCTAATAATAGTGACGGAAAAGCTCGCCTCGAATTGGAATACAGATGTTGCAATAAAAAAGGGAAGAAGAAGTGCGCTCAGCTTCAAGCAGAGTACGGAAGACCTGTATCGGGAGCTGGAGAAAATATCTTCCCCGGTTGCTGAAGCAAACCAGGCTATCCAGCAGCTGCAAAAACACAATATGAACAAGAGCGCAACCATCTTCAAAACAGCCGCCCAAAGAAGGAGGAATACTCAGCAGATTTGTTCGCCAAAGTTCATTAACAATATTCATTGCCAGCTTCTTGTGGATGACGATAAAATTATGCAGAGGTGGCGCCAGTATTGTGAAGAACTTTTAAATTAATAGTTTCCCCGGCTATATTTTCCAAGAGCCACATCTAACTGTGAAGAAATATTCGACATTACAGTCGAAGAAGTTAGTGAGGCGGTCAAATACTCCAAAAAACAAAAAGCGGTTGGGCTAGACGAGGTGCCCTCTGAATTCTGGAAAAAGATGGGAGACGTCGGGTTCAGATGGCTCGGAATTCTCATCTCCAAATTTGTGAGAGGTGATCCAATGCCGAATCAATGGAGGGAAAATTACCTTTCGCCCTGTATACAAAGAGAAGGGTGATACGCGAAACTGTGATAACTACCGTTCGATCAAGCTGATGTCACACACCATGAAGATCGTTAAGCGGGTATTAGGTGGCCGACTGCGAAAAATAATACGGCTATCTGATGATCAGTGCGGGTTTGTCTTGGGTAAATCAACCACAGATGCAATCCAAAGTATAAGGATCATAATAGAAAAACATCGTGATTCCTTAAAGGATTTGCATATTGTATTGGTTGACTTTGAAAAGGCATTCGACAGACAACCACGAGATCTCATATGGGTGGCGCTAAGACATCGAGGGGTTCCAGAAACCTACGTACAGATGATCATGGACGTGTACGAAGGAGCAAAGACAAGAGTAAGATGCCCCGCTGGAGTAACCGAAGAGTTTCCAATCAAAGTCGGGGTGCACCAGGGAAGCGTTTTAAGTCCTTTGCTCTTTATTACAGTCCTTGATCATCTGCTTGAAGGTAAAGTGATGGACCCCAAGGTACATCAGTTATTCTTTGCTGACGATGGAGTCATCATAAGTGAGGATCCTACATCCCTGCAACGAGCACTTGATGTGTGGGTGAACGTTCTGGAGGGAAATGGGTATCGCATTTGTTCAAAAAAGACAGAGTACTTGTGTTGCCCTAATCCTCTCTGATCCACTCAGGCCTGTTCCAGACATTTATTTGAATGGAACAGTGCTTCTCAAGTGCGGAAATTTCAAATATCTGGGGTCTATGATCAATAGCAAAGCAACCTCTGATGACGATGGATGAAGTGGTGAGAAAATTTCGCTATCTTCTGTGACCGAAAAATGCCACCTAAGTTGAAAGGAAGGCTCTACACCACAGTTGTGCGTCCAGCGCTCACATACGGTTCACAATGTTGGACGATGTACCAAACGTATGAGTAATTTAACGGCAGCTGAGATGAAGATGCTTCGCATGACAACAGGAGTGACAAAGCTTGATCGTATGTATGTTATAGGGGATGAAGACCAGTACTCCCGGTTTGACTATTATGAAGTTTCTATTTTCCCGCGAATAACTTTGTATCTGGGGATCTCCTTTGAGTCCCATGTCCATCCTGGACTGCAGCGCTATCGAAGCATCAACCATTGACAAACCTATGAACCTAAGGGGTGACAAAAGGTACATAAATCTTCGAAATAATCTCATCATCTCTTTGGAATGTAAAATAAGCAACAAATTTTATTCGAGTGGAATTTTTTTTCATATTCGTAGTACATAATCTCAATGGTGCTAGTGAAACACTTAAAGCTATAGTCTGGTATATTTTGCAGTTACAAGTGAGCACCACCGCAAACCGAGTTGCGGAACGCGTCAAAGTGGATAAACAACTGTTCTTGTGCAAGTTTGAATGTGCTCAGTTTGTTCTCCAGCTGTTGTATCCTCACCGACTGGCTCTGAATGATCTCTATCAGCTGAAACCTGTCTAGGTGTCCAAACTCAGAGTCTAACATCGTTACACCAATTTCATTGGATTTGGTCGATAGATTGGATACGTAGGATATACAAGGACTCACGCTACTGTCGTTAGTGATCGTTTGGCCCGGGTTTAGGACAGCAGCACTGCGATCTGTCTCGGACCAGTGCGACTCGAACATCGCTCCCGAGACCAAAACCTCGACGTCAGAGTCACTGCTGCCCGGGCGAAAGTCATGCGTGGGTCCAGAGCTGTCTCTGCTCTCCAGTATGAACGTTGACGAATCATCAGTAGGCTGCGTGGGCTTGTTTTCTTCCCCGTACGGCATGTACATCGGACAACCGGCGCCGTCAAGCATTGTGAAATCTGCTCCGTCGATTGACTGGATGAGGGCATCTGTTGGGTTTAGCTCTTCTTCGGGCAGGATGCAGAGTTCATCGTTGCTGCGCGGGTTACTTGCGAGGCTCTCGTCAATTTCAGTGGCATCATCGTCATGTAGGAGCTCTATGCTGTCCGAAGTGTTCACCGGCGAATTAGTCGAGTTCGGTGTCCAATTGGTGGGCGAGAGCTGTGGCGACTCAAGCGGCGGAGCGTGCTTGGTTCGCATGGCAGCATAAGGTCGTGGATTGTTGCCGTGTAGCCGAGGTACTGCCGTAGCATTGAGCGAGTTCGAAGCCGAGTTCCTGTAGTCCGTGCAGTCAAAGTGCTGACAGCAGACGGTGTACTTTGAGATTAACGTGTCCAGCGGACAGTCCGTGAGATTCAGGCTCAGTTGCCATTTCTGTGCGAGGTGCCGGCTCTTCGGGAAGCGGTGGCAGAGGATTATGTGATCCGTGTTGGTACACTTGTCCACGATACAACGCCGCATCATTGTCGTACAAGCAGCAGACGTTTGTTTTGAACTTTAACCTCGGTAAAGGTCGCCTGTGGGTTGGGTGATGCCGTTAATTTGGAAGATGCACTGCAACCGGGACACAATTATGGTAATTTTCCTGTTTTTTGTTTAAACACAAATGCAACCCCCACCGCTGCACCGCTATGACGGTAGATAAGTACGAAAAATGACGAAAAGATAAATTCGAAATGGGAAATGTCAAACGGTGAATTCCGAAACTTAAGGCCTAGTACACATCTTTAAGTTTAATTTATTTATTTGGTTTTTTTTTTTTATAAACCATTTAGCCATATACATAATACAATTTGCAATTAGTGTTTTGTTTTGTATAAAAGTTTAAATTTAAAAATTATATTTAACATAATTGATAATATTTCTTTTGGAAGCTCCTAAATTTGTCTCATTTCTTATAATAATTGGCAATTCATTGAGCATTTTGGAGCCTTTATATTGCAAAGAATTTAGCGTTCTTCTGCATACAATTGTTTAGCAAGCAAAATTGTTATTTAATTTGTCTCATATATTGGAAAATAAACAAACTATCAAAGCAATCCCATTCAAACGCCTTATGACATTTTAAGCAAGTCTGACATGCGAATTAGTTGGTTCACTTGGCGGATTTTTAGTTATTCTCAAGTTCCAATATTGACAATATTAATAGAAAAAATATTTGAAGTTGTCAACATTTTTTTTTTTTAAACCCAAGCGTATTTCAGGTTTCGGCCAGAATAAAATAATAACTGGTGTGTTGGTGTGTTGTCTACCGACCTAATAGCCATATCTCCCCCATACACTATCATAGAAAATGTTTCTCTTAATTATTAGAAAACCATTGTTTGCCTTGATTTTAATCGCAACTTGTTAAATTATGAGGGCTCTACATTATTTTTTAAGATAATGTAAACACTTAGCTTATACGGATATATTGTAAACAAAACTGCTCCAACGCACTCCATTCACACAAGCATTCTTCTGCATTTATTTCTCACAAATGATACTCAGGAGGTTTTTTTTTTCTCAGCTTTCATATTTTCGAAGCATGATATTATATTTGCCCTTATCTTTAGTTTCCCTTGTGGTAAACATTCAATTTAAGAAATTTAAACACTCACACATTGGAGCATGATCTACAAAGAGTGAACTGGCAGGCTATGTACTGCGAAAGCTCAACTGAAAATCAGTTAAATTTCCTGCATAGTGTTATACTGCATCCTTTTAAATGCCATGTTCCTCTAAAGACCAAGGTGACCAGATACTCCTGTAACTTGTGGATTACTCGCGAACTAAAAAAACACACAAACTTATATGGCTGTGAATTGTTTTGTTGTTGCAGTGCGCTTATTAAGCGTAAGCGCTACGTTGCATTCAACAACATCACTCGCTACGTTTATGATTTAAAAAAAAAAAAAAAAAAAAAAACAAATATTTGGCGCAACAGCTCTTTAAAGTGCCAGGGCCTAGTTTCTCGCAACCACTCATGTTGTGTGCGTTATATTCTTCACACAAGTGGAAGGGACCTACAGTTTAATGCCGAATCCGAACGGCGATTTGAGAAGCTTTTTCGTGACAACAATATTCTCGGATGTTTGTCAGACGCTCGCGAGAGGTGGGACCGTGAAAAAACTTATTGGTATTTTCTGGGATTCGAACTTGGAACCTCATGCGTAGTGATCCGGCACACTAACCACTTACGCCATGGCGCCCACTGATTTGACACAGCATGATCATATTTCATCGTATGTTAAAAATATACTCGTTTGTACTCAAGCATTTGCATGAGGTTATTATCAGCAAATATCATTCATATTTATATGAAAAACTTAAAATCTCACTATCGCACAGGTCCCTTAGTTTGATTCAGCCGCAATTATGACAGCTCCACCTTCCGTCGGTTGACATAGAGTGATTTTGAGCGAACCCAGATTTTTCAAAAACTTCAGAGCAATTTTAGAACACAACCCGAGCGCCAAGAGATTTTAAGGAACATATTTATTATGTATTCCATTCAACATACTTGTAGATGATTATAGGTGGCATTTCAGTTCGGAGTGAATCTGGAGCTCAATAATGCCTGAAACACAATATCACCTCGACCTCGGTTTTGCTCCCGTTACGTCTCATCCACCTCGAGAGCGCGTTGCATGTTTGTTTACATTTTTTCCTTTGTTCTACAGCTATTAGATGTCAAAGCAAACCAAAAGTTCAGCTCATCTCAACTTCTGCCTTGGGTTAGAGCGTCGTTACGTAGCATTACGTTTTTCTTTACGAATGGAAAACTTGAGATCGAGGTGGAAGCGACTTTGTGATAGGATACATTGATTTCCTATAGTTCAACTCATAGACATCAGGCAAAGCCGAGGTCGAGGCGCTATTGTGTTTTAGGCATTAAGGTACTCACATGTGGGTGCCATCTACAGCGAGGAAGCCTTCTGGATTAGATTCAAACACTCCGCGTCCGCGTGCTTGAGCATTTGCTCTACATGTCATAGCCATTTCAAACATCGTACGCAGTTTTTTTGACTAGATCGATGTCGCTGTGTATAGTTCTTCAGTGCTGCTTCTCACCCAAAACCCGTCAACGCAAACAGGACCAAATATCTTGCGAAGAATTTTTTTTCTCAAAGCGACTAAGAACATAACCATTCGCCTTCGATAAATTCCATGTTTCAGTGGCATAAAGTTGGACTGGAATGATCAGGGGTATCGATTTGGACTTCTCGAGTTTCTCCATGATCTGTCGTAGTGCGGAGATTTGATCGATAGTAGACTTTCCTGGCCAGAAACCGCACTGATAGGGGTCAATCAGACTGATAGACATCATACAATTGGGGGCCTCCTTTCTTGTGGATCCGGCAAACGATGCTGAGATTTCACTCATCAGACATACACTCGTCTGACCAAATATAAGAGATAAGTTGGTGTATGCTCTCTACCAATGTATCACCAGATGCATTGAAAAGTTAGACCGGTTGGATTTTAGCTTGGATATTGCTATCCTCACTTCGCTTTGGTCAGATGGGCGAACATTTTGACTATCATCATCTATGTCGAATGTCTCATTCAGCTTGATAGCGGAATGTTGGTCTTCGTCGTCGTGTTATAGTCTGTGGAAGTTGTTTTTCCCTATTCTCAGCACCGACTGTGATTCTACCGTACGGTTTCTGTACGGATTTCACTGTATTACAACTCCTTTTTACCCTTTGGCAAAACTTTCGTATATTGTTTCTAGAGTATAAGCTCTCAATATCCTCGATCGCGCGCTCCTCATGGTCGTTTTTTTTTTTTTTTTTTTTTGATAAGGCTTTGCTTTTCCCGTCTCTTTTGCCCGTAGAGCTCAAGAGCAGCTCTCGTCTGCCTTTGCATTGCCGCTTTACTCGCCACCATTCTTTGTTAAACCACATGTTTGGTTCAGAGCATGCTATAAATGATATTCTATAAATGATCAAGTTATAAAACAAAGGGTTCAGCAAAATTTATCGTGTGTTAGCCCTCATTATGGACATCTACAACATACATGCATACATTTATATATGTATTTCCGTTCATTATTTAAATACATTTTCCGTCAATTTGTGCAAAAAAGAGCTGTTGAAGTTGGACTTTTCGAAAACACTGAAACTGATCGAATTTTCTTAGGTGTTTAACTATGCCCGTGCATTTCTTGTAACCACCGTTTGCTTCTGAAGGCCTGCTTGGTTTGGCTGTTTGGCCTAATTTAAACTCATTAAATTAGGATAAATTTAACGAATAAGTGGTGTTTGAAGTTATCAACACACATATCTGACGTCCGTGTCAACTATCCGATGCGTAAAATCTGTAAAGGCATTTTAAAATGCAAACAGTTTTATTTAATTAAAATAAGAAAATACATTGACATTATTTATTTCGACTATTCTCTTTCATCATATTATGAATTGAACGTAACCGAAAAGTAAAATGATAAAACAATTCTATTATGCTCAATACCGAGATTCCCATAAATAATCCGAACAGGCCGCCACAGTTAGCAAAAAAGTCCGTAACACTAATAAGTTCCGATCGTTTCCATCCCGTAAATTCATTCATCTTGAAGTTCACCCTAATCCGAGACACCATTGATCCCTCAACGACGCTAGTAAAAAATTTGCCATCAAGTGACTCTATTATCTTTTCCATATTAAAAACCCCCTCAGACAATTCATGATTATAATTTAAGGTATAACAGCCAGGAAGGCACGTACACTTTTCGTGTTGATGCCTCAGTCCAGTGTATTCAGAAAACAGGAAATCATATTCGGCCCGATCATAACAAGTAATTTTTGACTCATCACATACTCGTGTATGAGTAAGCCTTGGCATTGAGAACTTCACACAGCCGCAATTGAGGAGCGTAAAATTTGCCAAACACTCAATTTCACAGTTGTTCTGAGTGTAAAATCGAAAAAACTGCAACGGTCGTTCTAGTGGATAATAACAGTTTCGTTCTTTTGGCGAGAAGCTGCTTTCGATATCGTCTGTAGTGTACACATATTCTGGTTTTACTAAGATTAAGACATCCCTTTGGTACGGTATTTGAATGAAGTGCTTCTGTACTTGTGGTACATCATCGGGGGAATGTAGAATCAATTTAAAGCCCTGCACCGGTCCGCGGCAAATAAAGTCCAAATTTGTTTCATTTTGCTCCAGACCAACATTCAAGCCTGATCTTAGGCCACATCCGATGACACGTTCGGGATACGTTTTGTAATTGTCTGGGTCCTTATAACCTTTAGAGATATCCCATGTCAAGCTTTCATCTCTATTCGTAACATGCATGTCGCTTGTAAAATATTTATATTGAAAGGTGTTCTCACGGTATATTTCCGACTCATTCAATGAGTTGAAGGTATAGCATATCCCTTCTCCTGTGTAAATTTTCTCAAAAAATGGCGTACAATCACCGAGCGTATCATTAAAATGGCAATGTAAAAATTGTTTATGAAACGGTGGGGCTATCTGATTTAAATTGTCTTCAAAACTGATGGGTGGATACTTTCCAAAGTTCATATTTATGACCAATTCGTTACCGCATATTTGTAGTAAGGATCTCATATTATCAAATTCGTTGTCATCTAACCACGGTGGTTGTTCAATCACTTTGTCCGCGTGACTTTTTAAGTAACGATAAAATCGCGTGAAGTTTATTTTCTCGTTTTTTATACTCTTGGTTTCGGAGCAAATTGTGATGGCTGGAAATGGTATGTGCGAAACGTCGGTTACCTTTTCAGAAAAACTAATGATCACCGGTGTTCTCTGCAACCTTTTGTATTGGTATACTATCATAATCATACAGATAATGAAGCACGCCAGTATAACAATCAGCCAAAATAGTATCACTGGGAAACTGTGTCCCCTGACGAGGTATGTAAGACCATGGAATGTAGAGTTTTCGGCATATTCTCTGACGGATTTTTTAAGTGCACCTCGAAAGCCTTGTGGTTGGACTTTTGGCTTTTCTGGTTCTTCGGGCTCTTTTATTTTTGTTGCTGAACGTTTCCTTTTTAACTTTTTTTTAGGTGAGGTTGATTGTTCTGTTTGTTGTGGGTTTCGAGTTCCTTGGGGCCTTTTACGGCCCCGACGGCTAGTTGATTTTCCGCGTTCCATGATGTGAAACTAAGAAACAAATTGAAGTTCGAATTATTTTCACTTGACAAAACAATACATTTGAGAAAGAAAGCAAGGCACATCTGAATGAAAATAAACATGGAGAAAATTTTGCACTCTTGAGACGCGGCATAATGGGACTGCGCTCTATCTCTCATCAAGGAGCTAGAGGCTATTTCATAAGCACTTTCGTTTTCGTAGACACCCCTGAGTTTCGGAATGGGACAGAAAGGATCGAGACGTTGTGATTGATTTGGCGGGTATATGACACCTCAAAGGAGGACAATTTTCGAGAAGTCTCGGTAGTGGTTCGGCAAGGTATTTTCTTTCCATGTCAGCTTACGAACTAGTGTGCATCCAAGATTTTTTAGGGTTTCCGGGTTTTAAGCTATATTTCATTTAGCCTCTGAGACCCTATCGTCGGGATTGTTCTTTTATTCGTAATTAAAGGTTTACTGAAAGTTTTTTGTCCAGTTGTTCAAGATTTCACCGCTTAAGAAAAAAATTTGTTTGCAACAAGGGTTCATACTTACTTAAGTGGCGCTACAGTACGGGGAGGATCTGGGCCTCAACTAACAAACTTCTCCTGCCAGCCCGGTTACGGGTTGTGCACACCAAGTTGGTTGAGGACCACCTTCACTTGTTTGTGCCACCTGCCGCGAGGTCGCCGTTCTCTACTGCGCCGTTCATCCAGGATGGATTCGAAGATTTTCCGGGCTTGAACATTGGGCTCCATCCGCTCTACATGACCCAGCCATTTTAGTCGCTGTATGCGAACTTTTCTGGCTTAGCCGATGTCATTGTACAGGCCATATAGTTCGGCATTGTACCTTCTCCTCCACTCGCCATCTATGCAGACGGGATCAAAGATCATTCGAATAACTTTTCTCTTATACCTCTGTAGTTGGCGTAGTTCAGAGGGTCTCCTTTCTTCAGGATCGGGCAAACGATGCTGATTTTGCATTCATATGGCCTACTTTCGTCTGACCAGATTTTACAGATGAGCTGGTGCTTGCTCCTTACCAACTCAACTTCTTCTGCCTTGAAAAGTTCGGCGACAAGGCCTTCGGTTCCAGCAGCTTAGTTGGATTTAAGTTTAGATATCGCTGTACTCACTTCATGCTGATCGGGTTGAATGGAATCTTGACTGTCACTGTTGAATGCATCATAATGCCTGACAGCGGAATATTCGTCATCGTCGCCGTTTAGCAGTCTGCAGAAGTGTTCATTCCATATCTTCAGCACCGACTACGATTCTACTACTATATTACCATTTTCGTCCCTGCAGGCTTATGTTTGAAATCCTGACATATTATTTTCACCCTTTGGTAACATTTTTGAACGTCATTCCTGCAATAAAATCTCTCAATCTCCTCGATTGAGCGCTTCTCATGCTCCTTTTTCTTCTTTTTGAGAAGTCGAGGTTCCTATTTTCTTCTCTGATCGTAAAGCTTGCGAGCAGCTCTAGTCTTTCTAGTCGTATGATGTTATCATATAACACAAGGATCCATAGTGGGCCCATCGCGATCCCTAGGGATTTTTCACGACATAAAACCTAAATCAATTCTTACTTACTTACTTACTTATATCCTTTAACCCCTCGGGGGGCATAGGGCGTCAAGCACGCCTGCACGCCATCGTGTTTGAAGTTCTGCAACGCGTTTGAGCTGCTTCCAACTCATTCCTAAAGAGCTCGATTCCTCCTCAACTGTTCTGCGCCACGTTTGCCTAGGGTGTCCCGCTATTCTGCCTGCGTGGGTGAGCGGATTCCACTGCATGGCGTATTTCGCAATGGAGTTGTCTTCGCGCCGTAGGGTGTGTCCAATCCATTGCCACTTTCTTCTTCGTATAGTAATGCTTATAGGTTCTTGGCCCGTTCTCAGATAAAGTTGTTCGTTGGAGATGCGGTTCGGCCAAAAAATCCTCAAGATGATTCTTAAGCATTTGTTTACGAAGACTTGCAGCTTGCGTGTGTTAATGGTGTCCACCTTCCAGGTACTGCTCCCATAAAGCAGCACTGATTCTACGTTGGAGCGAAACAGTCGTAGCTTGGTTCTTAAGCTGATAACATTGCTTCTCCAGATTTTGGACAGCATTCCGAATGCAGCTTTAGCCTTCCCGATTCTGCTGCACACATCTAGTTCGGTGCCACCGCGATTAGCCGAGACACTTCCTAAATATAGAAGGTTATCAACTTTCTCGACTTCCTGTCCGGCAATGCTAAGTTGAGCGCGGGTATTAGAAGTGCTCAGGGCTTTTGTTTTGGCTGTGTTTATTTTTAGCCCCACTTTGTTTGCCCCAGCTTCTAGATTTTGGGCCATCAAATGAAGATCAATTATCCGATGTGAAAGTAGACAAACATCGTCAGCATAATCTTGGTGTTTAAGGTAAGATGTCATCGTCCAACGAATTCCATAATTAGCTTCCATAATGCTGCACGGAGTACATCGCTGATAACCACCAAGAACAATAGTGGGGACAGTATGCACCCCACCGACACCTTACCATTGTGCACGACGTGACACTTGCCGCCATCGTATGTAGCCTTGATAATAGCTATACGTTTTTCTCGAATGCCTCTCTTGCGCAAGGCCAACCAGATAGCATCTCGATTCAAGCTGTCGAAAGCCTTCTCGAAGACGATAAACAGTAAATGTAGCGGAGACTTATACTCAACGCATTGTTCGATTATGATCCGTAAGGTGTTTATGTGGTCGATGCAGGAGGATCCAGCGCGAAAGCCTGCCTGTTCGACATCGAGAGTTGAATCTATGTTAAGTGCTTTTTAATTCGTTTTAGAATTATTCTAGCTATTATTTTGGCTACGGCTGGAAGAACACATATACCTCTCCAGTTACCGCACTCCATCAAGTTACCCTTCTTTGGAAGCTTAATGATCATCCCCCTTTTCCACTCCTGTGGAAATTGTTCACTATCCCAAGCTCTCCGTATTAACAGATGCAGCAAATCTGCCGATGTACTTGGCGCCGCTTGAAATAGCTCGGCAGGGATGCCATCAATACCCACCGCTTTGTTCTTCTTGAGGGACTTGATTGCTGTTATTATTTTAGTTTTACTGGGAGGTACGGTGTGAATTCGGGAATTTGTTGCTTCGAACTGCTTATTCGAATTCAAGATCATAGCGCCATCGTCTAAGTGATTTAGCACTGTCGCAAAATGTTCTCTCCATCCAGAAGGTTACCGTCTAGACTCTTCACTGGATGTTGTTTGGAGTTTCGACCACCAGTGTGCTCCTTAGTGATGTTGTAAACAGTCCTACTGTCGCACCTACTCGCTGCTTCTTCAGCCCTTGAGGCCAGTGAGTTGACATATTGACGTTTGTCACGTCTCACACTATGCTTCACTTCTTTCTTCTTCGCACGGTATTGGGCTTCAAGCTCGGTTCTTTCTACTGCTGAGGCCGCTGCAATCCGAGCCTTGATTGCTGTACGCTCATCGATCCATCTCCAGGTGTCTGTAGAAAGCTATGTGCGGTGGTGTTTCTGCTTTTTCCCGACACACGTGCGTGCCCCAGTCGCAAAAGCATTTTTCACAGCACTCCGGTGGTCATCCATGTTCTCTTGCAATATGCTGCTGATTGTTTCTGCTTCTGAGGCAAGATGGTCCCTGAACTGTTGGCGCACTTGGGGAACCTTGAGCCTGTCGATATTAAACCTGGTGATGTTAAGTAGGTTTGAGCGGTTGCTGTTGACGGATGCAGTACGAAGGCGTAAGTGAGCTACCATAAGATGGTGACCTCGTTCTAGTTCGACGTCAGCTCCACGTCTGTTTCGGACGTCCAGGAGACAATTTCTAAAGCGGCGACTGATCGCAATGTGGTCGATCTGGTTGGATGTTCGTTGCCTATCAGTAGAGACCCAACTAATCTTATGGCAGGTGTTACGCTTAAACAGCGTACCCCGATGACTAGGCGGTTGGTATTGCAGAAGTCTACAAACCGCTCACCATTGTCATTACGGTCTCCCACGCCGTGAACTCCCATCACGTGCTTAAGCATGGTGTTGTCGCTACCCACCTTGGCATTGAGATCTTCCATCACCATTACGATGCCGCCATTAGGCGTTTGGTTGTAGGCGGCGCCTAAGTGGCTATAAAAATCATCCTTTTCATCCTCAGTCGCGTCTAAAGTCGGAGCATAACACTGTATGATGGTAATTTTTCTAACTCTACTCTGGAACCTAGCTGTCAATATCCGGTCACTATGGGGTTTCCAGGATATGAGGCTACTACGTGCGGAGTTAGCATGAGTCCTACGCCGGAACTCCGTGCACTTCCAGCTGGTTTACCAGAGTAGAGCATGACAGTGCTTTTTGTTGGGGAGATGTATTCCCCAGCATCGTACCATCTTATCTCGCTCAGCCCTAAGATGTCGATTTTATACCGTGCGAACTCGCGCTCCAATTGGAGGAATCTGGCGTTATAAGGCCATTCCTTGAGTGAGTCCAGGAAGGTCTTAGCGTTCCAGAATCCGATCGTTGTCTATGTTCGATAGCCAAAGGTAGTCAACAAATTATCAGTCTTTATCCGAGGCGATAGTATCCGTTTCGGAGCAATAGTTTGTTCTACGGTTGCGGCTCGCTGGGCCACAGACCAACCGACACTTGTCCTGTTTTTTGGCGCGGAAAGCTCGCCATTCGTCCTCTCCCGTTCGCAATTTTCGAAGAAATTCCCAGATGTCACCACGAGGAGGTGGGAGCAGGGCTTACTAACAGAGCTGCTAGGTTTTCGGCTGGAGTGGCTCCTTCTCGTTACTTAGCGGACCAGCACCTATCGGAAGACGCTGCCCCTACGAGGTCTTTGTTAGTCGTTTGCCATCCCAAACCAATTCTTCCACACACTTAATTGCCCTACAGAATTTAAATATCTTATTGTTATGGTTCGAGGACCCTACCTCCTCTAAGTTATTGAAAAGTCCTGTCAATGCCTTGGCATTTACAAAGTGTATGTGTTATGCCTTCTGAGACATGCAGGTCATTACAGTATCTGTATACGTAGTTCTATTGTTCTGATAGTGATAGTTCTATTCCCATAGCGTCCTTACTTAGAAGACAGTGGCCAGAGAGTATTCCTATCCCTGTTCTTAATCACAAGGCCACTTATGTCCTTTTAAATTGGACCATCTTAGCTTAACCGTGTTGATGATTCTATCAAGAATGATTCTCTTGTCCACGCCCCTTGGTGGTTTAATGCTTTTAATTATTACTATGTGGAAGCTCTGCTTCTCTATATCGCAGTGTGCAGGAACGCAACATAATCTGGCACGATTCTGCGTGCATAATCCCTTAAACATTGTGCGACAATTCCTAACGATATCAGATTCTGTGACGTAAGCCTCTAGCGCCTTTAGCGCAGCCTGACTGTCAATGTAGATGGTGATATTCTTGTCGGATATTGATTCCATCTCAAGTAATTTCGCAGCTTTAAGTGCAGCTAGGATCTCTGCTTGGAACACACTGCATGTGCTTGGCAGTCCCCGGGCTACCTGTGGGTTCAAATCTCTCGTATACATATCTGACTCCGTTCCCTCTCTGGTCTTAGAAACCATCTGTATATACTGTAATTTCGTTGTAGACAGACACTGTCTTCCTTTGCCAATCCTCCCTAACAGGGCACATTACTTCGTATGGTGTGACAAAGTCTAAGGCACCGAGGATATCGGGAAATGATTCCTTAAGAATGGAGCTATGCCCCATATTCTCTTTTTTGAAGAGACCTACGTTAGTGAGCCGATGCGCACTATTGCCCGTTTGTAATTTTATTTGTAGGTATAGTGGTAAGAGATGCAGAAAAATTTCAAGTGCAGCCGTGGGCGTTGTGTGCGTAGAGCAAACCATAGGCATTATATCCCGTATGTTTTTCGTATTCGTTGCCTTCCACCACACAAGAGTCTGACTACCATGATGTATAGCCATTGCAGCATTGCAGGTTTTAGGCCCATTCTTCTGCCGCAGTCCTCTTACAGTTGAGGAGAGCATTTTAAGCCTTACGAACTCTTTCCTGTGTGTTAAGTTTCCAGTTTAGTTTTCTGTCTAGCATAATATCTAGTTATCTAGCGCGATCCAAAAGAGAAAGCTCCACCCCTGTTAGTGCCCTAAATAGGACCAATTTTTATAATTTGATTCGTCATCAGTGATGGTGAATTGTACTGGCCATAGAGAGATGTACATACTTTGATTATAGCATAATATGGGACTCCTCCTATAGGACCATTTCCTCTTCCTTTTTTTCAGTATTGCTGAATTACTAACCTGTCGCCATACATATTCCTCTCAGCTTGTTGCCAACTTAATTTTAAAGCCACGTTCATGCAGGTTACGTCAGAGTATTTTAATTAATCTATAAAATTAGTTAATTACTTGTGAAATAAACAACAAATTTGTTAAAAACTCTTTATTAAATTAACAAACATAAATACGCTAGCATTTAATTATTTTGCTGACGCTTCTCCTCTTGTACATTATTATAAAATCGAATGGTAAAATGATAGAACAACTCTACAACGCTCAGCACTGAAATGCCCATAAACAATCCGAATAGACCGCCACAACTGGCCATAAACTCACCATAGCCATAAACTTCCGATCGCTTCTTTCCCGTAAATTCATTCATTTTAAAATGAATCCTAATACGAGATATATTTGTACCGGCCTGGATGTCACCAATTTCGTCCTCTTCTTTTAGAGCCTCTAATACCTTGGCTATATGAAGAGATCCTTGTGAGATTTCAGCGACATAATTTAATTTATAACAACCCGGAAGACAATTACACCTCAGTATGTCACTTTCCAGTCTAGTGTATTCATTAAGCAGGAAATCATCTTCGGCTTCTTCATAACAAGATATCTTCGATTCACCACACACCGGCGTATCGGGTAGCCTTGGCATTGCGAACTGCACACAACCGCAAACGCGTAGCGTAAAATTAGTCAAACACTCAAACTCACAGCCGAGCTGAGTGTAAAATTGGAAAAATCTCAACCGTCTTTCATGTGGTAAGTAACACTTCCGATCTTCTGGTTCATAACGGTCTACGATTTCCGTGGTGTACACAAATTGCGGTGTTACCGCTATCAAGACATCCCTTTCGTATGGTACATGAATGTAGCTTTTATCTACTTGCGGTATAATATCGGGGGCATGTAACGTCAGCTTAAATCCCTGCATTGGTTGACGACAAACCGGGTCTAGGCTTTCTTCGAATTCTTGCAGAACAACAATCAAGCCCGTACCAAGACCACTACCGACCACACGCTCAGGATATGTTCCATAATTATTTGAATCTTCATAGCCCTTATCAATGGTCCAGTCTAAGCTGCCATTTCTGTTCCTGATATGCTCGTCCGTTAGAAAGTACTTATATTGAAAGGTGTCCTCACGGTACATTTCCGTCACATTCAAGGCATTGAATGAATAACATATTCCCTCGTCCGTGTAAACTCGATCGAAGAATGGTCTACAATCGGTTGTAGTTCGATTAAATTCACAAAGAATATAATTTTTCTCAAAGGGCGGCACAATCTCCTTCAAATGATCGATTATTGTCATGGGAGGATGCTCAGGAAAGTTCATACCTTTGACCAAATAGTTGCCACACACATGCAATAAAGCTCGCATTTTTAAAAATTCATCATTTGTCAACCATTCCGGCGGCTTGATAACATTATCTCCTTGTTCTTTTAGATAATTGTAAAATCTTTCAAAATTAATTTTATCCGTCTTATTCGTCTTGGTCTCGGAACAAATTGTGACTGCTGGGAATGGTATCTGCGAAACGGCTGTAGGTTTTTCCGCAAAGCTAATAATCACTGGAGCATACCTCCACCGATCGTATTCGACTTTTATCTGAGTTAAGCAGATAATGATGCAAAGAAGTAATAAAAATGCCCAAAATATATTCGGACCAAGACCACGTCTATTGTGTAGATAGCTAAGTCCGTGGACGGTTGTCTCGTTGCAATAATCAGCCCAGGTTTTCCTTAGAGCCCTTTTAAGTTTATGTTCCTTGATAGATTTTGTACTTTCGTCTGACTCCGATTTAGGTGGATCCGGTACATCCAGATAGAATGTCCTAACTCCAGCACGCCAGTTCCTACGTGTCTTGGGCTTCATATTGATAAGGTTGAAATCAAACTGACATTTGGAATATTTTTTTATTTAATAAAAGAAAGCAGGCATACTTTAATCGGAAGATAATATGTAGTAACAAAGTAAAAATGTGAATACCAAATATTCGGTTCGCTCGTTTCACACACATCTATCATCGGATAGGCGAGGTACAGTTCACACTGTATCCGTGGATATGCTAAACCAATGCCGGCTACATGATACGTTTCTGGGTTGGACAAACGGAAGTATACAGAACTAAATGGGACCCTTCACATCATTCAACCGGATACATAACGTCGGACATAATATATTCATAAGTACCTGAAACCAGATATACGATTTTCAGCTTTTAAGATAAACAGCCCACCAATTCTTTTGGAAACACGGAACGGATTTAGGTATAATTTGTTTCTGTCAAAAAATTACTAAATTTAAGCCAAGAGAGGGTAAGACATGAGTGGTTCTTCCTCTTCTTCCTATTTCGACGAGGTTATGATCTAAACTCAACAGATCATAACCCTACCACTTTACTGGATTTCTAGTGATCCGCCTGAAGGGTTCGGCTTTTTGACATACCTGAAAGTTATCAAAAAAACCTGCGAAAACTCTGAGGAGAATCTTTTAAAACCCAAAAGCTCATTGCGGACCAACTCTCTCATCAGTCGGATAACATATTTTTTACTTTTATTCTATGGTTAGTTGTAGTCTTGGCTTAATTGTAGACTTTGTCTAGTCCAAAGCCCGAAACTCAACTATCTACATATACGATCTCTGGATTATTTTATCATCGCCGACAGACACAAACCGGGATTATCGCAGTTCAGACTGCTACCCACTGCAAGATCAATACGTTCTTGGCCCGTTCTCTCCTATATGTAGCTGTTCGCTTGAGATACGGTTTGACCAGAATACTGGCAATATGTTTCTAAAACAACGATAAAAAAATATCCTGCAATGCTTTCTGGTGATGTTGAGGGGTTAGGACACAGGTGTTATTCACATCTGTTCGTGTACCAACTGCGATTCCCGCGGTAGCGTTAGCGAAACATTTTTTGCATATTGGAGGGGTTGGGTATGAAATGATCTTAATGATTGGGGTTGATGGGTATTGTTATCACCTTAGCGCAAAAAGTAAGTCCACTTATGGGTGGTGCTGTGCTTACAGGAAGAGCTTGCTATACAAAAGTTGTATAGTTACATTCATTGATGAAGGAAAGCACGCGTTGAAAAACCCAACTTCTTTTCATTCGCACGATCCAATGGCAAGCGAAATAAGCGTTTGCGCTGTCAATAATCATGTAAAAGAGCAAAGACCACCGCTATTTGCCATTCCTATAGCATTCGGGGAATATAGTTAGCTGCGATCTTCGAAGCAGGGTCTATTTGCCATTAACTTCAGCTCAAAAAAAAAAAAATCTAGAGTCAGAGGCAATTTGCACGTAGAACCCCTTTGAAGATATTGATATACGAGTACGCTCTGGTATCTGAGGCACGTGGAAGGTGAACTTTTTGTACTATCGGAAAAAACATCGACAACCAAAAGATCATAATATTGGGAACAAACTCAAGCTTGAAACTGCTAAGCGAATCAACATATTGGATAATGGATGGAACTTTCAATGTTATACCGTATAATACGGCAATTATTTACCATCCATGGTCAATTGAATGAATAAATTGTAATCTGGCAATGCGAAGATAAATAAGAGGAAAACAAAATGTCATCCGGAAGAGGAGGCCATTATTAAAAAGAGGAGGGACACGGATCACAGGTCGGTAAGGAATTTCCAATGTTGGTCAGGACATTGGAATAGAGATGGTGGCGGAGGAGCCCTTAATGGGCCAACGGCAGCGCTCATACTTCCGTAGTGGACTACTGGCACCGGTGTACCCGGCCCCTCGTCCTAGGGGAATAATTAAGGAACTGGCCCTCCAGGTTGGGGGTTGTGCCGTCGGGGTAACTTCCCTACCACGTAAAAAACGCATGGTTCCGAAACAACCAAAAGCCTCGGATAAGGATGACCCAACTAATGACGACCCCAGCAAACGAAATAAGGACAACGACCTTCGGATCTGTACGTGGAACGTTCTGTCCCTTTACAGACCACGTGCAGCCGAACAACTAGCAGAGGCCCTAGACTGCTATAAAGCAGATATTACCGCCATCCAGGAAGTGCGATGGGATGGGCCAGGCAAAAAGAAGATGAAAAACTGTGACATCTACTACGGTGATTGCTACAGAGGCAACAGGCAACGCTTATTCGGATGCGGATTTGTCATACGCGGCAGACTTAGGCAAGAAGTCTTAAGCTTCCGACACGTGAGCGAGCGTATTATGACTATCCGGATCAAGGCTAAATTCGCTAACATAAGCCTAATATGTGTTCATGCCCCCACAGAAGAAAAGGACCCTGCCTCCAAAGAGTGTTTCTACGAGCTCCTCGACAAAACATACGAGCAATGTCCTAAATACGACGTTAAGATCGTATTGGGCGATTTTAACGCCAAAATAGGAAAGGAGGACGTCTTCGGTAGAGCAGTCGGTAAGCATAGCCTACACGACACCACGTCTGATAACGGACTAAGGCTAATTGATTTCGCTGTGGAGCGAAATGTCACCATAGCAAGCACATGGTTTCCTCATCTCGACATTCATAAGCAGACATGGCGGTCCAATGATCATGTCACGATCAACCAAATTGATCATATTGCGATCGACGCAAGGCATGCCTCCAGTATTCTGGATGTCCGGACCTTCCGAGCGGCCAACATAGACTCGGATCATTACCTTGTTGTAGCCAAGGTACGAATGCGGATATCCCAATCTGAGCAACAAAGAAGAATCACTGTGAGAAAATTTAACGTCGAAAAGCTACAATCGCAAGAGACCGCCAGACTCTTCGCTGAACGCGTATCCCGAAATCTCTCAATCACCCCTTTGCCGCCAGCATCAAGTACCGAAGACCAGTGGCAACGCTGCCAACATGCCATCAGAAACGCCGCGACTGATGTGCTGGGTTTCGCTCGACCACCACCGCGAAACCCCTGGTTTGACGAAGAATGCCGGCGAGTGCATGCAGCAAAACAAGAGGCATACAAAGCGGCGCTGCAAAGGAAGACGAGAGCTGCTCGTGAGCTCTATGAGCAAAAGAGACGGGAAGAACATCGGCTTCTCCAAAAGAAGAAGAAAGAGCATGAGAAGCGCGCGTTTGAGAATATCGAGAGTCTATACTCCAGGAACAATGTACGGAAGTTTTACCAAAAGGTAAAAAGAACGTGTCAGAGAAGTAATACCCGTACAGAAACCTGTAGAGATGAGAATGGAAACCTCGTAGTAGAATCACAGTCGGTGCTGAGAATATGGAAAAACTACTTCTGCAGACTGTATAACGGCGACGAAGACCAACATCCCGCTGTCAGGCAGAATGAACCATTCAACATGGACGATGATAGTCAAAATTTCCGTCCACCTGACCAAAACGAAGTGAGGATAGCAATATCCAAGCTAAAATCGAACAAGGCTGCTGGACCTGACGGTTTACCGGCCGAACTTTTCAAGGCAGCTGGGGATGAATTGGTAGAGTGCATACACCAACTCATTTCTAATATTTGGTCAGAGGAGTGTATGCCTGATGAATGGAATCTCAGCATCGTTTGCCCGATCCACAAGAAAGGAGACCCCCTCAACTGCGCCAATTATAGAGGCATCAGTCTCCTCAACATCGCGTACAAGATCTTTTCTGCGATATTGTGTGAACGCCTGAAACCTTTTATCAACAGCCTGATTGGGCCCTATCAGTGCGGTTTCAGGCCAGGAAAGTCCACCATCGATCAAATCTTCACACTTCGGCAGATCCTGGAGAAAACCCAAGAATTCCAAATCGATACTCACCACCTCTTTATCGATTTCAAGGCCGCCTATGACAGCATCTATAGAGAAGAGCTTTATAGAGCCATGTCTAGTTTTGACATCCCTGCCAAACTTGTCCGCCTGTGCAGGCTGACGATGGAGAACGCTCGCTAATCCATCAAGGTCGGTAATGACCTCACCGAGACCTTTGATGTCAAAAAAGGCTTTAGACAAGGTGACGCGCTGTCATGTGACTTCTTCAATATTGTACTTGAACGGATTGTGCGGAACTCACAAGCCAACACCGGAGGCACAATCTATTACAAGTCTGTACAACTGCTTGCATACGCCGACGATATAGACATTATCGGAAGATCTCAGCGGGCTGTCACCGGTGCTTTTGCAAGCATTGAGGCGGAAGCGGCCAAAAGGGGTTTGGCGATAAACGAGGGCAAAACCAAGTATATGCTGTCAACAAGAAGGGATAACCAACATCGACGAATTGGACAAAACGTCACCGTGGGCAGCTATAACTTCGAGGTAGTAAGGGACTTTGTCTACCTTGGCTCTGCTATAAATTCAGCAAACAAAATCAGCGCAGAAATCAATCGAAGAATAACTCTTGCCAATCGCTGTTTTTTTGGGCTTATAAGGCAATTCAACAGTAAAGCCCTCTCTCGAGCAACTAAGGAGACTCTATATAAGACCTTGATCATCCCAGTCCTGCTTTACGGCGCTGAAACATGGACTTTATTAAAAGAGGATGAAGATATCCTTGGTCGCTTCCAGAGAAAAATTCTTCGTAAGATTTTCGGTCCCGTTTGCGTTGACGGGTTTTGGAGGAGAAGATTCAATCACGAACTATACGAGCTGTACAGCGACATCGACCTAGTCAAAAAACTGCGTATTGGACGTCTGAGATGGCTAGGACATGTAGAGCGAATGGACACCAACGCTCCGGCCCGCAGAGTCTTCGAATCTAACCCCGAGGGACGACGCAGTAGAGGGAATTATCGCCGTAGGTGGCGCGCACAAGTTCAAGGGGACCTCGACCAACTTGGAGTGCGCAACTGGAGGCAATTAGCTAAAGACCGAGCTAAATGGAGAGGCTTGTTGGTTGAGGCCCAGGTTCACCCCGAACTGTAGCGCCACCTAAGTAAGTAAGGACACGTAATAGACACTACTTTTGAGAGCGAGAACGAAAAAACACAAACGAAAGAAATAAAGTAAAGTGTAAAAACCGAAGTTCATGTTTAAATCTTTTTAAAGGTAGAGATAAGATTTCATGTGTGGAGTAACCATCACAGTGTTTAATATAAATTTTCTTTTAATTGCAACAACCTTGCCGCGAATAAGTCGCCAAGCCATCATGGAAGCACTCACTGAACCCGAGTTCGATTTTCTTGTCAGCGCTTAATTGATGCAACTTTGTCAACTCTACGATGCATTGATCGCAGATGCACCAGGCGAAATCCAGAATTCCGACTCCAAGGAAGAATTTGTAACCGCTGCCACCGCCGTTGCAGTACCCGCTGCCGCAAACTTGACTGGTACATCTGCTGCCGCCGCCGTTGCAGTATCTGCTGCCACCAATTGTATTGGTACATATGCTGTCGCTGGCCCTGAAGTACTCGCTGTCACCAATTGTACATCTGCTGTCGCTGCACTTGATGTACTCACAGGGCACCTCTCTGCTGGGGGTTGCAAGACGTAAGTCGTGCATGCTGACATCCATCAACTAGAGGGGGGGTTTGGAAGAGCTTTTGAGTCGCTTTTACTTAACGTGTTATTCTAATTGAGGTCAATCAGTGTTGTCAGATTGGCCGAGTTGTAATAGTTTCCTTTCTCCCTATTATACGCCCTCTGAAGTCTCTTTATACCTACATATATAAAACAAATTGTAATCTGGCAATGCCAAGATAAGAAGAAAAACAACAATGACATCCGGAAGAGGAGACCATTATTAAAAAGAGGAGGGACACATACACACTAATTTTGAGAGCGAAGAGGAAAAGAACACAAACGAAAAAAAAACAAGGCTAAATTCTATCATTTTGCCAAGACTTAAATAATTTTAAAATTCTCAGAATGGTAAATGAAGCGTTATGCTATTCAGGTAAGCGATATGCAATGCAAAGTGACTTAAAGCCAAATTGGCCTAATGTCGCTTTACCAAAGGGTTATAATGGCAAATGCTGAAATTCGGCCTTATGTTACGGTGCCGTGACTTCGAACGAAACCATTCTGATAAGACTTCACCATTCCATACAGCTGTATTGTTATCCTTCTATTCCTATTTCGACGAGGCTATTATCCGAAAAACACGGATCATAATCCTCCCACTTCACCGCATTTCTACTGATCCGCCTGTGGGGATCGCCTATTTGACCTTAGAAAATATCGGCAGGCCTGCCGATTCTGGATTACAAGGTTACTGAGGCCAATAAAATGCCAATGTCGTCGCATTTGTGTGATCCAAGCGTTTATAGGCCTGCCTCCCCTGCCTCGCGATGTCTTTGGAACAGGGTTCAAGTGATCTTATCTTTGAATGTGGCAATACCAGCTGAGCCGGTCCCTCTCTATTTTTCGAAACATGGTTTCCTTGATGTGAAGGCTTTCACCGATCTTTGAACTTCTTATTTGATCAAGCTTTGTCACTCCTGCTGTTATGCGAGGCATCTTCATCTCAGCTGCCGTTAATTTAATCTCATACTTTTTGTACATCGTCCAACATTTTGAACCGTATGTGAGCGCTGGACGCATAACTGCGGTGAATGGCCTTCCTTTCGACTTAGGCGCATTTTTCAGTCACAGAAAATAGCGAAGTTTTCTCGCCACTTCGTCCACCCTACGCTTACGCAATGATTGATTTCGTCATCATAGCATGCTTTGCTATTGATCATACGAGTAGATCCCAGATATTTAAACTTTTCGCACTTGAGAAGCACGGTTCCATTGAGATAAATGTCTGGAAGCAGTATTATTTTTCGCAGTCGGCCACCTAATACCCGCTCAACGATCTTCATGGTGTGTGACATCAACTTGGTCGAACGGTAGTTATCACAGTTTCGCGTAACACCCTTCCCTTTGTACACAGGGAGAAGGTAGCTTTCTCTCTATTGATTTTCGTTTTTTTGAGTATTTGACCGCCTCACTAACTTCTTTGAATGTAATGACGGGTATTTCTTCACAGTTAGGGGTGGCTCTTGGAAATTATAGCCGGGAAACTGTTCATTCAAAAGTCGTTCACAATACTGGCGCCAACTCTGCATAATTTTATCATCATCCACAAGAAGCTGGTAATGAGCATTGTTAATGAACTTTGGCGAACGAATCAGCTGAGCATTCCTCCTTCTTTGGGCGGCAATTTTGAAGATGGTTGCACTCCTGTTCATATTGTGTCGTGTCAGCCCCTGGATAGCCTGATTTGCATCAGCAACCGGGGAAGATATTTTTTCCAGCCTCCATACTCTCTGCTTGAAGCTGGGCGCACTTCTTCGCTTTTTTCTTGCAACATCTGTATTAGACTTCGAGGTGAGCTTTTTTGTCTCTATTTTTAGAGGCGCACTTTGACCAAAGTTTGAAAGCCGCTTTCTTCTCATTTATCAATCCACCACCATGCTTCTTTCACGTGTTGGTGATGGCTTTTTGAAGCTATAAGCAGTGACTTGGCCTTTTATAAACAAGTTCGCTGTAGGGAATCCCACATATTCTGTGCCCTTCACTCTTCATTCCTAGTTCGCAGGAACTTTTTCTTGGTCCAGGTTGTACCACTTGATTTTCTCAGAGACCCTTGATTGTTTTCCTTCACTGTCTCCATAAAAATGTCTGTTAGCAGGATACGGTGTTGCTGAGCGACGGCGATCACCTCCACAAGGATTACTTTGCAATCTTTTACCCGAGGCTTCATGAAACTGCCACTCAGTCCGAGAATCCGAGAAAGAAGGATCTATGTGTAATGGTACCGAATTTGTTTTAAATGTTGTTCTATAATTAAATATTCAAGAAGGCTTTCTTGTGGTATAGCGATCTTTCGATTATTGTCAATATCTCGGAGTTGTTTCTGCTGATCTGTAAAAACATATTACTCTCACTTCCAAATTATGAACTACAAACACTACAGAAAAATGTACAAATTAAGTTAGTACTCACCTAAAATAAAAAAACTTACTGAAATTGATGGTTTTACAAAAATGTTCATTGATTCTATAGGGTAGTAATTTATATGGTCTTTTATTGGAGTTGATCGTGTATGATATTCCTGACTTTGCAGAATTTTCGAACTGTCTGATTCGGACATGCGGATCTCGGTTTCGGAGCTAAGATAAAGAGATGACTACTAAGAGACTTAAACCAATCACCTCGGTGCCATACTTGCTGAAAGCATGGAGATTATGGATAAGTCGTTGAATGTTATGGCTCTGGAGAAAACACTATTCCACAAATTGTGTATGCGAAAATGCGCAAGTACATACTTATCAGACTTGAATAGAGGTGAAGCTGTGGTTTACATCACTGCCAGTCACCACTCTATTCTTCACACTGAGCAGGGATCTGATTGCTCCGTAGTGCTACTGGTCGAATGTTCATTTTGATTAACTGTTCCTCACACTGCGGATGACTCTACTTAACGCTCAGTGTACTTGTTCATAGCACACCGCAATTCACATGTTACGAAATAGTCTCCCTTGCTCTTGCCCAAATCATTCATATGTACATCGTGATTGCTTTGTGGTAGGTACATATCGAACCCGATGGCATAGTTGTGACTGTGATTACGATTGCTCTACAGCTTAACAGCTCGGCTGCTCAGTATCAAGGGCAAGTATAGCAAATCAAATGATTTCGTTCCGATTGTTTATTTAATTGAATCCATAATTAAGTATCCGGGTACCCGAATATGAGAACTGGTTTTCATGTGCCCGAATATACATATATGGATAGCCTGGGGTGGAATCGGCTAAGGTGATTTGTGATAAGTGATAGTCATATTTTTAGTTTGTGCTCCATGTAAGGTGATAGTTGTTTTGATAATCACATTTTAGTGATTGTTTTCTTGTGACAGCTTTAGAGTCATCACTTTCATACAATTGAATTATTTTTTCATGATTGTCTTAGGTCCAGAGACACAGACAATCTAAGACAGTCCAACTTAGATGGCCATAAGATTTCTAAGGCCTTGTGGTCTGTGTTAGACCGCATGAAATCTTGGGAGATCATAAAACTAGAAATGTCAGAGCTAAGAACAGCGATAGGAATACTCTCTGGCCATTATCTTCTTAGGAAGCATGGCATGAGACTGCGTTTATCAAATACGGATGTTTACAGCTCCTGCAATGACCTACATGTTTCGGAGGATAAAACACGTATACTATGTAAAATCAAATGTATGGAAGAATTGGTTTACGTCTTTTTGCCGTAAACCTTTAAACTTTCTTGGAGGTGTTGGCTATTAACGACAAGTTGGCGCTGAATGAGTGGCGCCAATAGGACAGAGTACCATAGCTAAACTCACGGCTAAAATCATAAAAACAATGCAGCTAAACAGTTTTTCTGCGAAAAATACAATGAAAGACTTTAAATTTGAATTTTTTTACATTAATTTAGTCAGGATAATGAACAATCACAGCATTTTGATGTTTTGAGAAGTCGATTGATGCCAGCTGCTCGAAGTTTTTTGGTGATCACTATACGCAGAGCAACCAATTTTTCTGATCGCTTTTAATTATCACAATTCACACTATCACCTTAGCCGATTCCACCACAGAATCAAAAAATGAGGGCCCCAGGTTAGGTTAGGTTGAGTAGTGTTATGAGGTTGTCATATAACACAAGGCACTATAGTGACCCATCGCGATCACTAGGGAACCAGTTTAGTTTTCTGTCTAGTATGATACCTAGATATCTAGCACGATCCAAAAGGGAAGCTCCACCCCTGATAGAGACTTAAATAATACCAATTTTTATAATTTGATTCGCATTAGTCATGAGTTGTCGTTAATTGTACAGGCCATAAAGAGTAGATCTACTTACTTTGCTTATAGCATAATATGGGACCTTTTCCTCTTATAGCATAATATGGGACCTTTTTGGGTGCCGTGGCGTAAGTGGTTAGTGTGTCGCATCACTACGCATGAGGTTCCAAGTTCGAATCCCAGAAAACACGGAATTTTTTCACGGTCCCACCTCTCGCGTGCGTCTGACAAACATCCGAGAGTATTGTTGTCACGAAAAAGCTTCTCAAATCACCGTTCGGGTCCGGCACTAAACTGTAGGTCCCTTCCATTCGTGTGAAAAATATAACGCACACAACATGAGTGGTTGCGAGAAGCTAGGCCCTGGCACTTTAAAGAGCTGTTACACCAAATATTTATTTTTTTTACGTTTTCCTCTAATTTTTTTTTCAGTATACCTGAATTACTAACCTGTCGCCATACATATTCCTCTCAACATGTTGCCAGCTTAATTTTTGGCCACGTTCATACCGATTACGTCAGAGTATTTTAATTAATCTATAAAATTAGTTAATTACTTGTGAAAAAAACAACAAATTTGTTAAAAACTCTTTATTAAATTAACAAACATAAATACGCTAGCATTTAATTATTTTGCTGACGCTTCTCCTCTTGTACATTATTATAAAATCGAATGGTAAAATGATAGAACAACTCTACAACGCTCAGCACTGAAATGCCCATAAACAATCCGAATAGACCGCCACAACTGGCCATAAACTCACCATAGCCATAAACTTCCGATCGCTTCTTTCCCGTAAATTCATTCATTTTAAAATGAATCCTAATACGAGATATATTTGTACCGGCCTGGATGTCACCAATTTCGTCCTCTTCTTTTAGAGCCTCTAATACCTTGGCTAGATGAAGAGATCCCTGTGATACTTCAGGGACATAATTTAATTTATAACAACCCGGAAGACAATCACACCTCCGTTTGTCATTTCCCAGTCTAGTGTATTCATTAAGCAGGAAATCATCTTCGGCTTCTTCATAACAAGATATCTTTGATTCACCACACACCACCGTATCGGGTAGCCTTGGCATTGCGAACTGCACACAACCGCAAACGAGTAGCGTAAAATTAGTTAAACACTCAAGCTCACAGGCGAGCTGAGTGTAAAATTTGAAAAACCTCAACGGTCTTTCATGTGGTAAGTAACACTGCCGATCTTCTGGTTTATAACGGTCTACGATTTCCGTGGTGTACACAAATTGCGGTGTTACCGATATCAAGACATCCTTTTCGTATGGTACATGAATAAAGCTCTTATCCACTTGCGGTATAATATCGGGGGCATGTAACGTCATCTTAAATCCCTGTACTGGTTGACGACAAACCGGGTCTAGGCTTTGTTCAAATTCTTGAAGAACAACAATCAAGCCCGTACCAAGACCTCTACCGACCGCACGGTCAGGAAATGTTGCATAATTATTTGAATCTTTATAGCCCTTATCAATGGTCCAGTCTAAGCTGCTATTTCTGTACCTGATATGCTCGTCCGTTAGAAAGTACTTATATTGAAAGGTATCCTCACGGTACATTTCCGTCACATTCAAGGCATTGAATGAGTAACATATTCCCTCGTCCGTGTAAATTCGATCGAAATATGGCGTACAATCGGTTGTAGTACGATTAAATTCACAAAAAATATAATTTTTCTCAAAGGGCGGCACAATCTCCTTCAAATGATCTATTATTGTCATGGGAGGATGCTCAGGAAATTTCATACCTTTGACCAAATAGTTGCCACACACATGCAATAAGGCTCGCATTTTTAAAAATTCATCACTTGTCAACCATTCCGGTGGCTTGATAACATTATCTCCTTGTTCTTTTAGATAATTGTAAAATCTTTCAAAACTAAATGTATCCGTCCTGTTAGTCTTGGTCTCGGAACAAATTGTGATCGCTGGGAATGGTACCTGCGAAACGGCTGTAGGCTTTTCCGCAAAGCTAATGATCACTGGAGCATACTGCCACCGATCGTATTGGACTTTTATCTGAGTTAAGCAGATAATGATGCAAAGAAGTAATAAAAATGCCCAAAATATATTCGGACCAAGACCACGTCTATTGTGTAGATAGCTAAGTCCGTGGACGGTTGTCTCGTTGCAATAATCAGCCCAGGTTTTCCTTAGAGCCCTTTTAAGTTTATGTTCCTTGATAGATTTTGTACTTTCGTCTGAGTCCGATTTAGGTGGATCCGGTACATCCAGATAGAATGTCCTAACTCCAGCACGCCAGTTTCTACGTGTCTTGGGCTTCATATTGATAAGGTTTAAATCAAACTGGCATTTGGAATATTTTCATTTAATTAAGAAATCGTATAAAAGAAAGGCAGGCATACCTAAATCGGAGGATTATTTATAGTAACAAAGTAAAATGCGAATACCAAATATCAATTCTATTAGGCCCGTTTCACACACATCTGGTATCGAAAAGACGACGTACAGTTTACACTGTATCCGTCAACGGATATGCTACACAAACGCTGGCTACATGATACGTTTTTTGTGTTGGACACAATATGTTTTCTATCAAGCATTAAGTGCCGGATACATCGAAGTGTACAGAACTAAATGGGAGCCTTCTCAACATACAACCAGATATATAACGTCGGACATAATATATTCATAAGAATTTGATACCGGATATACGATTATTAGCTTTTAGGATAAACAGCCCACCAATTCTTTTGGAAACACGGAACGGGTTTTGGTTTAATTTTTTTCTAAAAGTTATTAAATTTAAGCCGTGTGAGGGTAAGACATGAGTGGTTCTTCCTCTTCTTCCTATTTCGACGAGGTTATTATCTGTGGGCAAATCACGTAACTTTTCAGACGATTATCGTTTGGACGATAGTAATCGACTGATGAAAAAAATTATTGCATGTTGTAGGAGTTAACATTTCTCTACCACAGTTGGTTGCCCACTGTTGGCTGTATAACGCCTAAATACATGTAAACTTTTGACGATTGCGGTTTTTGCTATAGTTGAAACATACATTTAGGCGTTATACAGCCAACAGTGCGCAACCAACTGTGGTAGGGAAATATTAACCGCTATAATATGCAACAATTTTATCCATTCGTCGGTTGCTATCGTTCAAACGATGATCGTCTGAAAAGTTACGTGATTTGCCCCCTGAACTCAATGGATCATAACCCTCCCACTTTACTGCATTTCTGCTGATCCGCCTGAAGTGTTCGGCTTTTTGACATATCTGAAAGTTATCAAAAAAACCTGCGAAAACTCTGAGGAGAATCTTAAAGTACAGAAGCGCATTGCGGACTAACATATTTTTTTATTTTTATTTTATGCTTAGTTGTAGTATTGGCTCAATTGTAGATTTTGCTTAGTCCAAAGAGCGAAAGTGGTCAGTCGATTTGAAGTCATTTGAAGTCTTTGAAGTCACTGAATGCATTCAGCCCATGTAAGCCATTTGAAGTCTTTGCATTCAGTGAGTTATTGACTTCAAAGTGACTTGATTGAATGCAGAGCAATGAAAAAGATTGCATTCTTTTGGAATTGCAGATTTTGATTGCTGAAAATGATTGGTCCAGTCATGACATCAAAATGAATGGTGATCTATTATTTTTTAAGTTGAAGTCACAATTGGAGTCATTGAGTTGAAACCTTTCTCAGTGATGTCAAAAGAATTACGAAAATGATTGCATTCTTTTACTGCTTTGTACGTGATAATGTTCCACCACGCGTTGCACAACTGACTGTCTTAACACAATGGTGAAGTTACAGCAGTTACAGTAAGAAAAGTAGCTGTAGTACACGTTGAGCAAACTTCGGCTTTAGATGCGCTACTTTTTGACGTTTCAAATCAAAACGACAAAAAAAGGGATCATGACAGAGCAGTCCGAAGACAAATACATTAAATTGATAAAAACCTATATTATTTTATGGGATTTGACCAATGCCAATCATCTGTTTATTTGAACGCGCATCACGATAAAAATGCTAACCCAGTGGGGTGGCAATGGTGTAGTGGTAACATCGTCAATTGCCACGCTAAAGGTTCATGGTTCAAATCCTGATGTCAGCAAGCATTTATTTATTTCTCATGAAATATACAAAGTCAGTCCGATCATTTGCGAAAGCTTGTGTGAACACTACTGCGAAGGCATAATACTGGCAGTAGCTTGGTCATGTGGCTGGAAAAATTGTTCGCTCTGTTGATGATGATTTACCCTTGACATCGATTATCGTGAAAAAAGTACTGTGAATCAGAAGCAAAGACAATAGTAACAAAAATCTCCCCAGTTATCTGGACGCCACCCCCGGAGAATAGCTGAAGCATAAACAACTGAGCTTCAAGAACCACTACACCAAAAAATCTTTCTCTCTCTCTCTCTATCCATCCTATCCAACGCCCGCACAGTGTGTAAACATGTTAAAGGTATTCATAACCCTTTGAGTGCGCGCAAATTATAAAAAAAAAAAAAAAAAACCCAATCCGTACGGATTTTTCAGGGAAACATCGGGCTTAACAAGGAGAACGTTCAACTTATTTTTATTGCAATCGGCCTACTCATTCAGGAGATATGCGAAAAATATCAAAAAAGTTGAATTTTATTTCACTAAAAGATAATTACTCAGCTCTAACTCAATAATGGCTTGCTTACCGGATTGAAAAACAAAATATAGGTGAATAGTACATTTTTCCCTGATTCATTTAAGATATAAAATATCCTCCTGTGTTATCCTGGAGCTGAGCAATGCTCAAATCAATTATTCAAATCATCGATCACAATTTTTCTTCAGAGCACTGCCAGCAGTCATGCAGCAGTGGGCATCGTTGCAATAGTGTGTGCGCGCTTTAACGTGATCATATGTTTTGCACTTCAATGTACGGTCTCTTTTCAGGGCACATATTCAGGTTGAACACATTTTAACCTTTATAATAAGGATACCATATGCACATATATATGTATCTTTCCGAAGACACCAAACTTTTAGAAGTACAAAGGCACGACAAAGCACTTGGAAGAAGGGGCAACAACATCCGACAAAATTCCTAAACCAAAATCAAGAACGATCACAGTGCAGGGTTTGCAAGGGCTCATTTTAAAACGTTTATTTTGGACAATCGCTAACTTTCTGCAAAAATATTTTGTGGAGCGATAAATTTAAGTTCAGCAGGGTCGGATCTGATGGAAATACTTATGTACGAGTACGATGTCTCCCAAACCAATAATTCAACCCGTTGTATACCATCATAACAAAATTTAAAAATAAAACTTGTAGGTTGCAAGTTGAATCCATAAGTCACCCTGATTGTCGTTGGCATTTGTCGCTTTTCGACGATTGTCGTTTTATTCTTCAGATGTAGCACGAATCCATTTTCATAACTTTTTCACTGTGAAAGAGTTGTAATAGTATTTTACACGACAAACAAATTGCTTAGTAATGTTTAACGGTCTGCAGGTCATAAGCTAGCTGAAAAGCGACAAACGCCAACGACAATCAGGGCGAGTGTTTCGGTTTTACTTTTCCGGTCTTGAACACTAAAAAATAATCGACAGTTGTTTCATAATTTATACTTTATTGATAATAATCTTTTTATACTTTAATTATGTTAGTAGGAATTGTACAATAGATCTGCAAGGTATAATAATATATTTATAAATATTTCTTTTCATATAAAGTTAGTGTACATATAATATTTTAATATTTATATATAATATATTTAAATTTAAATAGATTTGATTTGATTTGGAGGGACACATAAGTCGAACGATCTCCTCTTAATTAAAATTATAAAAAAAAGAATCAAAATAAAATTTTAAAACCTTAACAACAATAAATTAATATATAAAAAGAAAAACAAAAATACAACAATAATAATTATGTATGGGCGATATATAAAGAGGGCATAAGCATCGTTTAAGGCAGATATAGATATAGATCAGTGTTGCCAGCTTGTGATTTCAAAATGTTGCTTCGAAATAATTTAGATTTTAAGTATGTGACGGTTAATATTTTAAGTAAGCCATGAAAAAGTTAAAATCGATTTTTTATAGAGCAAATCCTGTAATTTTGGAAGGTTAGGTGTGTAAGTGCTGACAATGCTGGAAGTAACACACAGGCATAACAATGCCGGTCGTACACTACGTGCGCAACGCATTAATTTCTTATTCAACATTCAACTCTGATGTACGAGGGTCTTAATTCTGTCCAACTATCGCGTTGAAGATGGTTAAGGATCGTTGCTTAACGCGTTTTTGAACAAGTGTAAGTGTAGTGAAAGAGTTCGTGTTGCTTGTTGCTTGTTCAGCATCGCGCTGAGCAACGATTTCAACGATAATTGTGCTGCTCCTTATCTTTTTAAGGCGTTTCTGAACTTTTGGAATTTTCAGTGGTGTGTGTTGAGTACGACGAAATATGCGTGCCGGTGCGAGTTGAAGCACGACATTGATCAACTCACTGCTGCGTGGTATATTTCTTTCATATACATATTTCGTGGAAAAAATTCGTTTCTTCGCGACGCAAAAAAAAAAACGGATCCACCCAGAATAGTCTCCTTTTTTCATTCTGGTTTCGGCGTTCATTGTGTGTATGTGTGCTACATCTTTCAGATGCCGAGATCGTTCAACGCTTTGCTCAACGCCTAGTGTACAAAGGTATCAACTCGATGTGCAAACACATGGAAAACACAGTTGATCAACTCGAGCAACAAATTTTTCGGCAAAATCACAAAAGTTGATCAGCTGGATGTACAGTGCAATTAAGCAGCTGAATGATTTGATCATAGGTGTAAAGGGGTTCTAACACGTTCAACAGAAACATTGCGTTGCTCAACGCAATCAACATGAGTTTGTGCACTACTCGTGGTGTACGATGCTATAAACTTGCAGAAGCACGAGAAACACAACGTCGCGGCAAGATCTAGTTCTGGAGTAGATATCCCTTAAAAATGGCTTGGCACCAACCAAGGAAATTAGAAAGCAATTGAACGAGAGATGTGCTACTGACATCTGAATGTTCAACGTCGGCTTAATAAAGTAGGTCGACAGGGTCGTCGACCGCCAAAAAAGCCACTTTTGTCTTCGCTAATGAAGCTAAAAAAAAAATAATAAGCAGGGCTAAGGACCACCGAGAATGTACCGCTCTTCTTGAAGAAGAGTTATCTTTTCCGATGAAAGTTTTATTTGATTGGACCTAGCGGAAAGCAGACAGTTTGAAGAAACGATATTCGGACGAATGCATGCTTCCGACCGTTAAACATTCGCCATAATTCATGGCTTGGGGATGCATTACAAATTGGGGTCTTGGACAGATTCTTCTTTTGGCTGGTTCCTTAGTGCAGAAAAATATAAAGAAATCATTTCTGATGATGTTGTTCTAAGAATTGAAGAGTTGTGCTGCTACGTTGCAAATCTCATTTTTGTAGACGATTCCGCTCCTTGTCATCCCACTCGTTATGTAAGTAAAATTAAATTTTTACTTGAAATTTCAACTCAGAATACCTTCGTTCTTTCTTGTAGCAGATAACCCAATATAGAGCGAAAATTGGATTTGTCGACACTGTCTACAATGTCTACATTGGTCTGGAAATAACCCAGACCTTAATGTACCCAAAACCTTTGCAAAGCTGGGAATTATAATAAAAGAAGTATGAGCTAAAGAGATAACCACAGAGAAAATCTAAAAATTGTTCGACTCAATGCCATGAAAGGCCAAAGATTCGTAAAGGCAAAAGGCGGTGTCATATATTAAAAAACATGTTGCAACTTATGAGTAACAAGTTGGAGGAGTATTGTAAGCTATGAAGCCTCAGAGTAGACTCCGCTAAATCGAAAGTCTTGATATTTCGAAAAAATTCAAGAAGATACGCCAGAGAGGAGAAATGGTCGTTTGCTCATGAGCAGCTGGAAGTAGTCAAGCAATATCGCTACCTGGGAGTAACACTTACACCATGACTATCGTCCGCAAGTCACCTAGAGTCGAAAAGAGCCATAAGCAGCACTTGGTTTTTGGAAGAAACGATGTATCAACGAAAGTGAAATTTGAAGCCACAGCAAAATCAATTATGTGCTACGCAAGCCAAGTATGGAGTTATGAGGACTATGATGAAATCGAGGCGCTGCAAAGATATTTTCTAAAGCACCTCTTCAAACTTCCGGTAATCACCCCAAATTATATGCTATATGTAGAGACATGACTGACTATGATGAGCCTGTATGCCTTGCGATTGCACTTTAAGTATATTCTAAAAGTAGTAGATATGCCAGACTACCGGTTTTCAAAAATAATGTCTCGTTATCTTTTCAACAGAAAAGCTTTACTGTTCAGTAAATGGGAAAAACTCACGAATATTGCAATATGTCGCTAAGAAGGGAAGATAAAAGTAGCTGGAGTGCAGCGTTGAAAGATATATTAAGGACCCTTAATGAAAGGAAACATGCGGCTTTCATGGAAAGGGCTACTCAATCCAGGAGCCGCGGTATATATAGAGTTCTGAATCATAGCTTGGAGGAGGGAAAATATTTCAACGAAAAAAATACGGTACAGCAGATGAGTGTAGCATTTAAAGCGAGAGGAGAGTTGTTATCACTGAATTTCAGACCTCATCGGAACGATTTGTCAATTTTTTGCTGTGCAATTTGAAGAAACAAGACGTATACCACTTTCTGCGAAGATGCCGTATTCTGCAGCAACTGGGGAGACTCTACTGGAATCATTCTGTGCTATTGCGGGATGAAGTGTATCAAATATTGAATTGGAATAACTGGAAAGTACTATTTTACTCTATATCGGCTACACTGAAGTACAGAAAGCAATATATAGAAATATGTATAATTCAACAATCAACTTTTATTTTATGTTAACATGGCCATGGTTTAGGAGATCATGCTCAAGTCCCGTCATGTGGCGCAAGAATGCATTCTACTTAATGCACGAGATGTCTTTGGCAAAAAGTTTTTGCGCGTAAAAAAGTTTTTTGGGGTGGAAAATAGGGCTTGAAGGCACTGTATTTTATGGAAGTCTGAATTCGCTAGGAAATGGGATCTGTACGGTTATAGGACTTAAACTTTTCGTAAAATATTTCTAATAAGTAATTGAAATGAAAATAAGTTCCGATGCTGTGTTAAGTTAATTTTTACTTCGTGCATATGTAAGCTTATAATCCGATTTCACTATAGGCTGTGGTTTAAAGTGAAGTGCTTTTTCTAACCGATTTAATATTCGAATTAAAACTGTCATTCTGGCTGACGGCTTTTGCCATTGCTATGAAAGAATTTGTAAACCGATGCACATTAATTTAATGAAAAATAAATTCAATTATTGCTTTGTAATATAAATTATATGTATATATTAAAAAAAAAATGTATGTAATTGTATTTCCTACAAAAATTAATAATTTCTCTTATTCAATATTTGTCTTACCGAAAGCAATTTCGAAAACGTCTCACGTGTGCAGCTTACCGAAAATATTGAAACTAGCGAAGCTCACCTGCGGATCAGTAGAAATGCAGTGAAGTGGGAGGGTTATGATCTCTTGTTTTCGGATCATAACCTCGCCGAAAAAGGAATAAGAAGAATTGAAACTAAATTGAATCTAACGAAAAACAAGACGAATGTAGTATTACTGGCGGAACATCATGCAGTCGCTATAGCGGTAGTAGTAGTAGTAGTAGCAGTACAAGCTTTCAAATTGCATTGAGCCACACAATTAAAATACGCCCATTTTTCGCATTTTTAATAGCCACCATCACATGACATAAATTCCAGGAATTTATTTCCATTTTATTAGCTTAATTAATTTCTCAAAATGACAGTTTTCCATTTCTTTTATTTGTGGCACGCTGTCAAATTTGTCGCACCATAAAGGTAAAAGCAATCGTTACTCCCGCGGCAGCCACAACTACCCATTGTATTCGCGTTATTGGGTGTGTGAATAAAAATTGAGTTCCAAGTGAAACCTCGTGAGCGAAGTATTTTCGTTAACGGTTACACTCAATTTAGCGTGAATAGAAAATTTCCTCTAAGTAGGTTTTTCTGCTCAAGTTGAAGTTTGGAAACACGAGTGGTGAACTGTCAAATTCATTTGTCAAGGTACTTTACTAACAAATTGAGCGCATAAGGAAATATAAAATTTGTAATGTAATTTTTTTCTCCTGTTACTTGCTTTTTAAGGCATTCTTAACTTCCATGCACACTCAATTTCTTCAAATGTACGTTCGATAGATTCCATCTTTATTCATACCAAAATCAAGGGTGCACTCAATTGTCAAAAACTGTGAGTAAAGAACTTAACGAAACCTATTTTTTAACACCAAATCGAGTAATCCCTCCATGTTAAGTGATCACTCATTGTACATTTTTATTCACACCACCCTCTGTGTTTTTCAACTTTTGATGGCAGGCACTACACAACTACATGCCCCATTTGCCCCTTCGGTTTCGGCAGTTAGGCTGAATTCCTAAATGCAGTAGGTACTGCCGCAGTACTGCGAAGTCAAGCGTTCCTAAATGTTAATAGGTTGCGGTGATGCAATGTATACCGTTCCAAAACGCATCGTGGATGTATCTACTCCACGCAAACAGCCCATCTGATGCGATGCAAATGTCATTTGATATTTTATTGTTTTTTATTTCGCCAAAATGGAAGGGTCCTCTCCAGATTCGTAAGAAATTATTGTTTTAAATTATTTATAACATACTAAATTTTGTAAAATTTACTAAAAGCTACCAGATATTTTTTTTTGATAATAGTTTTTGTTTTAATTCATATCGTTCCAAAACGTCAGAGATTGCAACGCATCGTCAAGGCATCGCATAACGAAAGCATCATAACATCGCATCACAACGGTAGTGAAGTGTTCACGATGCGCATTATTTTGACGTTGAGGAATTCAGCCTTATTTTGGAATGTCAAACACTCACAGCCGTATTAATAAAAAATCGCTAGCACATCGAAAACCAATGAGTTAACTAACTCGTAATTAACGAAATTATACATTAGTTAAATTTTCTTATTATAAAAAGATGTTTTCCCCATACAATGCTGTCTGACGTTTTATATCTAGAATTTGCAAATGGCAATAACTGTCCTTAATTGTACCAAAAATAAAACAAAATCTACTGCATTCTATTGAAACGTAATTATAATTGGTTGCGTATATCAGGGGTCCCCTCAAACCGAACTTCAGCGCGCACTCGAAAGGTTTGTAGCCGTTTGTGATGATGCTGAAATGAAGATCAACGTGAACAAGTCAGAAGTAATGGTCGTTTCCAATAAACCCATTCAGTGCACTCTGCATGTTAGTGGAGTTCCACTGAAGCAGGTGGATAAGTTTAAGTACCTCTGGGTCTTATTCACGAGTGATGGGAAGAGCAATGCCGAGTTATCCTGTAGCATTTGTCAGGATGGATCAATTTTGATAGAGCTTGGCCAATCTGTTGTAAGGAAGGCTGAACTTAGTGTTCAAGCTAAGCTATCGGTTTTTCACTCGGTGTATGTTCCAACTCTCACCTATGGTCACGAAATTTGGGTAGTGACCGAAAGAATAAGATCGCAGGTACAAGCTGCCGAAATGAGGTTCCTTCTCGTTGTTGCTGGAATAACTCGTAGGGATTGAGTGCGCAACACCAGAGCACGCGAGGCGCTCACTGTTGAGCAGCTACTTCTTTGAACGGAACGATCTATACTTCGATGGACTGTTGCATATCCATAATGACTTCGTAGGCAAATACACAGATCGGATTTACATTTTTTGGTATAAGTTAAAATTTTGCATATACATAATCGAAAGATCGAGTTTGATAGGTGAGGAGAAAAAGGGAAAGAAATTTCTCGTTATGACATCAGAAGGCAAAGATGGAATGTTTTTTTCTCAACGAAGAACAGGTATAGACATACAATGCAGCTGATCTGTAAAGCAGATAAAACCTGAAACAGATCTGCAGCCAAACTGCATGCAGTGATGTTTGCACCAACGCATGTGAAACAGACGTGCAGTAAATTGTTGACATTTCCATCGCATTAGTTTGCTGTCATTTTCAATTACATGAAACGACAAATCACAAAAATGTATAATAAATTGTACTATCTTGGTGGTCTACTACTGGAGGTTTGCATCAAAATTAGAAATGAGACGTCTTGCAGCAGTGCATGGCCGTGCAGCAAGCACATGTGTGCTCTTACATATGTACAAAGCCATACTCTCTAATTTAGATGCACGGATTTTGCACATCTGTTTCAGGTTTAAGGGGAAAAATACCTAGTTTTACGCACGAATGAAATTCAGAACTCAATCCTCTTTCGATTCTATTCAACAACGATTTCTCAATTCAGTAACAACGAACCGGCGATACAACCTTATTTCAATCCGATCTCTGAATCCGTTAAATAAAAGCGGTAATTAATAGCGAGGGTATACATTCGTACATATACATAACTCCTTTTCAGATTCAATGAAGCGAGCACCGTGAATCGAGATGTGACTCAGCTCCCATTTCAATGGCGCAGCATGAAGGCCAAGACGAAGCATTCAGAGTCAGAATACCGACGGCAAAAAAATGCGACATGTGTTGGTCCACCGCCCATATCACCGAATGAAGAGTGTTCACAAAAAATGGAGCTGATCCCAAATGAGTTTCAAGTGGATTCCAACAAATATGACAGCGATGCACTAATTTAACTAATATATTTGAAATAAAATAAAATAGCTGACTCTGGTATAGCTATTCGATTTTCTCTTTCATTGCGACCCCAATATCTTATAGTAGTACCCCCCGCCTTTTATCGCCGTCTAGATCTTCTCTGACAAAATTTATTAATTTTGCCATGTTACCCTTTGAGAATCTATCAGGGCCATCGTGAATAAATTTTCCCTCGGAATTTTTCCCCCGAACAAAAATTAGGTATCTTTAAAAAAGAGGAAACGGCAGCTAACCGCAAATATTTAAACTACTAACAAATCGCCATCTATGAGCTGTGAGCGGAACCACCACCAAATTCCAGACATCGAGCACCGCAGTTGACTTCGAAGAGTTTGCCTGTCTGCTACAAGAAATCCTGGTGAATGTTCATACCAAAGTAAACAACATTACGAAATAACGAACAGGCGAAGAAACACGAAGTTTTTTTAACAGTACACGCCCGCTTGATCTACATAGTACACTATAATTAGTAAAGCTTAAAAAGACGTGTTTATATTTTGTTTTTAAAATAGATACGACCTTAATAGTTTCGCAACACATACTCAGGAAGTTCTATCATCGGGTTAAAATGTTAAATACATGTTTTTTTTTCCGTCTAACTGGCAGAGTCGTTTTCAAATGCACTTAGTATATTTAAACGATTTAAGAAATTATTAAAATGATAAACCATTTTTTGCGTATCTTCTTTGCAGCAATTTTATACACACGCACTATTTTGCAAAGTTATCTATCAACTCGTTAACTCGCGAAATAGGCGAGTTAGTTAACCACAAGTTAACAAACGTCAGTTGTCTGATTTTCGTTTTTATTGATAAGGATTTGAACATATCCACTGCGTAAGTCATGATTTAAGCGCACCATACACACTTCAACTCAATTGTAAACTGAGTCAAATCAATTCAAAATCAACCCGTGTGTGGCGTAGTCATTTGACCGATTTAACGGTTGAGAAGTTGGTTGGAGAAAAATCAAAAGATTTTGATTTTCTCAAGTTGAATGAAAACTCTTTCAACTGAGTTGAATCGTGTGTGGCCGAATTGGTTGATTTGCTGTCAAATGAAGTGCCAGTTGTGTTTGAGCTGTGGTAATGTATGATTTTAATTGTCTTGGCTGTTAAGAAAATAAATAGAGTAGAATAACATGACTTTCGAAATTCGAATAGAATGTTTGGAAGCGTAATTTTATATATATATATTTTTTTTTTTCGGAAAATAAATTATACAATATTTTTGACAGTTGAAGCAAAGTCTTCCAATTCCGTTGATGTAGTGTGTGGTCAAGTATCAATTCAGTTGACAACTCAGTTTACAATCGAATTGAATGGTGTATGGGCCGCTTTAGAGATAACAGCTGATCTATAATCAACATTGGGAAACATGAGCTAATGTCAAACCTAAACGAAATGCTTCCCTATGTTCTGTTAACAACAACAGCACGCAAGGGCCTAATTTCCTGGCAGCCTCATGGTGATAGGATTATTACGGCCAGATTCCGGACTAGAGTACGACGCGTCACCATCATACAGAGTTATGCCCCAACGAATGGCTCATCTGAGGACCAAAAAGGAGAGCTTCTACAATCTATTAAGTGCCGTCTTCAACATAACACCAAATGGAGACTTTGTCATAGTGATGGGGGATTTGAATGCCAAGGTAGGCAACGACAACGAAGGTCTCAAACATGTAATCGGGAAGCATGGACTAGGCAACCGCAATGACAACGGCGAAAGGTTTGTGGATTTCTGCAATGCCAATCGCCTTGTAATAGGTGGCACCATGTCTGAGCACAAGACCTGCCACAAAGTCAGCTGGGTTTCCAACGACAGGCAAGCAAGCTCGAATCAAATTGACCATTTTGCCATCAGCCACCGCTTTAGAAGTAATCGCCTGGACGTCCGAAATAGGCGAGGGGCAGATGTGGAGATAGCACGAGACCACCATCTTATGATAGCTACTCTCCAACTACGCACTGCTGCAGTTCGAAGATCCCACGACAACACAAGAATGCCCAGGTTCAACATCGATAGACTTAGTGATCCCTCAGTGCGCCAACAATTAACGGAGCACCTTTCGCAAGGTGTGGAAGCAATCAGCAGCTCACTGCCCGCAACCATCCAAGACCATTGGTGTACTGTGAAAAATGTTTTTACATCTGGTGCTGAAAGAATTGTCGGTCGATCGCAGGGAAGATATAGGGCGTGGCTTTCCGAGGATACCTGGAGACGGATTGACGAACGAAAACAGCTGAAAGCCCGCGTTGCAGTTACTCCAGCAGCAGGGAGAAGCGAGCTAGAGTCCATATATGGCATGAAGATGAGAGAAGTTCAGCGGAGCATGCGACGTGACAGGCGCAACTACATCAACGCGCTGGCTACAGAAGCAAAAGAAGCTGAACCGAGGTGGTGACAGCAGGACCGTCTACAGAATCACCAAATAGCTGACAAGTGGTCGCAGCTCCAGCCAACACCCAGTGAAAAGCTTAGACGGCTCCTTGCTCATTTCGGATGAGGACCAGCTTAAGAGACGGAAAGAGCATTTTGCTACGGTTTTGAACCGCGTATTCGCTAGGTATATGCCCCCAATCAGACTGAATACGCACCACATACTTACTTAGGTGGCGCTACAGTTCGGGGTGAACCTGGGCCTCAACCAACAAGCCTCTCCATTTAATACGCACCACGACTCCTAGTAATGATGAGATCACTCCCGCGATCAAGGCAGTCAAAACTAACAAGACGGTAGGACTTGACGGTATTCCAGCAGAGCTCTTACGAGCAGCACCAACAACATTGGCTGAGCTTCTGCTTCCACTTATAGAGAGAGCTTGGGAAGCTGAGAGCTTTCCTAACGAGTGGAAAAAGGGAATGATCCGTCATGCTTCCTAAGAAAGGAAATTTAATGGAGTGCGGAAACTGGAGGGGTATCTGCGTGCTGCCTGCTGTAGCTAAGATAATAGCTAAAATCATCCTACAGCGAATCAAACAACATCTCGAAGACACACTCGAAGCCAAATGTCACGTTCTGCACAGAGGAAGGTTGTCTGAGGAATTTGAGATCCAAAGTGGGGTAAGACAAGACTGTATCCTTTCAGCAATACTATTCCTATTGGTGATTAGCCATTTGTTTCGTGCAGCTTTGTCAACGGGAAATGGACGAATTCGATGGACTCTTACATCTCCACTGAAACATCTTGACTACGCTGACGATGTATGCTTACTGTCTCACAGAATTATGGACCTCCACCAAATGACAGCAGATGTGGAGAGGGAGGCAGGTGTCGTCGGGCTGAAAATCAATACGACGAAAACTAAAATTATCAGCCTTGGAACAAACTCATCGGCTCAAGTATGCATTGCTGAACAACCGGTAGAGAGAGTAGAGGATATCCAGTATCTTGTCTCGACCGATGGTGGAACCGAACTGGATATAGCCAACAGGATCTCCAAAGGAAGGTCCGCGTTCGGGATAAACAAATAACAAACAAACAAATATTTGGCGCAACAGCTCTTTAAAGTGCCAGGGCCTAGCTTCTCGCAACCACTCATGTTGTGTGCGTTATATTTTTCACACGAATGGAAGGGACCTACAGTTTAATGCCGAATCCGAACGGCGATTTGAGAAGCTTTTTCGTGACAACAATACTCTCGGATGTTTGTCAGACGCTCGCGAGAGGTGGGACCGTGAAAAAACTTTTTGGTATTTTCTGGGATTCGAACTTGGAACCTCATGCGTAGTGATCCGACACACTAACCACTTACGCCACGGCCCCCACCCGCATTCGGGATGTTGTCCAAAATATGGCGAAGCAATGCAATCAGTTTGAACACCAAGCTAAGACTGTTCCGCTCCAATGTTGAATTCGTGTTGTTATATGGATGCAGCACGTGGAGAGTGACCACTACTATCACCAGAAAGCTGCAAACGTTCATTAATAGGTGTCTGCGCAATATCTTAAGGATTTTCTGGCCCAATCGTATCTCTAACGAACACCTTAATGAGATAACGAATCAGGAACCAATAGAGACAACTATCCAACGACGGAAGTGGCAGAGGATTGGTCACACATTCTGAAAGGGTGACAGTTCCATAGTAAACCATGCTATGCAATGGAACCCCTTAACTCAGGATGGCAGAAGACCTAGCGGTCCGAGGAAAACATGTCACAGAACAGTCGAGAAGGAGGCACGGCAGTTGGGGAAAAGTTGGGGAGAACTCAGACACATTGCCAGAAACCGTACACGATGGCGCGTAGGCGTAGTAGAGGCTCTAGGACCCACAAGGGGATACAGAACATAAGTAAGTAAAAGTATGTTCTGTTAATTCCAACCGATGAGCATAACGAGCATAGGCGAATCCCACAGGCGGATCAGTAGAAATGCTGTGAAGTGGGAGGGTTGTGATCCCTTATTTTCGGATCATAACCTCGCTGATAAAAGGAAGAAGAAGAAGATAAGCATAACGACGTTTAGACATCGTCTATATGAGGCACAATAAAGTGTGAGGGTAGCTAGTTATTTCTTGGAATAAATGTGAGTGCATTTCAGATATATTATATGAGAGGCAATAAAGTGTAAGTAGTAGATAGAACCACACCTAGTTAAATGTTCTAGGATGGAGCCAATCAATACGGAATGCAACTGCACTCTTTCGGATTCGTTTCACAACTGACTATTGCTGCTACCGCTATCTGCAGGCGAATGTTGATTATGGTTCTCACTTAACTCATGTTATGAATATGGCTGTCAATGTTCAACGATAAGTAACTGGCCAATGAACATGTACATAAATCAAGTGTAGTGGATTTCAGTTTATAAGTAGTCGACATAGTCTTTTAAATGGGAGACATGAATGAAAACAAGACGGTTTAGCCCAATGTGTTTCAATAAAGCGAAATCTATTGAATCATTCAAATTATATAAATCTCTAATCTGGCAACACTGATACTATTATAGAGAGGATTCGTGAGAGTTGTAGAGTCCTACTATCACTAGCGAGTCGAACGTACTTCGCCGGTTGGTATTACGATTGTTGAACTACAAAATTGTTTTTGTACGTTAAAACCGCCCACAGGAAATTTTGTATTCGCCGGACTCAAACGAATGAGAGCTCATCTATTCAGATTGAGATTCACGGGATTTCAGTTCGACTCGCAAATGGTAATAGGTTAAAAATTTGTTTTGAAAAACACACTCACAAACGTACACATACACAGAATATATGAATAAAAATGTAAATTGTTTTTAATTCAGGAATGGTATCGCCGCAAAAAGCTATCACCTACCATCGAGCTGCTTCTCCATCGTTGCCACTTCATAGGTCCCATGAAAAGAGATGATGCTTCACGAGCATATCTCGGACGCCATCCTTCAGTGGCTGGCTCTCTTTACCCCGTTTGGGTGGCAGCTCCCAATCGGGATTCAAGTTGAATGCAAATTGCGACAGAATCCTTAGTTCACACTTTATCTGCACCCAACCGGGTGAGTAGACGAAGCTCCACGTGTGGTACCACTTCTGGACGATTTCCACACACGAACACAAGACCTCCAGCCATAAGTGCAGAACCTGTTCGTTAAGACCCAAGCAGATGAGGCTGCGCAACTTTACGTCCATCTGAGCGTGAGCATCGTCATGACTTTGGTTGACGGCCTGCACACACCGGTATAGCAACTCCTCGGGAGTGAGCACCTTTCCATCCTCGTCTAGGCGGTAGGTTTTACATAGAACTAGGCGACTGTAGACCGAGTCGAAGTCTTTCTCCACTTCGCGGGTCGCTGCTTCTTCGATGAATAGCCACGGGTGACACGGTCCACCGAGGAATGATGGACGCTTCATGCCGTGTTCGAGAACTTGTTTGATTGCCGGTGCGAGGGTTCCACGAACCAAGTCGGTGACGGTCTCCGAAATAGCATCATCCCCGGCAGAGGTGTACTGCTTGCTGCGTTCATCCAAGAGCTCCACGAATTTCGCGGGAAACCAACCACGTAGGCCGTTCAATTCCCCAACCCAGCAGTGTTCGTCCTTCTGACTGATGATTGTGATGATGTCGTTCTTGCGAAAACCCAGCTCGTCATCGTCGTGCCGCTCGAAGTCATGCAACGCTTTAGCACGCCTCTTCCGCGTGCGGGCTACATTGATGAAGTTCTCATGGTCCTTGGCGTGACTGTCGCTGTTGTAGTCGGCAGTGAGGCGAATGTGCGCCTGTAGTTTTGGTTCAATTGTCAGAAAGTGTCGGGCCACCTTCAGAATGGCTTCCCGGAGGTCAACCAGGATCTCCGTCTGGCGGATGTTTTTGTTCTTTAGCTCATCCGGCTCGTTGTCTTCGCCACCGCGAAAGAGCAACGTCTGCAGAACGGATTTGGTTCGCTTAACCTGGCGCCTGGCCAGCTGCTGCTTTGGTAGATTCGGCACTGCCTCGGGATTGCCAACTAAGCCGCCCTGATCGGCCATCAAATAGGCCAAATGCCGCCGGCGATGAGTATCGATGACAGTCTGACTTAAGGAGCCACCGACTTCCATTGCGTGACGAAAGAGCACCTCAACGTCGTCCACCTCACCGGGAATGTCCGACAGCGAGTTGAATATCTGCGCAGAGTTCTCCAGTCGTTGTAAGTCCTCTGTCTTAATCCGCAGCATTCCCAGCGTCAATTGGAAGAGGACAATGGATCCTTCGTAGAAGAACCAGTCCCAGATGCGTACGAGGATCTTCATGTGTACCACATTCGCGAACAGAGTCAGGAACCAGTGAAGCGTGATCAGCGATAGCTCTATGTCGTGCTTCTTGAGCGTCTCGTCGACCGAAGCCAAGTAGTTGGCAATGAGGGTCTGCATAACTCGTTGATCTGCTTGAATGCCCAGCAAGGTCGATGAATAGTACGAAGCAGGCAAGAGGTCCTCCACAATCGTGGCCATCATCCAGAAGGCGTTCTCCTCCTCCATGAACAGCAACAGGCAGGCGGCAATTACCCCAGTTCCCTGGCAGTATCCAATGTCAGGAAACAGCCAAGCGATTCCTCTCAGAATCCTCCGCAAGCGGGGAATCCCAGTCCCATGGGGGCTGCTGAAGCACGCGTTTGTTGGGAGAATCCGTAGCAGATCCTTCTCGATTTGCTTCGATGTCATGAGAGCGTCGTTGCCCGACGCCTTGATGATCTCCTGATACGAGGTCTCTGATTTGATCTTCTTCTGTAGTGCGCCAGACAGCCTCATCCACATCTGAGGCCGCAGCGAGTGCGGAATCCCATCCCGAACCATCTGTCGCAGCTTCTCCGTCCGTGGGAGTACCACGTCGACGTTCTCCCACGTCAGCTCGCACGCTTCCTTATTGTGCGAGAACTCCAAGTGCGCAATCCACTGCTTCCTCTGGTCGGAGCTCTCGACGAAGGGGATGCCTAGCAGCTTCTTGGAACTCTGCTCGGGTCCGTCCTCCTCTTCGACGCGAAACCCGAACTCATCGAATCGATAGTCCGGCTGATCGTTGGGCCCGCTCTCAGCTTCTGGCTGACCCAGTTTCGCTAGAATTTCCTGCGGCCACATGGAGGGCGTCAGAGCAGAGAACGGACCACCTGGGTTCGGCCTCAGGCCGTCTACGACGCTTAACTCGTCAATCAGGTCCGGCAGGTCGTTGTCCTCCTCCGAATTGTTGAATTGGAGTTTTTTCTAACGAAGGACGGGGGCGGGTGAGTGAAACATATTTTACGGATTCCCACTCGGGATAGAAGTACTTACAGCGTGTTCCTCGCGACCGACGTAGCCGTCGTGGTCACGTGAACCGAAAATCGACTTTGCCATTTCCATGCTGAGGTTCGAGGATTGATTTCAATTGATTTGGTAGCGGGTTTGCATTTATTTTCAGAGTTTTTCACAGAAAATTTCGCGTTCTAGTAGTAAACAAAATTTTATGGTGACATTTTTCTTTCTGATACCACAAGTGACAGCCAGACAGCGATGAGGCAAAACGTCAACTTGTTGTTGGTTGAAGGAAGAATTTTCTACGGGATGTGTTCGTGGCTAATTAGATTTTACAAATTAATGGGGAAATACTTTTATCCGAAAATACGATATTGGGGCAGGAATAAGTTGATAACGTATTCCATTTGGTATTGATAAGTTATCATTTCCGGGTGTATTCTTAATCATGGTAAATAACGTGAGAATGACTTCATCAAATAGGAAGTTTGAAGATCCGTGGAAGCCTCCACGTTAAGGAAACCATGTTAGAAAAAATAGAGCTCGACCGACTCAGTTCGTATTACCGTATCAAAGAAGAGATCATTTGAATCCTGTTAAAAAGGCAATATCAATTAATGTTCTAAAGACATCGAGAAAGAAAAGTAGGCCTTAATCTGGATCACATGAATGCAAAGACACCAGCATTTGTTTACCTCAGTAAGGAAATGGTCCAAGATCAGGAGGCCTGCCGATATTTTCTCACGTCAAGTGGGCGAACCCCGCAGACCGACTAGTAGAAATGCAGCGAAGTGGGAGGATTGAGCCCTTGTTTTTAGATCATAACTTCACCGAAATAGGAAGAAAAGGAAGATTTCTGCGCTGTGTAGGACGGCCTCAGTATTGCACACATGGGAAATTATAAAAAGGGATTTGATTTAAAATTCAAAAAGATACAACAACTCTTGATTTAAGCAATTGTTAGGGATATACAAGGGAGAGTGTATAACGAAAAAACCTGCAAACAGCATTGAAACCCTATTCCCGCCCAGGAATGGTGCCTCGAAAACGTGCCGAAACGCACCGATACGCACCGAAACCCAGAAAACGGCATCAAAGTCGCCCGAAAATCAAGAACTGTTTTCTTTGATTACAGTGGTGTGGTGTTCTCTGAATTCTTTCCATAGGGACGAACAGTGAATAAGGAATACTATTTAGGCGTCATGGGGCGTTTGCGCGAGAATATCCGACGAAAACGGCCAGATTTTCGGAAAGACAATTCGAAGATTTTATACTACGATAATGCACCATTGCACAAGTCATCGTTGTACAAGAGTTTCTGGTCAGCAACTCAATGAATGTCACCGATGAAGCACGGGTTTTGTACAGCGTCGAGCGAAGTATGTGTTCGGTAGGCAAATTAGTGGCAGCTACATCGCTGCTCCAATATGTTTCTATTTGGAGCAAGTTATGTGATTTCAGAAAATGAGCATTAAAGTAAAAGCGTTCAATATCACCATTATTTGATGAAATTTAATACTACGTTATAGTTTCAGCCAAAAATTTGAAGTCTGACAAGGCGACAGAAAAGAAAGATAATGTTTTCACCATGATCCTATCATTCTTTTCTAATTTTGGCATTCAAATTTCCTATCAATCTTATATCGTTACAAAACATAGCGATCTGCCACCAACCAATAAGTGACAACGCGAACAGTTGGCACGAACTTGGTTGGCTTTTTTTCTTAATGAAGGAGAATCGCCCGTCAAAAATAGTAAATATCAGCACATTAACGTTTCTACGGCTTCAATTGCTGCAAATGTAGGCTCTGTGACGCAGTGGTTAGTGTGTCGGCACAGCGCTTGAGTTTCAATATTCGAATCCCAGAAAACACCAAAAGTGCTTTCACGGTCCCACCTCTCGCGAAAGTTTGATAAACATCCAAGAGGATTGTCGTCGTTAGATAGGACACAAAACTGTAGGTCCCTTCCATTCGTGCGAGAAATATAACACACACAACATGAGTGGTTGCGAGAATCTAGGTCTAGGCCCTACATGGGCTGTTGCGCCAAATATGTATGTATGCATGAGTCTAATAGCCGATTATATTCCCGATTACTGGTCAAGCAGTAGTAAGAGAAATGAAATACTAGTTCAGTAGCCAAATTACCAGACACTAGCCGAAGGTCGCCACCACTACTGACCTGCCAAGTCATTTATACTCATGGTTACCTCGGATCAACTCCATGTCAGCATTTTATTCAAATTAGAAAACGATATAAAATCCTCAATGAAACACTCAAAATATTGCAAATGAACACATAGCTTAACATGTTCCTCTTCAACCCAATAAGACATAAAAATTCCTTTATTTTGGGAAATTTTTCTAATCAGAGCTCCCAATCAGCTGGGTTTGACGTTTATACAATTTTCTCATCGTTGACAACAAATACGATATGTGGAGGGAAAATGTGTTAAAACAAAAAAATTAATTAACTCCCCTCAATAAAAATAAAAGAAAAGTAGTCATGAACATCAAGCCTATCATTACCTGTAAGTTTCGGAGCTGAGTTCCCCTCAAATCCCCTCTAAAATTGCTTCTCTTCCGCAGATTCTGGGGCAGGGCCACTGTTTCGTTCGTTGGAGTCGCATATTCTCACGGCAATTCCACTCGACACTTGCGAATGGAGGCGCACCTATCATCGTCCATCGAAGCACGTTCGATTGGAGGCGGTAGTTCAACCGCTTAACGTCGAAGCCTTAGAGAAATACAAACGCGGTGACTGGAGTATCCTCGATCATCCTATTCTCCACATCTTCGTCACGGAGTGCAGTGTGAGTATTGCAGTTGATGCATTCTAATTGGTCTCTCTGCTTCCTCAATATAGAAGTGAATGTCTCTGCTGGCTTGATAACGGATCTAGTTTTACATGGAAGATGCTCTTTGATTTAAAGCAAATAAGTTAGGCTAGGTTACTTATGTACGTTAGACTGACTGTACGAAGATACAGACACACTTAGACCAGAAGCAGTTCATTGTGACCACACAAGATGAAGTAGTCTTTTTTTTTTTTTTTTTTGTCGGGATAGGAAACGCTCGACTGGAGCACTCAGACCCAACTGGTTCATTGTACTACTAGAGAGCAAACCCTGATTTACCCATTTTTTTGGAATTTCCTTGTCTTTCTAATAAAGCCAAGCAAGCACTTCAGTGATGAGAAGATTACAGTACCAGTACTCACCATATCAGCACCGAGGATCTGCCACCTGATACGAGAAAAGGGCTGATACTCACAGAGATAATGTTCCGTGGTGTCGTCGCTCTCTACACAAGCGTGTAGTGTCACTCAAGCCCAGCACGTTAAGGTGCTTGGCGAAAGCAAAGTGGCCTGTCAAGATGCCAATAAGTTGTCTGCAGTCTTTTCTGCTGAGAGAGCAAGAATGCCACTGATTTCTTGCAGACGTGCGGGAGCAAACGTTTAGTCAACCTGCATCCTGGAGAGTCATGCCACAAACAATTGTGCTCGTGAGAGACCCAATCGTTAATGGAAGCCCTAACCGAGGACGCAGGGAGACCCAACGCGGGTTCGGGACCTGAGAAAGCCTCTTCTGAACCTTGTCTGGCAATTTCATCGGAGATCTCATTCCCCAAGATACCAGTGTGACCTAGGACCCAGATAAGAGACAGAGAATTCAGTCTTGCGACCGAGTTCAAAGAGTTTTTGGTTTCACGAACTATTTTGGAAGTGGTTAACGGGCTAAGCATGGTCTTAAGCGCAGCCTGACTGTCACTACAGACACAAATACTACGGCCCATCTACCTGTTCTTCACAACATAGTTCATGGCCATCAAGATTGCATAAGTTTCCGCCTGGAAAACAGACGCATATTTGCCTAAGGAGAAAAGAAGTCGAATGTTGTCATCTTCCACGAAGACACCTGCGCCAGACCTTTGACTGCTTTTGGAACATTCCGTCAAAATATGACTACATTCCATTCCCGGCTCAGACTTTTACCGAAGCCAGTCTTGAACACAAGGAAAGTCGACTCTGAATTTGCGTATCAACAGAAGTTCTGGTGTCATTGCATCAGACGGCATATCCATAAGACTAGAGTCGAAAGATAAATGCCGCGCAAGCTCATCAAAATTCCAGTGTGGAGTATACCAAAAACTGTCTAACCCTCTGCACTCGAATCAGTACGCATACAGGAAAGGCAAATCTACAGTAGGTGCGCTTCACTATCTCGTCAAAAAGATAGAGGGAACACTCAGTTCAAGGGAGATAGCCTTGTGTTCTTTTCTTGACATCGAGGGCGCGTTCGATAACACTGATTACGACTCGATCGCAAGGGCGATCAGTAGCAGAGGTATCGAAGAATCGACCAACCAATGGATCAGGGCCATGCTGGTAAGTCGATTCATTACTTCCTCCTCTGGGGGAGTGTCGGTGTCCATAACTGCAGCCAAAGGCTGTCCTCAAGGAGGAGTTCTTTCCACCCTGTTATAGTCTATAGTCATCGACAACTTGTTAGTAGATCTTCACAGATCAGGCTACACCACCGTCGGTTATGCTGATGACTTGGCGGTTTTTATCAGAGGTAAACACAGCACGACAATTTCCAAGGTCATGCAAAGTGCAATATCTCAAGTTGTAGAATGGTGTAAGAAAGAAGGACTATCCATCAATCCTAGTAAAACCGTTCTGGTGCCTTTTACAAGGAAGACACAGGTCAACCTTGAACCTATCACAATCAAAGGCACCACACTAGTTTATTCCAGCAAGGTCAAATATCTTGGTGTAATTCTTGACAAACGACTTAATTGGAATTCACATATCAAGTCCGCCACTGAGCGCGCTATTATGTAGAGCACTGTGGGCCAGCAAACGCCTATACGGCAGAACTTGGGGTCTCTCTCCTAAGATGATACATTGGTTGATGGTTAGACCCATTATCACATACGCGGCCATCGTCTGGTAGCCAAAAACTCCAGCAGATGACGGCAAACAAGTTGCAGAAGTTGCAAAGAATTGCCTGTCTTGGCATTACAGGTGCGATGCGCACTTACCCTACGACAGCTCTGGAAGCTACTGTTGGGCTTACACCCTTACCAATCTTCATAAGGAAGACGGCTGCTAGATATGCCATCAGGCTGCAGCTAGATCACGAGTATAAACCAGGTGACCTTGTGGGACATTTACAGATACTCAACTCAATCCCTAAAAGAGAAATATTTTGCACTTTACCAGATATTATGGTCAGGCAACACTGCTTTGGTAGATTATTCGAGGTTGAAATATTGGACCGCGAAAACTGGTCCAATGGTGCTCCACCACTGGACCCCAGAAGTCTGGTCTGGTTCACCGACGGTTCGAAGATAGATTCTGGACTTAGAGCAGGGGTTTTTGGACCCAACACAAAGATTTCGGTACCTATGGGTACGACTCCCACTGTGCTTCAGGCTGAAATTCATGCCATTGAGATTTGCGCCAGACACAATCTCCGCAAGGGGATCAAAGGCGCTAGAATACATATCTTCTCAGATAGCCAAGCAGCACTTATGGCACTATCGTCCAACCAAATGGACTCCAGAACCGTGAAATGCTGCTACGATGCATTACAAGACCTTACCAAATACAACAGGGTAAAACTCGGTTGGGTACCTGGACACCAAGGGATTGTGGGCAACGAATCTTCAGATGAGCTTGCTAGGGCTGGCTCAGAATCTGTGTTCATAGGTCCTGAACCTTATTGTGGCGTCAATTGGGTGACAGCTACAACGCTGATTAACGAATGGGAAAACAAACTTCGTCTAGACCACTGGACAAGTGGGCCAGGTCTATGACAATCCAAACGATTAATCAAGCCTTACTTCTATAAGGAAATCCTTAACTTAGATAGGGAAAGCATTAAGAAGCTTGTGAGCTTTCTTACTGGCCATTGCGGCTTGAGATACCACCTTAACAAGATGAACCTGTGCTAAGAGAAGGACTGTCGGTTCTGTTTAGAGGAGGATGAAACTTCCGAACACATTCTTTGTGAATGCCCGGCACTACACTGGTTAAGGACACGTATTCTTAGGAGATACTCAGTGGAACTGAAATGCTCCGCTACTAAAGACATACTCACTTTCATACGGGAGGTAGTACGTCTGTTAGATTAACTCCAACCCTCCGATACAATAGATCTTTCAGGTCGCAGTGTCATTGCCACACGGGCATGGGTTGTACAAAAGGAAAAAAAAAAAAAATACCAAAAGCAACCCCACATAAGACGATGGATGGCTTTGATAATGCAACCAATGATATAAGTATCAAAAGGAGGTAAGTTCAGCAAAGCATCTAGAGCGGAGCCAGGCATACTCGGAAAAGCTCCCGTGCAGCCGAGACAAGCCATTCCACGGCTACATAGCCGTGTAGATCCAAAGAATTTTATTCGGTGACAAACCTCATGTCTTGCCAAAAGCATCCTTACACTGCCAGAAAACTAAGAGCGCCTTTGATGTTTTAGATTCGACGTGTTTAGACCAAGGAAATTTCTTATCTAAAACCAATCCCAGATATTTGGCTTCATTGGAAATGCGGATAGTGACGCTTTTTAGCACTGGCTGAATCAAACCGGTCAGAACCCTCCCCGTAAAGAGAACAACCTCAGTTTTAAGAGGATTCACCGAAAGCCCACTCCTAGCGCACCATTCATTGATCATGTCCAGCGCCACCTGCGCGTTAGCACAGACCGTCGCCAGGCATGGCCCGACAGAAAGTACAGCGACACCATCCGCATATGCTTGAGGGTAGACGTTAGAACTATTTAGAGTGTTCATCAGAGAGTCGACCATTATTCTATTCTATTCATTAGCGTTGCTTTAATCCACAACACTAATGTTTCATCTAACCCGTGTTGTCTGGCCGAGTCGCACATGCAGTAAAGTAAAGTAAAGTGGCGGAATGATCGTTTTATTTTGGCGAACGGTGCCGACCAAATTAAATTTTTTAACAAGAAGGCAATTTGTGAAACTAGTGAAAAAACTATCGGTGATTATATTTCGGTCTGTTCCTTCGTACCTCCGAAAAAATTATGCATGTAGCGTGTATAGTTTGGGAGCTGAAAGGTGGTGACAAACGGACGACAAAGCGACCCTGAAAATGTACAGTGGAAGGCTCACAAATTGTCTCATTTGTTTTCTTCTAGGACTTGGATACGTACAAGTCAACCACCCGTGATGAAATCGATGCATGGTTGAAGCAGCTCGCATCCTACGGAGTCTCCGATTGGATGATTCTCCTCGTGGAAACGTTCGATGTGAGGAAAACAAAGAATTTACTACCCCGGACTACAGTTCTGGATAAGATTCGATTGGACTTTGGTAGCAAGAACGATGATCGATGTATTTCTGTCCTGAATCCGGCAAAGTTTGAGCAGAAGTCGACAGAGTCTTTCAGGTGCCTAGTGCAAAGGATAAGGTACGGATTTCTTTCTACCTCTTGAAACAGGATATACAGCATACATATACTCCCTCTTTAGATTTCTGATGCTAGCCAGTTACAACCGCAACATCGCCAAGTATGAAGAGCTAATCCGTGTGAATCGCGAGAAACGAAATCACGACGGATGGGATTTCCGTAAGTATTTCTTTCTTCAGGAGGATCTGGCGCTGATTTTTGAGAAGCTTGAGCTATATTCCGATGCTCTGGTACAGTATGATGAGTTAGATGCTATGTTCTCCCAATTCATTACCAATTCGGGCTTTGGCGAGAAACAGAAGTGGCTGGAGCATTTCAAACAGCCATTGAGCTCATTCCATGGAATTTGCCTGTCACGCAAAAATAAATTTGAAATGCGTGAACGGATACGTGACTCGGCGGTGTCGATTCTTGAATTTCGAAATTATCTTTTCGAGCGGCAGTCACATTTGCTGCAGATCTCTAGCAAAACGCCTGAGATTGCCGAACGTCTGTTGAACTTTCTCTTTTCGACGCTGCGAGAGATTGAGGTAATTAAAGTTGACTGCCAGGAGGGTGCTCTTCAGTGCTGGGAGTTCGTATGTGCCCGCGAAGTTCTCCAGACATGCGATCAGGCAATGGAACCCGATGAAGTTACATGCTTCCAGCATTGCGCGCCCATTTGGAATCTGGCCAAGGACAAGCTGTATGAGCTAGGGAAGCTGTGTGGTTTGCTTCCGGGTTTCACTCCCACCTCAGAACAGTTGCATATTGTTGTTGGTCTGTCGGCCGGTATTGGTGATACGCCACTCGAGCTGCAATTTCTGAATCCAACACCGCAATTGGACAGGGCGCATTCCCCCAATCGAAAGCCGAAGGAATGCCCCACGGAACAACTAAAGAAGGCACTTGGATCGAATCAGGCTTTCCAGAAGTTGTACTTGGAATTGAGTGAACTGGCCATCAGCACCTATAAGCATGTCTCTCGGCTTCGTTCGGCACGATTGGCCGGCTTGGATTTGGGTAACTTCTACTGTGCTCTCAATGAACCGCACAAGGCGGTGGTATTCTTTACCGATCTGCTGCGTGAACTGAAGGCAGAGAATTGGAACTATTTGGCTAGTCAGACGCTGCTGGAGCTAGCTAGTTGCTATCGCAAGATGGATGATCATCTCTCTTACACCAAGACGTGCGGAGCAATCTCGTGCTGTCAAGACTTAGAGATGTTGGTGCGGACCTTTTACTTTGATGAATTCTTGAAGTGCCTTAGGACTCTGAAGGCAAATCTCACCGTGCAATCGATGGAGAATACAGCGAACTTTTGTGTTCTTGAGGATCACTTCAAGATCTGCGAGATTGTTGTGGTTAATGTAAAGCCGATCATTCAGGATGACATTGTCCAGGTTCAGGTGAAGGTGGAGAGTCTATTCCCTCGCGAGGTGTTCGTTGAAAATGTCTCGCTGTCATTTGAGCTGAATACAGTGGAAGAGGATGCACAAGTGGAGGCAGCTCTGGCCAACGTGCAGCCGAAGTTGAAGGTATCCTTGCATTTGGCTTACAAGCAGGACAACACCTTGGAGTGTGCATCTGTGGCTTGCGAAAAGGTAAAGAAGACGCAACCAGTGCGGCGAACGAGTAGCACCAAGCGAAAGGTTTCGCCCACGGTGCAGTCGGACTTTAAAAATTTTGTTGTCGCCGAGGCAGTGGCGCTTCAACCGGGCTTCAACGTTATCGAGATGAAGACCAAGGCCACGAGAGTAGGAATATGGATCTTCAAACAGGTAAGTTGCTTTACAAACCTCACATCATATCCAGTTTCAAGTAGTATCCCCCTTTAGATGTCAATTCGAATAAATCAACTGCAATTCCTCTCGGACAGAATCCCCTTCAAGGCCACACCCTTCGAGATCACCACGAAACCAGCTTCGGCTGTGCTAAGCTTCAAGAACCTCATTGCAGGGATAGTACAACCCGTTCGCCTAATGGTCTCCGGTGGCAGTTTCATCTTCCCCTCGGACGCCAAAATCAATCTACGCTGCTCCAAGCACATGCGTGTACGTCTGACCGAACATCAAGGCGACTTCGAAACTAGTCTCAGTGTTCCTCTGCCGAATTTTAAATCCTTCGAGGAACGTGAGATTCTTCTCGAAGTGATCACTCGGCTGCCCGGCAGCAGTGTAGCCAAACACGTCGAGCACCACATTATACTTGGTTGTCCGTGGTCACGTAACGAACTAAGCATTCCATTGGATTTTATGCCCGCCATGACGGCGTCCTATCGTCTGCACACCTGTGGTACACAAAAGTTCCTACAGGTGCTGCTGAAGGGCGTCAATGCGGAGTTAGTTCTCACGGACGCCCATGTGAAATGCGAAGTGCCCGGCGTTCACTTGGCTGAACTGAATCCAGAGTCACAAAAGGAAATTGTAAGGCTTGAATGTGGTCCTAAAATCCTTTGTTATAAGATTCCTTTCTCTCTGCAGCGCATCTACAAGAATCTAACGGTTGCATATGTTTATGGCATACAAATGGATTGGAATGCCGACATAGGAGCGGACATCAGAGTTGACTTCAAAGTGAAATATTCGCATGCCGACAAGCCAGGACCGATCAGAGAATACACTTACGCCTTTGACTTGAGCGACTATACAACTTTGTTTAGGGTACAGGCTCAGTTGGTGCCGAATGAGCTGTGCCGCTTGCGTTCGGTTTGCAATATGAATGTGAAAATAACCAAGCTACGGGATAATAAATTTGCCGACTTGATGTATGAGGTGCTCACCGATCATATGTGGGCCGTGTGTGGGCAGTCAGCTGGTGAGTATGTTGTTTAGTTTCCAAAGAAAATTGCTAATGGGTACTTGTTGCTTTTTCTGTCCTTGTCAGCTTCTAGAAGTTTCAGGGAAGTTTCGTTTACCTTTTCACCTTTTTAACCCACTTTCTGTATTCCCTTGCACCCAATCCATCCACTTTTTGCAGCAATAACGTTAGTTTTCGCTTCTTAGACACTTATTATTATTAGAGTCTAGCATCAGAGGTGGGGTTTCATCTGTGGTTGCGGTGTGTCCTCCAAGAACACAGTGTAGTGTAAGTCAATTGTTGTTGTGTTTGTAGCAGCTACGGTTCCGCTGGTGACAAATTAGTTTTTAGGCTCAGGAATCGAGCCACGTCTATGGGTCGTACCCAAAGTGCATTGGGGCGCAAGTCGACTGGCTTTGCTGGGCAGTTGAGAAGATGTTTGGTGTTGTGCGGGCCATTTTCGCAGTCAGGGCATTTGTCTTCTATGGAGGCGTCGAGACGGTTCTTGTAGCTGTTTTGTAAGCGACACCAGCCTGAGCGTAGTTGAGCTAGGCTGGTTCTTGTTCTTCGAGGCAGGCTACGTTCTTCGGCTACTATGGGTGGTGGGCGGCCTCCGAGGACCAAGTTGGGCGTGTGACGAATGCTTTTCAATGCATCTTTGTAGGTGTGTCTGTCGATCCCGGTGTCCTCCGTGTAGGCATCGAGGTCGTATTTGTAGATTTGGAGCCCTTTGCGAATGGAACGGCGTGGTTGTGGTACAATCGTCAGCGGATGATTAGGGTGGTTTTGGAGGTGACAAGCTAGAAGTAACTGCTTGGAGAGCATGGCGTTATGGTCCCTTACTGGAAGCAACTTCGTCTCAACATGGAGGTGATCAGCATGTGACATCAGGTGACATCCGGTGACGGTCCTCAAGGCCGCGTTTTGGCAGGCTTGAAGATGCTGCCAGTTAGTGTCACTCAGCTGTAGTGTACAGATGGGGGCGGCATAGTTCAGCACGGACCGACTGATTGCCTTGTATGTGACGAGTAGCGTCTCTTTATCCATTCCCCAGGAAGATCCCGCTAACGACTTGAGTACATTGTTACGAGGAGGTGGGGTTTAATCTGTGGTTGCGGTGTGTCCTCCAAGAACACAATGTAAGTCAATTGGATCAGGTTTATTCGATCCTTGGTTATTGTTCGTTTGTAGTCTTAGCATACCGCTGACCGCAGACCTGTTTCTCTTAGCAGTTACAACTGCCTCATTGTTGCACTGAAGGTCGGACAGAATGAGATTTACCACAGTCTCTACTATGCCATCCACATCCTGTTATCCCGGTGTACTAAAAATAATCTGTCTTTTTGTATCAGAATGTTGTCTTGAAATGTCCCTCTCCTGATCATTCTGTTGCTGTTAAGGTCTGCCCTGGCGCGCCGCCCTTTTATAAATCCAATCCAATCTGTAGATATCTTTATTGAGTAGAACCTTGTTTCTGCTTCCAAGATTTGCAACGGCATTTACGTTTGAAAGAAGCTTCTATTAAGAATTCCTTATGATGCAAGAAATTTCCTACACTACTCTGTTCAAAGCTGTCCCCCGGTTTATCTTTTTTATACGTATTCTGTGGTTAAGAATAAGAAGAATAACTATTGCCAATCACATATCGCAGAACAAAACGGCCTAGGTATAAATCCGACAAAGACCTTGCTGGTTCTGTTTACTAAACGAAGGTCAATAGAAGAATTTGCCTCCCAAAATTGAATGGAACACCTCTTCAACTCTCTCCAACAGCAAAATATCTCGGAACTATCCTGGATTCGAAGCTTATCTGGAAGAAGAAGACAAAAGAAAAAATAAAGAAAGCACTATGTACATTCTTCGTTTGTAAGAAAACCTTTGGTAAACGATGGGGCCTGTGTCCGTCCATAATCAACTGGATGTATACAGCACATGTCAGATCTATACTTACCTACGGTATCGTTGTATGGTGGACTGCAACGGACAAGACCAGCGATCTAGTAAACCTAATTAAGGTACAACGACTGGCATGCATAAACATCACAGTAGCACAGAGATCAACACCGCAAGCATGCTTGGAGGTGATGCTAAACCTCCTCACTTTGGGTGAGTATATTCGAAGCACAGCTTCGCGAACGCGATTCGCCTCAAACAATCGGGCGCATGGAAGCAAAGCTCATATGGACATCGCTCTATACTACAAAGGTACAGAACAGATCTCGATAGAAGTACTGACTATGTCATCCCCCAGATAGACTTCTACAAAAATTATTCCCGAAAGACAAGAGTGGGACTCCAACACATTAACCAATGAACAGGCCTTTCAACTCTAGACGGACGGGTCTAAAATGGATATAGTAACTGCTTCTGGAGTTTTTTCTGAGTTACTCAAAATCAAGTACTCACACAGACTACCGGACAACTGCAGTATCTTCCAAGCCGAAGTCTTCGCTATTGAAAGCAGCACAGACCATTCACTATATATACTATCTTCGTGGGTAGTCAAGTTGCAATCAAAGCACTAGACAGTGAGGAAGTTAGATCGAAAGCAGTTTCCAGATGCCGAATTTCACTGAACAATATACATATGTAACACCCATGATGTAATTCTCTGCTGGGTTCGCGGACATAGCAATATAGAAGGGAATAAGATAGAAGATAAACTAGCCAAAAAGGGATCAGCATTAGATATAGAACATACAACATATACATATATAGATACTCAGATATCAAATAAGTTCCTATTGGTGTACTAAAAAGGAAACTCCACATCAAAACAAAAGACCTGATCAACTCCGCATGGCTTACGAGAGCTGACTGTATTATATCTCGCAGTTTATGGCCGGTATTGAATGAAGGAAGAACCAAAAGCCTGCCGGAAATGAATAAAAAAGAACTATACATCTTGATAGGAGCACTTACAGGACATTGCGCGATAGGGGAAATGGCCGTAAGACTAGGCATTAACGCACCCGACCACTGCAGGAGCTGTCAAGACGCGGAAGAGATAGAAACTATCAAACATTTGCTATGTGACTGCCCAAATCTACAAAACCGTCGCCAACGCCACATGAGTAACAGTTTTTTCGACGAACTAAGTGATCTTGTGCAAATTCCACTAAAGGACCAGGTTGGTTCACTACTGGAGCGACCGAAAGATAAAGAGTTTTAAGAGGTTCCACAAACAAAAAAAAAGGGAATTGTTATGGACCGTGGGCGCTTTGGTGTAAGTGGTTAGTGTGTCTGATCACTGCGCGTGAGGTTCCAAGTTCAAATCTCAGAAAACACAAAAAAAATTTTTTCACGGTCCCACCTCTCGCGAACGTCTGACAAACATCCGAGAGTATTGTTGTCTCGAGAAAGCTTCTCAAACCAAATTGCCCTTCGGATACGACATTAAACTGAAGGTCCCTTCAATTCGTGTGAAAAATATAATGCATACAACATGAGTGGTTGCAAGGAGCTAGGCCCTGGCACTTAAGGAGATGTTGCGCAAAATATTTATTTATTTTTATAATGGACCTTTTGGCTCCCATGAAAAGCACATAGGTGCACTTCCCTCTAACCTAACCTAACGCCAATCACAGCTCTGTCGTATTGGGATGATAGGATGATTGGCAGACATAAAGTGTAACCCTACTTCAGCCACGGTCTAACAATTTCCTCATAGTCCTGCAGCAAAGTTGGTCGAATATTATCCACTCTTGGTACCTTAAATTAAGGAAATTATTTAATTGTAAAGCTATATGCATTGCCCTTGTCGATTATCTTACCAATAGTAATAGCATTCCTTCTTCGCTAGATAGTACTGCTTGGTCAGACACTCTCTAGTTCGCAATTGCATCAGAATTATTAGCTCCAGCTAAAGGTACGTACACAAGTCAGTATCTCTATTGCGCATCCAATCAGAACGTTGGAGCTTAAAATAAAATTAAGTAAACTCCACCTCCGCACTACCCCGAACTTAGTCCATTAAAAAAAAAAAAAAAAAAAAACTATACTCACTATCTACTAAGTATTCCCACTCTGACGCCGTGGCGCTGTGGCTAGTGTGTCGGACAACTACCCGTAAGGTTCAATGTTCGAATCCCAGAAAAGGCTAAACGTTTTTTCACCGTCCCACTTCTCGCGAACGTCTGACAAACATCCGAGAGTATTGCAGTCACAAATTGCTTTTCGGATACGGCACATAAATGTAGGTCCCTTCCATTTGTGCGAAAAATATAGTACAGACGAGTGGTTGCGAAAAGCTAGTCCCTATGTCCTTCATGGATTGCTTTTCGGATACGGCACATAAATGTAGGTCCCTTCCATTTGTGCGAAAAATATAGTACACACGAGTGGTTGCGAAAAGCTAGTCCCTATGTCCTTCATGGGTTGTTTGCGCCAGATATGTACATATGTATGTATCTTCTAAGAAGCAATGGTGACGACGGTTCATTTGGATGATGAACCTTTCAGAATATTTTAAAGTCCAGGACCTCTTTTTCATTCACTCCAGATACATTTTCTTTTAGACAGTAAGTACATTTTCTTTGGAAGTACCGCATTTAATTCACCTCCTTCCCAGAACTTCTTTCCGCTTATTGTGTACTTGTTCTTACAGTCCAGTATCCGTCTTGCCTTCCATTAAGTGTGAGCAGTTCAGTTAGTATTTTAATGAGCAGTAGACTATACCTTCTGAGTGAGTTTCGGGTGGTCGCGCTATGTTATCTGCAGGAGGCTGTAATTCATTTTTTCTACCCTCTAGATCTCTGCCTGCCTCTCTTCTACCTGCGGATCTCTGTTGGCATTGAACTCTTTTTACTTGGTCTCGTTCACCTATAACAGATAAACTGCTGAAAACCTTCCGGTTGGTTTTCCATTTGAAATTTTCATTAGGATCAGGCGAAGTTTCTAATTGCCTTACTCACTTACTTACCTAGATGGCGCTACAGTTCGGGGTGAAGCTGGGTCTCAACCAACAAGCCTCTCCATTTAGTTCGTTCTTTAGCTAATTCCCTCCAGTTGCGCACTCCAAGTTGGTCGAGGTCCCCTTGAACATGTGCGCGCCACCTACGGCGAGGAGGTCCTCTGCTGCGTCGTCCCTCCAGGTTAGATTGGAAGACTCTGCGGGCCGGAGCGTTGGTGCCCATTCGCTCTAAATGTCCTATTCATCTCAGAGGTCCAATACGCAGTTTTTTTTTGACTAGGTCGATGTCGCTGTACAGCTCGTATAGCTCGTTATTGAATTCGGGACCGAATATCATATGAAGAATTTTTCTTTCGAAGCGACCAAGGATATCTTCATCCTCTTTTAATAAAGTCCATGTTTCAGCGCCGTAAAGCAGGAGTGGTATGATCAGAGTCTTATACAGAGTCTCCTTAGTTGTTCGAGATAGGGCTTTACTGTTGAATTGCCTTAAAAGCCCAAAAAAACAGCGATTGGCAAGAGTTATTCTTCACTTGATTTCTATGCTGATGTTGTTTTTAGAGTTTATAGCAGAGCCAAGGTAGACAAAGTCCCTTACTACCTCGAAGTTATAGCTGCCCACTGTGACGTTCTGTCCAATTCGTCGGTGTTGATTGTCCCTTCTTGTTGACAGCATGTACTTGGTTTTGCCCTCGTTTATCGCTAAACCCCTTTTGGGCGCTTCTGCTTCAATGCTTGCAAACGCACCGATGACAGCCCGCTGAGTTTTTCCAATAAGGTCAATATCGTCGGCGTATGCAAGCAGTTGTACAGACTTGTAATAGATTGTGCCTCTGGTGTTGGCTTGTGAGTTCCGGACAATCCGTTCAAGTATCCGTATCCGAAGTCACATGACAGCGCGTCACCTTGTCTAAAACCTTTTTTGACATCAAAGTTCTCGGTGAGGTCATTACCGGCCTTGATGGAGCAGCGAGCGTTCTCCATCGTCATGCTGCGCAGATGAACAAGTTTGACAGGGGTGTCAAAATTAGACATGGGTCTATAAAGCTCTTCTCTGTAGATGCTGTCATAGGTGGCCTTAAAATCGATAAGAGATGGTAAGTATCGATTTTAACTTCTTGGGTTTTCTGCAGGATCTGTCGAAGTGTGAAGATTTGATCGATGGTGGACTTTCCTGGCCTGAAAACGCATAGGGGCCAATCAGGCTGCTGATAAAAGGTTTCAGACGTTCACACAATATCGCAGAAAAGATTGCCTTGCTCACCTTTACTGGCTGAACACAATGCATGCCGCGGCCGCGCCGCGGTAGCGTAGTACGTAGAGCTGTCAAATGGTGTGGCGCTGCACTCACAAAATTCGCCCACAATGGTGTAGCGCGTAGTAATGTCAAATAATGCCAGCTGATTAAAATTGTGTTTTTCTTTTTGAGTGTTATTGAGATTTGATAATTTTTGTGAGATTATTGTGCTATAATAATACAATAAAAATAATAAGAAATGGATAAATTTATTTTCCTTTCACTAGCAAAATAATTTTTTCCACGGCGTGCTCTTCCATTTTGACTGTAACGAATATTTCAAATTTATTGCGCTACTGCTGAACTCAGTTCAAGAATCCACCACGAAAACATCGTATAGAAAACCAAAACAGTCTTCAACAGTCGCCAATTTTTCTATCTGTCACTTGTGGCGCTGCACAAGTTAAAAGTAAACCAACTTCGTACTACACCACTGCTACCGCCACGCCGCAACTACCTCATTGTGGGCGCTCTAGTGAGTTCCCATATATTTTAACTCTGTGACAGGTCGTACTACGCTACCGCGGCGCGGCCGCGGCATGCATTGTGTTCAGCCAGTTAAGCAAATTCTCAAGTAGTTGCTCCTCCTTCTCTGGTGAGATATGGAGTTGGTGCCTATTCTAGATCTATTTCAAACAGAATACTTTTGTCATGAAAGACCTTGCGCTGCTGCAAGAAGAAATGATGTGACACTTACTGTAGTTATTACCAAAATAGTTCCTTCTCTCCTTCCCTAAAAATACTTGTACTTATACGAGTAATTTTCACTTTTTCTGAGAAGCAAGAGTTCCTATCAATATTACTTTTATAATTTGCTGTCTATTTGCAGGTGTCGTCTCAATGAAGGACGTCGAGAGTCATTCCATTTCACTGGACGTAATGCCGCTGAGTACAGGTTTCTTACCCATGCCCAGTATTCGTTTGTCACAATACAAGACAGCTCACTCCAAAGTGATGCCATTCGCAGCAGGTCAGGTGTATAACTCGACCAAGAGTATGCAAATCCACGTGATGGCCAGTAACAATAGCGAGCAGTAGAAACCTTTAACCAAATGCTATACAAAAATATTATAACAATTTTTTTTTTTTTATTTATCCCACTAAAAGTTCCATAGTTCTATACAAAAGATCGTTTTTCATTTATTTGTCAAGCTGTCGAGAGCTTCATTGTGTAAGCGATAGAAATGCCATTCTTCCAATTCGGTTAAATCGGTCGCCCCCATTTGCTCGTAGAACTTTCGAGCAGGATTCCAGCCTAGCACATGGAAGTCTAGGCGTTTGCATCCAAATGCCTTTGCATTTTTCGCAACTTCTTTGAACAGCATCCCACCAACGCCCATATTGCGAAACTCAGGCTTAATGTAGATGTCTTCCATGAAATATGACTTTCCCTGCCACGTAGAGTAGGAGAAGTAGCAAATTGCATAGCCAATTGGTTCTCTGGAATAAAAAAAAGGATAAGTTAGGCTTTGAGAACAAAAAAAGGCGGAAGAGAAAAGATAAAATCATAAAACGTAACAAAAATGCACAGGTGCACATAAAAATGGCAAGGCCTGGCGATATAATGCCTATCACGCTGCAAATCACCAAAGAGTATTCCGTCCCGTAACTTCTACAAAGGGATGTCTTAACTGAGTAAACATGTAACAAAGGAAAGGTTATTTTCACACCTAAACCGTGCAAACCCAGTCACTTAGCTTTAAAAGACTTCACATGAATAAGCCTCTTTCTAGCAGTCAGTGATGAAGGCATACCAGGGAATGAGAAACCCGACAAACTGGCTGGAGGAGGCTCAGCACTAAACTCGGACCAATACGTCCCGCCTTGCGAACTCAAACTCGAAGTAGGAATCAAAGCCCTAACGGAGGCAAACAACAGGTGGACCATTTTAGATACTTGCGTCACCACGAGGAATAAAATAAATAAATATTTGGCGCAACAGCTCTTTAAGTGCCAGGGCCTAGCTTCTCGCAACCACTCATGTTGTGTGCGTTATATTTTTCACACGAATGGAAGGGACCTGCAGTTTAGTGCCGAATCCGAACGGCGATTTGAGAAGCTTTTTCATGACAACAATACTCTCGGATGTTTGTCAGACGCTCGCGAGAGGTGGGACTGTGAAAAAACTTTTTGGTGTTTTCTGGGATTCGAACTTGGAACCTCGTGCGTAGTGATCCGACACACTAACCACTTACGCCACGGCGCCCACCACGAGGAAGCTGTGGCCTGTATTCGACAGAGCAAGAACCAATAGACTCATACAGAGGGATCGAAAATCCCTCTTCACTCTAATAGGAGTTATTACGGGACATAACACCATGCGGTACCGAAATGCGGTGAAAAAGCTACGTGTAACTAACGAAGACCTTTGTAGAGCCTGCGGTGACGAGGATGTTCAGAAAGGCACCATCGACTTTCTTTGCTAATGCTCAGGCCTCTATTATTTGAAAAATAAATTCCTTGGACAACACTTCCTTAAGGATTTAGAAGATTTGTCCAACAGACCGATAAATGACATCGCAAACTTCATCAACTCCTCTGGATGGATTGTATCTCGGGCACAGGAAGTACTAAATGCTTTCTGTAGGATATGTACAAAGACTATATTTTTTCTGCTTTTCACGAGGAAGGTATTCTCTTATCTATCTTCTTTCCACCGCATGGGTATCACAATGGGTCTATATTGACCTGAGTGTGGTGTAGAGACGCTCTATCCCCTACACCAGTCCGCATACCTAACCTAACCTAATAAGCCTCTTTCCTATTAAAAAAAAATATATATATAGAAACATATTTTAGGACATTCACTGGTAGCCAGTTTCATGAATCCGCGGGTAAAAGATTGCAAAGTGATCCTGGGAGAGGCGATCGCTCGGTAACACCGTCTCCTGCCAACAGAAATTTTTATGAAAACACCAAAGACAAGCAAACAAACAAGGGTCTCTGAGAAAATCAAGTGGTACAATCTGGACAAAGAAAAAGACGAGGCTTTTGTTTTCGTAATGAAAAATTACCTCTCTTACACCATCAACGGAGCTGAGGATGAAGAGTGCAGAGCACAAAATATATGGGATTCCCTACAGCGAACTTGCTTAAAGAAGGTCAAATCACTGCTAGGAGCTTCAAAAGGCCACCATCAACACGCCAAAGAAACATGGTGGTGGAGTGATGAAGTTAAGAAGGTGATAAATGAGAAGAAAGCGACTTTCAAAGCTTGGTCAAAGTGCCCCTCTAATAAGAGTGACGAAAAAGTTCGCCCCGAAATGAAATACAGATGTTGCAAGAAAAAAGCGAAGAAGAAAAGCCCCTAGCTTTAAGCAGAGAGTACGGAGGCCCTGTATCGGGAGCTGGAGAAAATTTATTCCCCGGTGGCTGATGCAAACCAGGCTATCCAGGAGCTGCGAAGACGCAATATGAAATGGAGCGCAACCATCTTCAAAATAGCCGCACAAAGAAGGAGGAATGCTCAGGAGATTCGTTCGCCAAAGTTCATTAACAATGTTCATGGCCAGCTTCTTGTGGATGACGAGAAAATTCTGCAGAGGTAGCGGCAGTATTGTGAAGAACTTTTAAATGAATAGTTTCCCCGGCTATACTTTCCAAGAGCCACCCCTAACTGTGAAGAAATACCCGACATTACAGTCGAAGAAGTTAGTGAGGCGGTCAAATACTCCAAAAAACGAAAAGCGATTGGGCCAGACGAGATGCCCTCTGAGTTCTGGAAAAAAGATGGGAGACATCGGGTTCAGATCGCTCAAAATTCTCATCTCCAAATTTGCGAGAGGTGATCCAATGCCGAATCAATGGAGGGAAAGTTACCTTCTCCCTGTGTACAAAGGGAAGGGTGATACGCGAAACTGTGATAACTACCATTTGATCAAGCTGATGTCACACACCATGAAGATCTTTGAGCGGGTATTAAGTGGCCAACTGCGAAAAATAATACGGCTACCTGATGATCAGTGCGGGTTTGTCTCGGGTAAATCAACCACAGATGCAATTGAAAGTATAAGGATCATAATGGAAAAACATCGTAATTCCTTAAAGCATTTGAATATTGTATTGGTTGACTTTGAAACGGCATTCGACAGACAACCACCAGATCTGATATGGGTGGCGCTAAGACATCGAGGGATTCCAGAAACCTATGTACAGATGATCATGGACAGGAGTAAGATGCCCCGCTGGAGTAACCGAAGAGTTCCCAATCAAAGTCGAGGTGCACCAGGGAAGCGTTTTAAGTCGTTTGCTCTTTATTACAGTCCTTGATTATCGGCTTGAAGGTAAAGTGATGGACCCCAAGGTACATCAGTTATTCTTCGCTAACGATGGAGCCATCATAAGTGAGGATCCTACATCCCTGCAACGAGCACCTGATGTGTGGGTGAACGTTCTAGAGGGAAATGGGTATCGCATTAGTTCAAAAAAGATAGAGTACTTGTGCTGCCCGTTCTCTGATCCACTCAGGCTTATTCCAGACTTTTATTTGAATGGAACAGTGCTTCCCAAGTGGGAAAAGTTCAAATATCTGTGATCTATTGTCAATATCAAAGCAACCTGTGATGACGACATCAATCATCGCGTAAGCGTAGGATCGATGAAATGGCGAGAAAACTCCGCTATCTTCTGTGACAGAAAAATGCCCCCTAAGTTGAAAGAACGGCTATATACCGCAGTTGTGCGTCCAACGCTCACATACGGTTCACAATATTGGACGATGTACAAAAAGTATGGGAGTAAATTAACGTCAGCTGAGATGAAGATGCTTCGCATGATAGCAGGAGCGACAAAGCTTGATCGAATAAAAAGTTCGAAGATCCGTGGAAGCTTTCACGTCAAGGAAACCATCGTACAAAAGATAGAGCGCGACCGGCTGAGCTGGTATTACCACGTCCAAAGAAGAGATCATTTGAACCCTGTTAAGTTAAAAAGGCAATATCAATGCACGTTTCAAAGACATCGCGATGTAGGAAAAGCAGGCATATAAACGCCTGGATCAGACACATGGGACGACATCGGCATTTCATTGACCTCAGTAGCCGAATAATCCAAAATCGGCAGGCCTGCCGATATTTTCTGAGGTTAAATAGGCGAACCCCACAGGCGGATCAGTAGATATGCGGTGAAGTGGGAGGGTTATGATCTCTTATTTTCGGATCATAACCTCGCTGAAAAAGGAAGAAGTATGTACATATGTACATGGAAGGGCTAGAGAACTACGGCAGTCAAGCTGCGTGTAAGGCCTTGCTGAAACATGAGATTGGCCGGCAAGCTTGTCGACGAATCTCAACTTTTGCATGGCCAGAACCCTTCCCTGGGCCAACAAAGTAAGTACAATATAAAGCAAACTCAGATAAAGAGGTAGGCTACTTCCTCACAGGGTATTACAAAAAAAAAAAAAAAAAACAGGGCGAGCAAGAAACATCTTCCATAAGACTGAGCGGTTCTAATTCCAAACTTATCTTTTCTAGATTCACGGCAATTAAAGCACTAGACAGCGAGGAAGTTAGATCAGAAGCAATTTCCAGATGCCGAAACTCCCTGAACAATATATGCAACTCCCATGATGTAACTCTCTGCTGGGTTCTCGGACATAGCAATATAGAAGGGACTGTATCATATCTCACAGCTTATGGCCGGTATTGAATGAAGAAAAAACCAAATGTCTGCTGGCAATGAAGAAAAAAGATGTCCGTGGTTTGGTAGGTGCACTTACAGGACAAAGGGAAACGGCCGAAAGACTAGGCATCAACTCACCCGACCACTACAGGAGCTATCAAGAAGCAAAAGAGATAGAAAGTATCAACACTTATTATGTGACTGTCCAAATCTACTGAACCGCTGCCTACACCATATAGGTAACAGGCCTTTTGACGAACCAAGTTATCTTGTCCAATTCCACTGATACGATTCATAAAGAGCTCAGGTTGGTTCACTACTGGACCGACCAAAAAATAAAGAATTTACAGGTTCCACAAACCAACAAAAAGGGAAACATAATGGACCATGTGTTGCCCCCGTGAGAGGCACCTAGGTGCACTTCCCTCTAACCTAACCTAGATCCACTTAAATTTGGGGAGAAAAGCAGACCAAAGGAGAGCCTTTCAACCAAGTATTAGCTCTGGCATCACTAGCAAATCGCTGTAGGCCCCTATAATCATTTTTTTTTTCCAGAATTCGTTCAATTTAAAGGCCATCACTTGATCATCATCATTAGCGTGCGTAAGTTTAAGAGGACTTCCATCAAAATGGTGTACGTGACTGAAGGTAGCTAGCTATTAATTGTGCTAGTGGTAAGTAAAGTAAGCTGGTGAAGATCTGACAGGCACAGTAAGCTGGCTTGTCTCAGTGTCCAAGCATCCTTGTTTGCTAACAAACATAAAATGATTCCCATCGTAGGAATAAACATTTGATTTGATAACCACTTAAAGGCCACAATAAACTAAAGAGACCTAAGCAAGCCATGGCTGTGTGCAATGTGCATCTAAAGACGTGTTTCATTCTTCCAAACCCGCGAAATGTCACCTCTGTAACTATTTTCTAGATTTTATCACCTCATCCATGTTTGCCATGAAGTAGACGAATTTTTCCCAATTCGAGTATTTACCCAAGATCATGATAGAAATTGGGCATGATCCGTGGAAGTAACCTTAACTGAGGCCACAAATCAGACCCCTCTGGCATGTGAATCCATCAAAGTCTGACTTCGATCAAAGTGCATTCGTTGTTGTGCCCACAGCCTACACAAATTGCAGTCCTTGGTGTTTACACAACACAAACAGTGTGCCAGAGTCGGGACAAATATTTGCTGATTGTTGCGCGCTGTTCGATGATTTTATTGAGTTTGTCATCGCCCGTGGATTACAGATACAATATTCTAGAATATGGACAGAGGGGCGCGCCACAGAGACGACTCTGGCACAGTAGTGCCTTAGAAACGAGGTTCATCATTTCATTAGTTATCGGATTGAGATTTCAGTTCTCGGTGCGTTTGGTGTCTGATGCGTTCGCCTGATAAGGAATTATGCATGTTACCCGGGTTATAGGTCAGAAAAATGATTTGTGAGCAATGAGCGTCTTCCATTGATTTATGGATTACGGTTGATGTCATAATTTGAGAAATATATAAAATTTTTACGACTAAATAGCTTACATTTCGAGTGCAGATGAGTCGGTTGTTGGCGACTCCACGATGTAGCAATGGAAGATTTCTCTACCACCATCCAGGCCGGCATCTCGAATTAAATCTGAAAAGATTCACACATAAGTCGGAGGACTTTATAATTAAACTATTAACGGATAAAACAAAAAACTCAATTTTTAGTCGTTGTAGTCCTTGAAAAAGAAATGTGTACGTACCTTGGACGGAAAGTTCAGGTCCAGAGCTCATATTTTCAAAATCCGCAAGTTCCTGGAAAGAAAAAGATAGCTTTTACAGTTTTTCAATTGCTGAGGGTTAAGAACGACCAATGATCCCGTGAACAAAGTCAGAAAGAGTAGTCACAAACTCTCAGCAGGGTCTCCGAATCCAAAGATGTGCCAGTTAAGCATTTGAAAACTAAGAGCTCGTCAGGCCTCAATAGCAATTTGAAGATGAATTAAGAATGGAAATCCCCGACAATTGGCGTAAAACAGAGATGTAAGTTCAGTCCATCAGCTTTTGGAATATGTATTGAAAATATAGTACATATACTACCAGAAGGTATCATGGTCGGAGGAATTCCGATCAAAGTGCTTAAGTATGCTGATGATTTGGTTTTGCTGGTAGATTCCAAAGAGAGCTTACGGAGAGCAATTAACAGACTGCAAAAGTATTGTAAAGATTCCATCATCTGATTATCCACCTTGTTGCGGTGTTATGGCTTAAACTAGAGTACGCTTGGAATCGACATCGGGGATGTACCACGTCGCAAGCGGCATTCCCGTAACGATAAGCGAGGCTCGAAGTAAACCAAAGGATAATCATCTTAGCCCTAGCACATACACACTTTCCCCCCCTGGACAAGGTGTCAACCGTACCGTGCCGAGGATCAGCCAGCTTGCACCGCCAGCAGCTCTAAAAGCACTACACATGTGGAAGAGCACCTGCATAGCCTCTGCATTGACAATTCCGTCAGCTTGTTGCTGTCGGACTAAAAAAATGGCGCTACACCCACGTGCAGTCCAGCTCCTCTATCTCTTCCCAAACTCACTAACTTCGATAAGAGGTCACTAAGTCGTGAGACTAAAGCGGCATCCTTGACCGACTAGACAAAAGGGCGCAAAATGATTGAAGTCAGCAGGAGCGGGAATCCCACGTATGGCCAACCGGTATTGCCAATCAGTTCAACGAACTGATGAAGCTAAAGCCTTTACGGCATTTCGAACCCCATGGGTGACGTCATTCAACCACTCGTGTCGCACGCTACCTTTCCACACGTGGCTCACGCCATTCTTTCCGAAGCACTCGCCACTCCACTCCACAAACCCCGAAAGAATTGCTCCCATGCTAACGACTCATCGAGTCGATCTGGTTTATCGAACCAAGCTGGGGGTCAGTCCGTAGTTGCCACAGAATCTGCGCCCAAAAGATTTAGATCCGTAGACGAGGAGTCCGACGCCTCGAAGAAGACAAAGAGCTTAACGGGTTTCAAACCCTTCTCCGAGACGGTCAAAGTCAGCCTCATCGTTGCGATAGTGGACATATCGGACGATGAAGGGAAGATCTCCTACGATAAGTGGAGACTCATTGAAGACAGGGTAATACGCCTCTACGAGCGTATTGGCCCCACCCTAACTCTCCACCCACCTTTAAGGGCGCTGGCTGGCATCAAGGCTACGTCAAACTTATCGCCTGTGAAGACCAAAATTCTGTCGATTTCATCACCATATGATATCACTGTCATATGCAGTATAGGTGAAATCTGGCCAGGAGTCAACCAACTAACCAAACAAGGCTATGGTGTTTAGAGGAGGTGGTGGTAGAAGTTCGAGGAGCGAAATGTGGACGTTTAATGAACAGAAAGTAGAGGCAGTTAAAACATACAAGTACCTTGGTATTAATATCTCTAGCAACATGAACATGGAACATCACCTGAAGGAGAGGCTGACCACAGTCAAGAGTCCTGTCAGTGTAGCTTGGAAGAACTGTCGAAGGAAGGTGAAATTCGAAATATTTCAGGCCGCTCCATTCTGCCCCTAGTCTTTGTGGCACTGCCGTCAAGCATTTCATAACGAGGGCGGCTCTAGCCTTGTGTCATTGGCTCGATCACATTTTGTATTCTGCTGTTGCTCTGCTCTCAGTCTTTCTTCATAACGCTGCTTCCTCAAAATGTTGGCAACAGTTTCGCTGATTGCGTCCCAGCTTTTTTGAGATTTACCATTTGTCTCTGTGGTGGAGGCATCTGAACGGGACTGCGATGGCTCTGCGGTTCGTACAGATTCGCCTTCACCACTATATTACGGTTTGGCCACCCTTATTCTTCGGCTAAATAAAACCGGGTCAAACAGTCTCGTAATCCTGTATGCCTGCACCAGGAGACTCTCAAAACCTATAAAACCAATTTAAGAAAGGCCCAACGTAAATCTTGTAGACTTTTCTGTGGAAAAATAGAAGATATCTCTAAGACTTCAAGACTCATAAAGGTCTTACCTACCTTCCCTAAGATCCCTAGCTATCTAAAAAGAGCTGGTGGCTCCTGGACCACTTCGAGTAATGAATCCCTTGAATTTTCAATGGATTCTCACTTACCCAGCTGCTGCAATGATACAGCGCATCCTAGAGCAACATGCACGGTATATGTACCAGGCAGCACTTCTAATCTTATTACTAAGAGCAAAATTCTTTGGGTAATACGCAGCTTTAAACTGTTGAAGTCGGCAAGACCTGACGGCATAAATCCCGCTGAGATCCAACAAACTGCAAACCTCATCGTGGGTTAGTTGCAATCTTCAGAGGTTGCCTGGATTTGGCTCACATCTCAAAATCTTGGACGGAAGTTAATGGGGTCTTTATACCGAAAGCAGGCAAAGCTCGCATATTAACTCCAAAGATCTCAGACCCATAAGTCTAACATCGTTTCTCCTGAAAATTTCGAAAAACTATTAGACTTCTACGTTCGTTGGAGAATTAATCCAAGTATGCTGTCAACCTCAAAGCATGCGTACAGTAAAGGGAAATTGGCAGAAAAGGCCCTGCACACACTGGTGCGCACCATAGAAAAATCGTTCGACTGCAAAAAATACACTATGGTAGTATTTCTCGACATAGAGGGAGCCTTTAACAATGTTAATCCTAAATCAATTATGCATATGCAGGCACTCACTAGTCTTGGTATTAGGGGTCGATTGGCGCGTTACTTAACCAGTTGCTGACAAACAGGGTGATCAACTCTAAGCTAGGTGACGCCGTAGTTCGAAGGCTTGTGAATAGGGGTACTTCACAAGGCAGTGTGCTCTCTCCTCTTCTACGGAACCTAGTGGTGAAGGCATTGCTTTTAATCCTGGAAGGGGAAGGCTGTAAAGTAGTTGCTTATGCGGACGTCGTTGCTACTGCGGTCTCTCAATACGCTTAGGGATCTTTTACAAGACGCTTTCTTTAAGCTCTCTAACTGGACTAATGAATGTGGTCTTAGTGCCAACCCATTAAAAACAGAACTGGTCTTCTTCATGGAAATATAAAATTCCACACATTGACCCTTCAAAACTATGCGGCATCAGCTTGCCACTTGCAGACAAAGCCAAATATTTGGGTCTCATCCTGGACAAAAAACTTAGTTGGAAACACAATAGAAGAAACGACGAAAGAAGAAAGCCACTACATCTTTTTACCGCTGTAAGAAAGCAATAGGAAATAAATGGGGACTACAGCCACGAATTACATACTGGAACTATGTAAAAACATTTATTTATTCATATAATATTTTCTAATACAGTACAAAATCAAAATTTAGCATGGCTTTGCCGTCTGCCTGGTTGATTTATTAATATTCACAAGTAAAAATAAATAAAATAGTAATTTTAGCTTCTATAGTAAACTACACAAAATAAAAGGAATAGTTTGTTAAAAGCTTTCATTTATAATTTGCTGTCGATACGTTAGAGTAATTTTGCAATACCGGTAAAGTGGGCTTACATCCGCTTCATTAAGGAGGGAAACCACTTGCATCTCCGTCAAGGATGGCAAACGACTAACAAAGGCCTCGTAGGGGCAGCATCTCCCGATAGGTGTTGGTCCGCTAAGTAACAAGAAAGAGCCACTGCTGCTGAAAACTTACCAGCTCTGTTAGTAAGCCCTACTCCCACCTCCTCGTGGTGCCATCTGAGGATTTCTTCGGAAATTGCTAACGGGAGAGGACGAATGGCGAGCTTCCTGCGCCAAAAAACAGGATAAGTGTCGGTTGGTCTGTGGCCCAGCGAGCCGCAACCGTAAAAACAAATCTTGCTCCGAAACGCAAACCAACGCCTCGGATACGGACGGATAATTTGATGACGACCTTTGGCTATCGGACACGGACAACGATCGGATTCTGGAACGTTAAGACCCTCCTGGACTCACTCAAGGAAGGGCCTTATAACGCCAGATTCCTCCAATTAGAACGCGAATTCGCACGGTATAAAATAGACATCTTAGGGCTGAGCGAGATAAGATGGTTCGATGCTGGGGAATTCATCTCCCCAACAAAAAGCACTGTGATGCTCTACTCTGGTAAACCAGCTGGAAGTGCACGGAGTTCCGGAGTAGGACTCATGCTAACTCCAGCAGCACGTAGTAGGCTCATATCCTGGAAACCCCATAGTGACCGGATATTGACGGCTAGGTTCCAGAGTAGAGTTAGGAAAATTACCATCATACAGTGTTATGCTCCGACTCTAGACGCGACTGAGGATGAAAAGGATGATTTTTATAGCCACTTAGTCGCCGCCTACAACCAAACGCCTAATGGGGACATCGTAATGGTGATGGGAGATTTCAATACCAAGGTGGGTAGCGACAACACCATGCTTAAGCACGTGATGGGAGTTCACGGCGTGGGAGACCGTAATGATAACGGTGAGCGGTTTGTGGACTTCTGCAATACCAACCGCCTAGTCATCGGAGGTACGCTGTTTAAGCATAACACCTGCCACCAAATTAGTTGGGTCTCTACTGATAGGCAACGAACATCTAACCAGATCGATTACATTGCGATCAGTCGCCGTTTTAGAAATTGTCTCCTGGACGTCCGAAACAGACGTGGAGCTGACGTCGGACTAGAACGAGATCACCATCTTATGGTAGCTCATTTACGCCTTCGTACTGCATCCGTCAGCAGCAACCGCTCAAACCTACTTAACATCACCAGGTTTAATATCGATAGGCTCAAGGTTCCCCAAGTGCGCCAACAGTCCAGGGACCATCTTGCCTTAGAAGCAGAAGCAATCACCAGCATAGAGAACATGGATGACCAATGGAGTGCAGTGAAAAATGCTTTTGCGACTGGGGCACGCACGTATGTCGGTAAAAAGCAGAAACACCACCGCACATGGCTTTCTACAGACTGCCTGGAGACGGATCGATGAGCGTACAAGCAGTCAAGGCTCAGATTGCAGCGGCCTCAGCAGTAGAGAGAACCGAGCTTGAAACCCAATACTGTGCGAAGAAGAAAGAAGTGCAGCGTGACAAACGTCAATATGTCAACTCACTGGCCTCAAGGGCTGAAGAAGCAGCGAGTAGGTGCGACAAAACAAATATTTGGCGCAACAGCTCTTTAAAGTGCCAGGGACTAGCTTCTCGCAACCAATCATGTTGTGTGCGTTATATTTTTCACACGAATGGAAGGGACCTACAGTTTAATGCCGACTCCGAACGGCGATTTGAGAAGCTTTTTCATGACAACAATACTCTCGGATGTTTGTCAGACGCTCGCGAGAGGTGGGACCGTGAAAAAACTTATTTTTGTATTTTCTGGGATTCGAACTTGGAACCTCATGCGTAGTGATCCGACACACTAACCACTTACGCCACGGCGCCCACTAGTAGGTGCGATAGTAGGACTGTTTATAGCATCACTAAGGAGCTCCTCGGTGGTCGAAACTCCAAACAACATCCAGTGAAGAGTCTAGACGGTAACCTTCTGATTTCGGATGAGGATCAGCTCACTAGATGGAGAGAACATTTTGCTACAGTGCTAAATCACATAGACGATGGCGGTATGATCTCGAATTCGAATGAGCAGTTCGAAGCAACAAATTCCCGAATTCGCACCGCACCTCCCAGTAAAACCGAGATAATAACAGCAATCAAGTTCCTCAAGAAGAACAAAGCGGTGGGTATTGATGGCATCCCTGCCGAGCTATTTCAAGCGGCCCCAAATACATCGGCAGAATTGCTGCATCTCCTAGTACGGAGAGTTTGGGATAGCGAACAATTTCCACAGGAGTGGAAAAGGGGGATGATCATTAAGCTTCCAAAGAAGGGAAACTTGATGGATTGCGGTAACTGGAGAGGTATATGCGTTCTTCCAGCCGTGGCCAAAATAATAGCTAAAATAATTCTAGAACGAATTAAAGAACATTTAGATTCAACTCTCGATGTCGAACAGGCAGGCTTTCGCGCTGGATCCTCCTGGTCTCCGCTACATTTAATGTTTATCGACTTCGAGAAAGCTTTCGACAGATTGAATCGAGCTGCTATCTGGTCCTTGCGCAGGAGCGGCATTCCAGAAAAACTTATAGCTATTATCAAGGCTACATACGAGGGCGGTAAGTGCCACGTCGTGCACAATGGTAAAGTGTCGGAGGATTTTGAAGTCCAAAGTGGAGTACGTCAAGGGTGCATACTGTCACCACTATTGTTTTTGGTGGTTATCAGCGATGTACTCCGTGCAGCATTGATGAAAGGCAACTATGGAATTCGTTGGACTATGACATCTTACCTTAAACACCTAGATTACGCTGACGATGTTTGTCTACTTTCACATCGGATAATGGATCTTCATCTGATGGCCCAAAATCTAGAAGCTGAGGCAAACAAAGTGGGGCTAAAAATAAACACAGCCAAAACAAAAGCCCTGAGCACTTCTTCTAACAACCGCGCTCAACTTAACATTGCCGGATTGGAAGTCGAGAAAGTTGATAACTTTCTTTATTTAGGAAGTGTGGTCTCGGCTAATCGCGGTGGCACCGAACTGGATGTGTGCAGCAGAATCGGGAAGGCTAAAGCTGCGTTCGGAATGCTATCTAAAATCTGGAGAAGCAATGTTATCAGCTTAAGAACCAAGCTGCGACTGTTCCGCTCCAACGTAGAATCAGTGCTGCTTTATGGGTGCAGTACCTGGAAGGTGGACACCATTAACACACGAAAGCTGCAAGTCTTTGTAAACAAATGCTTAAGAATCATCTTGAGGATTTTTTGGCCGAACCGCATCTCTAACGAACAACTTTATCTGAGAACCGGCCAAGAACCTGTAGGCATTACTATACGGAGAAGAAAGTGGCAATGGATTGGGCACACCCTACGGCGCGAAGACAACTCCATTGCCATGCAGTGGAATCCGCTCACCCAGGCAGGCAGAATAGCGGGACGCCCTAGGCAAACGTGGCGCAGAACAGTTGAGGAGGAATCGAGCTCTTTAGGAATGAGTTGGAGGCAGCTCAAACGCGTTGCAGAACTTCGAACAAGATGGCGCGCAGGCGTGGTTGACGCCCTATGCCCCCCGAGGGGTTAAAGGATCTAAGTAAGTAAGTAAGTTGTTTCTCGTGGGATTGGGCATCTTCCCATAAAATGGAATACATCTTCTCTCTCCACTAAGTTACACATGTTGCATAAAATAGGCAAGTTCTCCCTGTGGAGAACGTAGTTCAAGTTCAGGAGTTCACCACACAGTCTCAGTATCGTCGTTATTTCTTCTATCTTGTAATTATCATGGAAATAATTGTTACTCTGCAAGTTGTGGTTGAGCTTACTGTAGACTGCCCTATGTACTGATCCAGTTGCCTTTTCAGCATATCTCGCTCTAGCCTGCTCGTCTAACTTTATAGTGAGCTCGTACAATTTGGTGTCCCAGTTTCGCATGTTGTCCTCTGTTAGTTCGATCTCACATCCATCAGCCAGATCCAGCCATTCCCTGTACCAACCAGTTTTTGTTTGCACAGCATTCAGAACTGCTTTTCTTGGGATACGGTGCGCTGGCATATTTAGAGCTTTTAATATATAATCTACCTGTAGCTTGAATGTCTAAATAAATAAAGGCGATAAGCCTGTTTCAGGCATAAGCATTTAGTTAGGTGTATTCGGTGGAAGGCGGAATATTCTTTTTACATAAAATCTTAGTAGCTTCTCCACCGTTTCGTACTGCCTTCCGCCCCATACCCGCGCCGCATATAACAGGATCGACTCGGACACCGCTTCAAAAACCCTGAATTTGCTGCTATGATTAATATATTTGCTGTTGAAACAATTTTTCCAAGCTACATTGATGGCCGTTTTAGATTTTATTAATTTTTCCTTGAGATGCCGTTCCATGCTCATATTTTTAGTTATGTAAACCCCGAGATACTTGTACTCCTTAACAATTTCGATTGCTCCCTCATCAAAGTGCCATTTTTCGTTGGAACAATTTCGGCTACCACCTTCCTTGAAAATCATTATTTTGGACTTGTTAAGGTTGACCACTAGCTTCCATAATTTGGTGTACTCATGCAAACGATTGATTATGAGTTGTAAGGAATCCGGGGAGTATGCCAATAGAACAACATCGTCCGCCAGAATACTTGCGTATTCCACACCTCCTGAGGTCATGAATGAACAGAGCAAATAAATTTGGGCTCAGTGCACATCCCTGTCTTACTCCTGAGTGCGTTTGGAACCATGCCGATAGAACATCTCCATCCCAAACCGCAGCTTTAGTATCAGCATGTAGATTTCCTATTAGCCTTCCAAATTTCAGCGACATTCCCAAACAGTAGAGCTTATATAATAGGGCAGTTCTGTCCACCGAGTCGAAGGCTGCCTTAAAATCAATAAAGAAGGGGTAGAGCTTCTTGCCTTGCGAAAGAAATGACTTTGCAATGCTGCTTAGTACAAATATATGGTCGATTGTAGAGTACCCTGATCTGAAACCCGCCTGGAACTTATTCAGTAGGTTATTGGCTCCTATCCAAGCATTTAATCGTTTTTTAAGTATCGCCCTAAACATTTTGTAGAATGCATTCAGAAAGAAAATACCCCGATAATTCCCTGGATCCAATGTACAGCCCTTTTTGTGGATAGCGAAAATTAATGCCTCCTTAAATCGCTGCGCGACACATCCAAACTCCAAAATATTATTAAACAAGCCGGTCAGTCTACCGTGAAGCTCATTGGTGCCATACTTGTAAAACTCCGATGGGATCCCATCCGAGCCTGCTGCTTTGCCATCCTTCAGATTACACAGTGCGTCTGTAACCTCAGCATGTGTTATCGGATTGTCCAGAATGTCATTCGCGAAGCCAGGTGTAGCCTATTGGAAGCTTTCACTGTACGCAACCGGGTTCAGTACACTTTCGAAGTGCTGTCGGAGAATGTTAGGGCTCAGCTCCCTAGCAATAGTGTACCCTCTGCCATTGACATTTCTTATCCGCTTCCAAAAGTCAGCTGCATTCCTACAATGCGCCAATTTATGTGCCTCTAGCTGGTAGTGTTTTCTTCTCTTCTGCATACACAGGGTCTTATACTTAATGTTGGCTTCGATATAAGAGTCATGGATTACACTTTTATTACAGATTCTAAATAGTTTAAGCCAGGCGAATGAAATCTGTCTGGCTCTTTCGCGCTCATCATCAAACCATGGTTTTATGCCTTGCGTCTTCTGCTTGTTGCTTCTAATGAAACATGGGTAAGAGTTCTTAATACTATCTTCTACTCCTTCAAGATTCAATTCCTGCTGGACTATAAGGTTTTCATCTAAAAGCCTCATATACCTGGGTTCCTTCGCAAAACTCCACACCAGCTTGGGGGCTAACTTCATATCTCTGGTTCTCTCCATCTGGGTGCTAGTATATTCAAAGGTAGCAACAATAGGTAAGTGGTCAGAGTAAGGCACCAGTTTAACTTCTAAGTCAGTAACGCGCAAATTCCAATCACCTCCTAATAAGCAATAGTCAATAACCGTCACAAATGTGAAGTTGTCGATTTTGTCGTTCACACTGGTACCATTTAGCAGACGCATTCCAAAGGAATCACAGAGTTCCAGAAGTTTCGTACCGTTTGCATTGTATGTTGAATCCATCGATTGGCTCCTTATACCAGCCACATTGTTTGCTGCTCCACGTTCTTTGCCTACTCGTGCGTTTAGGTCACCTATTACCATTATGTTCGAGTTGGTAATTTGCATCAGTACCTCCTGAAGTTTATCGAAATCCTTTTGCCAGTTGTTGCAGTTTAAATAGGATGGTAGTATGCAGTATTGCGTTTTCTCGAACTCCAAGCTTACATAAGCCAACTCCTCCAACACTTTAAGCTCACAGTGAACCTCACCAAGATCCTTCTTGAAGCCAAAGTAGCACCCTCCACTCGCCCTTCCTCTTCTGTACATTCATTTCATTTCATTTCATTTCATTTATTTCAAACGGTTTATACAAGTAAGATATAAAGTCTTTTATAGTATAATAAAGGGATATTACACAAGTGGTTTGATTTAAATACTAACGAATTACAACTAAAAATTCAATAAAAAATAATAACAAAAATAAGATCATAGAAAGGACATAGGAAAATGTGGAAAGAAGACGAAGAAACAGATAGAGAAAGAGAGATGAGAACTAGCGCTGATTAGAAAAATATTTAAATATATAATTTTTAAAACTTGTGAAACCTCTAATTTGTTTGATGTTTACTGGCAACGAATTCCAGAGGCGAATACTATTAACATAAAAGAGGCGCGATGAATTCAGATATTTAAAGTCAGGAGCTACTATGTTGAGTGTTCTCGTAGACTGGCAGAAGATAAGTTTGTTGTACAAATAACTTGGTGACTTTGTATGGATAATTTTGTGGAGAAAAATGCAATTTCTTGCACTGATGTACTGCGAGAGAGTACAACCTAGGATGTTGGTTTGGTAGGCTGATATGTGGTCATATCTCCGCAAGCCATAGACATACCGAGTCATATCGCTGAACGCCACAAGCAGTTTGTATTCAGAGGTAGAGTCTAATCTTGGATACACAATTTCGGAATAGGTAATTAGGGGCACGAGTAATGTTTTGACCAAGCGAAGCCTTGTTTCAGTTGGAGTAAAACTGCTAGACATCCAGAGTTTCCTCAGAGCTCCATAAATGCGCCCAACAATCAAATTAACGTGGTCAGCACCAGACAGACGCATGTTCCCGTTAAAACCTAAGCTTGGTACAGATTTTGAGAATGGTACTTTGAAGTCATTAATACAGATTGACGGAAATACGCCTGTATCGTATTCCGTATATGACAGCAATATAGCTTGTGTTTTACCTAGATTTAGGGAAAGACCATTCGTCTCCGACCAGTCATGGATTTCCTTGAGATCCTCATTGATTCTAGCAACAAGGTCTTCAATGAGGTCAAAAGGCCTCGACAAATAAATCTGTATGTCATCAGCATAAAGATGAGAAGAGACATTTTTGCAAATCCTGGGTAAGTCATTAATGAACATACAGAAGAGGATTGGGCCCAATATCGAACCCTGGGGTACTCCCGAGAGAAGGCTTCTGGGTTCAGAGATTGCTTCACCGACCACCACTCTCTGGGTTCTGTTTGATAAATAATTATTTATAAGACCAATAGCTCTATTACCAAACCCAAAATAAACAGAAAGTTTTTGACATAAAATGTCATGATTTACCCTATCAAAGGCCTTAGAGAAATCAAGGAGGCACAGAATCGTTAATCTGTCTTTATCAAGTTGAGATCTTATATCGTCAAGTACCTTTACCATCGCAGTGGTACAGCTGTGGTTAGCTCTGAAACCAGATTGACTTTCGGACAGAAGATCATTTTCAACAAGATAAAGACTAATTTGCTTTGCAAGTATTTTCTCAAAGACCTTCGATAGGCATGGTAGTATGCTTATTGGGCGGTAGTCTCTAGGTAGTAAGGGGCACGATGTTTTTGCTACAGGAATAACTCTGCCTTCTTTCCATAAGATTGGAAGGGTTGAGGACGTAATGGAGTAGTTAATGAGATGTGTAAGCGGACTCAACAGATATGGAAGAATGAGTTTTATAAATCTAAGTGGTACCCCATCAACACCAATAGCATTAGATTTAAGCACTTGAATAATTTCAGCCACATTACTCTCTGTCGGTGGGCAAAATCGCATCATCACCTCCACGCGGTGCCCGCTGGATAGCTATCTGATAGTGAACTAACGATGAGCGTATGCTGAGTCTGACGATATATGTGCAGCTGAACACTCAGACCTGCATAAGCACATCTGGGTGAACTTCAGCGCGCATATGTCTAACCGGACGAGGCATCTCTTGTTGACCTGATCGGCTGAAATATGCGTCTCAGAAGTCTAGCAAGAGGTCCTCAGAAGGAGGACGTGCGGCGGACGAATTCTCTCGATGGAATCAACGGTGACGTCTACAGACCAGCGGATACCTTACTGGAGGTACTTCAACATATTTGGAGCTGAGGTCTGTAAGGATTTTCAATACTACCTCAGGGTATTGAAAAAGAGATGGTGGCGGATGAACCCTTAATGGGCCAACGGCAGCGCTCATATCCCCGAAGGGGGTTACTGACATCGGTGTATCCGGCCTCTTGTCCTAGGGGTACAAAAAAAAAAAGGATCTGGCCCTCCAGGTTGGGGGTTGTGCCGTCGGGTTAACTTCCCTACCACGTAAAAAACCTTTGGTTACGAAGCAACCAACAGCCTCGGATACGGATGATCTTACTGTTGACGACCCATGCAAACGTAAAAAGGACAACGATCTTCGTGTCTGCACATGGAATGTTAGGTCCCTCTACAAACCACGTGCAGCCGAACAACTTGCGGAGGCCCTAGAGTGTCTCAAAGCAGACATTACCGCCATCCAAGAAGTGCGACGGGATGGGCCGGGCAAAAGGAGTATGAAAAAATGCGACATCTACTACGGCGATTGCTACAGACAAAAAGGACAGCGTCTATTCGGGTGCGGATTTGTCATTGGAGACAGACTTAGGCAAGAAGTCTTGAGTTTCCGGCATGTGAACGAGCGCCTCATGACTATCCGTATCAAGGCTAAATTTGCCAACATTAGCCTAATATGCGTTCACGCCCCTCACGAGGAGAAGGACGACGCGACAAAAGATGACTTCTACCAGCTCTTGGACAAGATGTATGAGCAATGCCCTAGCCACGACGTTAAAATTATCCTAGGCGACTTTAACGCAAAGCTAGGAAGAGAGGAAGTCTTTAGTAGCGTGGTCGGAAAGCACAGCCTGCACGACAACACTTCCGGCAACGGACTCAGGCTAATCGACTTTGCGGCGGGGCGAAATTTTGTTGTAGCTAGTACGCGGTTCCCACGTCTCGATATTCACAAAGGAACATGGCTCTCCTTTGATCGAAAAATCGTCAACCAAATCGATCACATTGCGATCGACGCAAGGCACTCTTCCAGTATTCTGGGTGTCCGGACTTTCCGAGGAGCCAACGTGGACTCGGATCACTACCTAGTTGTAGCCAAGGTATGGATGCGGATATCCACAACGGAGCGAAATCAACGAAATGCTGTGAAGAAATTTGACGTCGAAAAGCTACAACCGCAAGAGACCGCCAGAACCTTTGCCGATCGTGTTTCTTCTAATCTCAATCTTAGTCCTATGCCGCCAGCAGCAAATGCGGAAGACCAGTGGCAGCGTTGCCAAAAAGTCATCAGAGATGCCGCCTCTGATGTACTGGGTTTCTCTCGCCCACCACAACGAAACCCCTGGTTTGATGAGGAATGCCGGCAAGCACATGCAGCAAAACAAGAGGCGTACAAAGCGGCGCTGCATAGAAGGACTAGAGCTGCTTACGAGCTCTACGTGCGCAGGAGAAAAGAGGAACATCGACTTCTCAGAAAGAAGAAAAAAGAGCATGAGAAGCGCTCGATCGAGGAGATTGAGAGACTTTATTGCAGGAATAATGTTCGAAAATTTTACCAAAGGGTAAAAAGAACATGCCAGGGTTTCAAAGCCAGAACAGAAGCCTGCAGGGACGAAAATGGCAACATAGTAGTAGAATCGCAGTCGGTGCTGAAGATATGGAAGGAACACTTCTGCAGACTGTTAAACAGCGATGATGATCAATATTCCGCTGTCAGGCAGAATGAGCCATTCATCAGTGACGATGGCAGTCAAAATTCCCCTCAACCCGATCAGAATGAAGGGAGGATAGCGATATCTAAACTCAAATCCAACAAAGCTGCTGGAGCCGACGGCCTTGCCGCTGAACTTTTCAAGGCAGGAGGAGATGAGTTGGTAAGGAGCATGCACCAGCTCATCTGTAAAATCTGGTCGGACGAAAGTATGCCCGATGAATGGAACCTCAGCATCGTTTGCCCGATCCTGAAGAAAGGAGACCCTCTGAACTGCGCTAACTACAGAGGTATAAGTCTCCTAAATATCGCGTATAAGATCCTGTCTGCCGTACTATGTGAACGCCTAAAACCGATCGTCAACAACCTGATAGGTCCTTATCAGTGCGGTTTCAGGCCTGGAAAGTCCACCATTGACCAAATATTCACACTCCGGCAGATCTTGGAAAAAACCCATGAATACAAAATCGATACGCACCACCTCTTTATCGATTTCAAAGTTGCCTATGATAGCGTGTATAGAGACGAGTTATACAGAGCCATGTCTAGTCTTGGCATCCCTGCCAAGCTCGTCCGTTTGTGCAGAATGACGATGGAGAACTCTCGCTGCTCCATCAAAGTCGGTAAGAACATCACCGAACCGTTCGATGTCAGGAAAGGTCTTAGACAAGGCGACGCGCTATCATGCGATCTCTTTAACATAGTACTTGAGAGAATTGTACGAAACTCACAAGCCAACCCCGGAGGTACAATCTTCTTCAAGTCTGTACAACTACTCGCTTATGCCGATGACATTGACATAATCGGAAGAACTCAGCGGGCCGTCAATGGGGCATTTACGGGTATTGAGATCGAGGCAGCAAAGATGGGTCTAGCGGTCAATGAAAGCAAACCAAAATATATGCTGTCTACAAAAAAGGACACCCAGCATCGGGGTCTTGGACAGAACGCCACAATAGACAGATACAATTTTGAGGTAGTAAAGGATTTTGTCTACCTAGGCTCTATGGTCAGCTCCGCAAATGACATGAGTGGAGAGATCACACGGAGAATTACTCTTGCCAATCGTTGTTTCTATGGGCTAAAACGGCAATTGAGTAGCAAAGCCCTATCTCGAACTACTAAGGTAACTCTTTATAAGACATTAATCATCCCAGTCCTGCTGTATGGCGCAGAGGCATGGGCTTTAAAAAAACCGGATGAGGATGCCCTTGGTTATTTCGAGAGAAAAGTTCTTCGAGCGATCTTTGGTCCCGTCTGCATAGACGGTGAGTGGAGGAGAAGGTACAATGCCGAACTGCCTGTACAAGGACATCGACTTAGCTAGAAGAGTTCACATACAGCGACTAAGATGGCTGGGTCATTTAGAGCGGATGGAGCCCAACCTTCCCGCTAAGAAAGTCTTCGAATCCAACCCGGACGGACGGCGCAGTAGAGGACGACCTCGCGGTAGGTGGCGCAAACAAGTGGAGGGGGACCTCAACCAACTTGGCGTGCGCAACTGGAGGCAGCTGGCTCGTAACCGTGCTGGCTGGAGAGGTTTGTTGGTTGAGGCCCAGGTCCACCCCGGACTGTAGCGCCATCTAAGTAAGTAAGTAAGTTACTCTCTGTCACCGCTTTAAAGTCAGAGGGCTCTTGATAATCACTAAGCAGTGCGCTAATCGGTGCGAAATTGGATGGACTTGATGTGGTGGCCAAAAAATGATCATTAAGAGCATTGGGGTCGAGTGCGCAATCTAACTTTTCCCTTTTGCCAATACCAATATCCCGCAGATTAGACCAAAGCTGTTTCGAGGAGAGTTTCCCATTTAGCTTCGATGCAAAGAAATTTCTTTTCGCTAATCGGGTTAATGAAGTAGCCCAGTTTCGCGCCTGGCAGTATATTAACCAACTATCCGAGCATTGGTTGCTTCTCCACTTATGGTACTGCTTACGACGTTCCCTTATTGATGCCTGTACTTCGGAAGTGAACCACGGACACTTTTTATTACGAATACGAACTGTCTTAAGAGGGACTTCCATTTCGTACAGCTCGCTTATACATGATTGTAAACAACACAGTTTCTCATCAACATTTGCAACGTATTTACAATCGTCCCACGGCATGCAACTAGCATGAAAACCAAGTGAGTTGAGGTTTATAGACTTAAAATCTCTAAACTGAAAAGTTAGAGGTATTTGCGAATGAGAAAAGTCAATATCATATGAGCAGAAAATAAGATCATGATCAGAGATCCCATCAAGAGCTAATTGGTCATGGAGTAGCACATTAGAAGGATTCGCAACAATTAAAAGATCGAGCAGACTCGGGGTATCATTTGGTGAATATCGATTGGGATAAATGGTATTCATCACTACCAGTCCAGTTGCAGAAACTGCATTAAGCAATTGAGACGAAAATGAGTCAGCTTTCAGCAAATTGGCGTTAAAATCACCACAAATAATAATATGCTCATAAAAAGGTGTGTACTGAGCTAATGCATCAAAGAACGGAATAGGGGAAAAACGATTGTTCGCGTTATATACACATGACACAATGCATTTTGTACTTCCATCAAATACTTCCACAATTAAATATTCAATATCAGTGCCCACAGATTTATCAATAATTCTGCAATTAAGAGATGATCTGCAGTAAATGGCAACGCCTCCACCCCATGTAGTTGTGAGTCTATCATTGCGACATAGCGAATAGTTTGGTATATCATATATACGGCTGGAGATATCAGGCTTGAACCATGTTTCGCTAACACAGACCAAATCTACATCAACTCCATCAAGAACATCCCTTACAAAGTCCAATTTTGGGGTATTGAAACTCCTAGCGTTAAAGTGGCATATTTTTAAGCCACGATGCAAGTTAGATAAAATTTTAATCATTGTGTGCACCGAGCCCCTGCCAATAGCATTAGTATCTACAAGATTCTGTGCAGAAGTCATGAAAAACATAAGATATGTAGGACAAATAGAGAAATCACAAGTGACAATTTATAAAAATAAGAAAAAACATTAAATATCAGCACCATAGTAGGAAAGGAGATGGACAGACAGGGGGTTCGAGGAGAGAGAGAAATAGGGAGAGGAAATAATGAAGACATAATTTGAATTTAAATTTGATTTCTCGTTGCGGAAATCCATTTAAATTCATAGTTCATAAAACTGCATTCATAACTTTTGAAATTCATTTCTTCTACATGAGTTTCGAACAACTGGAACTATGTATGTATCCGTAAATCTTGATATGGGAATGCTTTACTACGATTGACAGACTGGGTCAGTCTTATAAAGTAACTTTCTACTTGTAGGAGTGGAGGGAAATGAAGCAGCTGTCGCTCTAGCAATAAACGGTTAGGAAACTCCGTCAAAACATGAGAACTGAGGAGAAAGGCAGAAAACGAATGCGCCAAGCATTAGGATGATATCCTTCAACGAAGGTAGACCAAGGAACTTTCGTAGGAACTATAACCAGAAAAGAAGCAGCACCTGCCTATGGTAATTGTTAGCAAGAATCGACTTTACATCCTAGCTGGTTCACTCCAGATTCAACGATCTGGATCAGAAAACTACTAGTAGAAGAGAATGGATACTCCATATTCTGCAGTGATTTCGAAAATCCGCACCTGAGAGCCTAACTTTTATTATACTCTACCTTCGCTGAATCTATTTCAGATACTCCGGTTCCATCAATGTACAGATGTACTAAACGAAGTGTGGTAGCGCCGATTTGCTACCACGGACTCGTGTATACCTATTGTTGTGGTTAGTTAAAAAGGGATATTAAGTTTAAACCCAGCCCGTGGAGTTCAGGAAGAGGATTAGTTCTCCAATCCTCTTTTCCGCTATCTCTCTCAGATCCTCGAAGAAGGGTTTGCCGAGAGTTTGTTGTCTGATCCTCGCCAGGGCCGGACATCTGCGAAGGAAATGACATAGAGATTCTTTCTCATTAATATCCTTGCAGCTCCTACAAAAGGTGTTGTGGGGGATTCCAAGCTTGGCCACATGGTATCCAACTGGCCAGTGACCTGTGATAATAGCTACGATTTTGGCAATAACTGGTCTTGGTTTGCCTAGTAACTCTTTTGACCTGGGTTTGTTGAAACTGGGCCACGTCTTCCTAGATATGACACAGCTTGTGAGGCTGTTTCACCCGCGATTGGCTAGCTGAAGGAAGTGAAGGTGAATATAGCCCTTAACGGTAGCAAGCGGAATGTCGACTCTTTCTGCTAGAGAGCCGTTAAGGGCCGACCCTTCGCCTGGCCAGCTCATTACCCTCATGGTTGCTGTGCCCTGGGACCCAGAGGAGAGTAATTCTCGAGTGAGTGCTTTGTTGATTCAATTCGAACCGGCATTGCTCTACCAGTTTTGAAGAGGTGCAGACTGCATCAATGGCCTTGATAGCAGCCTGGCTATCCGAAAAAATAGCAATAGGCAGAAAAATAGGCAGGCTTCTCGAATCGCAAGAAGCTCCGCTTGGAAAACGCTAGCAGAGTCTGGGAGACGGAAGGACCTTGATATATTCAGCTGGTCAGAGAAGATGCCTGCGCCGACTTCGCAGTCCATCTTCGAACCAAAAAAAAAAGGAAGTGTACTAATTAGAGTATCTAGTTAGGCATTCTAAGCTACAATAGCCTCAACGAAACAATGGTCTAGGCTTTAAATGATTTGCACTCTTTTAGCACATATCGACTGCGGCTTTTTTCAGGCCGAAGTCACAGCTATTATACAGGCTGCTGAAATTATACGCGAAAGTAATATCGTTGGTAGAACGATCACTGTCTATATAGATAGCCTGGCAGCCGTTAAGGCTCTGGACTCTACTGTAATTAGGTCGAGGCTTGTGAGAAACTGCAAATAACTTTTAAATGAGATATCTAGAGCCAATGTGGTTACCCTCTGCTGGGTACTAATGCATATGGATATCGAAGGAAATGAAAGGGCTGACGAGCTTGCTAGGAAGGGATCGACGTTGCATGTATCGCGGGCTCTACTTATAGTAGTGATCCCAATTACTTACTTACGGAAGAAAATAAAAGATGAAGCCAGCGATCGAGTAAACAGACGCTGGGTTCATCTGGACACATGCGCAATGGCCAGGGCGCTATGGCCGGCCTTTAGCTAGAAGAAATCAACATCTCGGATGAAACTTAGTCGTCATAATGCACGGGTCATTTCCGACATAATTACTGGTCACCGTGCCATTGGCATTCATGCGAAATGACTCAGTATACAGCAGAACGACTATTGTAGAAGTTTCAGGGACGAAGAAGAAATTGAATCTGTTCGTCACCTGCTGTGTGATTGTCCTGCCCTATCAGTCAGAAGAATGAGGACTCTTGGTAGTTAATTCTTCTCAGAGCTGGAGGGCTTAGGGAATGTTGAGCTGATAGATCTCCTGTGATTCATATCACTATTTGGGTGGTTCTAACAGCGGACCAACTCTGCAGTGTCAAAAAAAAAAATAAAACATACCAAAAAGTTTTTTTTCTGCAGTGTCTCCAGGGTTAAATAATTGGGCACAATGGACCCGAACAGTTTTGCTAAGTGAGACTTTTTTGTCGCAAAGCACCCATCTAGCTAAACTAACCTAAGACCCTGTTTAGTTAGGTACTTATAACGCTGCTATGTCCATCATTTTTAGGTGAGTGTACACTGTACAGCATAGTGAAGGGTAAAGAGAGGGAAGCAGTAACGTAGCAAAGTCGTTCAGGAGTGAGCACTACAGAGTGTACTCACGACATGACTGCCCACTACGTAGTGGAAAGTGACAATTTAAACGCGGAAGACATTGACATAATACCCAGCTGTATTAAAGTAAATTCGAAAAGTTAAGCTTTATTCAGATACACACTCCTACTTTGCATACTGATTGGGATTGAGCACGACGTCGATCGAGATACATACTCGTATGTTCAACTGGCTGCCCGTTTGAGAAACTCGTTCAGTCTCATCAAAAGTAAGTAAAGTATCATCGAAACCTAGCAGCTTTTCTAATAATGAATTATAATTTCAGCTTGTCAATTTTGAATTCCTAGTTTTTTTGTTGGTTTTGTTTCATGTGGTTAATATCTGCACACCTTTCCTTTGACCACTTAACAAGTTCTATATTTTTCTACAGGTTGAAAACGGATACTCTAGAAGCCCACTTTTGAAGATGGTTCTGTATTCGAAGGTTTAATATCCCGCCTTGAAATATCAAGTAGAACGTGTCAAAAGCGGATTAGGCAGAACTTTTTGTTTGAAGAAATGAAGCACCAAACGGGGCAAGCAGAGCAAATGAAAAAAATTGAATTTAAAAATACTCATACCTGAATCATTTGATGTACAAATTGCATATCACTAGCTTTTGCTCTGCGCACTGTAAATATTCTTAATTTATTATTATCTTCCATGATGACTTCGGGCGCTTTAATTGTCACGTTGACGACACAAACAACACGATCTGAACTGAACGTTTAATAAAGAGAATTATGTACGCTTGACAACAAATTGTTTCTCTTTTGTATATAATTAGTTTTGCTTGTTGCTTCTGAGATGTTCATCGAAGGTATACGTGAAAACTCATCTTTAATATTTTGACGGAAGATAAATACCTATACACGATGTTGGAAAATGGCATAATACCGCAGCACTTCAAAGAAGCCCTGATCTTTTCGATTCATAAAAAAAATTGTATGGCGGAGCCAGGAAACAACCGAGACATTTCCTTTTTAAATGAGTCATACGTATATACAATTTTTTCAACGATATTCCAAGGTCGACTAACTGCATGGATAGGTATAGATAAGGAATATCAAGCGGGTTTCCAGCCAGGATATTCCACTGTTGATCACGTGCTTGTCTTAAATAGTATTGTGGAGTCTTTTCTCTTGAAGAATAAGAAACTATATGAGCAAGTCTCAAATATTACACCTCCAGTGTTGGCTTGTAAGTTTCATACAATTCTTTCAAGTATTATGTTAAAGAGATCGCATGATAGTGCGTCACCTGGTCTAAGACCTTTCCTGACAACGAAAGGTTCGGTGGCAGGGACGGGTTAAGAATATCACTGCAGCGCCCCTCAACAAATAGAGCTTGCCGTAAAAGTCGACTAAGAGGACAAATCAGATCTAGGCTATTATATGGCCCAAGTGAGCCCAGCGACACATACAATACCTTAAAAGCTCTTCAACAAGTGTGCATGCGAGTCCGTGGGTTGCCACGACTGGAGATCACCGGTGTCATAAAAGAAAGACCAAACATCAATAAAACAGGAGCATGTACGTGTCAAACACCATTGCATTCAAATTGAGAAACTGTATTATTATGGAAATATTTGCACAGCTACGCATGGTACTAATCTCGATTCTGACTCAGAAGAAAGGTTCGGGTCAGAGCTATATGGATTCCGGGGGCTAGCGAAGTAATGAAACAGTTTGGAAGAAATTTAGAAAAACAAACACTTGCTGTGTGACTGCCCAAATCTACAAAACCGCCGCCTTTACCACTTGGGCAATAGGTTCTTTGAAGATCTAAGTGATCTTGGGCAAGCTCCACTAAAGAACATAATACGATTTATAAAGAGCTCAGGGTGGTTCGCCAATGGACCGGCCGATAGATAGAGACAAAGGAAGAGTAAGTTTTTACAGGTTCCATAACATAAAGGGAAACACAATGTACCGTTTGGCCCCAGTGAGAAGCATCTAGGTGCACTTCCCTCTAACCTAACCTAACCTTGGATGAAATTTAAGGGTCGCGAGTTGGAACGTTGGAGGTATGACCGGTCGAAGTTATCTTGTGTGTCCAAGAAACGAAATGAAAAAACACCGGAAAAAGGGGGGTGTTTCTTGGACGTTAGGACAAAACCTTACAAGATGTTCTACTAGGGAACGGAAAAGGCTAGGAACGCAATCGGTATCATCCTTGCGGCAGAGCTACTTGGTAATGTCTTGAGCATTTCGAAGTCCAACGACCGTTTGATGTCTCTCAAACTAGTAATACAAGGAGGTGTGTGGAATATTGTCAGTGCATATGCTCCCGAAATTGGGTGCAATCAGAGGGATAAAGGTGAATTTTGGCTAGATTACCACAATCTCCTTAAGAACATCCCAAAGAAAGAGTTTCTGTTTGCTGAAGGAGATTTGAATGGACATGTCGGAAAGTCAAACGAAGATAATGAAGACTGCCATGGAGGACTAGGATACGGCACCAAGAATCTTCCTAGTGAAGACATCCTAAGCATGTGGAAATCACACGGTCTTATCGTGTTAAATACGATGTTCATCAAGCAAAGCCGACACCTGAACACTTACAGTAGTGGTGGAGATGAAACCCAGATTGACTACCATTTGGTAGCCAGTTTCATCCTCAAATAAAAGATTGTAAAGCGATACTGGGAGAGGCGGTCGCTCCTGCTAACAGACATTTTTATGAAAACACCAAAGAAACGCAAACAAACAAGGATCCATGAGAAAATTAAGTGGTACAATCTGGACAAAGAAAAAGACGAGGCTTTTGTTTTCGTGAAGAAAAGTTACCTCTCTCACACCACCACTGGAGCTGAGGATGAAGAGTGCAGAGCACAAAATATGTGGGATTCCCTACAGCGAACTTGCTTAAAAAAGGCCAAATCACTGCTAGAAGCTTCAAAAGGCCATCAACAACACGCCAAGGAAACATGGTGGTGGAAAGATGAAGCTAAGGAAGTGATAAATGAAAAGAAAGCGGCTTTCAAAGTTTGGTCAAAGCGCCCCTCTAATAATAGAGGCGAAAAAGTTCGCCTCGAAGTGGAATACAGATGTTGCAAGAAAAAAGCGAAGAAGAAGTGCGCCCAGTTTCAAGCAGAGAGTACGGAGGGCCTGTATCGGGAGCTGGACAAAGTATCTTCCCCGGGTGCTGATGCAAATCAGGCTATCCAAGAGCTGCGACGACACAATATGAACAGGAGTGTAACCATCTTCAAAATAACCGCACAAAGAAGGAGGAATGCTCAGTAGATTCGTTCGCCAAAGTTCATTAACAATGCTCATGGCCAGCTTCTTGTGGATGACGACAAAATTCTGCAGAGGTGGCGGTACTATTGTAAAGAACTTTTGAATGAACAGTTTCCTGGCTATACTTTCCAAGAGCCACCCCTAACTGTGAGTAAATATCCGAGATTACAGTCGAAGAAGTTACCGAGGCGGTCAAACACTCCAAAAAACAAAAAGCGATTGGGCCAGACGAGATGCCCCCTGAGTTCTGGAAAAAGATGGGAGACATCTGGTTCAGATGGCTCAGAATTCTCGTCCCCAAATTTATGAGAGGTTATCCAATGCCCAATCAATGGAGGGAAAGCTATATTCTCCCTGTGTATAAAGGGAAGGGTGATACGCGAAACTGTGATAACTACCATTCGATCAAGCTGAAGTCAGACATCATGAAGATCGTTGAGCGGGTATTAGGTGGCCGACTGCGAAAAATATGGGTATCGCATTAGTTAAGAAAAGACAGAGTATTTTTGCGGTCCATTCTCTGATCCACTCAGGCCTATTCCAGACATTTGAAACGAACAGTGCTTCCCAAGTGCGAAAAGTCCAAATATCTGGGATCTATGATTAAAAGCAAAGCAACCTCTCATGAAGACCTCAGTCATCGCATAAGCGTAGAGCAGATGAAGTAGCGAGAAAACTTCGGTATCTTCTGTGACCGAAAATGTCCCCTTAGTTGAAAGAAAAGGCAGTTGTGCGTCCAGCGCTCACATACTGTTCACAATATTGCGATGTATAAAAAGTATGAGAGTAAATTAACGGCAGCTGAGATGAAGATGCTTCGCATGACAGCAGAATTGACAAAGCTTGATCGAATAAGAAGTTCGAAGATCTGTGGCAGCCTTCATGTCAAGAAACCATACTACGAAAAATAGAGCGCGACCGGCTCAGCTGGCATTGTCACGTTCAAAGAAGAGATCATATGTTAAAAAGGCAATATCAATAAACGTTCCAAAGACATCGCGAGGAAGGAGAGGCAGGCCTATAAACGCCTAGATCACACAAATGCACCGACACCAGCATTTGATTGGCCTCACTAACCCAGTGAAGCCTGCTATATTTTCTGAGGTCAAATAGGCGAACCCCACAGGCGGATCAGTAGAAATGTGGTGAAGTGGGAGGGTTATGATCTCTTGTTTTCGGCCCATAACCTCACCGAAATAGGAAGAAGAAGAAGGTAGATTAGATTCGATTTTTTATCTTTTTTCCTCTTTTTCCTTTTCGTTTTTCAGGCGGAAATCATGGCGATTAAGGAAGCCCTGTCTTGGCTGAAATGTAATGTATTATCTGTCAGCGATATTAGCATTTTCACTGACAGTCAAGCGGCTATCAAGTCCCTGGAATCGTGCTCCTTTACTTCAAAGATCGTCTTAGACTCCCGTTTGTCTCTTACAGAGATGACAGAGCAGTTCAACATTCACCTATGCTGGGTGCCAGGCCACAGAGACAGGATGAACTCGCTAGACAGGGTACTACTCTTAGGATTCTGCCAGATAGGCAAGCCCTTGGTACGCCCCTCGCTACATGTAAGCACCTACTGAAGCTGAACGCTATTAGCAAGACCAACCTTCGGTGGGATAGTGGCTCTACGTGTCACATTTCGAGGCAGATCTGGCCTAAGCTGGACCAGAAACGTAGTGCCGAGTTGGTTAAACTAAAGCGATTACAGATCAGCTGCGTTATCGGTGTCATCACCGGACACTGTCTAATCGGCCAACATGCCAAAAGACTTCGCCTCTTTTCCAATGACTTCTGCAGGAGCTGTAGGGACGAGGAGGAGGAGGAAACCATTCTTCACTTTCTACGCACATGTCCTGCTCTATCACGCAAAAGAATGCTCCATCTAGGAGCTCCCCTCCTTGACGACCTCAGCGATTTGGCGTCCTTAGAGGTCATGTACATCCATCGCTTCATCAAAAGCTCCGGTTGTTTTTATTAGTCCCTGAGTGGTCTAATGGTAGATCCTTGGCATCACAATGGACCTTTACTGGTCTAAGTGTGTCTGCATCGTGGTGCAGACAGCCAATCTAACCTAACCTAACCTTCTTCCTTTAATCAGCGAGGTTATGATTCGAAAACAAGGGATCACAACCCTCCCACTTCACCGCATTTCTACTGATCCGCCTGTGGGGTTCGATTTTTTATCTTTGTACTAAAATATTTACAAAATAGTGTATAGACAAAAATCAGTTAGGCTGGCTTTGCCGTCTGCCTGGTTGGCAAGACTAAACAATTGTTAATTATAGTAATGACTTAATTCTTTATTTTCTTATTTCTTTTCAATTTTGTGATTTCACAAATTTTCATTCAAGATTCTTTCTCTATATTGTAAAGCAATTTTGCAGTACCCTTTTTAATTTTTTTTTTCGAGGGTAGGTGAAAATCTTCAACAAGACACTATGAGGATCGACAGCGCGTGCTCATAGTAGTGTGGGATTCTTACCCACTAAAAAACCTCCCTTCAAAACAGACTTGTTTTCATTTTTACTACAACTAAGTATTCGATTTATCAAGTAGTTTTCATTTCACGTAATAATGACGTTTTGCAGGGACCTTCCCATTAGAAGTTCCTGCCAGCTCCGCAGTTTAGACGCGGTTACTTATCGCGCTAAGTCTAAAGGTTTGGTTCTTTGTAGACGGCGCAGTAAATTTCTTTCTTCCAAAACTTGGAGGACTGTAATATTTACGTGACTTTCCAGTCGACTTCTATGCTTTCTCGCGTAGGTTTGAATTTCGTCTTCGATAGTTTTAATGCCAAGATCTCTATGGATATCGCTATTTCTGATATAACATGGCGCATTAACAATACTTCTTAGCACTTTGTTTTCAAAAGTTTGTAAAATTTTAATATAAGTGATTTTTGTACAACCCCAGAGTTGTATACCATATGTCCATACGGGCTTTAGCACTTGCTTATATAAAAGCAGTTTGTTCTCTATATTAAGCTTGGAATATTTTCCAAGTAACCAATACATTTCTCGATATTTATTATCTAGTTCTTTGCGTTTTTTCTTAACGTGCGTTTTCCATTTCAGCTTTGTATCAAGTGTCATTCCAAGATACTTAGCCTCGTTTGTAAACGGAATTTGAACCGAGTTTGAAAAGATCGGCAAATTATTTACTCTCTTATAAGTAAAATTTACATGAACGGATTTGGTATCGTTGAGTGCGATCCGCCAAACCTTTGTCCATTCATTTACTCTATCCAAAGCTTCTTGTAGTTTTTCTGTAGCATCTTCGACCGTTTTACCTACTGTCAAGATAGCAGTGTCGTCGGCATATGTAGCTAGCTCAGTGCCTTCTACTTGCGGTATATCACGAGTGTATAATAGATATAAGACTGGACCAAGAACGCTTCCTTGCGGCACCCCAATCATTATTTCCTTAAAATCAGAATATTCGTTTCCACATTTGACGCACAATAGTCTATTCGTAAGGTAGTTCTTCAAAATATTATATAGGTGGCTCTGGCAGAACTTGTCGTAATTTAAACTTTAAGCCTTCGTGCCAGACCTTGTCAAAGGCTTGAGAACCGTCAAGGAATATGCTTGAACAAATCTTTTTTTCTTCAAGTGATTTTTCGATTACATGTGCTATTCGTTCAACTGTAGAATGCTTACTTCTGAATCCGAATTAATGATCCGGGATGAGATGCCCTTCTTCTTTTACCGGCTGTATTCGCCTAATCAATATTCTCTCGAACACTTTGGATATAATTGGAAGAAGCGAAATCGGTCTATAAGACGTTTTATCATTCGGCGGTTTTCCGGGCCTAAGGACCATTATAACTTCGGCGACTTTCCATTGACTGGGAACATATTCTAGTCTAAGTGCGGCGTTTATAATGAACAGAAGCTTAATTAGAGCTTTTCTTGGTAGGGCTTTAAGAACCTCTCCCGTAATTAGGTCGTATCCAGGAGCCTCTTAGGTCTAAGTTTCTTTATTTCTTCCTTAAGTTCGGTAAGTGTTGCATTTCTTATTACGCTATTGGCTATATATGACGTATTTATATTTTCAATAAGAGCTTGTCCATCAAACGGTTTGAAAGTTTCTTCCAGGTGAGTGGTACAAATTTGAGTTTTCTCTTTATCATGCCTAGCCCATTCGTCTTGATTTTTCCTTATTGGGGCGGCTTGAATTTGAGGTTTTTTAATACCTTTTATAGCCTTCCAAAGCCTGGTTAATGATGCAACGTTAATCTCATTAAGGATTTACAGGGCTTGATTCTCAAATAAGGCAACATTTTCAAACATAAATCTCCTTGGTTCTTGCAAAATTGGGCACTTGCCATCAAAATGAAAAGTATCCTCTCTCTCTGACAAATTACACATGCTGGAGACTAGCTATAGTTCGTCCCTGTGGGGTATGTACTTCAGTTTCAGGACCTCTCCACACAATTTTAGGACCGTTGCTATTTTTTTTATGCTGTACTCATCCCGGAAGAAAATATTGTGATCCAAATTGTGGGACAACCGGCTGTAGACTGCTCTATATAGTGACCCTGATGCCTCCTCTAGAAATCTTTCTCTAATCTGCTCATGCACACGCGCGATCAATTGGTAAAGTTTTGGCTTCCAACTCCTTGCATTCTTCACACTAAGCTTCATTGCACATCCATTAGCCAGTTCCAGTCACTTTTTGTATCATTCAGTTTTATTTCGTATTGATTGTAGAGCTGCTTTTTTCGGTAGTCTATAGTCCGGCATGTTTAGTACTTTAAGTACGTGATCCACTTATAGTTTCAAGGCTCTTACTAAGAGTAGTGATAAGCATGTCTCCAACATTAGCATGTAATTTGGCGTGTTCGGTGGAAGATGTCTTTATATAAAACCTGAGTAGTTTGTCTACCGTTTCAAATTTCCTTCCCATACCTGTGCAGCATAGAAGAGAATTCATTTCGAAATCGATTCAAAAAGTTTATATTTTTGCTGCTGTGAGCTATATACTTTCTTCTCTTCGACTTTGAACATTTCTCTTTAAGATGCTTTTCCATTTCAATTTTTCTCGTAAAATATACTCCGAGGCACTTATACTCTTTCACCACTTGGATAGTTTCCACCTTAAAATGGCATTTTCATTGCATCCGCCTCTTCTTAAAAGTCATTATTTGAGACTTGCTCAAATTTACCACCAGATTTTTTTTTACAGTATTCGGAGAGTCGGTTCACTCGTATAGTAAGCTGTCGGGTGAGTATGCCAAAAGCACAGCGTCGTCTACAAAAAGAAGGGCTTTAATCAGCACACCTCCATATTCAACACTTTCAGGTAAGAAATCCACTATATCCTCAGTGAAGAGTGAAAATAGACTTGGACTCAGAGGACAACTTTGTCTTACCCTTGATCCCGAACGAAACCATTTTGATAAGACATCACCATTCCATACAGCTGCCTTGGTATCCAAGTACAGATTATTAATCACTCGTCCGAACTTCAGTGACATAACCATGCCAAAGAGCTTGTAGAATAAAGCATTTTGGTCCACTGAGTCAAAAGCTGCCTTGGAAGTCAACGAAGAATGCATATAGTTTCTTATTCCTCAAGAGAAAGGATCCACAATGTACAACTCCTCGGCTACGCCGATGACATTGAGACAGTCGGAAGAACTCAGAGGACCGTCAGTGGGGGGTTTGTGGGTATTGAGATCGAGGCAGCGAAGATGGGTCTAGCGATCAATGAAAGCAACATAAAATATGTATATGCTGTCTACAAAAAAGGACACCCAACATCGTCGTCTTGGACAGAACGCCACAATAGACAGATATAATTTTAAGGTAAATAGCAGAGGACTTTGTCTACCATAGAGGGTGAGCTCCGCAACCGCTGTTTTTATAGTCTAAGAAAGCAATTGAGTAACTAAGCCCTATCTCAAACTACTAAGGTAACTCTGTATAAGACACTAATCATCCCAGTTCTGTTGTAGGGTGCAGAGGCAAAATCGGATGAGGATGCCCTTAGTTGCATTGGGAGAAAATTTCTTCGAGTGATCTTTGATTCCGTCTGCATAGACGGCGACTGAAAGAGAAGATACAATCTCGAACTATACGGCCTATACTAGAACATCGACTTAGCCGGAAGCGTTCACATACAGCGACTAAGATGGCTGGGTCATGTAGAGCGCCCAATGTTCCAACCTGTAAAATTTTCGAATCGACCTCGGATGGATGGCACAGTAGAGGACGGTAGGTGGTGCAAACATGTTTAGGGGACCTCAATCAATTTGGCGTGCGCATCCGGAGGCAGCTGGCTCATAACCAGGCTGACTGCAGAGGTTGTTGGTTGAAGGCGAGGTCCACCCTGGACTGTAGCGCCACCTAAGTAAGTAAGTAAGTCTTCGTTATTCTTGCATGATCAGGGGTTACGAACTCTCGCTATCTTAAATTCATCATTATATTTTGGGGGTGGTGATGTTGAGGTGATAACGTCATCGATTGCTACGCTAATGGTTCAGGGTTCAAATCCTTGCAAAATTCCGGCAAAAGCTTATGTCAACATTATTGCGAAGGCATAATACTGGTAATAGGTTGGTAATACGGCTGGAAACATTGTTCGCTCTGTTGGATGATTGATATGACATCAGATTGTCGGGAAGAAAATACTGTGAATTAGAAGCGAAGACAAAATTACAAAACGTATCTCCCTAGTTATCTGGACACCAAACCTGGGGTTTTTCTGAAATCTTCCATTTGAGTTTCAACCGATCTTTCTCTCTCCCTGTCTATCTTTCTCATCGCCCGCATTGTGTCAATAATTTTAAGGATATCCATAGCCCCCTGTGTGCGCCCAAATTAAAAAAAAAAAAAAAAATTACGGATTATAATACAGGCTACTTTAATTGTGTTGAATTGAACATCTCCTCTTTATTTTACTAAATGTTACAGCGCAGCTGCGGCGGAGAATTTTGCAAAGTGGCAACCTTAAGGATTAGCCATCTGATCTTTGCGAATGATTTGGCCATCCTTGGGTCCTCTCAAACCGAACTTCAGCGCGCACTCGAAAGGTTTGTAGCCGTTTGTGATGATGTTGGAATGAAGATCAACGTGAACAAGTCAGAAGTAATGGTCGTTTCCAAAAAAAAAACCATTCAGTGCACTCTGCATGTTAGTGGAGTTCCACTGAAACAGGTGGATAAGTTTAAGTACCTCGGGGTCTTATTTACGAGTGATGGGAAGAGAAATGCCGAGTTATCCTGTAGAATTGGTCAGGCTGGATCAATTTTGAGAGAGCTTGGTCAATCTGTTGAAGTCCGAACTTAGTGTTCAAGCTAAGCTATCGGTTTTTAATTCGGTGTATGTAACAACTCTCACATATGGTCATGAAATTTGGGTAGTGAAAGAATAAGATCGTGGATAGAAGCTGCCGAAATGAGGTTTCTTCGCGGTGTTGCTAGAATAACTCGTAGGGTTTGAGTGCGCAGCACTAGAGTACGCGAGGCGCTCAATGTTGAGCAGTTACTTCTCTGAACGGAACGATTTCTGCTTCGATGATTTGGTCAAGTAGTGCCTATCTTCCAGACCGGCTTCCAAGACGTGCCATGGTTGCCGTGCCAGTAGGTAGGCGACTCCTCGGTAGGCCTAGAAGTAGATGGTTGGATTAAGTCCGACATCTCTCCTGGAGCCGTCTAAAGATTCCTTCTTATGAATTGGAGTCAATGGCGGAGGATCAAGAAGGATGGAGAGTCTACCTAAGCATCCTAACCCCGCGACCCTTATGAATGATTAGTGGACCGTTGAAAATGTTTGTATCTATGTATGTATGAATTGAGCCAAGTGACGTTACTTAGGGAATGGGGGTACATGCCTAACTTACTCTCACCTGAATCATTCCCTGCACAGCTGTCATATCACGAGCTTCTGCTCGACGCACTACAAAGTTCACATGTGCTCGGCTCATTGCAAAATCTCAAACCGAAATCAAATGCCACCAAAACTATGATCCCAAGCTCAACCCAACAAGTTGCCAACTAAAACTAACTTATCACATTTTATGTCAGTTAATTGGCAAAAGTACGGTCCGCTCTGTGCACTGCCTTTATCTAATCAATTTCACCCAACTTCAAGTGATAATCTTGCTGATATCAGTCCACGCTCATTGATTTCAATTTCAACTGTCACCCAGTGTCATAGAAATAAAATCTGGAAATTTTTCCATTACACATTCTCAAGATGGCAGCAACATCGATGGCGACGCGATCGCCTCCGCCTCCTATTCCTACTTCAGATCATTGTACTGCCATCGAGAGGAGTTTAACAAAAAGGAAAACTCTTCTTAACACTAAAATAATAATAATAATAAGCTTATCTCATAATGGGCACATTATGTGCACACAACAGGGCTACTGAGCTGCAATCAGAGATAAACCGGCACCAACTCTGCCGCAACCGCCACCACCATCACCACCCATAGAACGCCTTTCGAACAGATAACAGCTCCAGACATGGCCACAATAAAATTCTCCCTGGACTGGGACAAAAATCCCTGATAGATACTTGTAGAAGGAAAGAAAGAAGGCCTTATCAGGACGGTCGGTCGGCGGGCGGCGCGGAGGTACGAAATTCAAATTTAGTTTCCCACTGGACATGACGTCTCCTTATCAGTGTGTGTTGAGTATTTTTTTATTTTTTTATCGCCTGAACGGCTGCTCCGGCCATTATGGAGTTGTTTTTGTTTTATGGCGACATTTAGTGCCCATTTGAACGTCATTTAAGTACCGAATTTGTTGTTGCTTATGGATTTAAAAATTCAATTTAGAACGAAAATTAAATGATAACCCGTTGCAAGCCCAAGCAGCATCCAAGAGTGACGGAAGACTTATTGGCGGGTATTTCTGTGGAAAAATGGTTGCTTATCAGTTGGATTGAAGTGGACGGACGGTCTTTCTGGCTTCTGTTTGACAGAGCACTTGTTTAGCAGACCGTTATTGCTTGCTTTTAAGTACTTTTTTTTTTTTATAGAAAATAGCGACTTCCGCCGCCTCAACAATAAATCGACTGGATTCTTACTTGTCTGAGGTCCTAATGGTGCATATGCTAAAAAGTCTTCAGTTCAAGGTTTCATTACGAGTACAAAAATGTCTGCCTTATTCCGAAGAGGTGTCCCTCTACCAACTCCAGTCGTGGAGTCCCAAAAGTAGTGAATGCCTCCCGAAGCTATTGCGGTTTTTTTACCTTCAAATTCAAATGTTCATATCTCAGGTTAGAATTTACTTTATTAGTCGAAATAAGAACTGTTACAATCTATTTGACCACCATAAAGTCTCCTAAGGCGTTATGCCCTAGCCCAGAGTCACTCCAAACATCTTGGCTCCCTAAAGAAACAAGATGGGGAATTCACCAGCAGGCCGGAGGAAACCTGTCAAGCCTTACTTGATACCCACTTTCCAGGCTGTATATCTGATTGTGCTGTCTCTCCAAAACAGCCGAGGAACGACGTTCTCATTGCTTCTACACGAGACTATAGCGGATCTGGCAAAATCTTTACTGCCAACCATATTAGATGGGCTCTATCTACCTTTAGCCCATTTAAATCACCAGGTATAGATGGCATATTTCCCTGCCGACTACAACAAGGAGTAAACCTGTTAATTCCTACCCTTATAAGAATTTTCAGATCCAGCCTTACACTAGGCTACAAAAGTTGGAAGGAGGTAAAGGTGGTCTTCATCCCAAAGGCGGCAAAGCAGGCGGAGCAATCGCTTAAACCTTTCGACCCATTAGTCTCAGTTCCTTTCTCCTAAAAACGATGGAGAAAATTGTCGATCATCATATAAGGGAAAAGGGGGGGAAGAGTGTTTTCTCACTAGAGCACTTCTTCCTGTTCCAGGCGGCAGCGGACGAATTCCCTAGACGGAGTCAACGGTGGCGTCTATAGTTCCAGTTAGGTTGAACTTAGTGAATACCTTGCGCGAGCTGCTTCGACGTATTCGGATCACATGTCGGTAAGGAATTTCCAATGTTGGTCAGGACATTGGAATAGAGATGGTGGCGGAGGAGCCCTTAATGGGCCAACGGCAGCGCTCATACTCCCGTAGTGGAATACTGGCACCGGTGTACCCGGCCCCTCGTCCTAGGGGAATAATTAAGGAACTGGCCCTCCAGGTTGGGGGTTGTGCCGTCGGGGTAACTTCCCTACCACGTAAAAAAACTCATGGTTCCGCAACAACCAAAAGCCTCGGATAAGGATGACCCAACTAATGACGACCCCAGCAAACGAAATAAGGACAACGACCTTCGGATCTGTACGTGGAATGTTCTGTCCCTTTACAGACCACGTGCAGCCGAACAACTAGCAGAGGCCCTAGACCGCTATAAAGCAGATATTACCGCCATCCAGGAAGTGCGATGGGATGGGCCGGACAAAAAGAGGATGAAAAACTGTGACATCTACTACGGTGATTGCTACAGAGGCAACATGCAACGCTTGTTCGGATGCGGATTTGTCATACGCGGCAGACTTAGGCAAGAAGTCTTAAGCTTCCGACACGTGAGCGAGCGTATTATGACTATCCGGATCAAGGCTAAATTTGCTAACATAAGTCTAATATGAGTTCATGCCCCCACGAAAGAAAAGGACCCTGCCACCAAAGAGCGTTTCTACGAGCTCCTCGACAAAACATACGAGCAATGTCCTAAATACGACGTTGAAATCGTATTGGGCGAATTTAACGCCAAAATAGGAAAGGAGGACGTCTTTGGTAGAGCAGTCGGTAAGCATAGCCTACACGACACCACGTCTGATAACGGACTAAGGCTAATTGATTTCGCTGTGGAGCGAAATGTCACCATAGCAAGCACATGGTTTCCTCATCTCGATATTCATAAGCAGACATGGCGGTCCAATGATCATGTCACGATCAACCAAATTGATCATATTGCGATCGACACAAGGCATGCCTCCAGTATTCTGGATGTCCGGACCTTCCGAGCGGCCAATATAGACTCGGATCATTACCTTGTTGTAGCCAAGGTACGAATGCGGATATCCCAATCTGAGCAACAAAGAAGAATCACTGTGAGAAAATTTAACGTCGAAAAGCTACAATCGCAAGAGACCGCCAGACTTTTCGTTGAACGCGTATCCCGAAATCTTTTAATCACCCCTATGCGGCCAGCATCAAGTGCCGAAGACCAGTAACAACGCTGCCAACATGCCATCAGAAACGCCGCGACTGATGTGCTGGGTCTCGCTCGCCCACCACCGCGAAACCCCTGGTTTGACGAAGAATGCCGGCGAGTGCATGCAGCAAAACAAGAGGCATACAAAGCGGCGCTGCAAAGGAAGACGAGAGCTGCTCGTGAGCTCTACGAGCAAAAGAGACGGGAAGAACATCGGCTTCTCCAAAAGAAGAAGAAAGAGCATGAGAAGCGCGCGTTTGAGAATATCGAGAGTTTATACTCCAGGAACAATGTACGGAAGTTTTACCAAAAGGTAAAAAGAACGTGTCAGAGAAGTAATACCCGTACAGAAACCTGTAGAGATGAGAATGGAAACCTCGTAGTAGAATCACAGTCGGTGCTGAGAATATGGAAAAACTACTTCTGCAGACTGTATAACGGCGACGAAAACCAACATCCCGCTGTCAGGCAGAATGAACCATTCAACATAGACGATGATAGTCAAAATTTCCGTCCACCTGACCAAAACGAAGTGAGGATAGCAATATCCAAGCTAAAATCGAACAAGGCTGCTGGACCTGACGGCTTACCGGCCGAACTTTTCAAGGCAGCTGGGGATGAATTGGTAGAGTGCATACACCACCTCATTTCTAGTATTTGGCCAGATGAGTTTATGCCTGATGAATAGAATCTCAGCATCGTTTGCCCGATCCACAAGAAAGGAGACCCCCTCAACTGCGCCAACTATAGAGGCATCAGTCTCCTCAACATCGCATACAAGATCTTTTCTGCGATATTGTGTGAACGCCTGAAACCTTTTATCAACAGCCTGATTGGACGCTATCGGTGCGGTTTCAGGCCAGGAAAGTCCACCATCGATCAAATCTTCACACTTCGGCAGATCTTAGAGAAAACCCAAGAATTCCAAATCGATACTCACCACCTTTATCGATTTCAAGGCCCCCTATGACAGCATCTACAGAGAAGAGCTTTATAGAGCCATGCCTAGTTTTGACATCCCTGCCAAACTTGTCCGTCTGTGCAGGCTGACGATGGAGAACGCTCGCTGCTCCATCAAGGTCGGTAATGACCTCACCGAGACCTTTGATGTCAAAAAAGGCTTTAGACAAGGTGACGCGCTGTCATGTGACTTCTTCAATATTGTACTTGAACGGATTGTGCGGAACTCATAAGCCAACACCGGAGGCACAATCTATTGCAAGTCTGTACAACTGCTTGCATACGCCGACGATATCGACATTATCGGAAGATCTCAGCGGGCTGTCACCGGTGCTTTTGCAAGCATTGAGGCGGAAGCGGCCAAAATGGGTTTAGCGATAAACGAGGGCAAAACCAAGTATATGCTGTCAACTAGAAGGGAAAACCAACATCGACGAATTGGACAAAACGTCACCGTGGGCAGCTATAACTTCGAGGTAGTAAGGGACTTTGTCTACCTTGGCTCTGCTATAAATTCAGCAAACAAAATCAGTGCAGAAATCAATCGAAGAATAACTCTTGCCAATCGCTATTTTTTGGGCTTATAAGGCAATTCAACAGTAAAGCCCTATCTTGAACAACTAAGGAGACTCTATATAAGACCCTGATCATCCCAGACCTGCTTTACGGCGCTGAAACATGGACTTTATTGAAAGAGGATGAAGATATCCTTGGTCGCTTCAAGAGAAAAATTCTTCGTAAGATTTTCGGTCCCGTTTGCGTTGACGGGTTTTGGAGGAGAAGATTCAATCACGAACTATACGAGCTGTACAGCGACATCGACCTAGTCAAAAAACTGCGTATTGGACGTCTGAGATGGCTAGGACATGTAGAGCGAATGGACACCAACGCTCCGGCCCGCAGAGTCTTCGAATCTAATCCCGAGGGACGACGCAGTAGAGGGAATCATCGCCGTAGGTGGCGCGCACAAGTTCAAGGGGACCTCGATCAACTTGGAGAGCGCAACTGCAGGTAATTAGCTAAAGACCGAGCTAAATGGAGAGGCTTGTTGGTTGAGGCCCAGGTTCACACCGAACTTTAGCGCCACCTACGTAAGTAAGTAAGTATTATTGAAAAGGTATCTACCTGAAGTTGTACTTATTTTTAGTTTATGGTCATGAAAATTGGGTAGTGACCGAAAGAATAAGATCGCGGATACAAGCTGCGAAATGAGGTTACTTTGCGGTGTTGCTGGAATAACTGGTAGAGATCGATTGCGCAACACTAGAGTACGCGAGGCGTTCAATATTGAGCAGCTACTTCTCCGAACGGAACGATCTATGCTTCGATGGTTTGGTCACGTAGTACGTATGCCCCCAGACCGGCTTTCTAGACGTGCCATGATTGCCGTGCCATCAGGTATGCGCCTCCCCGGTAGGCCTAGAATAGATGGTTGTATCAAGTTCGACATCTCTCCTGAAGCCGTCTAAGGATACCTCCTGATGAGTTGGAGTCAATGGCGGAGGGTGGAGAAGCATGGAGGGTCCACTTGAGCATCCTACCCCTGCGACCCTCATGAAGGATTAGCGGACCATTGAAAAAGTACGTATGTATGCATGTAGTTTATGGGCCTCCTCGCCAGCATTTTTTTTTTTCAATAATCTGCTTTCACGCAGATCAAAAATATATACATACATACGTATACTTTCAGGTGACTTGGAGTTAAGATCCTGGAGCACCGGCGAAGCCGTTTGCCCAGCAAAAGCCCTTCAATATTTTTCTTTCATAACCCCTCAACTTCACTGCATTTCTACTGATCCGCCTGTGGGGTTCGCCTATGTGACCTCAGAAAATATCGACAGGCCTCCCGATTTTGGATCACTGGGTTACTAAGGCCAATCAAATGCTGGTGTCGTTGCATTTGTGTGATAAAAGCGTTTATAGGCCTGCCTCAACTGCCTCGCGATATCTTTGGAACGTTTATTGATATTGCCTTTAACAGGGTTCAAATGATCTCTTCTTTGAACGTGGCAATACCAGCTGAGCCGGTAGCGCTCTATCTTTTGTACGATGGTTTCCTTGATTTGAAAGCTTCCACGGATTTTCGAACTTCTTATTCGATCAAGCTTTGTCACCCCTGCTGTCATGCGAAGCATCTTCATCTCAGCTGCCGTTAATTTACTCCCATACTTTTTATACATCGTCCAACATAGTATATGAGCATGGACGCACAACTGCGATGTAAAGCCTTCCTTTCAACTTAGGGGGAGTTTATCGGTCACAGAAGATAGCGGAATTTTCTCGCCACTTCATCCACCCTCTGCTTACACGATGATTGTTGTCGTCAACACAGGTTGCTTTGATATTGACTATAGATCACAGATATTTGAACATTTCCAACTTGGGAAGCACTGTTCCATTCAAATAAATGTCTGGAATAAGCCTGAGTGGATTAGGCAACGGGCAACGGGCAAGTACTCTGTCTTTTTTGAACTAATGCGATACCCATTTCTCTCCAGAACGTCCACCCGCACATCAACTGCTCGTTGCAGGGACGTAGGATCCTTACTTATGATGGCTCCATCGTCAGCAAAGAATAACTGATGTACCTTGCGGTCCATCACTTTACCTTCAAGCAGATAGTCAAGGACTGTAATAAAGAGCAAATGACTTAAGACACTTCGCTGGTGCACCCCGACTTTGATTGTGAACTCTTCGGTTACTCCAGCGGGGCATCTTACTCTTGTCTTTGCTCCTTCGTACATGTTTATGATCATCTGTACATAAGTTTCTGGAACCCCTCGATGTCTTAGCGCCACCCATATCAGATATGGTGTCGAATGCCTTTTCAAAGTCAACCAATACAATATGCAAATCCTTTAAGGAATCACGATGTTTTTCCCTTATGATCCTTATACTTTGGTTTGCATCTGTGGTTGATTTACCCGCGAGAAAACCCGCACTGATCATCAGATAGCCGTATTATTTTTCGCAGTCGGCCACCTAATACCCGCTCAACGATCTTCATGATGTGTGACATCAGCTTGATCGAACGGTAGTTATCACAGTTTCGCATATACAGGGAGAAGGTAACTTTGATTCGGCATTGGATCACCTCTCATAAATTTGGAGATGAGAATTCTGAGCCACCTGAACCCGATGTCTTCCATCTTTTTCCAGAACTCAGAGCCGCGTGTAACATGGTTTCCTTCACTTGAAGGCTTCCACGGATCTTCGAACTGTTGCTGTATGTGAACTCTTCTGGCTAAAGCGATGTCACTGTGGAGGCCGTATAGTTCGGCATTGTACCTTCTCCTCCATTCGCCGTCTATGCAGACGGGACTAAAGATCATTCGAAGAACCTGCTATGCAGCAGGACTGGGATGATTAGTGTCTTGTACAGAGTTACCTTAGTAGTTCGAGATAGGGCTTTCTTACTCAATTGCCTTCTTGGCCCATAAAAACAGCGATTGGGCAGAGTAGTTCTTTGTTTGGTCTCTCCATTTGCGGAGCTCACCATAGAGCCTAGGTAGACAAAGTCATTTACTACCACAAAATTACATCTGTCTATTGTGGCGCTCTGCCCAAGACGTCGAAGTTGGGTGCCCTCTTTTTGTAGACAACATATATTTTGTTTTGTTTTCATTGACCTATCTTCGCTGCCTCGGTTTCAATACTCGCAAACGCCCCACTGACAGTCCATTGAGCTCTTCCGACTATGTCGATGTCATCGGCGTAACCGAGTAGCTGTACAGACTTGTAAAATATTGTACCTCCGGTGTTGAATTGTGAGTTTCGTACAATTCTTTGAAGTATGATGTTAAGGAGATCGCATGATAGCGCGTCACCTCGTTCAAGACCTTTCCTCACATCGAACGATTCGGTGGTGTTCTTTCCGAATTTGATGGAGCAGCGACAATTCTCCATCGTCATCCTACACAAAAGGACAAGCTTGGTCTATCGCTAAAGTACCAACAGTGGGGCATTGCCTTAGCGAGGTGAGTATAATCAAGGATGCCAGTGCTTTCAGTACACTAGCAGAGATGGGTAGCGCATCACAACAAATTTGGGATTCAACCAGAAAAAGCAGGACGTCGATACAAATTAGGAACGTTAGATAAACCGCCAATAATTTATCCAGATCAAATAAAAGCCAGACTCTCCTTACAAATTTAAGTGTTTTATTACATTTGTTCCCCCGTTAGTAGATAGCCACTATTATTGATAATTACCAACTAATTTGACATACAATCCGTATCTATGTATAAACAAAAAAGCTGATAAAAATTTGCAATAAAATTCGCCGCCCCTTCCTTATCGGTTGGGATGCGTGCGGCTCCAGTCAATAGGCTCTTACCTTAGTTTCGTGATATCAAAGTGTAGAGTTTCGCTTCGTATTTTTATCGACGCGAGCCTCTTCGCCAATGCCGACGATTAGAGTTTATCGCTATTCGTTATCGAATTGTTGTTGTTGTAATTTTGAACTGGGCAGCCCCCAGACAGAGTGGCAGACAGTAAACTTGTTGTGTTGGTGTGAATATATATTTTTTTATCTTATCAAGGTCACGGTTACGACAAATTGCTTCCCAGAGATTAGTTATCTTTTGTTTTGTTTTAGTTTAGTTGCAAATAACTTTTAATCTATGTATGGATGGATGTACATGTATATGTGTGTGCATCACAGTTGACGTGATAATTTTTTTGAAGTTCATTCATAAGCGGGTTGAGAATGAAATATATATTATATGCGCTCGGGAGGAATGATTAATCGAATATGGGTGAGAGTGACGATAACTTCCATTCCAATGTTCACAATTGGTCAGTAGATTGTTACTTATCTATTAGGTAGGTGTTAAGTAGTCCTATTACAGATAGGAACATCTTTTGTGTTACAGTCGACGCCAGTTGTAACGAAGATCTAATAACCGACCAACTGTAGTCGCTGTGCATCAGAATGATTTACCATAAGATTAGCAGGAGTTCCCCTGGAAATATTATAATATTCCTGCTGGGTTTCTTAAAGAAGAAAACTGTCTTTTGTGCATTTAAATTGTTCATTTCCAAGCAATTAACAAATTCACGTCCGTTATTATTAAAAATTATAGAATATCTTTATTCTGTCTTTGCAACTTAACTTTTAATCAAAATATCGTTTATTTACAGCCCCAATTTTCAAATACAATTAAAGAACTGCCCCTACAGGCTGAGGATTGTGCCATCGGGGTAACTTCCTTATTACAAAAAAAAACACTGGTTCCGCAGCATCCAACAGCCTCTAATTCGAATGATTTTACTGTTGACAACCACTCCAAACGTAAAAAGGACGATGATCTTCGTGTCTGCACGTGGAATGTTAGGTCCCTCTACAAACCATGTGCAGCCGAACAACTGGCGGAGGTCCTAGACTGCGGAAAAGCACACGATTGCTACAGACAACAAGGGGACATGACTCTCTCTTGATCGAAAAACCGTCAACCAAATCGATCACATTGCGATCGGCGCAAGGCAGTATTTTAGGCGTCAAGGATTTCCGAGGGGCCAACCTGGACGTCTTTGGTAGAGCAGTCGGTAAGCTTTCCTATTTGCGATTTTAACGCCAAAATAGGAAAGGAGGACGTCTTTGGTAGAGCAGTCGGTAAGCATAGCCTACGCGACACCACGTCTGATAACGGACTAAGGCTAATTGATTTCGCTGTGGAGCGAAATGTCACCATAGCAAGCACATGGTTTCCTCATCTCGATATTCATAAGCAGACATGGCGGTCCAATGATCATGTCACGATCAACCAAATTGATCACATTGCGATCGACACAAGGCATGCCTCCAGTATTCTGGATGTCCGGACCTTCCGAGCGGCCAATATAGACTCGGATCATTACCTTGTTGTAGCCAAGGTACGAATGCGGATATCCCAATCTGAGCAACAAAGAAGAATCACTGTGAGAAAATTTATCGTCGAAAAGCTACAATCGCAAGAGACCGCCAGACTTTTCGTTGAACGCGTATTCCGAAATCTTTTAATCACCCCTATGCGGCCAGCATCAAGTGCCGAAGACCAGTAACATGCCAACATGCCATCAGAAACGCCGCGACTGATGTGCTGGGTCTCGCTCGCCTACCACCGCGAAACCCCTGGTTTGACGAAGAATGCCGGCGAGTGCATGTAGCAAAACAAGAGGCATACCATACAAAGCGGTGCTGCAAAGGAAAACGAGAGCTGCTCGTGAGCTCTACGAGCAAAAGAGACGGGAAGAACATCGGCTTCTCCAAAAGAAGATGAAAGAGCATGAGAAGCGCGCGTTTGAGAATATCGAGAGTTTATACTCCAGGAACAATGTACGGAAGTTTTACCAAAAGGTAACAAGAACGTGTCAGAGAAGCAATACCCGTACAGAAACCTGTAGAGATGAAAATGGAAACCTCGTAGTAGAATCACAGTCGGTGCTGAGAATATGGAAAAACTACTTCTGCAGACTGTATAACGGCGACGAAGACCAACATCAGAAGAATGAACCATTCAACATAGACGATGCTAGTCAAAATTTCCGTCCACCTGACCAAAACGAAGTGAGGATAGCAATATCCAAGCTAAAATCGAACAAGGCTGCTGGACCTGACGGCTTACCGGCCGAACTTTTCAAGGCAGCTAGGGATGAATTGGTAGAGTGCATACACCAACTCATTTCTAATATTTGGTCAGAGGAGTGTATGCCTGATGAATGGAATCTCAGCATCGTTTGCCCGATCCACAAGAAAGGAGACCCCCTCAACTGCACCAACTATAGAGGCATCAGTCTCCTCAACATCGCATACAAGATCTTTTCTGCGATATTGTGTGAACGGCTGAAACCTTTTATCAACAGCCTGATTGGACCCTATCAGTGTGGTTTCAGGCCAGGAAAGTCCACCATCGATCAAATCTTCACACTTCGGCAGATCCTGGAGAAAACCCAAAAATTCCAAATCGATACTCACCACCTCTTTATCGATTTCAAGGCCGCCTATGACAGTATCTTTAGAGAAGAGCTTTATAGAGCCATGTCTAGTTTTGACATCCCTGCCAAACTTGTTCGTCTGTGCAGGATGACGATGGAGAACGCTCGCTGCTCCATCAAGGTCGGTAATGACCTCACCGAGACCTTTGATGTCAAAAAAGGTTTTAGACAAGGTGACACGCTGTCATGTGACTTCTTTAACATTGTACTTGAACGGATTGTGCGGAACTCACAAGCCAACACCGGAGGCACAATCTATTACAAGTCTGAACAACTGCTTGCAAACGCCGACGATATTGACATTATCGGAAGAACTCAGTGGGCTGTCACCAGTGTGTTTGCAAGCATTGAAGCGGAAGCGGCCAAAATGGGTTTAGCGATAAACGAGTGCAAAACCAAGTATATGCTGTCAACAAGAAGGGAAAGCCAACACCGACGAATTGGACAGAACGTCACTGTGGGCAGCTATAACTTCGAGGTAGTAAGGGACTTTGTCTACCTTGGCTCTGCTATAAATTCTAAAAACAAGATCAGCGCAGAAATCAATCGAAGAATAACTCTTGCCAATCGCTATTTTTTGGGCTTATAAGGCAATTCAACAGTAAAGCCCTATCTTGAACAACTAAGGAGACTCTATATAAGACCCTGATCATCCCAGACCTGCTTTACGGCGCTGAAACATGGACTTTATTGAAAGAGGATGAAGATATCCTTGGTCGCTTCGAGAGAAAAATTCTTCGTAAGATTTTCGGTCCCGTTTGCGTTGACGGGTTTTGGAGGAGAAGATTCATTCACGAACTATACGAGCTGTACAGCGACATCGACCTAGTCAAAAAACTGCGTATTGGACGTCTGAGATGGCTAGGACATATAGAGCGAATGGACACCAACGCTCCGGCCCGCAGAGTCTTCGAATCTAACCCCGAGGGACGACGCAGTAGAGGGAATCATCGCCGTAGGTGGCGCGCACAAGTTCAAGGGGACCTCGACCAACTTGGAGTGCGCAACTGGAGGCAATTAGCTAAAGACCGAGCTAAATGGAGATGCTTGTTGGTTGAGGCCCAGGTTCACCCCGAACTGTAGCGCCACCTAAGTAAGTAAGTAACCTGGACTCGAATCTCTACCCAGTTGTAGCTAAGGTATGGATGCGGATATCCAGAACGAGCGAAATCAACAAGATACTGTGGAGAAGTCTGACATCGGACGGCTGCAATCGCAAGAGACCGCCAGAGTCTTTGCTGATCAAGTTTCTTTAAACCTCAATCTAAGTTGTATGCCGCCAGCAACAAATGCGGAAGACCAGTGGCAGCGTTGCTAACAAGCCATCAGAGATGTTAACTCTGATGAAACCCCAGCTTTGATGAGGAATGCCGGCGTTAAAATGCAGCAAAGCAAGAGGCGTACAAAAGCGACATGCTGCATAGAATAACTACAGCAGCCTACGAGCGGAGGAGAAAAGAAGAACACCGACTCCTCAGAAAGAAGAAAAAGTCTCGATCGACGACATTGAGACACAATTACTTACTTACTTACTTAGATGGCGCTACAGTCCGGGGTGGACCTGGGCCTCAACCAACAAACCTCTCCAGCCAGCACGGTTACGAGCCAGCTGCCTCCAGTTGCGCAGGCCAAGTTGGTTGAGGTCCCACTCCACTTGTTTGCGCCACCTACCGCGAGATCGTCCTCTACTGCGCCGTCCGTCCGGGGTGGATTCGAAGACTTTCTTAGCGGGAAGGTTGGGCTCCATCCGCTCCAAATGACCCAGCCATCTTACTCGCTGTATGGGAACTCTTCTGGCTAAGTCGAGAGACAATTGCAAGAATGATATTCCAAAATCTTACCAAAAGGTAAAAAGAACATGCCATGGTTTCAAAGCCAGAACAGAAGCCTACAGGGATGAAAATGGTAATAGAGTAGTAGAATCGCGGTCGATGCTAATGATGACTTCTGCAAACTACTAAACGGCGACAATGACCAATATTCTGCTGTCAGGCAGAATGAGCCATTCAACAGTGACGATGATATCCAAGATTCCATTCAACCCGGTCAGCATGAAGTGAGGATAGCGATATTTAAACTTAAATCCAACAAAGCTGCTGGAGCCGATTTAGATTTTTTAGATTTAGATTTGATTCTATTTATGTCGCTTATAAAAAAATGCAATCGTGTATTTAAGATACAATCAATAAATGCATGGCATTGCCGTCTGCCTGATTGACAATTAAAATTTACAAATTATTAAATAAAAGAGTTTTTTTTTTTTTTTTATATCTCTATACGTTGATCTTTAAAAATGTTCATTCAATATTCTTTCTCGATAAGCAAGTGCTAATTTACAACAGTGGAATAGTTTCTCAACGTTTAATTCATTAAGTAAGTCTATTACTGCTTCTTCCGCCAGAAAATCGCTTCCAAGGTTGTTTCTTCGAATCTCTCGGAGAATTGGACATTTGCCAACAAAATGGAGCACGTCTTCTCTTTCGGCTAGATTGCAAATACTGCAAAGTAATGGTAAATCCTCCCTATGTGGGATGTAGTTCAATTTCAAGAGTTCTGCTCTTAGCTTTAGCATCATCGATATCTTCTCTACTTCATAAGCATCTTTAAAATAATTTCTCTCATTTAGGTGATGGTTCAGTCGGCTGTAGATGGATCAATGGACCGAACTTGTAGCTTCTCCTGTATACATAACCATAAATTTTGTATCAACTTTCGCGATGAGATCATAGAGTATCGGCTTCCAGTTCGCAGAGTTATCGACATCTGGATTTATTTCCATACCACAGCTATTTGCAAGATCCAACCATTCTGCATACCAGCTCCGCTTGGTATGTATTGCTCTTAGAGCCGCTATTTTCGGCAGGCGGGAGTTGGGCATGCTCATAACTTTAATTATATAATCTATTTGCAGTTTCAGTGTCTTTATAAAGAGTGGGGACATTCCTGTTTCCAGCATAAGGATGTAATGAGGCGTGTTAGGTGGAAGACGAAATGCACGCTTAATATAGTACCTTAGTAGCTTTTCAACGGTATCGAAATACTTGCACCCCCACGCTTGGGCCGCATAAAATAAAATAGATTCGGAGACTGCCTCAAATACTTTATACTTACTGCTCTGAGCTACGAATTTATTACCAAGACATCTACTCCATGCTGTATTTATGGCAGTTTTTGCCTGAGTTAACTTTAACTTAAGATGGTTATCCATACTAAGGTTTTTTGTCAGTAGCACCCCCAGGTATTTGTACTCAGTCACCATCTCCACTTCCGCACCATTAAATTTCCATTTTTCGTTCAACCGCATTCTGCCTCCCCCCTTCTTGAAAATCATGACTTTCGATTTATCCAAGTTAACTACAAGGCTCCATAAACAACAGTATTCATATAAACGATTAATCATAAGCTGGAGAGATTCTGGTGAATTTGCAAGCAGAACTATGTCGTCAGCAAACATCAGGGCCTTTATGCATGAGCCAGAAAAGTGTATACCTCCTGGCAAGCAATCGGTAAGATCGTCAATAAATAGCGCAAATAGGCAAGGGCTGAGCGTACATCCTTGTCTGACTCCTGATTTTGCTTGGAACCACTCGGAATTCGCTTCTCCATCCCATACCGCTACCCGAGTATCTGCGTAAAGCTTTTCCAATACTCTTCCAAATTTTCGCGACATTCCAATGCTATAAAGCTTGTAGAACAAAGCATTTCTATCCACGGTGTCAAAAGCTGCCTTGAAGTCTATGAAAAACGTATAGAGTTTTTTGCCCTGCAAGATGTACGATTCTGCTATACTTCCCATGACGAATGTATGGTCGGTGGTAGAATACCCAGGCCTGAATCCGACTTGGTACTCCTTTAGGAGGTTGTTGGTGTCAATCCATGCCGTCAGCCGTCTTTGAAGGACTGCAGTAAATGCTTTATAAGAGCCATTCAAAAAGGAGATGCCTCGATAGTTTGCCGGGTCAGCTGGGCAGCCTTTTTTGTATAAAGGGTATATTAGAGCTTCTTTAAATTGCTGCGGGATCATTTCTTGCTCCAACACGTTATTAAATAACAGAACGAGCTTATCTATAAATAAATTGTTCCCATACTTATAGAATTCAACTGGTACCTTATCAGAACCTGGGGCCTTGCCGTCCTTCAGGTTATTGAGTCCTTTAATTACTTCTTCTCGGGTGATAGGTGCTCAAGTATGTCGTTATCAAAACCAGGAGCTGCATACTGAAATGATACCCTCATTATATTAGGATTCAGTAGGTCTCTAAAGTATGTAAGAAGCATGTTCGGGCTCAAGTTTCTGCTGATAACTCCTTTTCTTCCATTGATTTTCCGTGCTAGGACCTAAAACTGAACTGCGTTACGGCACTGGGCCAGTCTTCGCGCTTCTGCTTCATAATACAGCTTCTTTTTTGTTCTGCATATAACCTTATACATGCTATTACTATTTATATATTTTTCTTTAAAGAAATCACCACTGAACTGTCGGAATAACTTAAGCCATAGAAAGGACTGATGCCTCGCTCTTCTACAGACATTATCAAACCAAGGTTGGATTGAAAGCGTCTTGTTACCCTTGCTAACCATGTAGCCTGGATATGAGTTCTTTATAATTTCTTTCATACCATTAAAGTCTAACGCCGGTCGCGATTGTAAATGCCTATCCAGCTGCATTCTGTACACAGAGGCCTTAGAAGCGCTCCATACCATCATGGGTAGCGGCATTAGTGCTCGTGTTCCTTCCGAATGCATATCTTTAAAGCCAAATGTTACAATGAGAGGAAGGTGATCAGAATAAGGTACTTGGCCCACTTCTAAGTCTGTTATATACGAATCCCATTCGCCGCCTATTAAACTGTAGTCAATGACTGATGTGTCTTGCTATCCGACGAACGTGAAGACAACATAAAGACATATCGTCAAATGATTATAAGCGAGTCCTTTTAGTTAGTTGTTAGATTTAATTAATTTCATTTAACTTAATTAAGTAATCTTCAATCTGGCAGACGGCCTATGACAATTTTCAATTTATAGACTTGTAAAACATAAAGTGCATTGCGTTGGGTTGACGGGTTTTGGAGGTGATGAGATGAAGATGCTTCGCATGACAGCAGGAGTGACAAAGCTTGATCGAATAAGAAGTTCGAAGATCCGTGGAAGCTTTCACATCAAGGAAACCATCGTACAAAAAATAGAGCGCGACCGGCTCAGCTGTTATTGCCACGTTCAAAGAAGAGATCATTTGAACCCTGTTAAAAAGGCAATATCAATGCACGTTCCAAAGACATCGCGATGTAGGAAAGGCAGGCCTATAAACGCCTGGATCAGACAAATGCGACGACATCGGCATTTCATTGGCCTCAGTAACCGAGTGATCCAAAATCGACGGGCCTGGTGATATTTTCTGAGGTGAAATAGGCGAACCTCACAGGCGGATCAGTAGAAATGCGGTGAAGTGGGAGGGTTATGATCCCTTGTTTTCGGATCATAACCTCGTTGATAAAAGGAAGAAGAAGATATTCTCACTTGAACATCGTACAAATGTCTTTCCCTATTTTATTGCTTTTTTTTATAAAACATGCTCCAGCGAAATAGCCACCCGCAATACACGTCATGCTTCGAATGCACACCAGTTCACCCTCAAGCCCAACTTCTGACGTACTGTCAAATATAGGGATTCGTTTATAAGCCGAACAACACGTTTGTGGAACGAACTACCAGCCTCTGTATTTCCAAATCATTACAACCTTCAAACATTTAAACCCAACGCAAACCGGCATCTCCTTTGTTCCTCTCCCCCCTTTTCCTATCCGCCCGTGTCCTGAGCATCAGTATAAGGGTATTAATAAAACCTTCGGCACGCGCGTATTATATAAAAAAGAAAAGAAAAAAAAAAGCTTGGAATCCAGAATTACGCCCAGATATCGAGCTGAACTTGAGATACCTAGTTCAATACCACCGATATTTGGGAATCTGAAGGTAGGAATTGATCTATCCTTCGTGAAAAGAACTACCTCCGCCTTTGAACGGTTCACTCCCAGCCCTTTGCTGCTAACCCAGTTATCCACTAGTTGTAGTGCGAAGTTGAGCCTTTCACTTAGGGCTGGGGGAAATTTCCCCGAAACCAGGATAACTACATCGTCGGCATAGGCCGTCGCGTTGAAGCCGTTTTCCTTCAGTATTACCAAGATTTCATCCAATACAAGGAGCCATATCAGCGGAGACAGAACTCCACCTTGGGGGGTTCCTCTGCAGACCTTTCTCCCGATGGTGACATCTCCGCCCTTTTACAAAACTTTTACTGGTTCTACTAGAATCGAAACTAAACCATTATCGTTACGTATAGACACTAAAATGAATAGACAGCAAAAAAAGGCATCTTAAATCGGGATAGTGCTATAAGTTATTTAATTCAAAGGCGCGAAAGCGTCGAAGAAAACATTTCGATTAATATTGTTGATAATTTTCCAAGCAAAGTACATTTATTTATTTGAAAACTATGTATTTACTTATATTGCATGAAATGCGCTGAATTTCTGAATTTATTTATTTAAAATTCCAATCTAAATGCTTTTCTCATGAGTGTATCAACAACCGGACCTACAACTCTCTCTAAATACTAATCCAAAACATAAAAAAATGCTTGATCTATTAATAATGCTATATTCTACAAGTCACCCCTGGTTTAAAAAAAAAAAAAAAAAAAACATATAAACCTTATGCTAGTAACAAATAAAAACATTTTGCAATATTAACGCTCCATTTACTGAGCGACTGAGTACGCTCGTACATACTCGTAGCATGTATGTTGACTTACATACATAAAGTACCTAAATAAATATTTTTTTTTTTCATTCGTTCTCTATTTTGAAATGGCGCAGATGAATGTTTGTTTGTAAAATTAAAAATAAAAATAAAATAATTATGAAAGCAAAAAAAAAAAATAAAAAAAAAAAGTTACTTTGTATGTATAACTTCCACAATCCACACAACATGGGGAGGCATCACAAAATCGAAAATATATTCTCCAATATACACTACATTACATACATATGTACAAAGAAGAAAAAAAAAGTAAAATAAATATAATTCACGCCATTGCTCTCGCGTTTGTCGTGTGCGCGCTATTAAACGCCTTCTATAGCCTTTAGCTTCAGATTTATTCTCTTCTCGTTCGAGAACGATACATTTTAAGATCGCCACTCTAGAAACCTCGGAGATCTTCGCGCGTTACTCTCTGTGGAACGATCGTTCCGACTGATCGCGACGGATTTCAAAGTTTATTTTGATTTCTTTTGTGAAAGTTCGAATCTTGACAAAAGATAGATACCCGGCCCGGACCGACGAGGATCAGCGATTCACCTAACGATATTCACAAGTAAGTAGGACCTTCTATTTTTTTTTTTGTTGTGCATGATCCCTGCGAGCGACCTGCGTCGAAGAAGGTATTAAGCGGGCGACTAATTTGTGATCGGTTTTTTGCCAGCAACTACTGATTTTCAGCGCATAGCCTGAGCCTGATAAAAAGTTTGTTTAACAATCTTTTTCTTTTTTTTTTTTTTGTTATTTCGTTTGGTTATCATTAAACTTTTCCTATCAGTGTACGCGACCGACACCCAGGGTACTGTGGCGGACTATACACTGGGCGTGATGTGTCGGTTGCTTGGGGGTTTTTTGTTCGTCCAATTTTAACCGATTGCGATGTTATCGTGCGTTGTGTCGTGTAAAACATGGTCGGGACTATGAGTCTTGTTACAATTTAGTGTTATCATCATCAAATGCACATATGCATTTGGGGGAATAATTGTGCATCGATTTTGAGTGAGAGACTGACCACACCTCCTGGGCCAGCAGCTGGTGGTGATAAGGATATCTGAAGAGATATCAAATGGCAACAAAAGGTGAACTATGTGTGATATGGTTAATCAGAATGTTATTTTCTAATCGGGGAAAATTGGGTTAGCTTGTAGCTAGTAGTGGGCCCTGTTGTCTGTTAGTTGGCTCAAAGTTTTCACGATGAATGGATGTTTTTTTTTTTTTTTTTTTGAACAAGATACAGGATGTGCGGTGGTAATCTATTTTGGAATAAGTGTCAGTGTGGCGGGATTGTGGTTGGAAGTCGAAGAGTGTTTAAGTGCTTCTTGATTATGTAGAAACAGATATATTGTAATTAGCTAGCTGTTCGCCCAATTTTTCGTGTTCGAAACGTGATCTAAAATAATAGTCCAAACACAAGTGCGTTCACTCAGTTTTCTCGAATTATATTTGGAAAGTCAGAATTCGCCTCCCTACCTTAGTTTTCGAACTCAAATGTGGTGCATGTAGATTCAATAAGATTCAATTTACTCGTTCAGAGCATTGTCGATCTTTTTGAAATTCGTTTCGTTTGAAATTTTGAACATTTTACTCGTAGAAGTAAAAATTCGACTTGCAAGTCTAAAGCAGTGGGCGCCGTGGCGTAAGTGGTTAGTGTGTCGGATCACTACGCATGAGGTTCCAAGTTCGAATCCCAGAAAATACCAAAAAGTTTTTTCACGGTCCCACCTCTCGCGAGCGTTTGACAAACATCCGAGAGTATTGTTGTCATGAAAAAGCTTCTCAAATCGCCGTTCGGAGTCGGCATTAAACTGTAGGTCCCTTCCATTCGTGTGAAAAATATAACGCACACAACATGATTGGTTGCGAGAAGCTAGGCCCTGGCACTTTAAAGAGCTGTTGCGCCAAATATTTGTATTTTTAAGTCTAAAGCAGTGGCTCTCAACCTTTTCTTCTTCGTCTGACTGGTCTACCTCTAGAACTTTCACAATTTTTAGTGGTTTTCATTTAATAATAATTTAATTCAATCCAGTATCAAAAGTTCATAGACTCAAAGGGATATACAATTTTTTGTTTTGTTTGAAATTTAAGGGATTCTGCAAACCCACTTCGCTGACTCTCAAATCACTCACCCTCACACATCTCTTTTGATTAGATAGATTCGATTTAAGAGACTTTATTTTATAAACTTTGTTTTACTTTTTTTTTTAACACTTATTTATTTCCAATAAGTATATAACATGGTTTTTGTTTTGAGTATAAATAAGCTAAATACTAATATTAATATTTCTTAACACAAGTAAATGACTGTCTTCGACAGTTCTCATTACTTAACATATATGTATATAGGTTTATGAAACAAGCTAGATTTATGTAATACCTCTGTTTATAACTAAGATACATTTTATATGTCTATATTGTACAATGTCGAAAAGAAAATGCGGAAATTTAAAAAACTTTTCTGTCATATCATTTTTTGTTATATTATATTCTACCTTAAAAATTAAATTAAAAATATTTACAACAATAAAAAAGAAAACGTACAAACAGAAAAACTAAAACTAACTTAATCTTATCTAATCTAATTGGCGCATTCCATATTCCCCGCCAGCGCTAGTTGAAACAGTACCCTGGGATCTGCTTGACAACCTGTCAGTAATGAGTCTACTACCCGCTAGCTGAAAAATTGTCATTGCGTACAGAGATACAACTTCCACTAACGCCAGCGGGGTGCATGAATGCGCAGAATCTAAGCATCAGCTTCAACCCAGTCAAGCCACCAGTATTTTTCTTTATTTAACCGCTCAGTGTTGCATAAATCTCTTTCAGGTACACTTACGCAGTATCTCAGTATAGCATTGCCATTCCTTAAGAATGCAGGATCATATAGGATTCTTTTGTCCGTCGTCCTTCTTGGGACGTGATAAATGATAGGAATGTTGGACGAGTCTGATAAATAACCATATGCATCCAGATACAAAAATGCCTCAGGTGGTATATATTTCCATTTTGTAATGAATTTTTAAAATACTCAGGGTTAGGATAAAATAGTCCAGAGGCTAATTCATTCTCCGTAACATTTGCCAAAATGGGTTTTTTCTTGCAAGGTCCAAAATGACATTATCGATCCTGGACACGCCGGACGCATCCAATAGTCTTTTATTAGAAACGTAATGCTGAAAGTCAGAATGAGCACTTCTGTACATCCGCATGCAGGCTCTGAGACACTTCCGTTCAAAAATTCGTAGTTTTTCCATGTAAGATGGCGTAATGTTCCACCATACTGGACTCGCATATGTCAGAATCGGACGCACAAAAGCCTGGTAACATATGACTTTCACATCGGATCTCAAATAATTGGAGTAGAAAAGACTTTTGAGAGACATAAATGCCGCTCTTGCCTTTTTCAACTGTATATTTATGTGGTCATTGTAGTATAAAAATTTATCCAAATAAACACCTAAATACTTTACAATAGTTTTGGATTCGATGCGATGTCCATTGTCACCAACTATTTGTATGTTTTTCCAGTTACGTCTCAAATCTGAGTTACCGCGTCTTAGAGGGGTGCGGAACAATATGGTTTCACATTTAAAGTTATTTATTTTTAACTTCCAATTTCGACAGAATGTCAGGAGATTATTGAATTTAATTTGGAGCTCATTTTGTTCATCAGCGATCTTAGAGCCATGTGCATACAGGACGACGTCATCAGCAAATGCTAAGGAATTATCCACATCCTTGAGCATTTCAGAAACATAAATATTAAAGAGTATTGGTGCCGTAACTGTACCCTGCGGCAGACCATTGCTGATATTAAATACTCTGGTCGTCGTGTATTGTCTATCTGTTACAACGAATTTTTTCCCGCGAACCATTAAGTTGATCACTTTTACGAGCTCATGCGGAAATTCATATCTGATAAGCTTATAAATTAACCCGTCAATCCAAACCGTATCGAAGGCTTTTTCGATATCCACCAGGCAGGCAGCTGTACACCTCTTGGCGCTAAAATTCCAGTTAATATCCGAAATAAGTTTGGTTATAGCATGCACTGACGAGTGGTTTCTTTTGAACCCAAATTGATTCCGCGGGATTATCTCCTTTCTTTCGCACGCGAACAAGATTGACTTGCTGATAACTAACTCAAAAACTTTCCCAACATTAGGCAGGAGACTGATTGGCCTATAATTCATAAGATCAGAACGATCTTTGTTTTTTTTGATAATTGGAAAAACCTTCGATGTTTTCCAACAACTGGGGAAGTAATAGTTATTCAGCAGATTATTAAAAATAACGCAGTATTGCCGTATAATTGAATATGTCCGTCAGTTCGTCTAGTGTCGCATAGTAATTGTTCGCCTGTTCTGTCGTCAGTTCATTTGCCTTTACTTGGTCAGAAAAATGGAGCACAGTATCTAGATCTCTGTTTACTGTCCAAAATCCTCCCCTGGATACGTCATCAGCTTTGCAACTTGGGAGGTCTGTTGCATGGACTGCCTCAAAATGAGAGCCAATAAGATTAAGCTTATCTGTCCCACCATCGATAACGAAATGGTTATCGATGAAGGGGCAATGTTGGATATCAATCCCTGCCTGAGAAAGTAGCGGCTCAGAAAGTAGTGGTACTTTCAATTTCGGAACTCGAATGGTTTTACGAGGCTTAAAGATCTTATTGATTTGAGGAAACATGTTCCTGGAATCAGAATTCACAATTTTTTCGGCTCGTTGCCTCCAGTAATCGTTGATGGAATTCCGAAATTGCTGATTTATGAGCGACTTAACATTTCTCAGAAGGGACTTTAATCTTATCAACTCCAGATTGTGCGATTCGTCCTGAAACCGTTGACGTATCCGATTTATCTGAGAAGCTTTTGTGGGTCTGAGGTGTTTGAATATCGCGGTTTAGATAGCATTCCAAACTACAGGGTGTCCGCCGGGAACGTATACTACTTTGTTTTGCCGCCATTTTGGTAAACATTAGTCTTGACAGTTCATATTTGGCAGTCGTGAAGTAGACACGTGGCAAATTTATTATGGAAAAATAATCGATAAACCAACGTGTTTTAATCGTTAAAACATTTTATCAAAATCAATCATCGATTACTGTGACGATGAGAAAGTTACGTGAAATTTTTGGGAGAAACAACGTGCCAACAAAACGCACTATTTATCGTGTAGTGAATGATTTCGAAGAAAGAGGGTCTGTAGGTGATAGGCCCAAGCATGGGCCACAACGTACTGCAAGATCGGCTGAAAACATTACTGCTGTTCAAGGAAGTCTTCAAAACAATCCATCAACCTCAATTCGACGCCGTGCTCAGGAGCTTGGTTTTCAAAGAACAACTTTGGCCACAATTTTGCGCAAAGATTTGCATTTGTTTCCATTTAAGATTCAGTTGACACATGCTTTGGGCTTGATTAACATGTGGTATCAACAAGACGGTGCCACATCGCATACAGCCAGGATTACAATGGAATTACTGCGAGACCTCTTTCCACAATAAGTTATTTCAAAAAATGGTGATGTTGATTGGCCTCCACGGTCGCCTGATTTGACTGCTCCTGACTTCGTTTTGTAGGGATATCTGAAAAGCTAGGTTTATGCAAACAAACCAGAAACGCTTGAGCAACTCAAACAAAATATTCGTGATGAAATTAATGAAATACCGCGTGAAATGTGTGAGAATGTAATGAAAAATGTGCTCAAAAGGGCTCGCATTTGTGAGACTAGCAGAGGCGGACATTTACCTGATATTGTATTCCATACATAATTGCCGACATTAAATAAAACATTTATCAATATAAGATCCATTCTCTTTCATTTAATCAAAAATTATAAACAAACAAAGTAGTACACCTTCCCGGCGGACACCCTGTATTTTTGCTTTTAAGCCTTGGTACTGTCGACCCCACTGCTTCCAGCACCACTGTAATATGATTTCCGATGTAGACATCACACTCCTCGTTCGTGAGGTTCCTATTGTTAGGAACTTCGGAAGAGGTGCGGTGAGATCTATATTTTCTGGTGGCACAACGGGAGAACTTACACCAGTCAGTTTTCCTAAAATTTAATTTAGGAAACTTGTGTTCCATTGCGAGACTTAGCAGAGCGTCAGTAGGAAAAGATGCTACCATTACAATGGCATTATGATCGCTATCATACGGCAATATCGGGATTTTATTATCGTGGATTTGCAAACGTGCATCCGCGATGCACAGATCAAGATATGAATTTCCAGAAGGATAACTGGGTGTAACTGGGCTATATAATTTAAACTTGTACCCCACCTGGTTTTCATCAAGGAAACGCTTCAGGAATCTGCCTCTCCCATTAGTTGTTGAGTTCAACCAAGCCGAGTGCTTCGCGTTCAGATCTCCCGCTAAGACGAAATAGTTGTCTAAACTATCTAGCCTTAGTAATTCGAACAATTTTTCTAACTCGGTGTTAAATTGACTAGCGGATGTGGACGCCCCATATGCCGATATAAGATACAGACTACCATTACCCCTTAAAGGCAGTGAGATAATGGTTGTCTTCAGACAATTAAAGTTTTTAATATCAGCTATTTCAGTTATTGAGAATCTAAGTGGTTTCCGAACCATAATCGCCGTACCACCGCTTCGAATCGAGTTTATCCTGTCAGTTCGTATTAAATTGTAGTCCTTGAATTCCAAGTAATGTCGGTCGTTCAATTTCGTTTCGCTTAAAAAAAGCACGTCAGGTCTATGATCTGTCATAAAACGCAGTAAGTCACTTCGTCTAGCATTAGTTATTATAGAATTGACATTCAGAGTAGCTATTTTGAGTTCAACGCTGTGCAGTCTAGACATTATGGCGATTTAAAATGTCTAGAAGGGCGTTTACTTTTGCCGTCAGGTCTCTTACGTCAGTGGTTAAGTTGTTTACCTGTTTGTGTAGGTTTTCATTTGTAGAAGCTGCAACAGTATCTGGACCACTGATGTTTCGAGCGACATTGGCATAAGAAACTTCCTTCTTAACAATGTTTTCGACCATCATTATTTTCCATGTTGATTTATCGCGCGCCTCTTTTTTGGTTTGCTGAAGTCTGGATATAAATCCCTTGTAAATCCCTTGATGTTTCTTAGAAATTGGACTTTGCTATCTGGAGATAGCTGTACCGCAATAAATGGTAGGGTTTTGTTAATTTGTTTGGAACGCACCGTAGTATACCTGAACGTTTTTTCGAATTTTAGATTTTCTATTTTCAAATCTTGGAGCTCATCGAGTACTTCTTCTGGTGTGAAGCTATTGCTTAGACCTTTCAGCAAGAATGTCTGCAACTTATCTTCTTTATTTGTGTACGAGAAGTACTCAGTTTCTGTTTCTTTAAGGAGTTCCTTGACTGTGTTGCAGTCATTCTTGCTATTTAAATTAACAGATAAGCTGTCATTGCCTGTGTTTTTTATAATGAAGTTACCCTTACCCACGATGTCGTCCAGCAATTTGGTGATGTCTCGGCTATCCTGCTTGTAGATTTTAATTGGTGGTGGTCTCTTCTTTGAAGCCGCTGTTACAATTTGGTTTTTTTGTGAGGTATTTCTATCACTACTGTCATTAATTTTTGATGTTACTACGCTGCTTGATGCAGCTTTTTTTCTCTTCGTTCTTGGTTTTAATGTCCGCGATCAAGTTGGATGTCGCAGCTTTTTTCTGTTCATTTTTACTAAGAACCACTTCACTATTCTTATTGAGTATTTGCTCATCAGCAAGTAACGCGAAGGAGTTACTTGCGACGTTTTGGTTTTTGGCACTCTCTACCACTTTTTTTCTATTATTTAGTCTTTTTTTAAAGCCATCATCACTATCACTTTCAATTTTTTTTCAGCTGTTCTCTTAGGATTAACACCTCTTCGTAGTATTTATTGGCAAGGCTAAGTGCCTCATTAAAATCTTTACAGGAAATGCCTGTGAGAGGCATTTCCTCATTGTCCCCCGCATTTGCGGAGGACTCCATTGCTGAATGTATGATGGACACTATTTAGTTTTGTTTTACACTTCACGTTACTGCTAATTATATAATATATATGAATGTATTTGCTGGTTAATAGAAAACTATAGTACTTTTTGTACTTTTTTTTTCACAACGAAAAAGCAAAACCGTCCGACTCAAAAGTCAACGACACATAAATTTATGTTTTACTTACTTACTTAGGTGGCGCTACAGTTCGGGGTGAACCTGGGCCTCAACCAACAAGCCTCTCCATTTAGCTCGGTCTTTAGCTAATTCCCTCCAGTTGCGCACTCCAAGTTGGTCGAGGTCCCCTTGAACTTGTGCGTGCCACCTACCTACAGCTAGGAGGTCCACTACTGCGTCGTCACTCGGGGTTAGATTCGAAGACTCTGCGGGCTGGAGCGTTGGTGTTCATTCCCTCTACATGTCCTAGCTATTTCAGACATCCAATACGCAGTTTTTTGACTAAGTCGATGTCGCTGTACAGCTCGTATAGTTCGTGATTGAATCTTCTCCTCCAAAAGCCGTCAACCCAACGCAACGCACTTTATGTTTTACAAGTCTATAAATTGAAAATTGTCATAGGCCGTCTGCCGATTAACGTCAAAGAAGATTACTTAATTTAGTTAAATGAAATTAATTAAATCTAAGAACTAACTAAAAGGACTCGCTTATAATCATTTGATGATATGTCTTCATGTTGTCTTTGATGGAGTCGTAAAGATTTGTCAAGTTGTTAAAGCCATTTAAAGTGCTGTAGCAATTTTCGAGTGTCGTCAAATTTACGCCTAGGTGGAAGCGGCGTATTTCTTTTAATATAGGACATTTCGCTATAAGTGAACGACATCTTTCCGAGTTTTCAAATTGCACATTTTTGTGCGGCATGTAGTTTAGTTCCAGTAGTTCTCCACGAGCCATACAAATTGAAAATATAATTTCTGTACTTTTGTTCTTGTGGAAATAGTTGATTTCACAAAGGTTGTGTAGGAGATTGGGATCGATTGATTAGTTCTTTGCAGGTAGGTAGCAATCTGTAGCTTTCAATACATTGTACATCTTCTTCTTCCTTTTTTAGCGAGGTTATGATCCGAAAATAAGGGATCATAACCCTCCCACTTCACCGCATTTCTACTGATCTGCCTGTGGGGTTCGCCTATTTCACCTCACAAAATATCGGCAGGCCTGCCGATTTTGGATCACTCGGTTACTGAGGCCAATGAAATGCCGATGTCGTCGCATTTCTGTGATCCAGACGTTTATAGGCCTGCCTTTCCTGCTTCGCGTTGTCTTTGGAATGTTGATATTGCCTTTTTAACGGGGTTCAAATGATCTCTTCTTTGAACGTGGCAATACCAGCTGACGCGGTCGCGCTCTATTTTGTGTACGATGGTTTCCTTGATGTGAAAGCTTCCACGGATCTTCGAACTTCTTATTCGATCAAGCTTTGCCACTCCTGCTGTCATGCTAAGCATCTTCATCTCAGCTGCCGTTAATTTACTCTCATACGTTTTGCACATCGTCCAACATTGTGAACCGTATGTGAGCGCTGGACGCACAACTGCGGTATAGAGCCTTTCTTTCAACTTAGGTGGCATTTTTCTGTCACAGAAGATAGCGGAATTTTCTCCCCACTTCATCCACCGTCGTCATGACAAGTTGCTTTGCTATTGATCGCACTTGGGAAGCACAGTTCCATTCAAATAAATGTCTGGAATAGGCCTGAGTGGATCAGAGAACGGGCAGCACAAGTACTCTGTCTTTTTTGAACTAATGCGATACCCATTTCCCTCCAGAGCGTCCACCCACATATCAAGTGCTCGTTGCAGTGATGTAGGATCTTCACTTATAATGGCTCCGTCGTCAGCAAAGAATAACTGATGTACCTTGGGGTCCATCACTTTACTTTCAAGCCGATAATCAAGGACTGTAATAAAGAGCAAAAGACTTAAACCGCTTCCCTGGTGCACCCCGACTTTGATTGTGAACTCTTCGGTTACTCCAGCGGGGCATCTTACTCTTGTCTTTGCTCCTTCGTACATGTCCATGATCATCTGTACATAGGTTTCTGGAACTCCTCGATGTCTTAGCGCCACCCATATCAGATCTGGTGCTTGTCTGTCAAATGCCTTTTCAAAGTCAACCAATACAATATACTTATGTCCTGTATCCCCTTGTGGGTCCTAGGGCCTCTACTACGCCTACGCGCCATCGTGTACGAATTCTGGCAATGTGTCTGAGTTCTCCCCAACTTTTCCTTAACTGCCGTGCCTCCTTCTCGACTGTTCTGCGCCATGTTCTCCTCGGATTGCCAGGTCTTCTGCCATCCTGAGTTAGAGGGTTCCATTCCACCCTTTCGGAACGTGTGACCAATCCACTGCCACTTCCGCCGTTGGGTAGTTGTGCCTATCGGTTCCTGACCCGTTCTCTCGTAAAGGTGTTCGTTAGAGATACGATTGGGCCAGAAAATCCTTAAGATATTGCGCAGACACCTATTAACGAACGTTTGCAGCTTTCTGGTGATAGTAGTGGTCACTCTCCACGTGCTGCAACCATATAGCAGCACGGATTCAACGTTGGAGCGGAACAGTCTTATTTTGGTGCTCAAACTGATTGCATTGCTTCGCCATATTTTGGACAACATCCCGAACGCGGACTTTGCTTTGGCGATCCTGTTGGCTATATCCAGTTCGGTTCCACCATCGGTCGAGACAATACTCCCAAAATACTGGAAATCCTCTATTCTCTCTACCGGTTGCCAGCAATGCATATTTGAGCCGATGAGTTTGTTCCAAGGCTGATCATTTTAGTTTTTGCCGTATTCATTTTCAGTCCAACGACGCCTGCCTCTCTCTCCACATCTGCTGTCATTTGGTGCTGGTCGATAATTCTGTGAGGGAGTAAGCATACATCATCAGCGTAGTCAAGATGTTTCAGTTGGGTTGTAAGAGTCCATCGAATTCCTCCGTTTCGACAAAGCTGCATGAAGCACATCGCTAATCACCAATAGGAATAATATTGGTGAAAGGATACAGCCTTGCCTTACCCCACTTTGGATCTCAAATACCTCAGACAACCTTCCCCTGTGCAGAACGTGACATTTGGAGCCTTCATATGTAGCTTTGATAATAGCAATTAGTTTATCGGGAATACCTCTTCTGCGTAAGGCACGCCAAATAAACTCCCTGTTGACACTATCGAACGCCTTCTCAAAATCGATGAACAGCAGGTGCAGTGGCGATCGATATTCAACACACTGTTCGATGATAATCCGCAGGGTGTTGATGTGGTCTGCACAGGAGGATCCAGAGCGGAAACCTGCTTGTTCGGCATCGAGTGTGTCTTCGAGATGTTGTTTGATTCGCTCAAGGATGATTTTAGCTATTATCTTAGCTACAGCAGGCAGCACGCAGATACCCCTCCAGTTTCCGCACTCCATTAAATTTCCTTTCTTAGGAAGCTTGATGATCGTTCCCTTTTTCCACTCATTAGGAAAGCTCTCAGCTTCCCAAGCTCTATCTATAAGTGGAAGCAGAAGCTCAGCCGATGTTGTTGACGCTGCTCGTAAGAGCTCTGCTGGAATACCGTCAAGTCCTACCGCCTTGTTGGTTTTGAGTGCCTTGATCGCGGTAATGATCTCATCTTTACTGGGAGTCGTGGTGCGTATTCGGGAACTTCTCACCTCGGGCATCTCAGTTTGATTTGTGAGCATATCGCTAGCGAATACACGGTTTAAAACCGTAGCAAAATGCTCTTTCCATCTCTTGAGCTGGTCCTCATCCAAAATGAGCAAGGAACCGTCTAGGCTTTTCACTGGGTGTTGGCTGGAGCTGCGACCACCTGTCAGCTCTTTCGTGATTCTGTAGACAGTCCTGCTATCGCACCTCCGTGCTGCTTCCTCCGCTTCTGTAGCCAGCGCGTTGATGTAGTTGCGCTTGTCACGTCGCACGCTACGCTGAACTTCTCTCATCTTCATGCGATATAGGGACTCTAGCTCGCTTCTCCCTGCTGCTGGGGTAGCTGCAATGCGAGCTCTCAGCTGTTTTCTTTCGTCAATCCGTCTCCAGGTGTCTTCGGAAAGCCCTATGTCTTCCCTGCGATCGACCGACAATTCTTTCAGCACCAGATGTAAAAACATTTTTCACAGCACACCAATGGTCTTGGATGGTTGCGGGCATTGAGCTGCTGATTGCTTCCACACCTTGCGAAAAGTGCTCCCTTAATTGCTGGCGCACTGAGGGATCACTAAGTCTATCGATGTTGAACCTGGGCATTCTTGTGTTGTCGTGGGATCTTCGAACTGCAGCAGTGCGTAGTTGGAGAGTAGCTATCATAAGATGGTGATCACGTACTATCCCCACATCTGCCCCTCGTCTGTTTCGGACGTCCAGGAGACTACTTCTAAAGCGGCGGCTAATAGCAAAATGGTCAATTTGGTTGGAGGTTGCTTGCCTGTCATTGGAAACCCAGCTGACTTTGTGGCAGGTCTTGTGCTCAAACATGGTGCCACATATCACAAGGCGGTTGGCATTGCAGAAATCCACAAACCTTTCGCCGTTGTCATTGCGGTTGCCTAGTCCATGCTTCCCGATTACATGTTTGAGCCCTTCGTTGTCGCTGCCTACCTTGGCATTCAAATCCCCCATCACTATGACAATGTCTCCATTTGGTGTTGTGTTGAAGACGGCGCTTAAAAGATTGTAGAAGCTCTCCTTTTCGTCCTCAGACGAACTATTCGTTGGGGCGTAACACTGTATGATGGTGACGCGTCGTACTGTACTCCGGAATCTGGCCGTTAAAATCCTATCACCATGAGGCTGCCAGGAAATCAGGCCCTTGCGTGCTGTTGTTGTTAGCAGTATTCCCGCGGACTTCCGGATGGTCTTCCAGAATAGAGTAGTACAGTGTTACGCGTTGGAGACTGGTACTCGCCCGCTTCTAACCATCTTACTTCACTCACCTCCTTCCTTTTCCAGTTGGAGGAATCTGGCATTGTAAGGACCTTCTCTTCCCGCGTCGAGGAGCGTCTTTACATTCCAGAAACCTATCTTTGTCCGGGTACAATAGCCAAAAGTCGTCAACATGTGATCAGTCCTTATCCGAGGCATTGTGTCGGTTTCTGTAGCGAGCTGGTTTCAGTAACGCAGGTTGCTGGCCCACGTTACTTAGCCTAGAATTAAGGCCCTAGACAACCCGCACTTACAATTTTGGCCTATACGTATAAGGGTTTATACGTATAGTTGCCCGGGGACCACCACTAGGAGGTAAAGTAAGCACTTCATCACGAACTTGATTGTGTTGCGCTACTGGCCCAAGCCAAGTTTTGGGCAGTCAGTAGTTTCCCGATCAATCGCAATGCAGGTCCCCAACTGGGTGTTATATTGCCTAGCCCTGATTTATCCCCTTAGTCGCCTTTTACGACAAGCGCTAGATAAGCATGCTGCGCTGGAGATAAGTCACCTGGGCGTACCTTACTACGGATGTATATGTCAGCTAGTCTTTCAAAGGTCTCTAGGACAAAGGAGGTAAGGCTTGTTGGCCTGAATTCCTTCGCAGGAGTGTGGCTTGCCTTACCGGCCTTGGGTATGAAGACCACTTTGACGTCTTTCCATGATCTAAGTATATACCCCCTGTGGCTGAGGCTGTTGAGGTACAGTTCTTTAAGTACCGGGATGATTGTGGTTACTGTTTTCTGTAGTATGATCGGGATAATCCTGTCGGGTCCTGGGGATTTAAAGGGAGAGAATGATCCTATTGCCCACTAAATTCTTTCCTCTGTAATAAGATCCGTCGGAGTTTCCGTTACAAAACTACTGTTGGTTTCGATGTTATTATCTAGACGGGTTGTACAACCGGGAAAGTGCGCTTTTAGCAGGGAACTTAGTGATTCTGCACAGGATTCAGTCCACCTCCCATCGGGTTCCTTGAGAGATTCACGAGTTTTTGATTCCCTGGATAGGATTTTTCTCAGTCTCACAGATTCTGTCGTACCCTTGATTTCATTACAGAAGTGCTGCCAAGAGTGGCGTTTGGCCTTCTGTGTCTCGTTTTTGAAATTTCTCTGACTGGACTTATATTGTTCCCAGTCCGCTTCTAGCATTGTTCTTTTGGCTACATTTAGAAGGTTTCTGGTTACTCTCCTAATTCTAGCTAGTTCAGACGACCACCATGATGGTGATTTTTTATCTTTTCGTTTGGTTGCTGGACATGCTTTGACATAAGCTTCACTAAAGATGGATGTAATATTATTTGCCTTGCAGTCGATGTCTGCAGGTCCAAGCCAGTTACTATCCAGCAGGGATCTGACACCTTTCCTCACCTCGTTGTTAAAGAGATCCCAATTGGTTTTCCTGGGGTTCCTGTAAGGTTTGGGCAAGTCGTAGTTGGTACCCACTAGGAATTCGATCATTTTGTGGTTAGACTAGGATTCTTCCCCCATCACGTTCCACTTGTCAATAATTAGGGTACTCGAGTTACTGGCTAAAGTTAGGTTAGGTTAGGTTAGGTTAGGTAGGGTTATGAGGTTGTCATAAAACACTAGGCACCAAAGTGGGCCCATCGCGATCCCTAGGAAACTTTCATGGCAAAAGACCTAAACCCAATCCTCCAAGCAATTAATCTCCCTACAAAGTCTGAAGAGATCCTTGTTATGGTTCAAGGACCTCACCTCCTCCAAGTTATCGAAGAAGTATCTACCCAGGTACCTTAGCCTTATCCTGGCAATTCCTTGACATTCACAGAGTATATGAGTTATATCCTCTGAGACATGTAGGTCATCGCAGTACCTACAAACATCCGTATCGGATAATCCTAGTCTCATGGCATGCCTCCATAGGAGACAGTGGCCAGAGAGTATTCCTATCGCTGTTCTTAGCCTCGATCTATCTAACTTAATTATCTCCCCAGATTTCCTACGATCTAACACAGGCCACAAGGCCTAAAGGCTAAAGTTACATCTATAACTTCTTGCCTGTTCTTTACTACAAAAGTAGGTTGATTACCTCTATTCGCTACAATAAGGTTGTTTTCGATTATAAACTCAAACAAAGACTCACCGCGTAAGTTTGTGTCTCTACTTCCTCATTGAGAGTGATGAGAGTTGGCATCACACCCCAGCAACAGTTCCGCTTTTTGTGCAAGAGAGCGGGTAAGTGTGGATGGCGGTCCCTCCTTGTCATCAAAAGCCATGTAAACAGCTGTGGGGAAAGCCCCCTTCGCTCAAGCCTTACCACTGTTTGGTCCTCATTGCTGTAGCTAGATAAAAGAAAAAGGTTAATTCGTTTTCTTCAATGGAACATTGGTTTCCGAACAATGCACGTTCTGGCTTTACATTCCGCGTATAGCGGTTCGATGCTGTATGTAATAAGGTCTTTATGCCTTAGCCCACTTATTTTGCCACAGAAAATCCATGGCTCTTAAATTAGGGCAATGTCTATATTCCTACCTCCCATGAGATAGATGAGGTTTGCGCTCGCTGCTATGCTATGGTGAAGGTTTATTTGTGCAATCTTCATCATAAATTTTCGTTATCACCCGCCTTTCTTCTTTTCCTTTCGTTCATCTCAACTAAAGGTCTGACCTTGCATCGGGTAATTCCAATGCGAACCTTATAGTTCAATCTCCTTAAGGTGGGCATAGACTTATGTATGGGTACCCACTTCTAACACCTCCCAGTTTTCGCTATAGAGCTCAGTGTTGAGGTGTTGGAGATTTCTCTCTAGCCGTTCTCTAGGAATGTGTGGGCCAGGAATAAGAATGCGCCCTTTAGGTCTAGTAAATTCCAGCAGATCTTTTTTCTCGACGAGTCGCAGGTCGGCATTCGCCCATGGAGCCTGCGTGCTGGTTACAAAGGCTTTGAGCCAATTTAGTGTTGCCTCGTTGTCACACGACATGGCCTTGAAGCCGTTGAAGGTGGTGAGCTGCTCAAAGAAAGGGATAGTTTCCTGATTTTTGACTATTGCGTCATTTTTTCCGTCGAGTATACGCAGTTCCACGAGCCTCCATTGGTTTCCGGATAACTTGCGGTCAGGGTTATTAAAGTCGACGATCGCCACCTGAAGATGAGCCTTTTCTTTTCTAGATGCCACCTTGGCTTTTTTGCTGATTCTTCGTGTTGGCGGCGATGTCGTGTCGTCGTGCCTACCTCTCTTGGAACAACCCGCAATCGGCTCGGCAGTAAACCTTGTGGCCCCATCCGAGACGGTTGACGGGGGCTTGAGTCTGTCCGAGACTGAGGTGGATGGCAAGAGGCTTTCCCTCCTTGACTCGAACAGTCTACTGCCTGTTCCCCTAGTCAGCCCAACGCTGCTTCCACTATTGCCTGAGTCAGCACCAGAACGTCTAGCAATCGACCTAGCTTTGGACTGTGCGTCCAAATGTTTAAAAATGCGCATAAGCGAGTGTAAGGCTTTCTCTACCGATTTGCCTTTGCAGTACGCATGTTGGGAGAGTTGTCGAAGGTACATAAATATCAAGCAACCTTTCTAACGTTTTCAGTAGAAAGGACGGTAGACTAATAGCTCGGAGATCCTTTGGTTCCACATGTGAGCTTTTTCCTACTTTAGGTATGAAGATGACTTCAACCTCGGTCCACAATTAGGGAATGTAAGCCGTTTGGCTAAGTTCACGAAGTTTTTTGTTTTTTTTTTTATTTGCCAAAATATTGTATTTATATTTAGGGTTTTCCCTAATAGTGTTACTAATATGAGAACCCGAGTATTTTTTCTTTTACAAAAATTATGAAACTTCCCGCTTTAAAATCTTTGATTCTAGTACGTACATGCGATCGTAAGCGTTCTGGTCACATAGCTAAGTACACATGTTTTAGCACCATAAGTACGAGTATGTGTACATATTTCTGGACTGTCCTTCGTAATGGCCATTTCACATTCCGATCCAAGCGGAAACCACAATGAAATACAAAAAAAAAAAAAACCACAAATCGAAACACAAATGGTCACAACGTAACGTCGGACGGGACCCAGAAAATGCGAAGCGAAAAAAAAAAAATTACAAAGAAAATTCCAATGCGGGAATGAAATATTTTTTATTTTTTTTTTACATAAGAAAATCAACAAGAAAATTTTCTGTCCAGTGGAATGGGGCAGTAAATGTTCTGTATAGTATAAATAATGAAAAAAAAAAAAAAAAAAAAAATGAAGGCGGCATGAATATAATTATGGTCTGTGGTGCTGTGCTGTGTTGTACTGCTGCTGCTTTGAACTTTGACAGGAAGTCAGTCAGTTCTTTTGTTTTCGTTGTTTCACTGATAAGGCTCCCATGACAAATATGCGGTTCGTTGTTCGTTACGCTGGCTTCATACAAATATAAGTAGACGAACGCTCATTTGCCTAGAGACGAAGACGAATATAGAAGACCCCAGAGCGACCACCAACAACAGGCCATTAGACTGTGTATTCAACAAAAAAAAAAAAATTTATATATCTGGAATAAATTCTTGAGAATGTAGCTACCTACATACGAGCTTCATTGCTGCTTTGAATAGAAAAGTTGAAAATAGATCCGAGATTGCTTACTTGGTCCATTGCTTCTTGAATAAGTGAGTCCAATCGAGGAAGCTTCAATTTTGTAAAACAAATTTTAGATTAAGGCGACTTAAGCTCGACGACCAAATTTCTTTGGTACCAAGCGAAACGGTATAGTCGTATATTTTTTGAACCGAGTGAATAAACACTTTAAGTTTCGTCCAAGAAGAAGGAGGGATGTAAGTAAGCTAGTGACCTCGGTCTTTATTCGCAAGTTTCTCAACAGCTTTGTCATCTTCTCCTTTTATTTTTAAGATTTTGACTGATATTTCTGTGCCCTTCAGTATACGAAAAATGGCAGATAACTAAGTTCATTTTCTATGAGAGCATAGCTGAGTTTCCAACAAAGGAATAATTAGCCTGGCTCATACATCAAGATGTGAGAATCAGAAAGGAGGAAGGTGGATCAATGACTTTAATTCCTTTGACTTTTATTTGATTAATGGTGGATGGTTTAGTATATACCATATGTTACGTACCGAGTTCGAAATCGTACTGTCCTAGGATGGTACAACTGGTTTTGTACAGTGCTGGGATGGTATGAGGCATTTTGTACGATGTCAAAAGTTTCGGTCTTAGTACAACTTTCCTCGTACCATCTTAAGAGAGCACAGACACTTTGTACTATGTTGGAATTTAGATTAACTTGATACAATAGCAGTGCTTTACCTTTAAGTGCTTTAAATCCAAAATAATCATATCACAATACCCAGGATTTAATGAAAAATTAAGATCTTTCATTGACGATTTACTATGTAATAGCAGCATATGGCATATCACTACCATTCAAAGATATGAAACATTTCCCTACTTGACAGCACTGTCGTTGTACAAAATCGATAAAACCTACAATTCTACACAGCACGTTTATATTTTTCTAAGATTGTATCAAGGCCATAATTTCGGAAAGAAATATCCTCCATTTCGAATCTTTAGTGAAGATTGCAATCGAACTTCAGCACGGCTTACCGGTGCGTAATGTTTTCTTGATTTGCTCTGAAAATAGGCATGTTTGTGTTATTGGAGATTAAACTCTTTGTAATTCCTGATATTACTTATCTATATGATTAGCGAAATACATATACGGGTTGATGTGTGTGCCTGGATGCTGTAGCGCTACAGAGTACAGAAAAAGCAGACACTGACGCTCTGAATAGGTTGGGTTAGGTTAGGTTGACTGTTGACACGCCTAGAACAGTAAAGGTCCTCTGATGGAGCATCCTTTTATGCGACAGGGCTGGACATGTGCATAGAAGGTGAAGAATGGTTTCATCCTCCTCCTCGTCCCTACAGTACAGCTCCTGCAAAAGTCGTTGGAGAAGAGGCCAAATCTTTTGGCATGTTGGTCTATAAGACAGTGCCTAGTAAGGAGACCAATATCGCAGCTGATCTATGATCGCTTAAACTTAACCAACTCGGCGCTACGTTTCTGATACAGCTTAGGCCAAATCTGTCTTGAAATGAGACACGTTGAGCCGTTTTTCCATCTCTGGTTGGTCTTGCTAATAGCGCACATGTTGCGAGTGGCTTACCCACGGCTGGTCTATTAGGCAGAATCCTTACAGTTATACCCTCTCTGGCGAGCTCGTCTGCCCTGCAGTTTCCCGGAATGTCCCTGTGGCCTGGCATCCAGCATAGATGAATGCTGAACTGCTCAGTCATCTCCTTAAGAGAGAAACAATTTAAGGCGGTCTTTGAAGTGAAGAGCACGATTCCAAGGACTTAACTGTGAGTGAAATACATTACATTTTATCCAGTACATGGCTTCATTAATCGCCATAATTTCCGCCTAAAAAAACGCTACATGATCTGGAAGACGAAACGAGATGCTCAGGCTGAGCTTTTCAGAGAAAACACCATAACCCACCTCACCTTCCGTCTTAGAGCCATCTGTAAAGAAGTGAACCGAACTACCATCAACAGGGGGAGAGTTGTCCCATTCACCTCGTTCAGGGATACTCGTACAGAAGTTTCGGTCAGATACCAGTTTCGGTGGGGTGTCGTCAGTATTTTCATGGATGAAGTTGAGAAGATCAAGAATCGAGGAGTTACCAATGTGATAACTAGACTACTGGCAGGAGGTTTTTAGACGGATGGCCGCATTGGTAGCAATCTGTTTGTCAAAAATATCTACGGGCAGCAGATGTAAGAAAATGTCCAGTGTCGCAGAGGGAGTTGTTCTCCATGCACACACGCATTCAGTTCTTTGCACCTTAGCTAGTTGAGTGAGGTGGGCAGCGCTATCAACAGCAGGCCACGACACGATTACACCATAGAGTAGTAGAGGCGTTACCGAACGCGTACAGTCATCAAGTGATTTGAGGTTTCATTCCCCAGCTCCTTACGCCTTCTAGTAGATTGGCTTTCCAGTTCAGTTTTCTGTCCAAAATAAGACCCAAGTGTTTTACATTTTAATTGAAGGCGAGACTGGTGCCATTTATCGTAAGAGGGTCTGTAAGGGAAACTTTATATTTCCCCGTGAAGAGAACGAGTTTTGTTTTATGCGGGTTAGCATCCAGTCCATATCTGGAGGCCCATCTGTTGAGCCGAAGGAGAGCATATTGGAGGGTTTCCCTGAGAGTTTCTGGGGGGAAATATTTGATGTGGATCCTTGTTTCTAAATATCACATAGTGGGGTTGACCTCAAGAGGAAGTTTGATAATACAAGTATTAAACAATGGACTATCTCGTTTATCTTCAATATTGCGGCAACGGTGTTGGAGGATACCACGACCTCTTATGTATGGTTATTCAAGACTGCTTTAGACTGTGTTGGCTGAAAACAATGAATTCCTGGTGACACATTGATATTACTGCGCCCACCAGCAGCAGAACTAGGCACTTACTCATATTACGCAACCAAAAATCAAAAAAATCTAATAATTTATAGTCCTCCAGTACTTTTATTTTTATAAAAAAAAAAGGCAAGGGCTATAGTGATTTCAATGCAGTAGTGTTACTTTCCACCCGGTCAGCTGCCTGGCTGTCTGAGGAGATGCAAATACGCATGCCCTCGATCCTTCTTCGCAGGCATTTTCGTACACAGAGTTCGATTGCATGGACTTCCGCGGGAAATACTGTTGGCGATATCCCAAGCGCTGGTCTATAAACCCCTGCGCCAGTCCTACCTTTTTCCAATTAGGAACCATCAGTGCACCAAGTTTGAGAGTTTGGTAAGACCACAAGCCCGTTATTCCGCCATGTATGGCGGTCACCTATGACCACCTTGAATTTTATAGAGATCCGGTATTTCTTGAGCATGCTATCTGGGGTTTTAAGAATAGGGTCGTTTTAAATGTACTCTAAAATCCTCAGATGGCCAGTAAAGTAGCCGACTTTAAGGTCCGAAATCTTGGGCAGCCGAAGAGCACTTAGCATAGCTTCTTGCTTTCCAATGGAACCGTTTAACTCAGTATCGCAGAATGCCTAGTGTATATCAAATCTGTATATCATTGGCGCGCAGTATCACCAACTCCTCAGACAGTATATATATCCTCAACTGCTTTTCTATCAGCAAATCTTACAGATGTGACAGTTCCTGTGGGACGAATATCGCTCCATCTAAATAAATCGCCTTGTTCTACGGACAATCATCCAAAGCGACTAGCAGATACTTCTCTGCTGTTTCAAATAGCGTTCGACTATCCGACAAACACCGCATACAGAATCGCCAGAATACGGCATTCCGCTAAAATATCTTCCCTCCTTCTAAGGACTTGAGAATATTTAGAATGCGATTTTTGTACATATCCTCATTGTGTCCATCACATAACATTTTATTCGGCCGTGCAAGTCTGCCCACTGTTATTAGGAAAATAGTCGACAAAATAGAATCTGATCTTAGGAGAAGTCCCCGAAATTTATACCACGATTGCGTGTGTAGCACAGAGCAGGATTGGACGGAGAATAAATTGCATAGGAACTCAGTTAACGCTTGAGAAATCTTAACAAAAATGAGCCCATTGGATACGATACACGTTATACTGTCGCATTGCATGAGCGAAATCAGCAGTTCGTAAACTTGCTCGGACAGGAATTTATGACGCTAGAATGAATGCATTGATACCAAGTTTTCATTTTGAGAAGATTCATTAGGAAATCTGGAACGAAGAACTGCTCCAACTCCACGAAGGATCATGTAACCTCAGCCTACTGGTTAGAGCCAATTAGAGCTTCTAATGAAGCAAAGAAGACTCCTGATGTCTAAATTTATCAAAAAAGCGAAAGAAAAGAGAGGCGTGATTCTAGACTTGAATAAAAGTAAGTAAAAGTAGGGGCCCCCAACACGCCAATCCATCCTTTCTTAGAAAGATGGATGGGGAAGAGACTAAGTCAACAGCAGAATCCCTAGAACTTCAGATAAACACCCATTTTCGTGGATGCACAGATAATAGTGCAGAGCCTACAAACTCTCAGCGCACGCAATCTAATGCCTGGGAAAACCTTATACCCATTCAGTTTCGCTCCTTATAAATCCCATTGCCTGGACGGCATTCTACCCATTATGCTACAGAGGTCGCAAGACCTAGCAATTCCATGGGTTACGTCGATTTTCAGGAGCTGTTTACCAAACAACCACGTACCCCTTTCATGGAGACGAGTGAAAGTGGTTTTCATCCCAAAGGTTTTTAGACTAGATTAGTCGAACTTCCTATATACTGAAGACTCTCGAGCGACTTCTGGACAACCATTTGCGAAGCAAAATATCACCCTTTTCTAAAGCTCAGCACTCATACGTCAAAGGTAGATCAACAGAGACACCTCTTCACGAAGTAGTGCGCACTATAGAAAACTTCATACACTACAAAGAATATATCCTAGCTACCTTCCTAGACATAGAAGGAGCTTCTAATAACGTACACACTGTAGCAATCATACTTGTACTTATGCTGCCCGTTCTCTGATCCACTCAGGCCTATTCCAGACATTTATTTAAATGGAACAGTGCTTCCCAAGTGCGAAAAGTTCAAATAAAAGTATCAATCATCGCGTAAGCGTAGGATGGATGAAGTGGCGAGAAAATTCCGCTATCTTCTGTGACAGAAAAATGCCCCCTAAGTTGAAAGGAAGGCTCTACACCGCAGTTGTGCGTCCAGCGCTCACATATGGTTCACAATGTTGGACGATGTACAAAACGTATGAGAGTAAATTAACGGCAAATGAGACGAAGATGCTTCGCATGCCAGCAGGAGTGGCAAAGCTTGATCGAATAAGAAGTTCGAAGATCCGTGGAAGCTTTCACATCAAGGAAACCATCGTACAAAAAATAGAGCGCGACCGGCTGAGCTGGTATTATCACGTTCAAAGAAGAGATCATTTGAACCCCGTTAAAAAGGCAATATTAATGCAAGTTCCAAAGACATCGCGATGGAAAGGAAGGAAGGAGGAAAGGCAGGCCTATAAACGCGTAGATCAGACAAATGCGACGACATCGGCATTTCATTGGCCTCAGTAACCGAGTGATCCAAAATCGGCAGGCCTGCCGATATTTTCTGAGGTGAAATAGGCGAACCCCACAGGCGGATCAGTAGAAATGCGGTGAAGTGGGAGGGTTATGATCCCTTATTTTCGGATCATAACCTCGCCGCGGAGGCCCTAGAGTGTCTCAAAGCAGACATTACCGCCATTCAAGAAGTGCGATGGGATGGGCCGGGCAAAAGGAGTATGAAAAACTGCGACATCTACTACGGCGATTGCTACAGACAAAAAGGACAGCGTCTATTCGGGTGCGGATTTGTTATTGGAGGCAGACTTAGGCAAGAAGTCTTGAGTTTCAGGCATGTGAACAAGCGCCTTATGACTATCCGTATCAAGGCTAAATTTGCCAACATTAGCCTAATATGCGTTCACGCCCCTCATGAGGAGAAGGACGACGCGACAAAGGACGACTTCTACCAGCTCGTGGACAAGACGTATGAGCAATGCCCTAGCCACGACGTTAAAATTATCCTAGGTGATTTTAACGCAAAGCTAGGAAGAGAGGACGTCTTTAGTAGCGTGGTCGGAAAGCACAGCCTGCACGACAACACATCCGACAACGGACTCAGGCTAATCGACTTTGCAGCGGGGCGAAACTTTGTTGTAGCTAGTACGTGGTTCCCACGTCTCGATATTCACAAAGGAACATGGCTCCCCTTTGATCGACGCAAGGCACTCTTCCAGTATTCTGGGTGTCCGGACTTTCCGAGGAGCCAACGTGGACTCGGATCACTACCTAGTTGTAGCCAAGGTACGGATGCGGATATCCAGAACGGAGCGAAATCAACGAAATACTGTGAGGAAATTTAACGTCGAAAAGCTACAATCGCAGGAGACCGCCAGAATCTTTGCCGATCGTGTTTCTTCTAATCTCAATCTAAGTCCTATGCCGCCAGCAGGAAATGCGGAAGACCAGTGGCAGCGTTGCCAACAATCCATCAGAAATGCCGCCTCTGATGTACTGGGTTTCTCTCGCCCACCACAACGAAACCCCTGGTTTGATGAGGAATGCCGGCAAGCACATGCAGCAAAACAAGAGGCGTACAAAGCGGCGCTGCATAGAAGGACTAGAGCTGCTTACGAGCTCTACGTGCGCAGGAGAAAAGAGGAACATCGACTTCTCAGAAAGAAGAAAAAAGAGCATGAGAAGCGCTCGATCGAGGAGATTGAGAGACTTTATTGCAGGAATAATGTTCGAAAATTTTACCAAAGGGTAAAAAGAACATGCCAGGGTTTCAAAGCCAGAACAGAAGCCTGCAGGGACGAAAATGGCAACATAGTAGTAGAATCGCAGTCGGCGCTGAGGATATGGAAGGAACACTTCTGCAGACTGTTAAACAGCGATGATGATCAATATTCCGCTGTCAGGCAGAATGAGCCATTCATCAGTGACGATGGCAGTCAAAATTCCCCTCAACCCGATCAGAATGAAGTGAGGATAGCGATATCTAAACTCAAATCCAACAAAGCTGCTGGAGCCGACGGCCTTGCCGCTGAACTTTTCAAGGCAGGAGGAGATGAGTTGGTAAGGAGCATGCACCAGCTCATCTGTAAAATCTGGTCGGACGAAAGTATGCCCGATGAATGGAACCTCAGCATCGTTTGCCCGATCCTGAAGAAAGGAGACCCTCTGAACTGCGCCAATTACAGAGGTATAAGTCTCCTCAACATCGCATATAAAATCCTGTCTGCCGTATTATGTGAACGCCTAAAACCGATCGTCAACAACCTGATAGGTCCTTATCAGTGCGGTTTCAGGCCTGGAAAGTCCACCATTGACCAAATATTCACACTACGGCAGATCTTGGAAAAAACCCATGAATACAAAATCGATACGCACCACCTCTTTATCGATTTCAAAGTTGCCTATGATAGCGTGTATAGAGACGAGTTATACAGCGCCATGTCTAGTCTTGGCATCCCTGCCAAGCTCGTCCGTTTGTGCAGAAGGACGATGGAGAACTCTCGCTGCTCCATCAAAGTCGGTAAGAACATCACCAAACCGTTCGATGTCAGGAAAGGTCTTAGACAAGGTGACGCGCTATCATGCGATCTCTTTAACATAGTACTTGAGAGAATCGTACGAAACTCACAAGCCAACCCCGGAGGTACAATCTTTTACAAGTCTGTACAACTACTAGCCGATGACATTGACATAATCGGAAGAACTCAGCGGGCCGTCAATGGGGCATTTACGAGTATTGAGATCGAGGCAGCAAAGATGGGTCTAGCGGTCAATGAAAGCAAAACAAAATATATGCTGTCTACAAAAAAGGACACGGAGAATTACTCTTGCCAATCGTTGTTTCTATGGGCTAAAACGGCAATTGAGTAGCAAAGCCCTATCTCGAACTACTAAGGTAACTTTTTATAAGACATTAATCATCCCCCTGCTGTATGGCGCAGAGGCATGGGCTTTGAAAAAACCGGATGAGGATGCCCTTGGTTATTTCGAGAGAAAAGTTCTTCGAGCGATCTTTGGTCCCGTCTGCATAGACGGTGAGTGGAGGAGAAGGTACAATGCCGAACTATACGGCCTGTACAAGGACATCGACTTAGCCAGAAGAGTTCACATACAGCGACTAAGATGGCTGTGTCATTTAGAGCGGATGGAGCCCAATGTTCCCGCTAAGAAAGTTTTCGAAACCACCCCAGATGGACGACGCAGTAGAGGACGACCTCGCGGTAGGTGGCGCAAACAAGTGGAGGGGGACCTCAACCAACTTGGCGTGCGCAACTGGAGGCAGCTGGCTCGTAATCGTGCTAGCTGGAGAGGTTTGTTCGTTGAGGCCCAGGTCCACCCCGGACCGTAGCGCCATCTAAGTAAGTAAGTAAGTAACCTCGCTGATAAAAGGAAGAAGAAGAAGACACACTGTAGCAATCATAGAGTCCCTTACGGAACTGGGAATAAAAGGAAATCTAAGTCAATGGATCGTTTCTATGCTTAGCACTAGAATTATTCATGTAACACTAGGCAATAGCAATATAAGCAAATTTGACAGTAGGGGAACACCCCAGGGCGGTGTTATCTCACTTCTACTATGGCTGATAGTCATGAATAAAATCGTTTTTACATTAGACGGAGAAAGAATCAAGGCAGTCGGGTATGGAGACGATATGGTGATACTAGTGTCAGAAAAGTTTCTCTCCGCCATAAGCGAAATCACGGAAAATGCTCTGAGCAAAGTAAGCGCTTGGGCAAAAAGTGTGGTCTGTACTGATGCTCTTCTCCACTAAATCCAAAATACCTGACTTCGCACTTCCTCGGCTAAATATCCAACCGCTCTTCTTATGGTCCAGTGCTAGGTATTTAGGAGTTATCCTAGATCCTAGACTTAACTGGAAGATGGAACATAGGACATTGGGTAAAGAATGCTTTCTACGCTTATAGTAAAACCTTCGGAAAAAAATGGCGAATGCAGCCAAAATTGACCTCATGGATGTACACAGCCGTGGTGCACATATTGATCAATAGTATGGTAGCCAGCTCTAAAAAAAGCGCTCTACGGTCAGCCACGACCGATGCTCTAACAGTCTTTTTGCATCTTCTATCTTTAGATTTACACATAATAAACATCACAGCACACAGTTCGGTTAGACTCAGGGAGTCAACGTGCTGGATTATGAGACTCTATGGGCAGAGTAACATTTTAAACTCTGCCGAGAGAACTTATTTTGACCAAAATAGATTACATGAGACCCAAATTGAATTTCACAAAGTGCTTCGACGTCCAATTCCCCGGAAGATCAGAATGGCAAGAAGAACCACCACACCTACCTACTCGTACCTACCTAGGGGCCCCCAAAAAAGTCTTGCCTCAGGGCCTCCGAAATTCAAGATGCGGCGCTGACACAGTGTCCTGTAATTACACCTATAATAGAGCCAATATGCAATCGATTGATTAGAGCGTTTCAGATCCAACTTGGGCCAAATCTGCTTAGTCGCTAGACATGTTGTACCACTTGTCCACCTAAAATTTGTTCTTTCGATTGCATCCAGCTTGAATTTAAATTTACAAGTAGCGATTGATATACCTAGATTATCCTTATCTGGAAGGATGGGTACAGTTGTTCCTATTCTGGCGAGTTCATCAGCCTTACAATTCCCCGGAATATCCCTATGCCCCGGCACTCAACAGCGGTGAATATTAAACTGCTCCGACACCTCATTAAGAGACGAATGACAGTCTAGGGCTAGTACTGAATTTATAGACATCGATTCCATGGATTTGATTGCAGCTTGACTATCTGAAAAGATACGGATGTCCTTGGCGGATATCACATTTTCCTTTAGCCAAGATAAGACCTCCTTAATCGCCATTATTTCCGCCTGGAACACGCTACAATGATTTGGTAGACGGAAGGAGAGCTTAAGATTAAGACTGCCAGAGAAAACACCTCCACCAACTCCGTCTTTCGCTTTTGACCTGTCAGTATTGAAGTGAATTGACTCATCTTCTAAAAAAAACTCTTCATTCCAGAGTGATCTGGAAGGGATGGTGACAAGGAAGTTCTTGTCAAATTTTTGACGTGAAATGGTGTCGTCCGTGTTTTCGGGAGAGATTGTGAATTTATTCAGAATGGAGGCGTGGCTAAATTCTTTTATTGACCATTGTTGGGTAGCTTCAAGGCGAGCGGGTGCATTCGCTGCCATTTGCTTGCTAGATATATCGAGGGGTATCAGATGAAACATGATGTCCAGTGCCGCAGAGGGAATTGTACGCAGTGCTCGGCTTTTGCACGGACAAGCTGTACGCTTGTCCTCACTTAGATAGTCGCGATTTAGAACTTTTTCTAACGCTGTCCACCAGACAATCACCCCGTATGTGAGTATCGGTCTAATGACCGAAATGTATAGGCAGAGGGTTATTCGAGACTGTAAACCCCATTTATTTCCAATAGCTTTTTTGCAAAAGAAAAGTGCCACTGTAGCTTTCTTGACTCTTTCTTGAATGTTAGGTTTCCAGCTTAGTTTCCTATCCAGGATAAGACCCAAATATTTAGTTTTATCAAAGAAAGTTAAGCTGATTCCATTAAGAGAGGGAGGATCGATGAACGGAGTTTTATATTTGCTTGAGAAGAGTACGAGTTCAGTTTTATGTGGGTTTACACTCAACCCACACCGAACCGCCCATCTGGTTAACTTGTTTAAAGCGTTTTGTAGAAGTTCTATTAAAGTATTAAGGTGCTTATCTGAGACTGCTATAACAACATCATCTGCATAAGCAACCACCGTGCATCCCTCACCCTCCAGTATTGTCAATAGTTGATTAAAAACCAAATTCGAAAGGAGAGGAGATAGAACACCACCTGCGGAGTGCCTCTTCTGAAAGATCTTCTAGAAAACGTCCCACCTAGCTCTGAGTTGATAATTCGACCATTAAGCCTTCTACCTTTAGGTCTGAGAATGCATCTGCAATCGCTGATGCATTGACATTGTTCAAAGCACCCTCTATATCTAAGAAAGCTACCATTGTATATTCCTTGTGAAACAGGGAGTACTTAATATTACAAACCAGCGAGTGTAATGCCGTTTCAACTGTATATTCCTTGTGAAACAGGGAGTGCTTAATATTACAAACCAGCGAGTGTAATGCCGTTTCAACTGGCATTAGGCATGTTGTGCCGCTGAGAGAAATTGTGTATCAATATTGTTGCGCAAGTTGATATCAATCAATCGTTCTAATGTTTTTAGAAGAAATGATGATAGACTAATGGGTCTGAGATCCTTCGGACTTGTTTGAGGACATTTGCCAGCTTTGGGTATAAGAACTACTTTGACTTCTCTCCATACTTTTGGTATATGGACCACATCTATACAGCTTTTTAGAATTATTTCTAGCACCTGCAAAATAAGGTCCGACGACTTCTGTAGCCCCGCTGGTATTACGCCGCCTGGTCCTGCGTATTTGTATGATTTGAAGCGTCAACGAATAACATACAAGAACCTTTAAAGCTTTCTCGATTTGAGTTTCTTTCGGCAAGACAGCCACTCAGCATACGTAGGCATTGGATAGAGCTGAATTGACATTCTCATGATCATCGCCGGTTAAGATTTGTCTAAATATCGCTTCACACGTACTCAGCTCTCCTAATTCGTATTCCAACAAGGCGTACGGATATTTTGTACAGAAGTTCAATACGTTTCTGTTCTGTTTCTTTTTGAAAAGGTTCTTCACTTGGCGCGCCGCTTTTTCTCATAGTCAGCATTCAGCTTGTCCGTCAGTTTCTGTAAAATAAGCAGAATTCGCTCAAATCGAAGCTACCTATAGATAAGGATAAAAATTATTCACTTTCGTTCATCGACTTGTTCAAAGCACTCGGCACAGGTGACAAGAATTTCGTGTATCGTACTCGAATAGATTTTATGGACACACGCACATCTCTTTGGAGAACTCAAAGACGGCTTCATAGAAGTCATTCAACCTTTCCTCTGAGCATTTGTACTTGTAAGGTAGCACGATCAGAACGTCCTCTACAGCATCAGTGTCGCCGATGTCTTTCACTCTATTGTGAAACGTACTTCGAAGCGAGCTGCTGTTGACCAGTGGAATCTTAAGCAACCGCAAGATTATTAAAATCAAATAGAAATAATTTCGTCTCTCTATCATTGAGTAGATGTAAGTAATAGTAGATGTCCTCGTTGAATACAATCCGTTGTGGATTACTGCACTCGGCGTTTCTGGGCAAGGAAGGAAACTAAAACGTTGGCGCAACTTTTCGATGCGCAGACAAATTTCATTCATCGGCAGGTCAGACTGTAATAGGAGTTCCTCGTGCTCAACCAAGATTTGTTGATCTTTCAAGGAGGAGAATTTGTCTGGTGATACGTTCAGCTCCAGCGCTAGCTTGATCAGTGCAAAGCCTTGCTCATTTAAGTTCGTTTGCCTGAGGAACAGTGCACAGTTGTTGAGGAGTTTGAATATGATTTTATCGTCCTGCAGTTTCCTATGCATCTTTTGCATGCATTGTACATCGGGGACAATGCACCGCGCCATTATATTATACATTGGATGGCCAGAACCAGAGCCATCCAGAGCACGTATGATTGCAGGGATCTTTAGATATTGGTTTATCAATTAATTTACTCACCTCAAAGGAGAGGTAACTAGAGTTGATTTTTTCCACATATATGTAGGCGATAGAGTGTTCCATTGCCGAGGTGGTGAAAGAGAGCGCGCTAAAGGATCTTTTGTTTCTTCTTGGAGAGGAATATCTTGGACCATTTGTAGGAATTGGTATCTTGCAGGCGCACCAGACCCACCCGGTAGGAAAATTCGCTGGGACTTTGGGCAATTTTTCGATTAAGGCCAGTAGTTGTTTGAGTGAATGTATCCTCGTCAAGAGAAGAGACAAGACCGCATTTCACGACGGATATCTGATTTATAGTATCTCTTCTGACGTTGTGCGCTTCTTGACAATGAGGACTTGCCCCCTAAAATGCGAAAGCAGTAATATGATACTTGGGACAAGCTGGTTGATGAAGAGTCTTGACGGTCCGGTATTGAGTGGCGCCGTTCTTGTCGATATTATATTCTTCGTCGCCGGTGATTATTAGTGGAGGTGGTTGTACTTTATTTGGGGAATGGTTTCGTTTCTCTTTCCGCTTTTTCTCATCGGTTTGTTTCGCAGATTTTTCGGATTCTTCTGCAATTAATGGGGAGGATTCAATTGTTATTTCCGCCACTGTGCCTATACTTACTTACTTTTTTAGGTGGCGCTACAGTCCGGGGTGGATCTAGGCCTTAACCAACAAACCTCTCCAGCCAGCACGGTTACGAGATGGCACCAGTTGCGCACACCAAGTTGGTTGAGGTCCACTTCCACTTGTTTGCGCCACCTATCGCGAGGTCGTCCTCTAATTACCGTACTGCGATTCGAAGACTTTCTTAGCGGGAACGTTGGGCTCCTTCCGCTCTAAATGACCCACTCATCTTAGTCGCTGTATGTGACCTCTTCTGGCTAAGACGATGTAATTATGTAGGCCGTATCGTTCGGCATTGTACTTTCTCCTCTGTCTATGCAGACGGGACCAAAGATCGCTCGAAGAACATTTCTCTCGAAATAAGCAAGGGCATCCTCATCCGGTTTTGACAAAGCCTATGCCTCTGCGCCATACAGCAGGACTGGGATGATTAGTGTCTTATAAACGGGTGGCAATGGTGCAGTGGTAACGTCGTCAATTGCCACGCTTATGGTTCACGGTTCAAATCCTGATGTCAGCAAGCATTTATTTATTTCTCACCAAATACATAAAGTCAGTCCGATCATTTGCAAAAGCTTCTGTGAACACTACTGCGAAGAGGCATAAAACTGGCAGTAGCTTGGTCATGTGGCTGGAAAAATTGTTCGCTCTGTTGATGATTATTTGTCCTTAACATCGGTTATCGGGAAAAAAATACTGTGAATCAGAAGCAAAGACAATAATAACAAAAATCTCTCCAGTTATCTGGACGCCACCCCCGGAGAATAGCTGAAGCATAAACAACTGAGCTTCAAGAACCACTACACCAAAAATCTTTCTCTCTCTCTCTATCCATCCTTTCCAATGCCCGCACTGTGTGTAAACATGTTAAAGATATTCATAACCCTTTGAGTGCGCGCAAATTATAAAAAAAAAAAAGTTACTTTAGTAGTTCGAGATAGGGCTTTGTTACTCAATTGCCGTCTTAGCCCATCGGAACTACGATTGGTAAGAGTAATTCTTCGTGTGATCTCCCTACAGATGTTATTTGCGGATCTCACCATAGATCGTAAGTAGACAAAATCCTTTACTACCTCAAGTTCTTTCGACTATGTCAATGTCATCGGCATAAGCGAGTAGTTTTACAGACTTGTAAAAGATTGTGTAATACCTCCGGTATTGGCTTGTGGGTTTCGTACAAATCTCTCAAGTACTATGTTAAAGAGACTGCATGATAGCGTGTCACCTTGTCGAAGACCTTTCCTGATATCGAACGGTTTGGTGATGTTCTTACCGACTTTAATGGAGCACCGAGAGTTCCCCATCATCATTCAGCACAAACGGACGAGCTTGGCAGGGATGTCAAGACTAGACATGGCTCTGTATAACTCTTTTCTATTCACACTATAATAGGCAACCTTGAATTCGATGAAGAGGTGATGCGTATCGATTTTATATTCATTGATTTTTTCCAAGATCTGTCGTAGTGTGAATATTTGGTCAATAGTTAACTTTCCAGGCCTGAAACCGCACTGATAAGGATCTATTAGGTTGCCACTGTGCCTTTATTTTCAAGAATTCTAGATCAAAAACCGATGAACCTAGAGTTCTTAAGTTATTGGCTATTAGTAGAAGGTTCATTGTTAACCCACGATTCTTCTTCTATTGTACTTGCGTACACAGGGAATAAGGACATTTTCACTGGAGTTCCTGTTTCTTGAAAACAAATTTTAAACGTTGAACTTGAAATGTTTTTGCAAGTCAGCTGGTGGCACATTATCAGAAACCGTACTCGTTGGCCGCGCAGGTGTAGTAAAGGCCCTAGGACCTGCAAGGGGATACAGGACATAAGTAAGTAAAAGCAGTTTGAAGAGTGCCTCGGCCATAAAAATGTTTTTAATTTCAAGTTGCACTAAATCAAAACCTTGCCCTAAATAACGGAATGTAGATGCAATGATTTCCATAAAATTAACTTTAAATGCATTTGTCGCAGAAGTACGATACCAAATTCGTTTGCATTTTATCAAAAAACTTTATACGTTGTGTCTTCATTAATTTTATCCACTAACCTCGTCAAATCCGCCCTCAAAGCCACCACTTGTGGCCTGAGAGTGACATTTCAATTTCTTTGTTTTCCCATACCGACTACAGTACGTCACAGCACAGTTATTTTCCCAATGGCTACCACAGAGCTAACGCTCCAGTTTACCATTTGTAGAGCGATAAGAACGTTTGCCGCCCCCAAAAGAAATCGGTAAATAACCTTTTCCATTCCATTATGCATGACTGTTTCAATTCTAGGTCTGTCCGCTGTGAAATTGGAACAAAAAAAGGAAAAAAAAGAAAAAGAAAAATGTTAGAACATCTAGAGCGTAAATAATAAAATCGTACGTCCAACACTGCCATGAATGTCTAATTTCAAAACAAAGTACAGACCGAGTGTAGAATTACTTCATACATCCTCTCGTTATAGTGCTAATGAATCTGACCGAATGACAACACTCAACTGTCCCTCTATACCACCACACTTATGTATCTATTCACTATGGAAACCCATAAACCCTGCCATCCAACAGATAAAGTGCGATCGCAAGGATTATTTTGACAAATTTATGAGCTCCTGCGGGACCCAGACACAAAAAGTATCCTTCGATGACGTATTTATTACAAGTTTTCGATACTTTATTGGTTTTCTCTTTGTTTATGTTTAAGATACATTTTTTTTTGTATTTCAATCTTTTTATGATCAAAATTATGATGATCGTCGAAACGCCACCATCGATCGATAGCACTTGAGTGTGCAATGGTATCGTGTGACAAGCGGCCACTTGACGGGCCGCCTGGAGAGGGAGTCCCTTTGGCAAGTGGTTTGTCACACTGCTGGCGCTAATTCGTACTTCAACGTCATTATCGCGTGGTAAATCGATTTCGAAAATTGCCACCATCGCCTTACGTATAGTGTAACAGAAAGTTTTCGATGAACGTTTTATGAACTCCGAATGATGGGGTTTCTCCAAGTGTTGGGTCATTATAAAGTGGCTGATCGTAGACCACGAGAAATAGGAGTAAGATAGATCGCGATATATGTTATGCAAGAATAAATATACTTAGGGATGATAAATCATATTGATCCAGCGGTTTCTTTATGGATGAATTCAAGTGCAATTCAAGCGTGAGAAGGAACATAAATACAGGGATAAGCACACAAATGCGCGGTGAGCACTTTTCGGTTTGCTTGCTTCTTTTTTTGATAAAAAAGGACCTCAAAGGGTATCGATTTTTAGAAATATATCTTCAATGCCAGTGACACATTTTTTTTTATTGCTGGGGCTGCGTGCTTCGTCTGTTATCTGTGTGGGAAATGTCTTATTATTTCTTGGAGCTATTGATGTTCCTCTACTTTCGAAAGAAAAAGAAAGGATCTGGGAATTAGAAACAACCCAATCCTTAATAAAAAATACCACTTCAACTGGCGTGATCCACTCGAGCAACTGTTTACAGGATCATACTCAGAGATTTACTGATTTACCGGGCTATACTCGCTACATACTATGTGCTTCTCAAAATAGTCTTCATTGAGTTTCTGACAGTTTATAGCCTCTGCATGATAGAGTAGGATGAATACCAATGAAATAAATGATTTCACATTGTTCTTGCGTAGCTGGTCAAACGGTAGTGCATGCGATCAAATGAAAACACAAGCGTTTTCACTCAACTGAGGCCTACCAACTCCTACTCTCAACCTTCACGCGGTGACAGCCGGGTGCCTAGTACCTTAATCCAAGAAATGGGTAACCAACCCTGTTTGGAGGATTCTTTGGCCGCAGCTGATGAGAGAGGGGGGGGAAGGGTGTTTTCGCACTAGAGCACTTCTTCCTGTTCCAGGCGGCAGCGGACGAATTCCCTAGACGGAGTCAACGGTGGCGTCTATAGTTCCAGTTAGGTTGAACTTAGTGAATACCTTGCGCGAGCTGCTTCGACGTATTCGGATCACAGGTTGGTAAGGAATTTCCAATGTTGGTCAGGACATTGGAATAGAGATGGTGGCGGAGGAGCCTTAAATGGGCCAACGGCAGCGCTCATATTCCCGTAGTGGACTACTGGCACCGGTATACCGCCCCCTCGTCCTAGGGGAATAATTAAGGAACTGGCCCTCCAGGTTGGGGGTTGTGCGGTCGGGGTAACTTCCCTACCACGTAAAAAAACCAATGGTTCCGAAACAACCAAAAGCCTCGGATAAGGACGACTCAACTAATGACGACCCCAGCAAACGAAATAAGGACAACGACTTTCGGATCTGTACGTGGAATGTTCTGTCCCTTTACAGACCACGTGCAGCCGAACAACTAGCAGAGGCCCTAGACTGCTGTAAAGCAGATATTACCGCCATCCAGGAAGTGCGATGGGATGGGCCGGGCAAAAAGAGGATGAAAAACTGTGACATCTACTACGGTGATTGCTACAGAGGCAACAGGCAACGCTTATTCGGATGCGGATTTGTCATACGCGGCAGACTTAGGCAAGAAGTCTTAAGCTTCCGACACGTGAGCGAGCGTATTATGACTATCCGGATCAAGGCTAAATTCGCTAACATAAGCCTAATATGTGTTCATGCCCCCACAGAGGAAAAGGACCCTCCCACCAAAGAGTGTTTCTACGAGCTCCTCGACAAAACATACGAGCAATGTCCTAAATACGACGTTCAAATCGTATTGGGCGATTTTAACGCCAAATAGGAAAGGAGGACGTCTTTGGTAGGGCAGTCGGTAAGCATAGCCTACACGACACCACGTCTGATAACGGACTAAGGCTAATTGATTTCGCTGTGGAGCGAAATGTCACTATAGCAAGCACATGGTTTCCTCATCTCGATATTCATAAGCAGACATGGCGGTCCAATGATCATGTAACGATCAACCAAGTTGATCATATTGCTATCGACGCAAGGCTTGCCTCCAGTATTCTGGATGTCCGGTCCTTCCGAGCGGCCAACATAGACTCGGATCATTACCTTGTTGTAGCCAAGGTACGAATGCGGATATCCCAATCTGCGCAACAAAGAAGAATTACTGTGAGAAAATTTAACGTCGAAAAGCTACAATCGCAAGAGACCGCCAGACTTTTCGCTGAACGCGTATCCCGAAATCTCTCAATCACCCCTTTGCCGCCAGCATCATGTACCGAAAACCAGTGGCAACGCTGCCAACATGCCATCAGAAACCCCGCGACTGATGTGCTGGGTCTCGCTCGCCCACCACCGCGAAACCCCTGGTTTGACGAAGAATGCCGGCGAGTGCATGCAGCAAAACAAGAGGCATACAAAGCGGCGCTGCAAAGGAAGACGAGAGCTGCTCGTGAGCTCTACGAGCAAAAGACACGGGAAGAACATCGGCTTCTCCAAAAGAAGAAGAAAGAGCATGAAAAGCGCGCGTTTGAGAATATCGAGAGTTTATACTCAAGGAACAATGTACGGAAGTCTTACCAAAAGGTAAAAAGAACGTGTCAGAGGAGCAATAACCGTACAGAAACCTGTAGAGACCAAAATGGAAACCTCGTAGTAGAATTACTGTCGGTGCTGAGAATATGGAAAAACTACTTCTGCAGACTGTATAACGGTGACGAAGACCAACATCCCGCTGTCAGGCAGAATGAACCATTCAACATAGACGATGATAGTCAAAATTTCCGTCAACCTGACCAAAACGAAGTGAGGATAGCAATATCCAAGCTAAAATCCAACAAGGCTGCTGGACCTGACGGCTTACCGGCCGAACTTTTCAAGGCAGCTGGGGATGAATTGGTAGCGTGCATACACCAACTCATCTCTAAGATTTGGTCAGACGAGTGTATGCCTGATGAATGGAACCTCAGCATCGTTTGCCCGATCCACAAGAAAGGAGACCCCCTCAACTGCGCCAATTATAGAGGCATCAGTCTCCTCAACATCGCATATAAGATCTTTTCTGCGAAATTGTGTGAACGCCTGAAACCTTTTATGAACAGCCTGATTGGACCCTATCAGTGCGGTTTCAGGCCAGGAAAGTCCACCATCGATCAAATCTTCACACTTCGGCAGATCCTGGAGAAAACCCAAGAATTCCAAATCGATACTCACCACCTCTTTATCGATTTCAAGGCCGCCTATGACAGCATCTATAGAGAAGAGCTTTATAGAGCCATGTCTAGTTTTGACATCCCTGCCAAACTTGTCCGTCTGTGCAGGCTGACGATGGAGAACGCTCGCTGCTCCATCAAGGTCGGTAATGACCTCACCGAGACCTTTGATGTCAAAAAAGGTTTTAGACAAGGTGACGCGCTGTCATGTGACTTCTTTAACATTGTACTTGAACGGATTGTGCGGAACTCACAAGCCAACACCGGAGGCACAATCTATTACAAGTCTGAACAACTGCTTGCAAATGCCGACGATATTGACATTATCGGAAGAACTCAGTGGGCTGTCACCGGTGTGTTGGCAAGCATTGAAGCGGAAGCGGCCAAAATGGGTTTGGCGATAAACGAGGGCAAAACCAAGTATATGCTGTCAACAAGAAGGGAAATCCAACACCGACGAATTGGACAGAACGTCACAATGGGCAGCTATAACTTCGAGGTAGTAAGGGACTTTGTCTACCTTGGCTCTGCTATAAATTCTACAAACAAGATCAGCGCAGAAATCAATCGAAGAATAACTCTTGCCAACCGCTGTTTTTTTTTTTGGCTATAAGTCAATTCAACAGTAAAGCCCTATTTCGAATAACTAAGGAGACTCTGTATAAGACCTTGATCATCCCAGTCCTGCTTTACGGCGCTGAAACATGGACTTTATTAAAACAGGATGAAGTTATCCTTGGTCGTTTCGAGAGAAAAATTCTTCGTAAGATTTTCGGTCCCGTTTGCGTTGACGGGTTTTGGAGGAGAAGATTCAATCACGAACTATACGAGCTGTACAGCGACATCGATCTAGTCAAAAAACTGCGTATTGGACGTCTGAGATGGCTAGGACATGTAGAGCGAATGGACACCAACGCTCCGGCCCACAGAGTCTTCGAATCTAATCCCGAGGGACGACGCAGTAGAGGGAATCATTACCGTAGGTGGCGCGCACAAGTTCAAGGGGATCTCGACCAACTTGGAATGCGCAACTGGAGGTAATTAGCTAAAGACCGAGCTAAATGGAGAGGCTTGTTGGTTGAGACCCATGTTCACCCCGAACCTAAGTAAGGTATCATTATGTACAACCAATGTATCATTTTAGGAGATAGACCCCAAGTTCTGCCGTACAGGCGTTTACTAGCCCACAGTGCTCTCGTAGCACGTTCTATGGCGGACTTGATATGTGAATTCCAGTTAAGTCGTTTGTCAAGAATTACACCAAGGTATTTGATCTCGATGGAATAAACTATTGTGGTGCCTTTGATTGTGATGGCTTCAAGGTTGGCCAGTGTCTTCCTTGTGAACGGCACCAGAACGGTTTTACTAGGATTGATGGAAAGTCTTTCTTTATTACACCATTCTACAACTTGTAAGAGTGCACTTTGTATGACGTTAGAGATTGTCGTGCCGTGTTTACCACTAATACAAATCGCCAAGTCATCAGCATAACCGACGGTGGTGTACCCTGATCTGTGAAGATCTACTAACAGGTTGTCGATGACTATTGACCATAACAGGGGGGAGAGAACTCCTCCTTGAGGACAGCCTTTGGATGCAGTTACAGACACCGACACTCCCCCGGAGGAAGAGGTAATGAATCGGCTTACCAGCATGGCCCTAATCCATTGGTTGGCCGATTCTTCGATACCTCTGCTACTAGTCCGCCTAACCGTTAACACGCATGTTTTGTCTCTCTACCGGAATTTTTCCCAGTTTTTTCTTTTTCTCGGTTGTTTTTTACCACTCGCTAGTCGACCTACTTTTCGTGCATTTTCTGCAATCTTCTTGATCAGCAGTTTTCGGCTTATTCACCCAAGTTGTGTCGCAATTTCCATTAGTGCCCTCGAGAATTTTTATTTTTTTGTTTATTTGTGTCCCATTTCGTAATACTGACCAATCCCAATTTTAACTTAATATGGCTAATATCTGTGGAAACGTAAATTGCTCAAGTGAAATGAGCAACGTGGAACTGATTAAAGGCAATGGCCTCTGTGGCAAATTCGTTCACCCTTCATGCACCGGCTTATCAAAACGATCTGCGACTTATGTCAAAGATTATCTTAAGAACTACTGCGATGAGTGGAAACTGATCGCCCTATCCCATGTCTTGCTCGCGATCATGTGTCCAAATGACTCTGCGAATAACTTGCTTGAATCCCATAAAAACTTCTCTAAAAAGATTCTCGAGCTTTCGTCCAAGTTCGATGACGTGATTAAATGTTTCGAGGATCTTAACAAAACCGTTTAATCCTCTGAACATACACGAAAGCCATTGCTAAAAAACATTGAAAAACAATTAAAACTTACCAGTGAAATCGACCACAAATCCCCTTGTGAAACTTTCAGCAAATCGAGTCATCTTGATGACCATAAGCGAGAATTATCATCTTACTCTCAAGCAATCAAATCGAGCATTTGCGAGAGTATCAACTCCCTGCGGTCCGACATCGAAGTCCATTTCCAAAGCCCATCCATTGTAACTTCATCGTCTGGCCAACCCGATCCACTTTTTGCCGAGCTAGTAACTACGATGGAGAGCATCAGCAACCAAATACTATCTACTTAGCTTATCATCGGTGATATGGGTGAAGAAATACGGGTGATCAACAGCAAATTCGATGACGTACAACCATCCTGTAAAGAATCGCACGTGCTTTACAACACATCCATACTCACTGAACTCGAAAACGCTACTAATTCGCCTCCAAGGATCCAACAACCGCCCGTTCAACCTGCCGCTCAAGTTATTTCAACTACCGCTAGCACCATACCTTCCACCGATGGATCACAGAGTCTCCCATCACCACCTCGCCTCATTAAACGACCATTAAACGGAGCCTTTTGGACAATATCCGATTGGAACGAAAGGCTTGAGAAATTAAATAAAAGCAATCTCTCGACCTTTACCGTAAAAGTTACTTCTCGTCTCGTCGACCCCTCATGGCAACGAAACTTCTTTCACCAAAGATTTGGCACCACAATTACGGACTGCCACAAAATCTCACCAGCAAATTCCAGTAAGTTTAGCACTTTTAAGTTCACGATGCCCTCAAGATACGACTGGTTATTTTCGAGCCCCACTGACGATGTTTTCAATTTAGGTAATTTGTGCTTCAAAAAATGGATCGCTAAAACCAATGACACTAGCTCTAAGCCTAAACTTAACACTAAGTCTAAGTTCAAGCCTAAGCCGAAATCTAATCACACATAACATTTTTCCTAATTTTTCGCCTCGAATAATCCAGTCTCTTTCTCTTCCTTCAGTTAATACTCCCTCTAATGTTACTTCTCATCCTAAACGTAACCGCGTTTCTTTCAACCTAACATCTGCTCCTGCTACTTCGTCACAGTAAACTTCTTCCAACACTAAAACCAAGTATCCTAATTTTTCTCACTCGCACATTCTTAACCCTAGACCATCTCCACCGTCATCCTCCGTTGGCAACCCAACCGACCCCACTAGCGCTTCCAACTCTATTAAGGCAGCTTCTCCCAACGCTCCATCTACCTTTTTGGATCCAATGCTTCCCCCTAAGGTTAAACTAACTAAACAATTAGTTGATCAGAGCGATGATGGCCGTTACGTAATGTCTCGCTTGAGAGATCGTAAAATCGACGTTCGTTTGTATCTTGCATACCTGCACAACAAACCTGATTCCATTTGTATCGATAGTAAAACAAAAACTAATGTAATGGTCTCAATCAACCAGGAAGGTTTTCCTACTAATCCCAAGGAGTTAAGGCAATTATTCATCCGTTTTCATGAGTGCAATTATTCATCTCTCTTCATTTGCTTCCTATGTTAGCTCAAAACGTCTTTCCCATCTTCAGAGATCGCGTACTGACGTCAAAAACTACTACCGCTCCTAACGACAAACGCATTTTCGCTCCAAATAGCTCAATGCCATGCCCTACTAGCGTAGATAATAGCACAGTTAAACACCTATCCGTTTACTACCAGAACGTACGCGGTTTACGCATCAAAACCTCCTCTATCTTCCTTAATTCGCAAAAGTTGCCCTACGATTTTTTCGCCCTTACTGAAACTAATCTCTCCCCCGCCTACAATAGTAATGAGTTATTTACCCCTGAATTTAACGTTTTCCGCGATGATGGTCTTGACAAAGACGATGATTCTTCTGGCAGCGGAGTTCTCCTGTCGTCTTATACGTCATTAGTTTCGGTTTGTATCACCTCGCTACTCGTCACAGAGAAGATTAATAAACTTAAAGATGACTATTCCTCCTGTCCTGATGGGTTGCCCCCAATTGCTCTAAAAAAAATGCGTGACCCACTTGGCCCAACCATTGACTTCTCTTTTTCTTATGTCAATTTCCCAAGGTTCTTTCCCTATCCTTTGCAAGAACTCATTTATTATCCTAATTCACAAGAAAGGTCCTAAAAATGAAATATCTAACTATCGACCTATAGCCAAACTATCATACATACCCAAACTCTTCGAGAGCATCGTTTACGACTCAATGTTTTTTCATTGCAAACCCTTATTCTCTTCCAACCAGCACGGGTTCCTTAAAGGTAGATCAACAACCACCAACTTAACTGAATTCATTTGAAGATGGCAGCGAAATCGATGTAATTGCCACCGACTTCAGTAAAGCAATTGATAAAATCCCATGGAATTATTATTCTTAAGTTGAAAGCTCTTGGTTTTCAACCCGGTTTTATCAATTGGATCAAATCCTACTTGGAAGGTCGGCAGTACGAGGTTATATTTAGATCTTCTGTCTCTAACTCCTTTAAGGCCACTTCGGGTGGCCTTCAAGGCAGTCACCTTGGGCCTTTAATGTTTGTCCTGACCACCAGCGATGTCGACTGCATCATCAAAGACTCGCATCTCTCTGTCTATGCCGATGATATGAAAATATTTAGATACATATCTTCTCCCAATGATTCTCGCCCACTTCAAGATGACCTAAACAGATTTTCTCTCTGGTTCTGGAACTTAACGTCAGCAAGTTCCGTAAACGACTTCCATCAACCCATAGGAGCTACTTACTCTGCAACGAGCTTGTCCCACAAGTTTCTTCTTTGCGTGATTTAGGTGTAATCTGCGATAGGGAACTTAACTTCCGTTCCCATATTGACCACATAGTAAATAGAGCCAATTCTGCGCTTGGCTTTGTAAAACGTTGGTCAAGGGAATTTTCGAACCCATACGTCACCAAATCACTTCATATAATTTTCGTTAGACCTATCCTCGAATATGCTAGCCAAACCTGGTCGGCACACTATGCTGTACACATCCGACGTATTGAAGCCATTCAGCGCAGGTTTATCCGTTTCGCCCTACGCGGTCTCCCTTGGCTTGATAGATATGACTTACCTCCCTACTCTGAACGCTTAAAGCCCATCAATCTTCAGTCTCTCGAAACTCGTCGCGATATTGCCGATTTACTCTTCTTCCATCAGCTAATCACTGGTGAAATTGATTGCCCCGCGCTTCTTGAATTAGTCTCATTTAACAGCAATCCCCGTAACCTAAGGTCCATTCCCCTCTTCCGTCTCTCTTATCATCGCACCAATTATGGTTATAATGCACCACTGTCCAGAATGTTGCGCTTGGCTACCTATATGGAAAAAAACATTTGACTTTCACTGCAGCAGAACCACCCTTCGAAGCGATTTTCAGCTCCCCCTCAATTCAACCTAATCCTGTCTTGATTTTGCCACCTCCACACCCTCTCCCTTCTCTTCCTAGCTTTTCCATCCTCTGTTAGTTTTAAGTTAAGTTTTAGATTGTTTAAGATTGGGTTTAAAAAAAAAAAAATTAATAAAAAAAAAAATAAATAAATAAATAAAAAAATAATAATAAATAATAATAGTTTTAATAGCTTAGCGTTAAGTCCCCTTTTTTGTTAGTTTTTAAGCTTTAGCTTTAAGTTCCTGCTTGTATTACGCTTGGATAAAATATAATCGCCCTTGCGATCGAGTCGTAACCAGTGTTATCGAATGCGCCCTCGATATCAAGAAATGCACACAAGGCTATTTCCGTCGTTGGATGGTTGTGCCTATTGGTTCCTGACCCATTCTTTTGATAAGGTGTTCATTAGAGATACGATTGGGCCAGAAAATCTTTAAGATATTGTGCAGGAACCTATTAACTAACGTTTGCAACTTTCTGGTGATAGTAGTGGGTACTCTCCACGTACTGTATCCATATAACAGCACGAATTCAACATTGGACCAGAACAGTCTTAGCTTGGTATTCAAACTGATTGCATTGCTTCGCCATATTTTGGACAACATCTCGAACGTGGCTTGTCGCTTTGGCTATCCTGTTGGCTATATCCAGTTCCGTTCTGAATCATTGAAAAAGTATGTATGTAACATCAGAGTTTCAAACCACTACACTACACCAATCTCTTTCTCTCTCTTTCCGACGTCCGCACTGTGTAAAACACTTTAAGGGTGCTCACAACCCCTTGAGTGTGATCAAATTATAAAAAATGCATAATTTGCATAATTTCGTTTCTTACCAAAACTAAACCGGAAGTCGGAGCAATATAAAAAAAAAAAAAATACAGAAAAATCCCGCAAAGGATTTAAATCTAAAATTCAAAACTCATTTACGATTGCCATTGGATCAAGCGCCGCGCGTTTTAGGCCTTTTCTCTTGCACAACCGAGAAGGTGTTACTCTGACAACTACTCACAACCCATTTATTGCACCAAATACTCTTCATATATCCTTAAAATTACTTCACTCATAATTTGCATAGTAGCTATCCCCGGAGCCCTTTTTTATTAGGTCCGGTCCAAATTTTACAACCCTGTCCATTAGAAAATCCAGGTACTAGACAAGAACAGATCTAGGAAAACACTACTCTCCAGACTAACAATTAGTCTGGTATTTGTTTTCATTTCACTCTCACTCTCCTTTGTTGTGGTGGCGGCATTTGTATAATAATGTGCAAATAGGAGGATAATTTCCTTTTGGGAAAAACACACTCTCTTATGTAATCGAGGAGACACGATGTACTCGTGCGATACACAAATGAAAGGAAGAAAACCCGACACATGACCATAATGTTTTCTGGTCAAATAAACCAAACACACAAAAAATCTGACACACTACGGAAATGTTCTTTTTGTGACAGACAGGATCCAAGTACTTTATAACAAACCAAATATCATATGTAGACGTGTTAAACAAAAACAGCAAAAAAAAAAAAACCTTTTAACACAGACGGTGGTGGAGTTATCTGCCGACGCGGACCTTACGTTAAAAACACGCGTTTTTCAATTTGTTTCTCCTTATTTCTTTTTAATTAAGACAAAAACGCAAACAACGAGAGGAAAACAAAAAAATATTCAATAATATGAAAATAATTTATTTTGGATTTAACCTATTTGAACTTTTGCTCATTTTTTCGTTTCGAAAACGCTGCCGTTATCAATGCTCGGCAGGAGTGATCTTAAAGGTTATTGTGACGACATTTGTTTTTCTATGATCTGACAAAAAATAAATGATCATCATTATTATAAATTGTCTGCAAACAAGTTAGCTTTTTGTTTTAATGAATTCAAAGTACATAATGACGTTTCTTTTTTCTTTGTTTTTTTGGATTTTCAAAATTTTCAGATTTATGTAGATATATTTTATTAAACCCTTAAAATTACGTCAAGATGGAGAGTTAATAGTTCAAAAGGAATTTAAATTATTTGTTTGGCACTTGGGCTTAGATATTACATATAAGAATTTATTTATTTATTTATTTGTGATAATTCCGAATTCCTGTTTATATATACATACATCTTACATTGAAGAGTTAATATGCTTAGCATTTAAAATTTAAGTTAAAATAAAATAATTCATTTAAGTAATTGTATACGAAATGCTTTTAAAAATTGAAATTCTGGGTATCGTATCACTTTGTGGTTCATTAATAACCAGTGACAAGTGCACAGAGTGTTACTATATATACACATACGTAGTTTTAAAGTATCTAGCCAGAACAAAAAAAGAGAAAGAAAGTAAGAATATCGATAAGTCCAGTCAGAGAAACTTCAAAAACGAGACACAGAAGGCCAAACGCCACTCTTGGCATCACTTCTGTAATGAAATCAAGGGTACGACAGAATCGGCGAGACTGAGAAAAATTCTATCCACGGAATCAAAAACTCTTGGATCTCTCAAGGAATCCGACGGAAGGTGGACTGAATCCTGTGCAGAATCGCTTAGCTTCCTGCTAAAAGCGCACTTTCCGGGTTGTACGACCCATCCAGATAATAACATCGTAACTAACAGTAGTTTTGTAACGGAAACTCCGACGGATTTTATCACAGAGGAAAGAATTGAGTGGGCAATCGGATCATTCTCTCCCTTTAAATCCCCAGGACCCGACGGGATTATCCCGATCATGCTACAGAAAACAATAACCACAATCATCCCGGTACTTAAAGAACTGTACCTCAACAGCCTCATGTGGGGGTATATACCTAGATCATGGAAAGAGGTCAAAGTGGTCTTCATACCCAAGGCCAGTAAAGCAAGCCACACTACTGCGAAGGACTTTAGGCCAATTAGCTTTTCCTCCTTTGTTCTAAAGACCTTTGAAAGACTAGCTGACATATACCATACATCCGTAGTAAACTACGCCCAGGTGACATATCCCCAGCGCAGCACGCATATACGAAAGGAAAAAGCGTAGAGACAGCGCTGCACTGTGTAGTCGGCTCAATAGAAAAATCACTGAAAAACAAAGAATATACACTAGCCGCTTTCCTAGACATCGAAGGAGCCGTTAACAATGTCAAAACGGACGCGGTCAATAGAACTCTAGCGAACCTTAATATTCACAATTCCGTGATAAAATGGATCGTCAATATGCTAAAGGAAAGACATATCAAAGTTGAGCTTGGAGGTACTAAGCTTGAAGCCTATGCCTCAAGAGGCACCCCTCAAGGAGGGGTTATATCCCCACTGCTGTGGGTAATTGTCCTGAACGAAGTCCTTTTTAAACTGAGAAAGAGCGGCGTCAAGGCCATAGCATATGCGGACGATGTTGTGCTGCTAGCAACAGGTAAATTTCTCCCGACCCTGAGCGAAAAAAAATCGAAGGGGCGCTGGAAATCATTGACTCCTGGACGGAGAGATGTGGGCTGGCGGTTAATCCCCAGAAGACAGAGTTAGTACTATTCACTAACAAAAGAATAATTCCACAATTCGTAACTCCTTCCGTAAGGGGTACTCCCCTGAGTATCTCCAGTAGTGCGAGATACCTTGGCCTGGTGCTCGATAGGAAACTGAACTGGAGACTAAACATTAACGGAAGAGTTAAAAAAGCCACGATAGCTTTTTACTCGTGCAATAGAATATTCGGGAGGACTTGGGGACCGAGCCCCAAAATCATCCTATGGATGTATACAGCTATAGTAAGGCCAATACTAACATATGGCAGCCGTGTATGGTGGCAGGCAGCAAGCAAAATAAATAACCACAAAAGTAGAAAGACTAGCGTGCATCACCACAACCAGTGCGATGAGAACGACACCTACAGCAGGACTCGAGGCCATTCTCAATCTGCTTCCGCTAGACATCTTTATACAAGTATCGGCAGCTCATAGTGCCGTAAGATTAAGCCAAACAGATAGCTGGAGACCAAATGCAATGGGTCACACCACGATCCTGCAGAGATATCTAGGCAGTGTATCAGACTACTTAACGCCTTACCTTGACTTCATAAGACCATTTTCTAGCACCTATCCGAGCAGGGAAGACTGGAAAAATGACAGAACGCCTAACGAGCGATCCTTACCTGTTTACACCGATGGATCCAAAATGGAAATAGGTGTAGGCGCAGGCATCTTCTCTGAAACGCTTGGTCTCTCCATGTCAGCTCGGCTTCGGAACTACAGCAGCGTTTTCCAGGCGGAGGTCCTAGCAGTTACAATAGCAGCTCGTGAGACTGCGATGAGGGCAATACCACGAGAGGATATCACCTTTTTCATCGACAGCCAGGCAGCGATAAAAGCGATATCTGCTATAGAAATAAAATCGAAGCTTGTGAAGTGTTGTAGAGAAGAGTTCAAGGTTCTTGGAACACAGCACGAGGTAAAGCTCTGCTGGGTCCCTGTGCATGAAGGCATACCAGGAAATGAGAAAGCCGATGAACTGGCTAGAGGAGGCTCAGCACTAAGCTCGGACCAATCCGACCCCTCGGTGTACATCCCGCCTTGCGCCCTTAAGCTCGAAGCAGGAAACAAAGCCATAACGGAGGCTAACAATAGGTGGACCTCTTTAGATACTTGTGTCACCACGAGGAAGCTGTGGCCCGCATTTGACAGAGTAAGAACCAATAGACTCATACAGAGGCATAGAAAATCCCTCTCTACTCTAATAGGAGTAATTACGGGGCATAATACCATGCGGTACCACATGAAAAAACTACGTGTGGCTAACGAAGACATTTGTAGAGGCTGCGGCGACGAGGAGGCTCAGGAGGACACCGCCCACTTTCTCTGTCATTTCCGAGGCCTCTATCATTTGAGAAATAAGATCCTTGGACAACACTTCTTTGAGGATCTAGAAGAGTTGTCCAACAGACCAATAAATGACATCGCAAACTTCATCAATTCCTCTGGATGGTTTGTATCTAGGGCACAGTGAGTACTTAGTTCTTTCTTTAGGATATTTACAAAGACGGTATTTTTCCACGAGGAAGGGATTTCCTTTTCTATCTCCTTTCCCCCCATGGGTATCACAATGGGTCTATACTGACCTGAGTGTGGTGTGGATGTTTTCTATCCCGCTACACCAGCCCTCTTACCTAAGAATATCGATAGTTGGATGCAAATGTAGTCAATACGCATAATTAAAATGAACATTAAACACGGAGGGGAGAAAAACTAAGAGAAAGAGGCAGGAGAGGGAAAATGATACAGAACAGTAAGAATTGTAGAAAGTAATGAGCGCTCATTTGTTTATTTGTATATTTTTTTTTCAATTCGGACAAAACATTAATCAAGGTCTCAACCTCGGATCTGGAAAGTAGCCGGGCGTTTGAAAAACAAGTATTATTTTTTCATAAATAATGTCTTATTTTATTATTATATAATATAATATATATAATAATATAATATAATTTATAGTTGGAATATTTTACAAAATTATATCCATACGCCTTGGTACTTTAGCCATCATATCTATAATCCCTTCGTATTTCACGTCAATATCTCTGTCAAGCCATTTAACCGCTCCTCACTAGTCTTGCTATGCAGATAAGTTTTCAATCTGCAAAGACAAGAAAAGACCGTTCACTTGATGCCACAGATATGGGAAGTGTTGCACCGATCTGCATAAAGCGATGTATTATTTGGTACAACGTTGAATCGCAACAATTGAGAGCGTCTATAAAATTTGTACGCCGTTTATCAGTCGGAATATTTAAGCAATGTCTGCAACCATAGTTAATTTAACATTTAAACAGATATCAAGAAAATGAAAGAAAGACATTTTTACCTGCGCCACATCGTCATTTCGCCTACAATATCATCAGTACATCTTTTGATGTCATTTGGCCATTCTTTTGAAAATACGTTGATAGTGCTACGTATTTCTTCTGTTTCCAGCTAAGAACACTTTTCCGGTAGAACGTTTTGAATTTTGAAAGGAGTTCTCGATGGCCAAGATATCCGAAACAGACGTGGAGCTGACGTCGGACAAGAAAGAGATCACCATCTTATGGTAGCTCATTTGCGCCTTCGTACTGCATCCGTCAACAGCAACCGCTCAAACCTATTTAACACCACCAGGTTTAATATCGACAGACTCAAGGTTCCCCAAGTGCGCCAACAGTTCAGGGACTATCTTGCCTTAGAAGCAGAAGCAATCAGCAGCATATTGCAAGAGAACGTGGATGACCACTGGAGTGCTGTGAAAAATGCTTTTGCGACTGGGGCACGCACGTATGCTGGTAAAAAGCAGAAACATCACCGTACACGGCTTTCAGCAGACACCTGGAGACAGATCGATGAGCATACATCAATCAAGGTTCGGATTGCAGCGGCCTCAGCAGTAGAGAAAACCGAGCTTGAGGCCCAATACCGTGCGAAGAAGAAAGAAGTGCAGCGTAGTGTGAGACGTGACAAACGTCAATATATCAACTCACTGGCCTCAAGGGCTGAAGAAGCAGCGAGTAGGTGCGACAGTAGGACTGCTAGCAGCATCACTAAGGAGCTGACTGGGGCTCGGAACCCCAAACAACGCCCAGTGAAGAGCCTAGACGGTAACCTTCTGATCTCGGATGAAGACCAGCTCACTAGATAGAGAGAACATTTTGTTACAGTACTAAACCACTCAGACGATGGCGGTATGATCTTGAATTCGAATGAGCAGTTCGAAGCAACAAATTCCCGAATTCGCACCGTACCTTCCAGTAAAACCGAAATAATAACAGCAATCAAGTCCCTCAAGAAGAACAAAGCGGTGGGTATTGATGGCATCCCCGCCGAGCTATTTCAAGCGGCCCCAAATACATCTGCAGATTTGCTGCATCTACTAATACGGAGAGCTTGGGATAGTGAACAATTTCCACAGGAGCGGAAAAGGGGGATGATCATTAAGCTTCCAAAGAAGGGAAACTTGATGGATTGCGGTAACTGGAGAGGTATATGCGTTCTTCCAGCTACAGCCAAAATAATAGCTAGAATAATTCTAGAACGAATTAAAGAACATTTAGATTCAACTCTCGATGTCGATCAGGCAGGCTTTCGTGCTGGATCCTCCTGCATCGACCACATACACACCTTACGGATTATAATCGAGCAATACGTTGAGTAAAGGTCTCCGCTACATTTAATGTTTATCGACTTCGAGAAGGCTTTTGACAGATTGAATCGAGATGCTATCTGGTTGGCCTTGCGCAGGAGAGGCATTCCAGAAAAGCTTATAGCTATTATCAAGGCTACATACGAGGGCGGTAAGTGTCACGTCGTGCACAATGGTTAGGTGTCGGAGGATTTTGAAGTCCAAAGTGGAGTACGTCAAGGGTGCATACTGTCCCCACTATTGTTCTTGGTGGTTATCAGCGATGAACTCCGTGTAGCATTGACGGAAGCTAATTATGGAATTCGTTGGACGATGACATCTTACCTTAAACACCTAGATTACGCTGACGATGTTTGTCTACTTTCACATCGGATAATAGATCTTCAGTTGATGGCCCAAAATCTAGAAGCTGGGGAAAACAAAGTGAGGCTAAAAATAAACACACCCAAAAAAATGCCCTGAGCACTTCTAATACCTGCGCTCAACGTAACATTGCCGGACAGGAAGTCGTGAAAGTTGATAACTTTCTTTATTTAGGAAGTGTGGTCTCGGCTAATCGCGGTGGCACCGAACTGGATGTGTGCAGCAGAATCGGGAAGGCTAAAGCTGCGTTCGGAATGCTGTCCAAAATCTGGAGAAGCAATGTTATCAGCTTAAGAACCAAGCTACGACTATTCCGCTCCAACGTAGAATCAGTGCTGCTTTATGGGTGCAGTATTTGGAAGGTGGACACCATTAACACACGCAAGCTGCAAGTCTTCGTAAACAGATGGTTAAGAATCATCTGGAGGATTTTTTGGCCGAACTGCATCTCCAACGAACAAATTTATCTGAGAACGGGCCAAGAACCTATAAGCATTACTATACGTAGAAGAAAGTGCCAATAGATTGGACACACCCTACGGCGCGAAGACAACTCCATTGCCATGCAGTGGAATCCGCTCACCCAGGCAGGCAGAATAGCGGGGCGCCCTAGGCAAGCGTGGCGCAGAACAGTTGAGGAGGAATCGAGCTCTTTAGGAATGAGTTGGAGGTAGCTCAAACGCGTTGCAGAACTTCGAACACGATGGCGCGCAGGCAAGGTTGACGCCCTATGCCCCCCGAGGGGTTAAAGGATCTAAAAAAAAAAGAAATATTGTAAAAAAGAATTATGCTATTTGTTTCAGGGGAGCCTTGTCTCGTCAGCTGCACAATATCCCGGTATGTCATAGTGTCCTGGTACCCAGCAAAGGGTGAGGTTGTATTGACCAGATAATCTCGTAAAGAGATACGCGACAGTCTTTCACTGCCTTAGATCTCGTAGTGCTGGATGCCAGACTGTCGACGTAAATAACAATATCCGATGTTGATAATTTTGGCGACCAAACATTTTTGGATTCGATTCCTCAGCATCTATCTCTCTTGAGATAAATTGGAAAAGTCCAAAGTGGCAGCTCCGTTTCGTTAAGTCAACCACGCCTAATGTAACTCCTACAGGCTCTTAATAATGATCTTTACCCTACTGATACCGGTGATAAAAAATCCAATCGGTGGAGTTTTCCTGAAACAAGTGCATATGTAGATTTATGATCAATTCCACTATGCAAGTTGTAAATGTCATAAAAATTTGTAAAATATTTTTTTAATGTACCATTTAATATTTCTTTTGACAACGTTAACGATTTGTTTTCCACTGATATGGGATTTTAATAACTCAGTAAGGTTCATGTGAAGTGGTTCACGTGCACTAACGCACTCCATAATGCATTGACCGCCGCCTACAACTATTCACAAAAAGTCGTAAAAAGTCCGCGATTTTATTACTTTCCCCGGCCATCCATAATGGATATCTACCATTTACTACTACCATTTAAGGTATACTCGTACCATTTTTAATTACTTTCCTTCGACGAGCTCCTTTCAAATAGTCGAAGAGAAAAATAATAATTTTCATTAAAAATGAAAAAAAAAAAATACCCCTTGTATCCACTAGGGGATGATTCCGTGTCCGGAGAAAATAACCATAACTATTCGTTGTTCTTACACATCATGACTCGCGAGTAATTCAATGCCTCTGAATAGTTTACGATCTTGATGACCATTTTGGGAACCTCGTCAAACGATGCGATGTGCAAGGGACCTATGAGCCTTGTTGCGCTCGAAAATCATTTCTTGGCGAGATGTGATTTATGAGATAATTTTCTGGTCGATTTCAGAAATTTGTTTCAAGTGTAGAACTGTACATTTGAATGCATAAGAATGTTGCTGTTGAGGGCTAGGATACGACTGGAATGGGAAAAATAAATTGGTTCCTAGGAACAAATTATGTTGCTTGGGTTGTGTAGAAAAGGATTTGAAACTAATGGGCTATGGGTGCTTGGACGAAGTATGTGATAATTCCGATTAATATTAACGAATTCCTAAAAAATCAATGAAATTCGAACTAATATAACGTGCAGTTCACGTATCTGTAGTTCTCGCCGTAAGAAAGCTCAAAACGATCGGATGCTGCATAGTTAATTTAAGCCCGAAAAATTTACATTTTTCCAGAGAATATTTTTTATATTTTGAGCTTGCTCTTGTCTACAATGAAGAAGTAACGTACATTTTTGAAATTAAAATTCTCATTTATATGGCTCTTCTGGAGAACATATTGGATACATATGGTATATACATTGGATAACAATGGAACCTGTCGGGTAGGCGCATCATGGTTTTTTGGGAAGAAGCTAGAGACGACCTCAAATATTTCAAAAAACGAATAAGCGGTTGGGCCACACGAGATGCCCTCTGAGTTCTGGAAAAAGATGGGAAACATCGGATTCAGATGGCCCAGGATACTCATTTCCAAATTTATGAGCGGGGATCCAATACCGAATCAATGGAGGGAAAGTTGCATTTTATTTACTTACTTAGGTGATGCTACAGTTCGGGGTGAATCTGGGCCTCAACCAACAAGCCTCTCCATTTAGCTCGGTCTTTAGCTAATTGCACACTTCAAGTTGGTCGAGGTCCCCTTGAACTTGTGCGCACCACCTACGGCGAGGAGGTTCTCTACGGCGTCGTGCCTCCGGGAAGACTCTGCGGGCCGGAGCGTTGATGTCCATTTGCTCTACATATCCTAGCCATCTCAGACGTCAACTACGCAGTTTTTTGACTAGGTCGATGTCGCTGTACAGCTCGTATAGTTCACGATTGAATCTTCTCCTCCAAAACCCGTCAACGCAAACGGGACCGAATATCTTACGAAGAATTTTTCTCTCGAAGCGACCAAGGACATCTTCATCCTCTTTTAATAAAGCTCATGTTTCAGCGCCGTAAAGCAGGACTGGGATGATCATGGTCTTATACAGAGTCTCCTTAGTTGTTGGAGATAGGGCTTTACTGTTGAATTGCTTTATAAGCCCAAAAAAAAAAACGCCGTATGGTAAGAGTTATTCTTCGCTTGATTTCTGCGCTGATGTTATTTTTTAAGTTTATAGCAGAGCTAAGGTAGACACAGTCCCTTACTACCTTGAAGTTATAGCTGCCCACTGTGACGTTCTGTCCACTTGTCGGTATTGGCTGTCCCTTCTTGTTGACAGCAAATACTTGGTTTTGCCATCGTTTTTCGCTAAACCCATTTTGGTCGCTTCCGCCTCAATGCTTGCAAACGCATTGGTGACAGCCCGCTGAGTTCTTCCAATAATGTCTATATCGTCGGCGTATGCAAGCAGTTGCACAGACTTGTAATAGATTGTGCCTCCGGTGTTGGCTTGTGAGTTCCGCACAATCCGTTCAAGTACAATATTAAAGAAGTCACATGACAGTCACCTTGTCTAAAACCTTTTTTGACATCAAAGGTGTCGGTGAGGTCATTACCAACCTTGATGCAGAGCAGCGAATATTCTCCATCGCCAGCCTGCACAGACGGACAAGTTTGGCAGGGTTATAAATCTAACTCCCTAAATGACTTAAGAAATCAAATGGAGCAAGACCTACGTTTGCTTAGAATTTGTTTTGGCTTTCATGGAATGATACTAAGCAAAAAATCGAAAGCTATGCATTTCTCGCTTTCTAGCCATAATATCCTTGTGGGTCTTGATTATCACCAATTTAGCTGTACCAGCAGGCGCGAACGCACAGGGGGGTTTTGGGGGTTCAAACCCCCCCGAAATATCTGTCACCGTGCTACTAGGTACTAGGAAATTGCCATGGCAAAAATACGATCGTGCCACATCGCATTGAACAGTTTTCAATATGCGTTCGTTATGTTGATACAATTGACAACGAATATACGATTCGGGAAGACTTTTTGTGTTTCGTTGCTGTTGATGACATTAAAAGGGCTTGCAAGTTCGTTGCTGACCACGATGAAGGATATTGGCATAAATTTGGCTAATATGAGAGGGCAAGGTGAGTGTCAATAATTCACACTATCTATGTAAATAAAACTGTCAGTTAGGTCGATTAGGTAATAAATTACATTACATGTTTAGGGTATGATGGGGCCCGGTCAATGACCGGAAAATTCAACGGCTGTGCTGTTAAAGTTAGAGCATTGTATCCAGAAGCTATTTACGTCCACTGTGCTAATCATAATTTGAATTTGGCCATTACACGCGCTTGTAACATACCGTCTATACGAAATTGCATAGGAACCATTAAAGAGGTTGTTAATTTATTCCGATTATCTAATAACATAAAGCAGCTCTAGTTTTAAAAGACAAAATTCAGGCGTCTTGCCCAAAAGCAAAACAAACGCGCCTTTTAAAATTTTGCGAAACGCATTGAGTTGAGCATTTGAATTCACTCAATTTGTTCTATGGTGTCTATGAATATATCTGTTGCTCATTTGAGTATCTGGATGTACAAAATATGAAAACCGAAGGAGTCAAACCTCATGTTCTACTTACTGCTATACAAACTTCCCAATTTATAATATCCTTAACAGTGATTAAGCCAAATTTCAGCCTAATGAAAAATGTAAGTGAACTTTTACAAAAGAAAGAATGTGATCTCAGCTGCTGTATGGAATATGCAAACCATTTACATGAGGAAGTAAATGAAATGCGTCAAAACTCCGAAGTTAGATTGAGTCACACATTTGCTGGAGCTAAAGAAATGGCAGACAAAGTGGATATTCAATTAGTAGTCCCGCGGCAAGTTGTAAAACAAAAGAACCGTGAAAACTATGAAGAAGGTCCTGAAGAATATTTCCGTCGGTCCATCTTTGTTACTTTTTTGGACCGACGATGTAACTAAGGACTAGATTTCTTACTTACTTGCTTTACTTATATCCTTTAACCCCTTGTGGGGCATAGGGCGTCAACCACGTCTGCGCGCCATCGTGTTCGGAGTTCTGCAACGCGTTTAAGCTACCTCCAACTCATTCCTAAAGAGCTCGATTCCTCCTCAACTGTTCTGCGCCACGTTTGCCTAGGGTGTCCCGCTATTCTGCCTGCCTGGGTGAGCGGATTCCACTGCATGGCGTATTTCGCAATCGAGTTGTCCTCGCGCCGTAGGGTGTGTCCAATCCATTGCCACTTTCTTCTTCGTATAATAATGTTTATAGGTTCTTGGCCCGTTCTCAGATAAAGTTGTTCGTTGGAGATGCGGTTCGGCCAAAAAATCCTCAAGATGATTCTTAAGCATTTGTTTACGAAGACTTGCAGCTTGCGTGTGTTAATAGTGTCCACCTTCCAGGTACTGCACCCATAAAGCAGCACTGATTCTACGTTGGAGCGGAACAGTCGTAGCTTGGTTCTTAAGCTGATAACATTGCTTCTTCAGATTTTGGACAGCATTCCGAACGCAGCTTTAGCCTTTCTGATTCTGCTGCACACATCCAGTTCGGTGCCACCACGATTAGCCGAGACGACACTTCCTAAATATCTGTGGCAATATGGCAAAATAGCTTAAGTCGATTTGTAAGATTTTTCAGGAGAAGCGTTTAAAGTTGCGGCTTACGCGAAAATCGTACGAAATTTTTGAATTGCGCCTCTACTCTAGCAGCCATAACTCAGCAGTCTTTACAGGTATGCAACTAAAAAATTGAGGGATAATACTTTATGTAATTGGGAACATTTTGCTGTAATGAACTCAATTTTGACTTAAGTCGACTTAAGCTATTTTGTCGTATTGCCACAGATATATAAAGTTATCAACTTTCTCGACTTGCTTTCCGGCAATGTTAAGTTAAGCGCGGGTATTAGAAGTACTCAGGGTTTTTGTTTTGGCTGTGTTTATTTTTAGCCCCACTTTGTTTGCCTCAGCTTCTAGATTTTGGGCCATCAAATGAAGATCTATTATCCGATGTGAAAGTAGACAAACATCGTCAGCGTAATCTAGGTGTTTAAGGTAAGATGTCATCGTCCAACGAATTCCATAATTAGCATCCGTCAATGCTGCACGGAGTACATCGCTGATAACCACCAAGAACAATAGTGGGGACAGTATGCACAATTGACGTTCTCCACTTTGTACTTCAAAATCCTCCGACACCTTACCATTGTGCACGACGTGACACTTACCGCCCTCGTATGTAGCCTTGATAATAGCTATAAGCTTTTCTGGGATGCCTCTCCTGCGCAAGGCCAACCAGATAGCATCTCGATTCAATCTGTCAAAAGCCTTCTCGAAGTCGATAAACATTAAATGTAACGGAGACCTTTACTCAACGTATTGCTCGATTATAATCCGTAAGGTGTGTATGTGGTCGATGCAGGAGGATCCAGCACGAAAGCCTGCCTGATCGACATCGAGAGTTGAATCTAAATGTTCTTTAATTCGTTCTAGAATTATTCTAGCTATTATTTTGGCTGTAGCTGGAAGAACGCATATACCTCTCCAGTTACCGCACTCCATCAAGTTTCCCTTCTTTGGAAGCTTAATGATCATCCCCCTTTTCCACTCCTGTGGAAATTGTTCACTATCCCAAGCTCTCCGTATTAGTGGATGCAGCAAATCTGCCGATGTATTTGGGGCCGCTTGAAATAGCTCGGCGGGGATGCCATCAATACCCACCGCTTTGTTCTTCTTGAGGAACTTGATTGCTGTTATTATTTCGGTTTTATTGGGAGGTGCGGTGCGAATTCGGAAATTTGTTGCTTCGAACTGCTCATTCGAATTCGAGATCATACCGCCATCGTCTATGTGATTTAGCACTGTAGCAAAATGTTCTCTCCATCTAGTGTGCTGATCCTCATCCGAAATCAGAAGGTTACCGTCTAGGCTCTTCACTGGATGTTGTTTGGAGTTTCGACCACCAATGAGCTCCTTAGTGATGTTGTAAACAGTCCTACTGTCGCACCTACTCGCCCTTGAGGCCAGTGAGTTAACATATTGACGTTTGTCACGTCTCACACTACGCTCCACTTCTTTCTTCTTCTCACGGTATTGGGCTTCAAGCTCGGTTCTCTCTACTGCTGAGGCCGCTGCAATCCGAACCTTGATTGCTGTATGCTCATCGATCCGTCTCCAGTTATCTGTAGAAAGCCATGTGCGGTGGTGTTTCCGCTTTTTACCGACATACGTGCGTGCGCCAGTCGCAAAAGCATTTTTCACAGCACTCCAGTGGTCATCCATGTTCTCTATGCTGCTGATTGCTTCTGCTTCTAAGGAAAGATGGTCTCTGAACTGTTGGCGCACTTGGGGAACCTTGAGCCTGTCGATATTAAACCTGGTGATGTTAAGTAGGTTTGAGCGGTTGCTGTTGACGGATGCAGTACGAAGGCGTAAATGCGCCACCATAAGATGGTGATCACGTTCTTGTCCGACGTCAGCTCCACGTCTGTTTCGGACGTCCAGGAGACAATTTCTAAAGCGGCGACTGATCGCAATGTGGTCGATCTGGTTGGATATTCGTTGCCTATCAGTAGAGACCCAACTGATTTTGTGGCAGGTGTTATGCTTAAACAGCGTACCTCCGATGACTAGGCGGTTGGTATTGCAGATGTCCACAAACCGCTCACCGTTATCATTATGGTCTCCCACGCCGTGAACTCCCATCACGTGTTGTCGCTACCCACCTTGGCATTGAGATCTTCCATCACCATTACGATGCCCCCCTTAGGCGTTTGGTTGTAGGCGGCGCCTAAGTGGCTATAAAAATCATCCTTTTCATCCTCAGTCGCGTCTAGAGTCGGGGCATAACACTGTATGATGGTAATTTTTCTAACTCTATTCTGGAACCTAGCTGTCAATATCCGGTCACTATGGGGTTTCCAGAACATGAGGCCACAACGTGCTGCTGGAGTTAGCATGAGTCCTACGCCGGAACTCCGCGCACTTCCAGCTGGTTTACCAGAGTAGAGCATAACAGTGCTTTTTGTTGGGGAGATGTATCCCCAGCACCGAACCATCTCGCTCAGCCCTAAGTTGTCTATTTTATACCGTGCGAATTCGCGCTCCAATTGGAGGAATCTGGCGTTATAAGGCCCTTCCTTGAGTGAGTCCAGGAGGGTCTTAACGTTCCAGAATCCGATCGTTGTCCGTGTTCGATAGCCAAAGGTCGTCAACAAATGATCAGTCCGTATCCGAGGCGTTTGTTTCCGTTTCGGAGCAATGATTTTTTTTACGGTTGTCTGTGTACAGGTCTGAGACTTGCCATTCCATCTTCCTTGCTATGGCTCTGCTGGCGCACGTCAGATCAATGAAGGAGCAGAGAAGGTGGCCAATCACCTTTGGCAACATCTAGCCCAACGCAACACCGCCAGACAACTTTGGCCAACACTTAAAAAATCTAGGTCCATTGGACTCCTGACTCTTTCCAAAGGGGAGTTTGCACTTGAGTTTTGCATACTTGAAAGCTATATACAGGGTGTTTCAGGAATACGGGTTACGATTTAAGCCATATGTAGTCGATTGTGGAAGAGACAAGCAAAAAAGAAGTGCGCCCAGCTCCAAGCAGAGAGTACGGAGGGTCTGTATCGGGAGCTGGAGGAAATATCTTCCCCGGTTGCTGATACAAATTAGGCTATCCAGGAGCTGCGACCATCTTCAAAGTAGCCGTCCAAAGAAGGAGAAATGTTCAGAAGATTCGTTCGTCAAAGTTCATTAACAACGCTTAGGGCTAGCTTCTTGTGGATGACGACAGAATTGCATAGGTGGCGACGTTATTGTGAAGGACTTTTGAATGAACAGTATCCCCAGCTATACTTTCCAAGAGCTACACCTTACTGTGAACAAAAACCTAACATTAGAGTCCAAGAAGCTAGTGAGGCGGTTAAATACTCCAAAAAATTAATAGCGATTGGGCCAGATAAGATACGCACTGAGTACTGGAAAAAGTTGGGAGACATCGGGTTCAGATGGCTTAGAATTGTCATCTCCAAACTACTGAATCAATAAAGGGAAAGTTGCATTCTACGTGTGTATAAAGGGAAGAGTGATACGCGAAACGGTGATATCCGTAATTACTGTTCGATCAAGCTGTTGTCACACACCACGAAGACCGTTGAGTGGCTATCTGATGATAAGTGCGGGTTTGTCGCAGGTTAATCAGCCACAGATGCAATCCAAAGTAAAGGGATCATAATGGCAAAACATCGTGATTCCTTAAAGGATTTGCATTTTCTATTGGTTGACTTTGAAAAGACATTCGACAGACAACCACGAGATCTGATGGAAGAAGTTTACTTGACCGTGGTCAGCGTCAAGCTTTTGGGTTGATCGGTGATCGATTAGCAGTCAAATTTCGGTATTATCGGTATTTCCTTCCACTTAACGTACTCGGATGAAATATGTATATAGTTGTGTCCTGTCCGTCTGTCTGTTCAATCGCAAAACACGGATGAGCGTCTGCACAAAACTACACTACAGAAATTGGTTTCGCTTGAATGGTTAAATTCAGAAGATTAGCTGCACAACATAAATATGGAATAGTTTTCAGAATCATACATATAACCTGGACGATTCAAAACGAACGCTCATCGGTACGTCACTCTTTTTCCTTTACCTACCAATCTTTAATAATCCGTCCCTATAACCTTTCCTCTCATTTTATCACTGTCAACTCACGGTGTCCACAGAATGAAAAAAAGAGGCAAACTACGGGTTCCATAATATGTACGTCTGCAGGAACAACTCGACTGAGGTGCTTAGATGTGCATTAAGCTTTTCTCCTTAATTTCTAAAAAAAAAAACTAAAATCAGAAAGAATTGGCATCACCGTAGACTTTAAAATCGAAAACTGATCCATTAGCGTAACGTCAATGTCAAACGGAACCAATATCTTGATAAGAGTGTGACTCCACAATTCAGCAGGTCATGGTACTGAATTTTCCCAAGATACGTTTAATAGTTCAGGAGTCGAGCTAGGCCATATGTATCAGCAGTTTGAAAGTTGCTAGTTTTCGCTTCGTTAATTTTATTAGGATGACGGTTGTCATCGTCTGCGTTGAACGAAGATTACAAGTTGAGTGAACAGTTTGATTCAAACCAGAGTTTAAGGCGTCATCACAGCGGCTTATCAATTTGCAGACGCAGAGTGTTAGCTCATGAGTTTCGTATGGCTAATCTTTCAAACATTATTGTAGTAATAACTTATTTAGCACTGACGCATCTAGTGCAGTTTAATTTTTTTTTTCGAGCTGCTACCGTTCTTCAATGAAGTGTCTTGTTTGTCTCATCCTCTTGGTATAATGGATTCATAATGTCCGTATCTGTTCCGCATAAGCGCCGATGTTGTACAACGTCTCACTGATCGAATACGAAGTTTGAAGATACCACTATACTACGTATACTATACTATACAAGGGTCCTTGTATGCACTGCGAGCTATAAGATCTATTGTGCCAGCCCGGTGTTTAGCCGAAAACTTGGTTATGGCTCTTGATAAATTTCAACAAAGCTTCAGGCTCAATGTTCCAGAAGTCAGAGGGGCTCAATTAAGCCCTCCCGAGATGGAGAAGTCTTTTTCTTGCGGCCATGGGGCATTCACAAAGAATATGTTCTGTTGTTTCTATTTGCCCTCCACATAGCCGGCATGCGTCTGTATCTGCTCTTCCTACCTTGTGCAGATGGAACCTGAGTGGGCAATAACCAGTCAAGTAGCCTATTAAGTTTCTTAAGCTCGAGTAGCTTTTTAGCCTTGCAACGGTTGAGATTAATGAACTTCTTTGCCTGTCTTTGCCCAGTACTCTGCTCCCGTTTTTTTATTTTAATGTTTGCGCTACTACGTGTAACTCCAAAATAGGGTTCAGGACGACTAATCGGCGACTTGCGTCTCTTCTCGCTAAGCCGTCCGCCCCTTCGTTGTCCTCGAAGCCTTCGTGACCTGGTATCCAGGGCACAGTGACGGTGTTTTTCGATGCGAGATCTTCGAGTATGTTTAGACAGCGCCATACAAGTTTGGATCCTACCGTGTACGATTTCAGAGCCATAAGTGGTGGTTGGCTGTCCGAGAGGATGTAGATATGAGTACCCTTGACCCTTCTTCGCAGACATTCTCGTACACAGAGTTTGATTGCATGGACTTCCGCCTGAAATATTATTGGTGATTTCTCAAGCGCTGCTGCACATTGAAACCTGGGTACATAAACCCCTGCGCCTGTGCTACCATTTTCCAATTTGGAACCATCTGTGTACCAAGTTTGGGAGTTTGGTAAGACTACAAGCCCTACATTCCTCCATGTCTGACCACATTGAATCTTCTGGAGCATGGTATCTGGGATTTTGCGAATCGGATAATTTTGAATATATTCTAGAATCTTCAGATGGCCTGCAAAGTTGCCGATTTTAATGTCCGAGATCTTGGGTAGCCTAAGAGCACTCATCATAGCTTCTTTTTGTACTGCACCGTGCAACAGTGTGAGGCTAAGCATTGCTCCCATTGCTGCCATGGGGCACGTTCTCATTGTCTCTGTGATACTCAGACAGGCTAGACGATGGATTTTAGTTTAAAGATAAGTGGAAGCCTTCACGTCAAGGAAGGTTAGGTTAGGTTAGGTTAGGATCGGTCCTCGATGAGGATGTACTTAGACCAGAATGTAGGTCCATTGTACTGCCGATGTGTAAGGTGGGTGGATCACCCTCTCTCTCTTGGAACCATTTGCTTCGTTGAATGAAGTCGTCAATTTTAGCCGTGCAGGCGTTGCTGAGATCATTAAGATCATTGTAGAAGTATTCATCCAGAGTGGCCTTCCTGATGTTGGCGAGTGCAGGATAGGCGCAGAGGAGATGACTGATGGTCTCTTCTTCCTCTTCATCTCTGCAGCTTCTGCAGAAGTCGTTATGAGGGATACCTAATCTCTGGGCATGTCTTCCTATGACGCAGTGTCCAGTGAGGACATTTGTTATTTTTGAGAGGGTTTCTCTCTTGTGCTTCAAGAGTCCGATGGACCTGGATTTATTGAGTGTCGGCCAGAGCTGTCTGGCGGTATGACATTGGTCTAGATGTTGCCATCGATGATTGGCTACTTTCTCGGCATCAATTTGAATAAGGTACTTAACATAAGACGCTGGTGCTTCGATGTCGGTGAGGCTTGTGCTATCTGTACCAGAGGAGCCTTGTCGTGCTAGTTCGTCGGCTGCACAATTCCCCGGTATGTCACAGTGACCTGGTACCCAGCAAAGGGTGAGATTGTACTGACCAGCTATCTCGTTAAGAGATATGCGACAGTCTTATACTGCCTTAGATCTCGTAGTGCTGGATGCGAGCGATTTGATGGCTGCCTGACTGTCGACATAAATAATAATATCAGGTGTTGATAGTGTGCTAGCCGCCAGCCAGTCAGCGGCTTTGCGAACTGCGGCGGTTTAGGCTTGAAAAACGCTGCAGTGGTCTGGAAGGTTAAAGGAGAGGTGTATGTCCAGATCTTCCGAGGAAATTCCGCACCGACTCCGTCCTTGGTTTTGGACCCGTCCGTGAAAATTGACAGCGATTCGTTGTAAAGGACATTGCGCTGCGTCCACTCACTTCTGGCCGGTATCAAGTGCGTGTATCCCTTGTTAAAATCATATTCAGTGGGCAGATGGTCAGTGGAATTGGGAAGATGACGGTGCATCGAAAGTATATTGGCATGTCCGTGTTTTGCTCCTTCCACTGCTTGGAGCCTTCTTCTTCTTCCTTTTATCAGCGAGGCTATGATCCGAAAACAAGGGATCACAGCCCTCCCACTTCACTGCATTTCTACTGATCCGCCTGTGGGGTTCGCCTATTTGACCTCAGAAAATATCGGCAGGCCTGCCGATTTTGGATCACTCGGTTACTGAGGCCAATGAAATGCCGATGTCGTCGCATTTGTCTGATCCAGGCGTTTATAGGCCTGCTTTTCCTACATCGCGATGTCTTTGGAACGTGCATTGATATTGCCTTTTTAACAGGGTTCAAATGATCTCTTCTTTGAACGTGGCAATACCAACTGAGCCGGTCACGCTCTATTTTTTGTACGATGGTTTCCTTGATGTGAAAGCTTCCACGGATCTTCGAACTTCTTATTCGATCAAGCTTTGTCACTCCTGCTGTCATGCGAAGCATCTTCATCTCAGCTGCCGTTAATTTACTCTCATACTTTTTGTACATCGTCCAACATTGTGAACCGTATGTGAGCGCTGGACGTACAACTGCGGTGTAGAGCCTTCCTTTCAGCTTAGGGGGCATTTTTCTGTCACAGAAGATAGCGGAATTTTCTCGCCACTTCATCCACCCTACGCTTACACGATGATTGATGTCGTCATCACAAGTTGCTTTGCTATTGATCATAGATCCCAGATATTTGAACTTTTCGCACTTGGAAAGCACTGTTCCATTCAAATAAATGTCTGGAATAGGCCTGAGTGGATCAGAGAACGGGCAGAACAAGTACTCTGTCTTTTTTGAACTAATGCGATACCCATTTCCCTCCAAAACGTCCACCCACACATCAAGTGCTCGTTGCAGGGATGTAGGATCCTCACTTATGATGGCTCCATCGTCAGCAAAGAATAACTGATGTACCTTGGGGTCCATCACTTTACCTTCAAGCAGATAATCAAGGACTGTAATAAAGAGCAAAGGACTTAAAACGCTTCCCTGGTGTACCCCGACTTTGATTGGGAACTCTTCGGTTACTCCAGCGGGGCATCTTACTCTTGTCTTTGCTCTTTCGTACATGTCCATAATCATCTGTACATAGGTTTCTGGAACCCCTCGATGTCTTAGCGCCACCCATATCAGATCTCGTGGTTGTCTGTCGAATGCCTTTTCAAAGTCAACCAATACAATATGCAAATCCCTTAAGGAATCACGATGTTTTTCCATTATGATCCTTATACTTTGGATTGCATCTGTGGTTGATTTACCCGAGACAAACCCGCACTGATCATCAGATAGCCGTATTATTTTTCGCAGTCGGCCACCTAATACCCGCTCAACGATCTTCATGGTGTGTGACATCAGCTTGATCGAACGGTAGTTATCACAGTTTCGCGTATCACCCTTCCCTTTGTATACAGATAGAAGGTAACTTTCCCTCCATTCATTCGGCATTGGATCACCTCTCACGAATTTGGAGATGAGAATTCTGAGCCATCTGAACCCGATATCTCCCATCTTTTTCCAGAACTCAGAGGGTATTTCGTCTGGGCCAATCGCTTTTCGGTTTTTGGAGTATTTGACCGCCTCACTAACTTCTTCGACTGTAATGTCGGGTATTTCTTCACAGTTAGGGGTAGCTCTTGGAAAGTATAGCCGGGGAAACTGTTCATTCAAAAGCTCTTCACAATACTGCCGCCACCTCTGCAGAATTTTGTCGTCATCCACAAGAAGCTGGCCATGAGCATTGCTAATGAACTTTGGCGAACGAATCTCCTGAGCATTCTTCCTTCTTTGGGCGGCTATTTTGAAGATAGTGGCACTCTTGTTCATATTGTGTCTTCGCAGCTCCTGGATAGCCTGGTTTGCATCAGCAACCGGGGAAAATATTTTCTCCAGCTCCCGATACAGGACCTCCGTACTCTCTGCTTGAAGCTGAGCGCACTTCTTCTTCGCTTTTTTCTTGCAGCATCTGTATTCCATTTCGAGGCGAGCTTTTTCGTCACTATTATTAGAGGGGCACTTTGACCAAGCTTTGAAAGCCGCTTTCTTCTTATTTATCACTTTCTTAGCTTCATCACTCCACCACCATGTTTCTTTGGCGTGTTGATGGTGGCCTTTTGAAGCTCCTAGCAGTGATTTGGCCTTCTTTAAGCAAGTTCGCTGTAGGGAATCCCACATATTTTGTGCTCTGCACTCTTCATCCTCAGCTCCGTTGATGGTGTGAGAGAGGTAATTCTTCATTACGAAAACAAAAGCCTCGCCTTTTTCTTTGTCCAGATTGTACCACTTGATTTTCTCAGAGACCCTTGTGTGTTTGCTTTTCTTTGGTGTTTTCATAAAAATTTCTGTTAGTAGGAGACGGTGTTGTCGAGCGATTGCCTCTCCCAGGATCACTTTGCAATCTTTTACCCGAGGCTTCATGAAACTGCCTACCAAATGGTAGTCAATCTGAGTTTCATCTCCACCACTGCTGTAAGTGATCAGGTGTCGGCTTTGTTTGATGAACATGGTATTCAACACGATAAGACCGTGTGATTTGCACATGCTTAGGATGTCTTCACCAGGAAGGTTCCTGGTGCCATATCCTAGTCCTCCATGGCAGTCTTCATAGTCTTCGTTTGATTTCCCGACATGTCCATTCAAATCTCCTCCAACAAACAGAAATTCTTCCTTTGGGATGTCCTTAAGGAGATTGTGGAAATCTAGCCAAAATGCATCTTTATCTCTCTGATTGTACCCATCGTGGGGAGCATATGCACTGACAATATTCCACACCTCTCCTTGTATTACTAGTTTGAGAGACATCAAACGGTCGCTGGACTTCGAAATGCTCAAGACGTTTCCAAGTAGCTCTGCCGCAAGGATGATACCGATTCCGTTCCTAGCCTTTTCCGTTCCGTAGTAGAACATCTTGTAATCTTTTGTCCTAACGTCCAAGAAACGCGCCCGATTCCCGGTGTTTTTCCATTTCGTCTCTTGGACACACAAGATGTCCACCCGCCTTCTATTCATCATCTCTTCCAGCTCGTAACTTCGACCGGTCATGCTTCCAACGTTCCAACTCGCGACCCTTAAATTGCGTCCAAACTGTTTCATTATGTTGCTAGCCCCCGGAATCCGTATAGCTCTGACCCGAACATTTCTGCTCGGTCCAGGATCAGTACCATGCACAGCAGTGGTAGTGCCTGGCGGGGTAGTGCCTTTCCTTTTTGCAAGTATTATCATAATGATACAGTTTTGCAATACAATTTTTGCACCATATTGCGATGGTGTTTGTTGTTTGACACGTGCATGCTCCTGTTTTAGTATTGTTTGATCTTTCTTTTATGACACCGGTGATCTCCAGTCGTGTCAACCCACGGACTCGCATGCAAACTTGTGGGAGGGTTTTTAAGGTAGTATATGTGTCGCTAGGCTCACTTGGGTGTTATATTGCCTAGATCTGATTTGTCCCCTTAGTCGCCTTTTACGACAAGCGCTAGTTGTTGGGGGGCGCTGCAGTGATATTCTTAACCCGTCCCTGCACGGGCAAGCCTCTCAGTCTTATTGCCGAGCTGATAGCCAATTGCTTACTGACGATGTCAATCGGAAGCAGGTGGAGCATGGTTTGGAGCGCCGCTGTGGGAGAAGTTCTCAATGCACCGGTAATACTGAGACATGCAACTCGCTGAGTTGTTTCTATTATGGATAGGTTGGATTTCTTCTCCAAGGCGGGCCACCATACCAATACTCCATACATGAGAATCGGTTTAATGACCGACGTATATAGCCAGTGCATGATGCTTGGTTTAAGGCCCCAGGTGGAGCCTACTGCTTTCTTGCAGATGTATAGGGCGGCCAGCGATTTCCTGGCGACGACATTCTCTTTCCAAATTAGCTTGCGGTCAAGCTTTAGGCCTAAATAGCTAGCACTATTTGAAAGCTTGAGGGTGGATCCCCTTATCTTGGGCGGAGTGAAGTCAGGTAGCTTCTGTTTTCTTGTGAATAGAACTAGCTCGGTCTTCGTCGGGCTAACGGAGAGGCCGCATTTATCGGTCCATCTGAGCAGTTCATTAAGAGCAGACTGCATGACATCGGCCAGCGTCTGCGGGTATTTGCCTGTTGTTAGAATGGCGACATCGTCTGCATAGGCAATAACATTGCATCCAGTTTTTTCGATCTTTAGAAGGGCCTCGTTGAGCACCAAATTCCACAATAGTGGAGACAGTACACCCCCTTGAGGGGTGCTTCGATGTGCATGTCGCTTGACAGTGCTATTTCCGAAGGATGCTGTTATTACCCTGTTCTTTAGAATGTGTTCTATGAAACAACAGATGGTTTCGCAGATGTTGAGCCAACGTAAGGCACTGGTAATCGAATTTGTTTCAACATTGTTGAAGGCTCCCTCTATGTCTAGGAATGACACTAGGGTGAACTCTTTGATTGAGAGTGACTTTTCGATAGGGTGGATGATGGAGTGCAAAGCCATTTCGACAGATTTACCTTTTTACCTTTTTGGTGCTATCAATAGTGGCCTTGATGTGTAGGTCCAAGATTCTTTCCAGAATCTTGAGAAGGAAGGACGTTAGACTAATAGGTATAAGGTCCTTTGGGAGGGTGTGCGATGTCTTGCTTGCTATGGGTATAAAGACTCCTGTTACCTTGGTCCAGGCAGTTGGTGTTGTTCCGAGCTCAAGACAAGCCTTCAGAATGCAGGAAAGATACTGCCATACTATGTTGAAGGCCGTCTGAATCTGGGCCGGAAAAATACCATCCGGTCCCGGGGATTTGAATGGTTCGAAACTGTTTACGGCCCATTTCAGCTTATCTTCACTGATAAGATGAGGAGGTGCCTGTGGGCGTGCAACATTTACCAGAGCGCGATCATCGTTGGGGGTAGCCGTGCAGCCGGGGAAGTGAGTGTCCATGAGCAGGTTGAGCGATGCTTCGTCCGATTCCGCCCAGGATCCATTGGGATTCATGAGGACACTAGGTATAGTTGGTGTTTTGGAGGTGACTTTTCGCAGTCTAGAGGATTGAGACGTGTTCTCAATACTCTGACAAAAACCGCGCCAGGATCTGCGTCTAGCTTTCCGAACCTCTATTTTGAAGTTCTTCAGACTTTCTTTGTAGATCTCCCAGTCAAGTGGTAGCCTTGTTCGTTTAGCTTTATTGAATTGTTTCCTGCTTGTGCAGCGAAGACTATTAAGTTCTGCATTCCACCATGGGGACGATTGCCCACCTTTCACGTCAAGAAAACCACCTTACGAAAAATATAAAGCTACCGGCTCTCCTGGTATTGCCACGTTCAAAGAAGAGATCATTTGAACGCTGTTAAAAAGGCAATATTAATGAACGTTCCAAAGACATCGCGAGGCAGGAGCGGCAGGCCTATAAACGCCTGGATCACACAAATGCAATGATACTAGCATTTGATTGGCCTCACTAAGCCAGTGATTCAAAATCGGGAAGCCTGCCGATATTTTCTGAGGTCAAAAAGGCAAAGCCCACAGGATCAGTAGAAATGGAGTGAAGTGGGAGGGTTATGATCTCTTGTTTTCGGATCATAACCTCACCAAAATAGGAAGAAGAAGTTGTACAACGTCTCATGAGGAAGTAGACCTGCCTTATTTTTATCTTTGTTATATTACCATCCATATGGTCTAACTCAACAACAATGCATAGATCGACTCCGTTCGGCTTTTCGGTGATGAAGTACGATCCAGTGGTACAAATTATAGTTTGCGCAGAACCCAAACACGGTCGTGCTAGCGTCAGTGATGAATTTTTTGAAGGTCGCCCTGCAGTCCTGTTGTACCAGAAAATAATAATGCCGAACGCGCCATGATTGAAACCGTTCGGCGTGTAACATACCGTGAGATACATAGAAGCAACCTTGGGAATTAGTAAGACCGCAATGCAATCAATATTGCATGAATATTAAAAAAGTGCAGAAGCTTTGTGCTAGGTGAATTCCATACAAGCTGTGTCGTATCAAACGGTGCAAGGAAATGCCCAAGAAATTCGATCGTGTTGCTTCAACAAACGTATACAGCATTGTTGCAAGGGAAAAAACCTGGATATACTGGAATCTAAACGTCAATCGGTTACTTGGGTATTCGAAAGTGAGCGAAAACCGACAGAAGTGACTCTTTCTCGAAGCAAAATATGGCTGGTTTCTTCGGTTAATTGGGTTATGTGTTGCTACTGTGGCTTTAAGGGAATGAAGAAGTGTTATTGCCAATTGGTAACCAACCAACATTTTTCTTTGCCAGGTATGATCAATGGATTGCATAAGACAAGCAGAAATCGATTTGTCACTCTCCATCATGATAATGCTAGTTCCCACACAGCCACTTAAACAATTCAATTTTTGAAGTTCCAAACCGTCGAATTAATGCGACATTGCCTATATTCTCATGATTTATCACCAAATGACTTCGTTCTGTTTCCGTTTGTCAAAAATACGTCAACGTCAACGTTTTTGGTGAACGCCAGAAGAGGCTGTAGGTACGTTCAAAAAGAGTGTTTCTGAGGTGTCGGCTTGAGGTTGGAACAAACGTTTCGAAAACTAGTTCTATCGAATGGAAAAGTGCCTAAATCTTGAAGGAGACTACTTTGAAAAACAATAAACCCGTTTAAGCTAATCAATTAACGGTTTTTCTTACTTTTTCTTAAAATTTATGGGAACTTTCATATTGGCAAAATGTTCAAATGACAGCTTCAGTTGTTAAAAAGGAGTTGTTAAAAAAATACGGGTTGACTTTGGGGCGAATCTAGCAAAACCGACCTAATATGTCTCTATCCGTATCACATTGCAATAAGCTCTGGTCTGGCATCAGACCTGGCTTGGGCCAGTAGCGCAACAATCAAGTTCGTGATGAAGTGCTTGCAACTATACGTATAAACCCTTAAGTAGGTAGGTAAAGTGACGATCCAAAAGAACCCCATTAGCGCTTAGGGTGCGCCGTTTTGTTACCACGGACTCATGTATACCTATTGTAGTGGTTAGTTAAGATAGGATGTTAAGTTTAAACCCAGCCCGTGGAGTTCAGGAACAGGATTAGTTCTCCAATCCTCTTGTCCGCTATCTGTCTCAGATCCTCGCAGAAGGGTTTGCCAAGAGTTTGTTGTCTGATCCTCGCTAGGGTCGGACATCTGCAAAGGAAGTGACATAGAGATTCTTTCTCATTAATATCTTTCTCATTAATATGTGTGTGTGGGCGCCGTGGCGTAAGTGGTTAGTGTGTCGGATCACTACGCATGAGGTTCCAAGTTCGAATCCCAGAAAACACCAAAAAGTTTTTTCACGGTCCCACCTCTCGCGAGCGTCTGACAAACATCCGAGAGTATTGTTGTCATGAAAAAGCTTCTCAAATCGCCGTTCGGAGTCGGCATTAAACTGTAGGTCCCTTCCATTTGTGTGAAAAATATAACGCACACAACATGAGTGGTTGCGAGAAGCTAGGCCCTGGCACTTTAAAGAGCTGTTGCGCCAAATATTTATTTTTTTTAATATGTGTGTTGTGGGGACACCAAGCTTGGCCGCATGGTCTCCAACTGGCCAGTGACCTGTGATAATAGCTACAATTTTGGCAATAACTGGTCTTGGTTTGCCTAGTATCTCTTTTGACCTGGGTTTGTTGAAACTGGGCCACGTCTTCCTAGATATGGCACAGCTTGTGAGGCTGTTCCACCCGCGATTGGCTAGCTGGAAGAAGTGAAGGTGAATATAGCCCTTAACGGCACCAAGCGGAATGTCGACTCTTTCTGCTAGAGAGCCGTTAAGGGCCGACCTTCGCCTGGCCAGCTCATCAGCACGCTCATTACCCTCATGGTTGCTGTGCCCTGCGACCCAGATGAGAGTGATTCTCGAGTGAGTGCTTTGTTGATTCAATTCATTGCATTGCTCTACCAGTTTTGAAGAGATGCAAACTGCATCAATGGCCTTGATGGCAGCCTGGCTATCCGAAAAAATAGCGATATTGTGGTTAGATGTTGGAAAATTGTTTAGCAGGCGGCAGGCTTCTCGAATCGCAAGAAGCTCCGCTTGGAAAACACAAACAGAATTCGGGAGACGGAAAGACCTTGATATATTCAGCTGGTCAGAGAAGATGCCTGCGCCAACTCCGCAGTTCATCTTCGAACCGTCCATCTATATCCCTATATCATAGTTGCAGGTAACGCTTCTGTTCTTCCATTCTTCTCTGGAAGGGAATTTTGTTAATAAGGATTTTCTGAAGTTGAGTTTGGGTATCGTGTAGTCGGTCGAGGACGCAACCAGTTCACTTGGTATCGTCTCCAGGACCTTGTCGTGACCATATGGCCTTGTGGTCCAGCGCCCATATTCCCTAAGTCGGACTGTGCTGCATATAGCTGTGTCTATGATGTGTAATTCGAGAGGGATCAGATGTAAGATCACACTGAGAGCATCTGTTGGACAAGACCTCATTGCTCCTGTGATACCCACGCACTCTGATCTCTGTACTTTTTTTTATTCTATCGATACTATACTTTTTGCTCAAAGCTGGCCACCAAACGATAGTGCCGTAAGTAAGAATTGGACGCACAACGGCTGTGTACATCCAAAGGGTCATCTTTGGCTGGAGTCCCCATTTCTTACGGAATGTTTTATTACAGGCATAGAAAGGCTTGCCTTTTTAATTCACTGTTCTATATTGAGTTTCCAACTAAGTTTCAGGTCTAGAACCGTGCCTAGGTATTTTGCACTGGAGCAAAGCGAGAGAAGCTGACCATCTAGTTTGGGGGGTGGGGGTGAATGCCGGTACCTTGGTTTTAGTGGTAAACCGCATCATTTCAGTCTTCTCCGAATTTACTCCGAGGCCACAGCTCGTAGCCCATGAGTGTACCTTATCCAGAGCCCTCTCCATGAGTTGACTTATCGTGGAGAGGAACTTTCCTAATATAACCATATCATCCGCGTACGCAGCCACCTTAAAACCCTCCCTATCAAGTCGCACCAAGATTTTATTAATCGCCATTAACCAGAGCAGGGCGAGATGACTCCGCCTTGTGGAGTTCCTCTCTTTACCGTCTTAGTTGTACTACTGTTGCCTAGTGTTGCATGGATTATACGAGTACTGAGCATAGAAACTATCCATTGGCTAATAAAGCCTTCTACACCTAACTCGGTGAGGGATTCCTGAATAGATTCAGTGAAAATGTTGTTGAAGGCTCCTTCTATATCAAGAAATGTGGCGAGAGTATATTCTTTGTAGTGAAGAGTTTTTTCCACTGTACGCACGACCTCATGAGGAGCAGTTTCTGTGGACCGCCCTTTGAGATACGCATGCTGGGATTTCGACAGTGGAGAACTCAGGTTATCGCGGTTATGGAAGTCTAGGATACGTTCTAAAGTTTTCAAAATAAAGGAGGACAGACTTATGGGTCTCAAATCCTTCGCGGATTCATGTCCTCGCCGGCCCGCCTTGGGGATGAAAACCACTTTGACACGTCTCCAGGTTTGGGGAACATGGTTTAGGTTTAAGCAACTCCTATAAATCGGTAATAGCCAGGGAATCGCTATGTCTTGCAATTTCTGCATCATAATAGGCATGATGCTATCAGGGCCAGGTGACTTATAGGGAGAGAAGCTATTTATAGCCCAGGAGACTTTATCCTCCGTAATAATGTTTGTGATGCTATCCCAAGCTGCCAGTGGCGTACAGGTGGAACTAGCTTGTTCTACTCTAATCTCACTGCAGCCTGGGAAGTGAGTACTCATCAGGAGTTCCAGAGATGCCGCAGAACGTTTGTCTTTTTAAGAAAAGACGGGTTGCTATGCCCTTTGGAAAAAATTTTGCTGAGCCTTGCGGAATCTTTGAGGGACTCGATAGATTGGCAGTAATCTTTCCAGCCCTGTTTTTTGGTCATTCTGATGGACTCCTTATATATTTTTAGGCAGTCCTTGTAGGGCTGCCAGAAGTTGTGAGTATAGCAGATATTGAAGATCGCTCTGGTCGTCTTCCTAAGCTTTGATAGATCTTCATTCCACCATGTTGGGATTTTCTTTTTACCAAAACTGATTGGACACGAGACTTTAAAGGCAACGTTAATTGCTTTCTCGAAGATTTCAACCTTTGAATCCAGTTCCGTGGTCGAGTTGATTTTATACGTTGATGCGCTACCCAGTTTTGACTTAACTATACGATTAAACTTTGTCCAGCTTATGCGTTTTGGGTTTCTATACGGTTTAGGGGTCTCAATCTCGAGGCAGACGTTGAAGTGTATCCAGTTATGATCAGAAATAGATTGTAAATCGGACACTCTCCAGTTTCGTTGTTAGATACTAGAGTAATGTCAATGACCGCCTCCCACCCATTGAAGTAATCCGTACTCGGAAAAACAAAAGTTGGAGAATTGCCAGTATTGCAAATTGATAGGTTATTGGTAATGATGAAATCGAAAACAGACTCACCTCTGTCATTTGTCTCCGCGAACCCCAAACCCCGTATGTCTGGCATTGGCGTCGCAGCCCATCAAGAGGTTGGCCTTACTGGTGTTATTAGTTTATGTTAGGTATTGGACTTCCTCCGGCGGGGCTTGCCGATCCCGGTCCATGACAGATGCAACGAAAAAGGCCTCACCATTTGCAGTTTCCAGTTTAACCACCGTTAAATCGGCAGAGCTAAGGTTAGGACATAGAAGCTTAGCTAAAATGCAAGTTCTAGGCTTACCGTTGCAGTTATTATGGTGTAGTAGAGTTTGTAGTGGTTGTCCTGAAGTCTCCTGATGGTAGATCCCCTTACCTAGGGATCCTGGATGATGCCGATATCGATGTTTTCTTCATTGATAAAGACACGCACATTATCTGTGGCACACTGCGAGTGCCGCAGATTAATCTGAATCATCTTCAACGGAGGCATTTGGGGTATCTGGGACGATCTTCATGCCCTCCAACAGAGTGTTGGCGTCGTTGACATCGTCTGTGTCTTCGTCCGGGCCTGAAGAAATGTATATTTTGAGTTTGGCATTTCTTATGTCAAACCTTAGACGGTAGTCCAACTTCTCGAGCACCTCCAAACTATCCTCGTTTATGAGGAGCAGAAAAGTCATGCTGTTTTTCTGCGGCTGCTCCGTCTTAATAACTGCCCAATCATCCATTGGGACCGCAGGATTTTGGCGCTTAAGACCCCGAATCAGCTCTTCAATGTCTATTGGCATAGTAGGCAACCAAATGCGAGCCTTCGGTCTTCGAGGGATGTCACTGGCTGGGATAAGCTTGATCTTCAAGCCGCTCCATGCGCCGCTTATCTTAGCGATACACTCACCAAGGAAATCCTTCGAGAACCTGTCCTCGCATTTGATTACCCTTTACCCTCTAACGACCTCAGCTGAGTCGAACCAGGGTACAGGACCGCCTTCTTTTTCCGCAAGGTAGTCAAGTACCATCTGCGAGAGTTTGCCTCCGATCGACCCCATACCTTCAGGATGGACTTGCCATTGGTAGAAAGCTCATCTACTAGAGCAACTTGGAGATCGTCCCTGACCACTTCGCTGACGGTACGTGAGGAAACAACAACAGTGCTGCTTTTCTGCGTGGTGGAGGTGGTAGCCGGTTGTTTGATCTGCCTTTTAGCAACGCCGCTTTCGACTTTGCTGCGTTTGCTGGAGTGAGCCATCTCTTCTTGAGATCAGTTCCTCTTCAAGGCTTCCTGTTGGGTGTTAAGACTCGTCTTGGCGGCCTGGCGCTTGTTGTAGTCTTCAACAACAGCCTGATACCACAACTTGTCTGCCTGGTCACGTTCAGTGACAGTGCCTGCCTCTTCATTCTTGGCGATCTTGTTTAGAATGTAGACGGGCTTCTCGAAGTAGTGTTTATGTTGGAGGTTGGTGAATTTTTTTTGTGGATTTTGCTTGGGAGTACTCTTAGTAGTATCCTTGGCAGCATCCACAGAGGAGGAAGTAGAGGGTTGAGACATTGGTAGAGTACTTTGGCTGGTACTTTCTACACTGCCTGTTGGTTCAGTGGCTTCTTGGCTTGAAGCCAGCAGCTCATCCTCCGATGTGGTGCTAATTAATTTTTTTGGGGTTTTTTCTATTTTTTTTTATTTTTTATTGTTATTTTGATCATTCATATTTAGTCCCACGAGTAGTACGGAAAGGAGATTTATCCTGGCAGAGCCGATTTACCAGGATAAGGCTATGATACGACAGACCTCGCCTGTGCATCTGAAGGAGCTCGTTCGCGGCTGGTTTAACCCCCAGCCTTGCATTCTTGGGCACGGTTTCCTGCGTTAAGCGCTCACACCACCACTGAAATCAGGTACCTCAATCCGATGGCCAAGAGGCATATGTAAAGGATAATACTATTGAGGAGTAAGAACCCGATACAATGCTTCTTGGCCTTGGCTAACCCCATCTTGACAACGTACAAGACTGCTGTGGTGGTTATTACCGGCTGGCACCCACGGGGAGGATTAGGATGATGATTTTTGCCTAGCCTAGTATAAACCCTTATACGTGTAGGCTAAAATTGCAAGTGCGGGTTGTCTAGGGTCTTGATTCTAGATTATGTAACGTGGGTCAGCAACTTGCGTTACCGAAAATTTTCCTCTACAGAACCGACGACTTTTGCCTATTATACCCGGACAAAGATACGTTTCTGGAATGTAAAGACGCTCCTCGACTGCTGGAAGCGTTCGTTAATAGGTGCCTGTGCAATATCTCAAGATTTTCTGGCCCAATCGTGTCTCTAACGAACACCTCTACCAGAGAACGGATTAGGAATAAATAGGCAAACAACCATCCAACGATGGAAGTGGCAGTGGATTGGGCAAAGGAAAGGACAGTTCCATAGCGAATCATGCTATGCAATGAAAACCCTTTAACTCAGGATGGCAGAAGACCTGGTGGTCAGAGGAGAACATGGCGCAGAACAGTCGAGAAAGAGGCACACATTGCCAGAAACTGTACACGATGACACGTAGGTGTAGTAGAGGCCCTAGGACCCATAAGAAGAGTCAAAGCCAAGAAAACCTCTTCCTCTTCTTCTTCTTCCTTTTATCAGTGAGGTTATGATCCGAAAATAAGGGATCACAACCCTCCCACTTCACCGCATTTCTACTGATCCGCCTGTGGGGTTCGCACAGTGGTCCAAAATACCATTCTACCTGGACAAAATTATTTTATTATGCTAAACTTATATGAATCGGGCATAACCAATGGTACGGACCATTGGTATCTTTTGAAGATTCCTGCACCTCCAGGCGCAACCAAAAAAAAAAAAAAAAATGATGCTAAACTGTTCGTTTGCATTTGTACCTTAAAATAAATAATTTTTATTTTTCCTTCCTTCCTCCTGTGCTTCCTCTGTTAATTGTCCAATAGGGACAATCGAATTCGGCACCACATCTGGAATTAGTATCTTGTGCACAGGCATTTAATACCATGGGTAAATACTAACATACAATTCTGCGGTTTTTTTACATTGGCTAGTAAACTTTTCAATGTTGATCTCAAAACTGCTAGACATTGTGTGCAGTATTGTAAGCTCAACATTCAGCCCTGTTATGGAAGCTTCGAAATTTGTCCTAAATCGATTTGTTTATGGACAATACTTTTTTCGAAACAACTGATACGCATGTTTGGACAATTTAGCATCCAAAATAAATGCTAGCGCTTCTTCGGTTGAATAAGGTTTCAATTCTATGGACCGTGAATGTAATAACTGTTTTATTTTCCTAGCTTTCCCAGGAGACCCTGAAACTGCTTGCTCCGTCCTTCATATCAACCGCACATAAATTTGTTTCTGGTGCACAAACTTATTCAGAGGAATCAGTTGAATTTAACAAATATTGCACTCTGCGCCTCTCAGTTCTTTCAGCACTAAGTTCCTTTCGAGGTCTGCCTGTAGATGAGATATTTGATGAGCCAGGCTCTGTTTCAGCGGCATGCACACAAACTTTAAGGACTGGTAACACTATACAGGGTGGGCCAACTACAAGTTTCTTTTTAAAAATGCAGTAAAATGAACAAAATGAAATTTTAAGAGCAAACATTCCCATTAATTATGGAACACAACGTCGTTCAACTGGCTGCCTCGGCTAGCTTCGCAGTAGCACATTCTATCACTCCAATTTTCCAAGACCTTGTTAATGGTTTCAGGCTGTAGCTCACGGATTGCTTGGATGATATTGGCTTTAAGCGCTTGAATCGTTTCCGGATTGTTGGCATAAACTCGGTCCTTCACGGTTCCCTACAAAAAAATGTCCAAAGGGGTCAAATCGCAGCTCCGAGGTGGTCAATTGACATCGCCAAAACGGCTGATAACACGATTTGGGAATTTGGTGCGCAAAAGACCGATTGTGGCATGGCGCGCCATCCTGCATGAACCAGAGGTCGTCCAAATCCATGTCCTCAATTTCAGTAAAAAAAAAAGTCCTTAACATGGCTCTGTAACGCCCACCGTTGACCGAAACGTTGTTCCCAGCCCCATTTTCGAAGAAAAATGGTCCAATGATGCCACCACTCCGCAATCCGCACCAAACTGTCACTCTCTGTGGATGCATTGGCTTCTCGACAATAACGTGCGGGTTTTCCGAGCCCCAGATGTGGCAATTTTGTTTGTTAACGTAGCCGCCGAGATGAATATGTGCCTTGTTAGAAAAGATGATTTTTCGCCAAAAATCGTTGTCCAATTCAAGCTGCTCTAAGGCCCAAACTGCGAAGCGATAACGAAGCGGATGGTCGTGCGCTTTCAATTGCTGAATCAATTGGACCTTGTAAGCGAATAACCCCAGATCTTTTTGCAGAATTCTCCTCAGGCTAGTGCGTGAAATGTTGAGCTGTTGAGATCGATGACGAGTTGATGTTCGCGAATTGAGTCTCACACTCTCGCCTACAGCAGCCACATTCTCGTCTGTGCGCACCGTACGACGACGGGGAACATGAGTGTTGTCCACTAGCATACCAGTTTTTTTTTTTTTAGGTTGCGCCAGGGATGTGTAATCTTCATAGATACTAATAGCCCGAGTGCTACTAGCATGCACCGTTCGCAAACCTGAGTAATCGATTTCAGGAATACGCCTACGTACTAAACACACACCCTTCACACTTCTACCACTCTCCCCGCGGGACTGCCGTTAGGTATTACTTCGCGGGGCTGGTTAGCAATTTATGCTGTACTTTCTGCTTCTCGACGTATTCGTTCTTGAATTCGAAGCTGCATTTGCACATGCGTAATAAACGCGCAAATTTCCATCCATTTTTCCTCAGATTGTACCATATGATCTATGAGGAATGGGGGACTGGGAAGTTCATTTCTCCAGTTTTCAAATCGCCTACAGTAGAAGACTGCATGCTCCGTATCTTCCTCCTGGTCTGGACATTCTGGACACTACGGAGAGCTATCGTGTCCAAACCGGTAAAGATATTTGCTATAACCTCCATGGCCAGACAGGAACTGCGTGAGGTGGTAGGTGCAGTTCCCATGTGCTCGGTTTATCCAAATGTCGATGGTGGGGATTAATTTATAGGTCCATCTGCCTTTAACCGCATTATCCCATCGATCTTGCCACACAGCTCTTGAAGCTGCTTTTTCTTCTTCTATAACCCTTCTTCTTTCGCTAGCCTCTTGATGGCTCGAGCCTCTCCGATTGTAGATTCTCTGCATCTCGTTCGCGAGTATGTCGATAGGAACCATTCCTGCTATGACAAAGGCTGCTTCATCAGAGATAGTTCGAAAACCACTGATGGTCCTTATAGCGCAGAGTCTGTAGGCTGATGTAAGTTTCCTCCTTGTTTCTTTGGTCGCGAGAGCCCCCGCCCAAACCGGAGCCGCATAAAGAAGGACTGAGCTGACAACTCTGGATAGTAGGATCCTCCTAGCGTATCCAGGTCCTCCAATGTTGGGCATTATCCTTGAGAGTGCTGCCTGAAGTCGTGACGCTTTTTTGCTCGAATAATCAACATGCTGTTTAAACCGCAGTCTATTGTCGAGCATTACTCCTAAGTATTTGATTGCTTCTTTGGATCTGATGATTTGGGTTCCAACCTGTACATTCATATATTCCACAGATTTCCGACTGGTTATTAGAACAGCTTCAGTTTTGTGGTCAGCTAATTCTAAACCGGCGGATCCTAGCCAGCTTTTGATTTGACTGATTGCCACATTTGTAGCTGATTCTACTTCACTGATTTGTTTTGCTACTGTAACAACAGCGATGTCGTCAGCAAATCCAATTATATTCACTTTAGGTGGCAGTGGTAGTCGTAAAACTCCGTCGTACATTATGTTCCATAGTAATGGGCCCAGCACCGATCCTTGCGGGACCCCAGCTGTAACATCGTAGTACTTCACTCCTTCGTCCGTATCATACCTCAGTTTCCTGTTGGTAAAGTAGCTCGCCATTATCTGCAGCAAGTAAGATGGTGTATCCATCCTAGCAAGAGATCTTCTTATAGTGGGCCAGTCTGCCAAATTAAATGCGTTTTTGACATCTAGCGTCACTACTGCACAGTATTCCTTGGTGCCGTATCGCCATCTTTCACCTTCAATTGCTTCCGCTGCTATATTAACTACAGCTTTAATGGCGTCAATTGTTGAGCGAGACTTTCGGAATCCGAATTGCTGGTTGGACAAAGCCCCTTTCTCCTCCGCTATTGTGAGCAATCTGTTGTAAATGATTCGCTCCAGGATTTTTCCCATTGTGTCCAGTAGGCATATCGGGCGATACGACGATGGGTCTCCTGGGGGTTTGTTTCCTTTTGGCAATAAAACGAGGTGTTGCAGTTTCCATTGCTTAGGGAAAATTCCTTCTTCTAGGCACTTTTGCATTGTTGCAATAAAGATGTCTGGCCTTTTTTGAACAGCGGCTTTCACTGCTTTGTTAGGGATGCCGTCAGGTCCGGGCGTCTTGTTGTCACCTATCTTTCTGGATGCGATTGTCAATTCCTCTATTCACTGGAATTACCTCTGTAAAGTTTTCTCTGGTGATTGCGCACATAGTACATGCTCTCCTTGGAAAAAGATGTTCTACTATTGACTTCAGCATTAACGGGCATGTTATCTGCGGGGAGTTGCCGCCCTTAAGCTTTCTCATCACCATCCTATACGCCGTGCCCCAAGGGTCTACGTTAGCTTCATCGCAGAGCTGCCTGAAACATCTTGCTTTGCTCTCCTTGATAACTCTGCTTAACTGTTTTCGCGCCAGCTTAAAGGACGATAGGTACTCCTGAAAGTTGGGTGTGTTTCGCGATCTTTGTACTTTGCGTCTTGCCCGTAGACACTCTGCTCTAAGTACCCTGATCTCATCGTTCCACCTGTAGCAAGGCAGGCGTCTTCTACTTGAGGCCCTCCTGGGCATTGATGCATCGCACGCCATGTTGATGGACTGGGTGAGGTGGCGAGCTGAATTTTCTGCCGATCCTTGGACTAGCGTGAAGGTGTCAATCACTAGCATACCAGTCTCATGAACTTTTTGCACAAACTTGCGTACAGCTGGCGCGGTGGGTGCTTCATTTCGGCCAAAACTTCTTTTCAAAAAACGCACTGTTTGGGTTACACAGCACTCACTTTGGAAATAAGTTTTCAATACTTCCCAACGTTGTTCAAGCGCAAAGTGACTCATTTCGTTCCGCGGAGGTATGATACTGACTTTCTCTCAAGATTTCGAGCGGGAAACAGCTTTCAGTGTCAAAATAACCTATGATTCAAAAAGAAATCACTTGATGGCCCACATTATTCTTTGCAGCCATGTCATTCAAAGTGCACACTTTGGGCTCTCCTAGTACCATTATTTTTACAGAGTGGGCCGAAATGCATTGTCACATTATGAATTGACCATTTTTGAACATATTAATCATTTTTTTTTTTTTATTTGGAGCAACAAAAAATTTGGATTTTGTCCAGCTGGATTGCCATTTTGGGCCACCGTGGTTCGCCTCGCCCGAGAATACCTCTGTTCGATGAAGAATGAAAAACGCAGAACGGAGCAGAATAGGTGTGTTCAACTTAAAGAAGAAATAAAGCACCTCCAAAGGAGAGCTCTCCCACTAAGAAGAAATTGGAGTATTTTCATATTTGCACGTCAAAACATTGCTTGCTGGGTTCAAAAGAGTAAGAAATCATCTCCAAAATCTCAAAACCTTTCATTTCCCCGTTTAATCGAAGACGCCTAGCACAGATTGGTGAAAACTGTCAGAATCATTTGGAACAATCAAGAACAGACCCAAAATAGCTACGAAAAAAGCAGCGAAAGATAGAAAGTCCGTCAATATTAACTTAAGATCGGTTAATGATAAAAAATCCGAAAGTAATAGAGATAAGGTAACAGAAGCAAAATCTCCGAATATTGGCGTGCAGTCTTATGCTCAAGCGGCGAAGGCAGTTAAGGGTACGTACACGACCGACAACTCACGGGAGATCAAAGCAAGAAACCGTCCAAACTTTAATCTAAAGACTCCTTCTCAAGTTGCGACATTGAAAAATGGTGATAGAGGTAGTTCAGAAGATCATGTATCCAATGTTTTTTCCCTAATTCTTGCGAAACTTGAAGAGCAATGCAAAACAAATAAACTTATTTTCGAGAGACTAGTTGCACTAGAAAACAACATTCATAACACGCGCACTTCAACCAGAATATGAAAGAAACGCTAAAAATTCTTACTTGGAACGCTAACGGGCTTATACAAAGACTCGACGAGTTAGAAATATTTATGCGAGAGAAAGATATTGATATATGCTTGGTCTGTGAAACTCATCTGACAAAGCAATCGAATATTAAGATAAGGGGATATAGCGGGTATCACGCCTTTCACCCATCGGAAAGAGCCAGAGGCGGATCATCTTTGTTTATAAAAGAAAATATCGAACACTCAGCGGAAATAAAGATTGAATTAGAAGCAATGCAAGTAAGCACGGTACGCGTTAGAAATAGACGTTTTGCTTTCAACATTTCGTCTACATATATATTGTCCACTGCGATGTAAACTTGAAGAAAGTGATTTCACAAACATCTTCAACTTCCTTAAACCAAATTTTATTATTGGTGGCGACTTCAACGCGAAACACCCCTTCTGCGGTTCAAGATACGCCTCTCAGAAAGGTAGAAAACTCTGTAATGCGGGTATGGAATACAGTTGTGATTTTCACTCGACGGGTAAACCAACATATTGGCCGACTGATAGAAATAAGATACCAGATCTGATCGATTTCTTTATTGTTAAAGGAATATCTGGCAACTGTATAAAAGTTGAAGAAAGCTTTGATCTCTCCTCTGATCATTCTCCAATCATTATGACGATAAGCGAAGCTCTGGTTAAAAAAGCAGGGCCGGCCAGATTAACCAGCGCGAAAACTAATTGGGATAGCTTCAAAAAAGATATTGAAGCAAATATTGAGCTGAGCGTATCACTTAAAACGCCATATGAACTTGAAGTTGAAGTAGATCGCTTCGTCGAAATCTTACAGGATGCCGCGTGGAAGAATACTCCCAAACTAAAGAGAACCCCGGCCAGTTACATTAAAATTTATCCGCAGGAAATAAAAGAGATGATTAAGGAGAAGAGAAAAGCGCGTAAAAGATGTCAACAAACTCGGGCTCCGCAACATAAAGCACATCTTAACCGTTTGTGCAACTCACTAAAACGATCTATTAAAGACCTTAGGAATAATGAAATACAAACTTACCTAGAAAGCTTAACGGCAGAAAAAGATTCTAATTACTCGCTTTGGAAGGCTATAAAAGGTATTAAAAAACCTCAAATTCAAGCCGCGCCAATTAGGAAAAATCAAGACGAATGGGCCAGGCATGATAAAGAGAAAGCGCAAGTTTTCGCCGCCCACCTGGAAGAAACTTTCAAACCGTTTGATGGACAAGCTATTATTGAAAATATAAATACGTCGTATATAGACAATAGCGTAATAAGAAATGCAACGCTTACCGAACTTAAGGAAGAAATAAATAAACTTAAACCTAAGAAAGCTCCTGGATACGACCTAATTACGGGAGAGGTTCTTAAAGCACTACCAAGAAAAGCTCTAATTAAGCTTCTGTTCATTATAAACGCCGCGATTAGACTAGAATATGTTCCCAGTCAATGGAAAGTCGCCGAAGTTATAATGGTCCTTAAACCTGGAAAACCGCCCAATGAAAAAACGTCTTATAGACCGATTTCGCTTCTTCCAATTATATCCAAAGTGTTCGAGAGAATATTGGTTAGGCGAATACAGCCGGTAATAGAAGAAGGGCATCTCATTCCGGATCATCAATTCAGATTCAGAAGTAAGCATTCTACAGTTGAACAAGTACATCCAGTAACAAATGTAATCGAAAAGTCAATTGAAGAAAAAAAGATTTATATATATATATTTGGCGCAACAGCTCTTTAAAGTGCCAGGGCCTAGCTTCTCGCAACCACTCATGTTGTGTGCGTTATATTTTTCACACGAATGGAAGGGACCTACAGTTTAGTGCCGTATCCGAACGGCGATTTGAGAAGCCTTTTCGTGACAACAATACTCTCGGATGTTTGTCAGACGCTCGCGAGAGGTGGGACCGTGAAAAACTTTTTGGTGTTTTCTGGGATTCGAACTTGGAACCTCATGCGTAGTGATCCGACACACTAACCACTTACGCCAAAGCGCCCACAAAAAAAGATTTGTTCAAGCGTATTCCTTGACGTCTCTCAAGCCTTTGACAAGGTCTGGCACGAAGGCTTAAAGTTTAAATTACGACAAGTTCTGCCAGAGCACCTATGTAATATTCTGAAGAACTACCTTACGAATAGGCTATTCCGCGTCAAATGTGGAAACGAATATTCTGATTTTAAGGAAATAATGGCTGGGGTGCCGTACGGAAGCGTTCTTGGTCCAGTCTTATATCTATTATACACTCGTGATATACCGCAAGTAGAAGGCACTGAGCTAGCTACATTTGCCGACGACACTGCTATCTTGACAGTAGGTAAAACGCTCAAAGATACTACAGAAAAACTGCAAGAAGCTTTGAATAGAGTAAATGAATGGACAAAGATTTGGTGAATCGCACTCAACGAGACCAAATCTGTTCATGTAAATTTTACTTATAAAAAAATAAATAATTTGCCGATCTTTTCAAACTCGGTTCAAATCCCGTTTGCAAACGAGGCTAAGTATCTTGGAATGACACTTGATACAAAGCTGAAATGGAAAACGCACGTAAAGAAAAAACGCAAAGAATTAGATAATAAATATCGAGAAATGTATTGGTTACTTGGAAAATATTCCAAGCTTAATATAGAGAACAAACTGCTTTTATATAAGCAAGTGCTAAAGCCCGTATGGACATATGGTATACAACTCTGGGGTTGTACCAAAATAAGTAACATTAAAATTTTACAAACTTTTGAGAACAAAGTGCTAAGGGGTGTTGTTAATGCGCCATGGTATATCGGAAATAGTGATTTCCACAGAGATCTTGGCATTAAAACAATCGAAGACGAAATCAAAAACTACGCGAGAAAGCATAAAAGTCGACTAGAAAGTCACGCTAATATAACAGTCCTCCAAGTTTTGGATGAAAGAAATTTACTTCACCGTCTACAAAGAATCAAACCTTTAGACTTAGCGCGTTAAGTAACCGCGTCTAAACTGCGGAGCTAGCAGGAACTTCTAATGGGAAGGTACCTGCAAAACGTCATTATTTCGCGAAACGAAAACTACTTGATAAGTCGAATACTTAGTTGTAGTAAAAATAAAAACAAGTCTGTTTTGGAGGGAGGTTTTCTAGTGGGTAAGAATCCCACACTACTATGAGCACGCGCTGTCGATCCTCATAGTGTCTTGTTGAAGATTTTCACCTACCCTAGAAAAAAAAAAAAAAAAAAAAAAATGGAACAGATAAGTACCTTACGCATTGTGTTCTACGGGAGGAGTCTAATACTTTGACTGTCAAATCGCCAAAATGACCTAATCTCTGCCTTTTGAGCTGTCTGTGTGGCAGTTATTTACTCCCTACTTTGCAAAGTAGCTATTGGGACAAATTATTATTCTGCTAGGCGGAGGGTTTGTGTTAGACTCCACATGCCACTGAAAAAAAGATTGCTTCCTGTTCACCAATTCATAATGACAGTGTGCTTATCTTAATCAGTTAACGTAAAGGATATCCCCCATGTGGATGCCTTATCTCCTTGTACTTCTTTTGCCGACACGAACGGCTTGCTGTTTGACAAATAAAAAAAAAGTTTTGATGATAAGACGCCATCAGGCAAAATCCTTTCACATAACCCTTTTCCTTTCAACTTCATGTTTAAGTACCCATATTGACTCGCAAGTTATCTGCAAACATATTTCCCAAAGCATTGCCGGGAAAACTGATAAACCCACATACTCGTAGTATAACCCATCAGTTTTTGAAAGAATTTTTATCGCAATCATAAGCGCCAGCCTCTTTCGCGTCTGCCAAAATAATCGCTAGTCCGCCCATACATTTCAAATTCACAGCATGAGCGCCATCGATGGCCATATGAAAGGGTTTGACGCCTCGTTAACCACGAACCCAGGAGTGTCGAAACCGCGTCCATTCACCATGCCAAATCGAGGCATGATCACATCTGACCACTGTGGAAAATCCTCACAGGAAAAAAAAGGACCAGGATCAACTCCTGCTGATCAGTTTACTAAACACCGTCGTAGTCTACCTACATACCTATCCACAGAAGGGTTATGGCAAAAATATCTTCCCATGGAAAGTCGTAGTTTACGCCCCAAAAATTCACAAAAATAACCAGATGCGTCGCATCCATGTGTTTGGTTTATTGTGACAGTAGAATGGTCAATACGCCCCCTGACATGATATGGAAGTTTACGAGTTCCGATGAGTGATCGAATCATAAAATCATCATTGAACTGTAAGTGGATACAGTTTCAGATGAATTCCCATGCGGGAAATTTGCACTGGACCGGACAATTGGATGGCTGTCGTATACTGATGGACTGGGCTGTTGTCACTCGTGGGATGTGAGCAACTAATTAGCAGCGCTGGGATTTAATGGGTACACTACACATGCACTATCTGATTGCTCTTGCTGGAGCATCATCTGCATCAAAGATCTGAATGTAATCGATTGTGACGGCGACTATGACTGCAATTGGACTGCAACAAAGGTCGTGAAGTTCAGCTAAAAAAAAAAGGTTTATTTCAAACTATTTGTAAGGAAATCGCATAGATACATGATGTATCTTTGGTGGTCATTCAAAAGAACTCAAACTGAATCATAATTGGAATCGGACTCTTTCTTTTCATTTCGCCGGATGGTAACTTTTGTTTCAAAAGATTACTCATACTCTCCGCATCCCATGTGGAGGAAACAAACAAAATAATACAATGTCACCCGATGAGAGTATCTACAATGTGTACTTTGCACTTACAATGGAGAGCGAAAGTAAAGAAACTAGTCATCGTTGCTTGTTTGTCCAAAGGATTTTATGCAACTAGTACCTGTTCAAATAGCACAGGCGCAGGTATCTGAACAACACCCATGAGGGTCACGTGCCGCATCCTGATCGGAACTGTAATAAGACTCGTTGGTCGTTTTGTCTAAAAACCCAATTAAAGTGGTCATTCGATGACACATCACTTGTCCCTCTCTGTCTGTATCTTTATTGGTTTGTTTACAAAACAAAATTTTAGAGTAGACTCAAGGATACCTGCGGCTATTTGTTTTATTGATGCACACCTATGAGTATGGTTTCAGTTTTTGTTCCTTGTTTTGCGTTTATTTTGTTATGACCTGCGAGGATATTTACGACTGATAAACAAGGAAGTGGATCATAGATACTTTTACAATGCAGTAATTAATGCTGTAATGGTTCGGAATATAAGTGAGAAACGCGAAAACAAAAATTCCTGCTCAGACATGTTATTCTGACGCCTGTGGTGAAATTATCCTTAAGGATGTTGTTGCGAAAAACAGAAGTATGGGTAGCGTGAGATTGCTGAATTTGTTTTGAGCGTTAAATAACATTTATTGGCTTGTTTTTGTTGAAATTGGGAGTGTTAGTCTTTATTAGTATATAAATTCATTTAACATACTCACAACCTCATTATTTCCCTCAGGATTGGAGGATTATAAATTATTTCGGAGAAATGTATTATGTAAACACTATGCCCCCTGCATCCTTCAATGAACTAAAAAAAAAAACTTCGAAATGCTACATTTTGAGATGAAAAACCTCAAGTGGAGGTTGTTTATCTTTTAAGTTTCGTAAGCAGCACAAAAGTCTTCTAAACCATCTGTGTAATGAACTCAAGAAAACAATCTAAGCTTTCAAAAATAGAGAGGTCTCTACGTATCTTGAAAGCTTGACTGAGCAAAAAAAAGTTCGAATTATTCACTATGGAAAGGAATTAAAAAAACCCAAATGCAATCGTTATCGATAAGAAAAAATAATGGCTAATGGGTAAAAGGAGACAAAGAGAAGGAGGATTTATTTGCCGTGCATCTGGAAGAAACGTTTAAGCCATTTGACGGACAAGTGCTAATAGAAGATTTAACTTGACAACTTTAAAATAAAGACCGTGTCGTTGGTCGTACTTTGCCAGACAATAAAAAATCTTAAAACTAATAAGGCTACTGGATATGATTTAATAACCTGGCAGATCCTCAAGGAAATGCCAAAGAAAGCCCTGATCAAGCTTCCGCATATGCATTTTATTTGTCGCGCTAAATAGATTTTTTTTTTTCCGAGGGTAGGTGAAAAATCTTCCATAGACACTATGAGAATAGCAAGCGCGTGCTCATAATAGTGTCAGATTCTTACTGACTAAAAAAACACCACCCTTCGAAATAAATTTGTTAGCTATCGCAACTAAGTATTAACTTATCAAGCAATTTTTCTATCATGAAATAAAAACGTTTGGCAGGTTTCTTCCCACTGAAAGATCCTGCATATTCCGCAATCTAGACGCGGTTAATCATTATCTCGCCAAGTCGAAAGGTTTCGTCCTTTGTAATCGGCGCAATAAATTGTTCTCATCCAAAATTTGTAGGGCTGTATTGTTGACATGTCCGATTAGTCGGTTTCTATGCTTTCTGGCGAAGCTTCTAGTTTCAGCTTCGATTGTCGGAATTCCGAGATCCCTGTGGATATCGTCGTTTCTACTATACCACGGTGCTTGGACAATGTCTCTTAGCACATTATTTTGAAAAGCTTGTAAAATATTTACATTTGTTTTCTTGGTATAACCCCAAAGTTGTATACCGTAGGTCCACACCGGCTTTAGCACTTGCTTATATAAAAGCAGTTTGTTCTCAGTACTGAGGTGGGAATGTTTTCCGAGTAACCAGTACATTTCTCTGTATTTGATTTCGAGTTCTTTTCGTTTCATTTTCACGTGCGAGTTCCATTTCAGCCTTGCGTCGAGTGTCGTTCCCAGGTATTTGGCCTCGTTTGCAAAAGGTATTCGGGCCGAGTTTAGGAAAATTGGCAAGTCATTAGTTTTCTTGTAAGTGAAATTCACGTGAACAGATTTAGATTCGTTGAGGGCGATCCGCCAGTCCCTCCTCCATTCATTTACATTATTCAGTGCGTAGTGTAGTTTTGCAGTCGTTTCTTCGATTGTTTTACCCACTGCTAGGATAGCGGTGTCATCGGCAAACGTAGCAAGGATAGTGTCATCTTCGTTCGGTATATCACGAGTATATAGCAAATAGAGAAGCGGACCAAGTACGCTTGTGGTACGCCGGCCGAAATTTCTTTGAGCTCGGAGTATTCGACTCCATGTCTAACACGAAAGATTCTATTCCCGAGATATGATTCTAGAATATCGAATAAGCATACAGGGAGAACTTGTCGTAGTTTGCATTTCAAGCCATCATGCCACACCTTATCAAAGGCTTCCGAGACGTCAAGAAATACGCTCGAGCAAATCTTTTTTTCTTCGAATGCTTTCTCGATTACGTCAGTAATTCTATGCAGCTGGTCAATCGTCGAATGCTTGCTTCTGAACCCAAACTGGAGGTCAGGGATAAGATTATTTTCTTCTATAACCGATTGGTGACGCCTTAATAATATCCTCTCGAAAATTTTCGATATGATTGGAAGAAGCGAAATTGGTCTATACGATTTTACTTCATTTGGCGGTTTTCCTGGTTTTAAAACCATTATGACTTCCGCAAATTTCCATTGGCTTGGCACGTGTTTTAATCTGAGCGCAGCATTTACAATATGGAGAAGCTTAATCAATGCTTTTCTAGGTAAAACTTTGAGAATTTTTAATCAAATCATAACCAGGAGATTTCTTAGGTTTTAGATTCTCGATCTCATGTGTGAGTTCCCTTAGCGTTGCACTTGTGAGCGTCAAATCGTCAGATGGTAAATCCAGCCTATTGCGGTTGTTGTAAACCACTTGACCATCGTACCGTTTAAAGGTTTCTTCCAGGTGGGCCGCAAAGACGTCCGCTTTTTCTTTATCTTCCCTCGCCCATTCATTTTGATTTAATTTGATTGGCGCCGCGGGGACTTTGGGCCTTTTGGTGCCTTTTACAGCTTTCCAAAGTGAATAATTGGAATCTTTTTTCGCTGTTAAACTTTCAAGATAAGAGCCTATTGCACGATTCTTAAAATCCTTAATAGTCTTCTTCAACAAATTGCACAGACGATTCAAGTGTGCTCTATGCTGCGAAGCACGACTCTGTTGCCATTTTTTACGAGCTTTTCTTTTTTCCTTGACCAATTCCTTTATTTTATTATTTATTATGGGCGCCGTGGCGTAAGTGGTTAGTGTGTCGGATCACTACGCATGAGGTTCCAAGTTCGAATCCCAGAAAACACCAAAAAGTTTTTTCACGGTCCCACCTCTCGCGAGCGTCTGACAAACATCCGAGAGTATTGTCGTCACGAAAAAGCTTCTCAAATCGCCGTTCGGATTCGGCATTAAACTGTAGGTCCCTTCCATTCGTGTGAAAAATATAACGCACACAACATGAGTGGTTGCGAGAAGCTAGGCCCTGGCACTTTAAAGAGCTGTTGCGTCAAATATTTGTATTTGTAATTCTTTTATTTCCGGAGGATATCGTAAGCCGTATCTGTCCGGCGTTTTCCTTGTATTGGGCGTATTATTCCAAGAGGCGAGCTGTATGATCTCAACGAAGCGATCAACTTCAACCTTAAGTTCATAGGGTGTCGTAAGTGGAACGCTCAGTTCAACATTATTTTCAATTTCGTTCCTAAAGCCATCCCAGTTAGTTGTTCGACCAGTTAATGTCGCTGGCTCTAGATTATAGACTAGTTTTTCGCTGATTGTTAAAATAACCGGGGAATGATCAGACGACAGATCAAAGCTCTCTTTGACTTTTATCTGGTTGGTAGACATTCCTTTGGCAATGAAAAAATCGATCAGATCAGGTATTTTCGAAGTTTCAGTTGGCCAGTAAGTCGGTTTACCCGTCGAATGGAAATCACAACTGCACTCCATACCTGCCCCATAAAGCATTCTACCTTTTTTCGAGCTGTATCTTGAGCCCCAGAACGCATGTTTCGCATTGAAGTCGCCGCCGATGATAAAATTAGGTTTCTGTGATTCAAACAAGTTAGTAAAATCAGATTTTTCCAGCGCGGAACGCGGTGGACAGTAGATAGATGAGATTTTAAGATTACGCTGACTATTTTTAATTCGAATCGTGCACAGTTGCAAAGTTTCAAGCTCTATCTTTAGGTCTTCGGATTGTTCGATGCAGTCTCTAATAAACAAGGATGATCCGCCGCTCACTTTTCCCGAAGGGTGACAAGCGTAGTAATCATTATAGCCTTTTATTTTTAAATGCGAATTCTTTTTTACGTGGGTTTCAGAAATCAAGCAAATATCCATATCTTTTTCACGCATGAATATTTCCAATTCGTCAAGTTTTTGCAAAAGTCCGTTTGCATTCCCAGTGCATATTTTTAACATTCGTTTGTCATTCATATTCTAGTTGAAGTGCGCGTTTTCTGAGAATTATTTTCAAGCTTAACCAGCCTATCGAGAATAATCTTATTTATTTTGCTTTGTTCTTCAAATTTCTCGAGAATAACCGACAAAACATGAGAGACAGGGTCCGTCGAAATTTCAAGGTTTTTTGGTTTTTCGGATGCCGCGGCCTGAGCGTAGGTCTGCACTCCTGCTGTCCAAGGATCATAACCTGGCGGCTTTTTCGACGTTAACTTTTCAGTACCGCTTCTTTTAAGAACAGAGGTCGAGGACTTTTCTGTTGTCACTCTTTCCCTCACCTTTTTGCGCTCTGAACCCGGTAGTTTTAGTTTAGCTAGTTTCTCCTCTGCATTCTTACGCTTTGGCTTAGTTTGCAGCTTAGATTTTGCATTAAGGGGCTTAAGGAGCACATCTCTCCGTTTTTGCAACTCCTTAGCTACTTCACAGCCTCTATAATTTGCCGGGTGCTTTCCCTTACAATTAGTACATGTTGCAGAGGTTTGTTTATTTACTCCATAGACTTGGGAGAGGTGATTTCCGTCGCATTTCACACATCGCGGTTCTTTTTTGCAGTACATTTGCGTATGGCTAAATCCTTGGCAACGTTTGCACTGCGGAATCATCCTTAAATTTCTAGGCTCGATTTTTACCACGATATTTAGTATAGCTCTAATTCGGTAGATATCGTCGATATTATCAGACTTATCAAAGGTAAGCATAAAAAGCGGAAGTCCACGCCTTACCAAGACGTCTTTATCTATTTCTGTTTGTTGCTTCTCCTTCTTGATGATATTAACGGCATCAAGCATTTTAAAGCCTTTGGCTTGAAGATCAGTCATAACCTCTTTTTTGGTACATGAGGGGTGGAGTCCCCTTGCAACAACACGATGTGGCCTTTCTGACTTAATTTCGAAAGTATACCACTGAATCTTTTCGGTTTTTAGCTTTTGGGACACAGCTCGGTAGTAATTATAGTCGTCGCATTATCCCTCAAAGATGTAACTTTATACTTGGATGTTATTATTCCTTTAAGGAGGCTTTGCAACTTATTGTATTCCCTTATCCCGACGATGTTTATTGGTGGGGGTGGACGAAATTGTGTTCGAAGTTAGATATTCAACTTTCTTCCTCTGATTCGGCGGACGGTCTACCAAAACCTTTTATTTACAGATAACACGTATAATTACGTTAAGTATTTCTCGAAAAACACCTTCTAAAAGGTAGGAAAATAGGTTTAAATTATGAGTATTCCACTTACAATATACTGTCTACACCATCCTGTTAATCATTTATATTAAATCTATTAAAACATTCTAAAAGGTGGACGAATCCAACGATCAACAACATCTCATCTAATAAAGTGGAAAAATATTGCAATGTTTCTATGTCTGTATATACATACTCGTATGTACGCATATATTGATATTGAAGTTTTGATAGCACATGCGTATCCTTATTAATAAAATTTAAAATGCTTTAGATTTGGCACTGATAATGATTACACACTACAGTTCAAAACATATAATCATGTCACAGTGCTCCAATATACTCACACACATACTATTGCAAAGACAGCTACTGCTGCATGACTGCTGGCCCTGGTCTCCACTGAAGGAAAATTGTGGGCGATGATTTGATTAATTGTTTTTAGCATTGCTCAGCTTCAGGACAACGCAGAATGATGTTTTATACCTTAAATGAATCAGCGGCTAAATTCACTTGTTTTTTATTTTTTTAATCCGGAGAGCCAGTTCTGTGCTATGGCTGTGGAATCAATATTTACAGATGGAACAAAATTCGACCTCAACCCCCATTATGCCACTTAGGCCTTGAATTTCGGATCCCTTCTTATCTCGCATCTAGGCAAAATAAGGAATAATTGTAATTTCAAGTACCTACGTCTAGTAGTTTTCGAGAAATGGTGTTCACAAGGAAAATAGATTTTGCTTTTATAGTATTTAAGACTAAGATTCGTAAGGAACTGCCTAGCCCATGGGGTCGGCAAATAATTTTAAGTGGGGTCCAGATACGGTTGAAAATTTTATCGAGGTCCAGAAAAAAAAACTCATAATGTTTTGTATTTTTTTTTTTATTTTGCTTCATTTAAGTAATTGTAGAAAACACAATAGGTAAATTAATTAATTAGAGAGAAATTACAACGACGGTCTTGAGCCAGTTTTTTTAAAATTTGGTTCACGCGGGGAACAGCAAATGCGAAGAGTGTCATCAAGGTGGGCGTCTGATAATCTCGAACGATATTTGTTCTTCAAAAAATTCATTTTTGAGAAAGACGATTCGCATATTTACACAGCTGGTCAAAGAAATAGGTGTGAACTTAATTTTATTTTCAAAATTAATTTGTACCAAATGTTTTAAATAGTTTTAATGTTTTTCGGGTTTAAATTAATTTAAATAAAATAAACAAATGATTTATATACATAACAACTCTAAAATTAAGAAATTAATAGATAAAATGAAAAAAATGGTTGAATTTCATGATTTCTTCGTGACCAATGAAATAGGTGTGTTGAGCTAAAACAATGAAATTTATCATTTTTACCAACATGTTTTCGAAAATTCGAACGCTTTTCGTTTCCTTACCTTATTATCCTGAATATCCTCCATCATTTGCTAAAACTTTTTCAATTCTTCGTGGCATTGAATTGATTAGTTTTCAACATGTTGCCAAGGGTATAGCATACCACTATCCTTGTACCGCTTCCCATAACTGATCCCTGTTGGTGAAATATCCTCTAATATCCGCTTGAGCTCATTTCACAAGTTCTCAATAGGATTGAGATCAGGGGACTGACTAGGCCACGGCATTACAGACACTTTATTATCTCTAAACCAATTCTTTACAAGGCCCGATGTGTGTTTCGAGTCATTATCTTGCTGGTAGTGCCATCGAAGGGGTATGTTTTCTTTGGCATATGGAAGCATAATGTTCTCCAAAATATCCTTGTATTCGAACTTGGTCATGGTATTATTTTTTCGAAATATAGGACCAGTACCATGCGACGAAAAGCAACCGCACACCATGATATTGCACCCTCCGTGCCTTACCGTTTTTCTTGTGTAGCGCGCTTCAAACTCCCTACCTTTTGGTCTTCGCGCGTTACGTCCAGAGTCCGAGCAACACAAATTTATTTTTGTTTCGTCACTCCAAAGGATGTTATGCCAATTCATTCATCCTTCAGGTCCGGTCCACTCTTTGTGGCTTAAAGCGAATTCTTTGCGAAACTTTAAGTTCTGACCTCTTAAAAGTGGAACTTTCCCGGCGATTCTTCTTGGCAAATTGGCATCTTGGAGTCTTCGGCGAAATGTGCGCGCACTCACTACATTTCCAATTTGTGCACAAATGGTCCTTGAAGACGCAAAAGGGTCAGATTTGGACAGTAACATAATGCGACGGTCAATAGTCGGTGAAGTTTTTCTCTGCTTTCCCCAATTTTCCGTGACTTGTAAAGGCTTGAGGGCATTATTTACAAAGTTTTTAGAGCACCCTAGTGCCTCAGCAAACGAAATAAGGACAACGACCTTCGGATCTGTACGTGGAATGTTCTGTCCCTTTACAGACCACGTGCAGCCGAACAGCTAGCAGAGGCCCTAGACTGCTATAAAGCAGATATTACCGCCATCCAGGAAGTGCGATGGGATGGGCCAGGCTAAAAGAGGATGAAAAACTGTGACATCTACTACGGTGATTGCTACAGAGGCAACAGGCAACGCTTATTCGTATGCGGATTTGTCATACGCGGCAGACTTAGGCAAGAAGTCTTAAGCTTCCGACACGTGAGCGAGCGTATTATGACTATCCGGATCAAGGCTAAATTCGCTAACATAAGCCTAATATGTGTTCATGCCCCCACAGAAGAAAAGGACCCTGCCTCCAAAGAGTGTTTCTACGAGCTCCTCGACAAAACATACGAGCAATGTCCTAAATACGACGTTAAGATCGTATTGGGCGATTTTAACGCCAAAATAGGAAAGGAGGACGTCTTCGGTAGAGCAGTCGGTAAGCATAGCCTACACGACACCACGTCTGATAACGGACTAAAGCTAATTGATTTCGCTGTGGAGCGAAATGTAACCATAGCAAGCACATGGTTTCCTCATCTCGATATTCATAAGCAGACATGGCGGTCCAATGATCATGTCACGATCAACCAAATTGATCATATTGCGATCGACGCAAGGCATGCCTCCAGTATTCTGGATGTCCGGACCTTCCGAGCGGTCAACATAGACTCGGATCATTACCTTGTTGTAGCCAAGGTACGAATGCGGATATCCCAATCTGAGCAACAAAGAAGAATTACTGTGAGAAAATTTAACGTCGAAAAGCTACAATCGCAAGAGACCGCCAGACTCTTCGCTGAACGCGTATCCCGAAATCTCTCAATCACCCCTATACCGGCAGCATCAAGTGCCGAAGACCAGTGGCAACGCTGCCAACATGCCATCAGAAACGCCGCGACTGATGTGCTGGGTCTCGCTCGCCCACCACCGCGAAACCCCTGGTTTGACGAAGAATTCCGGCGAGTGCATGCAGCAAAACAAGAGGCATACAAAGCGGCGCTGCAAAGGAAGACGAGAGCTGCTCGTGAGCTCTACGAGCAAGAGAGACGGGAAGAACATCGGCTTCTCCAAAAGAAGAAGAAAGAGCATGAGAAGCGCGCGTTTGAGAATATCGAGAGTCTATACTCCAGGAACAATGTACGGAAGTTTTACCAAAAGGTAAAAAGAACGTGTCAGAGAAGTAATACCCGTACAGAAACCTGTAGAGATGAGAATGGAAACCTCGTAGTAGAATCACAGTCGGTGCTGAGAATATGGAAAAACTACTTCTGCAGACTGTATAACGGCGACGAAGACCAACATCCCGCTGTCAGGCAGAATGAACCATTCAACATGGACGATGATAGTCAAAATTTCCGTCCACCTGACCAAAACGAAGTGAGGATAGCAATATCCAAGCTAAAATCGAACAAGGCTGCTGGACCTGACGGTTTACCGGCCGAACTTTTCAAGGCAGCTGGGGATGAATTGGTAGAGTGCATACACCAACTCATTTCTAATATTTGGTCAGAGGAGTGTATGCCTGATGAATGGAATCTCAGCATCGTTTGCCCGATCCACAAGAAAGGAGACCCCCTCAACTGCGCCAATTATAGAGGCATCAGTCTCCTCAACATCGCGTACAAGATCTTTTCTGCGATATTGTGTGAACGCCTGAAACCTTTTATCAACAGCCTGATTGGACCCTATCAGTGCGGTTTCAGGCCAGGAAAGTCCACCATCGATCAAATCTTCACACTTCGGCAGATCCTGGAGAAAACCCAAGAATTCCAAATCGATACTCACCACCTCTTTATCGATTTCAAGGCCGCCTATGACAGCATCTATAGAGAAGAGCTTTACAGAGCCATGTCTAGTTTTGACATCCCTGCCAAACTTGTCCGCCTGTGCAGGCTGACGATGGAGAACGCTCGCTGCTCCATTAAGGTCGGTAATGACCTCACCGAGACCTCACTTTGATGTCAAAAAAGGCTTTAGACAAGGTGACACGCTGTCATGTGACTTCTTCAATATTGTACTTGAACGGATTGTGCGGAACTCACAAGCCAACACCGGAGGCACAATCTATTACAAGTCTGTACAACTGCTTGCATACGCCGACGATATAGACATTATCGGAAGATCTCAGCGGGCTGTCACCGGTGCTTTTGCAAGCATTGAGGCGGAAGCGGCCAAAATGGGTTTGGCGATAAACGAGGGCAAAACCAAGTATATGCTGTCAACTAGAAGGGAAAACCAACATCGACGAATTGGACAAAACGTCACCGTGGGCAGCTATAACTTCGAGGTAGTAAGGGACTTTGTCTACCTTGGCTCTGCTATAAACTCGAAAAGCAAGATCAGCGCAGAGATCGATGTTTTTTTGGGCTTATAAGGCAATTCAACAGTAAAGCCCTATCTCGAACAACTAAGGAGACTCTATATAAGACCTTGATCATCCCAGTCCTGCTTTACGGTGCTGAAACATGGACTTTATTAAAAGAGGATGAAGATATCCTTGGTCGCTTCGAGAGAAAAATTCTTCGTAAGATTTTCGGTCCCGTTTGCGTTGACAGGTTTTGGAGGAGAAGATTCAATCACGAACTATACGAGCTGTACAGCGACATCGACCTAGTCAAAAAACTGCGTATTGGACGTCTGAGATGGCTAGGACATGTAGAGCGAATGGACACCAACGCTCCGGCCCGCAGAGTCTTCGAATCTAACCCCGAGAGACGACGCAGTAGAGGGAATTATCGCCGTAGGTGGCGCGCACAAGTTCAAGGGGACCTCGACCAACTTGGAGTGCGCAACTGGAGGCAATTAGCTAAAGACCGAGCTAAATGGAGAGGCTTGTTGGTTGAGGCCCAGGTTCACCCCGAACTGTAGCGCCACCTAAGTAAGTAAGTAGTGCCTCAGTTATAAACTTGTACATTTTGCCCGCCTTCTTACCAAATTTCGCTCTTTTGGTTGCAGTGAGCTTTTCGTCCCATATCTTAAAGCTTTTTTAAAAAAAAACTATTAGCTAGAAGTACCTGATATAATCTAAAGAAATTTACTGTTATACCATACAATTAGCATTAAACCAATAAAATAATGTTCCGAACTTCGATTTGGATTCATATCAACTGTATTGTTTGGTGCAGGTATGGGTGTTGAATGTATGAATGGTCGGCTAGTTATAAAAAATATGTGTAATTGAATTGAATAGGTAGTCGGCATATTTAAAAATATTTGAAGGTCCAAGGTTTAACCATCGTTTCCGGACCGCGGTCCGCCTGTTGCTGGCCACTGGCCTAGCCTATGTTCGGTAATACTAGAATGTACTAAAGAACACTGAAAAGTCTGCACCGGGTAGTAAGTATGTACATCAAACTTTTTAGACGGATCGAAACCTTATGTTTGCTTCTAGTTTTATTTTTATTTATTTATTTTTCACTCTTTAAGGTTTAAATTCACAGAACAAGTTTAAAAGAGAACCAACATATTTTTGGTACACAAACGAACATAATGATTGACTTTGTCTGTCGTTCGTAACTTTCATGCAACTTCTTTACCCAGCTTGATCATTTCTTACACCAAAGTAAAAAATTGTGCGACCTTTGAAATGTTTGACAACAGGTTTCAATTTGACAGCTATTCCAAACTTAGGAAAACCTTTGTATCCGTATGTATATATGTATAATTGTATAAAGTTGCCTCAAAAGGCACTGGGTAGGCTTGCAGAAAAGCAAATACTAAAGCTTTTCTTGCATTTCATTAACTTTCTCAACGACTCTAAACAAATGTAAGTACATTCCTCGGTTGGCTTGACGTCTCTTTTTTACTCAACATTAAGAGAAATTAAAGCTTTAATAAAAAAAAAATCTACCACACAGTATACACAAATAACAATGTAGTGGAATATTCAAATACCTACAACCAAATATCTAGACATTACCCGACACGCTAAACTGATGCTGGAAAGCGCATGTAAAGAAAAAAAAAAAGAAGATATATAGGTTCTATCTACCTTATGGTATCAGTAAATCATAAATGCTATTATATTATACATTATTATGCTATAACAATGTTAGATAGAGGTCATCACAAATGGTTTTAAATTTACTCATAAGCACCGCTTTGGAACGATAGGTGCGTCCATAAGCAGACGATTCGAGTGAAGATCAACCTTGGATTATTTAACAACATCATTATATGTATACCACAAATTCTTAACCAAACAAATTATGTTAGCTTGACTACAAAAAAATTAAATTTTCATTTACTTTCCTCAAAATAAACTCATGGCAACTCTAGAAAAGTATATAAAGCCAAAAATAAACACAGCTATTCGCCTGATCATTCAAAAGCGATCGTTGCGGTCACGGATTATGTTATTTGTCACTTCATTCTATCTCACTTGCGCTTCAGTCACCATCATAATAGACTTGAAGTGAAAATAAATAAAAGAAAAAGGGGGCGGTTACAAGTGCCACCACACTCAGCCGCACATTAATTTTTATATACTTTGATCCCGGACCACTTGAACTGACTGGGTTGCAACAAAAAGAGAAAGACATACCGATCGTGTAGGGGAACAGACGAGAGTGAAGTCATTTTTATAGGAAAATCTTCCTCCTCTTTCGCACATTTTCATGAATAACTCGCTCGATCTCTTTCAATTGTGGAATTCACTTGCTATAATGATCGTTTTTTTTTATTTGAATTTCAGGTTTGTTCAACAATATGAAACTACCAGTAGTAAGATCACCAACGCGTCATAACAACAATCGTAACAACAACAGCAATGAACGACAGAATAGGGATATAAACATCTTACCCGCTCTGATCCTTAATAACAATAGCACGAGCAACAACTCTATATTGTCCTCGACCAATACACTCATGCATTCCGACTGTCGTGGAGGGGTAATGGGTTTGGGTAATGAAGAAGGATCTCTTCTTATTCACCAACACCAGCAACAAAAATACTCACACATTCAAAACAATCGCCGTTCGCCGCCAACTACATCATCCTCACTGTCGTCACAGGCGTTCACAGTAGAACAACCACCAACCACCACAATATCACCATCGTCTATAGCAGCAGCGACGACGACGACGACGATGTCTACCCCGATACCGAGCACAACGATCGTATCAGTTGCCAGCGAAACACCAAACCAAACAGTTTTATGTTGTAAAACTGAGCCAGGGTTAGACGACGAAAACAATACGTGTTCACCACCATCATCATCGTCCACATCATCGCCGACAACAGTGGTGTCGAAGAGTATCTTATCACCTTCAGTGGGTGCCGGTGGTAGTTGTGTCTTATCAGTGTTACCAACAACAACGGCGACGCCAACGTCAACCATATCTGTTATAAGTGCAGTGTCAGTGATTGAGAATAATTTGCAAAAAGATGCCGCCGCCGCCACCGGTGACAGTGTAAACGTCACTGATAACAATAATGTCATTTTGAGATTAAATAACAATACTAATCGGAATAACAATACTAACGGTAGTAGTGAAAGTGGTGACAATATACTCCTCTTATCGGCCAACAACGAGCATCTGACGGTTGCCGGTTCCGTGAATAGTGTACCGATCGGTTATCGTGGCTCGAACAATACAGTGATCATATCTAGCAATCGCTTGCAGCAGCAATTGGAACAGGATCAGGCACAGGCATCCTTGCAGTACGCTGACTTGCAACACCAGTACCATACGCGATATACAAGTATCTCGCCGGCGATCATTAACGATCAGAGCGATCAGTATCTGAATTTGAGTAACAGTAGTAATAGCAGCATACCTATGCCCCCATACAACTGGGCATACGACTTGTCGGTGCATCATAAGGACGCTGACAGTAGCAAGCTGGTTGTGGATCATCATCAGCATCAGCAGCAGATTCATCATCAACATCACCAGCATACGCAGGATATCCTGCTGACAGGAGCGGCACTCGATCAAATCACGATGCGGAACAATCTGGCACTCTATTCAGCTTACGGGGAAGCAGCCGCCGAGCATATGCATGCGACAACAGCGGCATCGATAGTTGACAACGCCACGCCGAGTAGCATAGATGAGGTGATCCAGGATACGCTTAAAGATGAGACGTGTTCCATGGTTGATGAGCATCATTTGGGCGGTGGCGGTACGCCCACTAATGGCAATGGTGAAGCTACAAGTTATCTGACACTGACAGGTGGGGGAGATTTGCATCAGCACTATCAACATCATCATCATCACCAGCAACAGCAGCATCAGCAGCACCTTCATCACCAACATCAGCAACAACAGCAACAACAACAACAACAACACCATCATCACCAGCAGCATAATAACTCGGCAAGTAGCGGCGGCGAATCGCCACATGGCAGCGACGGTGGTCTGCAAAGCTTCACGCAACTGACAAATGCAACGCATCGTGATAGTATCTACGGTAGTGTGACGCCCGAGCATACACTGATTCATCCAGTGAATGACTTTGAAGCTCTAAGTCCAGGATCAACAACCGGGTGAGTCTTTTTACTAAAAATTCCTTCAAATCAAATATTTTTTTTATTAAGCATGAGGTTTGAAAGTGAAACTTAAAGTTGTGACATAAGTCACGTAAGTTGTAATCTTTAAATGAAATTAACTTAGTCAGGGGGTGGCAGTGGTGCAGTGGGTAGTGTGTTTGCTCGTTAACCGATGTGTGCAGGTTCAAGCCCCAGCGGGGAACACCAATCATTAGCCACCCGAGGAAATAAAGGAAAACGAATTGCATCGAAGTTTTTCCAAGCACTGCACCAAAGAAAGGTTCCTGCCTCGTAGTACAATAGACCGGAGAGAGTTAGTGCTCTGGGATTTGGGTTTCCTTTAAAAAAAACTTAGTCAGACTTTAAAGGGTTTGGAACTGAATCTTCAAGCTGTGATACTAGTCACGAAAACCCTGGCCCCAGAATGAAAATAAAGTCAAAGCCAATGTAACTTTTGACTAAAAGCTGACTTTAAGGTTTGACAAATGGACCATAAATTTCATAAATGCCAAGTCTAGTTCAGAAAAGGTTAGGGTCTAGCTTTCGGTATTTAAATCAAATCTAAATTGACGATTAAATTAAGTTTCTAACAAAGAGTCGACTTTTTAAATTTCTAGACACAGCGAGTTTTGCGTTAGTGGTTCTTTAAAGACCAGCGCCACCAAAAATACACGGATTTTGAGGAATTCTGTCAAGTTGCAGTTTGACAGAAACTAGCAGTTTGACAGTCCGCAGTTTTGACGGATCCGCAGTTTTGACAGTCACTTGACAATTGTAGCTTTTTTTGTAGTAACATCAACAACTCTCGCGTTAGAATGGTTTGTTTTAAAATCTTTTCAAACTTAGAAAATGTGTTTTGAAAATTTTCCAAAACTTGGTACGCCATACCTTAGCATATTGTTCACGATAGTATCAAATCTAATTAGAAGTACGCGTATTCGCGAAAGCCTCAATATAAATAAACCGATTGCAGAAAAACTTTAGGCTGAATGTATCTACTGGTACTGTCATGTTGTACAAAGAAGATCGTCGAAAAATCCCTCCCGAAAAGCAATCGCGACTCAAATTTCAGCCAAAGTTCGAAGGAGAGGCAGAAGGAAAATTGATAGGATCAGTCACTTGCAAAAACAACAGAAAACTTTCGGCCTAGGTAATGTATTGACATAAAGCAGAGCAACCTGTAGAATGAAAGCCCACAGCAGTAAGGCTGATCCGTGGGAGAAATACTTGACATAAGACGTACATGTACGCATGTGTTGTGTATTTTAACGATCAATAAAAGAAGAAGAAGATGTGTTTGTTTTGAACAAATTTGAACAACCAGTTTTCGAAAATGGGTATAGGTAATCATTATTTTTTTTGCTAAGCCATCTGAAAGGTTTTGCCTAGCCCAAATGTGTAATTTGAACAAAACCATTAGAGTACCTCTTGGAAAAATCCAGTTTTTTTTTAGAAAATCCGCCTGAGCGGAAGTAGGCCTTGAATTGTGAGCCCACATATCAATCAAGTTTGACGTAAGTCCATTCATCTGCTTAGTTCTGGTCTCTCCTTGCAGATTGGCAGACAGATCTACTTCCTTGCTCCATAACAGTAGTGCCAGGATTGATCAAAATGTCAAGATAGAAAATTTTCAAGAAGCGAAAGCTCTTTCCTATATCTATTGAACTTTTGGGAAAAATGACATAAATCCATAACTGTTCGGAAAAACATCTGTTTTCCTTTAGTCCTAACAGCATAGATCGTAGGCAGAATTCTTATTATTATTGCATAACAACGTTACTAAAAGTTCCAAAATTGGACTTAGGACAAATTAATGAACCTTTAAGAATCTAAGCTTTTATTTTGGACATATGTTGGTTTGATCAAACTTTATAGATATGGTAAGTGATAAGTAAAGCAGTAGACCCGTACACTTTTGGTTTTTTGAGAATTTCGGATCAGATCAGAGCATTTTGTACGGAACACTTTTTGATCGGCACCTTAAGCACCCTTACTATATAATTTTTGACAGCTTTTGTGTATAAAGCTATTTCGTCGGAATACATATGCATTATGTAGGATATGATCCTTGGCGTTGCATCTCATTTCGTGGCGTTCACTAAGAAACTCGTTCGTCAGGGTTTCTTCCATTAACTTTGCGAGATTGCAGTCCGCTTGGCTTCGTATTGGCACTTCGAACATTATTTCGAGCGGTATTTTATTCGTACTGCGGCTAACTGAACTATTAAGCATTTGTTGCAGTTTCGACACATGCTTATACCATTTCAGGGGATCTTCAATCGACAACTTTGTTAGCACTTCGATTATAGTCCTGTTAATGCGTTCAATCTGTCCATTTCCTTGTGGTACTCCTGTTGTTGTAAGGACGTGCTGAATCCTACGGTCATCGCAAAATTGGCGAAAAGCATTTGAGGTGAAAGCGGCTCCCTTATCCGATATAATACGAAGAGGATCTCCGAATACCTCTGCCTGAAGCTCCATCTTCTTAACGACTTCCTCAGCAGTCGTCGACTTTACAGGGTACACCCAAACAAACTTTGAAAAAGCATCAACGACAACGTAAATGTGCTTATAATTTTTTGCCGTGGACGGCATTGGACCTGGGTGATCAACGTGGTAAGTATGCAAGGGAACGTCGCTCTTGTCGATAGGATTTAGGAATCCCTCCTGCTTTCCTTGCTTTCTTGTCGCGAGGATGCACCCAACACAGTTAGAAATAACCGTTTGCACCTTCCCAACATCCTTGGTATGAAATATTCTTGCTTGACAACAGCTTCTACTTTTCGAGCATTGAAATGACCCTGTTCGTGAATATTGCGAAGAACTTCTCTCTGCAGTACTTTTGGCACAACTATCAAATGGCGTCTTTCAACGAAATTGTACAAAATCCCGCGACGTATCTCAAAGTCTTCATATGTCTGCCCGTCTTGCAGTATTATCGTCACTAATTTGCAGTACTCGTCGGTTTCATGTGCCCTTTTTACGCGCTGTTGAATTCCATCTTCGATTCTAAGAACCACCGGAAACCTGCTTAAGGCATCTACATGGCGCATTGACGTTCCTGGCCGATGTAACACGAGGCAATCAAACTCTTGAAGCGATATAGCCCATCTAGCTACCCTTGGATACAGCTCCTTCTTACTCATCGTAGCTTGAAATGCCTTGCAGTCGGTGTAAATTGTAAATTTGAGCCCTAACAAGTATACTCGAACTCGATTTAACGATGTCTAAAACTTCGTGCTCGTAGCTTGTGTAGTTTTTCATTGCTGGCGATGCTTGAAAACTTAAGTAGAAGACTGGATGAAAATTGGACTCGTGCTTCTGCAACAAAACTCCTCCATAACCAACCATGCTAGCATCAGTATGCAGTTCGGTTTGTAGAAGAGGGTTGAAAAGTTTCAATATCGGGTCTTCGCATAACATGTTTTTTAACGACTGAAAGGCAGCAATTTGGTTGGTACCAAACTCAAATTTCTGGTCCTTCTTAATCAAGTCGGACAAAGGTTTAGCGTATGTTGCATAGTTGGGAACAAACTTGCGAAAAAACCCCGTCAAACCTAGAAATCTTTGGACTTCTTTGATATTTCGAGGCCTTGGAAAGCCCTTTACAGCCCTAATCTTTTCGCCGGATGGCTTTATGCTCCCATTCTCAACAATATGGCCTAAAAATTCGACTGAGCGACTTAAAAAGTCACATTTCTCCCATTTGATTATTAAGCCATTATCCTCAGCCACTTTCATAACAACTGTAAGCTTTTCTAAATTCTCCTTCTCATTTTCTGCTGGAATAACTACATCGTCTAGGTAAAGGAGTAAATAACCGTCTCGGATCAAGTTCTGGAAAATCGTGTTCACAAATCTTTGGAAAACAGAGGGTGAGTTGCACAGTCCAAAGGGAACTTTTAAAAATTCATATTGACCGTCCGGTGTTACAAAGGATGTGTATTTCCTGCTTCCTTCGGCGATGTCAACATGAAAAAATCCATTTCGAAGATCCAAGGTCGTAAACACTTTCGCAGAGTAAAGTTTTTCCAATACGTCCTCCATAACCGGTAGTGTAGGATGAGAGGGCAAGGGGAGGGGGAACTTTACTTAAAATGAGAAGTCGATACAATCTTCATTTGAAAATGAATTAAACTTTAATAAAAGATAAAGTATTATATAAAGAAAAAAAGAAATACGTTTTCGTTGCCAAATGTTTCGCCTGATCGTCGCTCTTGACCGTAGCAACTGGACTCCTAGTCTCTCCCTCTTCGAAGATCTCTTCAGTTTAGACATGCATGGAACATGTCGTGGAAGGACAGGGTGACCCTACATTCGGCCATCCTGCACATCACCTGTCCCGGGTGATTCTTCGTCGGTTGCTTCGCTATCTTCAGTATCTCTGTTTACCCACGGCTTCATGTAATCAGCAGATGATGACGTAATATTTGGCCCTTCATGATTGCCTACCTTTTGCACCTCCTAACGATCATTGCGCTTCACCTTGACCACTTCGTGTGGCCCTAAGAACTTTGGGTGCAGCTTAAGTCCGGCTCCAAATTGAGTTCGCTGGATCGCAACTAATTCGTGCACCTCGTACTTCTTCGAAACCTTTCATTTCCGGTTACATTTATATCGTCAATTTTGTATTGATTCTATCGCAATCTTCAAGATAAGTTTGGTCAGAAGTTCTATATCATTATCGATCGTATCGCCATTATATCCTTTGGGAAATACTTACTTGATCGACAATCTTTAAGAAAATATCTCCTTTACTTGACACTGTGTTCCCCAAAGCTTTTAAAACACAGGGTGGTTTCAAAGGAGACGGTTTATGAATAGTTAAATGTATTGAATAAAGTCGACTCTAAATACAAGGTTTGTACAATAAGTATCGGGACTGAAGTCATAAAAAGAAATTCATTAAAGATACATGTATCTACTGTGCCTTGGAAGTTTTCAAAATGTTTTGGTGAGAACTATGCCAAGCAAAGAAAAAGATTCTCACCAAAACGAACCCCAGTCAGTCAAGCTTTTTTAATATTTGAAGATTGGTGTACCTGTTCGCTCTCAGCCTGACGCGCCGTATTAAAAATTCGTGCCGTAGAAAAAATTATTTTCAGCGCCCTCTGTAATTGAGTGTTACAAACTATACATCCCAACTCACTTTTGACTGAACATAAAAACTAAAGTAGTTGTCAGTAATTTTTTGTTGTACTTTGTGCTAGATTTTACTGTACTGAGTAGCGACGTCTCACCAAAATCATCAGCGTCAATCATCCCGAAGGAATGTCCTTTCAGGATCTGAGGGAACAAAAAGAAGTCGGGGGAAACAAACCAGGACTGTAGGGTGATTGGGGCAATGTTTCCACGTTGTGTTTGGCCAGTGCCTTCCTCACAATCAGCGACGTGTGATTGGGTGGAAAATATCAGTCCTTATCGGACGAACCCTATATCCCATACGCTTTCTCATGGTCATTTTATTAAAAACTAGCGTGTATCCGGCGAGCGTTACGTTCGAGCCAATACCGAAAATTGTCTGAAAATGTGAGCTTAATCACTCGGTTACGTGGTTTCGGAGTCCGTAGCACACAAACATAGGTACACATATTTTTTCCCATGGAAAAAAGCATTTTAAGTTTTTCCCGAATTTTTCAATTTTTCCGGCAATCTTTCTTTCCGTAAAAACCTTATTCGGACTATTAGAAAAAATTAGCCAAATCGGTTCAGCCGTTCTCAAGTGATGGGATGACCAACGAACAGAATTTCATTTTTATTTATGTAGAAAGATTAAATGGGAAACATTTACGATAAAAAGATGTATATCTCCCAGGTCTGAAGGTTTGCAATTGGTTCCTGAAGTTTATATTACAAGTACGTATTCGACGACGAAAAGCACGTAGACTTTATAGTCCATCGTACTTCAGCATACCTGTCCGTTCGCCGTTCCCTGCTGATCAGCGATTGCACTCCGAGCCGGGAAGTCCAAACCTGCCGGTAGTCTTCGCAAAGCTGAGGAGACTAGCGAGGTTGAGATCAATTAGCTCATCCTTCTGGTGGAAGTGTTTGTCGAAGACAGCCACCCTAGGTTAGGTTAGGTTAGGTAGATGGGTGCCTTGTGAAAAAGAGTCACTGCTCACAGTAATTATGCCGCAAATGTCCCGCGTGTTATGACGACCAAGTTTCACCAGAGAGTTTGATTTTTTCTTGCTAAAGGCCGACCTTAGCGCCCTGGCCGTTACGCACGTGTCCAGATGAACCTATCGTCTGTTTGCTCGACTGATGTCTTCATCTTCTATTTTCTTCTGCACGAAACTGATTGGGATCACTACAAAAGGCAGAGTCCACGATGCATGTAATGCTGTCACCTTTCTAGCAAGCTCGCCAGCCGTGGTACTCAGCAGAGGGTCACCGCATTGGCTCTATATATCTCGTTTAAAAGTGATTTGCAGGTTCTCACAAGCCTTGATCTAATTAGAGCAGAGTCTAGGGCCTTAACGCCTGATTGGCTATTTATATATAGACAGTAATCGCTTTACCAAGCCGTGGGCGTCGTGGCGTAAGTAGTTAGTGTGTCGGATCACTACGCATGAGGTTCCAAGTTCGAATCGTACAAAACACTAAAAAGTTTTTTTCACGGTCCCACCTCTCGCGAACATCTGACAAACATCCGAGAGTATTGTTATCACGAAAAAGCTTCTCAAATCGCCGTTCGGATACGGCACTAAACTGTAGGTCCCTTCCATTCGTGTGAAAAATATAACGCACACAACATGAGTGGTTGCGAGAAGCTAGGCCCTGGCACTTAATGAGCTGTTGCGCCAAATATTTATTTTTTATTTTTTTTAATCGCTTTACCAAAGATATGTACTTTCGCGTATAATTTCAGTAGCCTTCGTGTCATTGCATCAGACGGTATATCCATGCGACTAGAGTCGTATGATAAGCGTCGCGCAAGGGCATCAAAACTCCAGTGTGAACTATACCAAAAACCACCCCGCCTAAGACGACGGATGATGCGATTCTCATATTTGATGACTTTTCTCAAGATTATGCATAATTACGAGGGCAAGGTGAACAGTTCTCGGCCTGACAATGAAAGACTGCGATTTACAGAATGATTTTATTTTTCTACATAATCTCCCTTGACTTCAACAAACTTAGTCCCGCGTTTCTTCAACATCAGTATTCCTTCTCGGAAGTGGGAGTCTGAACGGCTGTGAAAATATTCATCTACAGCCCTCTCAACTTCTGCATTGGAAGCGCTTCGCAGAAACAAATTTCTTCAAGTTTGGGAACAGATGGAAGTCTGAGGGTGTCAAATCAGGTGAATAGAGGGGATGGCCGAGCAAATCGTACCCAAAATCACGCAGTTTTTCCATCGCCAACGCACACTTGCGTACAGGTGCGTTGTCCTGGTGAAAAATGATTTTTTTCTTCTTCATGCCAAGGCTCTTCTCGCGAATTTTGGCATCCAGCTAGTCAAGAAGGTTGGAGTAATATTCGCCTGTAATTGTTCTGCCTTTCTCAAGGTAATTAGTTAATAGGATCCCTTTCGCATCCCAAAACACACTGGCTATGACCTTTCCGGCAGATGAAATCGACTTTGCTTTCTTTGGCGCTGAACCACCGGCTTCAACCCACTGCTTCGACTGCTGTTTTGTTTCTGGCGTGTAGTGGTGGACCCATTTCACATCCATGGTGACAAATCGCCGCGCAAAATCGGTCGGATGCCTATTGCATCGGTCCAAAGATTGCCGCGAAAATCGTTTGCGCATTTGCTTCTCATCGGCATTCACCAAATGCGGCATCCATCTTGCGCAGAGCTTTCGCATCCCTAAGTTTTTGTGCAAGATGTTTCGCACACTCTCTGGCGATATACACACAGCCTCGGCTATCTCACTCACATTCACTCGCCTATCGTCCAACACGATATCATGCACTTTTTCGATGGTTTCGGGTGTGGTTGCGGTTTTTGGCCGCCCTTCACGTGGGTCATCTTCGAGGGACGTGCGACCACGTTCAAATTCAGCTGCCCACTTTTTAACGGTTGACATGGAAGGAGCAGGGTCCCCGTAAACTTTTGTCATTTTTGGATGAATTTCCTTAGGGGTTAACCCATCCAAAATGAAGAATTTTATGACCGCACGATATTGAAGTTTATCCATTTTAACGAAAAACACACAAGAAGTCTACTGCGAAAATTCGTGTAAACAAACTACTTGAGAGAACAAGTTGAAACTTGTCATACGAACTAACGAGAAGTGCACCCAGGCAGGAAACATAAGTTTTTGCTAATTGGAATGTTATCTCTGCATCAGGCCGAGAACCTTTCACCTTGCCCTCGTAATACATCATGAAATCCTGTTGTTTTTTTTTTCTGACATTTTTTTATTTAAATATCTAAAAGTTCGATCGTTTGAAACTGAATCACCCTGTATAGACTTTGACATCAAGCTGTTAAAAATTACACTGGTGTGCAAAGAAATTCGACCTCCTAAAACGTCAATTCATGTCAAAAACTGAAGATTATAGGTACGTCGAGGAAAGTACAACTAAGTGCAAACATTTTAACCACCCGTGACTTACTCTAAGCTATAAAGTCCGTTTTACATCTTTGTCTCTATAGTTTTAGTATTAAATATTGGACATCAAACCTTCTCCTATTGCCTACAAAAAGTGACAGATAATCTTCTTCGTAATGCAATCAAAGTGCAATGTACTGTCAACAGTAGAATCATTCCAGTAAATCTCTTTGTATTCGAAGTGCGAAAGCACTTCAAACTTTAATCACTTTAGATTCCAAGGAAATCGGCATTTCATTCATTCGCTAACTATCACTCTTCACGACTGTGACAATGGCTACAACTGACAGTTTACGTCACTCTATACCCCCAATGTCCAATTCCCAATAATGGAGACTCATATCGAAAGCACGTGCCTAAAAGTGCTCTCAAAATGAAATTGTTCGATCTAACCCTATTTAATTATGACTAATCGATCGTATAACAATAACAGGTGTAGGAATGTATCCATAGCCTTTTTGCTTTTGTTATTTTAAATAAAAAAATGTCTAAATGAAAAAATAACGAACCCAAATAAATGTGTATAAGTATAAAGAAATAAAAAAAAAAAGCAAACCAATTTGAGCTTGACCGTTACGATGACTGTGTGTCAAGTTACCATAACCTAATTTGTGATTTTTCTTTTCTCTTGAAATTCTATTTATAATGCATTTGTTTACTATAAGAAACAAATCTGACAAAAAAAAAATGCAATACAAATGCACATTTACTGCGAGGGAGTATCTACACATAGTATACGTAAGCTTTGAGCTTGTCAAAACGCCTATCGGATTTCAGTGGAAAAAAGAACAAACTCGTAAGAAAAACGAAAAACTGAATTCCATATGAGTCAGGAATATTTGCGGTTTTGTATTATTAACCGCTGCCCTCTAAAATGTCTGTATTTCTGTTTTATTAAACAAAAAAAAAAACAAATGCGTGGAATATAAATAGAAATTTATCTATAAAAGACCTTTCGACGTTGCGGCGAGCATACATGTAAAGAGAAAGCTTTAAGTCTAGTCTGAATATTTTAGACATTAGTAATAAGGGCGCAGAAAATCCGAACTTCTTTATTTTAAAACGCAATCATGGAATCTGATCCAGTAAGAGCTTCGAAACAAAATTTAGACCTTGAACACATGACCACATACGAATGTCAATTCAACATTTGTCAAATTTGACGTGCGTCGATTCCATATTTGAACTTGACACACGTAAAGGATGTTTTTTGGAGCGTGAGAGCTTTGAATTGAAATGAAACACATTCATTTTATTTGATTGGAAATTTGTTGGCATTTTATTTAATTTAGTACAATTTCGGACAAATGACCACCTCATCTGTTTTGAGTAAGTAAGCCTGTACATCGTGGGCGCCGTGCCGTAAGTGGTTAGTGTGTCGGATCACTACGCATGAGGTTCCAAGTTCGAATCCCAGAAAATACAATACCTAAAAGTTTTTTCACGGCCCCACCTCTCGCGAGCGTCTGACAAACATCCGAGAGTATTGTTGTCACGAAAAAGCTTCTCAAATCGCCGTTCGGATTCGGCACTAAACTGTAGGTCCCTTCCATTCGTGTGGAAAATATAACGCACACAACATGAGTGGTTGCGAGAAGCTAGGCCCTGGCACTTAAAGAACTGTTGCGCCAAATATTTTTTTATTTTTTTATCGTCAATAGTAATCATAATATTGGCTTCCAAGTGGTCAATTGTTGCTAGTTTATCGGCACAAACCAATGCCTTCAGGTGTCCCCAAGGAAAATAGTCGAGAGGTGTCAAATCGCATGATCTCGGAGATCAACTGACAGGTCCATTTCACGACATGGCCTCATTCATCTAACATATGATTTCATATTCCACCATTACAGCTGGAACACAATGGGGTCGCTGTCGTACGTCGCGTTCATATGTCAATCGCGTCGCATGCCTCCCAAAAAATGTGTTCACAATGAAATCGCATTCAACTAAAAGTCTGGGAAGGGTTTTTTTTCTTTAAAGCGGATGCGATAGATTCCACAATACTCGTATTTCATATGATTCCACTTACTTCCTTACTTAGATGGCGCTACGGTCCGGGGTGGACCTGGGCCTCAACCAACAAACCTCTCCAGCTAGCACGGTTACGAGCCAGCTGCCTCCAGTTGCGCACGCCAAGTTGGTTGAGGTCCCCCTCCACTTGTTTGCGCCACCTACCGCGAGGTCGTCATCTACTGCGTCGTCCATCCGGGGTGGATTCGAAAACTTTCTTAGCGGGAACGTTGAGCTCCATCCGCTCTAAATGACCCAGCCATCTTAGTCGCTGTATGTGAACTCTTCTAGCTAAGTCGATGTCCTTGCACAGGCCGTATAGTTCGGCATTGTACCTTTTCCTCCACTCACCGTCTATGCAGACGGGACCAAAGATCGTTCGAAGAACTTTTCTCTCGAAATAACCAAGGGCATCCTCATCCGGTTTTGTCAAAGCCCATGCCTCTGCGCCATACAGCAGGACTGGGATGATTAGAGTCTTATAAAGAGTTACCTTAGTAGTTCGAGATAGGGCTTTGCTACTCAATTGCTGTCTTAGCTCATAGAAACAACGATTGGCAAGAGTAATTCTCCGTCTGATCTCCCTACTGATGTCATTTGCGGAGCTGACCATAGAGCCTAGGTAGATAAAATCCTTTACTACCTCAACATTGTATCTGTCTATTGTGGCGTTCTGTCCAAGACGCCGATGTTGGGTGTCCTTTTTTGTAGACAGCATACATTTTGTTTTGCTTTCATTGACCGCTAGACCCATCTTTGCTGCCTCGGTCTCAATACTCGTAAATGCCCCATTGACGGCCCGCTGAGTTCTTCCGATTATGTCAATGTCATCGGCATAAGCGAGTAGTTGTCCAGACTTGTAAAAGATTGTACCTCCAGTGTTGGCTTGTGAGTTTCGTACGATTCTCTCAAGTACTATGTTAAAGAGATCGCATGATAGCGCGTCACCTTGTCTAAGAAGTCGTTGTTCCTCTTTTCTCCTGCGCACGTAGAGCTCGTACGCAGCTCTAGTCCTCATCATCAAACCAGGGGTTTCGTTGTGGTGGGCGATTTCGCAATGTGATCGATTTGGTTGACGGTTTTTCGATCAAAGGAGAGCCACGTCCCTTGTCAATATCGAGACACGGGAACCGCGTACTAGCTACTACAAAGTTTCTCCCCGCTGCAAAATCGATTAGCCTGAGTCCGTTGTCGGAAGTGATGTCGTGCAGGCTGTGCTTTGCGACCACTCCACTAAACACGTCCTCTCTTCCTAGCTTTCCGTTGAAATCACCTAGGATCATTTTAACGTCGTGGCTAGGGCATTGCTCATGCGTCTTGTCCAATAGCTGGTAGAAGTCATCCTTTGTCGCGTTGTCCTTCTCCTCGTGAGGGGCGTGAACGCATATTAGGCTAATGTTGGCAAATTTAGCCTTTTCATAATTTAGCCTAGTCATAAGGCGCTCGTTCACATGCCGGAAACTCAAGACTTCTTGCCTAAGTCTGCCTCCAATGACAAATCCGCACCCGAATAGACGCTGTCCTTTTTGTCTGTAGCAATCGCCGTAGTAGATGTCGCAGTTTTTCATACTCCTTTTGCCCGGCCCATCCCATCGCACTTCTTGGATGGCGGTAATGTCTGCTTTGAGACACTCTAGGGCCTCCGCAAGAGGACTGCTTTTGATTCACAGTATTTTTTCCCGATCACCGATGTCATAGGCAAATCACCATCAACAGAGCGAACAATTCTTCCAGCTATATGACCAACGTTCCTAACAACGTCAGTTTTTCCTATACAGTGGACCCTTGCATTCCCATCCCTAAAGGAAGAAACAAACATGAGTACAGGCCAATATAAATCATCCCATTTCTCTCTCTAAAGTGTTCGAGAGAATAATTCAAAACTGTATCTGAATGATAAAGACTTGCTTTCCAAGTTTCAATCAAGTCTTCGTCCTAAACGTAGCTGCACAACAGTAGTTCTAAACGTTGTTGGATGATATTAGCAACGCGGTAGACAGCGATCGGGCGAACCCCACAGGAGGATCAGTAGAAACGCGATGAAGTGGAAGGGTTATGATCCCTTGTTTTCGGAAATAGGAAGAATAAAAGGGTAGACAGCGATCAGATAATTTTATTGGTGGTTCTTGATTTCTCGAAGACATTAGATTCGATAAGTCATACTGTATGGATTTCGAACCTGAAGCAGTGAACATCTATCGGGTAGAAATAGAATGCAAGCTGTAGCAATTGGAGGAAAGATATTGTAATTATAAAGCTTAAAGCAAGGTATCCCACAGGGCTCAATATTGGGGCCACTTATTTTCTCTTTATACATAAATAAAAATCCTGAAATTTCTGTCAGTTCAGCCTGACCCTCGCTACAGACGCAAATACCTCGATCCTTCCACCTGTTCTTCATAGCATAGTTCATGGCCATTAGGATTCAATAAGACTCCGCTTGGAAAACAGACGCATACTTGCCTAATGAGAAGTGAAGCCTAACTTTGTGGCCTTCCATGAAAATCCTATCACCAGACCCTTGACTGGTGTCGGAGCCATCAGTGAAAGTTAGGTTAGGATAGGTAGATGAGTGCCTTGTGACAAAAGAGTCACTGCTCACTGAGACCCACAGTTGGGGTCCATTGTACCCAATTATGTAACATTGGAAACACTATAAAGATGGTCCGCTGTTAGAATCACCCAGACATTACTTAAGTCGTCCAGCTCCGAGAAGAAGAAACTACTTAGATTCCTCATTCTTCTGACAGATAGGGCAGGACAATCACACAGCAGGATGCGAACAGATTATATTTCTTCATTGTTCCCGCAACTTCTACAATAGGTTAGGGGGTTGGTAGGGAGAGAAGCTCTCTGCCACACTCAGGTCAGCGTTGACCCATTGTGATAAGTTAGGTGTCGGCATGGTTTGCTGACACAACCACTCCTACCTGACCCATTGTGATATCCACAGGGGAAAAAGTAATCCCTTACCCATTGAGGCCTAGTGAAAACCGGCAAAAAACTATTCAAACTCAATCACTTACTTCGTTTCTGCATACAAATTACAAACCACCCTGATGATTTGTTGAAGTTCATGCTTCCTTCCTGTCGAAACGTTGGAGATCTCCTCGAGATCCTGGAAGAAATATTTACCGAGGAACTTTTTCCTGAAGTGTTGAAGACCCGGACAGTGGCACAGAAAGTGGGTAGTGTCCTCAAAAACTCCCTCGTCAGCACAGCCTCTACAGAGTTCCGTCAGGCGTAATTTCTTCAAGTGATACCACAGAGTATTGTGCCGTATGATGATGCCTACGAGGGTGGAAAGTGATTTCTTGTCCTTCCGAGTAATTCTCTCGGTCCTTGCTTTGTCGAAGGATGGCCATAAAGTTGTCAAAGTGTCAAAAGTTTCCATGGAGGTCCATCTTGTGTTTGCCTCTCTAATGGCTTTATTCCCTGCAACGAGCTTGAGTCTGCAAGGCGGGATGCACACAGGGGGGTCAACTTATTCTATTAAGGCTGCTGAGCCGATTCTTGCTAGCTCGTTGGCTTTCTCATTGCCTGGGATACTTTTGTATCCAGGGACACAGCAGAGCGATACCTTGTGCTGTGTTCCAAGAACCCTGAGCTCTTCTCGACAACACTTCACAAGCTTCGATTTAATTTCTATTTCTAACTTCTACAATAGTCGTTGTGTAGTACACCGAGTCGTTCCGCATGAATGCCAATGGCATAGTGACTGGTAATTATGCCGGATCTGACCCGTGCGTTATGTCGACTAAGTTTCAGCAGAGATGTTGATCTCTTCTTGCTAAGAGCTGGCCATAGCGCCCTGGCCGTTGCGCATGTGTCCAAATGAACCCAGCGTCTGTTTGCTCGACCGATGGCTTCATCTTTTATTTTCTTCCGTAAGGAACTGATTGGGGTCACTCCAAAAGAGAGAGCCCGCGATACATACAACACTGACACCTTTCTAGCAAGGTCATCAGCCCTTTCGTTTCCTCCGGTGTCCGTATGCCCTGGTACCCAGCCGAGGCTCACCGCATTGGCCCTAGATATCTCGTTTAAAAGTGATTTGCAGGTTCTCACAAGCCTCGTACTAATTGCAGCAGAGTCCAGAGCCTTATCGGCTGTTTGTCTATATAGACTGTGATCGTTTTACCAACGATACTATTCTCGCGTATAATTTCAGCAGCCTTTATAATAGCTGTGACTTCGGCCTGAAAGTCGTCGTTTATTCTAAAGGATGGGTTTATTCCTAGGGCTTCACTATAAACTCCAGCTCGCGTGCAAACGTCCTTCTTCTTCATGGTTCTTCGGTTTTGGGAATACTTTCTGTCAGGAATTCTTGTAGTAAATCTCCTTTCAAATGCTAGCATCGGGTTCATGTGATCAGTTTCCAATCGATCCGCTGGTAGTCCCCCATCTGGACAAAATGGGCCTTCTCTCAGTCTTACAGCGGGATTTGGTCACCAGACTGCTATCAGTTTCACTGACAACTACATTCCATTCCGGACTCTGGCTGAAGCTAGTCCTAAACACAAGGAAAGTCGACTTTGAATTTGCGCAACAACCGAAGTTCTGGTGTCATTGCGTGAGACTGTATATCCATGCGACTAGAGTCGTAGGATAAGTGTCGTGCAAGGTCATTAAAACTCCAGTGTCAACTATACCAAGAACTACCCCGCCTAAGACGATGAATGATAGTACACTTCACGACAAAAGTATCAAGAGGAGATAGGTTTACCAAAGCATCTAGAGAAGAACCGAAAACTTCAAAACTTCCAGGATCAACTCTATGCATGTGCTGACTCTAACCCTTTGACAGTCACCACATTTTCCCATCGCACCTCCTATTACCCCGTTTAGATCTCCTGAGTGAGGTGAGATCTTCCCCAAAAGGTGTTTATTCGTAGAAAAACTTAAAATTCAGCAAAATAAAGTGACACACTCTGTCGCACTCTGAAAAACACATTCATGGATGCATTGCATGCACTTTGAAAATATGCAGGCATGACAAATGCATGTATACGCGTGCCCCAGTGCCAATTTGTTTCGAACAATGGGGGAAAAAAAATGTTCTGTTTCTATGCCCAGGTGTTCTAACGGCTGAGAATCAGGCAAACACTCTCATAGATACTTTTGAGAAATTCGTGTACTTATGCGCTATTTGGAACAAGTTTACTCGCCTTTCTCTATTGTTTCGGCAAGGGCAGGGGCGGGCACCAGAGAGGGTGGTAAGTGATCGAAAGTCATGCGAGCATAAGTTTATTAAAATTTTGTCGTTGTGAGGGAGGTGGTGGTGGTGTAGCATTGTTTAAGCATTGTGTGCATCTAAGTATGTACATTGTACGTTGCTGGATATTCTAGTGGCGGTACAGTATGTTGTAGGCACCTTTGTAGCTTCATTTGTTTATTGCACCCGCAGAACTTGTTCGTTTTTTTTTTTTTCTTTCTTTTTTTCTTTTTCTTTTTGTTTTATGTTTAGTGAGCAATATTGTTGATTACTAATTATGGACGTTACTCTAGTTTTTTACGTGTATTGCATGCGGAATTGAAGTGACTCTATGATAAAAAAATGTAACGAGTACTAACTAATGTGTCAGTGAACTTTGAAGTTAGGTACTGTACGCCTTGGGGTGTCTTGTCATTTAGTTTGAATTGTGTAGGTAGAAGGAGGCATAATCTAAGGTTGAATGATTTTTGTCTAATTATTGAGTAGAAGGGAAAAAGTTCCCATAGGAATGCTTAGATAGTGCGGTTAAGTCTCTGAGTTCTCATAGTTTGTGAACATAAGACTTTGTTAAGATTGACGTTTGAATTGAGTAAAGAACAACGTTACAAAAAAACAAATATTTGGCGCAGCAGCTCTTTAAAGTACCAGGGCCTAGCTTCTCACAACCACTCATGTTGTGTGCGTTATATTTTTCACACGAATGGAAGGGACCTACAGTTTAATGCCGACTCCGAACGGCGATTTGAGAAGCTTTTTCGTGACAACAATACTCTCGGTTGTTTGTCAGACGCTCGCGAGAGGTGGGACCGTGAAAAAACTTTGAAAATTATTAGATTAGTTTCAGAAACCGGAGTTTCAAGGAGCGAACATATTACAATAGATCTACCTCTGGTGAATCAAATTGAGAAACGGATTAAATCATAATGTTGCCGATTTTTCGGACAAATCCCTGGAAATATGGAAACTTTGGGTTTTCCGAAATTTGCGATGATACTTACTTTTAGCAAATGAGCTACTAGAGGAGATGGATAGGTCACGTTGTAGAGCAATTGCCAATGCTGATGACATTGATCTGGCAAGCACCTAGACAGTCTCAGGGCAATTCTCCAATATGCTCTCTTTTGGCTCACTAGATGAGCCTTCAAATGTGGACGGGGGGTTAAACAGAACTCATAAAACAGAACTCGTTCTCTTTACGAGGAAATATAAAGTTCCCCTCATAGACCCTCCTCGATAAATGGCACCAGTCTCACCTTTACTGAAAACGCAAAATACCTGCGTCTTATTTTGGACAGAAAACTTAACTGGAAAGTCAATTTACTAGAACGCGTAAGGAAAACTAATGTAGCTCTCTATTCCTGTCAAAGGGCTATAGGTAGGAGCTGTGGTATGAAACTTAAAATCACTTGCTGACTGTACGTGTCCGTTAACACACGTATACTACTCTATGGCGTAATCGTACCGTGGCCTGCTCTTGATAGGGCTTTCCACCTCACTCAACTAGCTAAGGTGCAAAGTCTAAATGCATGTGTATAAGAGGTGCATTGAGAACAACTTCCTCTGCTGCACGGGACATTTTGTTCCATCTGCTGCCCTTAGATACGAGTAAGATTGCTGCTAGTGCGGCCATCCGTCTAAAATCCTCCTCGCAGTGGTCTAATTATTACATTGACCACTCTGCGATCGTTGATCTCCTCAACTTCACCCATGAAAATACGGACGCCGCCGAAACTCAGATTTGACCGAAATTTCCGCACGAACATCCCTGAAAGTGATGAATCTGACAACTCTAAGACCAAGAGCAGTTCAATATTCACATATGGTGGGTGCCAGGCCACAGGGACATTTCAGGAAATTGCAGGTCGGACGAACCCGCCAGACAGGCTACAATTCTAAGGATCCTACCTGATAGGCAAGCCCTGAGTATGCTCCTCGCTACATGTAAGCATCTACTAAAGCTGAACGCTATTAGCAAGACCAACCACAGATGGGAGATCAGCTCAACATGTCGCATTTTGAGGCAGATCTGGCCTAAGCTGGACCAGAAACGTGCCGCCGAGTTGGTTAAGCTAAAGCGATCACTGATCAGGTGCGTTATCGGTGTGTCTTATAGGCCAACATGCCAAAAGTCTTGGTCTCTTCTTCAACGACTTCTGCAGGAGCTGTAGGGAGGGGGAGGAAACCTTACGCGTCATGAGCATCCATCGCTTTATCAAAAGATCTGGTTGGTTTTATTAGTCCCTGAGTGGTCTAATGGTAGATCCATGGCATAACAATGGACCTTTGCTAGTCTATGTGTGTCTGCACTCTCGTGCTAGCCAACCTAGTCTAACCTAACCTTCTTTATTTCCTACCCTGACTATCGATTTTTAGTTTCTACTCTTACACAACTTCAAATGCAGCATAGACGTTTTATGTTTCAAGATTTCCATGAAAGAAACCAAATGGGCGCCGTGGTGTAAGTGGTTAGTGTGTTGGATCACTACGCATGAGGTTCCAAGTTCGAATCCCAGAAAACACCAAAAAGTTTTTTTACGGTCCCACCTCTCGCGAGCGTCTGACAAACATCCGAGAGTATTGTTATCACGAAAAAGCTTCTCAAATCGCCGTTCGGATCCGGCATTAAACTGTAGGTCCCTTCCATTCGTGTGGAAAATATAACGCACACAACATGAGTGGTTGCGAGAAGCTAGGCCCTGGCACTTTAAAGAGCTGTTGCGCCAAATATTTGTATTTTTGAACCAAACAATTCAGTTTGATCAAAAAAGTTGTTTTTTCCGCATTGAGCTTTCCGAATAACAGTATCTGATTTGGAAACAGACTGATACTAAGAATAACAATTTGAGTCCAAAACAACGAGATAAATGGATTCGAATATATCGAATCGCGCTCCTCAAGCCAAGTAAACCTGCAGATGCCTCACAAAGCTACCGCCCAATCACTCTCCTACCACTCGGGCTAAAACTCCTTGAACGTCTGATCCTAAATCGAATAGGCACTGATATTGAAAAAGCTATCCCCGACGAGCAAGCAGGTTTCAGGAAATCCTGAAGGTGCACCAATCAAGTCTTGGCCCTAACAATTCGAAAACGGTGTCCAACGGAAAATGCAAATCAGGGGTGGAATCCTCTAAGGTGATAGTTGATTGTTGACGATCACAATCATCCCTTTTGCTCTCTCTAAGGTGACCATCAGCGTGATCATCACCTTTTTGCGATCGTTTTTGTGTGGCTTTGCGATCGTTTTACGGAGAGATAACAAAGTGTGATCATCAATTTTGACTGTCAAAAGTGTGACTATCAACTATCGCCTTAGAGGATTCCACTCCAGTGTATGCTTCGTGTACCTAATAGCAGCATACGACACCGTGTGGAAAAAGGGCCTCCTGTATAAGCTTCTCCAGATCATCCCTTGCATAGGTAAAGTTTGGTTGAAGTGGCTGCCAGCTTACGTCAACACACATAGACCAAGGAAGGTCCGTTGTGGTAGCTCGAAGGATCATGTAATTCCAGCCTACTCGTCAGAACCAATTAGCTTCTAATGAAGCGAAGGAGGCGCCTGATATCTAAATCTATCAGATCGTCTAAATCGTTAAAATAGAAAGCTCCGAGGTGAAGCATTCTTCTATGGGAGAGAGTTGGACACGCACAAACAAGGTGAGGAATGGTTTCTTCCTCTTCTTCGTCTATGATCCTTGGCATAAAAATCTCCAATATATGATAACATGCGCTACGTTCAGTGATAGGTTTTTCAATGTCTTCCTGAATGACAAGCATGGCAAAACTAGGAAGCTCAACAGCGGCCTTCCCCAATGATCGGTACTCGCCACCACTATTTTCAACATATACACCTGCAGGCCTCGTCAGGATGTTCTTCGCTATTATATCAATAGCCCAGGCCAGAGAGTTTTGTTTCTTCTCGGAGAGGGAAGATGGATCCTTTGCGTCCAGGATTGATTTAACATGAGTCGCTCTATGGAACAACGGCCGACTTATCTGACCTGGAGACATCTTGCTCCTAATCTTCGATTTCCGGAAACGCTCGGATGGATCTGCTAATAGCCGCTCCTACATCTCCACAGAGATTCTTTTTGTCTGAGCTAGCTGCCGATGGTGGATGCAGTTAAACCAGTTCCGGTGCGCAGACAAGTAGCGTGTCTGCTTCCGAAGTGGTCTTATCGTTTTCTGTTTTGTTTTTGCTTTTGTTATCATTCATTTTTTTTCCTACGGAATGGGTATTGGCCCTGCTAGAGCCGCCATGCCCAGGCCAGGGAGTTTTCTTCCTTCTCGGAGAGGGAAGAGGGATCCTTTGCGTCCAGGATCGATTTGACATGCGTTGCTCTACGAAACAACTGCCGTCTCATCTGACCTGAAGAGACTTCTTCCTCGTCTTCGTTTTCCGCGGGCTTTCGGATGAATTTACTAATAGCCGCCCCTTTATCTCCATAGAGATTTCCTCATCCGAGGTAGCTGCCGATGATGGCTGCAGCTCAACTACAGGTAGCGTGCCTACTAGTCGCTCATTTTTGTTCCAACGAGTAAGATTGGAATTGATATTTGTTGCCCAGTTCAGGGAATTTTGTTTCTTCTAGGAGAGGGAAGATGGATCCTTTGTTTCTAGGATCGATTTGACATGCGTCGCTCTACGGAACAACCGCCGACTCATCTAACCTGCAGAGAACTTGTTCCTCATCTTCGATTTCCGGGGATTCTCGGATGAATCTGCTAAAAGCCGCTCCTCTATCTCCATAGAGATGTCCTCATTTGACATGCGTCGCTCTACGGAGCAGCCGCCGACTCATCTGTCCTGGGAAGACCTTGTTTCTCATCTTCGATTTCCGGGGACTCTCGGATGAATCTGCTAATAGCCGCTCCTCTATCTCCATAGAGATGTCCTCATTTGACATGCGTCGCTCTACGGAGCAGCCGCCGACTCATCTGTCCTGGGAAGACCTTGTTTCTCATCTTCGATTTCCGGGGACTCTCGGATGAATCTGCTAATAGCCGCTCCTCTATCTCCATAGAGATGTCCTCATTTGACATGCGTCGCTCTACGGAGCAGCCGCCGACTCATCTGACCTGGGAAGACCTTGTTTCTCATCTTCGATTTCCGGGGACTCTCGGATGAATCTGCTAATAGCCGCTCCTCTATCTCCATAGAGATGTCCTCATTTGACATGCGTCGCTCTACGGAGCAGCCGCCGACTCATCTGACCTGGGAAGACCTTGTTCCTCATCTTCGATTTCCGGGGACTCTCGGATGAATCTGCTAATAGCCGCTCCTCTATCTCCATAGAGATCTCCTCATCCGAGCTAGCTGCCGATGGTGGCTGCAGGTCAACCGATTCCGATGCGCCTGTTTTGTTTTTGTTGTCGTTGTCGTTCATTTTTCTTCCCACGAGTAAGATCGGAATGGATATTCATCCCGCCAGATCCGCCATGTCAGGGTAAGGCATTTCTTTTCGACAGATCACATCAGGGCATCTGTGACAAGCTCATTAGTGGTTGGTTTTGTTATCCCCTCAACCTTTCATCTTTTGGCATAGTTTTTGTTTGCTCACACCATCGCACCGGTAGAATTAGGAAGGCTATCTCTTGGTTTTTTAGAACCTCAAGGAGTCAAGGAGTTATGAGCACTCGCCGTCATATCTCCACAGAAAACTTTCGTCCCTACTTAAGCCCCAGCACCACGACAAGGTGAAATCATCATAGTTTCCATTTGATAACTGTCAAGGATTCGCAACTTATGTTTGACAGTTCAAAGGAAGTTCTGTGAAATTACAAACTACGAGTACCATAGGTACCAATTTACTCTCGAAGGTACTTCTTATTCTTCTTCTTCCTATTTCGGCGAGGTTATGATCCGGAAACAAGGGATCATAACCCTCCCACTTCAGTGCATTTCTACTTATCCGCCTGTGAGGTTCGCCTCTCGAAGGTCCTGCTTCCAATTTTTGTACAACGACTACTTGAAACCGATGTGGGTCGTGATTTTGGGGAATTTTTGAATTTCCTTAGCAAAGTGTTTGAGTGTACCCAAATAGAGTCGATTAAGGAAGCCCTGTCTTGGCTGAAATGTAATGTATTATCTGATATTAGCATTTTCACTGACAGTCAAGCGGCTATCAAGTCCCTGGAATCGTGCTCCTTTACTTCAAAGACCGTCTTAGACTGCCGTTTGTCTCTTACAGAGATGACAGAGCAGTTCAACATTCACCTATGCTGGGTGCCAGGTCACAGAGATATTCCAGGAAACTGTAGGGCGGATGAACTCGCTAGACAGGGTACTACTCTAAGGATTCTGCCAGATAGGCAAGCCCTTGGTATGCCCCTCGCTACATGTAAGCATCTACTGAAGCTGAACGCTATTAGCAAGACCAACCTTAGGTAGGATAGTGGCTCTACGTGTCACATTTCGAGGCAGATCTGGCCTAAGCTGGAGCAGAAACGTAGTGCCGAGTTGGTCAAACTAAAGCGATTACAGATCAGCTGCGTTATCGGTGTCATCACCGGACACTGTCTAATCGGCCAAAATGCCAAAAGACTTGCCCTCTTTTCTGCAGGAGCTGTAGTGACGAGGAGGAGGAGGAAACCATTCTTCACTTCCTATGCACATGTCCTGCTCTATCACGCAAACGAATGCTCCATCTAGGAGCTCCCTTCCTTGACGACCTCAGCGATGTGGCGTCCTTAGACGTCATGAACATCCATCGCCCCGGTTGATTTTATTAGTCCCTGAGTGGTCTAATGGTAGATCCTTGGCATCACAATGGACCTTTACTGGTCTAAATGTGTCTGCGTCGTGGTGCAGACAGCCAATCTAACCTAACCTAACGATCCAAATAGAGTATATCTTGGGTAGAGCCTCAAGTATGAAAAAAGTAAGATAGTGCGCTACAACTGATGTAAGACCACTTTCATATGTATAGGATAGGCGTAGACCGGTGGTCTCATGAAACATCCCATAAAGCATCACATTTCTCCCTTCTTGGAACACATTTGTGTATGGCATGTTGACCCATTTGTAATAAACCGCTGTTGGTCACCACAATTAACCCAGATTTTCTCCAGGACTCCCTCCCAAGTCCCCACACAATCCTACTCCACTCCCATACCATTCTCTCTGCTGGCTTGTACATTGTTTGTTCACATCTTTTTTCACCGGAACCAATGATGTCGTCACCCATATTTTTCATCTCGTAAAAGTGTTCTACACAAGTCACACTGTCGCAGACTCTCTTTACATCTGCGTTCGCATCATAAAAATCGATCGTGGCAAGCAAAAGTACTTCAGCCAACCTAGTGTACATTGGAGATGTTGGCGGGCGCGCGCCAGCGCGTGTATCTTAAAAAACAAACTTTTGCACGTACTATTCTGTGATTTTTCTGCGCGTTTTCTACTAGCTTGCCCCTAAAACTGTGTAATTTCCTCTATAAGCATGCTTTCTGTGCCTGCCACTTCCTATATAGTTAGTCGCACAAACTATATTATATAATAAATGCAAATACACACGTTTCGAATGCACGGAACAAAATAACCATAAAAAAACTTCAAAAAGACCATAAAAATTGGAAAAAAAAAAAAAAAAATAGTGTAACTGATGAGAAACAAAACACGAGCACAACAACAACGTTCAGGGGGTCTTTGTTAGAACGAGATTGACAAGTAGTTAGGTACGACGAGTATGGACTATTGTCTGAGCTTAGTTTCTTAGGGGCTGCTAGTGCTTCTTCGTTTTTTTTTTTTTTTATCGGGTGCGCCAAGCTATGCCAAGTTTGGCGGTGCGTAGTTCAATTGGAGTGGTGGAGTTGATTGCACGTCTAATTAGATAGTGTATCTCAAGTTTGTGTTGTGTATCTTTGAAAGTGAAGCTTAAGCTTAGAAAGACGCGAAGTGCAAGAAGTGATCAAGAATAGTGTATTCTGTTGAGAAGTATGCTTTAAGTGGGATTTTTATCCTTTTTTTGTGAACGGATACAGTTGTAGAGAATGGATTTACGTTTTATGGATGTCGTTATGGAGAGATGGTATGTGGCTATAGCACGATCTGAGTATCGTCAGATGATAGTGCAACAAACTTCATTTTTATTCAAAACTGCATTCCGTTTTAGCAGTACTTAAGTGAGTCCTTTTTTTTGGGGATTTTTTGTGGGATTTTTCTATTTTTTTGTGGGGGATTTTAGATTTTCCAACTTAAATGACGGCACTTTGTGGAATAGAATTCAGAAGTGGGTTTGCTATTTAAATTCCTTTGACATTTAAATTAGTTCGAGAGTAGTGTGCATCCATTTAAGTTGAATTGATTGAAGTTTTACAGCAGCGCAGGTGACTGTCCATGTATTGAGTATGTTCCATTGCGAATTTTCTGACGTTTGGAAAAACCAAGTACGTGACATTACAATGTTCACACTTGAAAAGGCATAGAATTTTGTTTCGATTTTTTTTATTAGATGCATGCAATCATGAATTAATATTTAACACGTTATTGGACCAACTTAAGTCTTAAAGGAAATGCCTATTCAAAAGTCGTTTGGTTTAGATCCTTGTTAACTTGTCGTATTTTTTCAGTAGAGCGTGTTTTTTTTTTGGGGGCGTAGAGCTTTAAATTGAAATGAAACATACCAAAATCAATTTTATCTTTTGATGGAACAATTTTCTACATTTAATGTTTAAATACAATTTCGGGCATATGACCACCTCGACTGCGTTTTACAGAGGCCATCGTGTCGGTCTAATTGTTGACCACTTTCTGGAGTAAATCGGCCTGTACAGGGTGGCCCAAAAACACTCACCCGATGTTGTTTTGCTATATCTTTAAAATTAAACGACATAATTTCTTACTGACTCACTTACTTAGGTGGTGCTACAGTTCGGGGTGAACCTGGGCCTCAACTAACAAACCTCTCCATTTAGCTCGGTCTTTAGCTAATTGCTTCCAGTTGCGCACTCCAAGTTGGTTGAGGTCCCCTTGAACTTGTGCGCGCCACCTACGGCGATGATTCCCTCTACTGCGTCGTCCCTCGGGGTTAGATTCGAAGACTCTGCGGGCCGGAGCGTTGGTGTCCATTCGCTCTACATGTCCTGGCCATCTCAGACGTCCAATACGCAGTTTTTTGACTAGGTCGATGTCGCTGTACAGCTCGTATAGTTCGTGATTGAATCTTCTCCTCCAAAACCCGTCAACGCAAACGGGACCGAATATCTTACGAAGAATTTTTCTCTCGAAGCCGACCAAGGATATATTCATCCTCTTTTAATAAAGTCCATGTTTCAGCGCCGTAAAGCAGGACTGGGATGATCAGGGTCTTATACAGAGTCTCCTTAGTTGTTCGAGATAGGGCTTTACTGTTGAATTGCCTTATAAGCCCAAAAAAACATCGATCTCTGCGCTGATCTTGCTTTTCGAGTTTATAGCAGAGCCAAGGTAGACAAAGTCCCTTAGTACCTCGAAGTTATAGCCCTCGTTTATCGCTGAACTCATTTTGGCCGCTTCCGCCTCAATGCTTGTCAACGCACCGGTGATAGTCCGCTGAGTTCTTCCAATAATGTCAATATCGTCGGCGTATGCAAGCAGTTGCACTGACTTTTGATAGATTGTGCTTCTGGTGTTGGCTTGTGAGTTCCGCACAATCCGTTCAAGTGCAATATTAAAGAAGTCACATGACAGCGCGTCACCTTGTCTAAAACCTTTTTTGACATCAACGGTCTCGGTGAGGTCATTACCAACCTTGATGGAGCAGCGAGCGTTCTCCATCGTCAGCCTGCACAGGCGGACAAGTTTGGCAGGGATGTTAAAACTAGACATGTCTCTATAAAGCTCTTCTCTATAGATGCTGTCATAGGCGGCCTTGAAATCGATAAAGAGGTGGTGAGTATCGATTTGGAATTCTTGGGTTTTCTCCAGGATCTGCCGAAGTGTGAAGATTTGATCGATGGTGGACTTTCCTGGCCTGAAACCGCACTGATAGGGTCCAATCAGGCTGTTGATAAAAGGTTTCAGGCGTTCACATAATATCGCAGAAAAGATCTTGTATGTGATGTTGAGGGGACTGATGCCTCTATAATTGGCGCAGTTGAGGGGGTCTCCTTTCTTGTGGATCGGGCAAACGATGCTGAGGTTCCATTCATCAGGCATACACTCGTCTGACCAAATCTTAGAGATGAGTTGGTGTATGCACTCTACCAATTCATCCCCAGCTGCCTTGAAAAGTTCGGCCAGTAAGCCGTCAGGTCCAGCAGCCTTGTTGAATTTTAGCTTGGATATTGCTATCCTCACTTCGTTTTGGTCAGGTGGACGGAAATATTGACTATCATCGTCCACGTTGAATGGTTCATTCTGCCTGACAGCGGGATGTTGGTCTTCGTCGCCGTTATACAGTCTGCAGAAGTAGTTTTTCCATATTCTCAGCACCGACTGTGATTCTACTACGAGGTTTCCATTTTCATCTCTATAGGTTTCTGTACGGGTATTGCTTCTCTGACACGTTCTTTTTACCTTTTGGTAAAACTTCCGAACATTGTTCTTGGAGTATAAACTCTCGATATTCTCAAACGCGCGCTTCTCATGCTCTTTCTTCTTCATTTGAAGAAGCCGATGTTCTTCCCGTCTCTTTTGCTCGTAGAGCTTACGAGCAGCTCTCGTTTTCCTTTGCAGCGCCGCTTTGTATGCCTCTTGTTTTGCTGCATGCACTCGCCGGCATTCTTCGTCAAACCAGGGGTTTCGCGGTGGTAGGCGAGCGAGACCCAGCACATCAGTCGCGGCGTTTCTGATGGCATGTTGCCAGCGTTGCCACGGCTCTTTGGCACTTGATGCTGGCGGCATAGGGGTGATTGAGAGATTTCGGGATACGCGTTCAGCGAAGAGTCTGGTGGTCTCTTACGATTGTAGCTTTTTCATGTTAAATTTTCTCACAGTGATTCTTCTTTGTTGCTCAGATTGGGATATCCGCATTCGTACCTTGGCTACAACAAGGTAATGATCCAAGTCTATGTTGGCCGCTCGGAAGGTCAGGACATCCAGAATACTGATACATGATCATTGGACCGGCATGTCTGCTTATGAATATCGAGATGAGGAAACCATGTGCTGCTATGGTGACATTTCGCTCCGTAGCGAAATCAATTAACTTTAGTCCGTTATCAGACGTCGTGCCGTGTGGCTGTAGTTTTCCATTACATTTTGAAGATGATATCGGTCAAGTGGGCATTGTTGATTACCATTAGGGCTCTTTTTACCACATTTTCAATAGTTTTGGGGAGAACTTCGGGCGATAAATTCTCGCACTCTTGTCGGAAATTCTCTTTGAAAGCTTCCAGAGTCTGTGGGTTGTTCTGATAGATCCGCGACTTCAAAAAACCCCGAAGAAAGAGGTCTGTAGCGGTTAAATCGGGCGATCTTGGCGGCCAGTGCAAATCGAAAAAAACGAGACATTTAGCGACCCGGGAACGCATACTTCAAAATGTCATTTGTCGCGCGAGCTGTGTGTGCGGTTGCACCGTCCTGTGGGAACCACATGACATCCAGTCCCGATAAAAACTCGTTGTTCATGGTTCTGTATCGCTTACCAGTCACAGTAACCGTATATCCCACGGCGTCCTTGAAGGAGATATCCGGCATAAATAGCGCACCGTGCAGTGACTTTGAGTGTATGCAATGGCTGTTCGTGAATGATACGCGGATTCTCAGAGCCCTAGAAGACCAAATTTTGTTTTTTACGTAGCCGTTCAGATGGAAATGGGCCTCGTCGCTCATGATGAATTTCGATCGAAAATCGTCCAATGTGTCGTAGAGATTCAGGAGAGCGTGAGTCTAGTTTCATGGCTTGTATTCTGCATCCGTTTACTTCACAAATATTAAAACAAAACTGACAGTTGCCGCCATTTGTAAAAGTTATAGCATCTTCCACTAGGGTGATACATTTTGGGCCACCTGTTACCCATATAAAAAAAAAGAAGAGAGTTCCACCCACTGGCGTCTCTCATGAGCTCATAAAAAAATAAATTGTGTTCGCCTGTTTGACCTCAGAAAATATCGGCAGGCCTCCCGATTTTGGATCACTCAGTTACTGAGACCAATGAAATGCTGATGTGGTCGCATTTGTGTGATCCAGGCGTTTATAGGCCTGCCTGGCCGACATCGCGATGGCTTTGGAACGTGCATTGATATTGATATTGTTTTAACAGGGTTCAAATGATTTCTTCTTTGAACGTGGCAATAAGTACCAGCTGAGCCGGTCGTGCTCTATCTTTCGTAAGATGGTTTCCGTCGAAAATTTGTACCGTCGAAGAAACTTTTAATAAGCAAAATGATCGAGTGTATGCTCGGACATTAAAAGAAGCGTCAGAACTTACTCCAAGGGTTGAAAGAGGCCACCAGCCTGCAAATGTAATGGTATGTTGTGGAGTGAGCTACGATAGCACAAGCAAAAAAATGTACCCGACTTTATATCAGCGGATGATTGGCCAGCTGGTAGTAGCTTTGGATTACAAATTGTGGTCCGTTTTAAAAGGAATGGCCTGCTCTACTCATCACCGAAATATTGAGCCTTTGAAGCAAGCCCTTGTCCGCGCTGTCGATAACTTTCCGATGAATGAGGTCCGTAATGCGATTGCTGATTGGCCAGTGCGTCTCAGCTTTGAGGCAAAGGCCGGCCATTTCGAATGAAGTCTTTCATAACTTGTAGCTAGTAATTTGACAAATAAAAAGTATACATTTGTTTTTAAAAATATCAGCGCGTTTTCATTTGGCAGAAGTTTTTCTTTGTATCAGTATTTATGACTAGACTAGGTACACGGTCCAGTATTGTGAACCGTATGTGAGCGCTGAACGCACAACTGTGGTGTAGAGCCTTCTTTTCAACTTAGGTGACATTTTTCGGTCACCGAAGATAGCGGCCAATGGTTCCGAAACAACCAAAAGCCTCGGATAATAATGACTCAACTAATGACGACCCCAGCATACGAAATTCGGATCTGTACGTTACAAATTAGGGGAAGAAAAGTTCTTTGCCAAAGGTAGTCTCTTCAAGTCGGTGGCGTCAAGTATGAGACTTAGTTGATCCTTAACTTCGATGTAAACTTCATAGATATGTGCATGTGTTTGGCCGCCTAATATAATGTATACCTCAAGATGGTGTACTTAGTACAATTCTGTTTTCTATTTATTTGGACGAATTAGTATATTAATTGGTAGTGTTAAGGTGGATATGTTAAGGTTCTTCTTTACCCCAAAGACATTGTCATTCTGGCTGAAAATCTGCATACCTTCCAGTTCTAAATCAGAAAATACTTTCTCGATAGGATAGGCTCGACCCGGTCCTCATAATTTCATTTAATTCTGCACAACATACATATGTATATCATGGACAGTTTTTTTCGGAAAAGTTAAAGAATTGCCTCAGGCATCCAAGTTCTGAAAAATCCACTCCCCTAATACAAAGAATTCCCAACCTTTTATCAAGATCAGAAGTGTCCTGGATTTTCTCCTGTGAAGAATTGCTTGATCCAAGAGTTACCATCTTATTATAAAGGCCGACATTACCTTGCAACACGACATCATTCAAACCAGCGGGACTGGATAGTGTTGTACTAAAATGTTTACCTAATAAACCTATGAGAAGAAGATTGCAGGGTAACTCAGAAGCAGATGATGTTTCTATCAGAGTCCGAAGTAGTACAAGCCTGCACATTTTTCAGATCCACCCACCAACACAATCACTCTTGGAAAAATGCTCTCGAAGAAAGGGATAGTTCTCTGGTTCTTGACTATGGCGTCATTAACTCCATCAAGTATACGCAGTTCTACCAGCCGTCATTGAACTCCAGATAACTAACAGGATTGCTAAAATCGACGATCGCCACCTGAAGATTAGCCTGTTTTAGATGCCATCTTACCTTTTTTGCTGATTTTTCGTGATGAGGGCGATGTCGTGCCGTCGTGCCTACCTCTCTTGAAACATTCCCCAATCGACTCGGATGTAGACCTTGTGGTCCCTTCCGAGATGGTTGGCTGGGGCTTCTGTAAGCGACTGAGGTGGATGGCAAAAGGATTTTCCTCATCCACTCGAACAGTCTCCTACGAATTCCCCTAGTCTGCCCTGCGCTGCGTTTCCTATTGCCCGAGTCAGCACCAGAACGTCTAACAACCGACCAAGGTTTGGATTGTGAGTCTTTGCTTGGATCAGTTGTAAGCGGTTTAGGTCTATCCGCGGTTGAGGTGGATGGCAAGAGGCGTTCCCTCCTCGCCGCGGTCAGTCCCACATCAGTTCCTGTTGTAGGTGAGTCGCGTGTCGTCAAGGCATTGTTAGAGTAGCTTGCGGCCGGCTCAGATTCGGTTGAGTTTGAGTCAGTTACTGGTCGAAGTCTCCGCGGCTGAGGCGGGGAGCAAGAGGCTTTCCGCCGTCGTCATGAGGTATATTCTTCCCTTACGGCTCGTCGAGTTGTAGTTGTTGTAGCAGTTGTGTAGCTGAGGTTGACGATCCTTGGTCGAGGTGCTGTCCTCGAGTTGCTGCGGTTCCTAGAACCGATCGTCGCGTATGCTCGTTGAAAAAACGTCGATGCTATTTGTTTTCCTTTTTATACTCGGGTGGCTGATGATTGCTGTTTGGTCGGATGGACCCTTTCAGCTTAAGTGTGTTAGTGGCTCTATCAAGAGCTTCCGTTTCCTTGTCTGTGTAGGACTCCGAATCACGCTTTTTAAGCGGATAGCATTACGTACTGCTTTATGCAGTTACTGTTGTTGCTAGTCTTTCCTATTTTGGATTGTGGTCGGGCTAGTCTCCAGCCATGGCTTCCTACACTAACTACTGTCGCAAAGCTGCAAGCAGAGGAGTCAATTCTTAGTTCAGCAGGACTGCATTCGCCTGGCTTTTGACATGTTCATGTACCCTTCTCACATCTTTCTTCTATGACACAAGTGATCTCCACATGCACACTCGTGGGAGAGTTTTTAAGGTAGTGTATGTGTCGCTAGGCTAACTTGGGTGTTATATTGCCTAGATTGGATTTGTCCCCTCAGTCGCCTTTTACGACAAGTGCTAGTTGTTGGGGGAGGAGCTGCAGTGATATTCTTAACCCGTCCCTGCACGGGAGGGTTATGATCCCTTGTGTTTCGGATCATAACCTCGCTGAAAAAGGAAGAAGAAGAATGTCCCCTTCTCACATGAGTAGCTAAGGCTTTTCATCTTGATCCCAGCATGCTCCAGAATCACTTTGGGTCAGAAGCTTCATCTGTCGGCTTCTGTTTTATCGCTGAACCACAATTTTGCTCCGATTTTCCTGATGTAATTATCTTATATCCTGACTGGCAGAGGCTTATCGCGGACTTAGATGGTCCTATCAACACTTTCTCGCTCGTGTCCTCCGCCGGCACTGTTCTCCTTTTTCCTTGGAGAGGTAGCAATAGTCTTACGCTCCACTGAGGACTGTTCCTGCAGGAAGGCTTGTGCGTTATGTAGCCTCTTTCGCTTTTTTTTTTTTTCGTTTATACTCCGTTAAGTCTTCCTATTTTTTTGTCCCTAGTCTCCGGACTGTTAACTTGCAGTTTCTAGACCACTTGGAAGATGTCGACATGTTGGAGAAAAATGAGCTGCCACTAGTGAAGGTGTCGCTTGATTCTAAAAAGAGGTTTTCTAGATTAGCGTCAATCACCCCAACCCTTTCCTCATCTGCAGTACGAAGAAGAATAGCTTCTTCATCCACTCCTACAGCTTGATCGGTTTTTGTAGAGCTAGGAGTGCCCGTTCCATTTATGGTAGACTCTTCGCTTAGAATTTTTGTTTAAAGAATTTGACATATGGATCGCACGAGAAGATGTCCGCCTGCACTTACCCCCTGTATGCAGGTAAGAGGAATTAGGATAAAACTGAAGGTCCTCAGGTATTCGGAGTTTCCGCTCGCGACTTAGCTTCCCGCCAGCCATGCAGGCCTCGGTGCGTCGTACCTCACCGTTTTGTCTGTAAACCCTCCCTTTCAATCAAACCAATCTGTGGGAAAACATCTAGCTGGACGCAGACTAGATTTGGTTATTCTCCTAGATTTGGACTAAGCCTCTCCATCCCTACAAGGTAGTGATTGAGGAGAGGACCGAGATCATGGTTGGACAAAACTAAACAAAGCGAAAACACGCCTTTGAAACCAATGGGGGATTTATTATCTGATGTGCTTATGAATAAATGGGAGAAAATGAGCAAATGAATTTCATATTCCTCTTATTTGGGGAAGCACAGCCAAGAAAGTTTTTATACCGAAGCCAGGCTTAGTCTACGAAAATCTAGCTTTTCTACACAAAGCAGTGGACGATCACATTGTTAGGGGAAACACTACTAAAAGTCTGATGTCTGCCTACTGATTCGCTAAAAAAAAAAAAAGTGAGAGCACGGTGAGTTTCCCCAAAATTTGTACAAACAGTACTCAATTGGAGAGCCCTTCCATTCCGTACTCCTCGTATGTCATAAATTTGATTGGAATGTATCGCTGTCTGCTGTCACTATTCTGATTTCCTTATTAAAATTTCTGACGTACGAACTCGATCTTTTATTACTCCATTCATCTTCCACTTACTCGTATTGCCTGTATTCGTGACGACAAAATAAAAAAACACAAAACAAACTCGACAACGGAAATCGTAACAAATCTTTGCGCCCAAAGTTGATGACTTGTTCCAAATTGACCATGCTGTCGTCATTTCTCGTATTCCAAACAAAATTCTTCTGACCATCTTCTTTCGGTGTCCGTCTCCCCGCCTCCCCCCAACTTCGGCTGGGCAATATTAAATTCCCGCCAACACCATGGCTGCACGCTTCTTCATTAATATTATTTACATTTTTTTGTTGAAAACTTAAACAATATCGGTTGACATTTTCGACTGGATGCAGCTCATTTTTTTGACGTACAACGATGCTGGCAATAGCAATTTTTGGCCAGACCACCAAGATCGCTATGAAATTGAGCGAGTAAAGATCGCGCGCCGCCGTTAAAAAAAAAAGAAAACGATGAAGAAAATAAAGAAGACCTCACCAAAGAAGGGAACGCAAAGCAATAATAATGTTTTGTTGACAATACTTCAAAAGTATCCATGACCCTTTCTCTGGTGTGGGGCTACACCAGCTACACCATTAAAGCCGGTGAATGAAACTGGCCAGAGGCGCGACAAAAAGCAAAAAAAAAAAAAGACAAACGTCAACAAAAGCAAAAGTAAAATAAGTACAAAAAGAGAGAATGAAGAGGAGGAAGACCAAGGGCATTCCAGTAGCCGACCAGCGGTGTCGGTTCCGCGCGTAAATGACGAAAACGGATGCAAAAATAAACGGCTTGTCCGGGGAGATTTGTTTCCTCTGTCACAACTGAGTGTCAAAATAAATCATAGATCGTTGTGATCTTCGTAAGCCGGGTAGCGGGTTTAGTTGTTTTTTTTGGTCAACATTTTGATCTTCGTTTTGTGATTCTCCAGCTTGGGTTGTTAGGACGCGATTTTGATGACTATGACGGAGTGTCACATTGTAAGGTAAATAAATTTAGAAATTTGCTTAGTTCGGGATAAATATGGCTTAAACGAGGTGGAATTCGCCAGAAACTTTGAAGAACTGTTTATAGTGACGATTCTTGTCGAAGGCCAGAATTATTGTGTGTAAGTGTTCATGATTTAAGGCTCAACTGAATAAGTTTAGACAAAACAGACAGACAGTTGCAGAGCTTCCTTGCGTTGTTCTAAGCTCTTACTCAGAGTGGTGGTTTAACAAATAATAAATGTGTAACTTTTCATAGAATATTGTTAGACAGGGTTAGGTTGGAGGATTGATGCTTAGACTAGCTGACAACTCTGCTACCTACTTGAACCCTTAGTGACACTCGTGCACGTGGGTGGAAAGGACCTTCGCTCATCTAGGCCTTGCGTCGGAAGGTGGGCATTTTTTAAAGAGGAAACTGAGCCCGTACTCAGTAACAGTTTGTGGTTAGTGTGTCGGATCACTGCGCGTGAGGTTCCAAGTTCGAATCTCAGAAAACACCAAAAAGTTTTTTCACGGTCCCACCTCTCGCGAACGTCTGGCAAACATCCGAGAGTATTGTTGTCTCGAAAAAGCTTCTCAAAACAAATTGCCCTTCGGATACGGCACTAACTGTAGGTCCCTTTCATTTGTGTGAAAAACATAACGCACACAACATGAGTGGTTGCGAGAAGCTAGGCCCTGGCACTTAAAGAGCTGTTGCGCCAAATATTTATTTATTTATTTATTTTTTGATTTCCAACCCCTAAACCCACCTTTTCCCGGCATTGCCGTCAAGCATTTCGTCGCTCCTGTCTTCGTTGCTCCTTCATAATAGTTCCCACAGTGTCGCTAACTGCTTCCCGGGCATCTTCCCTGCACATCATCTGTCTGGTGATGTTGTTTGTGGTTAGGTCCTCAGCCAGTTTGTTCACCAGCAGGTGACGTTCTTCATAGTATCGTGGACAATGGAACATGATGTGTTTCGCATCATCGACTGCTTCCGTGCACGTTGGGCAATAGGGATTGTCTTCGAGTCCACTTGTGGAGGTAGGCTGTGAAACAACCATGGCCAGCTAGCATCTGGGTCAGGTAGAAATTCAGCTTCTCATGCTTCCTATTGATCCAAGCGTCTATATTGGGGATCAATCTCTGCGTCCACCTGCCTCTATTAGATCTCATCCCATCTCTCCTGCCATTCTTCCAGACTTGTCCTTGGTACTGACTTACTTAGGTGGCGCTACAGTTCGGGATGAACCTGGGCCTCAACCAACAAGCCTTTCCATTAAGCTCGGTCTTTAGCTAATTGCCTCCAGTTGCGCACTCCAAGTTGGTCGAGATCCCCTTGAACTTGTGCGCGCCACTTACGGCGATGATTCCCTCTACTGCGTCGTCCATCGGGGTTAGATTCGAAGACTCTGCGGGCCGGAGCGTTGGTGTCCATTCGCCCTACATGTCCTAGCCATCTCAGACGTCCAATACGCAGTTTTTTGACTAGGTCGATGTCGCTGTACAGATCGTATAGTTCGTTTTTGAATCTTCTCCTCCAAAACCCATCAACGCAAACGGGACCGAATATCTTACGAAGAATTTTTCTCTCGAAGCGATCTTTATCCTCTTTTTTGGCGCAGTTGAGGGGGTCTGCTTTCTTGTGGATCGGGCAAAACTTGTCCTTGGTGGTACCTCAGTAACACTTCGACTCGTCGGTGTTTACGCCGTTGTCATGTTGGCACGGTATTTCCGTTAAAGAAGATCTATTGTTACCATGCCAGCCACTACCCATGCCGCGTCGTAGAAGGTTGTTCGGAAGGTGCGTTGATTCTATAAGTTGTCTCCGTCTTCCTTCTGTATGACATCGTCTTCATGGCATAAGCCCATATTTGGGAGTCGTAGAGCGTTAACGATGCCACAACTCTTGCTAAGAGTAGTCTCCTCGTGTGCTTTGGTGCGCTGATATTTGGCATGATCCTTGCCAGGACAGTCGCTGACTTTACTGCCTGCTCAGCTGCATACTGCAGATGTGGCTTAAAAGTTACCCTTGCACCTGTAGTAATGCCAAGCTACTTCAAATCTGGTTTAGAGACTACCATGTGATCGCCCACAGTTACTCTTACAGTTTCCATGAGTCGCCTGCTGCTGACGAGCATTTTTTTTTTTTCTTTTATAAAAAAGGAAACCCAAATCCCAGAGCACTCAGACTCTCCGGTCTATTGTACTACCAGACAGGAACCTTTGTTTGGTGCAGTGGTTGGAAAAACATCGTTTTTCCTTTATACCCCGATAGCACATGATTGCTGTTCCCCACTGGGGCTTGAACCTGCACACATCGGTTAACGAGTAAACACACTATCCACTGCACCATTGCCACCCCCGCTGATGAGCATTACTTCTGTCTTTTCCTGTGTAACTTGCAGGCCCATGTATACTAGTCACTCCTGAACCATCCCGATAGTTTCATTGCAGTCATGCTCCAATTCCTCAAGGAGTTTGGATAGTACAACGATTGTTATGTCGTCGACGAAGCATATTATTTTCGAAGATCTCGGGATTGTAAGTCTGAGGACATTATCATACATTAGGTTCCACGGTAGCGGACTTAGTACGGAGCCTTGGGGAACACCACCTGTGACGCTATATTGCCTCGTTCTATCGTCGGTGTCGTAGTGCGGTATCCTATTTCTGAAATAGTCTGTCATTTCATTATCTTCTGCAGGTAGTCTGGTACTCTCTTTGTGGTAATTGCTCGCAGGGTACTTCTCCAGTTTGCGGTGTTGAACTCGTTCCTCACATCCAGCGTGATCGGTTACGCAGTACTGTTTACTCCCGCATTTCCATCATCTTCCTTCGATGGCTTTTTTCGTTGTATTCACGATTTCGTCGATGGCGTCAACCGTAGAACGTGCCTTACGGAACCCGATCTGCAATGCCACCTGCCTCATCGTTTGCACTCTCCAATTTATCGCTTATGATGCGCTCCAGTATTTTCCCCACGGTGTCTAACATGAGTAGAGTCCTCTACGATTAGGGATCCTGCGGTGGTTTATTACCTTTTGGTAGGAGAACCAGTCTTTCTTTCTTCCACTTGTCGGAGAATAATCTTTCCTTGAAGTGGGTATTGTATACTTCTGCGAAGATTTGTGGGCGCCAATTGGGGAATATTGGGGATTCCATCGACACCAGTCACTTTTCGGTCCTCAATTTTTGTGTATACTTGCAGGACAACTTTTGCGGTGATCAAGGCGTATTGGTAATGCTTCTATCGAATTTCCCCTCTCCGTTTGTTTCTCTATTTCCCGTTGTTGTGTAAAAAGTGCCGCGAGCACGTTTTCGAGAAACACTGTGGACGTGGGCGAAGGTTCTCGACCACCCTTCAACTTCATCATAACCACTTGATAGGCTATTCCCCATGGATTTGGTCAGCTTCGTTGCACGGGTCGACGAAGCTTCTCTTTTTACTGACTTTAGTTGTAGTTATGAATCTCTCGTGGAGTCCTCCGTGTCTGCTATGTTTCCTGGAGCGTTGGTACAATCGACGCGCCCTGTGACACTCTGCGCGAAGTCTGGCGATTTCATCGTTCCAGCAGTATACTGGTGGCCATCGTGGGTTTGATGTTTTCCGTTGCATGGCAAAATCTTATGATCTTATGATCGACGATGAGGTTCCGACGAAAGCTGCTGATTCCCGGGCAATGACTCAGCCTAAGCCTGATTAGGATCTACCAACCAGATGATTTTGAATTTTTTTTTTTACATATTTAGAACTTGAAGCTCTGAGCTCCTGCTATATGTCCAATACTTCAGCCCTCTAGGAAGCTACACACTCTAGGAAAAAACACAAGGTAGTCTTATTGACGTGGGTATACCAATTTTTTCCGATAGACTTCCGGCAGTTTCCTATTCTATGGTGACCTGAATTTTTCGTTGCAATTTCTTTAATGAAGCGGCTACATTGAGTATATACACCATTGTTTCTAGTCCTGCAGGTGGACTTGATTTTACAGCGCCTGTTGTTGATAAACGTGTTGTTCTCTGTACTCAAGCAATTCAACACTTCACCCCTGGGTTTCGTGAATAGTTTTCGGGGATATTCTACACTATACTCGTAGATCCTGCTACAAGCGTATACGGGTATGGAAACGTTTTTACTCTTTCTTTGTAATTAAGATTCAGACTAGCATAAATGCGTTGTCAAGAATCAGTCCAATGTACTTCGCACTTTTGAAAAGATTAAGCCTCGAGTCTACTTCGGTATAGTTCGCTCGTAGATCTTTTGCAGAGTTTCTTTGTCATATGTACATACTCTCATTCTGTATTCTCCAAATATTCATGCAAGAATGAGAATCTTTAAGCATTGCTATTACTAATAATAGGCGCATTCCAATGATATAATCGATTATAATAGATTTATTCAATATCTCGAGACATCTCGAGGCATCGTCTAAAATCATTCGAATTTATTTACCACATACTTCTGTCGAAGCAGTAAGAACCGAGAACCAGACCAAATGGTAAACACAAAACAAAGACTCGAATGATCATTCGAGATATGAGTGCTATATGCATATAAGAACACACTCCCCAAGAATCGAGATATGAGATGTGTATCCGAGTAAAATAGTACTCGGTCCATTTTAAAGGTGGGTAGTAGTACAGCAAATGAGTCGAGTACTATTTTACTCAGATACACATCTCATATCTCGAATCGTGATATGAGTGGAATCGAGAACTTTGTATTCAACCACTTGGGGAGTGTGTTCTCATATGCATATAGCACTATATCTCGAATGATCATTCGATTATACGGATCACTCGAATACTAATCTTTCGATTCTTTAAATCATTCGATTCTGCCCATCACTAGCTATTCCCCACCGGCAGTTTTTGATACATTTAAGCACCCTCTGCGGATCTTACTCATAAATATAAGATCAAGATTAAACTTGAGCTCTAGCTTACCGATCATCTCAATTTCGTAGTTTTTGAGACATAATTTAAGATTGATCATAAGTGATCATAATTTTAAAAATTCCCTGAGTATGATATCTATTTCTCTCTGTGTTTGATTCTGATTCAGATAAAGTTGTTTTTCCTGATCTGCAGTTAGGCCAAGGAAGAGCTGTCTCAACAATTTTTTAGATAAATCTCACCTAGCTGAGATTAAGCTCAGTATTAAAATACCATATTGAGGTTAAGCTTAAGGAAAATTTTTAGATTAAGCTCATTATTATAAATACCATATTGAGATTAAGCATAAGGTGCATTATTAGGTTAAGATCGATCTCACACAAGAGTTAGATTTTAGATTCTGAGATTTATTTTAAAGTCATATGAATGGTAAACGGCGTTAAATCAATACCTTTTAATGTGGGTGTTGGACTCCGTCAAGGGTGCGTTCTGCCACCTCGTCTCTTCATTGTATATATGGACTAGATGTTACAGCGCACCCGTAGCGGAGAATGTTTCAAAGTGCGGATGATTTGTTCATCCTTCGGCCCGCTGAAACCGAACTTCAGCGCGCACTCGAAAGGCTTGTAGCCGTTTATGATGATGCTGGAATGAAGGTAAACGTAAACAAATCGGAAGTAATGGTCGTTTCCTTAATTCCCATTCAATGCACTCTGCATGTTAGTGGAGTCTGAATGGATCCTTTTGAGATCCGAGTGCAGGCTGCACCCATTCGATGCAGCTAACCCCTTTAACCTGGTGAAGTCCCACTGAAGCAGGTGGATAAGTTTGAATACATCGGAGTCTTATTCACGAGTGATGTGAAGAGCAATGCCGAGTTATCCTGTAGATTTGGCCAGGCTGGAGAGAGATTTTGAGAGAGCTTGGTCGAATGTTATAAGGAAGGCCGAACTTATTGTGTAAGCTAAACTATCGCTTTTTAACTCGGTGTATGTTTCAACTCACACCTATGTTCATGCAATTTGGCTAGTGACCGAAAGAATAAGATCGCGAGTACCAGATGCCGAAATGAGGTTCCTTCGCGGTGTTGCTGGAATAACTCGTAGAGATCGAGTGGGCAACACCAGAGTACGCGAAGCGCTCAATGTTGAGCAGCTACTTCTCCGAACGGAACGATCTATGCTTTGATCACATAGTGCGTATGCCCCCAGACCGACTTCAAAGACGTACCATGGTTGCCGTGCCATCAGGTAGGCGACTCCTGGATCAAGTCCGACATCTCTCCTGGAGCCGTCTAGGGATTTTCCCTGTTGAGTTGGAGTCAATGGCAGTGGATCGAGAAGGATGGAGGGTCCACCTGAGCATCCTACAACCGCGACCCTCATGAAGGATTAACGGCATTGAAAATGTATGTAGGGATCGAGTGCGCAACACAACGTGTTGAGCAGCTACTTCTCCGAAAGGAACGATTTATGCTTATGGTCACGTATTGCGTACGCCCCCAGACCGGCTTCCAAAACCTGTCATTATTGCCGTGCCATCAGGTAGGACGACCTCTTCATAGGCCTGGAAATAGATGGTTGGACCAAGTCCGACATCTCTCCTGGAGCCGTTTATGGATTCCTCCTGATGTGTTGAAATCAATGGCGGAGAATCGATAAGGATGAAGAGTCCACCTCTGTTTTGTCAACTCTGTTCTGTTCTGTTCTGCCAACCCTGTGTTGGCTTTGGAGTGTTTTGCCGACTCGGTTTTGTCGACCCTATTTTGTCAACTCTGAGCTGTAGACTCGGTGTGGCAAACGTCGTGTTGTCCACTCTGTGGCGGGTCGACTGTTTTCCGCCGACTCTACTGGCTCGACTCGGTGCTGTTGATGCTGGGTTGTTTTAGTGGTAGAATGTCGCTTCACTGGGCCCACTGCAAAGAGTGATACTACTGTCCATGTCATGAGGGCTTACTGAGTGCCACTTTCCATAAATCGGATGGCAAATTGAATTATTTGGTCATTCACATTTGAAATAAGGGCTTTGGGGGACTATTTCTTAGTCTACTAAACTACCCAGATAAAACTGAACGTTTATTGAAGCAGAAAGCCAAGAAAGCTGTTTATCTGTTCACCGGTCTTATCCCAGACACCAATGGTTCTCGCTGGCCGGTAGTTTTATTTAAGTTTGTTGAAAAGATGTCTATGGGGGAAGACACTTGTTCATCGCTATTTTCGCCTCTATCGACTGCGTCTTCTCTGTTGGTGGTTGGTGTATTTATACCAAATACAATACCATCTAGAACCTTTTGAGCATGCTAGATGTCACTAGTGGTGAATTGTGAAATGTGGAACAAACTGATCTGCATGGTGGCAGTTTTGACAGATGGCATTAGAGATGCCACATCATGTTCGTTGGTAATGCAGAGCGAACAGTACTTTCTGTGCATACTTACTTACTTATGTCCTGTATCCCCTTGTTGGTCCTATGGCCTCTACTACGCCTACGCGCCATCATGTACGGTTTCTGGCAATGTGTCTGAGTTCTCCCCCCAACTTTTCCCTAACTGCCGTGCCTCCTTCTCGACTGTTCTGCGCCATGTTGTCCTCGGACCGCCAGGTCTTCTGCCATCCTGAGTTAGAGGGTTCCATTGCATAGCATGGTTCGCTATGGAACTGTCACCCTTTCGGAACGTGTGACCAATCCACTGCCACTTCCGTCGTTGGATGGTTGTGCCTATTGGTTCCTGACCCGTTCTCTCGTAAAAGTGTTCGTTAGAGATACGAGTGGGCCACAAAATCCTTAAGATATTGCGCAGGCACCTATTAACGAACGTTTGCAGCTTTCTGATGATAGTAGTGGTCACTCTCCACGTGCTGCAACCATATAGCAGCACGGATTCAACGTTGGAGCGGAACAGTCTTATTTTGGTGCTCAAACTGATTGCATTGCTTCGCCATATTTTGGACAACATCCCGAACGCGGACTTTGCTTTGGCGATCCTGTTGGCTATATCTAGTTCGGTTCCACCATCGGCCGAGACAATACTCCCAAGATACTGGAAATCCTCTACTCTCTCTACCGGTTGTCCAGCAATGCATATTTGAGCCGATGAGTTTGTTCCAAGGCTGATAATTTTAGTTTTTGCCGTATTAATTTTCAGCCCGACGACACCTGCCTCCCTCTCCACATCTGCTGTCATTTGGTGGAGGTCCATAATTCTGTGGGAGAGTAAGCATACATCGTCTGCGTATTCAAGATGTTTTAGTTGAGATGTAAGAGTCCATCGAATTCCTCCGTTTCCCGTCGACAAAGCTGCATGAAGCACATCGCTAATCACCAATAGGAATAATATTGGTGAAATGATACAGCCCTGTCTTACCCCACTTTGGATCTCAAATTCCTCAGACAACCTTCCTCTGTGCAGAACGTGACATTTGGAACTTTCATATGTAACTTTGATAATAGCAATTAGTTTATCGGGAATGCCTTTCCTGCGTAAGGCACGCCAGATAAACTCCCTGTTGACACTATCGAACGCCTTCTCAAAATCGATGAACAGCAGGTGCAGTGGCGATCGATATTCAACACACTGTTCGATGATAATCCGCAGGGTGTTGATGTGGTCGGCACAGGAGGATCCAGAGCGGAAACCTGGTTGTTCGGCATCGAGTGTGTCTTCGAAATGTTGTTTGATTCGCTCCAGGATGATTTTAACTATTATCTTAGCTACAGCAGGCAGCACGCAGATACCCCTCCAGTTTCCGCACTCCATTAAATTTCCTTTCTTAGGAAGCTTGACGATCATTCCCTTTTTCAACTCGTTAGGAAAGCTCTCAGCTTCCCAAGCTCTCTCTATAAGTGGAAGCAGAAGCTCAGCCGATGTTGTTGGCGTTGCTCGTAAGAGCTCTGCTGGAATACCGTCAAGTCCTACCGCCTTGTTCGTTTTGACTGCCTTGATCGCGGTATTGATCTCATCTTTACTGGGAGTCATGGTGCGTATTCGGGAACTTCTCACCTCGGGCATCTCAGTCTGATTTGGGAGCATATCGCTAGCGAATACACGGTTCAAAATCGTAGCAAAATGCTCTTTCCATCTCTTGAGCTGGTCCTCATCCAAAATGAGCAAGGAACCGTCTAGGCTTTTCACAGGGTGTTGGCTGGAGCTGCGACCACCTGTCAGCTCTTTCGTGATTCTGTAGATGGTCCTGCTGTCGCACCTCCGTGCAGCTTCTGTAGCCACCGCGTTGATGAAGTTGCGCTTGTCACGTCGCACGCTACGCCGAACTTCTCTCATCTTCATGCAATATAGGGACTCTAGCTCGCTTCTCCCTGCTGCTGGGGTAGTTGCAACGCGAGCTTTCAGCTGTTTTCGTTCGTCAATCCGTCTCCAGGTATCCTCGGAAAGCCACGCCCTATGTCTTCCCTGCGATCGACCGACAATTCTTTAAGCACTAGATGTAAAAACATTTTTCACAGCACACAAATGGTCTTGGATGGTTGCGGGCATTGAGCTGTTGATTGCTTCCACACCTTGCGAAAAGTGCTCCCTTAAATGTTGGCGCACTGAGGGATCACTAAATCTATCGATGTTGAACCTGGGCATTCTTGTGTTGTCGTGGGATCTTCGAACTGCAGCAGTGCGTAGTTGGAGAGTAGCTATCATAAGATGGTGATCACGTACTATCCCCACATCTGCCCCTCGCCTGTTTCGGACGTCCAGGAGACTACTTCTAAAGCGGCGGCTGATAGCAAAATGGTCAATTTGGTTGTAGGTTGCTTGCCTGTCATTGGAAACCCAGCTGACTTTGTGGCAGATCTTGTGCTCAAACATGGTGCCACCTATCACAAGGCGATTGGCATTGCAGAAATCCACAAACCTTTCGCCGTTGTCATTGCGGTTGCCTAGTCCATGCTTCCCGATTACATGTTTGAGCCCTTCGTTGTCGTTGCCTACCTTGGCATTCAAATCACCCATTACTATGACAATGTCTCCATTTGGTGTTGTGTTGAAGACGGTGCTTAAGAGATTGTAGAAGCTCTCCTTTTCGTCCTCAGACGAACTATTCGTTGGGGCGTAACACTGTATGATCGTGACGCGTCGTACTCTAGTTCGGAATCTGTCCGTCAAAATCCTATCACCATGAGGTTGCCAGGAAATTAGGCCCTTGCGTGCTGTTGTTGTTAGCAGTAGTCCGACTCCATATTCCCGCGGACTTCCGGATGGTCTTCCAGAATAGAGTAGTACAGTGTTACGCGTTGGGGACTGGTACTCGCCCGCTTCTAACCATCTTACTTCACTTGCCCCCAAAATGTCCAGTTTATATCGCATGAATTCGTTTTCCAATTGGAGGAATCTGGCATTGTGAGGGCCTTCGATTCCCGAGTCGAGGAGCGTCTTTACATTCCAGAAACCTATCTTTGTCCGGGTACAATAGCCAAAAGTCCTCAACATGTGATCATTCCTTATCCGAGGCATACTGTCGGTTTCTGTAGCGAGCAATATTCGGTAACGCAGGTTGCTGGCCCACGTTACCTAGCCTAGGATCAAGGCCCTAGACAAGGGTTAAGGGTATAAGGGTTTATACGTATAGTTGCCCGGGGACCACCACTAGGAGGTAAAGTAAGCACTTCATCACGAACTTGATTGTTGCGCTACTGGCCCAAGCCAAGTTTTGGGCATTCAGTAGTTTCCCGATCAATCGCAATGCAGGACCCCAATCGCAATGCACTTTTTGTGCATGCTACAATATGCTTATTGAACACGAAAACTAGCCTTAAGCTTGGCACAAACTTTATCTGCTCTGATCCCTTATGTTAGGTAAAACTGGGCCAACAAAAGACACCGAATCTTTATGCATCCTTACTCTGAAGCAGTTCGAACGATAATTTTGTTCAGGGGTCGAATTGCGTCCTCCGTCAGCGGGTAACTGGTAATGTAATTTGTATTGTGTTGCTGGTAGATCTAGCAACAACATACTCGTACGTACAAATTACCTAACGAGTTATCCGTTTACGGAGGACGTGATTCGACCCCAGGTTTCAAACAGATTTGCCTTACCTTCAATCAAGTTGTTTCACCTTTCGCTCTACAAAATGAGTCATTTTGTAGTTCTAGACACCGAATCTTCACGCATCCTTACTTTGAAGCAGTTCGAACGAGTCTACAATAATTTTGTTAAGGTTTCAAACAGATTTGCCTTATCTTCAATCAAGTTGGTTCACCTTTCGTGCTCCAAAACGTGAGTAATTTTGTAGCTGTACATATTTGGAGCCAGATATCCGACGTCGTGTATCCGATACTGAGCATTTGTGAAACAAGCCTTCCTGGGAGTTTTGTAAAAATGGAACTTAAGTACCAATAGGTCGATGTTTGGCGATCGTCCCTGCTCTTGTTTTCATACTCGAACGACGACCTCTAAGATCACCGTTTTACTAGAATGTTTTCAAAAACGAACCACTCAACATCTGCTACGTCAATGGAAATGTTAAGAATTTTTTTGGACTAATCAAAATTGTCTATTCCATTGTCTCCGGTACTGTACTGGATGGTGTGTACCATGCCCTCTCTAGTGGGCTCTTATCAAATTTTTTTAATCATCATCTTTAAGCTCTTGATAATGATTAATTAATAAACAATGTGTGTATGCATTCGTTTTTGTTTGAATTACAGTTCAGTCTATGCGAGGCCATTACTAACATCGGCTGCGAATGGTATGCAATACCTGAACGGAAGTCCAACACACGACGGATCACACATGTGGTCTAGTACCTCCTCGAATCTCATAGTACCACCTGGTAGTGGTGCGACAGCCTCCACAACTCCTACTGATGACTACGGTTCAACAAAAAGTGCTGTTGGCGGTGGAACATTACCTGCATTCCAGAGGATAACATCAGGTGGTAGTGGCAATTTTAGTACCGCCACTGGTCGAGCGGCTAATCACTATACAGCTCTAACTAGTTACAGGACTCAGGTGTGTACTAAACATAAAAATATTTCTTCCTGCAAATTATATTATTTTTGTTGGAATTTTTTTTTTTTTTTTTTTAGAACGATGGCAGTGGTTGGCAAGGACACTATGAGCCAACAAGTTCAATTAGCTATGCGACGGCAGCGACCACCATCGCTGGTGCTATCAGCTCAAGTTCTGCTTCTCGTGGACGGACCACAAATGATTCAGCGACACATCTATCAGCATCGGCTTCGTTATCTGCAAGTAAGTGTTTCTGTTTCTGCTATATATGTGGTTTCTCTTCTCCTATACTGCTTCTCCTTCACCGTTTTATTTAAAGAAAAAAAAAAATTCTTATCAGGAACAGAATATAATTTTAAATATTTCCAAATGGTTTCTAAGTTTGTAAATTCAATTAAGAAGGAATAAATAAGAATTCTAAGGTCAGAGGGGGCCAGAGTAGCCTCTTACGAATTCGATAGACTTTGCTTTCAGCCTCATTTTCGGCGCCATTCATCATCATCACGTACACACTATTCCATTAGGAAGTCCTGTGCACATTTGGTTTTGTGGCAATTTTCACGGGGGTCCTGAGTAAATGTTTTGCCATGCAGTCCCGTCCTCCGTGTATTTTCAAGATGTAGTGTGAAATTTGTGTGAGAAAAGATGATGGAAAGTTGTTTCTTGTTAGGTAACCACAGCGCGGGTATAACAGGATGTTTAACTATCGTCCTTGTAACAAATTTTCCTAAACAGAACGATGTGTGTAGGAGTTCTGTTTTCGGGTTCTTGTGAGTTTACTTTTACTTTTTCGCAAGGCTGAGGGTAGTTGAATGTTTGTTCATATTTATTGAGAGCACATAGTGCCAGATGGAGTACCAACAACAAACAAGGATACGCATTTTAGTGTTTTTTGTTTGCACTCGTTTGTTTTCTTGAGGATTTCGAACTCAATTTAATTTGGAGATGTTTAAATTTGATTCTTAGACGAATGTCCTTTTGAATTCAATTTCAGATGTCTATTGTGAATGTGTCTTTCTTCTTCGTATTTTCGGCGAGGTTATGATCTGAAAACAAGCGATCATAACCCCCCCACTTTATTGCGTTTCTACTGATCCAACAGTGGGGCTCACCTTTTGTGAATGAGTATTGTTTTGAATATTATTTAATAAAGTGAAATGGCTATTGTGAATCATTTTCGATACGGTGAACTATGCACACCGGATTTTTGATTGCACCATTTGAAATCGCAAAGCAAAACGAAGTCGGATTAGGTGATTTTCATTCATTCATTCATTTTCAATGGCCCGCTAATCCTTCATGAGGGTCGCGGGGGTAGGATGCTTAGGTGGACTCTCTATCCTTCTCGATCCTCCGCCATTGACTCCAATTCATCAGGAGGAATCCCTAAGCGGCTCCAGGAGAGATGTCGGACTTGATCCAACCATCTATTTCTAGGCCTTCCGCGAAGTCGCCTACCTGATGACACGGCAACCATGGCGCGTCTTGTAAGGTGATTTAGTAAAGTCCAGTGACTGTTCTGTTTTCCAAGCGGAAACTTATGCAATCCCAATTGCCATGAATTTGTGCCTGTAGTGACAGTCAAGCTGTGCTTAAGGCCTTGCTTAACCCTTTAACCACTTCCAAAATAGTTCGTGAAACCAAAAACACTTTGAACTCGGTCACAAGGCTGAATTCTCTGTCTCTTATCTGGGACCCAGGTCACACTGGGATCTTGAGGAACGAGCTCTCCGATGAGATTGTTAAGCAAGGCTCAGAGGAGGCTTTCTCAGGTCCCGAACCAGCGTTGGGTCTCACTGTGTCCTCGGTTAGGGCTTTCATTGACGATTCGGTCTCTCACGAGCAAAATTGTATGCGGCACGACTCTCAAGGACGCAGGTTGACTAAACGTGTGCTCCCGGATATCTGTAAGAAATCAGCGGCATTCTTGCTGTCTCTCAGCAGAAAACACTAGCTTATTGGCTTCTTGACAGGCCACTTTGCTTTCGCCAAGCACCTTAACGTGTTGGGCTTAACTGACACTACAATCTGCGACGCTTGTGGAGAGAGCAACGACACCGCGGAACATTATCTCTGTGAGTGTCCGGCTTTTGCTCGTATCAGGTGGCAGATCCTCGGTGCTGATGTGGTGAGTGCGGGTACTGTAAGCTCCTCATCACTGAAGTGCTTGCTTGGCTTTCTTAGAAAGACAATGAAATTCCACTAAAATGGGTAAATCAGGGTTTGCTCTCTGGTAGTACAATGGACCAGTTGCGTCTGAGTGCTCCAGTCGAGTCGTTTCCTATCCCGACAAAAAGAAAGAAAAGTCAAATAACTATTGTGAACTATTTCCGCTATTGTGAATTTTGCATAACTGATTTTTGTTCAAAGAATTTTAAATTGGATGTGGAGATTGCTTAGCTCGAACTTAGATTATTTTTGACTATTCAGAACTATTTATTATTATTTGTGTAGGGTTATCTTGCTGGGCGACCTAATGATCTATTGTGCCTTGCAGAGGTTTATTCCCTCGTTATAGTTCCCCTCGCATTATAATTCCTTCGGAATCATCTTTGAAGGTCCTTGGCGAAAATAGTTCGCCTTAGAGCTGTCTCTCCAAATCAGTTTCTTTTAGGAATCTGAGAATGAGAAGCGGGTCCATGGTTGGCATATCCTCATCTGATATTTAGTACTTGTCCAAGTATTTCAGTCTTCTGGGGTTCAGTGCCCCACAAGATTCCAGAAGATGCTCCGAAGTCTCTTGCACAATCTGCAAAGGCCTTCATTTGTTATGCCTAGTTTCAACAAATGCTCCCTGCGTTTGCAGTAGCCCGTTAGGAAGCCTGCTAAAGTTCGTAGGTTATTCTTTTTAAGGCAGATACAGGCTTCAAATCTTTTTCGGTTATAATATTCCAGTAGTTAGTTTCTTAGCTTGCCTCAGATCTGTAGTGTTGTTCCAGGTTCTTGCCCTGTCTTCTTTCTCTATTTTCCTGAATTCTTAGCGTATGGTATGTTCCCCCATTCCGCAGAATGGTTCAGATCCAATGAAGGGCTCCGCAGCTCCTTGTCTTGCCAAGGCGTCTGCTGCTTCGTTACCTTTTATCCCGACATGACCGGGTATAGAGTAGAGTGTTACTTTGTTGTTTCTACCCAATTCATTTAGTTTGTGTAGGCACACAAGTTTCGACTTAATGACATAGGAGTTAAGTGCTTTGATAGCTGCTTGATTGTCTGACAGTATTGATATGTCGCAGTTACTGTATCTTTTTTCGAGATTGAGTTGGATGCATTCACACATATTTCAGCTCGAAAGATGCTAGTACTTATGCCCATGGGTTCTGAGTGATCCGTCCTTGGTCCAAACACACCTGCCATTGTTCCTTTCTCGGTTCTCGAACCGTCTGTATACCACTTTATCGTGTGGTTGCCCAATCCGTATATTGTGGAATGGTTGCTTCACTCTTTAGCTTTGTTCAGAAGTTTTTCCCAAAGTTAAATTTTCTGATACTATCGTACGTGGGGACACCCAGAAGGAGAAGTGTCTTAAGAAGTGCATCGTATTCCCTCGAATTAACGCATTTCTCCCTTCCAATACCTTCATTTGCCATCCTAAAGATCGTCCGGTTTGCATTTTGCTCCACTACGAGATGAAGCGCAGTGAGCTCTAGGAGTACTTCTATGACTGCAGTTGGACATATTCTCATTGGCCCGGTGATGCGAAGGCACGCACTTTTGTGAGTGTCTCCCTCGTTGTGACTAGGGTAGGTAGGTAGGTAAAGTGGCGGTCCAAAAGAACAGAATTAGCGCTTAAGGTGCGCCGTTTTGTTACCACGGGCTCGTGTATACCTATTGTAGTGGTTAGTTAAAAAGGGATGTTAAGTTTAAACCCAGCCCGTGGAGTTCAGGAAGAGGATTAGTTCTCCAATCCTCTTGTCCGCTATCTCTCTCAGATCCTCGAAGAAGGGTTTACCAAGAGTTTGTTGTCTGATCCTCGGCAGGGCCGGACATCTGCAAAGGAAATGACATAGAGATTCTTTCTCATTAATATCCTTGCAGCTCCTACAAAAGGTGTTGTGGGGGATACCAAGCTGGGCCGCATGGTCTCCAACTGGCCAGTGACCTGTGATAATAGCTACGATTTTGGCAATAACTGGTCTTGGTTTGCCTAGTAACTCTTTTGATCTGGGTTTGTTGAAACTGGGCCACGTCTTCCTAGATATGACACAGCTTGTGAGGCTGTTCCACCCGCGATTGGCTAGCTGGAGGAAGTGAAGGTGAATATAGCCCTTAACGGCACCAAGCGGAATGTCGACTCTTTCTGCTAGAGAGCCGTTAAGGGCCGACCCTCGTCTGGCCAGCTTATCAGCACGCTCATTACCCTCTTGGTTGCTGTGCCCTGGGAACCAGATGAGAGTGATTCTCGAGTGAGTGCTTTGTTGATTCAATTCAAACCGGCATTGCTCTACCAGTTTTGAAGAGATGCTCAATGGCCTTGATGGCAGCCTGGCTATCCGAAAAAAAATAGCGATATTGTAATTAGATGTCGGAAGATTGTTTAGCAGGCAGGCTTCTCGAATCGCAAGAAGCTCCGCTTGGAAAACGCTAGCAGAGTCTGGGAGACGGAAAGACCTTGATATATTCAGCTGGTCAGAGTTGGGACGAGACTAGTTCCCTTTGCTCACGCTATCGCTCCATATGTGACCATTAGCCTCACAATGGCATTATACATCCATTTTAGAATATTTGGACTAAATTCCCAAGACTTACCCGCTAGGCTCCTGCACGTCATTAGGGCACTGGTAGCCTTTTTGGATACTCCTCTGTGTGCTTTTTCCGCATGAGTTTACTATCTAGGTGTAGTCCTAGGTACTTCACTTCTTTTACCGGTGTTAGTATCATGCCCGAAAGTCGGATTGGCTTCAATCCAAGCTTTCGTTCTCTCGTGAATGGTACTATTGTGGTCTTAGTCGGGTTTATATTGAGCCTACCCGTGCATCACTATTCTTGAGTTACTACTCGTATATTTCAGGTACGATGCGCACCTGCACTACGATAGCTTGGGAAGCTATTGTCGGGCTAACACCCCTGCCAATCTTCATTAGGAAGATGGCTGCTAGATATGCCTTCAAGCTGCAGCTAGATTATGAGTACAAACCAGGTGACCTAGTGGGACATTTAAAGATACTCAACTCAGACATGTTCTGCACCTATACCAGATATTATGGTCAGGCATCATAGCTTCGGTAGGTTATTCGAGGTTGAAATATTGGACCGCGGAAATTGGTCCAATGGTGCTCCAGCACTGGTCGTAACGTAACTCGTCACGTAATTTGTATGCATGTTGTTGCTAGATCTACGAGTACCAACAACACAATACAAATTACGTCACAAGTCATCCGGTGAAGGAGGACGCGATTCAACCCCTGGTCTGGCTCACCGACGGTTCGAAAATGGATTCTGGAGTTAGAGCTTTCAACACAAACATTTCGGTACCTATGGGTATGACTCCCATTGTATTCCAGGCTGAAATCTATGCCATTGAGATCTGCGCCAGGCACAATCTCCGCAAGGGGATCAAGGACGCTAGAATACATATCTTACCAGATAGCCAAGCAGCACTTATAGCACTATCGTCCAACCTAATGGACTCCAGAACTGTGAAATGCTACTACAATGCATTACAAGATCTTGCCAAATACAAAAGGATAAGACTCGGTTGGGTCACTGGACACCAAGGGATTGTGGGCAACGAATCTGCAGATGAGCTTGCTAGGGATAGCTCAGAATCTGCGTTCACAGGTCCTGAACCTTATTGTGGCGTCAACTGGGCAACAGCTACAACACTGATTAACGAATGGGAAAACAAACTTCGTTTAGACCACTGGACCAATGGGCCAGGTCTAAGACAATCCAAGCGATTAATCAATCCTTTTTCGTATAAGGAAATCCTTAACTTAGATAGAAAAAGCATGAGGAACCTCGTGAGCTTTCTAACTGGACATTGCGGCCTGAGATACCACCTTAACAAGTTGAATCTGTGCCAAGAGAAGGACTGTTGGCTATGCCTAGAGAAGGATGAAACATTCGAGCACATTCTTTGTGAATGCCCGGCACTACACTGGTTAAAGGAACGTATTCTCCACAAGCAGATACTTACTTCAGTGGAACTGAAATGCTCCACTACTAGAGACATACTCACTTTCATAAGGGAGGTAGTACGTCTGTTAGATTAACTCCAACTCTCCAATACAATAGATCTTTCAGGTCGCAGTGTCGTTGCCACGCGGGCATGGGTTGTACAAGAGGAAAAAAATAATACTATTAGGCCCCTTCTTCAAAATTTCCCCTGGCAATCAGTACAATATTATCAGCATCATTTTGACAATTGATTCCAAGGTGTGTTAGCTTTTCAAGTAGTTCATCCACAACAAAACTCCACATTATAAGAGATAGCACTCGTCCTTGTAGGCATCATCTTGTTGTGTTGACCTTGATAATTCTACGTGATGTTTGAGATTCTGCTGATCTTGTTCTCAGCAACCGTACATCCACTTAGATACTGTTCTGTTGACTCCTTTTCTGCCCAGGACTTGTTTAATAACTTCACGGGCAGTGTTATCAAATGCCCCTTCGATGTCTAGGAAGGCGGAGAGTAAAGGGTGAGCCAACAGCTAGTGTGGAAGTTTTTATTAAATTAAACACACATTTATTATGAAATCAATTAATGAAAATTAATTGATTAATGAAGTTCGGTCCATGGCAATAACGAATGGAACACAACATCGTTCATGTGACCACCACAGCTTCTGTTGCAAGTGACCATCCGAAGGTCAAAATTATCGATGACTTTTTGAAGAATAAGCGGGTCAATGGCCGCAATTTCAGTTTGGGTGTTATGTTTCAGATCCTGAGATCCATTTAACAAATCGACGTCGTAGATAGTCCAAAGGCATCAATTGTTGTGTATTTTGGATTTTATAGGCGCGAAAATGAAGATGAACTTTTAAAATTCGCCGTAAAGTGCCATAAGTGAGGCCCAATTGTTGACTTCGGCGACGAATTTAGGTGTCTGGCTGGTTTGAACACTTTTGCTCACAGTGGTGATGTTTTGGCGTGTACGTGCTGCCCGAGCATTCTGATATGCAGCTTGACCCGAAACCGAACCAGTTTCTTCAAAACGCTTCACCATATCACGAATTCCGGACCCACTAGGGCGATTATGTTGACCGAAAAATTCACAAATTTTATGAAATGTTACTTTTACAGATCGCTCATTTTCGTAATAAGATTGAATAACAAAAATGCATGGTTGCGTGGTAAACGACTCCATGACTAAAATTGCCAAAGATTGTACTTGACATCTGTTAAAAAGATGAACCACATTGAGTTCAGTGAATGACAGTAAGTGACAGCCAATATTCACACCCTGTGTTGGCTCACCTTTTACTATCTCTTTTGTTTCAAGATCTCTTTGGATGGTTTCCTTCTTCTTCTTCTTCTTTCTATTTCGGCGAGGTTATGATCCGAAAACAAGGGATCATAACCCTCCCACTTCACATTTCTATTGATCCGCCTGTGGGTTCGCCTTGACGGTTTCCGTCAGCTGATAAAGAGCCGTCTCAACAGATCTGTCCGCTCTGTATGCATGTTAACGATAATGGCTTCAGAACTAGGAAGATGAATAAAAAATACAGAAAAGGCAAGGAACTCTTAATTTCGAAGCCACTTATAAGCTTAAACATACTAAGCCCTTAAAGTTTCGTAGCAATAGCATTCTTTAAACAATAGAGGTTATTTCGAATCATGTTCGTTACTGTGAATGGTGCATACCTGATTTTTCACAGACTGAACAATTTTAAATTCCACTTAAGTCTTTTATAAATCTTTTGTATTAGTTAGTTAGTTAGTTAGTTAAAGGTACTTTATTTTCCAATTCATTTTCCAAATTACAATAAAGATAGTACAATTTAAACAATGGCTTCGCCGTCTGCCGTGGATTGGCAATTGAATAATTTGACTACATAATTGTCAATTGTGACTACAAATTATTATTAACAAGTCTATTTATTACTTTGAATAAAATTAAAAGTTTTCTTCCATAATTCTAATTCTATAATTATATGGTATGCTACCTGACAGTATGCTACTAGGGAACTCCAGTTACTACCATTCAGCAGATTCTCAACCTCATTACTTTCAAGGCGTTCAGCTCCCAGATGTAATCGTCAGATTTCCTTCAGAATTGGACAGGTGCCAATAAAGTGTGCAGTATCTACTGGTTCCGCTGTGTTGCATAGGCTACAAATTGACGAAAGGTCAGTGCGATGTGGCATGCAATTCAGCTTAAGTAGTTCTCCTCTCGCTCGCCAGATCAGTGAAATTTGGGAGATGCTGAGGTTGGCGTTCAGATAGGTGATGTCATCATGTATAAGTCTTTTATAAATTAATCGTGCACTTGAGTTTTTTGCTGCTATTGTGTGGTCCCTTTTTATTGCCTGGCCGACATTATATATAAACTCCTGTGCAGATCTTCTCCACTCTGAAAGGTTTGATTCCGTCATTCTAAAACTTGTGCTATGTTTAGACGCTAAATCCTCCCAGTTTCTGTAAAATTGCGAACGATTTCTCAACGCTTTTGTTGCCAGAATTTTGGTAAGCCTCATCTCGTCTTCTCCACTCATAACTTTAACTACATACTGCATGTTTAACTTCAATGTAAATAAGCATAACGGTGGAATTCCACTTTCGATATGCAATATGTAGTTAGGTGTGTTTGATGGCAGTCCGGAACAAAGTTTCTTCAGGAAAAACCTAAGCAATTTTTCGACTTCATCATACGGTTTACTTCCCCATACTTGGGCTCCGTAACACATTACCGAACGCATAACAGCCTCGAACACTTTTACCTTCGCATGAATGTCGACTTTAGTATTACAAATTACATTTCTCCATGTTGCATTTATGGCTTTTTTTGCTTTTACAAGCTTAAGTTCGAGATGTCGTTTCATGGAGAGGTTATGGGTAAGGGTTACACCAAGATACTTGTAGGTTCTTACTACTTCTAGCGGTTCTCTACCGTACTTCCACTGTTCGTTACTCGCGAAGCGTCCAGTTCCTTTTCGAAAAACCAGCACTTTCGATTTCATGATGTTTATTTGGAGGCAGTTTATATGACAATATTCTTCAACTTTGTTAATCATTAGCTGTAATGCATTAAGTGTCTCTGCTAGAATGACAATATCGTCCGCACAAAGCAGTGCCTTAACTTTCAGTTATTGGACCTGTATGCCTGCTGGAAGTGCGTCAGATATGTCATCCAGGAATAGTGCAAATAGAAGCGGGCTGAGGAGACATCCTTGTTTGACTCCATTCTCTACTTCAAACCAATCTGACAGTTCCTTGCCGTCCCATATCGCCGATTTATTATTCTTGTACATGTCCTTTAAGATATTTATAAATTTAGACGATATTCCAATATTCGATAGCTTGTAGAGAAGGCAATTTCTATTCTAACAGTGTCGAAAGCTGCTTTAAAGTCGATAAAAAATGCATATAATTTCTTGCCTTGGTCTAAATATATTTGCGCTATTGACGTTAAATTAAATATTTGATCAACTGTTGAGTAGCCCGCTCTAAAACCAGCCTGGAATTGATTGAGTTTTTTGTTCTCGTTCACCCATTTAGCTAACCTTGCTGTCAACAAGCTTGTGAAGATTTTAGTGATTGCATTCATAAAGGATATGCCCCTATAGTTTGCAGCCATGTTTGGGTCGCCCTTCTTGAATATCGGGAAGACAATCGACCTTTGAAATTCTGCTGGCACTTTCCCTACATCATAAATTTCGTTGAAAGATATAAGCAATATTTTCAGAAAGGATTCTGTAGAGAACTGGAAGAATTCGTACGGGATTCTGTCTTCTCCCGGAGCTTTATTCCGTTTAGCTTTCCTCCATGCTTCATAGAGTTCGTTCTCATTAAAAGCTGTATTTAGAGTCTCGTTACAAATTCTTGGTAATGCATAATGAAAAGCAATTAAGGGTTCCTGTGGGTTGAGCATTGATTTAAAATGCGTCCTTAAACTGGCTATTCCTATTTGGCTTCCAACCTTAAAAGTATTTCCATTTAGTTTCTTTGCCAAGGACCAGAATTCTTTGCTGCTAGAAGGCTCAGCTAGCTTTCTAGCTACATATTTCATGGAAATGCATTTTTTTTTAAACTTTTGTATTCATTTGTTGAATGATAAGTACTGTTCAAATAAAGTTGAATTTCTTTGAAAGAAATTTCAGCCGAATATGCTTATACCTGTCACTTTAGATTGGACTTAGGAAAGGCTGCGTCACACCTAGTCTGTACCTTATTTTACAAGTGTCATTCGATTTCATTTTTTTATTTTATTATTTATTACTACCGCTGATAGGTTAGGTGGGAGTTTAAATTTGTTTATTATTAAGTTAAGCTTAGACGAGTCGACACGATATATCTTCTTTTTTTAACGGGCACCATTTCATATTCCCGACATCGTTTCGATGGCGCGAACTGTTATTTCAAGTGACAATTTTCGTATACCGTAAGTCGTAAGAAGGAGAAATAAAAATAAATTTGCATTTGTGCCTTACAATTCGTATTCACGTGGCAATTTTATACCAGGCATCAGAGGAATGTTATATTTTATTGGCAATTTCATACTTAAACTTTAGCAAGTAAAATACAAAAAAAAAAATGATTCACAACTTCTCAGTGGAATTGCATTAGCTGACAGCTTAGGCTCGTGTTCCATGTTCGCTTACTTATGTGGTAAGAAAAAAAAAACGGCAAGCAAGTCAAATTAGAAAAAAAATAAGGAAATGCCTTTTTCTAAAAAAAAAAATTAGAAACTTCAATTTGACGTCAAGGTGTGGTAAACGTCAGTGGAACCAATTTGATATTTTAATGTCAATTTGTTGAGAGTTCGGGGCGCTTGAATTTCGTTCCAAATGCGCTCTGATGTGTTTTTTGAGAAACCTAAGGTTGCTCCGAAACACAACTCCGTGTTTTATTTCCAGAAATCTGGGGTCGCTCTGAAATGGCTTTGAAGTCAGTCCAAGTTTTTCTTGGGAAGGGAAAGTGGAGCTGTTAAAACCATGTGTGACATTTGTGGTTATCATTGATTTGTCATATTGCGGGTAATAATAGATTTATTTTGTTTTGCATTGAATTCTGTTTAAATTCATTAAAATCTATTTGCTATCCAACAGGCTAACGATGGGAATATGAAAACTAAGTTCAGAGCGAAACAATCACGAAAGCCTCACAGTTACAATTTTTGAGAAATAGAAAAGCCTGGTTTTTTGACACATGTGAGAGTTGTAAAAAAAAACGAGAGTCGAGCTGAGGCGAATCTCAAAAACAGCCCTTTAATGTTATTGAATATTAGGTCTATTCGCGTACACAATTTAAAGCGCTTTAAGGTGCTTTAAGTTGCTCTAAAGTGCTCGAAGTGTATTCGGGTATTGAGCGAACATGACAGATAAAGAGAAAAATTGAGAAGTAACGAGTAGCGAGTATTTCCTCCCTGAGCTTGAATGTGCTCGAAGAATTTCTGCCGGCATGAAAGTACGAACTGCCAAATGGAATCAGCTGATTGCTGAAAGCATTGACATACTGTATTATGGACTCCTAGGGTGGCAATGGTGCAGTGGATATTGTGTTTGCTTGTTAACCGATGTGTGCAGGGTCAATCCCCAGCGGGGAACAGCAATCATCAGCCACCCGAGTATAGAGAAAAACGAACTGCATCGAAGTTTTTCCAACCACTGCCCCAAAGAAAGGTTCTTACTTACTTAGGTGGCGCTACAGTTCGGGGTGAACCTGGCCTCAACCAACAAGCCTCTCCATTTAGCTCGGTCCTTAGCTAATTGCCTCCAGTTGCACACTCCAAGTTGGTCGAGGTCCCTTTGAACTTGTGCGCGCCACCTACGGCGAGTAGGTCCTCTACTGCGACGTCTCTCTGGGTTAGATTCGAAGACTCTGCGGACCGGAGCGTTGGTGTCCCTTCTCTCTACATGTCCTAGCCATCTCAGTCGTCCAATACACAGTTTTTTGACTAGTTCGATGTCGCTGTACTCGTATAGTTCGTGATTGAATCTTCTCCTCCAAAACCCATCAACGCAAACGGGACTGAAAATCTTACGAAGAATCAAGAAGAACCAAGGATATCTTCATCCTCTTTTAATAAAGTCCATGTTTCAGCGCCGTAAAGCAGGACTGGGATGATCAGGGTCTTATACAGAGTTTCCTTAGTTGTTCGAGATAGGGCTTTACTGTTGAATTGTCTTATAAGCCCAAAAAAACAGCGATTGGCAAGAGTTATTCTTCGATTGATTTCTGCGCTAATCTTGATTGTAGAATTTATAGCAGAGCCAAGGTAGACAAAGTCCCTTACTACCTCGAAATTATAGCTGCCCACTGTGACGTTCTGTCCCATTCATCGGTATTGATTGTCCCTTCTTGTTGACAGCATATATATACTTGCTTTTGCCCTCGTTTATCGCTAAACCCATTTTGGCCGCTTCCGCCTCAATGCTTGCAAACCCACCGGTGACAGCCCGCTGAGTTCTTCCAATAATGTCAATATCGTCGGCGTATGCAAGCAGTTGTATGGACTTTTGATAGCCTATGCCTCCCGTGTTGGCTTGTGAGTTCCACACAATCCGTTCAAGTACAATATTAAAAAAGTAGCATGTCAGCGCGTCACCTTGTCTTAAATCTTTTTTGACATCGAAGGTCTCAGCGGGGTCATTACCGACCTTGATGGAGCAGCGAGCGTTCCTGCACATACGAACAAGTTTGGCAGGGATGTCAAAACTAGTCATGGCTCTATAAAGCTCTTCTCTATATATGCTGTCATTGGTGACCTTGAAATCGATGAAGAGGTGGTGAGTATCGATTTGGACTTCTTGGGTTTTTTCCAGGATCTGCCGAAGTGTGAAGATTTGATCGATGGTGGACTTTCCTGACCTGAAACTTCACTGACTGGGGCCACTCAGGCTGTTGATAGAAGATTTGAGGCGGGCACAAAATATCACAGAAAAGATCTTGTATGCGATGTTGAGGAGACTGATGCCTCGATAATTGGCCCGACGGCATACCAGCGGAAGTATTGAAAACGGTTGCCCAAAGTTGCTCACAGATACTGCTAAGTATGTATAATGGCTGTCTAAAGGAAGGGATCTTCTTCAAGAGGTGGAAGGTACAACGCTTGGCTCTCATAAGCAAGGGAAAAGGAGACCCGGATTCCCCATCAGCATACAGACCTCTGTGCATGTTAAACACGGCAGGAAAACTCCTCGAGAAAATGCTACAGCCTCGAAACACAGAAGCAATCCAAAGAGCAGGTGGCCTATCCGATCGACAACACAGATTCAGAAAAGGCCACTCCACGATAGGAGCAATTGAGGAAGTAGTCAAAACCACCCACCTCGCCCTAAGGGGAAATCACTACTCAAGGCGAATCGTCGTGCTGGCAGCTCTGGATGTGAGGAATGCCTTCAATACAGCCAGATGGGGAGATATGTTAGATGCGCTCGAGAACACCTTCAGGTGCAATATCTTTTGCAAATTGTGAAGGACTATCTCAAAGACAGGAAACTTCTGTGCGACACCGTGGAAGGTACTCGCAGAAAGGAAATCACTGCTGGAGCAGCGCAGGGCTCAATCCTTGGACCTGATCTGTGGAATATCTCATATGATGGAATCCTACTTAGTCGGGTACGCAGATGACATCGGTGCGGTGATTACCGCAAGGGACATCGAAGGGGCTCAGCTGAAACTGAACCAGGTAATGAGACGAGTACTCGCCTGGATGCAAGCTCATGGCCTTAGTCTCGCCACGGAAAAAACAGGGATAGTCGTTCTGACTAGGAAACGGATCCCGACCATTGCTGAGTTTCGAGTAGGCCCAAAAGTGATAATCAGCAAACCAGCAGTAAAGTATCTAGGAATCGCTCTGGAGTCTAAACTCTCTTTCTGGCAACAGATTAAGTCCGCATCTGAGCGAGCTGCGAAGATCACGTCATCACTGAGTAAGCTTATGGCAAATATCGGAGGCCCAACAATGAGTAGGCGACGACTCCTCATGTCCACCACCCACGCCATTCTTCTGTGTGGGTGTGAGATCTGGGCAGACGCACTTAGACAGGAGAAGTACAGAAAGAAAATTGTCGCAGTACAAAGGCGAGGAGCCCTCCGAGTTGCAAGCTCCTATCGCACAGTGTCAGAACCAGCCGTCCTCGTAGTTGCGGGAGTGATCCCCATCGACCTCCTAGCGACAGAGAGGAAGTACGCCCGCGACAAGAAGGCGGAAGTAGGAACTGAAGTGGCAGTCGCGGAAGCGAAGGAGCTTACCAAGCAGGCTTGGCAGAGAAAGTGGAGCGCTGAAACGAGGGGGAGGTGGACAGCGAGACTGATTACAGACGTCACGGTTTAGACACTCAATTCCTAACCGGACATAGGTAGTCGGAAATAGGCAATTTTTCGCCGGAAAATGCACGTGGAATAGAATATCTTCCTTCATCAAGAAGGTACTAAGATCCAAAAAGAGAGAGGAAGATGCCAACATTTCCTCACAAATTACATAAAGTAGATAAAAGCCTTACCGGCAAGAATGTATGAACCCGCACCAGGAGCCGAATATGTAAAAGCCGGTCCCCAGAGGGGAAAGAAAACGACACCACTCTGAAGTAATGCGATAAGCGGTTCCGAAGTGGATGGTGTCAAGTAGAAAGAAGGGGTTAAAAGTGTTTTTTTAGTGAGTAGTCAGTCTCACACTACTAGAAACAGAGCTGGACTGTTTCCCGTGCGCATTAGCGTTTTTCCACTACCCCCTAGGCAAAAAAAAAATAATAATAATTGGCGCAGTTGAGGGCAAACGATGGTGGGATTCCATATATCAGGCATACACTCGTCTGACCAAATCTTAGAGATGAGTTGGTGTATGCACTCTACCAAGAATCTCTCTCTCTCTTTCTCTCTCTCTCTCTCTCTCTCTCTCTCTCTCTCTCTCTCTCTCTCTCTCTCTCTCTCTCTCTCTCTCTCTCTCTCTCTCTCGTTTTCTCTCTCTCTCTCTCTCTCTCGTTTTCTCTCTCTCTCTCTCTCTCTCTCTCTCTCTCTCTATCTCTCTCTCTATCTCTTTCTCTCTCTCTATCTCTCTCGCTCTTTCTTCTTCTTTTGGAAAAGCCGATGTTCCTCCCGTCTCTTTTGCTTGTAGAGTTCACGAGCAGCTCTCGTCTTCCTTTGCAGCGTCGCTTTGTATACCTCTTGTTGTGCTGCATGCACCCAGCACATCAGTCGCGGCGTTTCTAATGGCAGATTGGCAGCGTTGCCACTGGTCTTCGGCACTTGATGCTGGCGACATAGGGGCGATTGAGAGATTTCGGGATACGCGTTCAGCGAAAAGTCTGGCGGTCTCTTGCGATTGTAGTTGTTCGACGTTAAATTTTCTCACAGTGATTCTTCTTTGTTGCTTAGTTTGTGATATCCGCATTCGTACCTTGGCTACAACAAGGTAATGATTCGAGTCTATGTTGGCCGCTCGGAAGGTCCGGACATCCAAAATACTAGAGGCATGCTTTGCGTCGGTCGCAATATGATCAATTTGGTTGATCGTTACATGATCATTGAACCGCCATGTCTGCTTATGAGTATTGGGATGAGGAAACCATGTGCTTGCTATGCTGAAACTTCGCCCCACAGCGAAATCAATTAGCCTTAGTCCGTTATCAGATGTGGTGTCGTGTAGGCTATGCTTACCGACTGCTTACCAAAGACGTCCTCCTTTTCTATTTTGGCGTTAAAATCGCCCAATACGATTTTAGCGTCGTGTTTAAGCCATTGCTCGTATGTTTTGTCGAGGAGCTCGTAGAAACAATGTTTGGTGGCAGAGTTCTTTTCTTCCGTGGGGTCATGAACACATATTAGGCTTATGTTGGCGAATTTAGCCTTGATCCGGATAGTCACAATAGGCTCGCTCACGTGTCGGAAGCTTAAGACTTCTTGCCTAAGTCTGCCGCGTATGACAAGTCCGCATCCGAATAAGCGTTGCCTGTTGCCTCTGTAGCAATCACCGTAGTAGATGTCACAGTTTTTCATCCTCTTTTTGCCCGGCCCATCCCATCGCACTTCCTGGATGGCGGTAATATCTGCTTTATAGCAGTCTAGGGCCTCTGCTAGTTGTTCGGCTGCACGTGGTCTGTAAAGGGACAAAACATTTCATTTTTGTTTCGGAATCATTCGTTTTTTTTTACGTGGTAGGGAACGACGGCACAACCCCCAACCTGGAGAGCTAGTTCCTTTAGTTATAGCCCTACGACGAGGGCCCGGGTACATCGGTGCCAGTAGTCCACTACGGGAGTATGAGCGCTGCCGTTGGCTCATTAAGCGCTCGTTCGCCACCATCTCTATTCCAAGGTCCTGACCAACATTGGAAATTCCTTCGCGACTTGTGATCCGAATACGTCAAAGCAGCCTGCGCATAATATTCACTAAGTTCAACCTAACTGGAACTACAGACGCCACCGTTGACTGCGTCTAGGGAATTCGTCCGCTGCCGCCTGAAACAAGACGAAGTGCTCTAGTGAGAAAGTACTCTTTCCCCCCGTTACCCATTCCCTGGATTAAGGAACTAGACACCCAGCTGTGAAATTGCTTTCAGCCATTTAAACAAGTTAATAAAATCACTTTTTTCAAGCGCGGAACGCGGTGGGATAGATCAGATTTTAGGGACTACGCTGACTATTTGTAACTTGAATCGTGCAAAGTTTTATGTTCTATCTTAAGGTCTTCGGATTGTTCGATGCAGTCTTTAATAAACAAGCATGATCCGCATATGATGATCATCACAAATAGATAAACGTATAACTTGGAAAAAATGGTTTGTCCGGAAAGTTATGGACGGCAGTGTACCTCTTAAAATTAAACCAATGTCCATCATCACTCAAATTTCTCCCAACTTATAAATAAGAAACACATTTGGAAATTTTTAAAATATTTAATAGCAATATTTATTCTTCCTCTTAAATGTACATAATAATTACTGTTTTGTTTAAGCTTTATAAACAACTTTTTTTAATTTTATAATAAATTCAATTAATTTCATGGGTAATATCATAACACAGGGAAAAACAAAAAAATAAATAAATTAAACAAAAGCTTTTAATTTTATATATAAAAAAAAAGTTACACAAATTACACTCTACACAAAAGTTAAAACTAAGAAAAAAAGATAAAAAGAAAATGTTACAAACAAAAAAAAAACCACACAAATTGTTACTTTTTAAAGCATTTTTCGACGCCGATTTTTTCACTGAGGGGCGTGAATGTGTCAATTGTGGTGCTATATCAACCCCATTATGGCGACGCGATAATACCGGACATTACTTATGCAATGCATGCGGTCTCTATCATAAAATGAACGGAATGAATCGACCCTTAGTTAAACAACCTAGAAGATTGGTAAATTTATAAACTTTTTTTGTTCCTCTATTTAAAAAAAAAAATAAAAAATAAAGTTTAAAAACAATTGAACAAAATTTTTGAAATAAAAATTTCTAAATGATAAATTATAATAAAAAAAAAAAATATATATAAATCTTATAGAAATCCGTCGTTTTTTTCTTATTCTTTCCGGGGGCCAAAGCATTGATTAATTGAATTTATTATAAATTTAAAAAAAAAGAACTTGCTCCACAAACTTGGACAAGAATTTACGTAGGATTTGACAAAAAAAGTTTCCCTATTTTTTTTTCCTTATACTCATTTGAGATTAATTTATAATTAAAAAAAAAATTAACGTATTTCTTACTGCTGCAAACGGTACTAGAAAAAAAAAGTTATTAAATTCATTGAAACAATTTAATAATATTATTACAGTGGCTGAACAAGGCGGGGATTTCTATAAGAGCTACTATCAGTATAATCCATTGCCGAGTAGGCCAACAGAGGAAACAAAATCAAGTCGTCGACTGGTAGGTTTTTCTTTTCAATAAAATTAATTATTTTTTTATTTAGTACAATTTTTGGTTGTTTTGTTAGAGAATTTAAAGTTAAAAAACAAAAAAAAAAGTTTCAAAAATTTTGTTCTTTTGTTCTTTTTAGTTTTATAATACTGTAAATTGCATGCGTAATATTTTTTTTGTGTAGTTTTATCTAAATGCATTACGAGTTATTTAACAAAGTTGCTAAATTATATTTATTAGAAAAATCGGTCTTGAGACATTTATAATTACTGAGACCTAGCCCCCTTTAATGTTCTATTAATTGGCCATTTAAATCTACACAAGGTCGACTTCTAATGTGTTGAGTCTTTCTAGCATATGCAAGGCGAACATAAGTGGCGCCCAATGCGGAGCACGGACTCAGAGTAGAAAACTGCCTTTGAATTGAGGACATTTACTATTTGAATTCAGTTCTGTTGTAATTTTTAGAGCCACTCGAAGTTCGTGTTAACCTTTTGATTTGGGCGTATTTACAGGGCTTGTCCAATAAGTATCGGGACTGAAGCCATAAAAAGAAATTTATTAAATACTAGCTGACCCTTGCATTATATTAGATATACAGGGTGGGCCAACTACAAGTTCTTTTTAAAAATGCAATAAAATTAACAAAATGAAATTTTTTCTATGTATTATGGCTTTATTAATAAGAGCAAATATTCCCATTAATTATGGAACACAACGTCGTTCAAGTGGCTGCCTCGGTTGGCCTCGCAGTAGCGCATTCTATCACTCCAATTTTCAAAGACCTTGTTGATAGTTTCGGGCTGTAGCTCACGGATTGCTTGGATGATATTGGCCTTAAGTGCTTGAATCGTTTCCGGATTGTTGGCATAACAGCGGGCCTTCACAGTTCCCCACAAAAAAAGTCCAAAGGGGTCAAATCGCAGCTCCGAGGCGACCAATTGACATCGCCAAGACGGCTGACAACACGATTTGGGAATTTGGTGCGCAAAAGACCGATTGTGGTATGGCGCGCCATCCTGCATGAACCAGAGGTCGTCCAAATCCATGTCTTGAATTTCAGTAAAAAAAAAGTCGTTAACATGGCCCACCGTTGACCGAAACGTTGTTCCCAGCCTCATTTTCGAAGAAAAATGGTCCATTGATGCCACCACTCCACAATCCGCACGAAACTGTCACTCTCTGTGAATACATTGGCTTCTCGACAATAACGTGCGGGTTTTCCGATCCCCAGATTCTTGTTTGTTAACGTAGCCGCCGAGATGAAATTGTGCCTCGTCAGAAAAGATGATTTTTCACTTCTTTTCAAAAAACCCACTGTTTGGGCTACACAGCACTCACTTTGGAAATAAGTTGTCAACATTTCCCAATGTTGTTCAAGCGTAAAGCGACTCATTTTTCGAGCGGGAAACAGCTGTCAGTGTCAAAATAACCTATGATTTAAAAATAAACCACTAGATGGCCCACCCGTTATATCCCCAGCTATTTGATTCAAGAAATCAAAACTATGTGAACAACTGCGTACATACGAGTACAATACTGCAACACACAACCCGTCAAGTAGATAAGACAGATAAGAAAACACGAAGAGTACCATCCCCCTTGCGTCAGCTAGTAGGCTCTGATGATGCTTACTTATGTCCTATATCCCCTTGTGGGTTCTAGGGCCTCTACTACGCCTACGCGCTATCGTGTATAGTTTCTGGCAATGCGTCTCAAAAAAACAAAACAAATATTTGGCGCAACAGCTCTTTAAAGTGCCAGGGCCTAGCTTCTCGCAACCACTCATGTTGTGTGCGTTATATTTTTCACACGAATGGAAGGGACCTACAGTTTAATGCCGACTCCGAACGGCGATTTGAGAAGGTTTTTCATGACAACAATACTCTCGGATGTTTGTCAGACGCTCGCGAGAGGTGGGACCGTGAAAAAACTTATTTTTGTATTTTCTGGGATTCGAACTTGGAACCTCATGCGTAGTGATCCGACACACTAACCACTTACGCCACGGCCCCCAATGCGTCTCAACTCTCCCTAACTTTTCCCGAACTGCCATGCCTCCTTCTCGACTGTTCTACGCCATGTGCCATATTCTGCCATCTTGGGTTAAAGGGTTCCATTGCATAACATGGTTCGCTATTGAACTGTCACCCTTACGGAACGTGTGCCCAATTCACTGCCACTTCCGTCATTGGATGGTTATGCCTGTTGGTTCCTGATCCGTTCTCTGGTATAGAGCTGTTCGATAGAGTAACGATTGCACCAAAAAATCCTTAAGATATTGCGAATGCACCTATTAACGATCGTTTGTAGCTTTCTGGTGATAGTAGTGGTCACTCTCCACGTGCTGCATCCATATAACAGCACGGATTCAACGTCGGAGCCTAACAGTCTAACCTTGACGTTCAAACTGATTGCATTGCTTCGCCATATTTTGGAAAACATCCCGAATGCGGAGTTTGCTTTCGCGATCCTGTTGGCTATATCCAGTTCAGTTCTTCCATCGGTTGAGACAATACTCCCAAGATACTCTAAATCCTCTATTCTCTGGACCGGTTGTCCAGCAATGCATATTTGAGCCGATGAGTTTGTTCCAAGGCTGATATTTAAGTTTTTGCCGTATTGATTTTCAGCCCGACAACACCTGCCTCTCTCTCCACATCTGCTCTCATTCGGTGGAGGTCCATACTTTACTTTACTTTACTTTACTTTACTTTACTTTACTTTACTAGGGCCTTGTACGCACTGCGACCTATAAGATCTATTGTGCCAGCCCGGCGTTTAGCTGAGAACTTGGTTAAGGCTCTTGATAAACCTCAACAAAGCTCCAGGCTCAATAGTCCAGAAGTCAGAGGGACTCAATAAAGCCCTTCCGATATGGAGAAGTCTTTTTCTTGCGGCCATGGGGCATTCACAAAGAATATGTTCTGCCGTCTCTTTTTGCCAGTCAAGTAGCCTGTTAAGGTTCTTAGGTCTGCTTTCCTAACCTCGAGTAGCTTTTTAGCCTTGCAGCGGTTGAGATTAATGAACTTCTTTGCCTGTCTTAGGCCTTTGAGTTTGGCCCAGTACTCTGCATGATGATCATCTTCCCATTCCTTTATTCTTATGTTAACGCTACTCCGTGCGACTCCAAAATAGCGTTCAGGACCGACTAGTGGGCGACTAGCGCCTCTTCTCGCTAAGCAGTCCGCCCGTTCGTTGCCCTCGAAGCCTTTGTGTCCTGGTATCCAGGCCACAGTGGACACAGTGACTGTGTTTTTCGATGCGAGATCTTCGAGTAGGTTTAGACAGTCCCATACAAGTTTAGATCCTACCGTGTACGATTTCAGAGCCATAAGTGCTGCCTGGCTGTCTGAGAGGATATAGATACGAGTACTCTCGACTCTTCTACGCAGACATTCTCGTACACAGAGCTCGATCGCATGGACTTCCGCCTGAAATATTGTTGGTGATTTCCCAAGCGCAGCCGCACGTTGGAACCTGAGTCCATAAACCCGTGCGCCAGTGCTACCATTTTCCAATTTGGAACCATCTGTGTACCAAGTTTGAGAGTTTGGTAAGACTACAAGTCCTTCATTCCTCCATGTGTGGCGGTCACCGATGACCACATTGAATTTCCTGGAGAACCGGTATTTCTTGATCATAGTATCTGGGATTTTGAGAATAGGGTCATTTTGAATATAACCTAGAATCTTCAAATTGCCTGTAAAGTTGCCGATTTTAAGGTCCGAGATCTTGGGTAGCCTAAGAGCACTCAGCATAGCTTCTTTTTGTGCTGCAAAGTGCAACCGTGTGAGGCTAAGCATTGCTCCCATTGCTGCCGTAGGGCACGTTCTCATTGCTCCTGTGATACTCAGACAGGCTAGACGATGTATTTTATTCAACTGTTCCTGAGTCTTGGCCTGTAAGGTTTTTGGCCACCAAGCCAACGATGCATAGGTGACCATGGGTTTGATAATGGCGCTGTACGTCCAATATATTATCTTGGCTTCTAGCCCCCAAGTTTTACCATGTAGGCGCTGGCACATAAACATTGCTCTTGTCGCTTTCTCGGTAACCTTGTTCAGGTGTGAATTCCAGGTGAGCGTCTTGTCAAGTATAACACCGAGGTATTTCGCTTCCTTGGATATGTCGATTGGGACGTTTTCCAGCCTAATTTCTTTGAGAGTGTGGTTTCTTTTCCTGGAAAAGGGTACAAGTATAGTTTTTCCGGGGTTGATGGTATGGATATCCTGCACCAATCGGAAGTTAAATTGAGGGCACCTTGCATTAGTTGAGAAATTATGTCCTCAAATTTGCCTGTGACGCTGATGACAATGTCGTCTGCGTATCTTTATACTTTGTAACCCGATTTTTCAAGTAGCTCTAGGAGTTCGTCAATAACTAAGGTCCAGAGCAGGGGAGAGAGGACTCCTCCCTGCGGGCAACCTCTGGTAGCTGTTATAGTTTTATGCGAGCCTCCACACTCGATTTTTATCTTCCTGCTGTGGAGGTCCATAATTCTGAGAGAGTACGCATACATCGTCAGCGTAGTAAAGATGTTTCAGTTGGACTATAAGAGTCCATCGAATTCCTCCGTTTCCCGTCGACAAAGGTGCACGAAGCACATTGCTAATCACCAATAGGAATTGTATTGCTTGTTCTTGCGCGATGTTCAAACACTTTTACATTTAAAGTTTTAAGGAATATGTATGTACATCTCCCGGGATAAAAAGTACCCTAAATAAGGTATATAAGTTATCACTATGCCAAGTTTCATCAATATCCACGGAGTAGTTTCTTCGTTATGCGTGCGCAGACAGACGAAAACGTTCCACCCTCTATAGTTCTATTATATGTAGTGACTTGGAATATTTCAAAACATGATCCTCCCGCATTAATACACCGTTCCAAGAGCTTTTTCCATTGTTAATACGCCCGCTGAAAGTCGGCAACCGCAAGGTTGTTTAGGCACGCCGATGAAGCTGCTTGGACCACCTCAATCGACCTGAAACGCTGTCCTTTTAGGCTCCTACTGATTCGAGGGAAGAAAAGAAGTCTGAGAGCCAAATCTGGACTATAAGGTGGATAGAGCAGCGTTGTCACGTTGTGTTTGACCGGTGTCTTCCTCACGCGAAGTGTGACTGAGCACGTTGTCGTGATGAAGCATCCATGTATGTGGCGATCTCCCTTCGAACGCGGCGGACCCTAATCCTCAAATATTCGAGCGCTTCTGCGTAAAATTGACCATTCACTGTTTGCCCTCTTCCTTGTGGACCACACCTTGTGTGCCAAAGAAGAATCTTGACTCTCGATGCGGACACTAAATAAATAAATATTTGGTGCAACAGTTCTTTAAGTGCCAGGGCCTAGCTTCTTGCAACCACTCATGTTGTGTGCGTTATATTTTTGACACGAATGGAATGAAATGGACGCGGACACTAAACACACTTTTAAGGCTCGGAGACAACTGAGTATGCTCCCTCAGCTTACGTGATCCCCACCGATTCCGTCCATAGACCACCTTTCACCCATTTCCATTAGCAGGAAAAATCGGTCCCGATACTTACTGGACAAACCCTGTATAATAAACTTCAACCGATTCAATGCCGAAGAGGTGCATTTTCACGGTTTCTACTTGACGAAAACCAACGTAGGCTTAAGCACATCCTACAAATAGAGGAGTAGAAGGTCGGTATGGGTAGCAAGCACATCCTACAAATAGAGGAGTAGAAGGTCGGTATGGGTAGCAAGGAAGCGAAGAAGTCAGTCTGGTAATTGAGTAAGCCTTATCCTGGAAGAGTCGTTAGTCCCCTGTGTACTCTCATAAAAAATCGACCATCGACCAGAGAATTCTTTATCATCTCTTATCCGAAGAACAGATGAAATAATTCATTTGGGGTTTTCTAAGCTTCAACCTGTGACCTGCGTATCTAAGGAGCATGATCCTGTGAATGCTTCCCACATGCTCTTCTCTGCTCTCCCTAGAGCATTCTATCGAATCAGATAGACGAGTTGAGCACATCTTTTGCGTACTTCAAGAAAATTTTGTCCTTTTCATCCTAGTTCGCTTCCCTTTTCGGCAAGAGACGATCGCAAAAAAGCTTCTAGAATGCTTACGTAGTAGACTTCCGTTCTATGCTTCATCAAATAATTTACCAATACAGCTTGGGCTCTTAATTTCAGGCAAAAATTTGCCCTTGGCTCTTCATGTAAATATTATGATCGTAGTCTTGAGGTCTATACAACTTTGGCCTCTATAAAGTTTATAAGATCCGTCTTAGGGTTGCCCAGCCTCTGCTGTCATTTTTTAAATGCATCCCTTCCAAAGTCCTTGCAGTTTTCAATATGCTCTATCGGTATACTAGGAGGTGTCATCCAGAACTTACTGATTCCTAAGATGGACCGCGCGTATTTTCCTAACCTTTGATACACTTTGTTTCGCAGGCATACCTACTGTCATCTTACACACTAGCTTGGCTTCGACTTTATCCATCACTTGCTTTGTCTCCATTTGACTTGTAAATGTAGATCTTTCTTCCTTTAAGTACCTTTCTGGTTCGGGAACCTTGCACCAGCATGATGCAATGCAACCCAATTGAGTTTGATACTCCCTCCCAACTCTCAGACTTTCTCAATGAAATGCATGAGGAAATCAGCTCTACTGTCGAATTAAACAGAATTATTTGTCACACCTCCATGTGGAAAGGGTCCTGGGACTCAGTAGATATTGTGAAGTAAATTTTTTCACCAGACTCGCATGCATTCCATTGATGATCGCAGGAAGAGCCACCATCATTTAGACCTCCTTCAGGTCATACCAAACTCCTTATGAGTTGTAATCCTCTTTTGTCCACAAAATTCCGCCATGGGATCTTGATAGTTTTGCCTTTATCCTCGACCCTATACATTTCTGCTTAAGATCCGAAGTACCCCCATAAATGAATCTTAGTATATTTCATCCAAAAGGACTTTGATTGGATAGATAGGGCCTGCTCAAAGCTTGATTTGTAAGCTAGTGTAAAAGTAGACCAAAATCTTGTACTTAACAGACTACGCTCTTAAAACTAATAGAATACACTGCTCTAAGTTCATGAATGCTATGTTACTGAGCGTACACTGAGCTTACAACTCCCACATCAAAAAACCAACCAAACAAGTACCTCCTCTCTTTCATGTGCTCTTTCACATGCTCTTTCTCATGACTCACGTCTTGTTAGACACACAATCAGCCCATTGACCTTACTAGGGCTACTCGAAATGCATTTAGATAACCAAACCGGCAACACACACAAATCACAAGTTTTCCTTTGCTTCTAACTAAAATATTATTTCCAATGAAACCCCCCACCCACAGAGTGCATCACGTCGAGTTGGACTATCCTGTTCAAATTGTCATACCACCCAAACATCTTTATGGCGTCGCAATCCAAATGGGGAGCCAGTTTGTAACGCCTGCGGCCTGTACTTCAAACTGCACAGCGTCAAACGGCCTCTGGCCATGAAGAAAGACACCATCCAGGTAATTACCATCACTTGTCGTGAAGGCCTTCAAATCAATAAAAAAAAAATCCACTTTCAACTCCATAGACACGAAAGCGAAAACCAAAGGGAAGCAAGAACTCCGATAAATCATCAACTTCCACAAATGCGAATAGCAAGAGCACCGCTAACACAGCCAGCATTCAAGACAGCAACAATGGTATGCCTTTCGATTGGTCACACACACTTTGCATGGATTTTAGTTATTTTTCTTTCACAGAACTGAAAAGCCTAACATCATCGATTCAACACACTAGCACATTAAACCATTCCAATGCTAGCAGCAGCCCAACTACTATTACCCCACCACCACCGTTGGCGCACACGCCAACAACCTCCTCAGCGTCATCGCATCATCAAGCCGTAACACCGGGCACACCATCGCCACCGATTAACCCGCATGACAATATGTCGCCATTACACTATACGTCCTCGTCAATGCTAAACGGTTCTGTGCTAACCAGCTCACCAACAACCCTAACTAACAACAACAACAGCACAAGTCAAAACAACAACAATATACTAAGCGCTTCGAACAGCAAGTACATGCAAAAGTATCTGACCATCCATCAGGAATCTCAACAGCAACAACAGCAGCAACTGATGACCGGAGCTCATCAGATGTTCGAAATGACACCATCCCCAACCGAACAACATCATCATGGCTATAGTCCGGCACAGTCGCCAAATTATTTCTACGACCAGCTGACCGGTGTTGATCATGATGCCATCAAAATTGAGAATCTCCATCACCAGCACCATCAGCAACAGCAGCAGCAGCATCACCAAGCCGCTCAAATCATCCAACAAACGATGAGCCGGAGCCCATCGATTGACGACGAATATGAGCTTCACCAGCAGCGCCAGCAACTCCAACAACAGCACATCATTCAGATGACCCAGCTGAACCCATTCGGTGAGCTGGAGAGGAAGCTAGAACGACAGCTGGAGCGTAGTACAGTCGTTAAGATGGAGTAACCCATTCCATGACACCAACAACAAGACTTATGAAATAAGTTACATACACGCGCAAAGATATTATTTACTTTTCTCATACATAGCCTATGTAAATGTATATATTTATGTGAAATTTTTTAAGACATTCCTCAAAGGGACAAATACAGCAACAAAATGACAAAGAAAACTTAGTTATACAAATATTTTTATATAAAAACTATATATAAGCAATATTCAACTTAAATTTAAAGGAATATATTTCAATACACATATATACATATATTTGTTAAGCAACTGAACTAAATAATGAGTTAATTTTTTATTTTTTGTTTTAATTTTTGTTTAGTTACACAATTTTTAAAAAAGACATTTACAACATTATATATAGAAAAATAAAAAAAATAAAAAATCTATTAGTGTACATTAAATTTTCATTTTCTATTTTCTTTTCTTATTCAAGTAAATATTTAATTTAAAAGAAAAATTGTATAAAAATATCCTTTCTCACATATAACCTGAAATATATAACATTTATATAAAATTTTTATTTATTTTTAATTTTAATTTAATACCCCTAGGCTTTGTTCCAACCGCTCGCAGCCGGCAAGTGAAGTCGTGTTTTACCATTCTACCTCACGGGAGCAATGAATTTGGACCTATGCAAAGCTTGCCAAATCAGTAGACACAAGAATGGAGGCAAGCCTCCGTGGTGGAACTCTTCGACATGAAGGTAGGAAGCTTTTTAATCAAGCAAAGCACTTGACCGGGATCTCTATAAGAGCAGTCTTAGAAAATTTAGGTTAGAGGTTAGGAAATCAGAAAGGGCCTCGTGGCATCATTCCTGTGAAAATATAAAAAGGATGAGTGATTCGTCTAGTAGCTAGTACGCGGTTCCCACGTCTCGATATTCACAAGGGAACATGGCTCTCCTTTGATCGAAAAACTGTCAACCAAATTGATCACATTGCGATCGACGCAAGGTACTCTTCTAGTATTCTGGGTGTCCCGACATTCCGAGGAGCCAACATGGATTCGGATCACTATCTAGTTGTAGCCAAGGTACGGATACGGATATCCAGAACGGACCGAAATCAAAGAAATACTGTGAGGAAATTTGACGTCGGGCAAGAGACCGCCAAAGCATTTGCCGATCGAGTCTCTTTTAATCTTAATCCAAGTCCTTTCCCACAAATGCAGAAGATCACTGGCAACATTGCCGACAAGCTATCAGAGATGCCGCCTCCGATGCACTAGGTTTCTCGGTCACCACAACGAAACCCCTGGTTTGATGAGGAATATCGGCAAACACATGCGACAAAACAAGAGGCGTACAAAGCGGCGCTGCTCGGAAGGACTAGAGCTGCTCGCGTGCTCTACGAGCGGAGGAGAAGAGAGAAAAATCGACTTCTCAGAAAGAAGAAAAAGGAGCATGAGAAGCGCTCAATCGGTGAGATTGGAAGACTTTATTGCAGGAATGATATTCGAAAATTGTACCAAAAGGTAAAAAGAACATGTCAGGGTTTCAAAGCGAGAACAGAAGCCTGCAGGGATGAATATGGTAATATAGCAGTAGAATCGCAGTCGGTGCTGAGGATATGGAAGGACACTTCTGCAGGCAGAATGAGCCATTCAACAGTGACGATGACAGTCAAAATTTCCGTTAACCCGATCAGAGTGAAGTGAAGATAGTAATGTCTAAACTTAAATCCAACAAAGCTGCTGAAGCCAACGGCCTTGCCGCTAAACTTTTTATGGTAGAAGGAGATGAGTTGGTAAGGAGCATGCACCAGATCATCTGTAAAATCTGGTCGAACGAAAGTATGCCCGATAAAAGAATCTCAGCATCGTTTGCCAGATACAACTACAGAGGTATAAGTCTCTTCAACATCGCATATAATATCTTGCCTGCCGTATAATGTGAACGCCTAAACCCGATTGTCAACAAGCTGAGAGGTCCTTATCAGTGCGGTTTCAGGCCGGGAAAGTCCACCATTGACCAAATATTCACACTACGGCAGATCTTGGAAAAAACCCATGAATATAAAATCGGTACGCACCACCTCTTCATCGATTTCAAAGTTGCCTATGATAGCGTGTATAGAGACGAGTTATACAGAACCATGTCTAGTCTTTACATCCCTGCCATGCTCGTCCGTTTGTGCAGAATGACGATGGAGAACTCTCGCTGCTCCATCAAATTCGGTAAGAACATCACCGAACCGTTCGATGTTAGGAAAGATCTTAGACAAGGTGACGCGTTACCATGCGGTCTCTTTAACATAATACTTGAAGAAAGGGCGGTTGCCCATAACCCTTAATTGTGGGATCCTGTGTTGTTAATGCCTTGATAAGAGGCACTTACTTCTATACGTTTGTATATTTGAAAGAATTTACAAAACTCAGAAGCCAACACCGGAGGTACAATCTTTTACAAGTCTGTACAACTACTCGCTTACGCCGGCCGATGACACTGACATAGTCGACAGAACTCAGCGGGCCATCAGCGGTGCATTTGCAAGTATTGAGGTCGAGGCAGCAAAGATGGGTTTAGCGGTCAATGAAAGCAAAACAAAATATATTATGCTATCTACAAAAAAGTACACTCAACATCGGCGTCTTAGACAGACCGTCACAATAGACAGATATAATTTTGAGGTAGTAAAGGATTTTGTCTACCTAGGGTCTATGGTGAATTCCGCAAATGACATCAGTAGGGAGATCACACGAAGAATTACTCTTGCCAATCGTTGTTTCTATGGGCTAAGACGGCAATTGAGAAGCAAAGCCCTATCCCGAACTACTAAGGTAACTCTTTATAAGACTCTAATCATCCCAGTCCTGCTATATGGCGCAGAGGTATGGGCTTTGACAAAACCGGATGAGGATGCCCTTGGTTATTTCGAGAGAAAAGTTTTTCGAGTGATCTTTGGTCCCGTCTGCATAGACGGCGAGTGGAGGAGAAGGTACAATGCCGAACTAAATGGCCTAAATAAGGACATCGACTTAACCAAAGAGTTCACATACAGCGACTAAGATGGCTGGGTCATTCTCTTGGGCCAGTAGCGCAACAATCAAATTCGTGATGAAGTGCTTACTTTACCTCCTAGTGGTGGTCCCCGGGCAACTATACGTATAAACCCTTATACGTATAGGCTAAAATTGTAAGTGCGGGTTGTCTAGGGCCTTGATTCTAGGCTAGGTAACGTGGTCCTGCAACCTGCGTTACCGAATATTGCCCGCTACAGAAACCAACACTATGCCTCGGATAAGGAATGATCACATGTTGACGACTTTTGGCTATTGTACTCGGACAAAGATAGGTTTCTGGAATGTAAAGACGCTCCTCGACTCGGGAAGAGAAGCTCCTTACAATGCGAGATTCCTCCAACTGGAAAAGGAATTCATGCGATATAAACTGGACATTTTGGGGGTAAGTGAAGTAAGATGGTTAGAAGCGGGCGAATAACAGTCTCCAACGCGTATCACTGTACTACTCTATTTTGGAAGACCATCCGGAAGTCCGCGGAAATATGGAGTCGGACTACTGCTAACACCAACAGCACGCAAGGGCCTAATTTCCTGGCAGCCTCATGGTGATAGGATTTTGACAGCCAGATTCTGGACTAGAGTACGATGCGTCACCATCATACGGTGTTACGCCCCAACGAATACTTCGTCTAAGGACGAAAAGGAGAGCTTCTACAATCTATTAAGCGCCGTCTTCAATACAACACCAAATGGAGACATTGTCATAGTGATGGGGGATTTGAATGCCAAGGTAGGCAACGACAACGAAGGGCTCAAACATGTAATCGGGAAGCATGGACTAGCCAACTGCAATGACAACGGCGAACGGTTTTTGGATTTCTGCAATGCCAACCGCCTTGTGATAGGTGGCAGCATGTTTGAGCATAAGACCTGCCACAAATTCAGCTGGGTTTCCAATGACAGGCAAGCAACCTCTAACCAAATTGACCATTTTGCTGTCAGCCGCCGCTTTAGAAGTAGTCTCCTGGACGTCCGAAACAAACGAGGGGCAGATGTGGGGATAGTACGTGATTACCATCTTATGATAGCTACTCTCCAACTACGCACTGCTGCAGTTCGAAGATCCCAGGACAACACAGGAATGCCCAGGTTGAACATCGATAGACTTAGTGATCCCTCAGTGCGCCAACAATTAAGGGAGCATTTTTCGCAAGGTGTGGAAGCAATCAGCAGCTCTAGGCCCGCAACCATCCAAGACCATTGATGTGCTGTGAAAAATGTTTTTACATCTGGTGCTGAAAGAATTGTCGGTCGATCGCAGGGAAGACATAGGGCGTGACTTTCCGAGGATACCTGGAGACGGATTGACGAACGAAAACAGCTGAAAGCTCACGTTGCAGCTACCCCAGCAGCAGGGAGAAGCGAGCTAGAGTCCCTATATCGCATGAAGATGAGAGAAGTTCAGCGTAGCGTGCGACGTGACAAGCGCAACTACATCAACGCGCTGGCTACAGAAGCAGAAGAAGCTGCACGGAGGTGCGACAGCAGGACTGACTACAGAATCACGAAAGAGCTGACAGGTGGTCGCAGCTTCAGCCAACACCCAGTGAAAAGCCTAGTTAGTTCCTTGCTCATTTCGGATGAGGACCAGCTCAAAAGATGGAAAGAGCATTTTGCTACGATTTTAAACCATGTATTCGCTAGCGATATGCTCCCAAATCAAACCGAGATGCCCCAGGTGAGAAGTTCCCGAATACGCACCACGACTCCCAGTAAAGATGAGATCATTACCGCGATCGAGGCACTCAAAACCAACAAGGCGGTAGGACTTGACGGTATTCCAGCAGAGCTCTTACGAGCAGCACCAACAACATCGGCTGAGCTTCTGCTCCCACTTATAGAGAGAGCTTGGGAAGCTGAGAGCTTTCCTAACGAGTGGAAAAAGGGAATGATCGTCAAGCTTCCTAAGAAAGAAATTTAATGGAGTGCGGAAACTGGAGGGGTATCTGCGTGCTGCCTGCTGTAGCTAAGATAATAGCTAAAATCATCCTTGCGCGAATCAAACAACATCTCGAAGACACACTCGATGCCGAACAAGCAGGTTTCCGCTCTGGATCCTCTTGTGCCGACCACATCAACACCCTGCGGATTATCATCGAATAGTGTGTTGAATATCGATCGCCACTGCACCTGCTGTTCAAGAGAAAGCGTTCAACAGGGAGTTTATCTGGCGTGCCTTACGCAGGAAAGGCATTCCCGATAAACTAATTGCTATTACCAAACCTACATATGAAAGCTCCAAATGTCACGTTCAGCACAGAGGAAGGTTGTCTGAGGAATTTGAGATCCAAAGTGGGGTAAGACAGGGCTGTATCATTTCACCAATATTATTCCTATTGGTGATTAGCGATGTGCTTCATGCAGCTTTGTCGACGGGAAACGGAAGAATTCGATGGACTCTTACATCTCAACTGAAACATCTTGACTACGCTGACGATGTATGCTTACTCTCCCACAGAATTATGGACCTCCACCAAATGACAGCAGATGTGGAGAGGGAGGCAGGCGTCGTCGGGCTGAAAATTAATACGGGAAAATATGCTCAAATATGTATTGCTGGACAACCGGTAGAGAGAGTAGAGGACTTCCAGTATCTTGGGAGTATTGTCTCGACCGATGGTGGAACCGAACTGGATATAGCCAACAGGATCGCCAAAGCAAAGTCCGCGTTCGGGATGTTGTCCAAAATATGGCGAAGCAATGCAATCAGTTTGAGCACCAGGATACGACTGTTCCGCTCCAACGTTGAATCCGTGCTGTTATGGTTGTTACGTGGAGAGTGACCACTACTATCACCAGAAAGCTGCAAACATTTGTTAATAAGTGCCTGCGCAATATCTTAAGGATTTTCTGGCCCAATCGTATCTCTAACGAACACCTTTACGAGAGAACGGTTCAGGAGCCAGTAGGCACAACCATCCAACGGCGGAAGTGGCAGTGGATTGGTCACACGTTCCGAAAGGGTGACAGTTCCATAGTGAACCATGCTATGCAATGGAACCCTCTAACTCAGGATGGCAGAAGACCTGGCGGTCCGAGGAGAACATGGCGCAGAACAGTCGAGAAGGAGGCACGGCAGTTAGGGAAACGTTGGGGAGAACTCAGACACATTGCCAGAAACCGTACACGATGCCGCGTAGGCGTAGTAGAGGCCCTAGGACCCACAAGGGGATGATACTTGACATAAGTATACAATAGAGCAATACAAATAAATGATATTGTTATATATAAATTTGAAGAAATAAAAACAAACGGGCAACAAATTTTACTTCATTTCCGGTTCCCATTTCCCATTTTCTTCTCAGCGCATATCACACAAAATTTCCTTTCAGTAGTAAACGTATTTTCAGAAAAAAATTCCCCTGTATTCTAAAAAGAATTTTATGTCTCTACTACGTGGTTTGTGTTTGAACTAGAAATTGGTTGACGGTGAGGATATTTCCCCGGGAACATTTATCGTTTCTATTCTCACCACTAGATAGCACTTGATTCCGCTGCAATCTACACCTAAGCGGTTGATAGCTGAGATGAGAATACTGGGTAGTTAAATGTGCATGGGAGGAAATGCATTTTTCTTTTAGTTATGCAATCAGAGATGCCACACCTCAATTATTTGTGACAAACTTATTTGAATATGAAAAGTTAGATTTTGATTTGAGAAAAGTTTAAACAAATGTATAGATAGATAGGTAAAGTAATTTTATATGGTGGGCAAAATCGCATCATCACCTCCCCGTGGTGCCCGCTGGATAGCTATCTGATAGTGAACTAACGATGAGCGTATGCTGAGTCTGACGATATCAGATCTGCGTAAGCATATCTGGGTGAACTGCAGCGCGCATATGTTTAAACGGACGAGGCATCTCTTATTGACCTGATCGGCTGAAATATGCGTCTCAGAAGTCTAGCAAGAGCTCCTCAGAAGGAGGACGTGCGGTGGATGAATTCTCTCTATGGAATCAACGGTGACGTCTACAGACCAGCGGATACCTTACCGGAGCTTCTTCGACATATTTGGAGGTGAGGTCTGTAAGGATTTTCAATACTACGCGGTATTGAAAAAGAGATGGTGGCGGATGAACCCTTAATGGGCCAACGGCAGCGCTCATATACCCGAAGTGGGTCACTGACGTCGGTGTATCCGGCCCCTCGTCCTACGGGTTGTTAAAAAAGGATCTGGTCCTCCAGGTTGGGGGTTGCCGTCGGGTTAACTTCCCTACCACGTAAAAAACCTTTGGTTACAAAGCAACCAACAGCCTCGGATACGGATGAATTTACTGTTGACGACCGAAGCAATCGTAAAAAGGACAACGATCTTCGTGTCTGCACATGGAATGTTAGATCCCTCTACAAACCACGTGCAGCCGAACAACTTGCGGAGGCCCTAGACTGCGGCAAAGCAGACATTACCGCCATCCAAGAAGTGCGATGGGATGGGCCGGGCAAAAGGAGTATGAAAAACTGCGACATCTACTACGGCGATTGCTACAGACAAAAAGGACAGCGTCTATTCGGGTGCGGATTTGTCATTGGAGGCAGACTTAGGCAAGAAGTCTTGAGTTTCCCGCATGTGAACGAGCGCCTTATGACTATCCGTATCAAGGCTAAATTTGCCAGCATTAGCCTAATATGCGTTCACGCCCCTCACGAGGAGAAGGACGACGCGACAAAGGATGACTTCTACCAGCTCTTGGGCAAGACGTATGAGCAATGCTCTAGCCACGACGTTAAAATTATCCTAGGTGATTTTAACGCAAAGCTAGGAAGAGAAGACGTCTTTAGTAGCGTGGTTGGAAAGCACAGCCTGCACGACATCACATCCGATAACGGACTCAGGCTAATCGACTTTGCAGCGGGGCGAAACTTTGTCGTAGCTAGTGCGCGGTTCCAACGTCTCGACATTCACAAAGGAACATGGCTCTCCTTTGATCGAAAAACTGTCAACCAAATCGATCACATTACGATAGACGCAAGACACTCTTCCAGTATTCTGGGTGTCCGGACTTTCCGAGGAGCCAACGTGGACTCGGATCACTATCTAGTTGTAGCCAAGGTACGGATGCGGATATCCAGAACGGAGCGAAATCAGCGAAATACTGTGAGAAAATTTGACATCGAAAAGCTACAATAGCAAGAGACCGCCAGCGCCTTTGCCGATCGTGTTTCTTCTAATCTCAATCTAAGTCCTATGCCGCCAGCAGCAAATGCGGAAGACCAGTGGCAGCGTTGCCAACAAGCCATCAGAGATGCCGCCTCTGATGTACTGGGTTTCTCTCGCCCACCACAACGCAACCCCTGGTTTGATGAGGAATGCCGGCAAGCACATGCAGCAAAACAAGAGGCGTACAAAGCGGCGCTGCATAGAAGGACTAGAGCTGCTTACGTAGAGCTCACGTGCGCAGGAGAAAAGAGGAACATCGACTTCTCAGAAAAAAGAAAAAGGAGCATGAGAAGCGCTCGATCGAGGAGATTGAGAGACTTTATTGCAGGAATAATGTTCGAAAATTTTACCAAAGGGTAAAAAGAACATGCCAGGGTTTCAAAGCCAGAACAGAAGCCTGCAGGGACGCAAATGGCAACATAGTAGTAGAATCGCAGTCGGTGCTGAGGATATGGAAGGAACACTTCTGCAGAGTGTTAAATGGCGATGATGACCAATATTCCCGTCAACCCGATCAGAATGAAGTGAGGATAGCCATATCTAAACTCAAATCCAACAAAGCTGCTGGAGCCGACGGCCTTGCCGCTGAACTTTTCAAGGCAGGAGGAGATAAGTTGGTAAGGAGCATGCACCAGCTCATCTGTAAAATCCGGTCGGACGAAAGTATGCCCGATGAATGGAACCTCAGCATCGTTTGCCCGATCCTGAAGAAAGGAGACCCTCTGAACTGCGCCAACTACAGAGGTATAAGTCTCCTAAATATCGCATATAAGATCCTGTCTGCCGTACTATGTGAACGCCTAAAACCGATCGTCAACAACCTGATAGGTCCTTATCAGTGCGGTTTCAGGCCGGGAAAGTCCACCATTGACCAAATATTCACACTACGGCAGATCTTGGAAAAAACCCATGAATATGAAATCGATACGCAGGAAAGGTTTTAGACAAGGTGACGCGCTATCATGCGATCTCTTTAATATAGTACTTGAGAGAATTGTACGAAACTCACAAGCCAACACCGGAGGCACAATATTTTACAAGTCTGTACAACTACTCGCTTATGCCGATGACATTGACATAATCGGAAGAACGAGTATTGAGATCGAGGCAGCAAAGATGGGTCTAGCGGTCAATGAAAGCAAAACAAAATATATGCTGTATACAAAAAAGGACACCCAACAACGGCGTCTTGGACAGAACGCCACAATAGACAGATATAATTTTGAGGTAGTAAAGGATTTTGTCTACCTAGGCTCTATGGTGAGTTCCGCAAATGACGTCAGTAGGGAGATCACACGAAGAATTACTCTTGCCAATCGTTGTTTCTATGGGCTAAAACGGCAATTGAGTAGCAAAGCCCTATCTCGAACTACTAAGGTAACTCCCTATAAGACATTAATCATCCCAGTCCTTCTGTATGGCGCAGAGGCATGGGCTTTGACAAAACCGGATGAGGATGCCCTTGGTTATTTCGAGAGAAAAGTTGTTCGATCGATCTTTGGTCCCGTCTGCATAGACGGTGAGTGGAGGAGAAGGTACAATGCCGAGCTATACGGCCTGTGCAAGGACATCGACTTAGCTAGAAGAGTTCACATACAGCGACTAAGAAGGCTGGGTCATTTAGAGCGGATGGAGCCCAACGTTCCCGCTAATAAAGTCTTCGAATTCACCCCGGACGGACGGCGCAGTAGAGGACGACCTCGCGGTAGGTGGCGCAAACAAGTGGAGGGGTCCTCAACCAACTTGGCGTGCGCAACTGGAGGCAGCTGGCTCGTAACCGTGCTGGCTGGAGAGGTTTGTTGGTTGAGGCCCAGGTCCACCCCGGACTGTAGCGCCATCCATGTAAGTAAGATACACATAATGTATAAACTATCATTCATTAAGCGCGATACACCATTAAATTAAAGTAAAACAAGTTGTATTTGAGGTATGGCGGATCTTTTTAATTAAAGTTAAAGAGTATTCGAAACCATTATGTTTTTAAAATAATATCGTTTAAATGGCCTACATGGCTTTGCTTGACTGCGATCATCCGAGAGGTTCAGTTTGGGATGACTCGGGCACATAAGTGCCTGCGAACGCCGTTGTCCTCAGTTCGACAAGAAAAATACAGCAGCACTACGGGTGGCAAGTTCATACTACACGGTGTGGGAATCAGCCGCCCTCGTAATAGCGGGAGTGATTGCAGTGCATTACGGAACTCCGAACATGATGGAGAACATCCATTGTTGACGCTCTATGCCCCACGACGGGTGTTCAGTCTTAAGGGAGAGAAAAAAGGATAGGTCTTGATTGCAGTATTAAGGTCATGGCCATTTATATTACCATAATGGTTAATTGCCTTGCGTCAGCTGATGGGAAATATTAGGACTCTTGAACCTGGTTTGATGCCGCAGACTTCTAAAACAGTATAAGAAACATTTCCTTATATTTTGGCCAGCTCAAAACAAGGGTCTATCCGACAGATGAGAGTAGTTAACACCACAAACTTTTGAAGCAAAGAAAGTGAAACTTATTTCAATATGGTGAGCGTTTACAAAGACTGATTCATCTTTGATACGCCAATGTGTGGTGGGTGCAATTAAAGACGTTTTTATTATTTTCTGCATTGCGATTGATTGGGAAACTGCCCAAAACAAGACTTGAGCTAGTAGGGCAGCAGTTAAATTTGTGATTAAGTGTTTGCTTTACCTCATAGTGGTGGTCTCCGGGCAACTATGCGTATACGTGAATGCTGAAATTGCAAGTGCGGATTGTCTATAGTCTTGGCTCTAGATTATGTAACATGGGCCCGCAACCTGGGTTACCGAAAACTACAACCTAGTGAAACCAATATTACGCCTCGGATAAAGATTAATCACATGTTGACAATTTTTAGCTATTGTATCCGGAAAAAGTTAAGATTTTGGAATAAGAAAATGCTCCTCCACTCGAAGGCGAAGGACCTTATAATGCCAGTTTCCTCCAGGTTAGGCTAGATTAGGTTGAAATGGTTGAGAGCTAAGAATCGCTAACACACTTAGACCAACAATAGGTCAATTGTGATTCCACGTGGATCTTAGGAGAAAGTTTCGCCTACCTACTCGTTTAACCATTTTAAGCTTCTTATGAAGCGTAAGAGGCTCTTAATATTGATGTCTATTAGACCGCCTACTCGTATATCGTTGAAATAGAAGGCTCCTAAGTGAAACTTCCTTCTGCGGGAGAGAGCTGGGCAGAAACAAAGAAGGTGATGAATAGTTTGTTCCTTTTCTTCATTCATGCATCTTCTTCCAAAGTCTTTCGTGAAAAGGTCCAGTCTTGTAGTATGCTTGCCTATTAGACAGTGTCCAGTGATGACACCTATAGTAGTGGCGATATGCAATCTATTCGGAAAAATCAAATTCTTGGAGCGTTTTAGATCCAGCTTTGGCCAAATCCGTTTTGTCGGTAGTAGGTCAACTTGTCCATCTAAGATTTGTAGTCTCGATAGCATTCAGCTTGAGTTTAAGTTTGCAACTAGCGATTGGTATACCTAAGGTAATTTTCCCGGTAGAATAGGTACAGTTGGTCATATTGTGGCGAATTCATCGGCCTTAGAGTTCCTGGGAACATCTCTATGCCCCGGTACCCAACATAGGTGAATATTGAACTGCTCAGCCATCTCCGCGAGAGACGATCGGCAGTCTAGAGATACTAAAGAAATTATAGACGTTGATTCTAAGGATTTCATTGCTGTTTGTCTTTCTGAAAAGATGCGGATATCTCTAGCAGATATCACGTTTTCCTTAAGCCAAGATAAGACTTTTTTAGTCCATTATTTCCGCCTGGAACACGCTACAATGATTTGGTAAACAGAATGAGAGCTTAAGATAGATAAACCTGCCAAAGAAAACACTTCCACCAACTCCGTCTTTGGTTTTTGAGCCATCAGTATAGAAATGAATCGACTCATCGTCCTCCCAAAGTGATCTGGAAGAAATGTTGACTTGAAAGTTTTGTAAAAATTTAGACGTGGGATGGTGTAGTCCTTGTTTTCGGGAGAGATTTTGAATTTATTCAGAATGGAAGCGAGGCCAAAATTCTTTTCTTGTCCACTATAAAGTAGCTTCAAGACGAACAGTTGTACGTACTGCCATTTGCTTGCTAAATACATATGTACAGTGCCACAGAGGGAGTTGTACGTAGTGCTCCGCATATGCACAGACACGCTGTACGCTGGACCTTGCTTACATAATCAAGATTTACAGGCTTTTCTAAGGCTGTCCACCAGACAATCACCCCGTATGTGAGTATCGGACTAATGACTGAGATGTAGAGCCAGTGAGTTACTCGACGTTGTAGACCCCATCTGTTCCCAATAGCTTGTTAGCAAAAGAAAAGTGTTACTGTAGCTTTCCTGACTCTTTCTTGAATGTTAGGTCTCTAGCTCAATTTTCTGTCGAGGATAAGACGCAAATATTTGCTTTATCAGACAAAGTTAATCTACTTACTTACTTAGGTGACGCTACAGTTCGGGGTGAACCTGGGCCTCAACCAACAAGCCTCTCCATTTAGCTCGGGCTTTAGCTAATTGCCTCCAGTTGCGCATGCCAAGTTGGTCGAGGTCCCCGGACTTATGCGCGCCACCTACGGCGAGAAGGTCATCTACTGCTTCGTCCCTCTGGGTTAGATTCGAAGACTCTGCGGGCCGGAGCGTTGGTGGACACCATTCGCTCCACTTGTCCTAACCATCTCAGATCCAATACGCGCAGTTTTTTGACTAGGTCGATGTCGCTGTACAGCTCGTATAGTTCGTGATTGAATCTTCTCCTCCATTTTGGCCGCTTCGGCTTCAATGCTTGCAAACGCACCGGTGACAGCCCGCTGAGTTCTTCTGATCATGTCTATGTCGTCGGCGTATGCAAGCAGTTGTACAAAGTTAATCTGATACCATTAAGAGAAGGAGGAATTTTATATTTTCTTGAAAAGAATACTAGTTCAGTTTTGTGGGAGTTTACACCCAAACCACACCGAACCGCCCAACTAGCTAGCTTGTTGAAAGCGTTTTGTAGAAGTTCTTTTAGAGTATTGAGGTGCTTTCCCGAGACAGCTAAGGCAACATCATCTGCATAAGCGATCGCCATGCGTCACTCGCCTTCCAGGATTATCAACATTTCGTTGAGCACTAAATTCCAAAGCAGAGGGGATAGAGTACCTCCTAGTGGAGTATCTCTACTGATAGATCTTCTAGTATACGTCCCACCCAGATTAGAAGAGTTCATAATCTGACCATAAAGCAGTAGATTCGCAAAGTGAGCTGTCGACATCTGCTATAGCTGATGTACTGATGTTGTCTAAAGCGTCTTCTACATCCAGAAAAGCAACCATTGTGTACTCCTTATGAAACAGGGAATATTCGATATTACACTCTAGTGAATGCAATGCTTTCTCCACCATTTACTCCACCAGATTTACCTTTGCGATGTGGACATCAATCAGTCATAGACTGATTGGGCTAAGGTCCATTGGAAGCGTGTGCGATGTTTTGCCAGATTTGGGTATAAACACCACTCTCACCTCGGTCCAGGCAGTTGGCGTTGTTCCGAGCTCGAGACACCCCCTCAAAATGCAGGAAAGATTCTGCCATACAATGTTGAAGGCCATCTGGAGCTGTGCCGGAAAGATACCGCCTGGTCCCGGTGATTTGAATGGTACGAAACTGTTCACCGCCCATTTCAACTTATCCTCACTGATTAGATGAGGAGGTGCCGGTGGGCGTGCAACATTTACCAGGGTATGGTCATCGCTGGAGATAGGCGTGCAGCCGGGGAAGTGGGTGTCCATGAGCAGGTCGAGCGATGCTTCGTCTGATTCTGCCCAGGATATGTTGGGATTTATGAGTACACTTGGTACAGTTGGTGTTTTATAGAGAACTTATCGCAATCTAGAGGATTGAGACGTGTTGTTAATGCTCTGAGAAAAACTGCGCGAGGATCTGCGTTTAATCTTTCAAACCTCTGCTTTGAAGTTCTTCAGGCTTTGTATATCTCCCAGTCCAGAGGTAACCTTGTTAGTTTGGCTCTGTTAAAGTTTTTCCTGCTTATGCAGCGGGGGTTGTTAAGTTCTGCATTCCACCATGGCGGACGATTGCCTACTTTCCTTCTTGTTATAGGACAGGATTTGTTGCAAGCCTAAATGGCAAATCCAACTACATCTATACATACTATTTATACATCTGTTGACGGTCTTTCAAAGCCTCAACCGATAGCTGTTTCATCTGTCGAATGTAACTTAAGAGGAAGATCACACAGCAGGTAGATCATGCATTTCTAGGGAATGAAGGCATACATCAGGAGTACCTTCACTCCCGCCGTTCAATGAAATAATCTAGATAGATCTTATGTCCACACTCTCCGATCATTTCGATTACAGAACGAGTGATAAGTGACAAGATAGACTCTAAATCTCCTTGAGAGATATATTAGTCATCAGTGTGTTTGATGTACATAACTAGCACTGTAGACGGTTGCAGTGCAAAGGATCACAGAAAGAATTATTAGATTTGTTGATCTGCTGTTTTCGTAAAATAAAACCAGTCTACCATGGGGTACGTGACTCCAACCCATCGTACTGCTCCAAATCCCATTTTTTTTGTTCATACATTGTAAACTTTTATTTGAACTACTTGAGTTGGAGTGTACTACGCTGAAGTCATCCACAAGGACTTAAATATAGTTCAGTCTTTATGACGCGGTTATAAATTAAATTAGGTATTCTCTAGCCAAAGAGCTCACAGAGGCTTTATGCGTATCGCTGTGTCGCTACACAGTATTGTGCACTTCTCTGATCACAGCCCCCATTCCGCAGTACAGCGGAACACAAAATAACAAGGAAAGCAATACAAATGTGGTTTTTATGTGGTCGTGTTCAAATATTTACCTGAGATAAGGCCAACTACACACAGACGACAGCCTATCTGTGGAATTTAACCGCAACAAACAAAGTCAATACCAACCAAAAAAAAAAAAAAATATCACAATCTCTGATGATCCTTGTCCCTTCTCCCGGCATAGGTAAGAACCCCCGGTCGGGAACTATCAAAAATCAACCCCAGTCCACCCTGGTTAGATAGAAGTTATCACGTAGGCATGTAATACATGAGAATCATATATCACGGATGGATGTGGTGCATGAACAAGCTGCTTGGTTCTTATATCAACAGTTTATGACGTATGTACATAGTAGGGAACCAACACAACATTGCCCATCACCCCTACACACATGCGCGTATGAGCAACGGAAATTCTTAATTGTCTCGCACCTACCTACCCATCATCAGTGTTCGTATCGCAACAGAGATATGCAGAAAGTTCTTGTCTTATCATTGCTAACCGAGGTCTGATATCGAAAAGATATCGCTTAAGTACACGCGGCAGATAATAATATCAAACTAGATATTGTGTGTAGTAAAGTGCATAACCGATTAAAGTTATACATACCAGAGAGCAACAAGAAGAAGAAGAAGAAGAAGAAGAAGGAAAAACCGGCCCAACAGCCACCGAATATCATCCGGATACAACAACAACAACCTGGTCACCACCGGCACCGGCGACAGATTACAAATTCGCACCAAGGTAAAATTTAAAATCCGATTATAATCAGATCTCAGATACCATGAGCTCACAAGATGTTCAATTTCGATACACGAAGTGATAACGTTATGAAAAGTGAAATATACTCGCGCCTAATCGCAGTCACGTCATTATTTTACGGATTGAGCCGACGGACGGACGGGGGAAGATCAACCGCCCGCCCGCCCGCCCGCCAAAGTGATTAACAATATTCGTATCTATCGGTGATCTTTGCGCGCAGGAGAGTGTGGCTCTTATCTCCTGGAAAATATTTTATTAAACTAATGATCGTGCGATCACATCTGATCGTCACCCTTCAGGGAGGTTGATAAGTTTCACCTAAATGATTTGCAATTGTCGATAAAAGTGACTTAATTGGGGGGCGGCCGGCGGACAGAATGAAATCGAATTCGCAGAACGTCTTATCGGATATTATGTGCGTTACGATGAAAAGTGGTTTAATCAACAAGAAATGTTTTGTAGTTTATCATAAACAATGAGATTGCCATCTAGATGGCATCTAGTCGGACTAGGAATAGCCTACTGAGTTTGTTTGCCATCATAGGTGTTAAAGTCTAAACAAAACTGCTGTAGATAAATCGAGTCTAGCTGTTCTAAATCTTCTTCGTTAGATATTCTTAGGTAGGTATTCGTGAAAATTTGCATGGATGTTGGAGAAAGAATTGACATGAATCATTCTTACATTTCGTCACTACAAAGCACAAGAAGTCCAATTTTTTTCATCTCATCACACAGCCAGTTGTAATAGTATACCAATCATGTCTTTACGTGTGGCAGCTTCCATTCAGGGTTGCTTTCGAAATGACTACATGCCTAGTTTTACATAAGTTTCTGGCAATCTTACATACATACATAGATTTTCAACGTCGCTAATCCTTCATGAGGGTCGCGGGGGTAGGATGCTCAGGTGTACCCTCCATTCTTCTTGATTTTCCGCAATTGACTCCAAATCAACAGGCAAATCCCTAGGCAGCTCCAGGAGAGATGTCGGACTTGATCCAACCTTCAATAGGTACTTATAGGCCTACCTGATGGCACGTCTTGGAAGCCGGTCTGGGGGCATACGCATACTACGTGTCCAAACAATCGAAATATAAATCGTTCCATTCGGAATAGTAGCTCCTCAACATTGAGCGCCTCGCGTACTCTGGTGTTGCGCACTCGATCCCTACGAGTTATTTCAGCAACACCACGAAGGAACCTAATTTTGGCAGCTTGTTTTCGCGATCTTATTCTTTCCTATCCAAATTTCATGATAATAGATGAGAGTTGGGACACACACCGAGGTAAAAACCGATAGCTTACCTTAAACACTAAGTTCGAACTCCCTTATACCAGATTGGCCAAGCTCTCTCAAAATTGATCCAGCCTGACCAATTCTAAAGGATAACTCGGCATTGCTCTTCCCATCACTCGTGAATAAGACAACGATGTACTTAAACTTATCCACCTGCTTCAGTGGGACTCCGCACATATGCAGACTGTACTGAATAGGCGTTCTGGAAACAACCATTACTTCCGATACGTTCACGTTGATCTTCATTCCAGCATCATCACAAACGGCTAAAATCCTCTCGAGTGCGCGCTAAAGTTTAGTTTGAGAGGACTCAAGGATGACCAAATCATCCGCAAAGAGGAAATGACTAATCCTTAAGTCTCCCACTTTGAAATATTCTTTGCCACAGCTGCGCTGTAACATCCAGTCCATATATACAATGAAGAGGAGGGGTGACAAAACACACCCTTGGCGAAGTCCAACGCCCACAGTGAAAGGTATTGATTTAACGCCGTTTATTCGAACACAGCTTCTACAGTTTGTATATAAGGATTGAATCGCCCTTAACGGGGAACCATCAATTCCATACTCCTGCAGAATACTCCAGAGTTTGCCTCGAGGAACCCTGTCATATGCTTTTTCCAAATCCACGAAACAAGTGTAGACAGGTTTAGCATAGTTCCAGGCCTTCTCAAGAACCATTCTGAGAGTGAATAACTGGTCGGTTGTGCTTCTACCGGGACGAAAACCGCACTGCCCATCACGCAAACTATCCTCAACCAAGCTCTGGAACGCGTTTCTAGCACCGTAGCGAAGACTTTTCCAGGGAGACTTAAAAGGGATACACCCCTATAGTTGGCGCAATCTCTTTTGTCCCCTTTTTTAAAAAGAGGAACTATCACCCCCATTTGCCAATAACCAGGTGTTTCACCGCATTCCCAGGCCACTTCAATGATACGCGAGGGCCATTGCACTCCCTCTTTACCTAAAGCCTTGAGCCTTGATGAAGTACCACATCTACAGAAGCAGATTTGCCAACTTTTAGGGATTTGATACCCAAAGTTACTTCTTCTTACCTAGGACTACTTTTCGCCCTACTCTGTCATCTTCGGTGCCCTGTTCGGGATTGAGCACTTCTGAAAAGTGCTCGCTCCATCTGCGTAAAATGTCCTCCTCATTGGAAAGAAGTGTACCGTCTTTGGAATTGACTTCTTTAACGGTATTCAACTTTTTTCCTCTGAGTCGACGAATGGTCTGCCAGAAAATCTTATTTGCAGATCTGTGGTCACGCTCCAATTTTTCGCCAAACTCCTTCCAAGGCTGTTCTTTTGCTGTTTTCACAGAGAATCGGAGTTTATCAAGTAAATCCAGACCTTAAAGGCTCTCCTCTTCTCTCTGATGGCTTTTTGAACTCTTACTTACTTACTGAGGTGGCGCTACAGTTCGGGGTGAACATGGGTCTCAACCAACAAGCCTCTCCATTTAGCTTGGTCTCTAGCTAATTGCCTCCAGTTGCGCATGCCAAGTTGGTCGAGGTCCCCTTGAACTTGTGCGCGCCACCTACGGCGATAATTCCCTCTACTGCGTCGTCCCTCGGGGTTAGATTCGAGGACTCTGCGGGCCGGAGCGTTGGTGTCCATTCGCTCTACATGTCCTTGCCATCTCAGACGTCCAATACGCCGTTTTTGACTAGGTCGATGTCGCTGTACAGCTCGTATAGTTCGTGATTGAATCTTCTCCTCCAAAACCCGTCAACGCAAACGGGACCGAAAATCTTACGAAGAATTTTTCTCTCGAAGCGACTAAGAATATTTTCATCCGCCTTAAATAAAGTCCACGTTTCAGCGCCGTAAAGCAGGACTGGGATGATCAGAGTCTTATACAGAGTCTCCTTAGTTGTTCGAGATAGGGCTTTAATTGAAATTCTTGAACTCTGAGCGTTTTAAACCAAGCCGTTCTTTTCTCACCACCAGCCGCCACACCAAGCAGCTTCACTCCACAGACACCTCATGCAGAGGCAATAACCGCGTTGAAAACAGTTGCCATTCCTCCTCGACGATTGATGGAACAGTTAGAATTTGTTCAAACCTTTCAGACATTTGAAAGGTTTGAACGAATTCCAACTTGCAATCCTTAACACCTGAAAATACTTTCCTGAAATATTCCATTTCACTGACTTAGGCTAGTTCTGCATTCTTATTCTTCGTCCTATTTTGGCGAAGTTATGATCCGAAAACAAGCGATTATAACCCTCCCACTTCACTACATTTCTACTGATTCGCCTGCGGCGTTCGCCTGTTTCACCTCAGAAAATATCGGCAGGCCTGCCGAATTTGGATCACTTGGTTAATGCCGATGTCGTCGCATTTGTGTGATCCAGGCGTTTAAAGGCCTGCCTCTCCTGCCTCGTGGCGTCTTTGGAACATTCATTGATGCTGCCTTTTGAACAGGGAGCAAATTATCTCTTCTTTGAACGCGGCAATACCAACTGAGCCGGTCGCGATCTATTTTCTGTGAGATGGTTTCCTTGACGTGAAGGCTTCCACGTATGTTCGAACTTCTTGTTTGATCAAGCTTTTTAACTCCTGCTGTCATGCGAAGCATCTTCGTCTCAGATCCCTTTAATTTATCCTCATACTTTTTGTACATCGTCCAACATTGTGAGCCGTATGTGAGCGCTGGACGCACAACTGCAGTGTAGAGCATTCCTTTCGACTTAGGGGGTATTTTTCGGTCACAGAAGATAGCAGAGTTTTCTCGCCACTTCATTCACCCTACGCTTACACGATTACAGATTGTTTTGCTATTGATCATAGATCCAAGACATTTGAACTTTTCGCACTTGGAAAGCACTGTTCCATTCAAATAAATGTCTGGAATAGGTCTAAGTGGATCAGAGAACGGGCAGCACAAGTACTCTGTCTTTTTTGAACTAATGCGATACCCATTTCCCTCCAAAACGTCCACCCATACGCCAAGTGCCCGTTGCAGGAACTTATAATGCCTCCATCGTCAGCAAAGAATAATTTATGTACCTTGGAGTCCATCACTTTACCTTCAAGCAGATAGTCAAGGATTGAAATAAAGAGCAAGTGACTTAAGACGCTTCCCTGGTGCACCCCGACTTTGATTGGGAACTCTTCGGTTACTCCAGCGGGGCATCTTACTCTTGTCTTTGCTCCTTCGTACATGTCCATGATCATCTATACATAGGTTTCTGGAACCCCTCGGTATCTTAGCGCAACCCATATCAGATCTCGTGATTGTCTGTCGAATGCCTTTTCAAAATCAACCAATACAATATGCAAATCCCTTAGGGAATCACGATGTTTTTCCATTATGATCCTTATACTTTGGATTGCATCTGTGGTTGATTTACCCGAGACAAACCCGCACTGATCATCAGATAGCCGTATTATTTTTCGCAGTCGGCCACCTAATACCCGCTCAACGATCTTCATGGTGTGTGACATCAGCTTGATCGAACGGTAGTTATCACAGTTTCGCGTATCACCCTTCCCTTTGTATACAGGGAGGAGGTAACTTTCCCTCCATCGATTCGGTACTGGATCACCTCTCATAAATTTGGAGATGAGAATTCTGAGCCATCTGAATCCGATGACTCCAATCTTTTTCCAGAACTCAGACGGTATCTTATCTGGCCCAACCGCTTTTCGTTTTGTGGAGTATTTGACCTCACTAACTTCTTCGACTGTAATGTCGGGTATTTCTTCACAGTTAGGGGTGGCTCTTGGAAAGTATAGCCGGGGAAACTGTTCATTCAAAAGTTCTTTACAATACTGCCGCCACCTCTGCAGAATTTTGTCGTCATCCACAAGAAGCTGGCCATGAGCATTGCTAATGAACTTTGGCGAACGAATCTCCTGAGCATTCCTCCTTCTTTAGGCGGCTATTTTGAAGATGGTTGCGCTCTTGTTATTATTGTGTTGTCACAGCTCCTGGATATCCTGATTTCCATCAGCAAGCGGGGAAGATATATTCTCCAGCTCTCGATACAGGGCCTTCGTACTCTCTGCTTGAAGCTGGGCAAAGTTCTTCTTCATTTTTTTTTTGCAACATCTGTACTCCACTTCGAGGCGAGCTTTTTCGTCCCTATTATCAGAGGAGCACTTTGACCAAGCTTTGGAAGTCGCTTTCTTCTCATTTATCACTTCTTTAGCTTTATCACACCACCACCATGTTCTTTGGCTTTTTGAAGCTCCTAGCAGTGATTTGGCCTTCTTTAAGCAAGTTCACTGTAGGGAATCCCATGTATTTTGTGCCCTGCACTCTTCATCCTTAGCTCCTTAGATGATGTGAAAACAAAAGCTTCGACTTTTCCTTTGTCCAGATTGTACCACTTAATTCTCTCAGACACCCTTGTTTGTTTGCTTTTATTTTGTGCCTTCATAAAAATTTCTGTTACCAGGAGACGGTGTTGCCGAGCGATCGCTTCTCCCAAGATCACTTTGCAATCTTTTATCCGAGGCTTAATGAAACTGTCTACCAAATGGTAGTCAATCCGGGTTTCATCTCCACCACTGCTGTAAGTGATCAGGTTTCGACGTTGTTTGATGAACATGATATTTAACACGATAAGACAGTGACTTGCACTTGCTTGGGATATCTTCACCAGGAGGGTTTCTGGTGCCGTATCCTAGTCCTCCATGACAGTCTTCATAGTTTTCGTTTGATTTCCTGACATGTCCATTCAAATCGCCTCCAACAAACAGAAATTCTTCCTTTAGGATGTTCTTAAGGAGATTGTGAAAATCTACCCAAAATGCATTTTTATCCCTCTGATCGCACCCACTATGGGGAGCATATGTACTGACAATATTCCACACCTCTCCTTGTATTACTAGTTTGTGAGACATCAAAGGATCGCTGGACTTCGAAATGGACAAGTAGCTCTGTCGCAAGAATGATACCAATTTCATCCCTAGCCTGTTTCGTTCCGTAGTAGAACATCTTGCAAGCTTTTGTCCTAACGTCCAAATAACGCGCCCAATCCGGTGTTTTTCCAATTCATTTCTTGGACACACAAGATGTCCACCCGCCTTCTATGCATCATCTCTTCCAGCTCGTAACTTCTACCGGTCATACATACCAACATTCCAATTCGCAGTCCTTATCGTTCGCCTAACTTTTTTATTACTTTGCTAGCCCCCGGAATCCGTATAGTTCTGACCCGAACATTTCTACTCGGTCCAGGATCAGTACCATACGCAGCGGTGGTAGTGTCTGGCTGGGTAGTGCATTTCCTTTTTGTAAGTATTTCTATAATTTGCAACTTTTATTCTACTGTTGTTTGATCTTTCTTTTATGACACCGGTGATCTTCAGTCGTGTCAACCCACGGACTCGCATGCACGCTTGTGGAAAAGGTTTTAAGGTTTTATATGTGTCGCTGCGCTGACTTGGGTGTTATATTGCCTAGATCTGATTTGTCCCCTTAGTTGACTTTTATGACAAGCGTTGTTTGTTAGAGGCAAACCCCACAGGCGGTTCAGTAGAAATGTGGTGAAGTGGGAGCGTTATGATCCCTTATTTCCGGATCATAATCTCGTCGAAATAGGAAGAAGAAGAAGTTGTTTGTTGGAGGCGCTGCAGTGATATTCTTAACCCGTCCCTGCACGGGACTTAGGCTGATTCTGCATGGTGAGGACGATATGTACATACTTACCGGCGTAGATGCATCGCCTATAGACCTCTCTAGATTGCTCGCGTGTCATTTCAAATCACTGAACGGATGTTCATCGAGTTTTCTCTGTTGTATATCTTACGTTCCTAAAAAAACCCCAGCTCTCCATCATTTCGATACAATATCTAGATACAAGCTAGCTACTAATTTCAGAATGTCTTCACCGATTTGTATTGCTTAAAGTATTAATCGGCAAAAATTTAAGCTCATAGATCACTTGCTGACGTTGCCCTGAAATTTAGAAATAGACAAATGAATGTGGCGAGCATAATACGTTTTTGAAACGCAGGCAGAGTCATGGGTGTTGGTCTGAGAATAAAATCGATTAAATGTCAGCTGAATATAAGTGATTTCAAAGAAGCTTCAATGAATGCAATAAATTTACTAAAAGATGTGCATGGGGTGTCAGAGATGTGAACGATTTAAGTCTCAGAGAAATGCTCTGATTCATGACTTCAGTTCGGGACGTCAACTTCGAAACTCTTAACTCTAATCCATCATCATACATATTGATGTCATAACTGAAGCAATAGACCGTGCAGGGACGGGTTAAGAATATCACTGCAGCGCCCCCCCCAACAACCAGCGCTTGTCGTAAAAGGCGACTAAGGGGGACAAATCAGATCTAGGCAATATAACACCCAAGTGAGCCTAGCGACACATATACCCTCCCTCCCTCCAAGTGTGCATGCGAGTCCGTGGGTTGACACGACTGGAGATCACCGGTGTCATAAAAGAAAGATCAAACAATACTAAAACAGGAGCATGCACGTGTCAAACAACAAACACCATCGCAATATGGTGCAAAAAATTGTATTGCAAAACTGTATCATTATGGTAATACTTGCAAAAAGGAAAGGCACTACCCCGCCAGGCACTACCACTGCTGTGCATGGTACTGATCCTGGACCGAGCAGAAATGTTCGGGTCAGAGCTATACGGATTCCGGGGGCTGGCAAAATAATGAAACAGTTTGGACGCAATTTGAGGGTCGCGAGTTGGAACGTTGGAAGCATGACCGGTCGAAGTTACGAGCTGGAAGAGATGATGAATAGAAGGCGGGTGGACATCTTGTGTGTCCAAGAGACGAAATGGAAAAACACCGGGAATCGGGCGCGTTTCTTGGACGTTAGGACAAAAGATTACAAGATGTTCTACTACGGAACGGAAAAGTATAAGAACGGAATCGGTATCATCCTTGCGGCAGAGCTACTTGGTAACGTCTTGAGCATTTCGAAGTCCAGCGACCGTTTGATGTCTCTCAAACTAGTAATACAAGGAGAGGTGTGGAATATTGTCAGTGCATATGCTCCCCACGATGGGTACAATCAGAGAGATAAAGATGCATTTTGGCTAGATTTCCACAATCTCCTTAAGAACATCCCAAAGGAAGAATTTCTGTTTGTTGGAGGAGATTTGAATGGACATGTCGGGAAATCAAACGAAGACTGCCATGGAGGACTAGGATATGTCACCAGGAAGCGTCCTGGTGACGACATCCTAAGCATGTGCAAATCACAAGGTCTTATCGTGTTAAATACCATGTTCATCGAACAAAGCCGACACCTCATCACTTACAGCAGTGGTGGAGATGAAACTCAGATTGACTACCATTTGGTAGCCAGTTTCATGAAGCCTCGGGTAAAAGATTGCAAAGTGATCCTGGGAGAGGCAATCGCTCGGCAACACCGTCTCCTGCTTACAGAAATTTTTATGAAAACACCGAGGAAAGCAAACAAACAAGGGTCTCTGAGAAAATCAAGTGGTAAAATCTGGACAAAGAAAAAGGCGAGGCTTTTGTTTTCGTAATGAAAAATTACCTCTCTCACACCATCAACGGAGCTGAGGATGAAGAGTGCAGAGCACAACATATGTGGGATTCCCTACAGCGAACTTGCTTAAAGAAGGCTAAATCACTGCTAGGACCTTCGAAAGGCCACCACAACACGCTAAAGAAACATGGTGGTCGAGTGATGAAGCTAAGGAGGTGATAAATGAGAAGAAAGCGGCTTTCAAAGCTTGGTCAAAGTGCCCCTCTAATAATAGAGACGAAAAAGCTCGCCTCGAAATGGAATACAGATGTTGCAAGAAAAAAGCGAAGAAAAAGTGCCCCCAGCTTCAAGCAGAGAGTACGGAGGGCCTGTATCGGGAGCTGGAGAAAATATTTTCCCCGGTTGCTGATGCAAACCAGGCTATCCAGGAGCTGCGAAGACACAATATGAACAAGAGCGCCACTATCTTCAAAATAGCCGCCCAAAGAAGGAACAATGCTCAGGAGATTCGTTCGCCAAAGTTCATTACCAATGCTTATGGCCAGCTCCTTGTGGATGACGACAAAATTCTGCAGAGGTGGCGACAGTATTGTGAAGAGCTTTTAAATGAACAGTTTCCCCGGCTATACTTTCCAAGAGCCACCCCTAACTGTGAAGAAATAGCCGACATTACAGTCGAAGAAGTTAGTGAGGCGGTCAAATACTCCAAAAAACGAAAAGCGGTTGGGCCAGACGAAATACCCTCTGAGTTCTGGAAAAAGATGGGAGACATCGGGTTCAGATGGCTCAGAATTTTCATCTCCAAATTCGTGAGAGGTGATCCAATGCCGAATCGATGGAGGGAAAGTTACCTCCTCCCTGTATACAAAGGGAAGGGTGATACGCGAAACTGTGATAACTACCGTTCGATCAAGCTGATGTCACACACCATGAAGATCGTTGAGCGGGTATTAGGTGGCCGACTGCGAAAAATAATGCGGCTATCTGATGATCAGTGCGGGTTTGTCTCGGGTAAATCAACCACAGATGCAATCCAAAGTATAAGGATCATAATGGAAAAACATCGTGATTCCCTAAGGGATTTGCATATTGTATTGGTTGACTTTGAAAGGGCATTCGACAGACAACAACGATATCTGTTATGGGTGGCGCTAAGACATCGAGGGGTTCCAGAAACCTATGTACAGATGATCATGGACATGTACGAAGGAGCAAAGACAAGAGTAAGAAGCCCCGCTGGAGTAACCGAAGAGTTCCCAATCAAAGTCGGGGTGCACCAGGGAAGCGTTTTAGGTCCTTTGCTCTTTATTACAGTCCTTGATTATCTGCTTGAAGGTAAAGTGATGGACCCCAAGGTACATCAGTTATTCTTTGCTAACGATGGAGCCATCATAAGTGAGGATCCTACATCACTGCAACGAGCACTTGATGTGTGTGTGTGTACGTTTTGGAGGGAAATGGGTGTCGCATTGGTCACTGGAAACAACCGAGTACTTGTGCTGCACTCTCTGATCCACTCAGGCCAATTTCAGACATATTTTTTTGAATGGAACAGTGTTTTCCAAGTGTGAAATGTTCAAATATCTGGGATCTATGATCAATAGCAAAGTATGCATATAAACGCCTGGATCATACAAAAGCGAACACATCGGCATTTCTTGGGCCTTGCTTATGCCCATGCCTCTGCGCCATACAGCAGGACTGGGATGATAAGTGTCTTATAAAGAGTTACTACCTCAGTAGTTCGAGTTATGGGTTTGTTACTCAATTGTCTTCATAGCTCATAGAAACAGCGATTGCCAAGAGTAATTCTTCGTGTGATCTTCCTACTGATGTCATTTACGGAGCTCACCATAGAGCCTAGGTAGACAAAATCCTTTACTGGCTTAAACTTATATCTGTCTTATGTGGCGTGCTGTCCAAAACGCCGATGTTGGGTGTCATTTTTTCTAGACAGCATATATTTTATTTTGCTTTCATTGACCTCTAAACTCATCTTTGCTGCCTCGATCTCAATACTCGTAAATGCCCCACTGACGATCCGCTAAGTTCTTCCGATTATGTCAATGTCATCGGCATAAGCGAGTAGTTGTACAGATTTTTAAAAGATTGTACCTCCGGTGTTGGCTTGTGAGTTTCGTACAATTCTCTCAAGTACTATGTTAAAGAGATCGCATGATAGCGCGTCACCTTGAATAAGACCTTGCCTGAACATCGAACGGTTCGGTGATGCTCTTATCGACTTTGATGGAGCAGTGAGACATCTCCACCGTCATTCTGCACAATCGGACGAGCTTGGCAGGGATGCCAAGACTAGACATGGCTCTGTATAACTCGTCTCTATACACGCTATCATAGGCAACTTCGAAATCGATGAAGAGGTGGTGCGTATCGATTTTATATTCATGGGTTTTTCTAGGACAAGCCGCAGTGTGAATATTTGGTAAATTATGGCCTTTCCCGGCCTGAAACCGCACTGATAAGTTCCTATCAGGTAGTTGACGATCGGTTTTAGGCGTTCACATAATACGGCAGACAAGATCTTATATGCGATGTTGAGGAGACTTAACCTATACCTCTGCAATTGGGGCAGTTCAGTTCCTTTCTTCAGGATCGGGCAAACGATGCTGAGGTTCCATTCATCGGACATACTTTCGTCCGACCAGATTTTACAGATGAGCTGGTGCATGCTCTTTACCAGCTCACGTCCTCCTGCCTTGAAAAGTTCAGCGGCAAGGCCGTCGGCTCCAGCAGCTTTGTTGGATTTGAGTTTAGATATCGTTATCCTCACTTCATTCTGATCGGATTGACGGGAATCTTGAATGTCATTATCACTGTTGAATAGCTCATTCTGCCTGACAGTGGAATATTGGTCAGCATCGCCGTTAAACAGTCTGCAGAAGTGTTCCTTCCATATCCTCAGCACCGACTGCGATTCTACTACTATGTTGCCATTTTCGTCCCTGCAGGCTTCTGTTCTGGCTTTGAAACTCTCGCATGTTCTTTTCACCTTCGGGTAAAATTTTCGAACATCATTCCTGCAATAAAGTTCCTCAATCTCCTCGGTCGAGAGCTCCTTTTTCTTCTTTCTGAGAAGTTGATGTTCCTCTTTTCTCCTTCGCTCGTAGAGCTCGCGAGCAGCTCTAGTCCTTCTATGCAGCGCCGCTTTGTACGCCTCTTGTTTTGCTGCATGTGCTTGCTGGCATTCCTCAAACCAGGCGTTTCGTTGTGGAGGCCGAGAGAAACCCAGTACATCAGAGGCGGCATCTTTGATGGCTTGTTAGTAACGCTGCCACTGGTCTTCCGCATTTGTTGCTGGCGGCATAGGACTTAGATTGAGGTTAAAAGAAACTCGATCAGCAAAGGCTCTGGCGGTCTCTTGCGATTGTTACCGCCCGACGTCAAATTTCCTCACAGTATTTCGTTGATTTTGCTCCGTTCTAGATATCCGCAGCCGTACCTTGGCTACAACTAGATAGTGATCCGAGTCCACGTTGGCTCCTCGGAAAGTCCGGACACCCAGAATACTGGAAGAATGCCTTGCGTCGATCGCAATGTGGTCGATTTGTTTGACAGTTTTTCGATCAAAGAAGAGCCATGTCCCTTATGAATATCAAGACGTGGGAACCGCGTTCTAGCTACGACAAAGTTTCGTCCCGCCACAAAGTCGACTAGCCTGAGTCTGTAGTCGAATATGATATCGTGGAGGCTGTGCTTTCCGACCAGGCTACTAAAGACATCCTCTCTTCCTGGCTTTGCGATGAAATCGTCTAGGATAATTTTAACATCGTATGTGGGGCATTGGTAGGACGTCTAGGAATTAATAAAGCTTCTAATAATTATTCTTGATTGCGCATAAGATACCACCACTTGTTCTACCGCGAATGTTGGTTCTTGTTGCGGGAATACATTTAATAGTCTAAACAGCAATGTAAACACCCGGACACTCTCAAGGAAATTCTCCAATATGATCTCCTTCGTCTCACCAAATGGGCCTCCAAATGTAGACTGGGGGTTGACCCCCATTAAACGGAACTCGTTCTCTTCACGAGGAAATATAAAGTTCCCCTCGTAGACCCTCCTATGATAAATGGCACCAGTCTCACCTTCTCTGAAAACGCAAAATATCTGGGTCTTATTTTGGATAGGAAATTAGACTGGAAGGCCAATCTACTAGAGCGCGTCAAGGAAGCTAATGTAGCTCTCTATTCCTGTAAAAAGGCTATAGGTAGGAGTTGGGGTATTAAACCTCAAATCACTCATTGGCTATACGTGTCCGTTATTAGGCCTATACTACTATATGGCGTGATCGTATGGTGGCCTGCTCTTGACAGGGCGGTCCACCTCACTTAACTAGCTAAGGTGCAAAGATCTGCATGCATCTGCATCAGTGGAGCAGTGAGAACTACTCCCTCCGTGGCTGGACATCTTGTTCAACCTGCTACCTTTAGATATTTTCGGCAAACAGATGGCTGCCAGTGCGGCCATCTGCCTGAAAGCCTCCTCTCAGTGGACTAGCTATCGCTTAGCCCACTCCTCGATCCTCGATCCTTGATCTTATCAACTTCAAACACGAAAACACGGACTACACCCCGCCGAAACTGAGATTTGACCGTAACTTCCGTACGAGCATCCCTAACCGGGATGTATGGGGCACTTCCCAAAGCTGCATCGCTAGAAGTAGTGCGAAATGCGCAGCTAGCTCTCAATGCACATATTCGATACACATATGTGATATGTGATCTGTATGTTTTAATTGCCATGGCCCCGGCCCAAATTGGTGCGGCGTATAGGATTATAGACGTAACCACTCTAGCCAGCAGTAACCTATGGCTATGTCTTGGTCCTCCTATGTTGGGCATGATACGCGCGAGTGCAGCACTTGCTATTGAACCTTTTCGGCCTACATACTTAAGGTGATCTCTAAATGAAAGTCTCGTATCTATCATGATACCTAGGTATTTTATATGCGGTTTAGATGTGATTTCATGGCCGCCGACTATAATGGTGAGAGTTTCTACCTTCTTCCTACTACTTATCAGGACTGCTTCAGTTTTATGCTCCGCCAGTGTTAGACCAACTGAGGTGAGCCATTTTCGTATTATCCTTATTGTCGCATTGCTTATCTGTTCCACCTCCTCCAACAGTTTAGCAGTGACAATAATGGCGATATCATCAGCAAATCTCACTATTTTTGTTTCTTCGGGTATAGGAAGTCGCAGTATACCGTCATACATAATACTCCAGAGCAAAGAGCCAAGGACTGAGCCCTGTGGTACTCTGCCTGTGATCTTATATTCCTTGGGGCCGCGGTCTGTATTGTATACCAAGATTCTGCACCTAAAGTAGTCAACAATAACGTCTATGAGGTATTGTGGAACTCTCATCCTTCTGAGCGCTTGTAAGATGTGACTCCAATTTGCCGTATTGAAGGCGTTTTTTATGTCAAGAGTTATAACCAAGCAGTACTTTTTGGAACCGCCTCTCCATCTTCTTCCCTGTATAGCCTCTTGTGCCGTTTTAACTACCACATTGATTGCATCTGTTGTTGAGCGCGCTTTTCGAAAACCGTATTGGTGTTCTGAAAGACCTCCAGATTCTTGAATTGCTGCCTCTACCCTGTTACAGATGATTCGCTCCAATATTTTGCCAGCCGTATCTAACAAACAGAGCGGACGGTATGATGATGGTTCATTTGTTGGTTTCTTACCTTTGGGAGGAAGTACTAGGTTTTGCCGTTTCCACTGATCCGGGAAGACTCCTTCCTTCAGGCACGAGTTGTAAATGTTAATAAACATTTCTGGGCTTACTTTTATAGCTGTCTTGAGTGCTATATTTGGGATACCATCTGGTCCAGGTGCTTTTTATCTCCAATTTTATTTCAAATCTCGATTATTTCTTCTTTGGTTACCTCTCGGATTGTTGGTGCCTCTACTATTGGATCATCCGAGAATACGTTCTCTTGTTGATGAGGAAATAGTCCGACCACGATGTTGTGTAAGAACTCTGGGCAGGTGGAAATCTGTGGCTGGCACCTTTTCAATTTTCTCATGACGATTTGGTAGGCTTTGCCCCAAGGATTTTCGTCAGCTTCATCACACAGCTCGGCGAAACACTTCCGTTTGCTCTTTAGTATAGCTGTTTTTAGTTCCTTTCGAGCCACCCTGTAGTCTTCTTGCAGTTCACTGTAGACGGCCCTCGCTCTCGATCGCGTATACGCCCTTCTCGCTCGATGACACTTGGTACGTAGATGCGCGATTTCTTCATTCCACCAGTAAACTGTGGGACGATGTGCCATAGCCTTTTTTCTCCTCATTGTGGCGTCACATGCCCGTGTAACCTCATTTATGGCCTGCATTGCTTTACTGCCCGCACGACCCGTCAGTACTGCGTTTCTATTGAAGATACATCTGAATGCTTCCACGTCGAAAGAGTCTGATTTCCAGCCTTTTTTCTGGGGTAGCCTGGCTAGCGGTGTTTGTCTTCTTGCTTCCGCCAGTACTTCACATATTATCGCCTGGTGGTCGCTATGAGTATAGAGGTCACTGACTTCCCACTTTGTTCTTCCTATCAAGGAGCTACTTACGTACGTGATGTCTATAATCGAAGCGCCGCTTCCTCTGCAAAACGTGGGTTTATTTCCGCTGTTTACTAGTACCACGTCTAGGGCTGTAAAAGCCTCCAGTAGGGATCATCCTCGTCTGTTCGTTTCTTTGCATCCCCATTCAGCGGCCCATGCATTAAAGTCGCCAGCAATGATCGCCGGTTTTCAATCTAAAGCATCGTTTACGAGATTGTCCAGCAGCTCTTCGAACTCTGCTATCGAGAGGCTTGGTGCTGCATAGCAGCTATAAATATATATTCCGTCGATTTTTGCCCATATAAAACCATCTCCTGATGTTGGTATTCTCTCTTGGAAGGCGGTTTTCCCACAGGTCCATATGGCCGCTTTTCCTGTAGTGTCCGTTATCCATGCGTTTGCATCAAATTTTTTCTAGGGCTCACTAAGGATTACGACGTCTACTTTTTGTTCGCGCACAGATTGTATGAGGAGATCGTTCGCAGCTTCGCAGTGATTGAGGTTGAGCTGTTTTATCTTCATATAAGGTGTTTCAGGTCTCTCAAGGCTTTTTGGAAGGCTGGGCATTTGCCGCTTCCTGTGACATGGTTGCTATTTGTGTCCTTTTTGTCACAACACAGCAGGCATTTTGGCTCTAGGGCACAAGATTTTGCGGTGTGTCCACTCGCACCACATCTAATACACCGGTCAGAATAATCCACCGCACTTTTGCATGCTCTGGCAGTATGTCCGAAGTCCATACATTTGTAGCATTTTGTTGGAGTGATTTTTTCCCGTATTCGGCAGACCACCCAGCCAATGCGCACTTTGCTTGCAGTCATCAGCCTCTCAGCCACTTCCGCTGGCAGGCTCACTGTCGCTATCTGTGTCCCTAAGTAAGCTTTTCGCAGAGACTTTATTGCACTTGTTCCGACATGGTACTCTTTGGATCCCTCTAATTGCTTGTTTAGGGCTTCGCAGATCTCCTCCTTCGTTGTGATTCCGTCCAGATCTTTGACTTCTATGAGTACCTCGTGCGTTAGGGTTTTCACTTCCGCTTCTGTTCCCAAGGCCTTTTCCACGGATGTATGAAGCTTGGTCGTTTCCGTTGTTGGGAGGCTCCTTAGTTTTAAGAGTAGGTCTCCTTTGGCCGTCCTCCTGATTTGGTTGACCTTTTGGCCGAGCTCTCTCAATTCAGGGTTGTCCTTTACCTTGTGCAGCATTTCTGCATAAGCGAGACCATCCTTAGCTTTAATCACTAAAGCATCTGGGTGCGCTTTCAGCCTGGGTATGCCTCTCGCCCCTGGGTATGCCTCTCGCTACATGTAAGTATCTACTAAAGCTGAACGCTATTAGCACGACCAACCTCAGATGGGTAAACGGCTCAACTTGTCACATTTCGAGACAGATCTGGCCTAAGCTGGACCAAAAACGTAGTGCCGATCTGATCAAGTTAAAGCGTACACAAATCAGCTGCGTTGTCGGTGTTCTCACTGGACACTGTCTTATAGGCCAACACGCCAGAAGACTTGGTCTCTTCTCCAACGACTTCTGCAGGAGCTGTAGGGACGAGGAGGAGGAGGAAACCTCCTATGCACATGTCCGGCCCTGTCGCATAAAAGAATGCTCCATCTAGGGTCCCCCTTCCTTGACGACCTTTGCGATCTGGCGTCCTTGGACGTCATGAGCATCCTTCGCTTTGTCAAAAGCTCCGGTTGGTTTTGTTAGTCCCTGAGTGGCCTAATAGTTTGATCCATGGTATCACAAAGAACCTTCACTGGTCTTAGTGTGTCTGCACTCTCATGTGGACAGCCAACCTAACCTAACCTAACCTAACCATGTATCCGGCATCATGTGCCGGATAGACATGAGATTTGTTTGGATAACAAAACGCCATGTTTCCGATCCCGGATAAGTGTGAACCCTCTCATCGAATTCTGCACACTTTGAACCCAATACACGGCGCCCATGTATCCAGCTGAAATATATATGTGCAGGGTCACTCTGCCTTAGTAAGAAACTTTCTATTGGTCATGAGTTCTATGAGTAAGCAAAGTCACATTTTTCCATGTCACTCAGTAATAATCGAAAATACCTCACCATTTCTATTAAATAATTATTTGTTCAAAAGATGGACTTGACGATTACTCCGAAATTGTCCCTAAAATAGGTACGCACGTTGGAAATTTTTCCACCTATCTCTCATAAAAAATCTTGAAAATCCCCGAAAAAATGTCGCAATATTGTGAAAAAAAAAACCAAAGCACATAGCGTACTCCAAGCACTTGAGAGCGACATATTTTTCTATATACAAATATTTAACAGACATAAATATGTGTCGCTCTGGAGACACTCCAATTAGGTTGCGCACTTCACCAAAGTTTTATTTTTTTTTTATTTTTTCGTTTTTATATCACTAAGCGCGCAATTCATCATGATTTTCATTTCATATACGTTTCTGGCCTTTTATACAATATTTTTCCAGCACTCAGGTGGTGTTTGTGTTGCCATAAAATAGTATGAGCGTATGAAGGCATGGTCTCATTATTAAGATTTTTTTTTTCTTTTAACAAACTTTATTGCATTATGACACAGTACGGGTATTTTTCACTTTTATCAACACTCGAAAACGCGATTATCAAAACATTATTTTTTTTTCTTTTTCGCCTGATAAATAATAAAAAATAAATAACACTGAAATAAAAGACCAATTTGGGCTGTTATTATTATTTTTTTCCGTATATGGTTTTATATTTTTATTTAACAGAAAGAAACAACAAACAATTGCGCAATAACTTTTAAATAAATATTTATTTCACAAAAGCCACAGTAAAGTAAATTTTTATTATATAAGCAAAATGTTTAAACAATATACGTATTCACGAATTATTTTGGTTTGCAAATGAAAGAAGATACATGTATCTTTTGGGTGTATAATTCGCTCGACGAGAAATTCCTTTCTACTAAACCCTTAGGTGGGTATATCCGGAATATAATGAATTTTTGTCGGCAATCTGCTTTATTATTATTATTTTTTTTTTTTTTAAATATTGTATTATAGATAGGGAAGAGAGAAAACATTTATAAACTGAAAACGATAATATAAGTAAGATAATATGTTTGATAATAATATTTACCATACGAGGAAAAAAAAAAGAAAAAAGAAAAGAAATGAAAATGGAAACTATTGTGTATCTGGTGTGTCTTGGGGGTGTGCCAAGTTAGGAATTCATTTGACTTTATTCAGTAAGGACTGCGAAAGGTTCGGTTTGGAGAAGACACTGAAACTGGAAACGAAACAGCGAAAATGTGGCAGGGAAAGTAATCTTCCTTTTTATATGTATATTTGAGATATTTTGTTTTATCTAGGTGCACACGTATCTAGGGTGAAAAGATATGATATGGGAGGCATGTGGGTATCTTTATCTTAATTTTTTTTAGGTCTCGTGTTTGTCCTTTTGTTATCATGGTGAAAATGAAAAATTACACACATTACTAACAATAGGCAGGAAGTCATTGATGTGATCTTTGTCACGAATTTCCCTAAGATTAGCGTTAAGAACTGAATGGTATCTAGAGATGTGTCGTTTTCTGACCACCGCTTCATACGGTTCGGCATTGACTTTCTTACTACCCCTAAATCTGCTTTCGGGAACCCAAGAAGAACGGATTGGGATATTTATAATACTTACTTACTTACTTACTTAGATGGCGCTACGGTCCGGGGTGGACCTGGGCCTCAACCAACAAACCTCTCCAGCCAGCGCGGTTACGAGCCAGCCGCCTCCAGTTGCGCACGCCAAGTTGGTTGAGTTCCCTCTCCACTTGCTTGCGCCACCTATCGCGAGGTCGTCCTCTACTGCGTCGTCCATCCGGGGTGGATTCAATCTTTCTTAGCGGGAACGTTGGGCTTCATCCGCTCTAAATGTCTCAGTCATCTTAGTCGCTGTATGTGAACTCTTCTGGCTAAGTCGATGTCCTTATATAGGCCATATAGTTCAGCATTATATCTTCTCCTCCACTCACCGTCTATGCAGACGGGACCAAAGATCGCTCGAAGAACTTTTCTCTCGAAATAACCGAGCGCATCCTCATTCGTTTTTGTCAAAGCCCATGCCTCTGTGCCATACAGCAGGACTGGGATAATTAGTGTCTTATACAGAGTTACTTTAGTAGTTCGCTTTGCTACTCAATTGCCATCTTAGCCCATAGAAAGAACGATTGGCAAGAGTAATTCCTCGTGTGATCTCCCTACTGATGTCATTTGCTGAGTTCACCATAGAGCCTAGGTAGACAAAATCCTTTACTACCTCAAAATTATATCTGTCTATTGTGGCGTTCTGTCCAAGACGCCGGTGTTGGGTGTCCTTCTTTGTAGACAGCATATATTTTGTTTTGCTTTCATTGACCGCTAGACCCATCTTTGCTGCCTCGATCCCAATACACGTAAATGCCCCATTAACGGTCCGCTGAGTTCTTCCGATTATGTCAATGTCATCGGCATAAGCGAGTAGTTGTACAGACTTGAAGAAGATTGTACCTCCGGTGTTGGCTTGTGGGTTTCGTACAATTCTCTCAAGTACTGTGTAAAGAGATCGCATTATAGCGCGTCACCTTGTCTAAGACCTTTCCTGACATCGAATGGTTCGTTGATGTTCTTACCGACTTTGATGGAGCAGCGAGAGTTCTCCATCGTCATTCTGCACAAACGGACGAGCTTGGCAGGGATGCCAAGACTAGACATAGCTCTGTATAACTCGTCTCTATACACGCTATCATAGGCAACTTTGAAATCGATGAAGAGGTGGTGCGTATCGATTTCATATTCATGGGTTTTTTCCAAGATCTGCCGTAGTGTGAATATTTGGTCAATGGTGGACTTTCCCGGCCTGAAATCGCACTGATAAGGACCTATAAGTTTGTTGACGATCGGTTTTAGGCGTTCACATAATACGGCAGACAGGATCTTATATGCGATGTTGTGGAGACTTATACCTCTGTAATTGGCGCAGTTCAGAGGGTCTCCTTTCTTCAGGATCGGGCAAACGATGCTGAGGTTCCATTCATCGGGCATACTTTCGTCCGACCAGATTTTACAGATGAGCTGGTGCATGCTCCTTACCAACTCTCCTCCTGCCTTGAAAAGTTCAGCGGCAAGGCCGTCGGCTCCAGCAGCTTTGTTGGATTTGAGTTTAGATATCTCTATCCTCACTTCATTCTGATCTGGTTGACGGGAATATTGGTCATCATCACCATTTAACAGTCTGCAGAAGTGTTCCTTCCATATCCTCAGCACCGACTGCGATTCCACTACAATGTTGCCATTTTCGTCCCTGCAGGCTTCTGTTCTGGCTTTAAAATCCTGGCATGTTCTTTTTACCCTTTGTAAAATTTTCGAACATTATTCTTGCAATAAAGACTCTCAATCTTCTCGATCGAGCGCTTCTCATGCTCCTTTTTCTTCTTTCTGAGAAGTCGATGTTCCTCTTTTCTCCTGCGCACGTAGAGCTCGTAAGCAGCTATAGTCCTTCTATGCAGCGTCGCTTTGTACGCCTCTTGTTTTGCTGCATGTGCTTGCCGGCATTCCTCATCAAACCAGGGGTTTCGTTGTGGTGGCCGAGAAAAATCCAGTACATCAGAGGCGGCATCTCTGATGGCTTGTTGGCAACGGTGCCACTGGTCTTCCGCATTTGCTGCTGGCGGCATAGGACTTAGATTGAGATTAGAAGAAACACGATCGGCAAAGGTTCTGGCGGTCTCTTGCGATTGTACTTTTCGACGTCAAATTTCCTCACAGTATTTCTTTGATTTCGCTCCCTTGTGGATATCCGCATCCGTACCTTGGCTACAACTAGATAGTGATCCGAGTCCACGTTGGCTCCTCGGAAAGTCCGGACACCCAGAATACTGGAAGAGTGCCTTGCGTCGATCGCAATGTGATCGATTTGATTGACAGTTTTTCGATCAAAGGAGAGCCATGTTCCTTTGTGAATGTCGAGACGTGGGAACCGCGTACTAGCTACGACAAAGTTTCGCCCCGCTGCAAAGTCGATTAGCCTGAGTCCGTTGTCGGATGTGATGTCGTGCAGGCTGTGTTTTCCGACCACGCTACTAAAGACATCTTCTCTTCCTAACTTTGGGTTAAAATCACCTAGGATAATTTTAACGTCGTGGCTAGGGCATTGCTCATACGTCTTGTCCAAGAGCTGGTAGAAGTCATCCTTTGACGCGTCGTCCTTCTCCTCATGAGGGGCGTGAACGCATATTAGGCTAATGTTGGCAAATTTAGCCTTGATACGGATAGTCATAAGGCCCTCGTTCACATGCCGGAAACTCAAGACTTCTTGCCTAAGTCGCCGTAGTAGGTGTCGCAGTTTTTCATACTCCTTTTGCCCGGCCCATCCCATCGCACTTCTTGGATGGCGGTAATGTCTGCTTTGCCGCAGTCTAGGGCCTCCGCAAGTTGTTCGGCTGCACGTGGTTTGTAGAGGGATCTAACATTCCATGTGCAGACACGAAGATCGTTGTCCTTTTTACGATTGCTTCGGTCGTCAATAGTAAATTCATCCGTATCCGAGGCTGTTGGTTGCTTCGTAACCGAAGGTTTTTTTACGTGGTAGCGAAGTTAACTCTACGGCACAACCCCTAACCTGGAGGGCCAGATCCTTTTTTTTTTGTACCCCTAGGACAAGAGGACGGATACACCGATGTCAGTAACCCACCTCGGGAATATGAGCGCTCCCGTTGGCCCATTAAGAGTTCATCCGCCACCATCTCTTTTTCAATACCCTGACGTAGTATTGAAAATCATTACAGACCTCAGTTCCAAATATATTGAAGTAGCTCCGGTAAGGTATCCGCTTGTCTGTAGACGTCACCGTTGATTCCATCGGGAGAATTTATCCGCCGCACGTCCTCCTTCTGAGGAGCTCTTGCTAGACTTCTGAGACGCATATTTCAGCCGATCAGGTCAATAAGAGATGCCTCGTCCGGTTAGACATATGCGCGCTGAAGTTCACCCAGATGTGCTTACGCAGGTCTGAGTGTTCAGCTACACATATATCGTCAGACTCAGCATACGCTCATCGTTAGTTCACTATCAGATAGCTTTCCAGTGGGCACCACGGGGAGGTGATAATGCGATTTTGCCCACCTTTTCGGATCATAACCTCGCTGAAAAAAGGAAGAAGAAGATCCAACACCCATTATGTAACTCTCTGCCGGGTTCCCCGACATAGCAATATTAAAGGAAACGAGACAGCAGATGAACTAGCTAAAAAGGGAGACATTGGATTTTCAACACACTCGGATGTCAGTAAAAACTCCAATTCGTTAACTGAAAAGGAAAATAGACCTAAAAGCAAGAGAACTGATTAACTCCGATTGGTATGCCAGAAGCGACTGTGTCATATTTCGCAGCTTATGGCCGACGGTGGAGTCTTTTGGTGATGAATAAAAAAGAGATTCGCATCTTGACAGGTCCGCTAACAGGACACTGCACGATAGGAGTAATGGCTACTAGATTAGGCGTCAACACACCCGACCTCGGCAGGAGCTGTCCAGATATAGAGGAGAGAGAAACCATCAAACATCTACTATGCGATTGCCCAAATCATCCAAACCATAGCCTCCGTCATATGGGAAAGAAGATCTTTTAACGAACTAGGGGATCTCATACAAGTCCCACTAAGAAGCATGATAGGCTTCATGAAGAGCACAGGCTGGTTCACAACAGAACTGGCCGGAAGATAATATTTAAGTATAGGTTCCACACTACAAAGGGAAACACAATGGACCAAATGGCCCCGTGATAAGCACTTAAGTGCACTTCTCTCTAACCTAACCTAACCTACAAGGCATATGCTCTCAGTGAGATGCAAAGGGAATGTCGCCTGTGGTGGTTGTCCTGTCTTTTTTAATTAGATGCAGGAATCAAAATTGTAGCATATAGGGTTTTTCATTAAGGGCTCTCCATTTTTCTTTTTAATAGTAAAACAGATCACGGATACAAGCTGCCGAAATGAGGTTACTTCGCGGTGTTGCTGGAATAACTCGTTGGGATCGAGTGCGCAACACCAGAGTACGCGAGGCGCTCAGTGTTGAGCAGCTACTTCTCCGAACAGAACGATCTATGCTTCGATGGTTTGGTCACGTAGTGCGTATGCCCCCAGACCGGCTTCCAAGACGTGTCATGGTTGCCGTGGCATCAGGTAGGCGACCCCGCGGTAGGCCCAGAAATATATGGTTGGGCCAAGTCCGGCATCTCTCCTGGAGCCGTCTAGGGATGGAGAGTCCATCTGAGCATCCTACCCCCGCAACCCTTATGAAGGATTAGCGGGCCATTGAAAATGTATGTATGAATGTATATAAACAGCTTGCGTGTGAAATAAAGAAAGAGTAAGAGGAATACAAACACCTGGAGACGGATCGATGAGCGTACAGCAATCAAGGCTCGGATTGCAGCAGCCTCAGTAGTAGGGAGAATTGAGCTAGAAGCCCAATACCGTGCGAAGAAGAAAGAAGTGCAGGGTAGTGTGAGGCGTGACAGACGTTAGCATATCAACTCACTGGCTTCAATGGCTGAGGAAGCAGCGAGTAAGGGCGACAGTAGGACTGTTTATAGCATCACTAAGGAGCTCACTGGTGGTCGGAACTCCAAACAACACCAAGTGAAGAACCTAGACGGTAATCTTCTGATTTTGGAAGAGGATCAGCTCATTAGATGGAGAGAACATTTTGCTACAGTGCTAAACAACTTAGATGATGGCGGTATGATCTCGAATTCGAATGAGCAGTTCGACGCAACAAATTTCCGAATTCGCACCGTACCTCCCAGTAAAACCGAAATAATGACAGCAATCAAGTCCCTCAAGAAGAACAAGGCGGTGGGTATTGATGGCATCCCTGCCGAGCTATTTCAAGCGGCGCCAAATACATCGGCAGATCTGCTGCACCCTCTAATGCGGAGAGCTTGGGGTAGTGAATAATTTCCGCAGGAGTGAAAAAGGGGGATGAGGTTCCGAAAAAGGGAAACTTGACGGAATGCGGAAACTGGAGAGGTATTTGGGTTCTTCCAGCCGTAGCAGCTGGAATAATTCTGGAACGAATCAAAGAGCATTTCGATTTAACTCTCGACGTCGAACAGGCAGGCTTTCGCGCTGGATCTTCCTACATCGACCACACAATCGAACAATGCGTTGAGTACGGGTCTCCGTTATATTTGCTATTTATCGACTTCGAGAAGGCTTTCGACCGCTTAAATTGTGACGCTATGTGGTCTCTTGGAGAGGTGTCCCAGAAAAACTTATGGCTCTAATCAAGGCTACATACGAGGGCGGAAAGTGTCACGTCTTATTCAATGGTAAGGTGTCGGAGGATTTTGAAGTCCAAAGTAGAGTACGTCAAGGGTACATATTGTCGCCACTATTGTTCTTGGTGGTTATCAGCGATGTACTCCGCGCAGCATTGACGGGAGGCAACTATGGAATTCGTTGGACTATGACGTCTAACCTTAAACACCTATATTACGTCAACGATGTTTGTCTACTTTCACATCGGATAATGGATCGTCATTTGATGGCCCAAAATCTAGAAGCTGAGGCAAACAAAGTGAGGCTGAAGATAAACACAGCAAAAAAAATGCCCTGAGCACTTCTAATACCCGTGCTCAACTCAACATTGCCGGACAGAAAGTCGAGAAAGTTGATAACTTTCTTTATCAGGAAGTGTGGTCTCGGCTAATCGCGGGGGCACCGAACTGGATGTGTGCAGCAGAATCGGGAATGCTAACGTTGCGTTCGGAATGCTATCGAAAATCTGGAGAAGCAATGTAATCAGCTTATTGGTAGTTACTTATTCTCGGAGCTGGAGGACTTAGGTAATGCAGAGCTGACGGACCTCCTGAGATTCATTTCAGTTTCTGGGTGGTTCTAACAGCGGATCATCTCTACAGTGTTTTCAGGGTTTGGGCACAACGAACCTGAACTGTTGGTCTAAGTGAGCAGTGCCTCTTTTTATCAAAAGGTATCTACCTAACCTAACCTAAACTTGGACGGCACAATAGATCTATCATAGGTCGCGGTGCACTTGTATCTCACCAACCTTACATCTACATCTACATACAATATAGATCGAAACCGTTTGGATAATCGTTCGATCATAAAGTGCTTGACATCATTTGACATCGTTTGGGCGCCGTGGCGTAAGTGGTTAGTGTGTCGGATCACTACGCATGAGGTTCCAAGTTCAAATCCCAGAAAATACCAAAAAGTTTTTTCATGGTCCCATCTCTCGCGAGCGTCTGACAAACATCCGAGAGTATTGTTGTCACGAAAAAGCTTCTCAAATTGCCGTTCGGATTCGGCATTAAACTGTAGGTCCCTTCCATTCGTGTGAAAAATATAACGCACACAACATGAGTGGTTGCGAGAAGCTAGGCCCTGGCACTTTCAAGAGCTGTTGCGCCAAATTTTATTTGTTTGTAGCGTTTGACACCAAATGAAAGTGTTACACTTTCAGGAAATGTGTCAAGCAACGCAAAATAGATTTAGACGCGAAACGTCAAGTGCTTCTTGACTCGAATTTTTGCCAGATTTCCCTTGTCAAATGTTTGACACTGTGTAAAACAGTGGAATCGTAGACTTAGACTATCAATGTTTGTTTGGTAAAATGCTCGTCAAGAAGGAGAATTTTGATTCAATTTCCCAGTTCAGTCGTTTCTTATTCAAAAATCTGTTTGATTTACAAAACGTATACTACATCAGCCGCAGTATCTTCATTCTTTTCATGCACTTACATATTATACATGTACCAAGCGTTCTCATGTAACAAAATATTGCAAAAGTATCTAAGAGAATAATTCAGTGTGACACGTTACAATCCATTCCACTTAGATACCACCAACTACCTGTTTTTAATAAATACACATTTGTCATAGAATCTAAAGCAATAACTCACCTCATGTTTGTAAGAAAAAAGTAAAAATAAAAATGGCTGCTATTGTTACAAATAATGGACGCCACTGATTGCAGTAATAAACTGCAACAAATTATTACTCGTGCCAAGCAAATTTATACACAGGAAGCAATGAATCGTTTTGTAAAACGCAACCGAACGTTACGAAATAAATTTCACTCAATCCAACTCCTATTGGATGCAGTTGTTGCATGTGTGCACTCAGATAGAGTTAGTATTTATAACAATCATAAATATATTTCTATTTCAAAGTGTTTATGATTTGAGTTGCATGTTTTGCCACAAAAATTGCAATGGAGTTACTTTGAAGGAAAAAAGGTTGCTGGTACATGCTTTGCCGTCAGTTTTTATAGATTGGTGTTGAATGAGATAGAAATTGATTGATTGCGCATGTTAAATAACTTCTCACAACATCTATCGACTACAAATACAAATAATTGGCGCAACAGCTCTTTAAAGTGCCAGGGCCTAGCTTCTCGCAACCACTCATGTTGTGTGCGTTATATTTTTCACACGAATGGATGGGACCTACAGTTTAATGCCGAATCCGAACGGCGATTTGAGAAGCTTTTTCGTGACAACAATACTCTCGGATGTTTGTCAGACGCTCGCGAGAGGTGGGACCGTGAAAAAACTTTTTGGTATTTTCTGGGATTCGAACTTGGCCCCCACAAAAAAAATCTATCCACTAGCTCCTTAAATTTTAAACAGAAAAAAGTTGGTGGATCTATCCTCTTGTCGCCCGGTGTGGTACCATCACATCTTTTTGAAGGTTTCGTGAAGGCAGTAGTCTTGATTTCATCTGGAAGCGGGACAGATAGGACGATGCAACAGGGTCTTACTGAAACCTTACATCGTAGTCTTAATCGAAACTCAGGTTAATTCATCAACTGACTTAACACTCTTCTCGCCTTAGGTGGCATACACAAGTACAAGGGGTCCTCAACTAAATTGAAATGCGCAACTGGAGGCAATTAGCTAAAGACCAAGCTTAATTGAGAGGCTTTGTTGGTTGAGGCCCAGATTCACCCCGAACTGTAGCGCCACCTCTATGTGTAACGAAGGTATACCTACGATTACCTCTAGTGCTGCTGTGAGACAGGTTCGCATGGCTTCTGTTATACGGGTGACCAGATAAGAACGATAGGAAAAAATTGAAATAAAGCAACAATGGTGTGAGATATAAAATTGATTCTAGCTTTACTTTAATGCTACATTCATGCCATTATGTGTGGAATAGTACATCATTTAAATGGCCGCCTCGGCTTCGCTCGCAGTGCTTCAAGCGGTCGGTCCAATTTTTGATGACTCGGTCCAATACGTACGGCGTTATTCTGGCAATAGCGTCTCGAATGTTGGCCTTGAGTTCGTCCAAAGTGGTTGGCTTGTTAGCGTAGACTAAGGACTTGACGTAGCCCCAGAGAATATAATCGAGTGGTATCAAGTCAGATGACCGCGGCGGCCAATTGATGAACGCTCGGCGTAAGATGACTCAGTCGCCAAACTTCTCCTTCACAACTTTGAGCGTTTCGTCACTTGTATGGCATGGAGCGTCGTCTTGTTGGAACTACAGCTCGGATATATCGATTTTCTCGAGCTCTGACCACAGAAAGTGGGTTAACATCTATCTATACCTGTGACCATTGACGGTAACGGTGTCTCCTTTCTCACTTCGAAAGAAATAAGGTCAGATGATGCCGCCAAGTCAATCTTTGTGGATGCATTGATACTTGATCGAACACTTGTGGATTGTGTTCGCTCTAATTACGGCAATTTTGCCCGTTGTCAAGCCGCTGAGCCAAAAATGGGCCTCATCTGAGAAGATAATTTTTTGGCCTAAATCCAGATCTACGGCCAACATTTCCAGCGCCCAATAAGCGAACTCACGGCATTGTCTATGGTTGTTTGGCTTTAATCTTACGTCAGCACAATCTTATATGGATGTAGGTTCAAATCCCACCGCAAAATAAGTTGGGTTGCCTCTCTGGCGATGCCCAATTCAGCTGATCGGCGCCGAATCGACATTTCTGGGTCTTCTTCGATACTGGCTGCTACGGCGCCAATGTTTTCCTCATTTCGCACCAATCTCTGTCTAGTTGGTGGCTTAAGGTGCAAAAGAGTGTACTCAGGCTCAAAATTTTCCCCGGTGCGACGAATTGCCTGCACACTGAAGCCATGATGACGATCGACCTCACGAGGAAATTCACGTTGGGTATTTACAACTGAGCCGGAATTTCGATATTATTTTTAATAATTTCTGCACGTTCGGCAAGCATGAAACGATGCACGATGAAATGGCAAACCGTTCTGAATATTTTGACAGCTGCATGTCATTGGTAACTTTGACAACTGCTGAAACATACTTACTTACTTAGCTGGCGCTACAGTTTGGGATGAACCTGGGACTCAACCAACAAGTTTCTCCATTTAGTTCGGCCTTTAGCTAATTGCCTCCAGTTGCGCATGCCAAGTTGGTCGAGGTCCCCTTGAAGTTGTCCGCGCCACCTACGGCGATGCTTTCCTCTACCTCGTCTTCCCTCGGGGTTAGATTCGAAGACTCTGCGGGCCGGAGCGTTGGTGTCCATTCGCTCTACATGTCCTACCCATCTCAGACGTCCAATACGCAGGTTTTTGACTAGGTCGATGTCGCTGTACAGCTCGTATAATTCGTGATTGAATCTTCTCCTCCAAAACCCATCAACGCAAACGGGACCGAATATCTTATGAAGAATTTTTCTCTCGAAGCGACCCAGGATATCTTTATCCTCTTTTAAGAAAGTCCATGTTTCAGCGCCGTAAAGCAGCACTGGGATGATCAGGGTCTCCTTAGTTGTTCGAGATAGGGCTTTACTGTTGAATTGCCTTATAAGCCCAAAAAACACCGATTGGCAAGAGTTATTCTTCGTTTGATTCCTGCGCTGATGTTGTTTTTCCAGTTTATAGCAGAGGCAAGGTAGACAAATTACTTACTACCTCGAAGATATATATACTGTGACGTTTTGTCCAATTCGTCGATGTTGGCTTTCCCTTCTTGTTGACAGCATATACTTGGTTTTGTCCTCGTTTATCGCTAAACCCAATTTGGCCGCTTCCGCCTCAATGCTTGCAAACCCACCGGTGACAGCCCGCTGAATTCTTCCGATAATGTCTATATCGTCGGCGTATGCAAGCAGTTGTACAGACTTGTAATAGTTTGTGCCTCCGGTGTTGGTTTGTGAGTTCCGCACAATCCGTTCAAGTACAATGTTAAAGAAGTCACATGACAGCGCGTCACCTTATCTAAAACCTTTTTTGACATCAAAGGTCTCGGTGAGGTCATTACCGACCTTGATGGTGCAGCGAGCGTTCTCCATCGTCAGCCTGCACAGACGGACAAGTTTGGCAGGGATGTCAAACCTAGACATGGCTCTATAAAGCTCTGCTCTATAGATGCTGTCATAGGCAGCCTTGAAATCGATAAAGAGGTGGTGAGTATCGATTTGGAATTCTTGGGTTTTCTCCAGGATCTGCCGAAGTGTGAAGATTTGATCGATGGTGGAAACCGCACCGATAGGGTCCAATCAGGCTGTTGATAAAAGGTTTCAGGCGTTCACACAATATCGCAGAAAAGATCTTGTATGCGATGTTGAGGAGACTGATGCCTCTATAATTGGCGCAGTTGAGGGGGTCTCCTTTCTTGTGAATCGGGCAAACGATGCTGAGGTTCCATTCATCAGGCATATACTCGTCTGACCAAATCTTAGAAATGAGTTGGTGAATGCACTCTACTAATTCATCACCAGCTGCCTTGAAAAGTTCGGCCGGTAAGCCGTCAGGTCCAGCAGCCTTGTTGGATTTTAGCTTGGATATTGCTATCCTCACTTCGTTTTGGTCAGGTGGACGGAAATTTTGACTATCATCGTCTATTTTGAATGGTTCATTCTGCCTGACAGCGGGATGTTGGTCTTCGTCGCCATTATACAGTCTGCAGAAGTAGTTTTTCCATATTCTTAGCACCGACTGTGATTCTACTACGAGGTTTCCATTTTCATCTCTACAGGTTTCTGTACGGGTATTACTTCTCTGACACGTTCTTTTTACCTTTTGGTAAAACTTCCGTACATTATTCCGGGAGTATAAACTCTCGATATTCTCAAACGCGCGCTTCTCATGCTCTTTCTTCTTCTTTTGGAGAAGCCGATGTTCTTCCCGTCTCTTGTGCTCGTAGAGCTCACGAGCAGCTCTCGTCTTCCTTTGCAGCGCCGCTTTGTATGCCTCTTGTTTTGCTGCATGCACTCGCCGGCATTCTACGTCAAACCAGGGGTTTCGCGGTAGTGGGCGAGCGAGACCCAGCACATCAGTCGTGGCGTTTCTCTTGGCATGTTGGCATTGTTGCCACTGGTCTTCGGCACTTGATGCTGGCGACATAGGGGTGATGAGAGATTTCGGGATACGCGTTCAGCGAAAAGTCTGTCGGTCTCTTGCGATTGTAGCTTTTCGACGTTAAATTTTCTCAGCGATTCTTCTTTGTTGCACAGTTTGGGATATCCGCATTCGTACCTTGGCTACAACAAGGTAATGATCCGAGTCTATGTTGGCTGCTCGGAAGGTCCGGACATCCAGAATACTGGAGGCATGCCTTGCGTCGATCGCAATATGATCAGTTTGGTTGATCGTGACATGATCATTGGACCGCCATGTCTGCTTATGAATATCGAGATGAGGAAACCATGTGCTTGCTATGGTGACATTTCGCTCCACGGCGAAATCAATTAGCCTTAGTCCGTTATCAGACGTGGTGTCGTGTAGGCTATGCTTACCGACTGCTATACCGAAGACGTCCTCCTTTCCTATTTTGGCGTTAAAATCGCCCAATACGATTTTAACGTCGTATTTAGGACATTGCTCGTATGTTTTGTCGAGGAGCTCGTAGAAACACTCTTTGGAGGCAGGGCCCTTTTCTTCTGTGGGGGCATGAACACATATTAGGCTTATGTTAGCGAATTTAGCCTTGATCCGGATAGTCATAATACGCTCGCTCACGTGTCGACAGCTTAAGACTTCTTGCCTAAGTCTGCCGCGTATGACAAATCCGCATCCGAATAAGCGTTGCCTGTTGCCTCTGTAGCAATCACCGTAGTAGATGTCACAGTTTTTCATCCTCTTTTTGCCTGGCCCATCCCATCGCACTTCCTGGATGGCGGTAATATCTGCTTTATAGCAGTCTAGGGCCTCTGCTAGTTGTTCGGCTGCAAGGGACAGAACATTCCACGTACAGATCCGAAGGTCGTTGTCCTTATTTCGTTTGCTGGGGTCGTCATTAGTTGGGTCATCCTTATCCGAGGCTTTTGGTTGTTTCGGAACCATGCGTTTTTTACGTGGTAGGGAAGTTACCCCGACGGCACAACCCCCAACCTGGAGGGCCAGTTCCTTAATTATTCCCCTAGGACGAGGGGCCGGGTACGCCGGTGCCAGTAGTCCACTACGGGAGTATGAGCGCTGCCGTTGGCCCATTAAGGGCTCCTCCGCCACCATCTCTATTCCAATGTTCTGACCAACATTGGAAATTCCTTACCGACCTGTGATCCGAATACGTCGAAGCAGCTCGCGCAAGGTATTCACTAAGATCAACCTAACTGGAACTATAGACGCCACCGTTGACTCCGTCTAGGGAATTCGTCCGCTGCCGCCTGGAACAGGAAGAAGTGCTCTAGTGAGAAAAGCACTCTTCCCCCCCTCTCTCATCTGCTGCCACCAAGAATCCGCCAAACGGGGTTGGTTACCCATTTCTTAGATTAAGGTACTAGGCACCCGGCTGTCACCGCGTGGAGGTTGAGAGTAGGAGTTGGTAGGCCTCAGCTGAGTGAAAACGCTTGTGTTTTCATATGATCGCATGCACTACCGTTTGACTAGCCAATTCCAATTGCTACACGCAAACTTAAATTTAAGCTGGATGCTGTCGGCAGTACAAATCTAAGGTGAACGAATGGATCAACATGTCTAGCGACAAATCAGATCTGGCCGAAGCTGGATCTAAAACGATTGCATATCGGCGCTATAATAGGTGTCACCACTGGGCATTGTCTAATAGGGCTGGGCCTTTTTGCGAACGACTTTTGTAGAAGCTACATGGATGAGAAAGAGGAAGAAACAATTCCTCACCTTCTTTGTTTTTGCCCAGCTCTCTCCCGTAGAAGGAAGCTGCACTTAGGAGCCCCTTATTACAACGATTTAGGCGACCGGACAGATATTGCTATTAAGACCCTCCTACGCTTAATAAGAATCTCAAAATGGTTTTAACGAGTAGATAGAGAGATTTTCTCCAATGATCCACGTGGTATCACAATGGACCTTTTATTGGTCCAAGTGTGTTGGCGATTCTTAGCTGGCAACTACTTTAACCTAACCTAACCTAACCTAAGTTTAGATATTGCTATCCTCATCTCATTTTGATCGGGTTGACAAGAATCTTAACTGTCATCATCACTGTTGAATGAATCATTCTGCCTGACAGCGAAATGTTTGTCATTGTCATCGTTTAGCAGTCTGCAGAAGTGTTCCTTACATATACTCAGCATCGAACGGCGATTTTACTACTATATACATATATATATATATATATATATATATATATATATATATATATTTTTGTCGGGATAGGAAACACTCGACTGGAGCACTGAGACGCAACTGGTCCATTGTATTGCCAGAGAGCAAACCCTGATGTACCCATTTTATTGGAATTTCTTTGTCTTTCTAAGAAAGCCAAGCAAGCACTTCAGTGATGAGGAGCTTACAGTACCAACACTCACCACATCCGCACCGAAGATCTGCCACCTGATACGAGCAAAGGCCGTATACTCACTGAGATAATGTTCCGCGGTGTCGTCGCTCTCTCCACAAGCGTCGCTGATTATAGTGTCACTTAATCCCAACACGTTGAGGTGCTTGGCAAAAGCGAAGTGGCCTGTCAAGACTCCGATAAGTTGTCTACAGTCTTTTCTGCTGAGAGACAGCAAGAATGCCGCTGATTTCTTACAGACGTCCGGGAGCATGCGTTTAGTCAACCTGCAACCTGGAGAGTCATGCCACACACAATTGTGCTCGTGAGAGACCCAATCGTCAATGGAAGCCCTAAGCGAGGACGCTGGGAGACTCAACGTGGATTCGGGACCTGAGAAAGCCTCCTCTGAGCCTTGTCTAGCAATCTCATCGGAGATCTCGTTCCGCAAGATTCAAGTGTGACCTGGGACCCAGATAAGAGACAGGGAATTCAGCCTTGCGACCGGGTTCAAAGAGTTTTTGGTTTTACGAACTATTTTGAAGTGGTTAACGGGTTAAGCAAGGCCTTAAGCGCAGCCTGTCTGTCACTACAGACACAAATGCTACGTCCCTTCCACATGCTCTTCACAACATAGTTCATGGCCATTAGGATTGCACAAGTTTCCGCTTGGAAAACAGACGCATATTTGCCTAACGAGAAGTGAAGTATAATGTTGTCGACTTCCACGAAGACCCCAGCGCCAGACCCTTGATTGGTTTCGGCACCATGCGTGAAAATACGACTACATTCCATTCCCGGCTCAGACTCTGACCGAAGCCAGTCCTAGACACAAGGAAAGTCGACTCTGAATTTGCGCATCAGCTGGAGTTCTGGTGTCATTGCATCAGACGGCATATCCATAAGACAGGAGTCGTAAGATAAGCGTCGCGCAAGTTCATCAAAGTTCCAGTGTGGAGTATACCAAAACCACTTCGCCTAAGACGATGGATGGCTTTGATAGTGCAACCCATGATATAAGTATCAAGAGAAGGTAAGTTCAATAAAGCGTCTAGGATAGCTCCCGTGCAGCCTACTATATTACCATTTTCGTTCCTGCTGGCTTCTGTTCTGGCTTTGAAGCCTAAAACACAATATTGCCTCGACATCGGCTTAGCCTGACGTCTATGAGTTAAACCATAGGAAATCTATGTATCCTATCAGAATATCGCTTCCACCTCGACCTCATGTTTTAACTTTCGTAAAGAATAACGTAATGCTGCGTAACAACACTCTAACCTGAGGCAGAAGTTGAGATGAGCTGAACTTTTGCTTGCTTTGACAGCTAACAGCTGTGGAACAAAGCAAAAAATATGCACAAACGCTCAACGTGCTCTCAAGGTGGATGGGACGTAACGGAAACAAGGCCGAGGTCGTGGCGATATTGTGTTTTAGGCATGAAACCCTGGCATACTCTTTTTACCTTTTGGTTAAGTTTTCGAAGATAATTTCTGCAATAAAGTCTCTCAATCGCCTCGATTGCGACCTTCGCATGCTCGTTTTTTTTTTTTGAGAAGTCGATGCTCCTCGTTTCTCCTCCACTCGTTGAGCTTGCGAGGAATTGAAAATGTAACAAAGCTTTCTTCGTAGTCTAACAGTTGCAGCAACTTTGGCTGCACATACCGAAGAATGCCTGATATGGATGGCGCTAAGACATCGAGGGGTTCCAGAAACCCATGTACAGATGATCATGGACATGTACGAAGGTGCAAAGAAAAGAGTAAGATGCCCCGCTGGAGTAACCGAAGAGTTCTCAATCAAAGTCGGGGTGCACCAGGGAAGCTTTTTAAGTCCTTTGCTCTTTATTACAGTCCTTGATTATCTGCTTGAAGGTAAAGTGATGGAGCCCAATGTACATCAGTTATTCTTTGCTGACGATGGAGCCATCATAAGTGAGGATCCTACATCCCTGCAACGAGCACTTGATGTGTGGGTGGGCGCTCTGGAGAGAAATGGGTATCGCATTAGTTCAAAAAAGACAGAGTACTTGTGCTGCCCGTTCTCTGATCCACTCAGGCCTATTCCAGACATTCATTTGAATGGAACAGTGCTTCCCAAGTGCGAAAAGTTCAAATATCTGGGATCTATGATCAATAGCAAAGCAACTTGTGATGACGACATCAATCATCGTGTAAGCGTAGGGTGGATGAAGTGGCGAGAAAATTCCGCTATCTTCTGTGACAGAAAAATGTCCCCTAAGTTGAAAGGAAGGCTCTACACCGCAGTTGTACGTCCAGCGCTCACATACGGTTCACAATGTTGGACGATGTACAAAAAGTATGAGAGTAAATTAACGGCAGCTGAGATGAAGATGCTTCGCATGACAGCAGGAGTGACAAAGCTTGATCGAATAAGAAGTTCGAAGATCCGTGGAAGCTTTCACATCAAGGAAACCATCTTACAAAAAATAGAGTGCGACCGGCTCAGCTGGTATTGCCACGTTCAAAGAAGAGATCATTAGAACCCTGTTAAAAAGGCAATATCAATGCACGTTCCAAAGACATCGCGATGTAGGAAAGACAGGCCTATAAACGCCTGGATCAGACAAATGCGACGACATCGGCATTTCATTGGCCTCAGTAACCGAGTGATCCAAAATCGGCGGGCCTGCCGATATTTTCTGAGGTCAAATAGGCGAACCCCACAGGCGGATCAGTAAAAATGCGGTAAAGTGGAATGGTTATGAGCCCTTGTTTGCGGATCATAACCTCGCTGATAAAAGGAAGAAGAAGACAAAGCTTTCTTCGTACTCTAACAGTTGCAGCAACTTGGGCTACACATACCGAAGAATGCCTAAAATTCGAGTAAACACACCTTCTCTTCCGACAGGCAAAACCATAGCATTACGAGTACGTCCACCATTGATGTATCTTTCGTATCTTATCCAAAAAAATGAATTATCTACAAACATATGTATCTCACTATGCACGTCACTTCGTAAGATAAAACTCTAAAAAGTATGTAAATACATATAAATAAGCTTCACCCATCATAAGAACCTAACCTAACAGAAAAACGATTAAAAATAAAAAAAAATAAAGTAAAATTTTGCGCTTATATCGGGTGTAAAACGAAATCTCTGAAATGATACGTTAACTTATCTAATGCCACTATCTATTCTGAGATATTCGATTTTTTGTGTACTAAAAATGATAGGAAAAATCATCGATAGGGAAGTGCTGAGTTAAAAAGCACCAGAGAGTGTGAAAAAGAAAAAAATAAATAATAAACGAATAATAAACGGAAAATGCCATTTAAACATATAATCAAAATTGTTCAGAGTTGAAAAGCGGCGCTGCGACACCGCATTAAAATCGAGCCGGATAAATTCGCTTAATTTATTTAGATACTCCCCCCTGAGATGGGATATACTACGAGTATATAGGGAAATCGAAATAAAAAAAAAGTGTCTTTTGCATTTCGAAAGTGTATTTTCGTTTTAATTGTTTTTTTGTATTCGATTTTTCTGAAGATGGCTATCGATCCTTCAACGTGTTACCAAATAAAAATAATTCTATCGATTAAGAGTATCTCACGTTGTCGTCGTCGCCTAAAGGCGAACAAAGTGAAAAGGTAAAAGTACGAAAAATACCGATCACATCTCTCGAAAAAAAAGTGTCAGGTAGCCACTTAAAGTGGACAAAAATAAATTAATAAAAATATATATATATATGTACAATACACATATGTACATATATATAAATTAACGACAGGGGGTTTATTTATTTTATTTTTTTTATTTTTTTTATTTTTTTTTATTTTTTGATTTTTATTATTGATTAGGGTGGCGAGTGTATTTTTTTTTTTCTACCTCACGCTTGTCGTTCATATTATTTTTTTTAATAAATTTCTTGAAGTGGAATAATATGTACATACGTGTACGAAGTGTGTGAGTGATTGTAGTTCTGTCGCAATGGCGTTCAATTGAATTGAATTCGATTTTTTTTTGGTTTTTTGTTTTGTTTCGTGGCTGTTGCGATCGATCGATGAGTTATGAGAGTCGTGTATCGAAATAATGGCTTTATGACCCCATTTTCTGATTGGCTACAAAAAAAAGAAAACGAAAAAAAGTCAGAAAAGATAGAGGAAATAATGCCGGTGCACACCCTCCACCATTTCATTTATTTATTTTGGAGGGGTGCTGCTTTGTTGGATACATGTACCTACCACCTTTAATATGAGGAGGAAAAAATACACAAATTACTAATCGAATTGGTATACCTATTGATGGATTTATTAGCCAACGATTGGGAACGGAGATAATGGTTTATCAACTGAAGTGGACGGGTAAGTTGATTGCTGGCGATATACCTGCAGATAGTTGTACAAAAAAAAATATATACATACGTCTGAGGTTACACATTTTTTAAATTAAAAATAATCAATTAACTTATCTGGAACGATAGGCAAGCACATTGATTAAAAAAAAATGTATCGCGATATATATGAATTTCCTTTTTAAATTAATTTATACATTTTTCTGAGAATTTTTTGGAATTTTTGGAAATATTTATTATTGATGGATCGGCGCGATAAGATTAGATGCACTTGTCCTTTGTCACGCATTGGAGTTTGGCTGGCATGCAATTTTCAATCTACGCAGATTATGATATATTATTTTTATAGCCACCAAGGTCGTTATGACAATGTTATTGTTCTAGTATTTATGATACTGCACAGAGGAGTGGAACAATACCAATTGTCGCGTCGATGATTTAAATGTTTCTTTGTGCAGTTAAATTTGATGGTATTGAGTAATGTCTACTCTGACATTGGTGCAGGTATATGCACCGAACCTTCAGTCAGAGTATGTAGCTGTCATGAAGTTGATGCTTCCTTTGAAAAGGTTGCGGATATGGATTCTTTTGTCCTGATGGGTGACCTCAATGCTCACGTCGGTGTAGATGTTATGACATGGGGGAGTGTGATTGGGAGGAACGCTGATCATGATCAAAACGCGAAGGAAGAGAAGTTGTTGGATTTTGTAGTTAGTTTAAAGACTTTTATTTCATTATAAAAATGTCTATACAAGAATAATAAATTTCGTAAAATGTACAATATATGTATATGAAGTTGCAATGTAAATTAAAATACTTAAGTGTATAGTTTGGCCTTAGGCCGTCTACCAGATTGACATTAATTGTTCACTATATTAAAGGTATTTGTCTATTACGTGTATCTATTACACCAAATAAAAGCAGCTTCATTAAAAATGGATGTAATATCCTCTGCCTTGCGGTCAATGTCGGCAGGTCCGAGCCAGTTGCTATCCTGCAGGGATCTTATACCTTTCCTCACCTCATTGTTAAAGAGATCCCAGTTGGTTTTCCTGGGGTTCCTGTAAGGTTTGGGCGAGTCGTAGTTGTTACCCACTAGGAATTCGATCAATTTGTGGTCGGAGTAGGATTCTTCCCCTATCACGTTCCACTTGTCAATAGTTAGGGTGCTCGAGTTACTGGCTAAAGTTACATCTATAACTTCTTGCCTGTTCTTTACTACAAAAGTAAGTTCGTTACCTCTATTCGCTACAATAAGGTTATTTTCAATTATAAACTCAAACAAAGACTCACCGCGTAAGTTTGTGTTGCTGCTACCCCATTGAGAGCGATGAGAGTTGGCATCACACCCCAGCAGCAAGTCCCATCTTTCCTGTTCCGCCTTTTGCACAAGAGAGCGGGTCAGTGTGGATGGCGGTCCCTCCTTGGCACCAAAAGGCATGTAGACGGCTGATAGAATCAGTGGGAAAGCCTCCTCCGCTCAAGCCTTACCACTGTTTGGTCCTCATTGCTGTAGCTAGATAAAAGAAAAAAGGTTAATTTGTTTCCTAGCTACGATGCATGTTCTGGTCTTACATTCCGCGTATAGCGGTTCGATGCTGTATGTAGTAAGGTCTTTATGCCTTAGCTCACTTATTTTGCCACGGGAGATCCATGGCTCTTAAATTAGGGCAATGTCTATGTTCCTATCTCCCATGAGATAGATGAGGTTGGCGCTAGCTGCTATGCTATGGTGAAGGTTTATTTGTGCAATCTTCATCATTGATTTTCCTTATCACCCGCCTTCCTTCTTTTCTTTTCGTCCATCCCAACTAAAGGTCTGACCTTGCACCGGGTAATTTCAATATAGTTATATCTCCTTAGGATGGGCATAGACTTGTGGTTGAGCAACACCACTATCTCAGTTCCGGCTTCCGTATGGGTACCCACTTCTAACACCTCCCAGTTTTCGCTATAGAGCTCGGGGTTGAGGTGTTGGAGGTTTCTTTCCAGCCGTTCTCTAGGAATGTGTGGGCCCGGAATGAGAATGCGCCCTTTAGGCCTAGTGAATTCCAGCAGATCTTTTTTTCCACGAGTCGCAGGTCGGCATTCGCGTGCTGGTTACAAAGTTCTTGAGCCATTTAAGTGTTGTCTCGTTGTCACACGACATGACCTTGAAGCCTTTGCAGGTGGTGAGCTGCTCAAAGAAAGGGATAGTTCCTTGATTCTTGACTATGGCGTCATTTACTCCGTCGAGTATACGCAGTTCTACCAGCCTCCATTGGTCTCCGGATAACTTGCGGTCAGGGTTATTGAAATCGACGATCGCCACCTGAAGATTAGTTTTTTTTTTTTAGCCAAAATGCTAAGATCCAAAGTATCTGAATCGAAATTCTTTGAGGATAGGACAGGTTACAATAAAATGAATGACGTTCTCTCTCTCCTTAAGATTGCAAAGGTCACACAAGATTGGCAGATCCGGTCGATGAGGAATGAAGTTAAGGTGTATTAGTTCACCCCTTAATTTGAAAATCGTGCTAATCATATCTATTTTATATGAGTTAAGGAGATACGTGTTTTCCTCAAGATTGTAGGCTAGTTTACTGTAGATCATTCTATATTGAGATTGTTTAGCCTCATTTATAAATTGAGCATACATCCTCTGTCCAGTTGTTAATAGCAACTCGTTAAACTTCGTCCTTGCAGATGCTGGGTGTTCCTCAGGGTCGATTGTTATATTTAAACAGCACTCGGATGCCAAATGGTCCCACTCTTTAACGAAGCCTCCTCTATACAACAACATTTGCCACAAAATAAGCTTTGGAAGTCTTTCATTTATCATCATCATAATTTTAATGACATAATCGAAATGCAGTTTTAAAGTATCTAGATATAAGGGTGGCACTCCACATTCCAAGTGAAGCATGTAGTTGGGAGTACTGTTTGGCAGTCTGAAAATTCTTTTCAAAAAGTAGCGGAGAAATTTTTCGGGAGCCTCAAAAGTACTGTGTCCCCTCACTCGAGCCCCATATAACAGTACAGCAGCAGCAGTTGTCCGAAATATCTTTTGCTTCGCATTATGTGAAATGTTTCTGTTATCAATGCAGTGAATCCATACAGAAGAGATTGCTCTTTTAACTTCTGATAGCTTACTTTGAAGGTGCTTAGTCAAACTGAGGTTTGCTGTGATAAGAATTCCTAAATATTTATACTCTCGTACAATCTCTATGTACACACATCGTAGACTCATTGAAAACTCCACTTTTCACTACGTGAGTATCTGCCACTTCCTCTTCTTATGACCATCATTTTCGATTTCATCAAATTGATGGCAAGATTCCAGGCTTCACAGTAACTTGCCAACCTATTAATCATAAGCTGCATTCCATCGACTGTTTCGGCAAGAAAGACTATATCATCAGCGTACATAAGTGCAGGGATACTCATACCACCAATCACAATTCCTCCCCCTACTGAGTCAGTAATATCAGTGATGTAGAGTATAAAAAGCAGTGCACTCAGGATGCACCCTTGTTTCACACCTATAGATGTTGTAAACTCATCAGAGATAAGTTCGCCATCCCACACATAAGCTAAATTGTTTTCGTACAACGATCTCAAAATATTAATAATTTTACTTGAAACTCCAAGCATGCTGAGCTTGTAAAACATAGTTTCATGCGGAATGGAGTCGAAAGCAGCGCGGAAATCCACGAAGAAGGTGTACAGTTTTTTCTGCTTATTTTTGAAGATTTCAGCTATATTGATGGGTCTAAAGATTTGATCAATCGTCGAATATTGCTTTCTGAAACCAGCTTGAAACTCTTTCAATATGTTGGTATTTTCCACCCATATAGCAAGTCTTCTATACAATAGAGCGCCGAACAATTTCGCTGATGTGTTAAGAAAAGATATTCCTTTGTAGTTTCCTGGGTCATTTAAAGCGCCCTTTTTATGAAGCGGAAATACTACCGATTTTTTAAACGAACTTGGGACATCGCCTGTTTCGAAAATTCGATTAAACTCATTTGTTAACGCCGAGAGAAATTCTGAAGTGCAGTTTTTATAAAATTCGAAGGGGATCCTGTCGTCTCCGGGTGCCTTATTTAACTTGGCTGCTTCAATAACGAGGTTAACTTCTTTCAAATCAAATGGAGCATCTAGGAATTCCTCGATGGTAAGTGGCGCTGCGTATTAAAAGGCTGGAGACAGTTGAATTGTATTGAAGAGAGCATAGAAGTGCTCAGGAAGTTGAGGAGCATGTAGTCATTTAGCAATGCTTTTGGAATGACCGTTGACATACTTTACTGCTTTCCAGAAGTCAGCAGATGACCTTTATTTGTTGACTACTTCAAACATTTTCTCATCATAAGCCAATTTTTTTGCATAGCAGATGTGCTTAAATTCTTTATTTGCTTCACCGTAAAGCGTTTTACAAATGTCTATATTGCAAGTTCTCCAGAGTTTAAGGAACGCAAACAATTTAGCTCTTGCAGTCGAGCACTCTCTATCGAACCACCGTTGTTTGCTCGGTTTATATTTTCTTGATAGTGTAGTTAATGGCCATGAATTCTTGATTGTTTCCGTTAGAAATTCCATTGTTGGTGGTGTACTAGATACATGTAGCTTGCACAGTTCCATATTCAAATTGTTTTGAAACTGAAATGAGCACTATCTTTCCGCGCAAAGACATTCACAAATACATATGGCACCGTCAGTGCCCAGGAGGGCTCCAAGTAGAAGACGCATGCCTTGCTACTGGTGGAACGACGAGATCAAGGTACTTAGAGCAGAGTGTCTACGGGCAAAACGCAAAGTACAAAGATCTCGAAGCACACCCAACTTTCAGGAGTACCTATCGTCCTTTAAGTTGGCGAAACGACAGTTAAGCAGAGCTATCGAGGAGAGTAAAGCAAAATGTTTCGAACAGCTCTGCGATGAAGCTAACGTAGACCATTGGGGCACGGTGTATAAGATGGATACACCTTTTTACTTGTTGCAGATAGTGGCGAGCTACTTTACCAACAGGAAACTTAGGTATGATACCGACAAAGGAGTAAAGTACTACGATAGGGTCCCGCAAGGATTGGTGCTGGGCCCTTTACTATGGAACATAATGTAAGACGAAGTTTTACGACTACCACTGCCACCTAAAGTGAAGATAATTGGACTTGCTAACGACATCGCTGTTGTTTCCATAGCAAAACAAATCAGTGAAGTAGAATCAGCTACAAATGTGGCAATCAGTCCAATCAAAAGCTGGCTAGGATCCGCCGGTCTAGAATTAGCTGACCACAAAACTGAAACTGCTCTAATAACCAGTCGGAAATCTGTAGAATATATGAATGTCCAGGTTGGAACCCAAATCATCAGATCCAAAGAAGCCGTCAAATACCTAGGAGTAATGCTCGACAATAGACTGCAGTTTAAACAGCATGTTGATTATCGAGCAAAAAAGAGTCAAGACTTCATGGCAGCACTCTCAAGGTTAATGCCCAATATTGGAGGACCTGAGTATGCTAGGAGAATGCTACTATCCAGAGTTCCCAGCTCAGTTCTTTTCTATGTGGCTCCGGGTTGGGGGGGGGGCTCTCGTGACCAAAGAACCAAGGAGGAAACAGACATCAGCTTACAGGCTCTGCGCTATAAGGAACATCAGTGGTTTAAGAACTATCAGGCAGCCTTTGTTATAGCAGGAATGGTTCCGATTGACATCTTCGCGAACGAGATGCAGAGAATCTACAATATAAGAGGCTCGAGCCCTTAAATGGCTGGCGAAAGAAGAAGGGTAAAAGAAGAAGAAAAAGCAGCTTCTACAGCTATGTGGTAAGCTCGATGGGATAATACGGTTAAAGGCAGGTGGACCTATAAATGAATCCCCACCATCGCGTCCAACGGGGAGAGTAGTAGAAGTGTGCATGGTGTGGATTAGTACGTAGGCGCATTCCTGTCATCGATTATTCGGGTTTGCGAATCGTGCATGCTAGTAGACCGGACTACTAGTATCTTTAGAAGGTTACCACACCCCTTACTTAGGTGGCGCTACAGTTCGAGGTGAACCTGGGCCCTTGGCGCAACAAAAAAAAAAAAAATGTCAGGGTTTTCAGCAGAAGTCGCTGTTAGATTTCTTTGTGGTACCATCGTGTCTGAAGAGAATGGTTTGTGATGCTCCCGTATTGAGAGGGGCCGAACTGTCAACTGATCCCCACTTAGTGCTATGCAAATTGTATAATATCTCAACGATGTAGTGTCTCCCCTACCAAAGCGGAAACCAAGGATGGGTACACGCATACGATGGGTACTGAACGATGAGATACGGGAGGCATTTGCGCGGCAAACATCTGAAAGGTTTGAAGGTTCGAACAGGCTTGAAAGGAGTTTGGCGAAAAGTTGGAACGTGATCACAGATCTGCAAAGAAGATGTTCTGGCAGATCGTCCACCGACTCAGAGGAAGAAAGTTGAATAGAGTTGACGGAACGATCTATGCTTCGATGGCTTGGGCACGTAGTGTGTATGTCCCCAGATCGGCTTCCAAGACGTGCCATGATTGCCGTGCCATCAGGTAGGCGACCCCCCTGCAGACCTAGAAATAGATGGTTGGATCAAGTAAGACATCTTTCCTGGAGCCGTCTAGGACTTCTCCTGTTGAGTTGGAGTTAATGGCGGAGGACTGAGAAGGATGGAAAGGCCACCCGAGCATCATACTCCCACGACCCTCATGAAGGATTAGCAATGTGTGTGTGTATGTATGTATAGCAAACATTTCTATTTTGCTACATTTTCTTTGGAAATGTTACATTTTTATTGTCAGTGCGCTACATTTTCTCTAAAGGAAGTAGCAACGCTAGTCAATATCCTTTTAACAAAGTACCTCTGCGGTTTGTCCACTTCATCAAAAAGCGTGTGACTCCAAACTTGCGCTTCGTATGATTGCACAGCTCCGCACACTGCTTGAAATAAATCCCACTTTGTTTGCAGAGAGACATTTCTTTCATTAAGGAAGTTGTTCCATGTGGCGTTTATGCTGTTTTTTGCCGAAAGTTTCTCTTCTCAATGGGTTTGTGGAAGAGTGCTTTCTCACTAGAGCACTTCTTCCTGTTCCAGGCTGCACCGGACGAATTCCCCAGACGGAGTCAACGGTGGCGTCTATAGTTCCAGTTAGGTTGAACTTAGTGAATACCTTGCGCTGCTTCGACGTATTCGGATTCACAGGTCGGTAAGGAATTTCCGATGTTGGTTAGGACCTTGGAATAGAGATGGTGATGGAGGAGCCCTTAATTTGCCAACGGCAGCGCGTATATTCCCGTAGTGGACTACTGGCACCGGCGTACCCGGCCCTCGTCCTAGGGGTATAAATAATGGAACTGCCCCTCCAGGTTGAGGGTTGTGCCGTCGGGATAACTTCCCTACCACGTAAAAAAAACTAATGGTTTCGAAACAACCAAAAGGCTCGGATAAGGACGACTCAACTGATGACGACTCCAGCAAACGAAATAAGGACAACGACCTTCGGATCTGTACGTGGATTGTTTTGTCCTTTTACAGACCACGTGCAGCCGAACAACTAGCAGAGCCCTAGACTGCTATAAAGCAGATATTACCGCCATCCAGGAAGTGCGATGGGATGGGCTGGGCAAAAAGAGGATAAAAGCTGTGTCATCTACTACGGTGATTGCTACAGAGGCAACAGGCAACGTTCAATCGGATGCGGATTTGTTATATGCGGCCGACTTAGGCAAGAAGTCTTAAGCTTCCGACACGTGAGCGAGCGTATTATGACTATCCGGATCAAGGCTAAATTCGCTAACATAAGCCTAATATGCGTTCATGCCCCCACGGAAGAAAAGGACCAACGATTTTTTCTACGAGGCCCTAGGTAAAACATACGAGCAATGTCCTAAATATGACGTTCAAATCGTATTGGGTGATTTTAACGCCGAAATAGGAAAGGAGGACGTCTTTGGTAGGGCAGTCGGTAACATAGCTTACATGACACCACGTCTGATAACGGACTAAGGCTAATTGATTTCGCTGCACATGGTTTCCTCATCTCGATATTCATAAGCAGACATGGCGGTCCAATGATCGTGTAACGATCAACCAAGTTCATCATATTGCGATCGACGCAAGGCATGTCTCCAGTATTCTGGATGTCCAGACCTTCCGAGCGGCCAACATAGACTCGGATCATTACCTTGTTGTAGCCAAGGTACGAATGCGGATATCGCAAACTGAGCAACAAAGACGAATCACTGTGAGAAAATTTAACGTCTAAAAGCTACAATCGCAAGTAAGACTCTTCGCTGAACGCGTATTCCGAAATCTCTCAATTACCCCTATGCCGCCAGCATCAAGTGCCGAAGACCAGTGGCAACGCTGCCAAAACGCCGCCACTGATGTGCTGGGTCTCGCTCGCCTACCACAGCGAAACCCCTGGTTTGACGAAGAATGCCGGCGAGTGCATGCAGCAAAACAAGAGGCATGTTAAGTGGCGCTGCAACGGAAGACGAGAGCTGCTCGTGAGCTCTACGAGCAAAAGAGATGGAAAGAACATCGGCCTCTCCAAAAGACGAAGAAAGAGCATGAGAAGTGCGCGTTTGAGAATATCGAGTGTTTATACTCCAGGAACAATGTACGGAAGTTTTACCAAAAGGTAAAAAGAACATGTCAGAGGAGCAGTACCCGTACAGAAACCTGTAGAGATGAAAATGGAAACCTCGTAGTAGAATCACAGTCGGTGCTGAGAATATGGAAAAACTACTTCTGCAGACTGTATAATGGCGACGAAGACCAACATCCCGCTGTCAGGCAGAATGAACCATTCAACATAGACGATGCTAGTCAATATTTCCGTCCACCTGACCAAAGCGAAGTTAGGGTAGCAATATCCAAGCTAAAATCCAACAAGGCTGCTGAACCTGACGGCTTGCCGGCCGAACTTTTCAAGGCAGCTGGTGATAAATTGGTAGAGTGCATAGACCAACTCTCAATCTCTAAAGTTTGATCAGACGAGTGCATGCCCGATGAATGGAATCTCAGCATTATTTGCCCGAGAAAGGAGACCCCCTCAACTGTGCCAATTATAGAGGCATCTGTCTACTCAACATCGCATACAAGATCTTTTCTGCGATATTGTGTGAACGCCTGAAACCATTTATCAACAGCCTGATTGGCCCCGATCAGTGCGGTTTCAGGCCAGGAAAGTCCACCATCGATCAAATCTCCACACTTCGGCAGATCCTAGAGAAAAACCCAATATGTCCAAATTGATACTTACCATCTCTTTATCGATTTGAAAGCCGCCTATGACAGCATCTATAGAGAACAGCTTTATAGAGCCAAGTCTAATTTTGACATCCCTGTCAAACTTGCCCGTCTGTGCAGGCTGACGATGGAGAACGCTCGCTGCTCCATCAAGGTCGGTAATGCCCTCACCGAGACCTTTGATGTCAAAAAAGATTTTAGACAACGTGACGCGCTGTCATGTGACTTCTTTAACATTGTACTTGAACGGATTGTGCGGAACTCACAAGCCAACACCGGAGGCACAATCTTGTACACAAGTCTGTACAACTGCTTGCATACGCCGACGATATAGACATTATCGGAAGATCTCAGCGGACTGTCACCGGTGTTTTTGCAAGCATTGAGGCGGAAGCGGCCAAAATGGGTTTAGCGATGAACGAGGGCAAAACCAAGTATATGCTGTCAACAAGAAGGGAAAGCCAACACCGACGAATTGGACAAAACGCCACAGTGGGCAGCAACATCTTCGAGGTAGTAAGTAATTTGTCTACCTTGACTCTGCTATAAACTCGAAAGACAACATCAGTGCAGAAATCAAACGAAGAATAACTCTTGCCAATCGGTGTTTTTTTGGGCTTATAAGGCAATTCAACAGTAAAGCCCTATCTCGAACTACTAAGGGGACTCTATATAAGACCCTGATCATCCCAGTCCTGCTTTATGGCGCTGAAACATAGACTTTATTAAAAGAGGATGAAGATATCCTTGGTCGCTTCGAGAGAAAAATTCATTCCGTTTGCGTTGACGGGTTTTGGAGGAGAAGATTCAATCACGAACTATACGAGCTGTACAGCGACATCGACCTAGTCAAAAAACTGTGCATTGGACGTCTGAGATGACTAGGACATGTAGAGCGAATGGACACCAATGCTCCGGCCCGCAGAGTCTTCGAATCTAATCCCGCCGGACGACGAGGTAGAGGGAAGCATCGCCGTAGGTGACGCGCACAAGTTCAAGGGGACCTCGACCAACTTGGAGTGCGCAACTGGAGGCAATTAGCTAAAGACCGAGCTAAATGGAGAGGCTTGTTGGTTGAGGCCCAGGTTCACCCCGAACTGTAGCGCCACCTAAGTAAGTAATTAAGCTAAGTTGTTGGTGTTGTTGACTGTCGAATAACTTTCTCTGGAACCAACTGAATACCAATCAGTTAAAATATTATGTATTTCCTAAAAGTTAGCAAGAATCGACTTCGAATCTTGACGGACATATTAACGGCTCACTACAGATTCAAGGAGCACCTTAGAAAACTGAGTATAGAGGGAGGCGAACGCTATAGATTCTGCAGGGACTTCGCAGAAACACCAGCGCACCTTTTTAAGGAATGCGAAGCACTGATCCATAAAAGAAAAAATCGCCTATGTGCCTACCTCCTATCAGAAATGGACTACTCAAGATGCTCCGGTTCATAGTAGCAGCTGGACCGGATTAAGTGCTCTAGACCGAGAATATCATCGACTAGGACCCTAGTATGGGGGGCACAATCGATCTGTTAAAGGTCGCAGTGCACTTGCATCTCACTACAATTGAATATCTATCTATCTATATAAGTACCCGCAAGATTATGTCCGATGACTTCTGCAACTCGGCAGGTATTATGCCGTCTGGTCCCGTGGATTGATATTTTTTTTTTTTTTTTTTTTTTTATAATTTGCGCGCACTCAAAGGGTTATGAATACCTTTAACATGTTTACACACAGTGCGGGCGTTTGGAAAGTTTGGATAGAGAGAGAGAGAGAAAGATTTTAGTGTAGTGGTTTTTGAAGCTCAGTTGTTTATGCTTCAGCTATTCTCCGGGGGTGGCGTCCAGATAACTGGGGAGATTTTTTTCTTATTATTGTCATTGCATCTGATTCACAGTACTTTTTTCCCGATAATCGATGTCAAGGGCAAATCATCATCAACAGAGCGAACATTTAAACCCTAACTAAAGCCTCTGCTAACATACGACAAACGAGACTGATAACATTGACCTTCCATAGCTTACAACGGCTGCTTACAATTCAGACATTTTCTTCAGAATAGAAAAAGAATTCCCCACTTCTAAGCTGGGATTTTCTAAAAAAAAAAAAAAAACAAAGAAAAGGTAAACAGAAATAAGTCCCCAAAGACATTGCAATACTTGGTTGGCGGTCAACTCTTTGAGGTCTTAGGCAATCACAAAATGATTAATGCCGCATGTCAGCGAAATGGGAAAACCTTATAAAATGGAGAACTTATTGTAGGCCTACCACAATGTTTGTGGTTGCAACTGAATTAAGTTATTTGTTCCAATTCGATTAATTTGGATTATTAATCCGCCCACACGCAAGTCACGCTAATTGACTGAGAACCGCACCGCCGCGCCGACTGCCGACAGTTTTGCATTTGAAAACTACACACATAGCATTGCCATCGATATTTTAGTTTGATAAATACCTATCCCATACCTGATCAGAGAGAGAGTGAGGGAGAGGGGGAGAATATCTTAATCTGTCAACCCACTTCAAGCGCGCACGAATTTTGGTCTGTGAGAACCCCCAAATGACATCGAAAATCAATCGGCTACCGCAGTGCTCCAATATGTAGTCCGCAGCTAATTGACTTTCTTGCATCGGATATACCATTGCGGGGCTGAAATATTTTTGTATCTTTTGTGTTTGTTCTGTAATAACAATAAAAGCCGTTTTATCTGTGGAAATGGATCCGCAGATCCACATACAGGGTACAGCTCCCCGAAACCAAGATCGCACGGTAATGTCGAATTCATGTTTTACCATTTGTAATACGCCAGACGGCAGATGAATAGATACTTTTTATGCCACACGTAAATTAATCACATTCTATGGCGAATCGGACAGATCTTTCGCTTTGGAGAGGGGGGTCTGTGGGTAGTCCTATAAAATAAATCTCGCTTCTGTATCAAGTTCTTGATGGTGCTTCGTTTTCGATTCACTTTGGTCCGCGTGGATGGATGGATGGATGGAAGGGCAGTAAATGATTGCTGATTGTTCTTGGGATGTGTTATGAGACCGTTTATGAACGATTGCAGGGACTATGGTGTGTGTGTTAGTGTTTTTTGTATAAATTATGACGGATATGATGGATGGTAGCTTGCAGAAGCTGGCGTTTCAATCTAATGGATTTGAGAGGGGAGTTCTTTCAGAAAACCGAATTACGGCCAGCAAATGGATGGTGATAAGGGATACTCCATTTGAGTGCGACGATATTAGACTGGTCTTTCTGATGCATTTCATTGCATTTGCTTTCATGGAGACTTATCTTTGTTCAAATTTATGTTCATTCTGAAATTCCTCTATACCAAATAGTAGACATAAGCTAGGATTTGATTTGACAGAATAAGAAGTATCCAAGCATAGTACGTGCATCGATAGGAACTCACTTACTTAATGGGCTCCCGACCCATGTAGATTCCTGCCTGAAACACTTTTGCATCCTCGTCCATCCCATGCACGCTACTTTCAGCCAAGTTTTATAGCATCCGTCTTTATACCGGAGTTTCGGTGAGTTTCGTCATCTCAAACCTTGGGGCTGTGATTCGAAGATTTTCTTAGCTGGAGCAATGTTACCCATTCGCTCGATGTAGCCGAGCTAATGTGCTTGATGTATCTCAGCTTTTTGGACTACATCCATATCCTGGTACAGCTCATAGAGTTCGCGGTTAAATCTTCTTGACTCGCCCTTCCTACACACGGTACCTTATATCCGATGAAGTATTTTTCTCTCGAGAGAGAGACAGGACTTGTACGAAAAGCCATCTGTAGAGCATTCATTTAGTCCGTAGAATTAGGAGTTTCCAGCCCATCTGTTTTGCTAAACCGAAGTAGCAGAGGTTTCCTAGGTGTCGTTTGTGGGATTAATATTGACTCCAAGGTAGGTGAACTCTTCCATCTCGAAGTTAAAGTCATCAACAGTGACATTCTGTCCTACGTTTCGAGAAGATGAATACTATATACTTGGTTTTGTTCTCATTTACTTCAATACCAACAAGTCTCGCCTGATCTTCAATTGCCATAAATGTCTCTATGATGGCACGCTGAGATCTCCCGATGATGCCAATATCATCAACTTGCTCCAGCAACTGGATGGACTTGTAGAATATAGTGCCTTCCATCCTACGCACTATCTGTTCCAGCACGAGATTCAAGAACTCAGATTAGAGTGCGTCTCCTTGCCCCAATCCGGCGCAAGTTTGGAATAGTTCGGATGAGTTATTTCCCAATTGCGCAGATCACCCCGTATTCTCCAGCGTTACGCGGCACAGTTGAATCAGTTCTGACGCGATCCCGAATTCAGTCACAGAGCTTGAAACGACGAACGCTATCATATGCGACCTAAAAGTCGAGAAACGGGCAGTGAGTTTCGAGTTGAAATTCGTTCTTCTTTTCCAGGATTTGCCTCAGTGTAGAAATTTGGTGTACTGTTGATCTGCCGGGCTGAGAGCGACACTGGTTGCAGAAGGTTTTAACACGTTCATACAATACGTGGGATAGGATCTTGAATGCGGCATTTAGCAGAGATATACCTCGGTAATTCTTGCGAGAAATGGGGTCATTTGTTTTGAAAGTGGGGCATAGAGAGCTGATGTTCCAGTCATCGGGCATGCTTTTGTCCACCTATACTTGGTGCATAGCATACACCCAACAAAGGCATATCCTCCGTATTTAAGAAGCTCTACAGGTAGGTCATCAGAGCCAGCGGCTTTCTAAAATCTGCGCCAACATCACCCTAACAGGGTGGAGGTACTACTTCTTCATTGACTGGTCATGGGGTCTCTTCTTGACCTATCACTCTGTCAATGTGATGCCCAGTAAGCAGCTGCTGGAAATGGATCAGCTCACTAGATGGAAAGAAAAAAGGGATGATTGTCAAACTTCCGAAAAAGGGAAATATCATATTATGGAGAGTTATATGCGTTCTACCGGCAGTAGCCAATATAATAGCTAGAATCATATTAAAATATTTAGATTTAACTCTCGACGTCGAACAAGTAGGTCTCTGTTGCATCTAGCGTTTATTGACTTCGAGAAGGCTTTCGAAGGCTTGAATCGAGATGCTATCTGATTGGCCTTGTGCAAGAGAGACATCTTATAACTTATAGCTACATTCGAGCGTAGTAAGTGTCACGTCTTTTACAGTGGTAAGATGTCGGAGGATTCTGAAGTCCAAATGTGGAGTACACCAGGGGTGCATACTCTCACCGTTGTCATATCTTAAATAGAGCAATGGCTTCTTCCTGTCATTTAATTCAACCCAGGGGCAAGAAAAAGCCGCATTGGTGGACTGATAAGATACAATTGTAGAAAACTATTCAATAATGCCAAAAATACGAGAGATGCACTAGATTGGGACTTGTACAAGGCATCCCGAAACATATATAAAAAGAATTAAGGAAAGCCAAACTTAATTCTTGGCGGCTCTTTGTGGTAAATTAGAAGAAGTCCCTGAGACATCCAGGCTAAGGAAAATTCTCTCCTCAAATCCAATAACAGTCCGCTTCACTAAGAAAACTGATTGGTCTTGGACTACTCCTAGCGAAGATTCGGTAGATTTACTACCTAACCTAGCAACTTGGTCTTCAACAGACCATTTGCACGAATAACCAACTTCTCAAACTTGATTACACAGAGCAAACTCCACTGGGCACTACATAGCTTCAAACTATATACATCCGCGGGACCAGATGGCATTATACCTGCCGAGTTGTAGAAGTCATCGGACATAATCTTGCGGGTACTTAAGATAACCATAAAAAGTTCTGGTGTATAAGATCTGGTATATAATATTGTTGCCTCTCTGGATATGGAAGGCGCTTTAAACAATACATCAGCGATTACAGATGCATTATCAGACCTGAAGGTCGACAGCTCACTTTGCGAATTGATTAATCTACTGCTCAGTGGTCGGATTATCAACTCTAAGCCGGGTGGGACGCCTACTAGAAGATCTGTCCGTAGAAGAACTCCGCAAGGGGGTTTTCCAACCCTCTTCTTTGAAATTTGGTGGTGAATGAATCATCTGCAAACTCAAATTTAAGCTGGATGCTATCGAGTGTACAAGTCTCAGGTGAACAAAGCTGGATCTAAAACACTTTAAGAATTTGATTTCTCTCAATAGATTGCATATCGGCACTACTATAGGTGTCATCACCAAGCATGCTACAATTCTGGGCCATTTTGCGAAAGACTTTTGTAGAAGCTGCATGGATGAAGCAGAGAAACAAACTATTCCTTACCTTCTTTGTTTCTGCCCAGCTCTCTCCCGCAGAAGGAAGCTTCACTTAGGAGCGTTTTATTACAATGAAATTGGCGATCTGATAGATAGAAATAAGGAGCTCAAAATAGCTTAACGAGTAGGTAGAGAGAACGTCCGATTAAGTAGGGTTATGTATTTACCATAAGATACTAGGCATCAAGGTGGGTCCATCGCGATCCCTAGGGAACCTTCACAGCAAAAGACCTAAACCAGTTCTCCCATACACTTAATTTCCCTACAGAATTTGAAGATATCATTACTTTGGTTCAGGGACCTTACCTCTTTTAGGTTATCGAAGAAGTATCTTCTAAGGTATTTTAGCCTTGTTCTGGCAATGCCTTGACGTTCACAGAGTATATGTAGGCCCTTGCAGTATCTGCAAACGTCCGTATTTGATAAACCCAGTTGCATAGCATGCTTCCTTAGAAGACAATGGCCAGAAAGTATTCCTATCGCTGTTCTTAGTCCTGCGGTCTAACACAGGCAACAAGGCCTTAGACACCTTATGACCATATAAGTTGGACCGTCTTAAATTAGCTATGTTGATGATTCTATCACGAATAATTCCCCTGGTTACATTACTTGGTGATTTAATGTTACCGGTTATGTCCCTATGCGGGAGCTCTGCTCCTCTTTTGCCCAGCTCGTCAACCTTTCGATTGCTTTCTGTATAGCACTGTCCAGGTACCCAACATAATCTAACACAGTTCTGCGTACATAATGCCTTAACCATAGTGCGGCAATTCCTGACGATCTAAGATTTAGTGACACAAAACTCTAACGGCTTTAGCGCAGCATGTCAATGAAGATGACGATATTCTTGTTGGATATTGATTCCATCTCAAGTAATTCCACAGCTTTAAGTACAGCTAGAACCTCTACTTGGAACACACTGCATGTGTCCGGAAGTCTCAGGGCCATTCGTAGGTTAATATCCATCGAGTATATATCTGATCCCGTGCCCACTCTGGTCCTAGAACTATCTGTGTATATTGCAATCTCGTTATGGACAGAAACTGTCAATTCAATTGCCAATCCTCTCTCACAGGATACATTACTTCGTACGGTATGACGAAGTCTAATGTGCCAAGGATATCGTCCGATTCATCAGGGATATCGGGAAATGATTCCTTAAGAATGGAGCTATGTCCCACATTACTAGTCTCGAAGAGACCTACGTTAGTGAGGCGAAGCGCACTGTTGCCCGCTTGAAATTTAATTTGCAGGTCCAATGGTAAGATATACAGAAAGATCTCGACTGCAGCCGTAGGTGTGTGCGTAGAGCACCAGTGATGGCAATGCAGGCTGTTCTTTGTACCATGACCAGCATACATATATGTTTTTCGTATTCCTTGCCTTCCACCACACAAGAGCCCCATACGTAAGGATGGGTCTGACTATCATGATATATATCTAGTGCATCATTGCGGGATTCAGGCCCCATTTTTTCTCCGATGTCCTTGTCAGATGAGGAGAGTATGGTAAGCCTGTATATTGAGTTTCCAATTTAGTTTCCTATCCAGCATTATACCAAGATATCGAGCGCGATCCAAAGGAAATGCTCCACCACTGCTAGCTTAGGCACATTGAAGGGTGATATCTTGTATTTTTTGCTGAAGAGTACTAATTCTGCTTTATCTAGGTTGATGTGCAGTCCACACCCTTTAGCCCATTTTCCAAGACTCTTAAGGGCTAGTTCCATCATTTCACTTAATATGTCCAGAAATTTGCGCTGGGCTAACATAACCACGTCATCCGCGTAAGAGATGACGCAAACGCCTTTGTTGGTTTGTTCCTTAAGTATCCCGTCGATGACTAGAACCCAGAGGAGGGGTGAGATAACGCCTCCCTGGGAAGTCCCCCTGGTAACGGATTTTCTTATTGAACTATTTCCGACAGTGGAGTTAGTGTTTCTAGTGGCGAGCATATTGCAGAGCCAATTGGTAATGCTATGCTCGACATTCATAGTCTCTAGTGCCTGTTTGATGGTCCTCCCTTCTAAGTTATTGAAAGCACCTTCTATGTCAAGGAAGGCTGCTAGTGCAAATTCCTTACGGTGAAAGCTAGCTTCTATTTTCCCTACTACGTCGTGTAAAGCTGCTTCCACCGATTCCCCCTTTAAATATGTAAGTTGAGCTTTGCATAGAATGCCGTTGCAACACTTACTTCTGATGTGAATATCAAGAAGTCTTCCAAGTGTCCTGAGGAGAAATGACGAGAGACTTATGGGTCTATAGTGTAGCTTGGTTTACCTGCTTTGGGTACCAATATAACCCGCACTTCCCTCCATGCCATTGGTACGTAACGTGACCTTTAACAGTGTTCCATAAACCTATTTCTGACCTTGGCTGGAGCTTTTTGCAGCATAGATGGTAAAATTCCATCAGGGCCTGGTGCTATGAGCTGTAGAGGTAGAGAGAAACTTTCTCCTATGGTCCACGTAGTAACACAATGGACCTATAACTGATCTAGTGGGCGCCGTGGCGTAAGTAGTTGGTGTGTCGGGCCACTGCGCGTGAGGTTCCAAGTTCGAATCCCAGAAAACACCAAAAAGTTTTTTCACGGTCCCACCTCTCGTGAACGTCTGACAAACATCCGATAGTATTTTTTTTTTTTTTTTTTTTTTTTCGAGGGTAGGTGAAAATCTTCAACAAGACACTATGAGGATCGACAGCGCGTGCTCATAGTAGTGTGGGATTCTTACCCACTAAAAAACCTCCCTTCAAAACAGACATGTTTTTATTTTTACTACAACTAAGTATTCGACTTATCAAGTAGTTTTCGTTTCGCGAAATAATGACGTTTTGCAGGTACCTTCCCATTAGAAGTTCCTGTCAGCTCCGCAGTTTAGACGCGGTTACTTATCGCGTTAGGTCTAAAGGTTTGGTTCTTTGTAGACGGCGCAGTAAATTTCTTTCTTCCAAAAGTTGGAGGACTGTAATATTTACGTGACTTTCTAGTCGACTTCTATGCTTCCTCGCGTAGGTTTGAATTTCGTCTTCGATTGTTTTAATGCCAAGGTCTCTGTGGATATCGCTATTTCTGATATACCATGGCGCATTTACAATACCTCTTAGCACTTTGTTTTCAAAAGTTTGTAAAATTTGGATGTTACTTATTTTGGTACAACCCCAGAGTTGTATACCATATGTCCATACAGGCTTTAGCACTTGCTTATATAAAAGCAGTTTGTTATATATATTAAGCTTGGAATATTTTCCAAGTAACCAATACATTTCTCGATATTTGTTATCTAGTTCTTTGCGTTTTTTCTTAACGTGCGTTTTCCATTTCAGCTTTGTATCAAGTGTCATTCCAAGATACTTAGCCTCGTTTGCAAACGGGATTTGAACCGAGTTTGAAAAGATCGGCAATTTATTTATTGTCTCGTGAACAGATTTGGTCTCGATATCCGATAGTATTGTTGTCACTAGAAAGCTTCTCAAAACAAATTGCCCTTCGGATACGGCACTAAACAGTGGTCCCTTCCATTCGTGTGAAAAATATAACACACCCAATATGAGTGGCTGCGAGAAGCTAGGCGCAGGCACTTAAAGAGCTGTTGCACCAAATATATATATATATTGCTCATCTAAGTGTGTTGGGGATTCTTAGCTGGCAGCCACTTCAACCTTACCTACCCTATACACCATCGGGGGTATAAGTATAAGTAAGTCTCCGGCTAAAATGCATCGTGGTACAGAGAGGAAAAGGGATCCAACACGGTTGTCTGACTCGAAAATCTCTCGAATTATATAGTGGAGTACTACTTCAGCTGTCGAAAACTCACATTGCTTTGTTTTACTGCTGTAAATTGTCACTTTTCTGTGAAAACCCTAGGTGTCGCGACATAGATACATCTCAAAAGTGAACATATTGCAAGACTGTCTGACACTCTCAAGTACTTGCTTATGATTTGTTTGCGAGTTCTTATTCCGATCGCCAACCGATCACAGTATGGATAACGTGTACTTGGCTTAATCTCTGCCTTTCACAGTTTATTACAATCAGAACAGCACGTGTACCTACTAAATCCAATAACACTGGTCAAAAGTATAAAAATTCTTATAAATGTGGAAATAAACACTCTTGGCAGGTGTTTGAGTATACTACACTGGTTCTGTGTGTGTGGGAGCTCTACTTGGAACAAATTTATGTCCAAATACGAACACACAGTTGGTTAGTTGCGATAAATGTCGGTAAACATCCCCAACCCTCGGAACATCTCCTCGTTTAATACTAATGTCTGACAGGGAACGAAAGAGGTGAAAATTCCCGATAAGATAACAAATACCCATCAAAGTGGATATGTATTCGTATCTATGTACTTTCATTTCAAACAAATGGAAATATGAAAGGTACGTCGAGTGAAATATTGGTATATTTCTACCACAAAAATAAATACACAACAATTTGTTTTTTTTCTTCGCGCCATGGATACATTTTTCGAACTCAGTTGGAGGGAAAAAATTTGCGCCGCTTGACGGATCGATGTTGATTGCCATAAAACCAATCGTCAACCGATTCGCGTTAATCCGAGTAGATTATATATTTTTTTGTCTATTATACTACATTGTTACAGTATTGTCCGGGTTCTAATACCAAAGATATCTATTTTAACACGAAAGCTACCTACTGGATACATAATTTGATTTATCGGTGAAGTGGTGTTTTAAGAAGGCAAATTTAAAGCACTTGATTGTGTAAACTAAAGCTTCAACATGAAAGTAAGTAAGAAACGAAATAATTTTGAGTGGATATATATAAGACAGATGGAGTGTTTGAAATAAGTGTTTACTGTGGACTCGAAAACATAGTCAAAAGTGCCGGAATAGTATTAAAAACTTACTTACCAATAAGTGCATTCAGTGAGCTCAGTTGGTACCTTCAGCTGTGTACACCAAGTTAGTTGAGGTCCATTTCCAGTTGTCCGTGCTGCCTAAGCTGAGATCTTCTTGCACTACCCCTTCCTTCTGAAGTAAATTCGAAGACTATTCGAGCCCACTCTACTCGTACATGTCTCAGCCGTCTTACTTCTGACTGAGAATGGAATGAAAATCGATTATCGATGCGTCGACAAATATCGATCCAGTTATGGAATGGAAATGAAAAGATTTTGAATTCGATATATCGTAATCGATACGTTTTCGAACTATATTCTGTTCCGATATTTTGAAAATTAGTCATTAGAATATCTGCAGTCTGGAACGAATGGCATGATACGAGTACTCTCTAACACAGCTCTTTGAAGTGAGCATGGCATCGGGGAAGCTTTGATATAGCCTGCTACTTACTAGAAAGGACGTTTCCGATTTTTTTTTAAATGTTACAGAAATATGGCCTATTGCCTGATAGTCCACTTCAGTATTGTCTTGTCGAAGTTGATTTTGAACGGAAAAAGTCTCTCATTGGTGTCGTTTATTTGATTTAGCTCCCATTTTTAACCAATTAAAAAATTACTTCTCAAATTATTATTGAAAAACCAGTGGTGATTTCTCAATTGTAACATATTAGATGATGAGGACTCTGAATTATTTGTTCAATCTATGAAAACTCTTGGATTGGACTTTGTAAACACGACTGTCCCAACACATTAGACTCAAGTTAGCACTCTTTTGGATTTGTTACTCTCCAACGACTAAGTCATGGTTTACACCAGAAATTATTGTCCTAAAAAACAATCGTGGTGCAGCCTATAAGAAGGGGAACAGATTTAAGCTCCAAGCATTTTATAACAGCTATCGCCAACTAAGGAATTTGGTCAACTCCAAGATTCAATAAGTTACAAGTGTGTTCTACGATAGACACTTTGACAACAAGTTGCATTCGAAAACTCTCTTCTTTTTTTTTTAATCTAAGTGAATACGAGTATCTCGAAAGACACTTTGGGGTTAGAAATCCAGAGTAGTGTGGGACTCTAACTGCACTAAAACACCTGCTTAATCATGACCAATCAGAGAAAGATCGACAAATGATTTTAGTTTCAACGCATTATAATTTAAATACGGGTTCTCGTAATTGTCAGATGGGAAAAAGGTCCGAAAAACGAAATTTGGAATTATCGTCCTAAAGCTTAACTCTCTTGCATACCTAAGCTATTCGAAAGTATTGTTTACGATGCAATGATTTTCCATTGTAAGTCTATATTTTCCCTTAACCAACACGGTTTCTTAAAGGGAAGGTCTACAACCACAAACCAAACACAATTCGTATCCAGCACCCTGTGCGCATTGGAGGATGGCAAGGAAGTCGGTATTGTTGCTACTGATTTCAGCAAAGCCTTCGATAAAATTTCGCATGCAATTGTATTTTTGAAACTCGAAGCTCGAACTCGGTTTTCAGCCTGGGTATATCGCGTGGATCAAATCCTACTGTCGTGGACGTCAATATGAAGTCCTTTTTAGATTCTTTGTATCTGATCGATTTATGGCCCCCTTTGGTGTCCCTCAAGGTTCCATTCAAATGAATGTCTGGAATAGGCCTGAGTGGATCGGAGAACGGGCAGCACAAGTACTCTGTCTTTTTTGAACTAATGCGATACCCATTTCTCTCCAGAGCGTCCACCCACACATCAAGTGCTCGTTGCAGGGATGTAGGATCCTCACTTATGATGGCTCCATCATTAGCAAAGAATAACTGATGTACCTTGGGGTCCATTACTTTACCTTCAAGCAGATAATCAAGGACTGTAATAAAGAGCAAAGGACTTAAGACGCTTCCCTGGTGCACTCCGACTTTGATTGGGAACTCTTTGTTTACTCCAGCGTGGCATCTTACTCTTGTCTTTGCTCTTTCGTACATGTCCATGATCATCTGTACATAGGTTTCTGGAACTCCTCGTTGCCTTAGCAAAACCCATATCAGATTTGTCTGTCGAATGCATTCTCAAAGTCAACCAATACAATATCCACATCCCTTAAGGAATCACGTTGTTTTTCCATTATGATCTTTATACTTTGGTTTGCATCTGTGGTTGATTTACCCGAGACAAACCCGCACTGATCATCAGATAGCCGCAGTCGGCCACCTAATACCCGCTCAACGATCTTCATGGTGTGTGACATCAGCTTGATCGAACGGTAGTTATCACAGTTTCGCGTATCACCCTTCCCTTTGTATACAGAGAGAACAGTAACTTTCCCTCCATTGATTTGGCATTGGGTCACCTCTCACGAATTTGGAGATGAGAATTCTGAGCCATCTGAACCTGATGTCTTCCATCTTTTTCCAGAACTTAGAGTGCATCTCGTCTGGCCCAACCGCTTTTCGTTTTTTGAAGTATTTGACCGCCTCACTAACTTCTTCGATTGTGATGTCGGATATTTCTTGACAGTTAGGGGTGGCTCTTGGAAAGTATAGCCGGGGAAACTGTTCATTTAAAAGTTCTTCACAATACTGCCTCTGCAGAATTTTGTCATCATCCACAAGAAGCTGGCCATGAGCATTGTTTATGAAGTTTGGCGAACAAATCTCCTGAGCATTCCTCCTTCTTTGGGTGGCTATTTTGAAGATGATTGCGCTCTTGTTCATATTGTGTCTTCGCAGCTTCTGGATAGCCTGGTTTGCATCAACAACCGGGGAAGATATTTTCTCCAGCTCCCGATACAGGTCCTCCGTACTCTCTGCTTGAAGCTGGGCGCACTTCTTCTCCGCTTTTTTCTTGCAACATCTGTATTCCATTTCGAGGCGAGCTTTTTCGACACTATTATTAGAGGGGCACTTTGACCAAGCTTTGAAAGCCGCTTTCTTCTCATTTATCACCTTCTTAGCTTCATCAATCCACCACCATTTTTATTTGGCGTGTTGATGATGATCTTTTGAAGCTCCTATCAGTGATTTGGCCTTCTTTCAGCAAGTTCGCTGTAGGGAATCCCACACAATTCGTGCTCTGCACTCTTCATCCTCAACTCCGTTGATGGTGTGAGAGAGGTAATTTTTCATCACGAAAACAAAAGCCTTGCATTTTTCTTTGTCCAGTTTTATCCTGTTGACACTATCACTTCTAAATAATTTGTAATTCGGAATATTCACAAGTTGAGGTAAAATATTATAACTAAGCCACGATTCTGATATCATATTGTAATATTCTTGCTGGGGTTCGTTTAAATAAAACCGTCTTTTGTGTATTTTAATCGTTTATTTATTATCAAACACCAACTTTACTTCAACACAATATTCAATCACTTTATTCTTATTTTATTTATTTATTCTTTATTTATTTCAAATTAAACTGTCGCTACAATGTCGCGTACTTTCACCACTGGTCTAATCTCCCTCTTGTAATCGCTGTATGCACTTATAAACAACTGTGTGCACGATGGGTGTGGTACGGGTATTTATATAAAATACAAGTCCTTCTAGAAAATGCTAGATACCGCTTGGGATGAATTGATGATCATGGAATATTGGGATATTGTGTGGAACAATTGTGGAACGTAAGCACACCAGGTTGGAGTATTTACTGCTGGCAGGTTTTGGTAATAGATGTCGCTGCTTATAGTTTGTTTACACGAACCACGCAGTACCTGATGATGTACTTACTTACTTACTTATGTCCTGTATCCCCATGTGGGTCCTAGGGCCTCTACTACGCCTACGCGCCATCGTGTACGGTTTCTGGTAATGTGTCTGAGTTCTCCCCAACTTTTCCGTAACTGCCGTGCCTCCTTCTCGACTGTTCTGCGCCATGTTCTCCTCGGACCGCCAGGTCTTCTGCCATCCTGAGTTAGAGGGTTCCATTGCATAGCATGGTTCGCTATGGAGCTGTCACCCTTTCGGAACGTGTGACCAATCCACTGCCACTTCCGCCGTTGGATAGTTGTGCCTATTGGTTCCTGACCCGTTCTCTCGTAAAGGTGTTCGTTAGAGATACGATTGGGCCAGAAAATCCTTAAGATATTGCGCAGACACCTATTAACGAACGTTTGCAGCTTTCTGGTGGTAGTAGTGGTCCCTCTCCACGTGCTGCAACCATATAGCAGCACGGATTCAACGTTAGAGCGGAACAGTCTTATTTTGGTGCTCAAACTGATTGCATTGCTTCGCCATATTTTGGACAACATACCGAACGCGGACTTTGCTTTGACGATCCTGTTGGCTATATCCAGTTCGGTTCCACCATCGGTCAAGACAATACTCCTAAGATACTGGAAATCCTCTACTCTCTCTATCGGTTGTCCAGCAATGCATATTTGAGCCGATGAGTTTGTTCCAAGGCTGATAATTTTAGTTTTTGCCGTATTAATTTTCAGCCCGACGACACCTGCCTCCCTCTCCACATCTGCTGTCATTTGGTGGAGGTCCATAATTCTGTGGGAGAGAAAGCATACATCGTCAGCGTAGTCAAGATGTTTCAGTTGAGATGTAAGAGTCCATCGAATTCCTCCGTTTCCCGTCGACAAAGCTGCATGAAGCACATCGCTAATCACCAATAGGAATAATATTGGTGAAAGAATACAGCCTTGTCTTACCTCACTTTGGATCTCAAATTCCTCAGACAACCTTCCCCTGTGCAGAACGTGGCATTTGGAGCTTTCATATGTAGCTTTGATAATAGCAATTAGTTTATCGGGAATACCTCTCCTGCGTGAGGCACCCCAAATAAACTCCCTGTTGACACTATCGAATGCCTTCTCAAAATCGATGAACAGCAGGTGCAGTGGCGATCGATATTCAACACACCGTTCGATGATAATCCGCAGGGTGTTGATGTGATCGGCACAGGAGGATCCAGAGCGGAAACATGCTTGTTCGGCATCGAATGTGTCTTCGAGATGTTGTTTGATTCGCTCAAGGATGATTTTAGCTATTATCTTAGCTACAGCAGGCAGCACGCAGATACCCCTCCAGTTTCCGCACTCCATTAAATTTCCTTTCTTAGGAAGCTTGACGATCATTCCCTTTTTCCAATCATTAGGAAAGCTCTCAGCTTCCCAAGCTCTATCTATAAGTAGAAGCAGAAGCTCAGCTGATGTTGTGGGCGCTGCTCGTAAGAGCTCTGCTGGAATACCGTCAAGTCCTACCGCCTTGTTGGTTTTGAGTGCTTTGATCGCGGTAATGATCTCATCTTTACTGGGAGTCGTGGTGCGTATTCGGGAACTTCTCACCTCGGGCATCTCAGTCTGATTTGGGGGCATATCGCTAGCGAATACATGGTTCAAAACCGTAGCAAAATGTTCTTTCCATCTCTTGAGCTGGTCCTCATCTGAAATGAGCAAGGAGCCGTCTAGGCTTTTCACTGGGTGTTGGCTGGAGCTGCGACCACCTGTTAGCTCTTTGGTGATTCTGTAGACGATCCTGTTGTCCCACCTCCGTGCAGCTTCTTCTGCTTCTGTAGCCAGCGCGTTGATGTAGTTGCGCTTGTCACGTCGTACGCTACGCTGAACTTCTCTCATCTTCATGCGATATAGGGACTCTAGCTCGCTTCTCCCTGCTGCTGGGGTAGCTGTAACGCGAGCTTTCAGCTGTTTTCGTTCGTCAATCCGTCTCCAGGTATCCTCGGAAAGCCACGCCCTATGTCTTCCCTGCGATCGACCGACAATTCTTTCAGCACCAGATGTAAAAACATTTTTCACAGCACACCAATGGTCTTGGATGGTTGCGGGCATTGAGCTGCTGATTGCTTCCACACCTTGCGAAAAGTGCACTCTTAATTGCTGGCGCACTGAGGGATCACTAAGTCTATCGACGTTGAACCTGGGCATTCTTGTTTTGTCGTGGGATCTTCGAACTGCAGCAGTGCGTAGTTGGAGAGTAGCTATCATAAGATGGTAATCACGTACCACATCTGCCCCTCGCCTGTTTCGGACGTCCAGGAGACTACTTCTAAAGCGGCGGCTGATGGCAAAATTGTCAATTTGGTTGGAGGTTGCTTGCCTGCCATTGGAAACCCAGCTGACTTTGTGGCAGGTCTTGTGCTCAAACATGGTGCCATCTATCACAAGGCGGTTGGCATTGCAGAAATCCACAAACCTTTCGCCGTTGTCATTGCGGTTGCCTAGTCCATGCTTCCCGATTACATGTTTGAGCCCTTCGTTGTCGTTGCCTACCTTGGCATTCAAATCCCTCATCACTATGACAATGTTTCCATTTGGTGTTGTGTTGAGAACGGCGCTTAAGAGATTGTAGAAGCTCTCCTTTTCGTCCTCAGACGAACTATTCGTTGGGGCGTAACACCGTATGATGGTGACGCGTCGTACTCTAGTCCGGAATCTGGCCGTCAAAATCCTATCACCATGAGGCTGCCAGGAAATTAGGCCCTTGCGTGCTGTTGTTGTTAGCAGTAGTCCGACTCCATATTCCCGTGGACTTCCGGAACAACATGATGTACTTGATACTACAATATCAACATCTAGCTTCGAAGTACTAAATATTTGGTAGAGGACTGTAAACTTAGGGCGAATGTTTCCTGTGTTCAGATGACAAATATTTAACCCATTATGGGCGCCACACAACACGTTGAGATGGTTCCTGATTATATTAGGATCGGATTGATTCATCATTTAACAAAGTTTTTCAAAACATCACCACACAGTCAGCGAGGCTATAGAGACAGAGTAACAATTTAAAAGAAGAGTTAAAAAGAAAATAGAAATAATAAAAAGAAGAGATGACAAATGAAAACAAGAATCCGTAAAAATTTATCCGGACAAGATACGGTTTCAATAGGATGGTGCTACATACATGCCATACGACGAAAAATTGACCTTTCCATTACTTACTTATGTATATCCTGTATTCCCTTGTGGGTCCTAGGGCTTCTACAGAGCCTACTTGTCATCGTGTACGGTTTCTAGCAATGTGCCTCAGCTATCCCCAACTACTGTGTCTCCTTCTCGTCAGGCATTCTGCCATCCCGGATTAAAGAGGTTCATTGCATAGCATTATTAGCTATGAAATCATCACCTTTTCGGAACGTGTGACCAGTCAACTGCCACTTCTATCGTTGGATGGTTGTGCGGATCGGTTCCTGACACATTCACTGGTAGAAGCGTTCGTTAGAGATACGGTTGAGTAAGAAAATTAACGAACGATTACAGCTTTCCAGTGATAATACTGGTTATTCTCCACGTGCTGCATCCATATAACACCATGGATTCAACGTTGAAGCAGAAAAGTCTTAACTTGCTGTTCAAACTGATTGCATTGCTTCGTCATATTTTGGACAACATCCCAAATCCCGACATCGGTTTGGCGTTCCTTTTGGCTATATGTAGTTCAGCTCCACCATCGATCGAGACAATACTCCCAAGATAATGGGAAATCCTCTACTCTCTCTTCCGGTTGCCCAGCAATGCACATTTGAGCCGATGAGTTCATTGCAAGTCTGATAAATCTTAATTTTTGTCGTATTCATTTCATTCCATAGATGTGTGTTAATAACATCTTGTCTACGAGTACTTTGTATGGCTTCCTCCAGAACCGATCTTGTTTCCATACTCTGAATATTTAAATTAAAAAAAAAAACCAAACGAAACTCGGTAATTAATTTGGTCGCCAGACGACGACGGACGAGCTTATCAAAAATCGTAATCCATCGCACATAAATCTATCGAATAGTCCAATTAACTGATATCGCTTTAATGTCATTTGGATGAACGAAACCGAATGAGCCATTGCAGAGGTACAAGTACGAGTATGTTGTGTGCGCGCGCACACACCGTCCTAAATGCGCCACTAGCCATGCGCATTCAGCTGACACTGGACATTGGTGTAAATGTCTCTATTTCCAGTTTTTACTTATTTTTTATTTTTCCCTACCTTTTTCTATATAAGGCGCGTGTCTAATTTGAGAAAAAAAAAAACAAAAAAGTGGCACAAAGGGGCGGATGGAAAGGTTAATTTCCTGTCGGGTTGTTGGAACAAAAAGAAGGAATGTTGAAGCATCTTTATTGCCACTTGACGGCAGAAGGACGAAGGTCCTTTTTGAAATATTTTATGAATGAAACTGCCTTTCCTGATGTGACGCCACACTTTGCGGCGTTCAATGAAATTTAGACCCGTAAAATTATCAACAAAAATAATTTCTAAAAGGTTTTAGATACAAAAATTGATAGGAGATCTTTACGCGAGGTTTTACGGTGACAGTTTTTGTATTTGAAATATTTTTTCTTGTGTTAGATACTTTGGTAGATAATTTTTCTTTTAGTTGTCGGTTGGAATGGTTTAAATTATATGTTGACTCATATCAAATATATCAAATAGGATGGCCTTATCGTCTTGTCTATAACACATTTGCGATGAACTGCAAACAGGACACCAAAACGGTGCAAGTTTGGACAGATAGTTGGGAAAGTCACTATACGCGCGGAAGGTGAAGTAGTGGTTTTTCATAAATGGCAGGGATTATTATTATTATTAACATATTTCGACATGTATGCCGGCGATTTTATTTTTTTTTTTAAACAGGTGTGTGGCCACGCCCAAATGGCGCGTAGGCACTGCGACCAAGGAGATCTATTGTGCAATAGGCCACTTTTAGAGCAGCAGTACTTCCACTCTCCTTATGAAAGCTATGATTACGGCTGCGGAGGAGTTCCTTAATTCTATTGGAGATATGATCACTTTAAGGAAAAAGCTTCTCCTAGTACTACACAGAGCTACACACTCACATAGGATGTGTTCTGCGATTTCGTCCTCTTCTAGGCAGAGGCGGCAGGTGATATCCTCCGAAATTCTCATTTTGTTAAGGTGGTAAAGAAGTTGACAGTGACCGGTAAGGAAGCTCACAAGCCTTCTTATGTCATTTCTGCCATATTTTAAGATATCAACTGCCTGTCTTTGGTAGGGTTGGACAGCTCTTTTAGCCTGCCTGAGACCTTAGGAGTTATTCCAGTGGAAGATGCACATGCTGCGTTCCCAAATCTTTCGGGTCAGTGTAAAGGCGGAATCGGATATTCCGCAGAAGGGTTAAGGTCCAGTGAACAACTCAGAGTAGCTTTTCCTAGCTAGCAGGTCAGCAGTTTCGTTGCCGTCAACGCCTACATGACCCGGTACCCACCACAATTTTACGGGCCAGGTTTTGTAAACTGTCGAAGCAGCTTAGAACTGATTTTGAACTGATCAAATGGGAGATCAGTGCTTTGAGCGCCGCTTGGCTATCGGTGAGTATATGGATAGAGGCACCTTTGATGCCTGAGTGCAGGTTAATGTTAGCACAAGTTTCAATGGCGCAAAGCTCAGCCTGGACTAGGACACTAGGACTCTTTCCAAGTGATTTCGAAATTTTATGGTTGGGTCCATACACACCGGCGCCAACTCCTGAATCAGTTTTCGATCCATCGGTGTACCACACTATACCTTTTGGATCAAGCGACGGTCCGCCATTATTCCATATATCACGGCTTGGGATCACAATCTCAAGCCTTCTACCACAGTAGAGTGATTTGGACGTAAAGTCGGAGACCGTGCTGAGCGTGTCCAGCTCGGGGAAGTCGGATAATAGATCCATGAGATCCACGTGATCCCGTGTACTATTAGCACCTGATTTTCTGAGACTAACTGCACTGCGGATTGCCACTTTTTTTATAAATATATACCATATAACGAAGTGAGTCCGATTATAGCTTGAATGGCTGTTGTGGGAAAAGTATGCATAGTACCTGTGATACCGAGGCAAGCTAGTCTTTGGAGTCTTGTGAGTTTATTAATGGTTGTGACTTCTTTGGTTTTCGTCCACCAGACAACGGACGCGTATGTCAGAATGGGTCTTACAACCGTGGTGTATAACCAAAAAATGACCTTTGGAGACAGACCCCATGTCTTGCCGTACATACAGCGACAGCCCCCAAGGCAGTAGTCGCCTTGGCAATTTTATGCTTAATATGGGAGTTCCAGTTAAGCTTCTTATCCAGGACAATTCCTTGATATTTGGCCTCATCGGAAAAATAGATGGTTGTGCCGTTTAGAGTCACTGAGCCAATACTCAGCGTTCTTCTTCTTGTAAACGGTACAACGACTGCCTTGCTGGTGTTAATCGATATGCCCTCCCCAGTACACCAGACCGAGACTACAAGGAATCCATTTTGCATGAGTTGACACGCATTGTCTTCATGATCACCAGGTCATTTGCATAGCCTATAGTTATAAAGCCTGAACTATTAAGTGTGTTCAATAAGTTATCCACCACGAGTGACCATAAGAGAGGCGAGAGGACGCCGCCTTGGGGGCAGCCTTTGGCCACAGAGACCTCTCCAGACGAAGATGTTATAATGCGGCTATCGAGCATGTTCCTAACCCGGCGATTACATATCCCGGGTTCTGATACCAAAGGGATTATGCTCTGCTGGGGCCTAGTCCAGGTTCGAGGCCTTTGTGGTCTATTGAGTTCAGTTAAAGTTACAGGAATTTTCGGACGATATTGCACGTATCTAACATCAGAGATTTTTGAACCTCCGCCATCAGCTTTTCCAAGGTGTACTTTTTGAGGTTCATGGTGAGATGTTTTGGTACTAATCCAGTTGCTGAAATAACGATTGGTGTAATTTCCACTCGTTCAGCTCTGTACATCGTTCCTATTCCGACTGTGTACTTGCAAATCTTTGTGGAGTACGTATTTTGCAGGTGTCTGTTCAGCGTGTTTGCTACATCAAAGTCTTATACTTTTCTGCTGGGTTTATGAAACAGGATTATGTCCGGCCTATTTGCTGGTGTGTGCTGGTCGATAGGTACAGGTCTATCCCAGTATAGCTTCATGGTGGTGTTTTCGAGCACTGCATTGGATGGTACTTATAGTACGGTGTCTGTTGTTGGATAATGGCACTATTCAGCGGTAGTTGTTGCTGGATTAATATAGCGATATTATTATGTCTGAATGTGTAGTTATGCGAAGCCAGTGCACCGCATCCTGATGTAATGTTATCTATAGTTTCTCCAATTTTCCCACATCGCCGGCATCTGTCTTCCACGGTTTCCTTTTGATTGGGCTTGCGATGATTTTCTGTTGCAGTGGTTTTATCCTGAATAGCCATTACAAATCCGTCGGTCTCAGAGAACAGCTTTCTTTGTGTGAGCCATTCGTTTGACGCATCTTGGTCAATACAATCCATTTGAAGCTCATGCGAGTGCCCTTCGTGCAAAGGTCTCGATTTTCATGCTGTTATAAGTTCAAACAAACAAATATTTGGCGCAACAGCTTTTTAAAGTGCCAGGGCCTAGCTTCTCGCAACCACTCATGTTATGTGCGTTATATTTTTTAACACGAAAGGGACCTACAGTTTAATGCCGAGTCCGAACGGTGATTTGAGAAGCTTTTTCGTGACAACAATACCCTCGGATGTTTGTCAGATGTTCGCGAGAGGTGGGACCGTGAAAAAAACTTTTTGGTGTTTTCTGGGATTCGAACTTGGAACCTCATGCGTAGTGATCCAACACACTAACCACTTACGCCACGGCGCCCACTGTTATAAGTTCATTTGGAGTTTTAACATTTTCAGGACAAGTAAAAGAGTCTGAGTTAAGGTTTAAAGGAGTATAACCATGATCTACGAATACTATAGCTCTCAAGAGCGGTGAAGAGCTGCTCTGGAAGTAGTTTCGGAGTTTAAGGCTGATACTCACTATCCTCCTTTTTCCCAACTTGCGAGGCAATGATATTCCTTCCACGGTGCTTTGAGGATGCCGACTATGAAATCTTGTCATCGATATACGATGTCAGTTGGATAACTCCAAAGGAATATATTAGTAAGGTTATCGCCCAGTTGTTAATGGCTTTACATTTGTTACCTCCATTGAGGTTGGATTGAAGAATTAAGCTTAACCGTTTCGCAAATTGAAGTTTAAGGCTCCTCTTGATAGAAACATGGTTAATTCCTTTGAGTTGCAGAAATCCTAGATATCTGTATGACTCTCCATGCTGCATATTATTATATTATATTACCTGGTTCTCGTCTATTGGGCACCCTTTTTCCTTAGCGTCTATATGCCCTCTTGGGAGTGGAGTGGGACCTTTAGAAATCCGCGTAGGGCCAACTGGTCAAAATTCAAGAGAGAACTGAGGAAATCAGTGTATCACCTCACTGAGGACCTCGACTCGACTGAAGCAGTTGACAATGCAGACGATGCACTAACTGGTTCCCTTACGCGATCCTTCGAGAAGTCCTGTCCGGTTAGTAGGCTTAGCAAGGAGATGTAACCATCCGGAGAAGGGTCTGCAGAGGAACACCCCAAGGTGGAGTCTTGTCCCCGCTAATATTGCTCCTTGTGGTGGATGAGATCTTGGTATTACTGAAGGAAAACGGCTTCAACGTGACGGCCTATGCGGACGATGTCGTTATCCTGGTTTCGGGAAAATTTCCTCCAGTCCAGAATCCTTCAAAGACGCAGGTAGTTCTCTTCACTAAGAGGTGATCAATCCCTACCTTCAGACCCCCCAAATTATATTGGTGGACTGAGATAAGTATCTCAAGTTCAGCTCGGTATCTGGGCGTAGGTCAAGATTCCAAACTTAACTGGAAGGAAAATATTGCCGAACGCGTTAAAAAAGCAAGCGTAGCTTTCTACTCCTGCAAAAAGGCTTTCAGCCGGCTGTGGTGTACTGGATATACACGGCGGTTGTAAGACCCATTCTCACATATGGTTCACTAGTATGGTGGACGGCACTTGAGAAGCAATACCTGCTTTCAAACCTCACCAAAATCCAGAGGGCGGCGTGCATCGGTGTCATGGGATCAATAAGAACAACACCAACAGCGGCAATGGACCATGCTTAGTTTCATTCCGCTTGACATATACTGCAGCAGTCTGGCGGCTAAAACCGCTGTAAGACTGAGAGAAGGCCGGTTGTGGTCATCAAGCCTTTACGGCCATGCTTCCATTCTGTCCCGATGGTGGATCACCAGCGGATTGACGGGAACTGATCACATGAACCCAATGCTAGCGTTCGAAAGGAGATTCACTACAAGAACTCCCGATAGAATATACTGGAAGAATAGTAGAACCATAAAGAAAAAGGAGTTGGCTTTCTATACCGACGGTTCTAAGATTGACGTTGGCATGGGAGCCGGAGTTTATTGTGAGGCCCTAGGAATAAACCGCTCCTTTAGAATAAACGACGACTGCAGCGTCTTCCAGGCCGAGGTCGCAGCCATTATACAGGCTGCTGAAATTATACGCGAGAGTAATATCGTTGGCAAAACGATCACTGTCTATATAGACAGCCAGGCAGCCGATAAGGCTCTGGACTCTGCCGTAGTTAGGTCGAGGCTCGTGAGAAGCTGTAAATCACTTTTAAACGAGATATCCAGAGCCAATGCGGTGACCCTCTGCTGGGTACCAGGCCATATGGATATCGAAGGTAACGAAAGGGCTGACGAGCTTGCTAGGAAAGGGTCGGCGCTGCACTGTAGCAACCCCAATCAGCTCCTTGCGGAAAAAAATAGAGGATGAAGCCATCGGTCGAGCAAACAGACGCTGGGCTCATCTGGAAACATGCGCTACGGCCAGAGTGCTATGGCCGGCCTACAGCAAGAAGAGATCAACCTCTCTGGTAAAACTTAGTCGTTATAACGCAAGGGTCATTTCTGGCATAATTACCGGACATTGTGCCATTGGCGTTCACGCGGAACGACTCGGTGTACTGCATAATGACTATTGCAGAAGTTGCAGGGACGAAGAAGAAATTGAATCTGTTCGCCACTTGTTGTGTGACTGTCCTGCCCTATCCGTCAGAAGAATGAGGACTCTTGGTAGTTACTTCTTCTCGGAGCTGGAGGACTTGGGTAGTGTTGAGCTAGCGGACCTCCTGAGATTCATATCACTTTCTGGGTGGTTCTAACGGCGGATTTTCTTTACAGCGTTTCCAGGGTTAAATGATTGGGCACAATGGACCCGTACTGTTGGTCTGAGTGAGCAGTGACTCCTTGTCACATGGCACCCATCTACCTAACCTAACCTATATGCCCTCTTACTATGTGGGCCATTTTACACTTTTCCAAACCAAACTTCATTTGGACATCTCTACTGAAGCTCTTGACGGCCTCAAACATCCGGTGCAGTTTTTCTCTTTTGTTTGTGTCATCAACATATAGAAGATGGTTAAGTGAATAATAATCAAAAGTTTCAGTTTTGATAGAAAATCCTGCTGAGGGGGTTGAGTTCTAAGCAAAACCAAAGAGGACTGAGGGCGTCTCCTTGGAAAATGTGTCGTCTTATACATATGGCTTTGCTGATTGAACCGTTTTGTGATAACCCGGTAGTCCATTTTTGCATCAGGGATTTTAAGAAGTTGACTACACAAGGATCGATCTTGTAAATCTCGAGCGCTTTAATCAAATACTCTTGGGGCATTGAATCAAATATTTTTTGCAGTCGATGAAAGCCATGCTGAGGTTACTATTTTTTCTCAGAGCTAGTCCTATAACTACTGAGTCGATCGTTAATTGATTCTTACATTCCATAGTTTCTCGACTGGACGAACAGTGCTGGTAAATTCTGTTTGCAAGGACTTTTGTTAACAGCTTGTATGTTGTGCACAAGCATGTTATGGGGCGGTACTTGGAGGGATTGCTATATGGTGTTTCCTTTGGGAGTAAAAACTTTAGCCCGGTTGTTAAAAACTGTGGAGATGGAGTTTTTTAGCAGTAGAATGTCCCTAGCTGTTCAAGAGCTGCGGTTAGTTTCTTTAGTCAGATGTTCTGTAATTTATCTATGCCTGGTGCTTTCCAGTTGCTTGTTTTGGAAATAGCTTCATCAACTTCTTCTCTACTAATTCGCTAACGGGCCATAGGTGTAACATACCTACTCGAGGCATTCGGTTTTATCTGCTATCTACTGGGCGTTCTATTGTATTGCATATTATTATTATTATTGTTATTCGTTTAGGGTTATCTTGCACTGCCACCTAATGGTCTATTGTGCCCCCTGCTAGTACCTTGGAGAGGTTTATTCCTTCGTTAGAGTTCTCTCCGCATTATAATTCCTTCGGGATCGTGTTTGAAGGACATATACTCTTGCTTTGCCTTGGCGAAAATACTTCTTCTTAGAGCTCTCTTTCCAAACCAGTTTCTTTTAGGAATCTAAGAATGAGAAGTGGGTCCATCTGATACTTGGTACTTGCCCAAGTATTTCAGTCTTCTGTGGGTCAGTGGCTCACAAGATTCCAGAAGGTGGTCCGGAGTCTCGCTTGACTTATTGCAAAATCTTCAAATTCCTTCATTTGATATACCTGGTTTCCTTAAATGTTCCCTGAGTTTGCAGTTCCCGGATAAGAAGGCTGTTAAGATGCGTAGGTTATTCTCGTTAAGGCAGATAGAGGCTTCGAATCTTCTTCGGTTGTAACATCCCAGTCTTGTCTCAGACCTGTGATGTTATTTCAGGTTCTTGCCCTGTCTTCTTTCTCAATTTTCCTGAAATCATCGCGTATGATATGATCCCCTATTCCGCAGAATTGGTCTTACCAAGGCGTCTGCTGCTTCGTTACCTTTTATCCCGACACGATCCGGTATCCAGTAGAGTGTTACTTTGTTGTTTCTGCATAATTCATTTACTTTGTGAAGGCATTCCGCCACAAGTTTCGACTTACTGACATAAGAGTGAAAAGTGATTTTATAGCTGCTTGACTATCTGATAGTATTGCTATGTCGCCGTTGCTGCAAATGCGGTGAAGTAGGAGGGTTATGTCCCCTTGTTTTCGGATCATAACCTCGCTGAAAAAGGAAGAAGAAGGTACTATTGCGACTTAAGCCGGTCGTGCGGCACCATTCTTGAGTTACTATTAACTCAACTTAATACTTGAATCACAATCACAATAGGCCCAATGTTGCCGCAGTCATAAGGTGACCTAATCCCACCTCTTCAACAATCTACTATTAGGCCCCCTGATTCCCCTGGGAATCAGTATAATGCCATCAGAATAAGCTTGACAAGTGATTCCGAGGTTTGCTAACTTGTCAATTAGTTCATTCACAACAAGACTCCTCCTTGTGGACATCCTCTTGTGTTGTGTTGACCTTGATAATTCTGCGTGTTGTTTGAGTTTCTGCTGATCTTGTTCTCAGCAACTCGTACATAGATACTGTTCTGCTGACTCCTTTCCTGTTCAGTGTTCGTTTAATAGCTTCATGCGAAGTGTTATCAAATGGCCCCTCGATGTCTACGAAGGCGCAGAGTACTATCTCTTTGTTTCAAGAGCTCTTTGGATGGTGTCCGTCAGCTGTTAGAGAGCCGTCTTAGTAGATCTGCCCACTCTGTGTGCATACTAATGGCAATGAAGTGGGGATGTGTAACTATCATAATTATCAACAGATGTCTGCATTGTTTTGAAAAGAAACGATGTTAGGCCAATCGGTCTGTATGACTGTGTTGGGTCTTTCTTCCCCATTTTTAGTATAAACATAACTTTCGCCCGTCTCCACTGGTTTGGAATATCTCCCAATGCGAGACTACTTTTCCGTTATTTTTACTAGGTGTGGTAGTAGTTTCGCTTGCCCCCTTTGCAATAGGGCTGGTGTGATGCCATCCACGCCTGGTAAAATGAAATACTAGAACCAGCTGATTGCCCATTCAATTCTCCCTCTGGAACAGTAGCTTCTGCAATCTGCCAGTCTTCTTTCCGAGGTCTGGTCATGTTGGCCATGCTCCGTTCATAGGTGTTCAGCGAACTTCCGGGGAAGTGGGTTTCTAATAGCAGTAATGCTCTGCCATCTGGTTGTTTATCGAGAGATAAAAACCAATTTTTGTTGGCCCGAATTTTATGACATGGATATAGATGACATGTGGTTCCCTCAAGACGGTACTCTCATTAGTTTTACCAATATCAGTAAAGAGAAAGGTCCGAATATGAAATGAAGAAACGTCCGGCAATACAGACGACTATTTCGATTACGTTAATGGAATATACTCGGCCTTCTAATACCCTGCTTTGGGTTCAGAAGTGGCCTAAGGCACTTGACCAAATCGCCTGGAATCCACCCTCTCGTTGGCTTGTGTGTAACCTCATATTACGTTCTGGCGCCATAAACCCACCATTTTATTGCACCACTAAGCCGGTATTTGTCTTCATCATTATCATGCCTTCGTCGTTCTATAAAACAATTTGTTTTCTCCCGAGCGGAAATTGTGAATGAACTTCGATCAATTTCGGATCACAAATTTATTGTTTTATTATTCACCATCGCCTTGTTGCGGGTGTTTATACGTTTCTTTATGAACTGCGTAGTTTTATTGGAGCACACTTTGTTTGCTTGTTTGAGGTGTTTAGATGTTTCCTAGAAAAAGAGTTTGAATTTCATTTTTTTTTTTAGAATTTTATGATGGAATGGGTGTGATCAAGTAATCAATTTTGTTATAAAGACTCGAGACAGTTTTAGTCACTTGAGTCGCCTTGTAGTCATCTTATAATTTATTGTGTGCTGTTGAGAATTTATTTTTTATTTTTTTATTAAATCAATTTAAGAACGTGTGTTGGTAACCTGAATCAGCTAAATTACCTGGCATTAGGTCGAAATGTATATTTATCACCTGTCCACGTTGTAGATTAGAGCACGAAGAAATGTCTCCTCAATTCGGTGGCTAAAATGTTTTATCAAATTTTTGACAGCACAACAAATCACTGACAAGATATCCTGGACAGTGTGTCTTCAAATTAAGCTATTTTTACGTTGAAATATAAATAAATTAGTAAGACTTATCGGCTGGTTTGGCATGTGGGTATTTTTTAAACCCTTGTGCACTTGTGTCATCAATTACGAGGTGGTTGGACAAGTGGGGTTAAATTGTGAAAGCAAAACCATTCCTATTATTGCTATTATTTGCGAGAAGGGTTTCATGCGCTGCGACCTTGTGCCTCTTATTACAGTTCCTCTCGCATTACAATTCTTCTCCTGCGCTGTACTCTGATGTAGACTTGACAAGACTAGTCCAATCTAGAGCACACTCTCTAGTCTAGTTTCTCTGAGCAATCTGAGAATTAGAAGTCTATGGTCGACATATCGTTATCTGATATTTGAAACTTCCCCAAATATTTCACGCTTCTGTGGGTCAGTGTCCCACAAGATTCCAGAATGTATGCTGGGTCTGAACTCATTTCAGAACCTGTTAAAGCCCTCCTCTGCTTTTACTTTTATTTTTTCTTTCACGTTTGTGGAAACGCCCATATGGCGTAAAGGAACTGCAACCAGAAAGATCTATTGTGCCAGGGGCCAACTTTTAGGACAGCGGTACTTCTGCTCTCCTTATGAAAGCGATAATTCTAGCTGCAGAGGAGTTTCTTAAGACTGTTGGAGATATGATCTCTTTAAGGAGAAAGCTTCTCCTAATTCTACACAGAACTGCACACTCACAGAGTATGTGTTCTGCGATTTCGTCCTCTTCAAGACAGAGGCGGTAGATGATATCCTCCGAGATTCTCATTTTGTTGAGGTAGTGGAGTAGTTGACAGCGACCTGTAAGGAAGCTCACAAGCCTTCTTAAGTCTTACTTACTTATTTAGGTGGTGCTACAGTTCGGGATGAATCTGAGCCTCAAACAACAAGCCTCTCCATTTAGCTCGGTCTTTAGCTAATTGCCTCCAGTTGCGCACTCCAAGTTGGTCGGGGTCCCCTTGATGTTGTCCGCGCCACCTATGGCGAGGAGATCCTCTACTGCGTCGTCCCTCCGGGTTAGATTCGAAGACTCTGCGAACCGGAGCGTTGGTGTCCATTCGTTCTACATGTCCTAGCCATCTCAGACGTCCAATACGCATTTTTTTGACTAGGTTGATGTCGCTGTACAGCTCGTATAGTTCGTGATTGAATCTTCTCCAAACCCGTCAACGCAAACGGGACCGAAAATCTTACGAAGAATTTTTGTCTCGAAGCGATCAAGGATATCTTCATCCTCTTTTAATAAAGTCCATGTTTCAGCGCCATAAAGCAGGACTGGCATGATCAGGGTCTTATATAGAGTCTCCTTAGTAGTTCGAGATAGGGCTTTACTGTTAAATTGCCTTATAAGCCCAAAAATACAGCGATTGGCGAGGGTTATTCTTCGCTTGATCTCTGCGCTGATCTTGTTTTTCGAGTTTATAGCAGAGCCAAGGTAGATAGAGGCACTTACTGCCTCAAAGTTATAGCTGTCCACTGTGACGTTCTGTCCAATTCGTCGGTGTTGATTGTCCCTTATTGTTGACAGCATATACTTGGTTTTGCCCTCGTTTATCGCTAAACCCATTTTGGCCGCTTCCGTCTCAATGCTTGCAAACTCACTGGTGACAGCCCGCTGAGTTCTTCCAATTATGTCAATATCGTCGGCGTGTGCAAGCAGTTGTACAGACTTGGGATAGATTGTGCCTCCGGTGTTGGCTTTTGAGTTCCGCACAATCCGTTCAAGTACAATATTAAAGAAGTCCCATGACAGCGCGTCACCTTGTCTAAAACCTTTTTTCGACATCAAAGGTCTCGGTGAGGTCATTGTCGATCTTGATGGAGCAGCGAGCGTTCTCCATCGTCATCCTGCACAGTCGAACAAGTTTGGCAGTGATGTCAAAACTAGACATATCTCTATAAAGCTCTTCTCTATAGATGCTGTCATAGGCGGCCTTGGAATCGATAAAGAGGTGGTGAGTAGCGATTTGGAATTCTTGGGTTTTCTCCAGAATCAGCCGAAGTGTTTCCTGGCCTGAAACCGCACTGATAGGGTCCAATCAGGCTGTTGATAAAAGGTTTCAGGCGTTCACACAATATCGCAGAAAAGATCTTGTATGCGATGTTGAGGAGACTGATGCCTCTATAATTGGCGCAGTTGAGGGGGTCTCCTTTCTTGTGGATCGGGCAAACGATGCTGAGATTCCATTCATCAGGCATACACTCGTCTGACCAAATCTTAGAGATGAGTTAGTGTATGCACTCTACCAATTCATCCCCAGCTGCCTTGAAGAGATCGGCCGGTAAGCCGTCAGGTCCAGCAACATTGCTGGATTTTAGCTTGGATATTGCTATCCTCACTTCGTTTTGGTCAGGTGGGCGGAAATTTTGACTACCATCATCTATGTTAAATGGTTCATTTTGCCTGACAGCGGGGTGTTGGCCTTCGTGGCCGTTATACAGTCTGCAGAAGTAGTTTTTCCATATTCTCAGCACCGACTGTGATTCTACTACGAGGTTTCCATTTTCATCTCTACAGGTTTCTGTACGGATATTGCTTCTCTGACACGTTCTTTTTACCTTTTGGTAAAACTTCCGTACATTGTTCCTAGAGTATAAGCTCTCGATATTCTCAAACACGCGCTTCTCATGCTCTTTCTTCTTCTTTTGGAAAGGCCAATGTTCTTCCCGTCTCTTATGCTCGTAGAGCTCACGAGCAGCTCTCGTCTTCCTTTGCAGCTCCGCTTTGTATGCCTCTTGTTTTGCTGCATGCACTCGCCGGCATTCTTCGCCAAACCAGGGGTTTCGCGGTGGTGGGCGAGCGAGACCCAGAACATCAGTCGCGGCGTTTCGGATGGCATGTTGGCAGCGTTGCCACTGGTCTTCGGCACTTGATGCTGGCGGTGGTGATTGAGAGATTTTGGGATACGCGTTCAGCGAAGAGTCTGGCGGTCTCTTGCGATTGTAACTTTTCTACGTTAAATTTTCTCACAGTGATTCTTCTTTGTTGCTCAGATTGGGATATCCGCAATCGTACCTTGGCTACAACAAGGTAATGATCCGAGTCTATGTTGGCCACTCGGAATGTCCGGACATCCAGAATACTGGAGGCATGCCTTGCGTCGATCGCAATATGATCAATTTCTTTGATCGTTACATGATCATTGGACCGCCATGTCTGCTTATAAATATCGAGATGAGGAAACCATGTGCTTGCTATGGTGACATTTCGCTCCACAGCGAAATCAATTAGCCTTAGTCCGTTATCAAACGTGATGTCGTGTACGCTATGCTTACCGACTGCCCTACCAAAGACGTCCTCCTTTCCTATTTTGGCGTTAAAATCGCCCAAAACGATTTTAACGTCGTATTTAGGACATTGCTCACATGTTTTGTCGAGGAGCTCATAGAAACACTCTTTGGTGGCAGGGTCCTTTTCTTCGGTGGGGTCATGAACACATATTAGGCTTATGTTAGCGAATTTAGCCTTGATCCGGATAGTCATAATACGCTCGCTTACGTGTCGAAAGCTTAAGACTTCTTGCCTCAGTCTGCCGCGTATGACAAATCTGCATCCGAATAAGCGTTGCCTGTTGCCTCTGTAGCAATCACCGTAGTAGATGTCACAGTTTTTCATCCTCTTTTTGCCTGGCCCATCCCATCGCACTTCCTGGATGGCGGTAATATCTGCTTTATATCAGTCTAGGGCCTCTGCTAGTTGTTCGGCTGCACGTGGTCTGTAAAGGGACAGAACATTCCACGTACAGATCCGAAGGTCGTTGTCCTTATTTCGTTTGCTGGGGTCGTCGTCAGTTGAGTCATCCTTATCCGAGGCTTTTGGTTGTTTCGGAACCATGCGCTTTTTACGTGGTAGGGAAGTCATTCCGACGGCACAATCCCCAACCTGGAGGGCCAGTTCCTTAATTATTCCCCTAGGACGAGGGGCCGGGTACACCGGTGCCAGTAGTCCACTACGGGAGTATGAGCCCTGCCGTTGGCCCAATAGGGGCTCCTCCGCCACCATCTCTATTCCAATGTCCTGACCAATTTCTTACCGACCTGTAATTCCTGTGGCTCATGACAGCCACCGCCCCTATTTAATCCAGATGATTCAGCGCCACCACAATTGCAATATCATCGCAAGGCCTATTATTTTTCCCTCATTTGAGATTCCAAGCTAAAGAACGCCATACATAATGTAGAATAAAAAAGGTCCTAATACGTATCCTTGTGGATACGATACGATGATTGGGACTTAAGGGCACTGCGACCTATAAGATCTATTGTACTGGCCCAATGGTTAAGCAGAATTAAAAATTGAAGTTCTTGATTAACCTCAATAATGTCTTGGGTTCCATGTTCCAGGCATCCGCTTGGCCCATCGAGACCCACGTTAGATGGAGTAATCGTTTCTTTGCTGCCCTGGGCATTCTAAAAGAATGCGTTCTGCTGTTTCTCTTTGTTCGCCGCCGAGTCTGCACATGGCCGTATCTGAAAGTTTAATTTTATTTAGATGGTACCTGAGTGGACAATGTCCGGTTAGATAGCCCGTTAGAGTTCGTAAATCGTCTTCGCTTAGTTCAAGTAGCTTGCTGGCTCTATTTCCGTTGGGGTTTATGAACTTCTTCGCTTGTCTTAGGACCTTTTGGTTGGTCCAGTATTCCGCGAGTCTTTTAGCTTCCTATTTTGTAATTGTAAAGAGGATGTCACTGGGTGGTACCTCGAAGTAGGGTTCAGGCCAATGAGGGCCTCTCCTCACCAGACGTTCTGCTCGTTCGTTCTACTCGAAGTCTTTGTGTCCAGGGATCTATGCTATGGTAACCTGATTTGTGGATGCGACGCTATCAAGGAGGTCAAGACAGTCCAACACGAGCTTTGACCCAACCGTATCGGAATTAAGGGCCCTTAGTGCTGTCTGACTGTCAGAATAGATGTAGATGCGAATTCCGGTTGTGTTCCTCTGCAGGCATTCCCGAATGCATGGTTCTATTGCATAGAACTCTTCTTGGAAGATGGTAGGCGATTAACTAAACTCTGCTGAAAGACCCCAGCTCTGGTACTCTCATTTTCGAATTTGGAGCCATCTGTGTACCAGATTTGTGCGTTGGGTTGTGTCTTGAGACCTTTGTTTCCCCATTTTTGACGGTCACTAATGACCACTTCGAATTTCCTGGAGAACCGAAATCTCTTGAGCATCGTATCTGGAATCTTGAAGGTTGGGTTGTTTTGAACGTTTTCAGGAATGCTCAGATGGCCTGTGAAACTGCCGGGTTTTTGTTTTTGTATCTGAGGTAGCCTAAGAGCACTTAGCATGGCTTCTTTTTGCATTGTGAGGTTCAGCGGTATGATATTAAGTGTTGTACCTAATACTGTCATCGGGCACGATTTCATTGCCCGGGGAATGCCGACACAGGCTAATCGGTGCAGTCGATTCAACTAGTTTGGACCACCATACTAGAGAGGCGAAGGTGATCATTGGTCTGACAATTGTGTTGTACACCCAGTAGATCATCTTGAATTGAAGGCCCCATTTTTATACAATAGAGGCTTTGGCACATGAACATTGCCACGATCGCCTTGTTGATAACACTGTTTAGGTGAGAGTTCCAGCTAACCTTTTTATCCAGGATTATCCCAAGATATTTTGCTTCCCCTGTAGGGCTGATGGGAATGTTTTCCAGTGAGATTTGCTTCAGTTCGAGCTTTCTCTTCTTAGAAAAGGGTACAAGGATAGTTTTTCCAGAGTTCAACCATATGGAAAAACTATCGTTGGTTCTACACCATTTTCAGATCTGGTTGAGCGCACCTTGCATCATTTCCGACATGATGTTTTCGAATTTGCTCACAACGCTGATGACGACATCATCTGCGTATCCCTACACTCTGTAACCACATTTTGTTAGTAGTTCTAGGAGTTCGTCTATAACTAAGATCCAGAGCAGAGGAGACAATACTCCCCCCATGCGGACAACCTCTGGTGGCTATAATAGTTTTCAGCGATCCTCCGCACTCTAGCTTTATTTTTGTGCTTTGTAGCATGGATAGAATCCAGTTTATGATCAGCGATGCTGATCCCAGTCATAGCCTTGTTTATTGCTTCATACGAAGTGTTGTCAAAGGCTGTGAATGGCGGTCTCTGTGGATTTGCCAGCTTGCTATGCAAATTGGTGTGCATGTAATGGATCAAGAATAAGGAACGTATCCCTTATGTAGTGATCCATGATTTTCTCCATGCGTTTTAGGAGAAAGGAGTTGTACGATTTGGGCGATTGTTCCGCCTGTTTCGCCGGCTTTGGTATAAAAATTACCCTGACCTCTCTCCAGCTGTTTGGTATGTAGCCTAGTGTTGGACTGGATCTGAATATCAGTAAAAGGGAAGGAGTCAATAATACATGTCCTTGTTGTAGGAGACAGGGAAATATGCCATCTTCACCTGGTGATTTAAATGGACTGAAAGTGGAGAGAACCCATTTTATATGGTTGGCGGTAAAGATCTTACCCCGGTAGGCTATAATTCTGTCTAGAGAAGTTGAGAACAAGGTTCCTTAATTGTACTGGAGAGACCGTGCTATCGGGGGTGCATCCTGGGAACTGGGTGTCGAGTAAAAGTTGACAGGGCTCCTCAGGACTGCTTGTGAACTCACCGTTCTGTTTCCTTAAAGAACCGATGTAGTTCGAGCCCTAGCTCTGTGCTAGGGCTCTTTGCAGTCGTGCCGCCACTGGGAAGCTATCAATTTTCCTACAGTGTATCTTGATGAGTCTCGTTTAGATTTACGGAGTTCTTTATTGAAGCTGGTTAGAGCTTCTTTGTAAAGGCACCAATCGCCATTATACTTGGCTCTATTGAATAGTATTCTTGGTTCCCGCCTAAGGCTTCCGAAATGCTTATTCCACAAGGGGACATCTCGACGGTTCTTCTTCTTCATTTGGGCACATCTGCCTTCATAAGCGGCGGAAATAATTTTTTCTGAAGTGTTATGCCTCAGATTTCAGTTCGGGAATAGTGCTTATCGGGACCGTTGAGCGGTTAAGATCTGCCCCGAGGAGAAAGCGACATATTTCCCAAATTGTGGATCTAGGGTTTCAGTTAGAACCTCTTTGAGCGAGGTTTCAAATCTTATATGATTATGATCCAACATGGAGACTTCGTTGGACACGTGCCAGATGGTGATAGTGTTATAAATTAAAGGACTGGCCAAAGTGGGCTCGAGTACCTCTTGACGAATAACATTCATAAAAGTAGGAACATTTGCCCTGTTTACCACCACCATGTTGTTTCTTGTGGAACTCCGTCAGATATGTACAGTGCTGGGAACTTAACTTTTTTGACTGGTCTCCGTGTCTTGTCTGAACGTCTGATTGGCGACAGTTTAAGTTTCCTTTTCCTGGGCTCATATCGCCCATTGCCACAAAGGGTTTTTGTACTATAATATGTCATCAGCATAAGCTTTACAGTTGATGCCAGGGTTCATTAGCTTGTCCAGCAAAAACCTTCCCTAACATTTGACCTATCAATCGAGACCCCATTACCTGTTAAGATAAAAAGGAGATACCTCGTTATCAAATCACCGCAACAGCTGTTTGAAAGTGTAAATACTGGTTAACTCAGATACAGATAAACTTAACTAATCTCCAAATTGATAGAGAATTGTTTCGTATCATTTTTTTTTTTTTTTTTTTTTAAGATATATTCGTGGAGGAGGGTCTGTTTCATCAGGTAAACATACCAAAGGAATGGGTGTACCTCAACCAAAGATAAATCATAATCTAGAAAGTTCTACGTAAGTTATGATAATAAGTTTGAATGTGGGTCTAGGACCTTTCGTCTGGCCCAAGTCTACGTTGCCGCCGAGTGTCATATATGTACAAATTTACATAAACAATCAGTTTAGTGCGCGATAATGGTCCGAGATATCTTTGGTTACGTGGCAACAAATTGTGATACGGATGCACATGAATACGTATCTGTAACGGGACAACAAAATCTTATCTTCACCATTAACTGAAGATATTCACAGTTGTATATAGATACGATTTGAAAATTGCTTTTTATCTTTTGGGTATGATCTCCTGCAAGGAAGATAGCACAACTATAAACTTTGTATAGAGTGTTACTCATGCCCGACTTCTTCTACGTCAGTATTTGGATTTGCTGATATCTCAATTGGCACAAGCCATTTACATTGTACAGAACGAATGACTGAAATGGAACACACCTTGGTGTAAAGGTATTTTAAACTTGTCGATGATGACGAGTCAAAGTTGACAGTTTTACAATTTCGATTTGGGTGCAGTTTTACAGGTTTTCCCTGGAAGTTTGTTTTTCATTTGTCATCATTCACTTGAACCTTGGGTACTTCCAAGGTATGGGCATTATGATTTATTTTGACAATGAGTAATGGCGATTTGGAGTAATGGCGCCAATGGAAGTCCCCTTACTTTGGCCCTTGATGACAGTTAAGAATGATATGGATCATGATTGTCGGAAATATGTACATGTGCTGGCTAAATGCGTCACATATGACATCAACGGTATTTTTAATTCTAGTTGTAAAAATAAATTGCTTGAGTAGACGAAAAGCCTTCAATCGGTAGGTTGTCTAGACGTCCACACCTAGCTTGTGTAACAAAGAAAGCATTGAGCGCTGACAGATTGAAGGATTTCTTAATATTTCCTCCGATAAGTTAAGCAGTCCTAAAACTTCTTTCATTTACTGCAGACAAAAAGTTTACAACTGGTGCTTCTAGCACATGTAAGATTTGTGCACTTAACTTATGTCCTATACACTCTTGTGGGTCCTAGGGCCTCTACAGCGCCTACGTGACATCTTGTACGGTTTCCGAAAATATGCCTTAGTTTTGCCCAACTTTTCCCCGACTGCTGTGCCTCCTTCTCGACTGTTCTGCGCCACGTTTTCCTCGGACCGCCAGGTGTTCTGCCATCCTGAGTTAAAGGGTTCCATTGCATAGCATGGTTCGCTATGGAACTCTCACCCTTTCGGAACGTGTGATCAATCCACTGCCAATTCCGTCGTTGGATGGTTGTGCCTATTGGTTCCTGACCAGTTTTCACGTAAGGGTGTTCAGTTGGAATGTAAGAGTCCATCGAATTCCTCCGTTTCCCGTCGACAATGCTGGACGAAGCACATCCATCATGGTGAAAGGATACAGCCTTGTCTTACCCCACTTTGGATCTGAAATTCCTCAGACAATCTTCCTCTCTGCAGAACTTGACATTTGGAGCCTTCATATGTAGCTTTGATAATAGTAATTAGTTTATCGGGAATACCTCTCCGGGGTACGGCACGCCAAATAAACGCCCTGTTGACACTATCGAACGTCTTCTCAAAATCAATGAACAGCGGGTGAAGTGGCGATCGATATTCAACACACTGTTCGAAGATAATCCGCAAGGTGCTGATGTGGTCGACACAGGAGGATCCAGAGCGGAAACCTGCTTGTTCGGCATCGAGTGTGTCTTCGAGATGTTGTTTGATTAGCTCCAGGATGATTTTAGCTATTATCTTAGCTACAGAAGGCAGCACGCAGATACCCCTCCAGTTTCCGCACTCCATTAAATTTCCTTTCTTAGGAAGCTTGACGATCGTTCCCTTTTTTCACTCGTCAGGAAAGCTCTCAGCTTCCCAAACTCTCTCCGTGGAAGCAGAAGCTCAGTCGATGTTGTGGGCGCTGCTCGTAAGAGCCCTGCGTGAAGTCCTACCGCCTTGTTGGTTTTGATTGCCTTGGTCGCGGTAGTGATCTCATCATTATTGGGAGTTGCTGTGGGTATTCGAGAATTTCTCACCTCGGGCATCTCAGTCTGATTTGGGAGCATATCGGTAGCGAATACACGGCTCAAAACCATATGAAAATGCTCCATCCATCTCCTGAACTGATCCTCATCCGAAATTAGCAAGGAACCGTCTAGGCTTTTCACTGGATGTTGGCTGGAGTTGCGACCACATGTCAGCTCTTTCGTGATTCTGTAGACGGTCCTAGTGTCACACCTCCGTGTAGCTTCTTCTGCTTCTGTAGCCAGCGCGTTGATGTAGTTGCCCTTGTCACGTCACACGCTACGCTGAACTTCTCTCATCTTCATGCGATATAGGGTCTCAAGCTCACTTCTCCCTGCTGCTGGGGTAGCTGCAACGCGAGCTTTCAATTGTTTCCGTTCGTCAATCCTTCTCCAGGTATCCTCGGAAAGCCACGCCCTATGTCTTCGCTGCGATCGACCGACAATTCTTTAAGCACCAGATGTAAAAACATTTTTCACAGCACACCAATGGTCTTGGATGGTTGCGGGCAGTGAGCTGCTGATTGCTTCCACATCTTTCGAAAGGTGCTCCCTTAACTGCTGGCGCACTGAGGGATCACTAAGCCTATGGATTCGAACATGGGCATTCTTGTGTTGTCGTGGGATCTTCGAACTGCAGCAGTGCGTAGTTGGCGAGTAGCTATTATAAGATGGTGATCTCGTACTATCTCCACATCTGCCCCTCGTCTGTTTCGGATGTCCAGGAGACTACTTCTAAAGCGGCGGCTGATGGCAAAATGGTCAATTTGGTTGGAGGTTGCTTGCCCATCGTTGGAAACCCAGCTGACTTTGTGGCAGGTCTTGTGCTCAAACATGGTGCCACCTATCACAAGGCGGTTGGCATTGCAGAAATCCGCAAACCTTTCGCCATTGTCATTGCGGTTGCCTAGTCCATGCTTCCCGATTACATGTTTGAGCCCTTCGTTGTCGTTGCCTACCCCCATCACTATAACAATGTCTCCATTTGGTTTTGTATTGAAGACGATGCATAAGAGATTGTAGAAGCTCTCCTTCTCGTCCTCAGACGAACCATTCGTTGGGATATAACACTGTATAATGGTGATGCGTCGCACTCTAGTCCGGAATCCGGCCATCAAAATCCTATCACTATGAGGCTGCCAGAAAATTAGGCCCTTGCATGCTGTTGTTGTTAGCAGCAATCCGAAGCAGCTGATGAACTAGCTAGAAACGGATCAGACACGCCGTTCCTTGGACCAGAACCCTTCTGTGGGATAGGACCCCACAAAATAAGGGAAGACTTAAGGGAAGAAGAAGAGAACAAATGGGCCAAACATTGGGACGATATCCCCCAGATAAGACAGGCAAAGGAACTTCTGGGGAAATACAACCAGAAAAGAAGCAGAGCCTGCCTAAGAGTTAGTAAGAATCGGCTTCGCATCTTGGCGGGCATGTTAACAGGTCACTGCAGACTTAAAGAGCACCTTAGGAAATTGGGAATAGAGGGAGACGGACACTGCAGATTCTGCAGGGACTTCGCAGAAACACCAGCGGTGCGCTGCTTCTTATGGAATGCGAAGCACTGATCCACAAAAGAAGGAATCACCTTGGTGCCTACCTCCTATCAGAAACGGATTTACCTTCGCTGGATCCACTGAAGATACTCCGGTTTGCTGTAGCAGCTGGACTGGAGGACGTGCTCTAGACCGAGTATATCATCGGCTAGAACCTTAGTAAGGGGGGCACAATAGATCTTTTATAGGTCGCAGTGCACTTGCACCTCTCAACAGTATAAATCCATCTATCTAGCAGCAATCCGACTCCATATTCCCGCGGACTTCCGGATGGTCTCCCAGAATAGAGTAGTACAGTGTTACACGTTGGGGACTGGTACTCGGCTGCTTCTAACCATCTTATTTCCCTTACCCGCAAAATGTCCAGTCTATATCGCATGAATTCTTTTTCGAGTTCGAGGAATCTTAGCACTTAGACTTGGGTAAATAAATTCTCTCACACCAGATGGCCATTCTATTTCAATCTTCTTGCAGGCGACTGCCATCATCCAAGGTCTCAAAGACTTTCAAATCGTCAGTGAATAACAGACACATGGAATTTTGAAAATATGATGGAATATCGTAGATAAAAAGAAAGTAAGGGCCCAATATGGCTACCTTGCGGAACACCAAATGTTTCTTTAATAGGCTCTGACAAACATATGCCAATGTATTTCACAAATTGTGTTCGACCTTGAAGGTATGAAAAAATCCATTGCGAAGAACAGAATTTAGATCTCCTTCATTCGAGCTTATGTGCCAAATCTATGTAGTGCCATACAGTTGCTACATTTATGGCCGTGGATCTGCCTGAGACGAATCCAGGTCGGGTCAAGGAGAGGTGTTGGATTTGATCCAACTATCTATTCCCAGGCCTACCAACCAGTGGGACAGTAATCATGACACATATTTGGCGACATGCGCGCTACGTGGTAATACAATCGAAGTATAGATCGTTCCATTTGGAGAAGTAGCTGCTCAACAATGGCTGCTTCGCGGACTCTGGTGTTCTGCACTTGATCTCTTCCAGCAACACGAAGAAGGAATTTCATTTCGACAGCTTGTATCCGCCATCGCGGCGAACCTCACAGGCGGATCAGTAGAAATGCAGTGAAGTGGGACGGCTATGATCTCTTGTTTTCGGATCATAACGCCACCGAAATAGGAAGAAGCTTTTATCCGCCATCTTATTCCCTCGGTCTTTACCTAGACTTCATGATCATAGCTGAGAGTTGAAACATATACTCGTTTCGACTGATGTCACTTACATTTCATATTAAGCTCAGCCTTCTTTACAACAGATGGACCAAGCACTCTTTGAATTGGCCAGCCTTCCCTGTCGTACATGAAATGTCTTTCAGACTTCTTCTTCTTCTTCTTCCTTCTCTTCCTATCAGCGAGGTTATGATCCGAAAATAAGGGATCACAACCCTCCCACTTCGCCGCATTTCTACTGATCCACCTGTGGGGTTCGACATGAAAAGTCTTTCAGTCAGTCGTGGATAAACCCCTCCACCTACTTCAAGGGGAATCCACTAATACATTAAGGCCACTGTATGGTCGTTTGTCGACGTCCACAGTTTGGGACAACCCAAAGATGACCAGATGACCAAAACATCCGCGAAGAGCAAATGACTCTCAATTTGAAATACTCTCCGTCACGGTTGCACCTTGAGCCCATGTATATAGTAAAGAGAAGAGGTGACAAAACATATCAATGGTGGAATCTTACACCCACAGTGAAAGATGTTGATTTAACGTCGCATCGTTTGTCCTAACAAAGCTTCTGCAGCTTGTATATGAAGATCGAATGTTCCTTAATATGGAACCACCAATCCCATACTCCTGCAGAGCACTCTAGACCACTCCTTGAGAAACCTGATCACATGCATGTTCCAAATCCATAAAGCAGCTGTAGACAAGTTTGGCAAACTCCTAGGCTTTTTCAAACCCCATTCTGAGATTGAGTATTCAGTCGATAGTGCTTTGGTCAGAACGAAAGCCCCATTACTCATCTCCTAACTCGACTCAACTACAACTCTTAAACTCATTTCAAGCGTCTTAGCAGAGACTTCTTTAAGGAGACTTGAAAGAGGCATACATACATTTACACACATTTTCAATGGTCCGCTAATCCTTCATAAGAGTCGTGGGGGTAGAATGCTCAGGTGTAGTCTTAATTCTTTCCGACCCTCCGCCATTGATTCCAACTCATCATTAAGAATCCCTAGGAAAGATCTTGGACTTGGTCAAACCATCTACTTCTAAGCCTACCGGGGAGTCGCCTACCTGATGGCACGGCAATCATGGCACGTCTTGGAAGCCGGTCTGGGAGCATACGCACTACGTGACCAAACTATCCAAGCATAGATCGTTTCGTTCGGAGAAGTAGCTGTTCAACATTGAGCGCCTCGCGCACTGGTGTTGCGCACTCGATCCCTACGCGTTATTCCATCAACACCGTGAAGGAACCTCATTTTGCCAGCTTATATCTGCGATCTTATTCTTTCGGTCACTACCCAAATTTCATGACTATAGGTGAAAGCTAGATCAGTTGAAATCACCCCTGTAATTGGCACAATCTCTTTTATCCTTTCGTCCTTAAGAGAAGATACGATCACATTAGTTTATCAATCGCCAAGTGTATCACCGCATTTCCACGTCACTTTAATGATATACGAGAGCAGTTATCGCACTCCTTCGTTACCTAGGTTGGGTTGGCTGTGTTACACTTAGACTTAGAGCAGTGAAGGTGCATTGTGATGCCATGGATCTATCATTAGACCACTCTAGGACTAATAAGACTAACCTGACCTTTTGATATAGTGAAGGATGCTTATGACTCCTAAGGACGCCCAATTGGTGATCAAAGACGGGAGTCCCCAGATGGAGCGTTCTTTAACGCGACAAGGATGGACATGTCCATAGGAGCTGAAGGATGGTTTCCTCCTACTCCTCGTCCCTACAGCTTCTGCAGAAGTCGTTGGAGAAGAGTTCAAGTCTTTTGGCGTGTTAGCATTTAAGACAGTGTCAAGTGAGGACATCGATAACGCAGCTGATCTGCGATCGCTTTAGCTTAACCAACTTGGCGCTACGTTTCTGGTCCAACTTTGGCTAGATTTGTCCCGAAATGTGACACATTGAGCCAGTCTCCCATATGTGGTTGGTGCTGCTACTAGCGTTCAGCTTTAGTAGATGCTTACATGTAACGAGGGGCATACTGAAGGCTTGCCCATCAGGCAGAATCCTTAGGGTTGTACCCAGTCTAGCGAACTCGTCCGCTTTGCAGTTTCCTGGAATGTCCTTGTAGCCTGGCACCTTTTTAAGAGACAAACGGCAATTTAAGGCGGCCTTTGAAGTGAAGGAGCACGATTCCAAGGACTTCATTGCCGCTGGGCTCTCAGTAAAAACGCTTATATCTCTGAGAGACATTTTAGCCAGGACAAGGGTTCCTTAATCCTCATGATTTCCTCCTGAACAACGCTACAATGATCAGGGAGGAGGAAAGAGATGCTCAGGTTGAGTTTTTCGGAGAAAACATTACAATCCACCTTAGAAGTGAACCGAATGAACAGCTACAGGGGGGGAGTTGTCCCATCCATCCTCTTCAGGGACGCTCGTACGGAAGTTTCGGTAAAATCTCAGTTTCGGTGGGATGAAGTTGAGAAGATCAAGGAGTGGCCAGTGTAATAACTAGACCCCTGAGAGGATGCTTTAAGACGGATTGCCGCACTGACAATCTGTTTGCCTCTTTACCTAATGCGTTGACAAATTTTGGTCTGGTTTTATCCACATCAGCAGATTAAGCAGATCTACAATGTCGGGAGTAAGCAGTTCTGAAAAGTGTTCGTTTCATTGGCGCAAGATGTCCTCTTTATTGGCAAGAAGTGTACATACCATCTTTGGCTTTGCCTCCTTAAACGATGTTCACTTCCTTCCTCTGCGTCGGCATTTGGTCTGCCAGAACATCTTATTTTCAAATCTGCGGTCACGTTGCAATTTCGCGCGCACTCCTTCCTTAGCTAGTCCTTCATTTTTGGACTATTTGGACCAGAAAAACCGGACTCATTGCCACTAGAGAATCCGTCCCATTCAATTGTTATTTTCCGGTGTAGTGGTTTGAAACTCAGGTGATGTTAGGATGGTGTCCGAACTAGTCGTATGTGTATGTCGTTATCTTAACTACTTAGCTAGGAACAACGAAGGAATCTGTGATCTTCATACTAAAAGCTTTCTTGATTCATCTGCTTCAAGAACCAAGTTCAAGATTGCGAAAGCCGCCTAAAGAGTGCTTCCTCTCCTATTTGTTCCTGGACTGTCCCATTCCATTTCTCTCTAGTATTGCTGTTAGGTCTATCAATACCATGAAATGGAGGGAAACACAATTAAATACAAGAACCCCCAGCTTTTAAGTGCAAAAGGTGTTATTGACACTCTGTAACACCCACCATCCAATTAAACATCCGATTGACAGTGATTTCCGTTCGTCTGACACACAAAACAAATTAAAAACCTCCACCAGACGCACTGTAACCAGATGAACTATTTATGACGTTTTGTAATGTTTGTTGTCCGACAAAAAATAACCGACAAGGCGCAAGGTGCCGATGAAAAAATAAAAAACCCAAAAGCCTCACCGACACACGACACCATCCGACAACAATGCCAAGTAAATATTAGTCAAACATTTTTGTTTCCGATTTTCTTCGTCTTTTTCTCGACGTCTCTTCTGGCACAAGGTGCACAATAAGAAAAGATACAAACCAAGACAAAACGACAACTCCACTCGTTGGCAAACAAATTCGTTCGATTGTTTCCTGTTCGACGACGCGACGGACGATTCAGAACAAAAGCACTTTCCCCGTTCGTTGTTGACTCTTTTTTTTTTGAGGCGACCGCATCCACATCCCCTGGGTATATACCCACCACTTAACCATCTCCATCATCATCGTCGTTGTCGATGAATGATGACTTTATGTCGAACATGAAAATCCGATCACAAAATTTCGTGTCATTGAACAGACTAGAGCCAGGAACATTTATGTGTGTTCTATACTGTCTTGTGACGCACATGCAGTCGTAAAGTAGTATCTGTGGAGTTGACGTAGAAACCGATACACACCTTACGGTGTGGCAGTGCCTTTGAACTTTTCTCATTCAGTATTTAACTTTTGCAGATGGAAGGTTCGCAACAACATCAGCAGCAACAGCAACAGCAGCCGATCGATCTAATAACTGAGATCAAAACAGAGCCGAATAGCGAGCACGTAACATCGCGTACGCCAACAATTGAGGAGCAACAACAGCAGCAACAACAACAACAGCAGCATCAACAGGAACAACAACAGGCACAAGCACAAGCCCAACAGCAGCATTTACAGCAGCAACATCAACAACAACTCCAACAGGAGCATCAGCATCAACAGCAACAGCAGCAACAACGGAAGGAGAACTCTCTGAATGTATCTAGACTGTTGCGTGGCGACCTAATCGATCCATCGTCAGTGCCAATTGTACGCACCCAACAGAGACGCATTCTGACAACAGCTGGAACCTTGAGGTGAGTGGGTTTTAATTGAAGTTGAATGCTCGGTGATAAGAATATGCGCGGTGTTTTGACATTTAAAGTAGAAAAGGATGGATGGTCTGTTTTTTCTTTTGTTCTGTCAACGCAAAGCTATTTACTTCAAATTTTGACGCGTTGCTTTGACAGTACTTATTAAACAAAGGAAGCATTTCGTCATCACTTAGTACTCAACTGTAATACAATCCTTTCCTAAATTTGAAGTCTAGAGGCACTTTGAGATCCAAGAATAAAAGTGAGCTCAACGCCTGTCAAAGCGAAGCAACGTCAATATTACTAAATACTGTCTTTTCTTTTAAAATGTCGTTGAGTTCGTTAGAGATGTGGCCGTCAGGAGGCTCTGATAGCTGTCGCTTCGCTTTGACATTTAAACGGAAAGAGACATGAAGTAATGTAGCGTGCTTCGAAATACTCAACGTATTTTTTTTCTTGTTAATTTAGATACTTGAGCTTTGAAATGATCTCTGACATTCTTAAGGCCAGTTGACATCAAAGTTCGCTCAAGTCTGAAGTTTGATTTCTCAAACTTTAACTAAGAGTAACGCGTCGTTTTGAAAATGCAGAGTTAAGTCGTTTTGAGTAGTTGCGACAGTTCTGATGATGGAAGCGTCACTTGACACTGTTCTTGTTCACACTATACTCTGAAGTACAAGAATTAGCTCGGCGACTGTGAAATGAAAATGACATCCTAAGTCGTACATGTTTGTTGATGGGGCAATACTCCTAAGGAATTCGGGTAGCTCCGGCCACTGCTTTGTAAGTTTTGGTGTCCAAGGTGTGATCAATTGTGTTGTGACATCTAGTTATATGAGAGGATGAACAATACATCCTATCTGTCAAGGGCAAGTGACATCATATCTCAAGATACAGAAGCAGATTGAACGCTGAGTTCCATGCTCATCCGATTTTGACAAAGTCCAGGTCTCTGCGCCATACGGCAGGATTGGGATTGGGCTTTGTAACTCAATTGCCTTCTTAGCCCATAGAAACAATGATTGGCAAGAGTAATCCTTCGTTTGATCTCCCCACTGGTGTCATTTGCGGAGCCCACCATAGAGCCTATTTAGACGAAGTCCATTACTTACTTACTTACTTACTTACTTAGATGGTGCTACGGTCCGGGGTGGACCTGGGCCTCAACCAACAAACCTCTCTAGCTAGTGCGGTTACGAGCCAGCTGCCTCCAGTTGCGCACGCCAAGTTGCTTGAGGTCCCCCTCCACTTCTTTGCGCCACCTACCGCGAGGTCGTCCTTTACTGCGTCGTCCATCCGGGGTGGATTCGAAAACTTTCTTAGCGGGAACGTTGGGCTCCATCCGCTCTAAATGACCCAGCCATCTTAGTCGCTGTATGTGAACTCTTCTGGCTAAGTCGATATCCTTGTACAGGCCGTATAGTTCGGCATTGTACCTTCTCCTCTACTCACCGTCTATGAAGACGGGACCAAAGATCGCTCGAAGAACTTTTCTCTCGAAACAACCAAGGGCATCCTCATTCGGTTTTGTCAAAGCCCATGCCTTTGCGCCATACAGCAGGACTGGGATGATTAATGTCTTATAAAGAGTTACCTTAGTAGTTCGAGATAGGGCTTTGCTACTCAATTGCCGTTTTAGCCCATAGAAACAACGATTGGCAAGAGTAATTCTCCGTGTGATCTCTCCACTGATGTCATTTGCGGAGCTGACCATAGAGCCTAGGTAGACAAAATCCTTTACTACCTCAAAATTATATCTGTCTATTGTGGCGTTCTGTTTAAGACGCCGATGTTGAGTGTCCTTTTTTGTAGACAGCATATATTTTGTTTTGCTTTCATTGATCGCTAGACCCATCTTTGCTGCCTCGATCTCAATACTCGTAAATGCCCCATTGACGGCCCGCTGAGTTCTTCCGATTATGTCAATGTCATCGGCATAAGCGAGTAGTTGTACAGACTTGTAAAAGATTGTACCTCCGGTGTTGGCTTGTGAGTTTCGTACAATTCTCTCAAGTACTGTGTTAAAGAGATCGCATGATAGCGTGTCACCTTGTCTAAGATCTTTCCTGACATCAAACGGTTCGGTGATGTTCTTACCGACTTTGATGGAGCAGCGAGAGTTCTCCATCGCCATTCTGCACAAACGGACGAGCTTGGCAGGGATGCCAAGACTAGACATGGCTCTGTATAACTCGTCTCTATACACGCTATCATAGGCAACTTTGAAATCGATGAAGAGGTGGTGCGTATCGATTCTATTTTCATGGGTTTTTTCCAAGATCAGCCGTAGTGTGAATATTTGGTCAATGGTGGACTTTCGCGGCCTGAAACCGCACTGATAAGGACCTATCAGGTTGTTGACGATCGGTTTTAGGCGTTCACATAATACGGCAGACAGGATCTTATATGCGATGTTGAGGAGACTTATACCTCTGTAATTGGCGCAGTTCAGAGGGTCTCCTTTCTTCAGGATCGGGCAAACGATGCTGAGGTTCCATTCATCGGGCGTACTTTCGTCCGACCAGATTTTACAGATGAGCTGGTGCATGCTCCTTATCAACTCATCTCCTCCTGCCTTGAAAAGTTCGGCGGCAAGGCCTTCGGCTCCAGCAGCTTTGTTGGATTTGAGTTTAGATATCGCTATCCTCACTTCATTGTGATCGGGTTGACGGGAATCTTGACTGTCATCATCACTGTTGAATGGCTCATTCTGCCGGACAGCGGAATATTGGTCATCATCCCCGTTTAACAGTCTGCAGAAGTGTTCCTTCTATATCCTCAGCACCGACTGCGATTCCACTACTATGTTACCATTTTCGTCCCTGCAGGCTCCTGTTCCCGCTTTGAAAACCTCGCATGTTCCTTTTACCTTTTGGTAAAACTTTCGAACATCATTCCTGCAATAAAGTCTCTCAATCTCCTCGATCGAGCGCTTCTCATGCTCCTTTTTCTTCTTTCTGAGAAGTCGATGTTCCTCTTTTCTTCTGCGCACGTAGAGCTCGTAAACAGCTCTAGTCCTTCTATGCAGGGCCGCTTTGTGCGCTTCTTGTTGTGTCGCATGTGCTTGCTGGCATTCCTCAAACCAGGGGTTTCGTTGTGCTGGCCGAGAGAAACCCAGTACATCAGAGGCGGCATCTCTGATGGCTTGTTGGCAACGCTACCACTGGTCTTCCGCATTTGCTGCTGGCGGCATAGGACTTCGATTGAGATTAGAAGAAACACGATCGGCAAAGGTTCTGGCGGTCTCTTGCGATTGTAGCTTTTCGACGTCAAATTTCCTCACAGTAATTCGTTTATTTCGCTCCGTTTTGGATATCCGCGTCCGTACCTTGGCTACAACTTGGCAGTGATCCAAGTCCACGTTGGCTCCTCGGAAAGTCCGGACACCCATAATACTGGAAGAGTGCCTTGCATCGATCGCAATGTGATCGATTTGGTAGACGATTTTTCGATCAAAGGAGAGCCATGTTCCTTTGTGAATGTCGAGACGTGGGAACCACGTACTAGCTACGACAAAGTTTCGCCCCGCCGCAAAGTCGATTAGCCTGAGTCCGTTGTCGGATGTGATGTCGTGCAGGCTGTGCTTTCCGACCACGCTACTAAAGACGTCCTCTCTTCCTAGCTTTGCGTTAAAATCATCTAGGATAATTTTACCGTCGTGGGTAGAGCATTGCTCATACGTCTTATCCAAGAGCTGGTAGAAGTCATCCTTTGTCGGGTCGTCCTTCTCCTCATGAGGGGCGTGAACGCATATTAGGCTAATGTTGGCAAATTTAGCTTTGATACGGATAGTCATAAGGCGCACATTCACATGTCGGAAACTCAAGACTTTTTGCCTAAGTCTACCTCCAATGACAAATTCGCACCCGAATAGACGGTGTCCTTTTTGTCTGTAGCAATCGCTGTAGTAGATGTCGCAGTTTTTCATACCCCTTTTGCCCAGCCCATCCCATCGCACTTCTTGGATGGGGGTAATGTCTGCTTTGAGACACGCTAGGGCCTCCGCAAGTTGTTCGGCTGCACGTGATTTGTAGAGGGACCTGACATTCCACGTGCAGACACGAAAATCGTTGTCCTTTTTACGTTTGCATGGGTCGTCAACAGTAAGATCATCCGTATCCGAGGCTGTTGGTTGCTTCGTAACCGATGGTTTTTTACGTGGTAGGGAAGTTAACCCGACGGCACAACCCCCATCCTGGAGGACCAGATCCTTTTTTTTTTAGCAACCCCTAGGACGAGGGGCCGGATACACGGATGTCAGTAACCCACTTCGGGGATATGAGCGCTGCCGTTGGCTCATTGAGGGTTCATCCGCCACGGATGAAGTCCTTTACTTTACTGCCTCAAAGTGGAAGGTGGTAATCTTCACAAGACGAAACTGAGCCCGTACTTAGTAACAGTGTAGGACTTTTACCCCTTCTCCCTTTTTACCCTTTCTCTCTACGGTACCGCCTTCTTGGCATTTCATCGTAGGGGGGTTTCTGAATTAGTTGTCATTTGGATTCGTGTTAGTCATGTTGGACTCTTTTCTCTCACGTTCCAATATTCTTAATTTGCACATGATATCTTTGGCAATTTCAGTCACTGCATCGCAAGCTTTTTGGCTCTTAACCATTTCACCAACTATGTTTTCGGGGGTTAGTACTACGACTAATTTCTGCTTTAGTATTTTCCTCTCGTCTAGAAACCGTGGGCATCGAAAAAACGCGTGTTCGGCGTTTTCAATGCAGTCAGCACATCGTGGACAGTAGGGGCTGTCATCATGCTTGTATTTATGCAGCTATGAATGGAAGCATCCATGACCTGTCAGCAATTGGGTTAGATGAAACCCTGCTTCACCATGCCGTGTTTCTATCCACGGTTAACCTGAGGTATGAGTACATGCGTCCACCTTCCCTTTTCGGAGGCGTTCTAGCGTTCTTGCCACTCTCCTACGCTCTGTATCCTTAGTGACATCTGTTGGGTTCGCCGGTTGGAGCAGTTTGTTCTTGTTCAGAGCGTCTAAATTCATATTGGCATCGCTGCTCTTCTGTCACGATGTCTATTGGTAGCATTTTTGCTAACACACAGGCTGCATCGCTGGAGGTGGTACGGTATGCGCAGCATACTCTTAATGTACATATTCTGTACACTGAAGCAATCTTACTTCGGTTTGTTTTAATCGTCATGGCTCTTGCCCAGATTGGTGCGGCCGGCGTAGAGGATTATAGACGCTGTTACTCTCGCCAAAAGTAATCTCTGACTGTGCCTAGGGCCTCCTGTATTAGGCATGATTCATGCGAGAGCAGCGCTGGCATTCGCTGCTTTGTGAGACACACTCTTGAGGTGTTCCTTGAAGGATAGCCTCGTATCTACGAGTAGTATGATTCCGAGGTATTTTATGTGCGGCTTCGATGTTATTATGTGGCTACCCACAGTAATATTTATCGTTTCCTCCTTCTTCCTGCTCCTTATAAAACCCCTTTCGTTTTATGTTCTGCAAGCGTGAGACCAGCCGAACTCAGCCAGTTCCGTACGGTCCTAATTGTAGAGTTGCTTACCTACTCAACCTCTTCCAGTAGTTCGCCAGTTACGAAGTTTGCAATGTCGTCCGCAAATCCGATAATTTTAGACGCCTATGTTGGGTGTCCTTTTTTGTAGATAGCATTTTTTTTTGTTTTGTTTTCAGTGACCATCTTTGCAGCCTCGACCTAAACACTCGCAAATGCCCCACTGACGACCCACTGAGTCCTAACGACTATGTCCATGTCATCGGCATAAGCGAGTAGTTGTACAGACTTATAAAAGATTGTACCTCCGATGTTGGCTTGTGAGTTCCGTACACTTTCAAGTACTTTGTGAAAGAGAATTATGATAGCGCGTCGTGACGATGGAGCAACGAGAGTTCTCCATCGTCATCCTGCACAGACGGCCAAGCTTGGTAGGGATGCCGAGACTAGGCTCAGTATAACTTGTCCCTGTACACGCTATCATAGGCAACTTTGAAATCTATGAAGAGGTGGTGCGTATCGATTCTATATTCATGAGTTTTTTCCAAGATCAGCCGTACTGTGAATATTTGATTAATGGTGGACTTTCGCGGCCTGAAACCGTACTGATAAGGACTTATCAGGTTGTTGACGATCGGTTTTAGGAGTTGACGTAATACGGCAGACATATCTTACACCTCTGTAGTTGACGCAGTTCAGGGATCGGACTATCGATGCTGAGGTTCCATTCCTCGGACGTACTTTCGTCCGAATAGATTTTACAGATAAGCTGGTGCATGTTCCTTACCAACTCATCTCCTCCTGCCTTGAAAAGTTCAGCGGCAAGGCCGTCGGCTCCAGCAGCTTTGTTGGATTTGAGTTTAGATATCGCTATCCTCACTTCATTCTGATCGGGTTGACGGGAATCTTGACTGCCATCGTCACTGTTGAATGGCTCATTCTGCCTGACACCGGAATATTGGTCATCATCCCCGTTTAACAGTCTGCAGAAGTGTTCCTTCCACATCCCCAGCACCGACTGCGATGCTACTGCTATGTTACCATTTTCGTCCCTGCAGGCTCTTGTTCTCGCTTTGAAACCCTCGCATGTTCCTTTTACCTTTTGGTAAAACTTTCGAACATCATTTCTGCAATAAAGTCTCTCAATCTCCTCGATCGAGCGCTTCTCATGCTCCTTTTTCTTCTTTCTGAGAAGTCGATGCTCTTCGTCGCTCCTCCTCTCGTAGAGCTCGCGAGCAGCTATAGTCCTTCTTTGCAGCCCCACTTTGTACGCCTCTTGTTTTGTCGCATGTGCTTGCCGGCGTTCCTCATCAAACCAGGGGTTTCATAGTGGTGGCCGGGAGAAACCCAGTACATCAGAGACGGCATCTCTGATGGCTTGTTGGCAACGCTACCACTGGTCTTCCGCATTTGCTGCTGGCGGCATAGGACTTATGTTAAGATTAAAAGAAACTCGATCGACAAAGTCTCTAGCGGTCTCTTGCGATTGTAGCTTTTCGACGTCAAACTTCCTCGCAGTATTTCGTTGATTTCGCTCTGTTCTGGATATCCGCATCCGTACCTTGGCTACAACTGGGTAGTGATCCGAGTCCACGTGGGCTGCTTGGAAAGTCCGGACACCCAGAATACTGGAAGAGTGCCTTGCGTCGATCGCATTGTGATCGATTTGGTTGACGATTTTTCGACCAAATGAGAGCCATGTTTCCTTCTGAATATCGGGACGTGGGAACCGCGTACTAGCTACGGCAAAGTTTCGCCCCGCCGCAAAGTCGACTAACCTGAATCCGTTGTCGGATGTGATGTCGTGCAGGCTGTGCTTTCCGACAACGCTACTAAAGACGCCCTCACTTCCTAGCTTTGGTGTTAAAATCGCCTAGGATCATTTTAACATCGTGGCTAGAGCATTGCTCATACGTCTTGTCCAAGGGCTGGTAGAAGTCATCCTTTGTCGCGTCGTCTATCTTCTCGTGAGCGGCTTGAGCGCATATTAGGCTAATGTTGGCGAATTTAGCCTTTGCTTCTACACAAATGGATCCAAAACAGAGTCGGGAGTGGGGCAGGTTTCTTCTCCCAAGAATTAGACATTTATATCTCTTTTCGTCTCCCTACTCGCTGCAGCCTCTTCCAGGCGGAGATCATGGTAATTAGAGACGCCTTATCGGAGCTGAAGTACAATGTGATATCCAGGCAGGATATCACTATCTTTACTGACACAGCGATCAAGTCCCTGGAAGATATTACCTTCAACTTAAGAACAGCCCTAAATTGTCGCTTGTCTCTCAACGAAAGGCTAAACAGTTTAACATTCACCTAATTTGGGTGCCGGGCACATGGATATTCCAGCGAACTTATCTACCGATCTCGTCGAGCAAGGCGAAACTCGGCATGCCTCTCGCTACAATGAAACTATTAAGTACTTAAGCTAAACACCACTAGCGGGACCAATCGTAGGTGGGCTAGTGACACTAGTGGCTCATTACTAGACAGATCTGGCCTAAGCTCGATCAGAAACCCTCCAATTGCCTTATCGGGCTGATAAGGTCGCTCATCGCAACTACAGAAGGTGTCATCACGGCGCACTTCATCATCGGTAGGCATACCATCAGGCTATGCATCTTAGCAAATGATTTCTGCAGAAGTTACATGGATGAGGATGAGGAGGAAACTATACTACACCTTCTTTGTACATGCCAGCCCCTGTCCGCTCGCAGAAGACTACACTTAGGAGCATACCTCTGGCTGCTAGATCAGCTGGATCAGAAACGCTCCAATTGCCTTATCGGGCTGACAAGGTCGCTAATCGCAACTAAAGTAGGTGTCATTACGGGGCACTTCATCATCGGTAGGCATGCCATCAGGCTAGGCATCTTGGCAAATGATTTCTGCATAAGTTGCAGTTGGAAGAGGAGGAAGAGGAAACCATATTACACCTTATTTGTGCATATCAGGCCCTCTCCGCCCGCAGAAGACTACATTTAAAAGCCTACCTCTTCGATAATTTAATCGAGCTAGCTAACGACAGCAGCCGTAGCCTCCATCGCTTCATAACAAGCTCCAATTGGTTCCAGGGGTAGTTCTTCCTGGAGATGATAGATCCATGTGATACCACAATGGGGCTAGTCGGGCCTAAGTGAGGCTACATTCTTCATTCTACCACTCTAACCTAACCTAACCTATGTACCTCATTCGTTAATCGTTCGTGGCTCAAACCTCGAAGCCGGTCAGTGCCCAAACTAATCTGCGGCAAGTAATTATTTCTAATTGCACTAAGGATTGGACGTTGTGGTTACCTGCGGGATGAATTATTTCTGTCTCCTTACCCGGAAACTAAATGTCTAGAAGGTGTTCTAGTATCCCCTCACTTGTCATAGTCCAGTTACCATTTGCTTTTTTTTTCTTTTAATATAACCTGGCATAGACGGCAGTTTCGACAAGCTGTTTCTTAGCCTGGAATAGTTGCTCGTTTTCTCTATACCCTCACAGAAAAATTGCCACGCCTTCCTTTGGGCCTTCCTCACATTTTTCATGTCAAGGATTCAAGTTCAAATAAATTTCTGGGGGACAATTGAGGTTTTCCTTTACTAAGACGTCTCTTGAAAGGCATCGGCTACATAGTTGCCTCCTTAGTCTGGCAAAAGTGATTGCAAGGCTGTTCGAAAGTGTCCATAAGACGCAAGTGTACCAAGTGTAGAGTAGATAGAAATTTAGGTACATACTTGGTACTACTTTCGTCTAAGCGTTTGGAATACCTTCATGCATCGCAGCCGACTGCGAAGGCATTGCCTTCTTTCTTTTCTACACTTCGTACACCTAAAGTTCTAAGACTCTTGGAACTATTTCTCCTGTAGCTTAAGCTAGTGGGACGCTAGTCAACATGAAAATTGACAAGATAGATCTGTTTCTGGACCATATTTGTGTCCTAGAATCAGAAGTTAGTGTCTTCGCTAACTATTTCAACCAGACCATTTGCTAGTGCTTGTGTATTGGGTAACTTGGTTTGTATCTTGACTAAATACCTATCTCTTTGCAGAGAAGTCAACGAGACAGTGCGAGAAACCGACGGCGATTCGGACTATAACAGCCACCAGCACTCGCCATCGGAGTACGTTCAAATGACGCCCAGAAACGAAGAACCCACCACTGTCTACACATACGAGACCACTCCAACAGCTACCACCTTGATCGCATGCGACAACGCATCGATCAAAATCGAATCCCTTGACAAGGACCAACAACAACAGCAGCTGCAACAACAATCCGAACAGCCATCCGCTGGCACGACAGCCGTCTTCCCCGTAACAACGGTAGTGTCTGCAGCGTCACTCCAAAATCATCATTCTCAACACCCGCAACGCTACGAAGATGAACGCTTCACAGCCGCCATCGAAAACGGTGATCAAATCATCTACTATGACCCGAGTGCTCTAAATGGCGCCACTGTTGTCGACGCACACAACGAGGGTAAAACCTTCACAAATTTGGGTCCCGCTGCAGGTAGCCTGCCAGCCGCCGGCACCGAATACTCAGTCTCGAGCAACTACAGTCAGAATAGCGTGTACCCCGGTTTGGCACAAACCTACAACATGACCAATTCCAATCCGCTCCTGTACAAAACCGATCCAACGCTAAACTCCATGCGGCCCAACAGCCAGTTCCCCCTAACCGTGTACGACAATCCCAGTGTATCCGAGTCCTATTGGCCTGCCTCGGCTTCCATTGAGTTCTCCAATATTGTAAGTATTCCTTGTCCTTGCGTCGCAATTCCATTCGAAATCATTTGTATCTAATTCAAGAACACCTACAATCAGGTGATAACCGATGAATACGGTTCACCGAATGGCACCTCTTGGGTGACGTCGGCTGGAACCACCACCACCACAACCACCTTTGATCCAACTGGAGCCGATCTAAAGTGCCAATACTGTGGTTCACTGCTGCTGCGGAAGGATAATAATGATTATATTTGTGTGACGTGCTCCGCGTCACGTATGACGCATGTAGCGCGTATGCCACCGCGTCAAACCAAACCGAAGGCGTCCACCGCGAACAACAATCGAAGGAATGGCGTTAGCTGTGCGAATTGTTTCACCACATCGACCACGTTGTGGCGGCGTAACAACGAGAGTCAACCGGTTTGCAATGCGTGCGGATTGTACTATAAGTTGCACAACATGAATAGGCCGTTGACGATGAAGAAGGAGGGCATCCAGAAGAGGAAACGCAAACCGAAGCTGGCGAATGGAGCACCGATGAGGAACACCCTACCAAGTGAGTTCTTTGTTTTTTTTTTTTTTTTTTGTGATTTTCCAGCGATGTAGAGGAGGAAATCCTTTTACGCCATTTTGAGGATTATTGATGGTGGGTTGGAACGTTTTATGCCGCTTGGCAGAGGGTATAAAGTGGGCAGAGCCAGAGTTGGATTATTATGTCGTTTGCTTCACTCTGTTTGGCGAACCTTTCAATGGCGTTCGGCCAATTGAATTGGATTTCGATTGATTTTTCGAAAAGGATTTTATTGAACTAGGTCCTTGATAGAGTTAATGGTTAAATGGCTTTCGACTTCTGCATACAGATAGAAGTGGAAAGCCACCGGGAGGGGTGCTGGAACTATTTGGAAGGCAAGTTCCCTTGAAAACGAAATTATCTAGAACCTTGCGCCTTCGAGCTTATGCTGTAACAGATGATATACTGGAGCACATCTCCTCGTTCAGTTGCTTTCGTATTTAAATTGCATTCATCGAAGGTAGATCCGTCTCAGATAAAAGATACTCGTAGGCTCCCAGGTGGTCCCGTCTTTTGTGCATCAATGCTTTACATTCTGTAAGAAGGTGTGCTGGTGTTTTCTCGAGTTTCATGTAGAATCTGCGGTGTCCATGCTCTTCTACGCCCTGTTTCCTGCGATGCTCCTTACGTCTACAGTGGCTGTCCCAATACAGGGTTCGAATCGTCATATCCGTGAACGGATGACTTGTCACGTAATTTGTAGTTCTAGCAATAACATATGTACACACAAGTTACGTGACGATTTATGCGTTCACGGATATGACGAATTGACTCCAGATTTTCCTTCTTTTTCGGCTATAATCGACCCATTTGTTCTCTTCTTCCTTTTGCAGCTCTTACAGTGCGGTCCTTACCAACAGAGCGGTTTGATTTGGTTTTCGAGCCGTTTTTTCCTGATACATCAGTTGTTTAAGTCTCCTCAACTCCCACGTTTCCTGGTACCCAGTAGAGGGTGATAGCTGATCTTAGTCGAACATTCCCATACTCGCCTGGACCTGATCTCGTACAAGTTCAGCTCGTTGGTATATCTTGCTCACAATATTTTCTGTCGATGTTGCTTGAACTTTTGCTGGGAAAGTTTACAGAGATTCGGAGTATCTACGAGTACTTCTGGGTTCGTATACTCCTGCCCAAGTTCCTGTCGATGTTTTGGAATCCAGATGCATGGTGTTTGAATTGGTACTTGTCGGATTCATTGCTTAGCTTTTGCGTCAAATCTTCTGCCAAAGCAGTGCTTCTTGACCATATTTCTCTGAACCAGTCCAAAAGGGTGTCCTGCGATCACCTCCTTTTTTTTGCATTTGAAGGTGGGAATCTTTTGAGGATGAATCTGACCCCGTACTCAGTGACAGTGTGGCATTTCCACCTACGAAATTCACCTCCCCTTCTACCCCTTCGCGGCACTGGTTGTCCTGCGCTGCGTTTCGTTGCCGCTCCTGTCTTCACTGCTCCTTCATAATGGTTGCTACAGTGTCGCCTTCCCAGGCATCTTCCCTGTTCATCATCTGTCTGGTGATGTTGTTTGGGGTTAGGTCCTCACCCAGTTTGTTCGTTCTACATAGTATCGTGAACAATGCAACTTGATGTGTTTCGCATCCTCGACTGCTTCCGTGCACGTTGGGCAATAGTGGTTGCCATCGAGTCCAAACCTGTGGAGGTAAGCTTTAAAGCAACCATGACGTGTAAGCATCTGGGTCAGGTAGCAATTCAGCTCCCCATACTTTCTATCGATCAAAGCGTTTATATTGGGGATCATTCTCCGCGTTCATCTACATTTAAAAGAGTGATCCCATCTCTCCTGGCATTCATCCAGACTTGTCCTTGGTCTTCCCTCAGTGACACTTCGACTCGTCGCAGTCGGTGCCGCTGTCCGGCTGGCACGGAATTTCCATTGAAGTTCTTAAAAAAAAAAAAAATACAAATATTTGGCGCAACAGCTCTTTAAAGTGCCAGGGCATAGCTTCTCGCAACCACTCATGTTGTGTGCGTTATATTTTTCACACGAATGGAAGGGACGTACAGTTTAATGCCGAATCCGAACGGCGATTTGAGTAGCTTTTTCGTGACAACAATACTCTCGGATGTTTGTCAGACGCTCGCGAGAGGTGGGACCGTGAAAAAACTTTTTGGTATTTTCTGGGATTCGAACTTGGAACCTCATGCGTAGTGATCCGACACACTAACCACTTACGCCACGGCGCCCACCACCCCAGAACATTGAAGTTCTTTAGCCAGAAGGTCTATTTGTACCATACCAGCCAGTATACATGCCGCGCCGTAGGAGGTTGCTTGGAAGGCTCCGAACGGGTTGATTCTATAAGCTGTCTCCGTCTTCCTTCTGTGTGACCTCGTCTTCATGACATCAGTCCATATTTGGAAGCCGTAGAGCATTATCGATATCGCAATTCTTGCTAATAGCAGTCTCCTCTTATGCTTTGGTTCGCCGATATTTGGCATGACCCTTGCCAGGGCAGGCGTTGCTTATGCTGCCTTCTCAGCTGCATACTGCAGATGTTGCTTGAAAGCTAGCCTTGCATCTATAGTAATGCCGAGGTATTTCAACTCTGGTTTGAAAACTACCACATGATCGCCCATGGTTGTTCTTATAGTCTCCATGAGTCGCCTACTGCTTGTGAGCGCTACTTCTGTCTTTTCGTCTGCAAGTTGTAGGCCCCTGCGTATTAGCCAGTCCTGAACCATCCCAATAGCTTCATTGCAGTCATCCTCCAATTGCATGAGGATTTTGATCACTATAACGATTGCTATGTCGTCGGCAAAACCTTTTATTTTCGAAGACCTTGGGATTCTAAGTCTGAGGACGTCATCATACATTAGGTTCCACAGTAGCGGACCTAGTACGAAGACATCGCGATGTAGGAAAGGCAGGCCTATAAACGCCTGGATCAGACAAATGCGACGACATCGGCATTTCATTTGCCTCAGTAACCAAGTGATCCAAAATCGGCAGGCCTGCCGATATTTTCTGAGGTCAAATAGGCGAACCCCACAGGCGGATCAGTAGAATGCGGTGAAGTGGGAGGCTTATGATCCCTTATTTTCGGATCATAACCTCGCTGATAAAAGGAAGAAGAGTAGCGGACCTAGTACGAATCCTTGGGGAACACCACCTGTGACCTTATACTGCCTCCTTCCGTCGTCGGTGTCGTAGTTCAGTACCCTATTTCTGAGATAGTCCGCCATTAACTTCTGCACGTAGTCTGGTACTTTCCTTGCGGAAAGTGCTCGAAGGATATATCTCCAGTTTGCAGTGATGATTGCGCAGTACTATTTACTCCCGCCTTTCCATCGTCTTCTTTCGATGGCTTTTTTGACCGTATTCACGACTTCGTCTACGATCACCTTTAATGCTACTGTAACGCTAGCATAGCTCCTTTTGTGCAGATGTAGGCTAGTATTTGTACTTTGCCCAGGGATAAGGGTATCCCTTGCTTAGCTTTATGCTGCTGGCCAATGTCACTGGTCCGTAATTAATGATCGGTCTCACTACCTTTATGCATCTACCTGTGGCAACACCACCAAATCTTATCTGAGATGTCGCTGCACACCATAAGTGGTCTAGTAGCTGTAGATCTCACAGATTTCTGTGTGAGACTTCGCAGAGTATTTCTTCAAACTAATCTCGGCGTATCCTTAGCAGCTTTCCCTGTATATCATCTACAACTAGGTTCCTTGGCAGCGGTCCTCCATGTGAACTGGCTCTAGTGGGGCTTATTGTGGTGGTTTTCTGTTCCATCCTCTCTGGTTGTGGTGCCATCTACTTCTTTCCTTATGATGCTCCACCTGATTGCTTCATGGAAGGTGTTGTCGAAGGGTCCTTCAATATCCAATATTAATCTCTGCCAAGTTGTTTTCTACTTCTACGAAGTGGGTTGTTTTTCCTTTTAGTTGGGATAGGTTGCGCTCCAATGTGGCACGCAGCTCGTCCTATTTACTACCAGGAAGCGAAATCCTGCTTTATTTCTTGTCAATTCATAGAAAGCTAAGTAGGCGCCTAAATGATGAACTTACGATATCAGGATTAACCACATCAGCACCGGAGATCTGGCACCTGATACCACGAAGTGCAACACAATCAGCGAGGAAGTATTCCGCAGTTTCGCCTCGTTGCAGAATGTAGAGTTACTTAAGCCAAACGCATTGAAATGTTTAACGTAATGCGTAGTGAAGTCCTGTCAGAACGTCAATCTGATGTCTGCAGCTTTTTTCTGCTGAGAGACAGAAATGAAGCCTAAATCGAGAACGAAAGAAGACCCAATGCAGGCTCAGTTCCTAGGAAATCCTCCTGTTAGCCTTACGTTGCTATCTCGGCAATCTATCGGCGATCTCATTCTTCATGATCCCGGTGTAACCTGCTACTCAGACAAGAATCTAAGAGTTTAGCCTTCCGATGCTAGTCAAAGATAGGGTTGAGCAAATCCTTGAGTCCAGGCTGACTGTTAGTACAGCCAAAAGCATTCCGACTCTTCCATCTATTCTATGCCTAAGCCTTATTCGTCTTCCACGAAGATACCAGCACCAGACCCTGAACTGACTTCGGAGTGAAAATTCAAATACAATTTAACCTTGGCACAGCTTCTGGCGGAAGGCAGTCCAGAACTCAAAGCTATTGCATTCGAGGGCATTTCCGTGAATCTAACCGTGGCTCAGCTTCTGCCCGAAGCCAGTCCTGAACCCAAACCTATTGCATCCGAGGACATTTCCGTGGAACCTGAGTTGCAGGATAAGGACGCGACTTGCCATTTAACTACCTTTCACATTCTTTAAATTCCACTCTAATGCGCTCTAATACTTATCGCAGTCAGTGCTGGGGTTTCTTTTGGGAATAAGCTCTTCTCTGAGATGTGCGAAGTTGAAATTGATGATTATGTAGTCATGCTATCCTACTATCCTACTTGCTATCCAGTTACTTCATTCAAGCTGCCGAGTATTATAACGAGGACCTCTTCCCTTAACTTAGATACTAAGATTGGCGTATAACCTACATTCGAGATATCCAGGGTCAGTTCGAAAAGGCATTCACCTTCAGGGTTGCTGCCGGTCCTTCCCCAATATATACAATGAATAAGGAGTTTAATCCCTCCGCAGTGTTCCACAAACTTTTCAACTTCTACACATGGTATGGTCCCCCCCTTCATCGAAGTAGGTTGATGCAATTACGATGGCGCAATTGGCGGACCCAACGTTAATGAGTGCCTGGATAGGTGTCTCTCTAATAGCTGTAAACTTGTTGCTTTTTGCTCAGCTTAACTGCGGCACCCGGCTTTGCTCGGCTGGATGCTCTATTGCTTAACACCTCTATGGCGGATTCTTTAGCTTAAAGCTTTCCACGAATAATTGTCTACACATTGGTGGAAACCGCATCAGGATTCGTACATTGGTTTGCGAGTTCATCGCGCACAGACAGACAATCAGAAATAAGTATTTCTAATCTTTAGGTGTAGTAGACATATTATTTATAAAGTCTTGCACCACGAGGCATCCTTTTGCCAATTTGTGAGATTTAATTATCAGCTAGAAGTCAATGCATGTATAGTGACGTACTACCGACCAACATTGTATCTCAAATTGTCGCTATAAAGGTATTGGTTAGTTTTCTTCGACCGAAGTCTACGATCCTTTGGCACGACATGGAGAGTTCATTAATATGTTACATTGAGTGTAACCACCGGAAGTCCGTTGGGTTTCAGTGTTGTGCACTCCACTCTTAAGATGCAGATTCTTCTCCTCCCTATATGTAGTGGTAAATGGAAATGGAAGTTGAGATGGGAGATTTTATTCCCGTTGTTCAGTCTTCTCGAACCGCACGTCGGGATTCTACCAAACCTGTAGCTGGCAACGTTCTCGTCTCTTTCCATAGATTCCATTCAGTCAGATCAGTCGTTGACCAACAGAAGTGGCCTTTTTACCTATTCTACACAACCGATGATCTTTCAGAGTCATGTCTTAACCAACTCTTCTAAGGACGAACACAGTAATTATACCAAGTGGCGGGAAGTCGTCTCCCAGTCGTCTCACGGCTTAACCACTTCCTAGATAGTCCTTCTCTGCTCCGTTCCCAGTGAGTCGACCTGCGTACTGCTGATGAGAGGAAGAGAGAGAATGAGAGCAAGGCAAAAGCGAAACCAAGCAAAGAATGTATCGGTATTACTCGGTGAGCAATTGCTATCACCGTCGCGAACTATCGGTGATTGACCCCTAATCCAGATGAAGTTTTTGTTTAAATACTGTTTAGAATGTCTGCCGTTGACTTAACAACTCGTCCTTCTTCTTCTTCCTTTTATCAGTGAGGTTATGATCCGAAAATAAGGGATCATAACCCTCCCACTTCACTGCATTTCTACTGATCCGCCTGTGGGGTTCGCCTACCGTCCATTCTTAAATAATCATGTCCTCACGATCTGAACCCTCTGTGCCGCCCATATCCTCTTCCGGAAGAGCACACCAGCGTTTCATCTTGTCAGACGCCAGGACCGTAATCAGTTTTCGCTGGTTCCGCTACATACCGAGAACATCCTCCGGACCGCCGTATTGTGGTACCAGTTTCCTTGATTCACCCATGGCAGCAGGCTCGTGCTCAGTTAACACGTGGTTCTCGGACTGGTACTGTGTTGGCTGCTGACATCTGGAGTCAAACCTTGGCTTCTAATAAGCTTGAGGACGCTCGATGTTTGCTAAAATCTCGTTTCGCCGCCGTCTCAATTCGTGGGCTTCCACCTGTGTTTGCTGGCCGAGCATTAGTAACAGCTTGTCGGCCAAAATACTCCTTGGCGTTTGGGCGAATACGAGCTCATGCAGGCTCACGAGCACCAATGGTGTTCAATCCCCACTGGATCGCTCGTAGATGACTTGCCCAGTTTTCCTCCTGTTCCATCGAGTGCATGCATTTGAGGGACGCGAGAATGGTTCGGTTGCATTTCTCCACCTGGCCATTTCCTCTGGGCGTCCAGACGGCATTCTTGATGTGCTGCATTCCGTTCTTCTCGCACAACTGTTGAAACATTCTCGATGTAAAGGCGGTTCCATGGTCAGTGCCTACCCTTTGTGGCAATCCAAAATAGCTGGCCACTTCGTTAAGCACGCTAAGAACCCATCTACTGTTGGTGATTCTTATGGCTCGCAGTAGTGTAGTGTACTTGGTGAAGTTGTCGACCAAAGCCACGTTTCGCCTTTGTAAATGATCCAAGGTAATCCAAGTATACAGGGTCGATGGGTAGAGGGCTGTGGAGTTCACACCTGTCCCCTCTCCTCTTTGCGTAAGCGCGCTCAACGCACGACTTGATGTAGCGTCTTAACGCCTTCGCCACTGCATAGTAGCCACCCAATCCTCGTAGGAGATATTGACATTCAGAATAAGCGCAGACGCCACCTCCGCTGGATTCTCGCCTTCCACAGGTTGCCGGCTTAAGGGGTCAACATGAGTAGTCCCCTTTCCCGGTTGATGAACTGTCTCATAATCGGACTCTTGGAGTGCCGTGTGCCGCTTATATACTTTTTCTCGATGTGTGTTGCTCTCTTTAGGCGACTCCATGGTGGTCTTAGTTTATTACCCATCAGCAGCTCGTCTGTAGCTAGCACCATTTTCTATCTTAAAAAAGTTTGTAGAAAAATCTATTTAACCACACTTATTCCTTCCTTTTCCAGGTTTAATGGTAACGCCCCATCATACGATGTATCCATCCGACGTTCGTAACATTGGACTGACAATGGTCTCAACGCACGAGCTGCATGACATGTCTACCGGTGCCAGTAATGGCTCAAATCGCATAAGTATCAGTCACAGTGATGTTAGTTCAATCAATCCGACGCGTCATCATCTCATACCGGATGTACCAACATCAGCCGGAGAGAATCATACCGTGCAGTACAATTGCTGTGAACCACCATCGCAGAGTCAATCGCCTCACTTACCAAACTCCAGCACTCTAAATAGACAAATAACCCAAACGTAAGTTCGACAAATTAAACTAAACTGCGTCTGCATCAATTAAAATGAATAATCTACACACTTGCAGAGTTCCACCAATAGATGGCGGCCGATCAGTCAATGGAGAAATTACAACCAGCGTCATTACCAGTACTGGAATTCCTGAAAGGTCCTCGAATAACTAAGAAAAAAAAGCAGAAAAACCTTGTAGAACATTCCAACACCAAAAATTAATTTTAAATTTAAAAATAAAACCAAAAACAGATCAGTAATTGTTGTTTAAGCTTAAGTTTGATGCCAAATCCTTATAAGTACTTAATTAGTTCTATATCACACAAAATTTAGTTGAAAAGGACGAGGACAACGCAGTAATGGAATACCAGTTCTGATTAACAACATTTTCGAATTAAAACAAAAAATTGTGTAAGCTGTTGCGTTTGCCTCTCCATTACTGTGGGGTATGGACTTGTTGCGTCGCGTGTATTTTCTTTTAATATTAAGCTCCAGTAATGTATGTACTTGTTTTCTACTTTGTTATTAAATAATAAAAGATCTTTTCAATTTTTGTCAATAAAGTGCAATTATATATATAAAAGTTTGTTTTTTTTTTAATTCTTCTTCTTTTTATTTCAGTGAGGATATAGTCTCAACTGAAGGGATCATAACCCTCCCACTTTACTTATACTGATACACCTGTGAGGTTCGGCTGTTTGACCTCAGGCAATATCGGTAGACCTCCCTATTTTGGATCACTTCGTTACTGAGGGAAACCAAATGCTGATGTCGTTGCATTTGTGTGATCCAAGCGTTTATAGGCATCATTCGCGATGTCTTTGGAATGTTCATTGATATTGCCCTTTAAACAGGGTTTAAATGATCACTTCTGTGAACATAGCAAGCTGAACCAGCCGAACTGGTCGCGATGTATTTTTCGTGAGATGGTTTCTTTGACCTAAAGGCTTCCACGGATCTTCAAATTTCGTATTCGATCAAGCTTTCTCAATCCTGCTGTCATGTGAAACATCTTCATCTCAGCTGTCGTCGATGTACGTTGTCCAACATAGTGACCCGTATGTGAGTGGTGGATGCGCAATTGCGGTGTAGAGTCTTGCTTTCTGCTGAGAGAGCATTTTCAATCACCGAAGAAAGCCACTTCATCTACGCCATGTTAAAAAAAAAAATAAAATAAATAAATAAATATTTGCGCAACGGCTCTTTAAGTGCCAGGGCCGAGCTTCTCGCAACCACTCATGTTACTTACTTATATCCTTTAACCCCACGGGGGGCATAGGGCGTCAACCACGCCTGCGCGCCATCGTGTTCGGAGTTCTGCAACGCGTTTGAGCTGCCTCCAACTCATTCCTAAAGAGCTCGATTCCTCCCGTTTGCCTAGGGCGTCCCGCTATTCTGCCTGCCTGGGTGAGCGGATTCCACTGCATGGCAATGGAGTTGTCTTCGCGCCGTATGGTGTGTCCAATCCATTGCCACTTTTTTATTCGTATAGTAATGCTTATAGGTTCTTGGCACGTTCTCAGATAAAGTTGTTCGTTAGAGATGCGGTTCGGCCAAAAAATCCTCAAGATGATTCTTAAGCATTTGTTTACGAAGACTTGCAGCTTGCGTGTGTTAAGGGTGTCCACCTTCCAGGTACTGCACCCATAAAGCAGCACTGATTCTACGTTGGAGCGGAACAGTCGTAGCTTGGTTCTTAAGCTAATAACATTGCTTCTCCAGATTTTAGACAGCATTCCGAACGCCGCTTTAGCCTTCCCGATTCTGCTGCACACATCCAGTTCGGTGCCACCGCGATTAGCCGAGACGACACTTCCTAAATATAGAAAGTTATCAACTTTCTCGACTTGCTTTCCGGCAATGTTAAGTTGAGCGCGGGTATTGGAAGTACTCAGGGCTTTTGTTTTGGCTGTGTTTATTTTTAGCCCCACTTTGTTTGCCTCGGCTTCTAGATTTTGGGCCATCAAATGAAGATCCATTATCCGATGTGAAAGTAGACAAACATCGTCAGCGTAATCTAGGTGTTTAAGGTAAGATGTCATAGTCCAACGAATTCCAGAATTAGCTTCCGTCAATGTTGCACGGAGTACATCGCTGATAACCACCAAGAACAATAGTGGGGACAGTAAGCACCCTTGACGTACTCTACTTTGGACTTCAAAGTCCTCCGACACCTTACCATTGTGCACGACGTGACACTTGCCGCCCTCATATGTAGCCTTGATAATAGCTATAAGTTTTTCTGGAATGCCTCTCCTGCGCAAGGCCAACCAGATAGCATCTCGATTCAAGCTGTCGAAAGCCTTCTCGAAGTCGATAAACAGTAAATGTAGCGGAGACCTATACTCAACGCATTGCTCGCCAATGATCCGTAAGGTGTTTATGTGGTCGATGCAGGAGAATCCAGCACGAAAGCCTGCCTGTTCGACGTCGAGAGTTGAATCTAAATGTTCTTTAATTCGTTCTAGAATTATTCTAGCTATTATTTTGGCTACAGCTGGAAGAACACATATACCTCTCCAGTTACCGCACTCCATGAAGTTACCCTTCTTTGCAAGCTTAATGATCATCCCCCTTTTCCACTCTTGTGGAAATTGTTCACTATCCCAAGCTCTCCGTATTAGCGGACGCAGCAAATCTGCCGATGTATTTGGCGCCGCTTGGAATAGCTCGGCAGGGATGCCATCAATACCCACCGCTTTGTTCTTCTTGAGGGACTTGATTGCTGTTATTATTTCAGCTTTACTGGGAGGTACGATGCGAATTCGGGAATTTGTTGCTTCGAACTGCTCATTCGAATTCAAGATCATACCGCCGTCGTCTAAGTGATTTAGCACTGTAGCAAAATGTTCTCTCCATCTAGTGAGCTGATCCTCATCCGAAATCAGAAGGTTACCGTCTAGACTCTTCACTGGATGTTGTTTGGAGTTTCGACCACCAATGAGCTCCTTAGTGATGTTGTAAACAGTCCTACTGTCGCACCTACTCGCTGCTTCTTCAGCCCTTGAGGCCAGTGAGTTGACATATTGACGTTTGTCACGTCTCACACTACGCTGCACTTCTTTCTTCTTCGCACGGTATTGGGCTTCAAGCTCGGTTCTCTCTACTGCTGAGGCCGCTGCAATCCGAGCCTTGATTGCTGTACGCTCATCGATCCGTCTCCAGGTGTCTGTAGAAAGCCATGTGCGGTGGTGTTTCTGCTTTTTACCTACATAAATGCGTGCCCCAGTCGCAAAAGCATTTTTCACAGCACTCCAGTGGTCATCCATGTTCTTTATGCATCACTCATGTTGTGTGCGTTATATGATATTTTTCACACGAATGGAAGGGACCTACAGTTTCATGCCGTATCCGAAGGCCAATTTGTTTTGGGAAGCTTTCTCGAGACAAAATACTCTCGGATGTTTGTCAGACCCGGGCCCAGAAATGACGTAGTTGTGGTTGTCCAAGCTATCTCTCAGAAGATGTTCGCTATCTTTGATAGATGGTGAAAAATAACGATCGAAAATGATATCGATTCTGGGTCCAGAATACCTAGTAGCCATTTGAAAATTTTTTTTCGAGATGTTGCCGAATGTTCTTGGAACTTCGTTTAAGAGATGCAGTATGAAAAAGTCATCGATAATTACTTACATAGTTAAATGGCGCTACAGTCCCGGGTGGACCTGGGCCTCAACAAACAAACCTCTCCAGCCAGCGCGGTTACGAGCCAGCTACCTCCAGTTGCGCACACCAAGTTGGTTGAGGTCCCCCTCCACTTGTTTGCGCCACCTACTGCGAGGTCGTCCTCTACTGCGTTGTCCGGGGTGGGTTCGAAAACTTTCTTAGAGGGAACGTTGGGCTCCATTCGCTCTAAATGACCCAGCCATCTTAGTCGCTGTATGTGAACTCTTCTGGCTAAGTCGATGTCCTTGTACAGGCCGTACAGTTCGGCATTGTACCTTCTCCTCCACTCACCGTCTATGCAGACGGGACCAAAGATCGCTCGAAGAACTTTTCTCTCGAAATAACAAAGGGCATCCTCATCCGGTTTTGTCAAAGCCCATGCCTCTGCGCCATACAGCAGGAGGACTGGGATGGTTAGTGTCTTATAAAGAGTTACCTTAGTAGTATTGTATATTTGAAATACTAATCCAATACAAATGTGCCTCACTCGTTTCTTATACACATACATGCACGAGTATGACTCTCCCATTCAATGGACTCTATGGTATGAACTATGTATACATCATTGAAGTTAGTTAATAAACTCATATCAAATGAAACACATCGTCTTTTACTAAGTCCAACTACAACAAGCAGTTCGAGATAGGGCTTTGCTACTCAATTGCCGTTTTAGCCCATAGAAACAACGATTGGCAAGAGTAATTCTTCGTGTGATCTTCCTACTGATGTCATTTGCGGACCTCACCATAGAGCCTAGGTAGACAAAATCCTTTACTACCTCAAAATTATATCTGTCTATTGTGGCGTTCTGTCCAAGACGCCGATGTTGGGTGTCCTTTTTTTGTATACAGCATATATTTTGTTTTGCTTTCATTGACCGCTAGACCCATCTTTGCTGCCTCGATCTCAATACTCGTAAATGCCCCATTGACGGCCCCCTGAGTTCTTCCGATTATGTCAATGTCATCGGCATAAGCAAGTAGTTGTACAGACTTGTAAAAGATTGTACCTCCGGTGTTGACTTGCGAGTTTCGTACAATTTTCTCAAGTACTATGTTGAAGAGATCGCATGATAGCACATCACCTTGAATAAGAACTTTCCTGACATCGAACGGTTCGGTGATGTTCTTACCGACCTTCATGGAGCAGCGAGAGTTCTCTATCGTCATTCTGCACAAACGGACGAGCTTGGCAGGGATGCCGAGACTAGACATGGCTCTGTATAACTCGTCTCTATACACGCTATCATAGGCAACTTTGAAATCGATGAAGAGGTGGTGCGTATCGATTTTGTATTCATGGGTTTTTTCCAAGATCTGCCGTAGTGTGAATATTTGGTCAATGGTGGACTTTCCAGGCCTGAAACCGCACTGGTATGGACCTATCAGGTTGTTGACGATCGGTTTTAGGCGTTCACATAATACGGCAGACAGGATCTTATATGCGATGTTGAGGAGACTTATACCTCTGTAATTGGCGCAGTTCAGAGGGTCTCCTTTCTTCAGGATTGGACAAACGATGCTGAGGTTCCATTCATCGGGCATACTTTCGTCCGACCAGATTTTACAGATGAGCTGGTGCATGCTCCTTACCAACTCATCTCCTCCTGCCTTGAAAAGTTCAGCGGCAAGGCCGTCGGCTCCAGCAGCTTTGTTGAATTTGAGTTAAGATATCGCTATCCTCACTTCATTGTGATTAGAGTCACGGGAGTCTTGAGTATCATCGCCACTGTTGAATGGCTCATTCTGCCTGACAGCGGAGTATTGGTCATCATCGCCATTTAACAGTCTGCCGAAGTGTTCCTTCCATATCCTCAGCACCGACTGCGATTCCACTACTATGTTACCATTTTCGTCCCTGCAGGCTCCTGTTCCCGCTTTGAAAACCTCGCATGTTCCTTTTACCTTTTGGTAAAACTTTCGAACATCATTCCTGCAATAAAGTCTCTCAATTTCCTCGATCGAGCGCTTCTCATGCTCCTTTTTTCTTCTTTCTGAGAAGTCGATGTTCCTCTTTTCTCCTGCGCACGTAGAGCTCGTAAGTAGCTCTAGTCCTTCTATGCAGGGCCGCTTTGTACGCCTCTTGTTTAGCTGCATGTGCTTGCCGGCATTCCTCATCAAACCAGGGGTTTCGTTGGGGTGGCCGAGAGAAACCCAGTACATCAGAGGCGGCATCTCTGATGGCTTGTTGGCAACGCTGCCACTGGTCTTCCGCATTTGCTGCTGGCGGCATAGGACTTAGATTGAGTTTAGAAGAAACACGATCGGCAAAGGTTCTGACGGTCTCTTGCGATTGTAGCTTTTCGACGTCAAATTTCCTCACAATATTTCGTTGATTTCGCTCTGTTCTGGATATCCGCATCCGTACCTTGGCTACAACTAGATAGTGATCCGAGTCCACGTTGACTCCTCGGAAAGTCCGGACACCCAGAAGACTGGAAGAGTGCCTTGCGTCGATCGCAATGTGATCGATTTGGTTGACAGTTTTTCGATCAAATGAGAGCCATGTTCCTTTGTGAATGTCGAGACGTGGGAACCGCGTACTAGCTACGACAAAGTTTCGCCCCTCCGCAAAGTCGATTAGTCTGAGTCCGTTGCCGGATGTGATGGCGTGCAGGCTGTGCTTTCCAACCACGCTACTAAGGACGTCCTCTCTTCCTAGCTTTGCATTAAAATCATCTGGGATAATTTTAACGTCGTGGCTAGGGCATTGCTCATACGTCTTGTCCAAGAGCTGGTAGAAGTCATCCTTTGTCGCGTCGTCCTTCTCCTCATGAGGGGCATGAACGCATATTAGGCTAATGTTGGCAAATTTAGCCTTGATACGGATAGTCATAAGGTGCTCGTTCACATGCCGGAAACTCAAGACTTCTTGCCTAAGTCTGCCTCCAATGACAAATCCGCACCCGAATAGACGCTGTCCTTTTTGTCTGTAGCAATCGCCGTAGTAGTTGTCGCAGTTTTTCATCCTCCTTTTGCCCGGCCCTTCCCATCGCACTTCTTGGATGGCGGTAATGTCTGCTTTGAGACACTCTAGGGCCTCCGCAAGTTGTTCGGCTGCTCGTGGTCTGTAGAGGGACCTAACATTCCACGTGCAGACACGAAGATCGTTGTCTTTTTATGTTTGCTTGGGTCGTCAACAGTAAATTCATCCGTATCCGAGACTGTTGGTTGCTTCGTAACCGAAGGTTTTTTACGTGGTAGGGAAGTTAACCCGACGGCATAACCCCCAACCTGGAGGACCAGATCCTTTTTTTGCAACCCCTAGGACGAGAGGCCGGATACACCGATGTCAGTAACCTACTTTGGGGATATGAGCGCTGCCGTTGGCCCATTAAGGGTTCATCCGCCACCATCTCTTTTTCAATACCCTGACGTAGTATTGAAAATCCTTACAGACCTCAGCTTCAAATATGTCGAAGTAGCTCCGGTAAGGTATCCGCTGGTCTGTAGACGTCACCGTTGATTCCATCGAGAGAATTCATCCGCCGCACGTCCTCCTTCTGAGGACCTCTTGCTAGACTTCTGAGACGCATATTTCAGCCGATCAGGTCAACAAGAGATGCCTCGTCCGGTTAGACATATGCGCGCTGAAATTCACCCAGATGTGCTTACACAGGTCTGAGTGTTCAGCTACACATATATCATCAGACTCAGCATACGCTCATCGTTAGTTCACTATCAGGTAGCTATCCAGCGGGCACCACGGGGAGGTGATGATGCGATTTTGCCCACCAGATGCTGTCATAGGTGGCTTTAAATTCGATAAAGAGATGGTGAGTATCGATTTTGACTTCTTAGGTTTTTCCCTAGGATCTGTCGAAGAGTGAAGATTTGATCGATGGCGGACGTTCCTGGTCTGAAACCGCACTGATAGCTTCCAATCAGGCTGTAGATGAAAGGTTTCAGGCGTTCACACAATATCGTAGAAAAGATCTTGTATGCAATGTTGAGGAGACTAATGTCAATTGGCGCGATTGAGGGTGTCTCCTTTCTTGTAGATCAAACATCTAATAATTACTTAAATCCTGTGCCCCCTTATGGGTCTTAGCGTATTAGCGACACCTTCGCGCCATCGTGTTCGCTTCCTGGCAATAAGCTCCAACTTCATACAACTCTTTCACAGTTGTGAGAGTAGTTTTTGACTTTTTTTGCGTCACGTCATATGAGGTCCTGCATTCGTCCTTGTTGTGCTAGCGGATTCCGTTTCATGGCTTGTCGGGCAGTACAATTTGTGTTCTCACGTAGGGTGTGAACAATCCACTGCCACTTTCGCTTTTGTATAATCACATCTATACGTTCGCTTGAGATACCAATTAGCTAGAATACTCGTAATATGTAATATATGAAATTGGCGGTCATTGCTTCTCCATATTTTAGGCAAAATACCAAATGCCGCCTTAGATTTGGATGTACGGCTGCTAACGTTCAATTCTGTACCACCGTCAGTCGGAACGATACTTCTAAGGTAATAGAAGTACCAAGTCTGTCAGCAAACCAACTGCCATTTGGTCCATAATTCTGTGCGATAGCAGGCAAACATCGTCAGCATAGTCAAGGTGTTTGAGATAGGTCGTTAGACTCCATTGAATTCCGTCGCTTCTTGTCGACAGAGAGCTCTGCAGGACATCACTAACTAAGAGTAGTGGTGATAGTATGCAACCTTGTCGAACGCCGCTTCGGATCTCAAATTTTTCTGACGATCCTATCAGATACTGTGAAAGTGCGAGTATGTAACATTAATTTGTGATTCATTGCGATGCAATATTTGCAGAATTTAGGCTCCTTCATGCAAGTGTTACATCTGCAACTCAATCGACAGATATGACCCTCAATCACCCTCAGCAAGTTATCTCATTCGCACCAAGAGAATGTATATTTTTCTTATCTTAAATAATTAGCTAGCTACGAGTATTTCAAAAAAGAGTTCTGTAGAATATCTACAAATAAACGAACAAAAGATACGAGTCGAACGACAATGCTCCACATCTCGACGAAGCGACAATGACGATGACGATGGCGGTGGCGGCGACGGCGGCTCATAACATCCATACCCGTACATATGTATCGATTTTGTTAATTCGTTTGTCGCCCGCTCAAGCACCCCCAACCTCAAAGAGCATCTCATATGTATGTATCCGTAAATTGAAGTTTTATTGGAAGGAACCTCTGGGATTTAAATAGCAATTTGGTGTCATCGGTTAAAAGCCTGTCGTCGCGCCGCGCCGGCTTTGATACATGATCACAAAAATCTTATAATTCCATCTGTTCGTCGGATTCCTTTTTTGGTCCCCACTCTCATCTGGAGTGGCTGAGTCGAATGTGCGGTTCCATCTCCTTTGTGGTTTGTGCCTGTTGTTTTACACAATTTTGAATCTGTGTATTTTGCTGCGACTGGCGCGTATCTATGTATCTTTTGCTCTCTTTCCCACTCTCGAAAGGGAAGGGAATTAATCGAGCTTAAGATTTATATGACCATCATTACAAATGCACTCAGAGAGATACTCAGATACATTTAGGAATCTGAAGACTACGACGACGACGGTGTTGCTCGTTTGGAGCTCACTAAAAATCTGAATTTGATAATGCTCAGCTTGGTTGTCTATCGCCAGCCGCACAGCCTGTAGGGACTGACTTGTAATGGACTTGCATCGCGATCTGATGCTGGCGGTTTGGGGTCGTATCTGGCATAGAGATGAGATGACTGTGTGGTGACGATGAAGAGTTTCAGTGGTGATGATTGTGGCCGGGCATAGGAGATGTTGTGTGACGATGCGAGAGCACGTTACCTTGTCAGCGGTGGAATCTTAAGTGGCGCCTCTTTTATGTGTCCATGTGTGGGTGCAAGCATACGGTCCGAGGGTTTGATATTCCAATCGGGATATTTTCCCTTCTTTCTGTGTCCCCTTGTTATACAGCGCTAATTGTTGCTGGCGCTATAGTCTTGAATTCATAATTATTACCCGTGTCCTTAGAGGCACAAAAAAGGTGAGGGGTGTGGAATATTATCGAATGTTGGAGATCTGTTAAATGCCTTTGAAATGCCGACCTTCGCGAAAGTGTTGGTAAACACTTTCCGTATCTTACCGCACTGAAAGTTGGAATTATTCAGCACTGCTTCCATATACATTACGAAAGCGAAGATTGCCTTTGACCTACCTCTAATAATCTAGTCCTATCTTGGATATTCCTATCGAACACCAGTGGGAATCAAAAGTCTGCTGATACTACTGACGAATATTTCTTGTGCTTCGCGGTAATACCGCCAATCCCCTCGACTGAGACGTAGGACCTTCTGTTCGTATCTGTCAATTGAACATTGAAGGCATCAGTAGAGCGAAATGCGAACATCTGTGTCGCCTTCTGGACGAGAATGAAATAGACGTTGAGCTCCTTCAAGAAACACACTGCAAAGACGACTCAATTCTGCTTGGTCGAGGGAAAATCAATGGCTACTCACTTATAGGCGCCCTTCATCACCCAGCTTATGGAATTGCAAAGTTCTTACGATTCGCCATAAAGGATGCAGGCCTAGTAGAATCAAAAGACAGCGGTGCTTTGTCCCTTGTGACAGTGTCTTTATCTGACTTAAAAATTGTGAACATCTACAAGCCACCGAATAGCCCCTGGTCCACCGATATACACCCAGCAATCTATGCTGGAGATTTTTACAGTCACCGTACACTATGGAAGTACCAAGTGGACGACGACAATGGTCGCGAATCGCCTAACAATTATTTTCGATGGCAAGGACAGGGGCACCTTTTACTCAAGAGGATGGTGTAGGAGTTTCAATCCCGATCTGTGCTTTGCTACAGCGGACCAAAGCGAAAGATCGCAGCAGATATCCAGACAAGTTCTACCCAACTTTCCCCGCAGACAACATCGTCCAGTAATCCTTAATGCCGGCATACAAATTCTGTTAGTGAAACTGTGGAACCTAGGTGGAACTTCAATAAAGCATCTTGGTATAGCTTTGCCTTAGTCTCGGCTCTAATATTTTCTGGGTGCCCCCGATGCTAAAAATAAATAAATAAATATTTGGCGCTCTTTAAAGTGCCAGGGCCCAGCTTCTCGCAACCACTCGTTGTGTGCGTTATATTTTTCACACGAATGGAAGGGACCTACAGTTTAGTGCCGTATCCGAAGGGCGATTTGAGAAGCTTTTTCGTGACAATAATACTCTCGGATGTTTGTCAGACGCTCGCGAGAGGTGGTACCGTGAAAAAACTTTTTGGTGTTTTCTGGGATTCCCCCGACGCTCAAGAACTACGAAAGATTCATCGGTATCGTAATAAGTACTGCGAAGAAAATATATTCCACGTGGTTTCCGTAAGAATTACATCCCTGGATGGAGTGCAGAAAGCGATAGACTTTACCAGGAATATTCGCAAAACGGTGACTATGAAGTTGCAGAAGAACTACTCCAGTCGCTTGATAGAGCGGACCTCACAGCCGCTTATGGTACAGCCTGGCGTACAGATATGATTTTGGACCTTTTGAAGGTGGTACTCTGCTTGAAGATATCGAATCTAATTAACAACATGCTTAAATAACAACATGTTAACAACAGTGTTAATAGGCCTAGACAACTGAACAACGGGTTACTACAAGGGTCAGCTCTTGCACCACTTTTCTTCAACCTATACATTCACGACATGTCGAAAATACAGTCCAAACAAATCGCTTATTCTGACAACCTAGCCATAGCCGTTCAGAGCCGAAACATGAAGCTAATTGAAGACGTACTCACAAATGATCTCGAAGTACTTGGAGGGTACTTCAAGAAAAGGAGGCTAACACCTAGTCTTACCAAGACTGAGTCAGCTTCTTTCTACTTAAATAACCATCTACCCCATCTCCCACTCGAAGTCAAATTGAACGGTGTTATCCTTCAGCACAACGACCAGCCGACATACCGTGGGATAACAATGGACAGGACCTTGATCTTCAAACATCATTGTCTCAGGACTTCTGCCAAGCAAAAAATGAGAAACAATTTGTTCCGGAAACTTGCATCAATCTCCAGAGGTGCCTCCCCTGATTCTATGGGCACCGCTGCCCTCAACCTGCTGTATCCAACAGCTGAATATGCTGCCCCCGTTGGGCTAAAGAGTACACATACCAAAATTATAGATAGCCAGCTAAATATTACAATGCGCCTTATCACCCGCACGATCAGGTCCACGCCAATCCAATGGCTCCCAGTATTGAGCAACATTCACCCACCTGCATTAAGATACCAAAAGATGCTGGTTAGGGAATTCAGGAAGATCTAGAACAACCGAAACCTCCCAATACACGAGGATATAAATGTAAACGTCGGTGATATGAACCAGTAGTGGAGAAAGGCCTGGAGGGGCTTCCCAACAGCTAACAACTTCGTCGCCAATCCGACTGTTCGCATTCCAGGTTTAAGTCTAACAAGGCATATATGGACGCAGCTCAACAGGGCCAGCACCCAACACGGCCGCTGAGCAGCCTTTTTGTTGCAGTGAAGGAACCCCGCCAAACAATAAGCCACATCATGTCCAACTGCCCTCGATATACTCGTATGTTTATTGGTAACATAGACGATATTCAGATTGTCACACGTGATGCTCTTCTCTGGTTAAATAACTTTAATATAAACCTATACGAGTAACAGCAACTTACATAAATATGTGTTTAGTGTTAGGCAGGCAAAATCACGCATCATCACCTCCACGCGGTGCCCCCTGGATAGCTATCTAGTAGTGAACTAAAGAGGAACATATGTCAAATCTCTGTACAAATTTGTAGCTGAACACTTAGAGCTGCGCGAGCACAGTTGGGTGAACCTTACCACACTTGTGGGACCGGATGAGGTATCTCTTTTTGACCAGAATGGCGAAAATGCATCTCAGATGTCTAACAAGAGCGCTTAGAAGGAGGAAGGACGACGGAAGAATTCTCTCAACGGAATCAACGGCGGAATCCATAGACGGTTTTGACAGACACCTTACTCGAGCTACTTCGACATATTCGAAGCTCAGGTTCGTAAGGGTTTCCATAATTTCATCAGGGTTATGGAATAGAGATGGTGGACGACGAACCCTGAATGGGCGAACGGCAGCGCTCATATCCCCGAAACGGAATACTGATGTCGGTTCTCAAACCAGCCCTTCGTTCAAGGGGATCAAATCATGGGTGTGGCCATCCAGGTTGGGGGTTGTGCCGTCGGGTTAGCTCCCTTACCACGCACAAAACAGCTTCTTATGAGAGGACACCAGCCTCGGATAACAATAATAATTCCTTTCCATTGCCAAATCGACCCAGAACATTCACGAACTACGATTTACGGGTATGCATCTGGAGTGGGCGCCGTGGCGTAATTGGTTAGTGTGTCGGCTCACTGTGCGTGAGGTTCCAAGTTCGAATCCCAGAAAACAAAAAGTTTTTTCACGGTACCACCTCTCGCGAGCGTCTGACAAACATCCGAGAGTATTATTGTCACGAAAAAGCTTCTCAAAACAAATTGCGCTTCGGATACGGCACTAAACTGTAGGTCCCTTCCATTCGCGTGAAAAATATAGCGCACACAACGTGAGTGGTTGCGAGAAGCTAGGCACTGGCACTTAAAGAGCTGTTGCGCCAAATATTTATTTATTTATTTATCTGGAGTGTACAATCTGTGTACACCCCTGGTGCGCCGCTCGAAAATTTGAATCGGTCCTCACGCGGTACAAGGCAGACTAAATATAACTGCGATTCAGGAGATACGGCACGACAACAGACAACGGTTTCCGACTAATTGATTTTGCAGCAGCCCGTAATACGGTGATAAGCAACACTAAGTTTCCTAGACTAACAATCTACAGAGCAACCTGGCTTTCCTATGATGGTAGGATACGCAACCAAATCGGCCACGTGCTAATCGACGCAAGGCACGCGTCCAACATATTCGATGCGCGCACTTTCCGAGGGGCCAACGTCAACTCTGACCATTTTCTTGTTGCACTCTAAATTCAGAGCCAGACTGTTCTACGAGAAGAAGCTGCAAGCCGCCCAGAAGAAGAAGATTAACGTTGGACGCCTTAGCACACCAGAAGGAGCCAGAGCCTACAAACAACACTTGTCTGAGAAACTCCCTGTAGTGCATTCACCAACCACAAACGCAAACAATCAGTGGACCGAATACCGCAAATTATCAAGGAGGTGGCCATGACCACCCTTGGCTACCAGCCACCAGCCTTGGTATGATGATGCGTGCGTTCAACGGAAGAAGCTGACAAGCTGACGCGCAAGACAAGAGCAGCGAGAGAAGAGTACCGGATCAGAAGAAGGGAAGAGAAGAGAAGAAAATTCTGCGTAAAAAGGCCGCACTGCTTCCCAGCTCAAGGATATTGGAGAATTCCGGGAGCGCAACAACATCCGGAATTTTTATCGACATAGTCAAGCAGCTAGCTTCAAACCCCGAACACAGGCTCTTCGTAACAGCAAAGGCAACTTAGTCGCCGAAACGCAGGGAATTGTTGATGTGTTTAAGCAACACTTTTAGCAGTTGCTTAGCAGGAAGCAAAGAGAAAGAGTGATAGGACAAAAAGAGAACCCGCTTCCAGTCAACGACGAACCAATCCCACCACCCAATATTGAACAAGTTAGCGCAACCACCAGAAAACTAAAAAACAACAAATCCGCTGGCTCTGATGGCCTCCCAGCTGAACTTTTTAAATACGGAGATGATGTCTTGGTAGGGCGTATGCACCAAGTCATCAGCCAAGTATGAATGGAGGAAAGCATGCTAGACGACTGGAGTATCAGCTCTACATGCCCCAAGACATCCCATGTCTTGTAAGAACTATCGAACCATATTCCTGCTAAATGTCGCATATAAGATCCAATCAAACGTATTGTGTGAACGTCTAAAACATTCCTGCAACACAATAATCGACACGTACTAGTGTGGTTTCCGGCCCGGCAGATCGACAATAGAACAAATTTTCACACTACGAGTAAAGCAAATCCTGGATAAGACCAACGAATATCAAGGCGAAACTCACCACCCTTTCATGGATTTTAAAGCCGCTTATGACAGCATTCATCGACTTCAACTCTACCAAGCGATGGCCCAATTCGGGATATCGTCAAAACTTATCCAGACGTGTCGCGATGCTCTGTACAACTTGGAAACAGCTCTTCCGAACTCTTCCAAACATGCATCGGATTCCGGCAAGGAGATGCGCTGTCATGTGACTTCTTCAATATTGTGCTAGAGCAGATAGTGCGTAGGGCAGGTGTAAACACGGAAGGCACTATCTTTCACAAATCCATCCAACTGCTGGGATACGCGGACGATTTGACATCACCGGAAGATTCCGTTGGTGAGACATTTATGTCAATTGAAGAGCAGCAGGCGAAATGAGTAGGTATTGAAATAAATGAAAAAAGACTAAGTAGTACATGTTGTCAACAGCCAAGAAGCTTCTTCTTTCTATTTCGGCGAGGTTATGCTCCGAAAACAAGGGATTATAATCCTCCCACTTCACCGTATTTTTACTGATCCGCCTGTGGAGTTCGTCTATTTGACCTCAGAAAATATCGGCAGGCCTGCCGATTTTGGATCACTCGGTTACTGAGGCCAATGAAATGCCGATGTCGTCGCATTTGTATGATCCAGGCGTTTATAGGCCTGCCTTTCCTACATCGCGATGTCTTTGGAACGTGCATTGATATTGCCTTTTTAACAGGGTTCAAATGATCTCTTCTTTGAACGTGGCTCTATATTTCGTAAGATGGTTTCCTTGACGTGAAGGCTTCCACAAATCTTCGAACTTCTTATTCGATCAAGCTTTGTCACTCCTGCTGTCATGCGAAGCATCTTCGCCTCAGCTGCTGTTAATTTACTCTCATACGTTTTGTATATCGTCCAACGTTGTGAACCGTATGTGAGCGCTGGACGCACAACTACGATATAGAGCCTTCCTTTCAACTTAGGTGGCACTTTTCGGTCACAGAAGATAGCGGAATTTTCCCACCACTTCATCCACCCTACGCTTACGCGATGATTGATGTCGTCATCACAGGTTGCTTCGCTATTGATCATAGATCCCAGATATTTGAACTTTTCGCACTTAGGAAGCACTGTTCCATTCAAATAAATGTCTGGAATAAGCCTGAGTGGATCAGAGAACGGGCAGCACAAGAACTCTGTCTTTTTTGAACTAATGCGATACCCATTTCCCTTCAAAACGTCCACCCACACATCAAGTGCTCGTTGCAGTGATGTAGGATGCTCACTTTTGATGGCTCCATCGTCAGCAAAGAATAACTGATGTACCTTGGGCTCCGTCACTTTACCTTCAAGCAGATAGACAAGGACTGTAATAAAAAGCAAAGGACTTAGGACGCTTCCCTGGTGCACTCCGACTTTGATTGGAAACTCTTCGGTTACTCCAGCGGGACGTCTTTTTTTTTTTTTTTTTTTTTTTAGGTTGCGCCAGGGATGTGTAATCTTCATAGATACTAATAGCCCGAGTGCTACTAGCATGCACGATTCGCAAACCTGAGTAATCGATTTCAGGAATACGCCTACGTACTAAACACACACCCTTCACACTTCTACCACTCTCCCCGCGGGACTGCCGTTAGGTATTACTTCGCGGGGCTGGTTAGCAATTTATGCTGTACTTTCTGCTTCTCGACGTATTCGTTCTTGAATTCGAAGCTGCATTTGCACATGCGTAATAAACGCGCAAATTTCCATCCATTTTTCCTCAGATTGTACCATATGATCTATGAGGAATGGGGGACTGGGAAGTTCGTTTCTCCAGTTTTCAAATCGCCTACAGTAGAAGACTGCATGCTCCGTATCTTCCTCCTGGTCTGGACATTCTGGACACAACGGAGAGCTATCGTGTCCAAACCGGTAAAGATATTTGCGATAACCTCCATGGCCAGACAGGAACTGCGTGAGGTGGTAGGTGCAGTTCCCATGTGCTCGGTTTATCCAAATGTCGATGGTGGGGATTAATTTATAGGTCCATCTGCCTTTAACCGCATTATCCCATCGATCTTGCCACACAGCTCTTGAAGCTGCTTTTTCTTCTTCTATAACCCTTCTTCTTTCGCTAGCCTCTTGGTGGCTCGAGCGTCTCCGATTGTAGATTCTCTGCATCTCGTTCGCGAGGATGTCGATAGGAACCATTCCTGCTATGACAAAGGCTGCTTCGTCAGAGATAGTTCTAAAACCACTGATGGTCCTTATAGCGCAGAGTCTGTAGGCTGATGTAAGTTTCCTCCTTGTTTCTTTGGTCGCGAGAGCCCCCGCCCAAACCGGAGCCGCATAAAGAAGGACTGAGCTGACAACAACATGCTGTTTAAACCGCAGTCTATTGTCGAGCATTACTCCTAAGTATTTGATTGCTTCTTTGGATCTGATGATTTGGGTCCCAACCTGTACATTCATATATTCCACAGATTTCCGACTGGTTATTAGAACAGCTTCAGTTTTGTGGTCAGCTTATTCTAAACCGGCGGATCCTAGCCAGCTTTTGATTTGACTGATTGCCACATTTGTAGCTGATTCTACTTCACTGATTTGTTTTGCTACTGTAACAACAGCGATGTCATCAGCAAATCCAATTATATTCACTTTAGGTGGCAGTGGTAGTCGTAAAACTCCGTCGTACATTATGTTCCATAGTAATGGGCCCAGCACCGATCCTTGCGGGACCCCAGCTGTAACATCGTAGTACTTCACTCCTTCGTCGGTATCATACCTCAGTTTCCTGTTGGTAAAGTAGCTCGCCATTATCTGCAGCAAGTAAGATGGTGTATCCATCCTAGCAAGAGATCTTCTTATAGTGGGCCAGTCTGCCGAATTAAATGCGTTTTTGACATCTAGCGTCACTACTGCACAGTATTCCTTGGTGCCGTATCGCCATCTTTCACCTTCAATTGCTTCCGCTGCTATATTAACTACAGCTTTAATGGCGTCAATTGTTGAGCGAGACTTTCGGAATCCGAATTGCTGGTTGGACAAAGCCCCTTTCTCCTCCGCTATTGTGAGCAATCTGTTGTAAATGATTCGCTCCAGGATCTTTCCCATTGTGTCCAGTAGGCATATCGGGCGATACGACGATGGGTCTCCTGGGGGTTTGTTTCCTTTTGGCAATAAAACGAGGTGTTGCAGTTTCCATTGCTTAGGGAAAATTCCTTCTTCTAGGCACTTTTGCATTGTTGCAATAAAGATGTCTGGCCTTTTTTGAACAGCGGCTTTCACTGCTTTGTTAGGGATGCCGTCAGGTCCAGGCGTCTTGTTGTCACCTATCTTTCTGGATGCGATTGTCAATTCCTCTATTGTAATCACTGGAATTACCTCTGTAAAGTTTTCTCTGGTGATTGCGCACATAGTAGATGCTCTCCTTGGAAAAAGATGTTCTACTATTGACTTCAGCATTAACGGGCATGTTATCTGCGGGGAGTTGCCGCCCTTAAGCTTTCTCATCACCATCCTATACGCCGTGCCCCAAGGGTCTACGTTAGCTTCATCGCAGAGCTGTCTGAAACATCTTGCTTTGCTCTCCTTGATAACTCTGCTTAACTGTTTTCGCGCCAGCTTAAAGGACGATAGGTACTCCTGAAAGTTGGGTGTGTTTCGCGATCTTTGTACTTTGCGCCTTGCCCGTAGACACTCTGCTCTAAGTACCCTGATCTCATCGTTCCACCAGTAGCAAGGCAGGCGTCTTCTACTTGAGGCCCTCCTGGGCATTGATGCATCGCACGCCATGTTGATGGACTGGGTGAGGTGGCGAGCTGAATTTTCTGCCGATCCTCGGACTAGCGTGAAGGTGTCAACCACTTCCGCGAATGTATCTTTGTCGAAGAGCTTATCCTGCCATTTCGGACCAGTCGATCGCGGGCGGTGAGTGCTTCTGGCGTTACCGATGTCAATTATAACAGCTTGGTGGTCACTGTGGGTATAATCTTCACTGACTCTCCATTTAATTCCCCGCAGGATGGAGTTACTCGCTAACGTGATATCAATTATTGAGCCCATGCCTGCTCTGCGGAAGGTGTTAGCCCTACCTACGTTTGCGATGCTTACGTTGAGAGCTGCAAATGTTTCCAGGAGGGCATGACCCCTTGCGTTGGTAAATCTACTGCCCCATTCCGTCGCCCATGCATTGAAATCTCCGCCAATAATCACTGGAGTTCTTTCCCGAGCATCAGCCACGAGGTTATCTAGAATCTCCTGGTATTCAATTATAGTCCAGCTGGGCCGAGCATAGCAACTATAGAAGTGTATACCGTTGATTTTGGCCCGAACGAAACCCTCTGACTCTTCATTTGCATCCTGGAACGCATGTCTCCCACATGACCATATTGCGGCCCGCTTCGATCGATCACTGAGCCAGATGCTGCTGTTGTCAGGAATTTTATATGGCTCGCTGATCAAGATTACATCTGCTTTTTCGTCCTTGATGGTTTGTGCCAGGATATCCTGAGCTGTCTCACAATGATTGAGGTTAATTTGGATAACCTTCATGGTTTCTTGCTGCAGATTGCTTTCTTGAGGACAGGGCATTTATTGCCGCCGGCTATGTGCTTTGCATTTTCCGGGTTGACTTTCCTGCAGAACATGCAGGATGGTTCCTCGCTGCAATCTCTCGCGATATGTCCCTCTTTACCGCACCTCCTACAGAGTTTGGAGCGGTCTTCTTCGCTCTTACAATGCTTGGCCAAATGTCCGAATTCGAGGCACTTGAAACATTTCTGTAGCAGCGTCCGCTCACGAATGCGGCAGACTACCCAGCCAATTTTGATGCGTCCTGCTTCCAATAGTTTCTTCGCACTTTCTGCAGGGAGATTAATTATTGCCGTTTGAGTCTCACCGTACGCCTTCCGCAAAGAAATGATGTCAGTAGTCATGACCCTGCACAAATCGAATTGGGCTCTGATCACCGCGCATACGTCCTCCTTAGTAGTGACCTCGTCGATGTCTCTGATCTCGATCGTGGTACGATGAGTGAGCGTTCTGACTTCAGCCTGTTCTCCTAGAGCTTCGCCAATGACGTTTTTGTAATCCGTCGTTTTGTCTCCTGCTTCCTTCAGTTGTATCAGAAGATCCCCTTTTTTCGTTCTCCTGATTCTGGATACCGCCTTGCCCACAGCTTCCAACTTAGGGTCTGCTTTTACGCTTCGGAGTATCTGGGCGTAGGAAGCCTCCCCTTTCGCTTCGATGACGATGGCATCAGGTTTTGGTTTTCTGCCCTGCTTCTTTTTGGTGGCCTTCTTGCTTTTAACAGCTGACCAACCATTGTCTTCTTCTCGCATCGTATTTTTCTTATTACCAGAGGTACTGGCTTGTTTAGCCTTTGCCAAAGCCGTTTCTGTGACTTTTTTTGGCTCTTTCTTCTTATTTTCCTCATCTGAGGGGCGCTTCTGCTTGCGTTCACGTTTCGGCTTCGGCGTGCTGTTCTCCGATGGCAGTCTCTTCTTTTTTGCGTCCTGGACAGGTTTGAGCCAGGGGGAGGTCTGAGAAGAGTTATTTCTTCTTATCACTTCCTTGGCCTTTTCATCCCGCAGCTGGATTGCCGAGAGTTCATACAACGCCCGAATGCTTTCTATGGCGTCTCTCATTGGTTGATGTATTGAGCGCCGCTTTCCGTCTTCGAGCATGTCGACTAGTTCCCTAATCTGCATGCCCAGCTTGTGGAAGTCAGGTCGATCAGGGGCTTTTTCAACCGTCGCCTCCGATGCCACCGGAAGTGCTCCATCTGATTGTCCCACAGGTGACCTCAGCATCACTGAGCTCCTCTGGAACGGGTCTCCTCTGTACTCACCGTTGGTTTGACTGTTGCTTGTTTTGTTGTTGTTTGGGGTTATTGTTTGTTTTGTATTCATTTCTTTTGGGTCCCCACTCAAAGCCGCTATCAATGTTCGAATGTGTAGTCACCCAGTGATCTCATGGTTGTCTATGCAAGCAGTGAGGCCATGCGAGGGTTGGCATAAGCCCTTATGGGGTCTTATGTCAGAGCCAGATCGGTGTTAAACAGGAATGTTACATCTGTACCTACACCACCAACTTAATGGTGACGAAACATTGAACGTACTTTGAGGCCTGCCAAGGTTTTAACGGGACGGGGGCGCTTGTAGCATTAGCCTGAAAGCCATTTCAACCGGATTTCACTCCAGCTTACTCAGGTAACAGAATACTACAGACGTCAGCCCTCATAGCTGTCATTCCAATTCGTTTTCCAGTATGCCGTAATTAAGACCTTACTGGGCTCAGTCTTAATATTTTAAGGTACTGATGACGAAGTCATCGTGTTGTGGTTTTCAATTACAGTGATGCGCACTATAATGTGTTGCACTGTATACACTCATATTTCGTAGTGTGCAGACATCTTTCCGGGACAAGAAGCTGCGTGTTTCGCGTTGTGGCGGGTACGTCCGGATCTCGCCATTTTCTCCTTACTGTATCCCTCGTCCCAGCGGGACGTCTGTCTTTGCTCTTTCGTACATGTGCATGATCATCTGTACATAGGTTTCTGGAACTCATCGATGCTTTAGCGCCACCCATATCAGATTTGTTTGTCGAATGCCTTTTCAAAGTCAACCAATACAATATGCAAACCTTTCTGTAGTCACGATGTTTTCCTATTATGATACTTATATTTTGGATTGCATCTGTGGTTGATTTACCCGAGACAAACCCGCACTGATCATCAGATAGCTGCATTATTTTTCACAGTCGGCTACCTAATCCACAAGAAGCTGGCCATGAGCATTATTAATGAACTTTGGCGAACGAATCTCCTGAGCATTCCTCCTTCTTTGGGCGGCTATTTTGAAGATGGTTGTGCTCTTGTTCATATTGTGTCGCCACAACTCCTGGGTAGCCTTCTGATCGCACCCAATTTGGGGAGCTTATGCACTGACTATATTCCACACCTCTCCTTGTATTGTATTACAACAACCAAGAAGCTATATGTTCAAAACCTTGGACAGAACGTCACTATTGATGACTACAACTTCGAGGTAGCTAAGGAGTTTATCTACCTCAGAGCAAACATTAACCCCACAAATGACACCTTCGTGGAGATCCGACGAGATCCAAAGAATAACCCTAGCAACCCGCTGCTACTTCGTTTTGGCAAAACAACTGAGTTCTTAACTCCTAGCTCTATAGAAAGGTCATCTTACGAGTCTTGCTTTATGGCGCTGAGCTCTGGACGATAAGTAGAAAAGCAGAGCATATATTGGGTACCTTTGAACGAAAAATACTTCGCCAGATTTAAGATCCAATATGCAAGGAGGGCGAATGGAGGAGATAAAACCGCGAGCTCCATGAGTTGTACCAGGATGTTGATGTAGTCCAAAAAGCTAAGACACGTCGACTACATTGGCTCAGCCATACAACAATGCTTCAGCCGAGAGAATCTTTAAATCTCAGCTCTCCGGTTCAAGAAGACTGAACCGCCGGTATAAGGACCAAGCTGTCGTGGATGGCAAACGACTGACGAAGGTCTCGTAGGGGCAGCATCTCCCGATAGGTGCTGGTCCGCTAAGTAACGCGAAGGAGCCACTGCAGCCGAAAACCTAGCAGCTCTGTTAGTAAGCCCTACTCCCACCTTCTCGTGGTGCCATCTGGGAATTTCTTCGGAAATTGGTAACGGGAGAGGACGAATGGCGAGCTTCCTGTGCCAAAAAACAGGATAAGTGTCGGTTGGTCTGTGGCCCAACGAATTGCTCCGAAACGGGACCCAACGCCTCGGATACGGACGGAAAATTTGATGACGACCTTTGGCTATCGAAGACGGACAACGATCGGACAACGATCGGATTCTGGAACGTTAAGACCCTCCTGGACTCACTCAAGGAAGGGCCTTATAACGCCAGATTCCTCCAATTGAAGCGCGAATCCTCACGGTATAAAATAGGCATCTTAGGGCTGAGCGAGATAAGATGGTACGATACTGGGGAATTCATCTCCCCAACAAAAAGCACTGTCATGCTCCACTCTGGCAAGCCAGCTGGAAGTGTACGGAGTTCCGGAGTAGGATTCATGCTAACTCCAGCAGCACGTAGTAGCCTCATATCCTGGAAACTCCACAGTGACCGGATATTGACAGCTAGGTTCCAGAGTAGAGTTAGAAAAATTACCATCACACAGTGTTATGCTCCGAACCTAGACGCGACTGAGGATGAAAAGGATGATTTTGATAGCCACTTAGGCGTCGCCTACAACCAAACGCTTAATGGGGACATCGTAATGGTGATGGGAGATCTCAATGCCAATGTGGGTAGCGACAACACCATGCTTAAGCACGTGATGGGAGTTCACGGCGTGGGAAATCGTAATGACAACGGTGAGCGACTTGTGGTCTTCTGCAATACCAACCACCTAGTCATTGGAGGTACGCTGTTTAAGCATAACACCTGCCACAAAATCAGTTGGGTCTCTACTGATAGGCAACGAACATCCAACCAGATCGACCACATTGCGATCAGTCGCCGCTTTAGCAATTGTCTCCTGGACATCCTAAATGGACGTGGAGCTGACGTCGAACAAGAACGAGATCACCATCTTATGGTAGCTCATTTACGCCTTCATACTGCATCCGTCAACAGCAACCGCTAAAACCTACCTAACATCACCAGGTTTAATATCGACAGGCTCAAGGTTCCCCAAGTGCGCCAACAGTTCAGGGACCATCTTGCCTTAGAAGCAGAAGCAATCAGCAGCATACTGCAAGAGAACAATGATGACCACTGGAGTGCTGTGAAAAATGTTTTTGCGACTGGAGCACGCACGTTTGTCGGTAAAAAGCAGAAACACCACCGCACATGGCTTTCTACAGACACCTGGAGACGGATTGATGAGCGTACGGCAATCAAGGCTCGGATTGCAGCGGCCTTAGCAGAAGAGAGAACCGAGCTTGAAGCCCAATACCGTGCGAAGAAGAAAGAAGTGCAGCGCAGTGTGAGACGTGGCAAACGTCAGTATATCAACTCACTGGCCTCAAAGGCTGAAGAAGCAGCGAGTAGATGCGACAGTAGGACTGCTTACAACATCACTAAGGAGCTCATTGGTGGTCGAAACTCCAAACAACATCCAGTGAAGAGTCTAGACCTTCTGATTTCGGATGAGGATCAGCTCACTAGATGGAGAGAACATTTTGCTACAGTGCTAAATCACTTAAACGATGGCGGTATGATCTTTAATTCGAATGAGCAGTTCGAAGCAACAATTTCCCGAATTCGCACCGCACCTCCCAGTAAAACCGAGATAATAACAGCAATCAAGTCCCTCAAGAAGAACACAGTGGGGGGTATTGATGGCATCCCTGCCGAGGTATTTCAAGCGGCGCCAAAGACATCGGCAGATTTGCTGCATCCACTAATACGGAGAGCTTGGGATAGCGAACAATTTCCACAGGAGTATAAAAGGGGGATGATAATTAAGCTTCTAAAGAAGGGAAACTTGATGGAGTGCGGTAACTGGAGAGGTATATGTGTTCTTCCAGCTGTAGCCAAAATAATAGCTAGAATAATTCTAGAACGAATTAAAGAACATTTAGATTCAACTCTCGATGTCGAACAGGCAGGCTTTCGTGCTGGATTCTCCTGCATCGACCACATAAACACCTTACGGATCATTGGCGAGCAATGCGTTGAGTATAGGTCTCCGCTACATTTACTGTTTATCGACTTCGAGAAGGCTTTCGACAGCTTGAATCGAGATGCTATCTGGTTGGCCTTGCACAGGAGAGGCATCCCAGAAAAACTTATAGCTATTATCAAGGCTACATACGAGGACGGTAAGTGTCACGTCGTGCACAATGGTAAGGTGTCGGAGGATTTTGAAGTCCAAAGTGGGGTACGTCAAGGGTGCATGCTGTCCCCACTATTGTTCTTGGTGGTTATCAGCGATGTACTCCGTGCAGCATTGACGGAAGGCAACTATGGAATTAGTTGGACTACGACATCTTACCTTAAACACCTAGATTACGCTGACGATGTTTGTTTACTTTCACATCGGATAATGGATCTTCATTTGATGGCCCAAAATCTTGAAGCTAAGGCAAACAAAGTGGGGCTAACAATAGATACAGCCGAAACAAGTCCTGAGCACTTTTAATACCCGAGCTCAACTTGACATTGCCGGACAGGAAGTCGAGAAAGTTGATAACTTTCTATATTTAGGAAGTGTCGTCTCGGCTAATCGCGGTGGCACCGAACTGGATGAGTGCAGCAGAATCGGGAAGGATAAAGCTGCGGTCGGAATGCTATCTAAAATCTGGAGAAGTAATGTTATCAGCTTAAGAACCAAGCTGCGACTGTTCCTTTCCAACGTAGAATCAGTGCTGCTTTATGGGTGCAGTACTTGGAAGGTGGACACCATTAACACACGCAAGCTGCAAGTCTGCGTAAACAAATGCTTAAGAATTATCTTGAGGATTTTTTGGGCGAACCGCATCTCTAGCGAACAACTTTATCTGAGAACGGGCCAAGAACCTATAAGCATTACTATACGAAGAAGAAAGTGGCAATGGATTGAACACACCCTACGGCGCGAAGACAACTCCATTGCGAAATACGCTATGCAGTGGAATCCGCTCACCCAGGCAGGCAGAATAGCGGGGAGCCCTAAACGTGGCGCAGAACAGTTGAGGAGGAATCGAGCTCTTTAGGAATTAGTTGGAGGCAGCTCAAATGCGTTGCAGAACTTCGAACACGATGGCGCGCAGGCGTGGTTGACGCCCTATGTCCCCCGAGGGGTTAGAGGAACTAAGTAAGTAAGTAGTGTTGCGGATGCCACAAAACTTGTTCTTCACAACTGGAAGCAGCGTGCCCGGGACCGCAGAGGATGGAAGGCAATCATGTTTCGGGCAGACACTCTTCAGGGGTCGGGAGCCATTTAAAGAAAAAAGAAGCAAATTACTAAATTTATCTCAGCCGGATGACAAGTAAGTATAACAAACTGCTTATCGATGAGGGATACCTCAGCTCTTTTCGCCCCACTTTTTGGACACTTTTTGAAGATAAACATCTTCATCGATCAGTTAATCTATTCGGATCCAGAGAGGCACTGATTCCCACCACCTCAATAGGTCAAAACATCACTGAGTTGTAAAACAAACACTGAATCCATCTTGTCCCATAAAACGGTCACTGAAATTCCACTTCTCCGCATCCATATTCAAACATTTCCTATGCGTCATCGCCTCCAGCACACAATCTATAAAATCTCGACACCATTTAACAATGTTGCGCCAGTAAAATCAAAGTGGACCGCTCTCGACTAACAGTGTGACATCATCTTTACCGTCTAACCATCTTCAGCGAGCATCTCAACCCAGGTGTGATAAAGAACAAAAAATAAATTTGTTTGTATCTTTAACCTGTGGCTGGACCATGTGGCACTGAATTTTATTTGTTCCGTGATCGCGCATCATTTGCGTCCCATCACCACCAAAAACAAAAAAAAAAGAAGAAACACACGATGAGAACCAAACTCCGACACGAGTAGCACACGAGTGAATGGTCAATTAAACGATCGTGCGAATGATAACAATCTGTCCGACGATCCAATACCCGATTTCTGATCTCGTCTCTGATACTCGTTCTCGATGTAAGATACCATTTGCATAATATCCGGTAAATGGTTCTCGAATGTTTCATTTTATGCGCCCCCCTTCCCCAAAAAGAAAAAAAAAAGGAAAAACTGTTATCAAAGTGTTAAATAGGGAATGTAAAACTGTTATTAACTTTACGATCCGGCCGGGTTGAGTTTCAAATTGGGATTCGATTAATCATAAACTTTAATGGTTATAGAAAATCATAAAACTTGTTCGGCGACCGTTAAGGTTTATTTGGAAATTTTCAAAATTCTTTTGAGTTCGAGTTTTACGGCGATTGGGTGAGAAAATGTATCTCAATCTTGCAAGTCAAGTATCTGTCGTTTGATTATTGGTGTGCACAGTGAAGTGATGTTTGTAATTTAAGAAAGTACATATTTCTCAATGTAACCGAATCCGAAAACATTCAAAACACTTAACTTTAGTACACTTGCAAACGAGCAATCGCTGACAGACTATATCGTGAGCAATGTTTCTTAACATAAGCATAGCGACTACGAAATTGATTAAAATTGCATGTCTGCCATTCAGATAAAGGCAACACGCGGGACTTCAGCTTCGAGTAGGTACCAATCATAAATGCTTAACCGCTTTACGTGTCATTCAGAGGAAATCGGCATTCAATTTGAATGGAATGTCACTTATTCGTATAATAATCCACCCGAGGGATTTAATTTAATCATGCTAATTTCCAGAGGCATGCAAGTGTTTTCGTGAATGGTTTGTGCAAAGTTGTAAGCACTATTTTTAGGTTATGGTATGCCCTGGGTCATGAGTAGTAGCTATTGTATTTCATCTTCTTCATCCTTTTATCAGCGAGGTTATGATCCCAAAGCAAGGGATCACAACCCTCCCACTTCATCGCATTTCTACTGATCTAGCTGTGGGGTTCGCCTATTTGACCTCAGAAAATATCGGCAGGCCTGCCGACTTTGGATCACTCGGTTACTGAGGCCAATGAAATGCCGATGTCGTCGCATTTGTCTGATCCAGGCGTTTATAGGCCTGCCTTTCCTACATCGCGATGTCTTTGGAACGTGCATTGATATTGCCTTTTTAACCGGGTTCAAATGATCTCTTCTTTGAACGTGGCAATACCAGCTTTTTTATTTCATACATACAGCATACATACATACATACATAACATTGAACATTCATTATTCAAGGGTTCACGACTACCTGAAGAACCTGGAATACGTTTCCCCGGTATTAGGGACTTAAAGAAGTCCTGCAAAATGCTCATTAGACGTGAGGAAAACGGTTCCTTATTGAACGACTGATAACTGGTGATGAGAAGTGGATTTTTACAAAAATGTGATGTGCAAACGGTGTAGGCCCCGAAGTGATAAGTTGAAGTACGATTATTGCTGTTTTAACTTGAGAAGTGCTGATATGGTTAAAGTTTCCTGCACAGTTGAGTCTTACTTACTTACTTAGGTGGCGCTACAGTTCGGGGTGAACCTGGGCCTCAACCAACAAGCCTCTCCATTTAGCTCAGTCTTTAGCTAATTGCCTCCAGTTGCGCATTCGAACATGGTCGAGGTCCCTTTGAACTTGTGCGCGCCACCTATGGCGAGGATTCCCTCTACTGCGTCGTCCCTCGGGTTTAAATTCGAAGACTCTGCGGGCCGGAGCGTTGGTGTCCATTCGCTCTACATGTCCTAGCCATCACAGACGTCCAACACGCAGTTTTTTGACTAGGTCGATGTCGTTCTACATCTCTTATAGTTCGTGATTGAATCTTCTCTTCCAAAACCCGTCAACGCAAACGGGACCGAATATCTTACGAAGAACTTTTCCCTCGAAGCGACCAAGGATATCTTCACTTACTTACTTAGATGGAGCTACAATGCCGGGTGGACATGGGCCTCAACCAACAAACCTCTCCAGCCACGGTTACGAGCCAACTGCCTCCAGTTGCGCACGCCAAGTTGTTTGAGGTCCCCCTCCACTTGTTTGCGCCACCTACCGCGAGGTCGTCCTCTACTGCGTCGTCCATCCGGGGTGGATTCGAAGACTTTCTTAGCGGGAACGTTGGGCTCCATCTGCTCCAAATGACCCAGCCATATTAGTCGCTGTATGTGAACTTCATCCCCTTTTAATAAAGTCCATGTTTCAGCACCGTAAAGCAGGACTGGGATGATCAGGGTCTTATACAGAGTCTCCTTAGTTGTCCGAGATAGGGCTTTACTGTTGAATTGCCTTATAAGCCCAAAAAAACAGCGATTGGCAAGAGTTATTCTTCGCTTGAGTTCTACGCTGATCTTGTTTTTCGAGTTTATAGCAGAGTCAAAGTAGACAAAGTCCCTTACAACCTCGAAGTTATAGCTGTCCACTGTGACGTTCTGTCCAATTCGTCGGTGTTGATTGTCCGTTCTTGTTGACAGCAACCCATTTTGGCCGCTTCTTCTTCCATTCTTACAACGCACCGGTGACAGCCCGCTGAGTTCTTCCAATTATGTTAATATCGTCGGCGTATGCAGGCAGTTGCACGGATTTTTGATGGATTGTGTCTCTGGTGCTGGATTCTGAGTTGCGCACAATCCGTTCAAGTACAATATTGAAGAAGTCACATGACAGCGCGTCACCTTGTCTAAAGCCTTTTTTGACATCAAAGGTCTCGGTGAGGTCATTACCGACCTTGATGGAGCAGCGAGCGTTCTCCATCGTCAGCCTGCACAGGCGGACAAGTTTGGCAGGGATGTCAAAACTAGACATGGCTCTATAAAGCTCTTCTCTATAGATGCAGTCATAGGCGGCCTTGAAATCGATAAAGAGGTGTTGAGTATCGATTTGGAATTCTTGGGTTTTCTCCAGGATCTGCCGAAGTGTGAAGATTTGATCGATGGTGGACTTTCCTGGCCTGAAACCGCACTGATAGGGTCCAAGCTGGCTGTTCATAAAAGGTTTCAGGCGTTCACACAATATCGCAGAAAAGATCTTGTATGCGATTTTGAGGAGACTGATGCCTCTAAAATTGGCGCAGTTGAGGGGGTCTCCTTTCTTGTGGATCGAGCAAACGATGCTGAGATTCCATTCATCAGGCATGACCAAATCTTAACGAAGAGTTGGTGTATGCACTCTACCAATTCATCACCAGCTGCCTTGAAAAGTTCGGCCGGTATGCCGTCAGGTCCAGCAGTCTTATTCGTTTTCAGCTTGGATATTGCTATCCTCACTTCGATTTGGTCAGGTGGACGGAAATTTTGACTACCATCGTCTATTTTGAATGGTTCATTCTGCCATACAATCCGCCATACAATCTGCAGAAGTGGATTTTCCATATTCTCAACACCGACTGTGATTCTACTACAAGGTTTCTCTCTTTATCTCAATAAGTTTCTGTGCGGGTTTTCTCTTTTGACACTGGTTTACGTTTTGGTAAAACTTCCGTACATTGTTCTTGGAGTATAAGCTCTCAATGTTCTCGATCGCGTGCTTCTTATGCTCTTTCTTCTTCTTTTGGAGAAGCCGATGCTCTTTCCGTCTCTTTTGCTAGTAGAGCTCATGAGTGGCAGAAGCAGAGTCTTCTCTCGAATAAGTAATGTTGATCTGTGTAAGATCCTAATCATTCCAGTCCAGATCTATGGCGCAGAAGCAGTTCAGTCTAGATCTATAGCAAAGTGGCATAAGCTGCTTAGCTTCAAACCATATAAATCTGCAGAACCGGATACTAACCTACCGGGTTTCAAAAGGCAGAGGATATAATCAGTAATTACAGATGCAGTGTCTGGTCACTCTGCAAGTTGATCCCTCTATTGCTTATTAGTCGGATCATTAAATAAAATCTGGGTGTGACATATGCTGGAAGATCTGTTAATATAGGCGCTCCACAAGGTGGCGTTCTATCCTCTTTTATTTGTGGGGGACGAACTTCACAGCGACATCGAGGTGTGGTGAGACGAAGCTGCGCCGAACACCAAAAAGTGTGAACCTTACACTTTCACCACCGACGTGCACTCAAAACACGAAAGTGTGTACCGAGCAGTTGAGCCTACGTGACCTAACAAAGGACATCGCAGTTGGCAGTCGACTTCGAGGAGAACAACATCTCTCGACCCGAACAAGAACCATCGGCGAACATCCTCGCCGCCATCACAGAATTTAATTTTGTGTATTGGGAAATAATAAAAGGTTTTATAAGGATCAAGCGTGTGCGCGTCTTTACTTTACGACACCGTTTCCCATCGTTTAAAATCGTAGCGCCTCGAACTCTACAAACTGGTGACCCGCCCGATGTGATCCGGGAAACGTTTTCGCATAAAAGTACAATACTTTCGACGCCATCGTGATCTCGAACTCGAAATGGGAAACGACAATACGCCGCCATCGAGGGTCGAGGAGACCGCTCCTGCTGCCTCCACTCCCTTCTGGCGCGAGAACCCATCGAGATACTTCACGATGGCCGAAATGCGGTTCGAATTACACCGTATCACATCCGACGAGACGAAGTACCGCCTAATAGCGACACATCTGGACGCCGAGACGCTCGACCTGGTTGGGGACTTATTGGACGCACCACCCCCACGAGGCAAGTATGACGCTATTAAAAAGAGAATAGTAAATGCTCTGGCTGAATCCCAGGAATCGCGCCTCCGTAAATTGCTACGCGGTCAACATCCGAACAACGAGAAGCATTCCATCATGCTTCAGCTCCTATGCAACCTAGCTCAAGGCAACTGCATCGACACCGTGCTGCGCTCCCTATTCATCGAGCAATTACCGGAGTACATGCGCGGCATCTTGGCCGCCAGTCGGATTGACGCACTTTCCGAACTAGTCGACCAAGCTGATCGAATCAACGACGCACTGCGCCCATCGTTGGCAACCGTCAACGGGCTCTCATCAAACGTCGAAGCCGTCGTCAAGACTCCTACGCATAAAGGAGATCTAGATCAGGAAATCGCCGACATCAAAGTTGCCATCGCCAAGCTAGCAGCGCAGGTCGATCGCCTCGCCCAGAAGCGAAATAGGAGCCGCAGAAGGGAACTCACTGGTCAACTGCCACCTCAACTCGAAACCCGAAACGAAAAACCGGCAATCACTACCATCTCGCTGACTCAGCCATCAGCCCCATCGAACGACGCAAGGACTCCGCCCAGCTCGGAACCACCAACGACATCGATAACCCAGCATCCCCAGCCACCCAGGACCTCAACCGACAACGCCCAGGTTAGTCGTAAACCCGGCTCAACGCCCGGGAATCCTGATGACTTACCCGGGACCCAAAACGAAGTAGCACGTAACGTTCGTGCAACAGCTGTTCTGACCGGCTCAGGGGGAGCACTCTGGGGGACGAACTTCACAGGGACATCGAGGTGTGGTGAGACGAAGCTGCACCGAACACCAAAAAGTGTGAGCCCCACGCTTTCACCACCGACGTGCACTCAAAACACGAAAGTGTGTACCGAGCAGTTGGGCCTACGTGACCTAACAGAGGACATCGCAATTGGCAGTCGACTTCGAAAAGAACAACAACCACCGCCGACCAAACATCCTCGCCGCCATCATACAATTTAGATTTCTGTATTAAGAAAGTAATAAAGGGGTTTTTAAAGATCAAGCGTGTGCGCGTTTTCAAACGCTACATATTCTTTCGAGGCAAATATAGTCGTAAAACATGAAAAAGCTACGTCTAACGGAAGTAGACCTATGCCTGGGCTATGGAGACAACAAAGTAAATGAGGACATAACCCACCCTTTTCACATCCCTATGGATTTTTTTTTTTTTTTTTAGGTTACGCCAAGGATGTATAATCTTCATAGATACTAATAGCCCGAGTGCTACTAGCATGCACGATTCGCAAACCTGAGTAATCGATTCCAGGAATACGCCTACGTACTAAACACACACCCTACACACTTCAACCACAATCCCCGCGCTACTGCCGTTAGGTATTTCTTCGCGGGGCTGGTTAGCAATTATGCTCTAGTCTCCGAGGCCGCCTCTTGGGCTCTTCTTAGCGCTTCTGCTCTTCGCAGCGCATTCTGCACACATACTATGAATGAGCAGATCTCCATCCACTCGCCCTCTGATCGTGTCATGTGACTTATAAGATTTTCTGGACTGGCAGGTTTGCTCTGTCTTCTGCAAAGCGTCTGCAGTTGAACACTGCATGCTCCGCGTCCTCCTCTTCGTTTGGACATGTTGGACACAGGGGCAAACTATCGTGTCCAAATCTATGGAGGTATTTTTAGTAGCCACGTTTCCGGACAGGAACTGTGTGAGGTGGTAGTTACAGTTCCCCCTCGCTCTCTCTGTCCATGATTTTATAGTGGGAATGCGCTTGTTATTCCACCTGCCTTTGGTAGAGCTGTCCCACCTGGTTTGCCACAGCGTTACTGATGCTGCCCTTTCCCCTTTCCTTTTTGCCTCTTGCCGGTTCGAGGGACGTCTAAGGTATACCCTCTGCATCTCTTCAGCGAGGATGTCGGTTGGGACCATCCCAGCTAAAACGCAGGCTGCATCGTCGGAGATAGTTCGGAAGCCGCTGATCACTCTAATTGCGCAGAGCCTGTGAGCTGATGATAGCTTCTTCCTGCACTCATTTGTCGCCAGTACACCTGCTCATATCGGGGCAGCGTGTAGAAGTACCGAGCTGACCACTCTGGACAGTAGGATCCTGCGGGCGTATCCAGGCCCGCCGATGTTCGGGAGCATTCGGGAGAGTGCTGCCTGCATCAGCGATGCCTTCTTACTAGAATACTCGACGTGTGCTTTGAAGCGCAGGCTGTTGTCGAGCATGACTCCAAGGTACCTCAAAGATTCTTTGGACCTGATTGTCTGGTTTCCTACCCGGAAACTGGCGTATTCCACCTTTTGCGGCCGGGTATTAGAACAGCTTCGGTCTTGTGGGTAGCTAGTTCCAGATCGGTAGACTCCAGCTATTCCTTTATTCTTATAACTGCCTCATCCGTGGCAGATTTCACCTCATGTATGTGCTTGGCTACTGTAACCTTTGCGATATCATCAGCGAAGCCAATTACTTTGACTCCATCGGGCAATGTTAGTCGCAGAACTCCGTCGTACATAATGTTCCATATGAGAGGTCCCAGTACCGACCCTTGCGGGACTCCCGCGGAAACACTGTAGTGCTTAACGCCATCGTCAGTATGGTATCTTAGCTTCCTATTGCTGAAGTAGTCCGTGACTATCCTCAGCAGGTAGTATGGTGTATCCATCCTGGCCAGGGATCTCCTAGTGAATGACCAGCTTGCCGAGTTGAACTCATTTTTGACGTCGTGCGTTACTACTGCGCAGTGTTTCTTCGTCCTCCATTTTCACCATTTTCCTTGTATTGCTTCAGTTGCTATATCTACTACCGCCTTTATGGCATCGACGGTAGAGCGTGATTTTCTGAAGCCGTACTGACAGTCTGACAAGGCTCCGTTTTCCTCCGCCACCGCAAGCAGTCTGTTATAGATGATACGCTCTAGGATCTTTCCCAGCGTATCGAGCAGGCATATTGGGCGATACGATGATGGTTGTCCGGGCGGCTTATTGCCCTTTGGAAGCAGCACTAAATGTTGCAATTACCATGGTGTAGGGAATACTCCCTCCTCTAAGCACCTTTGGATCGTTGTTAGAAAGATGTCCGGTCTCGTCTTAACAGCCGCCTTGATTGTCCAGGTGCTTTGCTGTCTCCGATTGTTCTGCGTGTCCCAAAGAGTTCTTCTGACGTGATTGCCGGGATATGCTCCATGCTGATCTCCCTCGTGATGGAGACCATAGTAGTTGGTCTATGGGGGAATAGGTGCTCTACTATAGTCTTTAGCATTGCCGGGCATGTATGTTGTGGAGACCTGCTGCTTTTAAGCTTCTTCATCACCTCTCTATACGCCATGCCCCAGGGGTCTAATTCGGCCTCGTCACAGAGCCGCCTAAAGCTCCTTGACTTACTCTCCTTAATGGCCCTTTCCAGTTCTCGCCTCGCCAATTTAAATGTGGTTAGCCGCTCTTGGAAATCTTGTCTGCCTCTGGATCTCTGAGATCTGCGTCGTGCTTGTAGGCACCTCGCCCTGGGCCGTTTAATCTCGTCGGTCCACCAGTAGCAGGGCTCGCCTCTTTTACTGACAGACCTTCTGGGCATTGCTACGTCACACGCTGTGGTTATGACCTGGATCAGCTGATGCGAAAGGGCCTCAGCTGATCCGTTATTTGTTGTGGCGCTGGTGTTTAACATTTCTTCGAAAATGTCTTTGTCGAAGAGCGTGTCCTTCTACTTTGAGACAACGTTAGGGTGGGACGCAGTCTACGTTTCTCCTCGCCAACATTAAATATAATTGCCTTGTGGTCACTGTGGGTATAGTCTTCGCTGACACGCCATTTGGTTTGCCTATGGGTATTGCAATTGGTCTACGTTGACCTGAGTGTGGCATTGTGAATTACTTTCCCTTCGCCTACCCACATACCTTACCTAACCTAATATCATTTAAGTGTTTTCTACTACCACAATCCAGGCGATCTGATATTAGAAGCGTCCTACGTTTCATCAAAATCTCCAATTGGTTCAATGAGTAAAATCACATTCTAAGATCCGTGTGGTATCACAATGGACCTATCACTAGTTTAAGTGTTGACTCAGTCGGAATCCACAGATATCCACAATTATCAGTAGCAGGCGAGTGCATTCGTTGTGCTTGATAAATTTGTGTCCAATACCAAAGTTGGCGTGAGCACCTTCAACAAGACATGGCAGATCGGTGATAGAGATGGTTCGAAGGTCAGGGTACTCCACTATGCCAATTTGAGGGTGAAAGGATACGAGGCAATTCTGTTTTTGGCGTTAGAAATCGCCTTTAGCATTTTACTTTTGCCAGCATTTGGAAATCCAACCAGGCCTTCATCGGCAATCAACTTCAAATCCAAATCCAGCTTCACTAAAAATCAGTGCAGCCACCTATACCACCACCAGCGGTAATGAAAGCAGCTCTCTCCTCGTTCAGATCTGCAATTATTTTACCATTTTCATCGAACACTTGCACCCTACTGACACTTCAATCTTCTCATCACCACGTCTACCGAGGATTCTCATTTTTCTGCTATCTTCTCCAGAACTAGCTTGGATCATCTTTTCTTTAAGATCTTACGAGGAAGCCTTCACAACCGCCTTATACACCGACGCCACAGTACTTGGGAACACAATTGCCTCCATGGCCACCATGTACAGTGAGCTGGAGGCTGTCGATGAATGTACTGCGGAGATGTTGACGGATTGCTTTTTGGGAATTTTCAGCAAAAAACTGGAGTGGAATCCTCTAAGGTGATAGTTGATAGTCACACTCTTGACAGTAAAAATTGATGATCACACTTTGTTAGCTCTCCGTAAAACGATCGTAAAGTCATACAAAAACGATCGAAGAAAGGTGATGATCACGCTGATGGTCACCTTAGAGAGAGCAAAAGGGATGATTGTGATCGTCAACAATCAACTATCACCTTAGAGGATCCCACTCCTGAATTCTCTTACCAACTTGAGATGGATCTGAAAGATTTTTTGAAGCACGGCAGTTTCGCTGCTTGCTTTAATAGTATAACTTTCGATAAGTTCAACCGAAATAGTTAATACAACCTCATCTGCGTATTAAGTCATACCTTCTTCCATTGAAGCATCTGTAAGAGTGGTGAAATCATCCCTCCCTGCATAATGCCTCTGGTAACTCTTTTCCGTATCGAAATTTGTTCTAGCGTGGAGTTGATGGTCCTACCACTTAGTTACACCCTGCTTCGCTTTTATTATTTCATTATACACACAGTTGCCATGATAACACTCAGAACTCACTCTTCATTATAAGAAGTAACATTTCCATTCCATTATTATTTAAATAAAGATACTTCTTGTGCATGCAATTGCATGCAGTAAATGCGCTTAATTTGTCATCGCACTCGCACAATGTACGTACGAGTATCGTGTCATAAATCAAAGATTTATTAGAACCATTTTATAAGCTCACTTGACACGCTGTGCTGCTGTTCAAATCCCGTGAATGATTTCCATTTTATTTGGTTTTTTATTACGAATAGTTTTTATAGCTGTAATAAGAGATTATTTATCATCTAGAGGTGCTCGCCACACTTTGGCTCACTTGTGATAATTAGGATAATGCAGAGGGCGAGAGTTAGATTGAATGGATTTTATCTGTAAATGTATCTGGCTTGAGAAATAAAATTCATTGAGTTGTGAGCATTATCGTGTTTACGATTATTATGACAACTAGAATACTAGCTGCAGTGCCAAAATGTATAATACTGTCAAGGATCTCGACCAGATGGTTGATTAGATTATCCTGGAGAGTTACTGACAAATCAGAGCTAGTAAAAGGTACACGAGAGATGTTCAATGGAGGCTGGGATCAATAAAAATGTAGTAGGTAATAGAGAGCAACACATAATCAGTACCTACGACTTAGCGAAATCCTCCCCAAGCAACTAATAATTATAGCCTAGCGCATCTTGTACCTAATAATTGTGTTTGAGCACAATTCTGTTCGTAAACACTTCTTCTCTTCTGCCGGACATCCACTTTCTGGATGCATATGAAAAAATTGTATACAATAGAGACTGATGAAGAAAGAGTTGGAAGCTTTAGATGAGATCCTCTATCGGGAGAGGCAATCCCATAACAACCCGTTTGGCCAGTAGACTAATGCTCGCTTTGTTAGTTAGCCTAGCTAACGAAGGCTTTGAATCAATCCATGGCAGCTTTGGCTACGGTAAGAATTTCAGAAATTAGAAATACCCAAGGTACACCAATTCAAGAAATCGCTCAGGGTTTTCGGACTAGCAATTGCAATCTACCTATGCACCTACGCAAATGGAAATTGACTACTTTCTCTGCGAACGTGACCAAATTAAGCGTTTCAAGGACTGCAAAGTTATTCCTGGAGAAGCACTTACCTCACAGCACAGGCTTCTCGATGCAGATATGGAAGTTGACTAGAAAATAGAAACCAGAAGAGCAAATTCAACACCGACTATTAACTGACGCCTCCTTAGCAGTGCAAACGGCGATACTTTGATAAACGTTCTCGAAAGTTTATCACAACCACATTCTGGCAACGCATGTCTACTGATACGATGTGGAATGTATTTCAAAAAAAACATGCGAAGCGGAATGCATCGGTGCATCTAAGGGCCCACTGAAAATCCAAAAAAGAAACGTGGTGGTGGAGCGAAAACCTTTAAGAAAAATTGAAGACCAAAAGACAAACTTTCAATCCGTGGCAAACTCTGAAGACGACCTGCAGGCATATAATATAGCTAAAAGAGTTTGCTAAGACTGTTCCGCTCCATTGTTTAATCCATGCTGTTATATGGATGCAGCACGTGGAGATTGACCACTACTATCATCAGGAAGCTGCAAACGTTAGTTAATAAGTGCCTGCGCAATATCTTAAGGATTTTCTGGCCCAATCGTATCTCTAACGAACACCTTAATGAGAGAACGGGTCAGGAACCAATAGGCACAACCATCCAACGACGCAAGTGGCGTCCCACAAGGGGATACAGGACATGAGGAAGTAAGTAGTATAAAAGCTCGGTCCGTCACATTTTCAGATGCTGCTAAAGCTGTTACTAGATTCTTCGGTTTCCCAAAACATTCAAACGTTTCTTCATTTTTATAAGAATATTCGTATATTTGTCAGAAACTTGAATATACGAGTAAAAAGCCAAATTCTCTTGCTGCAACACTGCCACTATCATTGTTCGGATTAAATCTATAAGGTCGCTCCTGATCGTCAGATCAATCTTCATACTCGTGCTGCATCTACTGCACATTCCTACTTCTGAAAGTCTGCTTTCGGTGCACGGAAGTTCGCAACGATTTGCCTTCTTCAGTATTTCCTGAACCCTGCAACCTAAAAGGATTCCAAATTAGCACGCATAATCAGCCCTCTTTAGCTACCTTTATTTCACTACATCGCTGAATGTTATAGCTAAGAAAGGACACCATGTGGTGAGGAACATTTAAAAAGAAATTCTCGAAGGGTGCATTAGGCTTCATCAGTTCTCGAAAACTAGGAGTGTCTGATGGCACGAATGGAGTTCCCGCACTACATTTTGTCAGATTTTGTATTTCTTCAGTACTCCCATCTAGATGATATTGTTGATCTTGCCAAGGTTCCTGCGTTCGGCTTACAAGCAACGTCTTCCTTGTTTTCAGAAAATTAGATTGAAAAATTCGGAAAAACTGATGATTGACGTTAGAGTTCTTCAATGCACCGATTCGTTGGCTTGGCTTACGCTCTCGATTTACTCTGTTCCGTAGTGAAGTTGTTACCTGAGAACTTCAAGCCGTTTTTCAAGCCGAAATCACCGCAGTTTGCAAAGGCGCTGACTGGCTAGCGGCTAGCACACTATCAACACCTGATATTCTTATTTATGTCGACAGTCAGGCAGCCATCAAATCCCTCGCATCCAGCACTACGAGATCTAAGGCAGTGAAAGACTGTCGCATATCTCTTAACGAGATAGCTGGTCAGTACAACCTCACCCTTTGCTGGGTACCAGGTCACTGTGACATACCGGGGAATTGTGCAGCCGATGAACTAGCACGACAAGGCTCCTCTGGTACAGATAGCATAAGCATCACCGACATCGAAGCGCCAGCGTCTTATGTTAAGTACCTTATTCAAATTGACGCCGAGAAAGTAGCCAATCATCGATGGCAACATCTAGACCAATGTCGTACCGCTAGAAAGCTCTGGCCGACACTCAATAAATCCAGGGCCATCGGACTCTTGAAGCACAAGAGAGGAACCCTCTCAAAAATAACAAATGTCCTCACTGGACACTGCGTCATAGCAAGACATGCCCAAAGATTAGGTATCCCTCATAATGACCTCTGCAGAAGCTGCAGAGATGAAGAGGAAAAAGAGACCATCAGTCATCTCCTGTGCGCCTGTCCTGCGCTCGCCAACATCAGGAAGGCCACTCTGGGTGGATACTTCTACAATGATCTTTATGATCTCGACAACGCCTGCACGGCTAAAATTCACGTCTTCATTCAACGAAGCAAATGGTTCCAAGAGTAAGAGTGTGACCCACCCGCCTTACACATCGGTAGTACAATGGACCTACTTTCTGGTCTAAGTACATCTAAACCAACCAACCAACCTACTACATACGAGTATTTTGAGTCACTGTGTTGCACTTAGAACTCCCTTAAAATCTTAGCCTTTCTTCGGTGTGTATCTTTCTCGCTATTATTCGGTTTCAGCCTCACATACTATAGCCTGACGGTCACTATGAGTGTAGTGCGTGCTAACATTTCATGCCATTTACGTACTATGCAGCTATTAATAAAGGCGAGACCTCTGATTGAACTTAGACGGATTCTACTAAGATTTTTTTTTTTTTTTTTTTTTTTTCCGAGGGTAGGTGAAAATCTTCAACAAGACACTATGAGGATCGACAGCGCGTGCTCATAGTAGTGTAGGATTCTTACCCACTAAAAAACCTCCCTTCAAAACAGACTTGTTTTTATTTTTACTACAACTAAGTATTCCACTTATCAAGTAGTTTTCGTTTCGCGAAATAATGACGTTTTGCAGGTACCTTCCCATTGGAAGTTCCTGCCAGCTCCGGAGTTTAGACGCGGTTACTTATCGCGCTAGGTCTAAAGGTTTGGTTCTTTGTAGACGGCGCAGTAAATTTCTTTCTTCCAAAAGTTGGAGGACTGTAATATTTACGTGACTTTCTAGTCGACTTCTATGCTTTCTCGCGTAGGTTTGAATTTCGTCTTCGATTGTTTTAATGCCAAGGTCTCTGTGGATATCGCTATTTCTGATATACCATGGCGCATTTACAATACCTCTTAGCACTTTGTTTTCAAAAGTTTGTAAAATTTGGATGTTACTTATTTTGGTACAACCCCAGAGTTGTATACCATATGTCCATACAGGCTTTAGCACTTGCTTATATAAAAGCAGTTTGTTATATATATTAAGCTTGGAATATTTTCCAAGTAACCAATACATTTCTCGATATTTGTTATCTAGTTCTTTGCGTTTTTTCTTAACGTGCGTTTTCCATTTCAGCTTTGTATCAAGTGTCATTCCAAGATACTTAGCCTCGTTTGCAAACGGGATTTGAACCGAGTTTGAAAAGATCGGCAAATTATTTATTTTTTTATAAGTAAAATTTACATGAACAAATTTGGTCTCGTTGAGTGCGATTCGCCAAATCTTTGTCCATTCATTTACTCTATTCAAAGCTTCTTGCAGTTTTTCTGTAGTATCTTCGACCGTTTTACCTACTGTCAAGATAGCAGTGTCGTCGGCAAATGTAGCTAGCTCAGTGCCTTCTACTTGCGGTATATCACGAGTGTATAATAGATATAAAACCGGACCAAGAACGCTTCCTTGGGGCACCCCAGCCATTATTTCCTTAAAATCCGAATATTCGTTTCCACATTTGACGCGGAATAGTCTATTCGTAAGGTAGTTCTTCAAAATATTATATAGGTGCTCTGGCAGAACTTGTCTTAATTTAAACTTTAAGCCTTCGTGCCAGACCTTGTCAAAGGCTTGAGAAACGTCAAGGAATACGCTTGAACAAATCTTTTTTTTCTTCAAGTGATTTTTCGATTACATGTGTTATTCGATGTACTTGTTCAACTGTAGAATGCTTACTTCTAAATCCGAATTGATGATCAGGGATGAGATGCCCTTCTTCTATAACCGGCTGTATTCGCCTAACCAATATTCTTTCGAACACTTTGGATATAATTGGAAGAAGCGAAATCGGTCTATAAGAGGTTTTTTCATTCGGCGGTTTTCCAGGCTTAAGGACCGTTATAACTTCGGCGACTTTCCATTGACTGGGAACATATTCTAGTCTAATCGCGGCGTTTATAATGAACAGAAGCTTAATTAGAGCTTTTCTTGGTAGTGCTTTAAGAACCTCTCCCGTAATTAGGTCGTATCCAGGAGCTTTCTTAGGTTTAAGTTTCTTTATTTCTTCCTTAAGTTCGGTAAGCGTTGCATTTCTTATTACACTATTGTCTATATACGACGTATTTATATTTTCAATAAGAGCTTGTCCATCAAACGGTTTGAAAGTTTCTTCCAGGTGGGCGGCAAAAACTTGCGCTTTCTCTTTATCATGCCTGGCCCATTCGTCTTGATTTTTCCTAATTGGCGCGGCTTGAATTTGAGGTTTTTTAATACCTTTTATAGCCTTCCAAAGCGAATAGTTACAATCTTTTTCTGCCGTTAAGCTTTCTAGGTAAGTTTGTATTTGATTATTCTTAAGGTCTTTAATAGATCGTTTTAGTGAGTTGCACAAACGGTTAAGATGTGCTTTATGTTGCGGAGCCCGAGTTTGTTGCCATCTTTTACGCGCTTTTCTCTTCTCCTTAATCATCTCTTTTATTTCCTGCGGATAAATTTTAACGTAACTGGCCGGGGTTCTCTTTAGGTTGGGAGTATTCTTCCACGCGGCATCCTGTAAGATTTCGACGAAGCGATCTACTTCAACTTCAAGTTCATAGGGCGTTTTAAGTGATACGCTCAGCTCAATATTTGCTTCAATATCTTTTTTAAAGCCGTCCCAATTAGTTTTCACGCCAGTTAATCTGGCCGGTCCTACTTTTTTAATCAAAGCTTCGCTTATCGTCATAATGATTGGAGAATGATCAGAGGAGAGATCAAAGCTTTCTTCAACTTTTATACAGTTGCCAGATATTCCTTTAACAACAAAGAAATCAATCAGATCTGGTATCTTATTTCTATCAGTTGGCCAATATGTTGGTTTACCCGTCGAGTAAAAATCACAACTGAATTGCATACCCGCATTATAAAGCATTCTACCTTTCTGAGAGGCGTACCTTGAGCCCCAGAAGGGGTGTTTCGCGTTGAAGTCACCACCAATAATAAAATTTGGCTTAAGGAAGTTGAAGATGTTTGTGAAATCACTTTCTTCAAGTTTACATCACAGTGGACAATATATAGACGAAATGTTGAAAGCAAAATGTCTATTTCTAACGCGTACCGTGCTTACTTGCATTGCTTCTAATTCAATTTTTATTTCCGCTGAGTGTTCGATATTTTCTTTTATAAACAAAGATGATCCGCCTCTGGCTCTTTCCGATGGGTGAAAGGCGTGATACCCGCTATATCCCCTTATCTTAATATTCGATTGCTTTTTCAGATGAGTTTCACAGACCAAGCATATATCAATATCTTTCTCTCGCATAAATATTTCTAACTCGTCGAGTCTTTGTATGAGCCCGTTAGCGTTCCAAGTAAGAATTTTAAGCGTTTCTTTCATATTCTGGTTGAAGTGCGCGTGTTATGAATGTTGTTTTCTAGTGCAACTAGTCTCTCGAAAATTAGTTTATTTGTTTTGCATTGCTCTTCAAGTTTCGCAAGAATTAGGGAAAAAACATTGGATACGTGATCTTCTGAACTACCTCTATCACTATTTTTCAATGTCGCAACTTGAGAAGGAGTTTTTACATTAAAGTTTGGACGGTTTCTTGCTTTGATCTCCCGTGAGTTGTCGGTCGTACCCTTAACTGTCTTCGCCGCTTGAGCATAAGACTGCACGCCAATATTCGGAGATTTTGCTTCTGTTACCTTATCTCTATTACTTTCGGATTTTTTATCATTAACCGATCTTAAGTTAATATTGACGGACTTTCTATCTTTCGCTGCTTTTTTCGTAGCTATTTTGGGTCTGTTCTTGATTGGTTTCATATTCGGACGCAACGAATTTTTTAGCGTATCGCGGCGTTTTTGAAGCTCTTTCGCCACTTCGCAACCTCGATAGTTCGCAGGATGTTTTCCCTTGCAATTTATACAAGTGGCTGGGGTTTGCTTGTTTAGGTGACACTCTTCCGAGAGATGTTTACCTGCGCATTTGACGCATCGCGGCTCTTTCTGGCAGTAAGTCTGCGTGTGATTGAAGCCTTGACAGCGCTTACACTGCGGGATCGATCTGGAGGTCTTACGCATGGGTTCGATTTTGACCACGATGTTTAGAATAGTCTTGATACCATATATAATGTCTTTATTTTCGTCTTTATCAAAACTAAGCATGAATAGTGGAAGACCGCGCTTTACCAATTTTTCATGATCTCCCTCCGACTGCTGCTTCTCCTTCTTGATAATATTGACGGCATCAAGAATTTTAAAGCCTTTGTCTTGAAGGTCGTGCATTACATCTTCTTTAGTGCACGAGGGGTGGAGTCCCCTTGCTACAACACGCAGTGGTCTTTCTAACTTATTTTCATAAGTATACCACTGAATCTTTTCGGCATTCAATTTTTTAGATACTGATCGGTAACCGTCGGCATCATCGACATTGATTTTCCACGTATTGTTTCGCAGAGATGTCACCTTAAACTTCGAAGCCAGAGTTCCTTTAAGGAGGCAATGCAACTTATTATAGTCCGTAATTCCAACGACGTTTATCGGTGGCGGAGGACGTAATTTTGGTTGTTGTTGCTTTTCTTGCATCTCCTTGCGCTTTTCATCTTTTTGTGGCTCGACTTCCGGTGAGGAACCAGCTTTTCGTTTTTTGCTAGGTCGTTTCTTTTCGACCCAATTCGTTTCGCGTGTTAGCTCTTCTTCATCCGTCTGGTATTCGCGACTAGGTGAGCGATGTGAGCTAACTGTATTTTCTTTTTGTAGGTACGTGTTTTTTAGGGCATTATTTTCTTGCCTGAGTAAATCTACCTCTTTCTTGAGCTCACGATAGAGTAGCTCCATTTCGGTAAGCTTGGTACGGAGTACGTCGTTTTCCTCCTCAATGCTTTTAGATTTCGCTGAGTCCCGTTTTTCACGCGTTTGCGCTTCCGGCGGACTTCTTTTTCCGGAGACGTTCGATCTTGTTGGTGGAGATCGAGATACCCTTGTACTTTTTGAGAAGGGATTTATAAGGTGCAATAAATGGCTCTCCCCAGAATCCGTAGAGCCGACCTCCGAAGAGGGTGGATTTTCCAGTTTACCTGGACTGCCACCTGGGGTATTTAAATCTTTTGTTTTGTTCATTGCATGTTTTTTGTATACGCCATACTCGGTATACGGAGGGTGGATTTTAGTCGCCTCTTACGACAGGCATACCTACCTCGGGTATATTCTAACCCCTACCCGAAGGGGATTCTACTAAGATGTTCTCATTCACCTCGTTGTCACTTAATTACTGCTTGTTCCAGTTTGTTTTTGAATTGCATTATTCTCTGACCAAAGCGTTGAAGTTGCTGGCTATTACAACAAGGCTTCTCAGAGTCTAGTGAGTGAGCTTTCTCTTTTTGTTTCAAAAGTGTGTCACAAATTCTTCTAATTCAACTGCCTTATGCTTCAGTATTTTCATTTCGTTTTTCTATACCGAAACCTCTTTAACCAGTTTTCGGATAGGCTTGTGTCATATTGCCAATCTCTATGACGTCAATAGTTGGGTTCTATCTATAAAGTTTCGAAACAAGTTGAATAAACCCATGACACTTTCAGGGTTTCCGTACATATGGTATACCACGGAAACCTTATTACCCTCACCATTTCGTCTATCGGTCTGTCTGGCTGTCTATCGGTCTGCCAGTATGTTTATCTGCCACAGCCTTCTACCTTTTTTACCTTATGTATCCCCTTGTGAGTCCTAGGGCCCCTACTACGCCTACGCGCCATCGTGTACGGTTTCTGGCAATGTGTCTCAGCTCTCCCCAACTTTTCCCCAACTACCGCGCCTCTTTCTCGACTGTTCTGCGCCATGTTCTCCGCGGACCACCAGGTCTTCTGCCATCGTGAGTTAGAGGGTTCCATTGCATAGCATGGTTCGCTATGGGACTGTCACCCTTACGGAACGTATGACCAATCCATTGCCACTTCCGCCGTTGGATGGTTATGCCTATTGGTTCCTGACCCGTTCTCTCGTAAAGGTGTTCGTTAGAGATACGATTGGGCCAGAAAATCCTTAAGATATTGCGCAGGCACCTATTGACAAACGTTTGCAGCTTTCTGGTGATAGTAGTGGTCACTCTCCACGTGCTGCAACCATATAGCAGCACGGATTCAACGTTGGAGCGGAACAGTCTTATTTTGGTGCTCAAACTGATTGCATTGCTTCGCCATATTTTGGACAACATCCCGAACGCGGACTTTGCTTTGGCGATCCTGTTGGCTATATCCAGTTTGGTTCCACCATCGGTCGAGACAATACTCCCAAGATACTGGACATCCTCTACTCTCTCTACCGGTTGTCCAGCAATGCATATTTGAGCCGATGAGTTTGTTCCAAGGCTGATAATTTTAGTTTTTGCTGTATGAATTTTCAGCACTGCCACCTGCCTCCCTCTCCACATCTGCTGTCATTTGGTGGAGGTCCATAATTCTGTGGGAAACTAAGCATACATCGTCAGCGTAGTCAAGATGTTTCAGTTGAGATGTAAGAGTCCATCGAATTCCTCCGTTTCCCGTCGACAAAGCCGCATGAAGCACATCGATAATCACCAATAGGAATAATATTGGTGAAAGGATACAGCCTTGTCTTACCCCACTTTAGATCTCAAATTCCTCAGACAACCTTCCTCCCTGCAGAACGTGACATTTGGAGCCTTCATATGTAGCTTTGATAATAGCAATTAGTTTATCGAGAATACCTCTCCGGCGTAAGGCACGCCAAATAAACTCCCTGTTGACACTATCGAACGTCTTCTCGGAATCGATGAACAGCAGGTGGAGTGGCGATGGATATTCAACACACTGTTCGATGATAATCCGCAGGGTCTGGTTGTGGTCGGCACAGGAGGATCCAGAGCGGAAACCTGCTTGTTCGGCATCGAGTGTGTCTTCGAGATGTTGTTTAATTTGCTCCATGGTGATTTTAGCTATTATCTTAGCTACAGCAGGCAGCACGTAGATACCCCTCCAGTTTCCGCACTCCATTAAATTTCCTTTCTTAGGAAACTTGAAGATCATTCCATTTTTCCACTCGTTAGGAAAGCTCTCAGCTTCCCAAGCTCTCTCTATAAGTGGAAGCAGAAGCTCAGCCGATGTTGTGGGTGCTGCTCGTAAGACCTCTGCTGGAATACCGTCAATTCCTACCGCCTTATTGGTTTTGAGTGCCTTGATCGGGGTATCTCATCTTTACTGGGAGTCGTGGTGCGTATTCGGGAACTTCTCACCTCGAGCATCTCAGTCTGATTTGGGAGTATATCGCTAGCGAATACACGGTTCAAAACCGTAGCAAAATGCTCTTTCCCTCTCTTGAGCTGGTCCTCATCCGAAATGAGCAAGGAGCCGTCTAGGTTTTCCACTGCGTGTTGGCTGGAGCTGCGACCACATGTCAGCTCTTTCGTGATTCTGTAGACGGTCCTGCTATCGCACCTCCGTGCAGTTTCTTCTGCTTCTGTAGCCAGCGCGTTGATGTAGTTGCGCTTGTCACGTCGCCCGCGCTTGAAAAAAGGGATTTTACTAACATGTTTGAATCGCTTAAACCTAATTTCATTATTGGCGGCGATTTTAATGCGAAACACACGTTCTGGGGCTCAAGATACAGTTCGAGAAAAGGTAGAATGCTCTATCGGGCAGGTATGGAGTACAATTGCGATTTCTATTCGACGGGTAAACCGACTTACTGGCCAACTGATACTTCAAAAATACCTGATCTGATAGATTTTTTCGTTGTGAAAGGAATATCTACCAACCACATAAAAGTCAAAGAGAGTTTTGATCTGTCGTCTGATCATTCCCCAATTATTTTGACTTTGAGCGAAAAACTAGTCTATAACCTAGAGCCAGCGAGATTAACTGGTAGAACAACTAACTGGGAAGGTTTTAGGAACGAAATTGAAGACAATGTTGAACTGAGCGTTCCACTTACGACACCCTATGAACTTGAGGTTGAAGTTGATCGCTTCGTCGAGATCGTACAGCTCGCTTCTTGGAATAATACTCCCATTCCAAGGAAAACGCCGGACAAATACGGCTTACGATATCCTCCGGAAATAAAGGAATTGGTCAAGGAAAAACGAAAAGCGCGTAAAAAATGGCAACAGAGTCGTGCTCCGCAGCATAAAGCACACTTGAATCGTCTGTGCAATTCGTTGAAGAAAACCATTAAGGATTTTAAGAATCGTGCAATAGGCTCTTACCTTGAAAGTTTAACAGCGAAAAAAGATTCCAATTATTCACTTTGGAAAGCCATAAAAGGCACCAAAAGGCCCAAAGTCCCCGCGCCGCCAATTAAATTGAATCAAAATGAATGGGCAAGGGAAGATAAAGAAAAAGCGGACGTCTTTGCGGCCCACCTGGAAGAAACCTTTAAACCGTACGATAGTCAAGTGGTTTACGATAACGTCAATAGGCCGGATTTACCATCTGGCAATTTAACACTCACAAGTGCAACGCTTAGGGAACTCAAAAATGAGATCGAGATTCTAAAACCTAAGAAATCTCCTGGTTATGATTTGATTGCCGGAGAAATTCTCAAAGTTTTACCTAGAAAAGCATTGATTAAGCTTCTTAATATTGTAAATGCTGCGCTCAGATTAAAACACGTTCCGAGCCAATGGAAAGTTGCGGAAGTAATAATGGTCTTAAAACCAGGAAAACCGCCAAATGAGGTAAAATCGTATAGACCAATTTCGCTTCTTCCAGTCATATCCAAAATTTTCGAGAGGATATTACTAAGGCGTCTCCAACCGGTTATAGACGAAAATAATCTTATCCCTGACCACCAGTTTGGGTTCAGAAGTAAGCATTCGACGATTGACCAGGTGCATAGAATTACTGACGTAATCGAGAAAGCATTTGAAGAAAAAAAGATTTGCTCAAGCGTATTTCTTGACGTCTCGCAGGCCTTTGATAAGGTGTGGCATGATGGCTTGAAATTCAAACTACGACAAGTTCTCCCTGTGTGCTTATACGATATTCTAGTATCATATCTGGGGAATAGACTCTTCCGTGTTAGACATGGAAACGAATACTCGCAGCTCAAAGAAATTTCGGCCGGCGTACCACAAGGAAGCGTTCTTGGCCCGCTTCTCTATTTGCTATATACTCGTGATATACCGAAAGAAGATGGCACTATCCTAGCTACGTTTGCCGATGACACCGCTATCCTAGCAGTAGGTAAAACAATCGAAGAAACGACTGGAAAACTGCAAAACGCGCTAAATAAAGTAAATGAATGGACGAGGGACTGGCGGATTGCCCTCAACGAATCTAAATCTGTTCACGTGAATTTCACTTACAAGAAAACTAATAACTTGCTAATTTTCCTAAACTCGGCCCGAATACCATTTGCAAACGAGGCCAAATACCTGGGAATGACACTCGACGCAAGACTGAAATGGAATTCGCACGTGAAAATGAAACGTAAAGAACTCGAAATCAAATATAGAGAAATGTACTGGTTACTCGGAAAACATTCCCAGCTCAGTACTGAGAACAAACTGCTTTTATACAAGCAAGTGCTAAAGCCGGTGTGGACCTACGGTATACAACTTTCGGGTTGTACCAAGAAAACAAATGCAAATATTTTACAAACTTTTCAAAATAAAGTGCTAAGAGAGATTGTCCAAGCACCGTGGTATATTAGAAACGACGATATCCACAGGGATCTCGGAATTCTGACAATCGAAGCTGAAACTAGAAGCTTCGCGAGAAAGCATAAAAACCGACTAATCGGACATGTCAACAATACATACATTTTGGATGGCAAACGACTAACAAAGGCCTCGTAGGGGCAGCATCTCCCGATAGGTGCTGGTCCGCTAAGTAACGAGTAGGAGTCACTGCAGCCGAAAACCTAGCAGCTCTGTTAGTAAGCCCTACTCCCACCTCCTCGTGGTGCCATCTGGGAATTTCTTCGGAAATTGCTAACGGGAGAGGACGAATGGCGAGCTTCCTGCGCCAAAAAACAGGATAAGTGTCGGTTGGTCTGTGGCCCAGCGAGCCGCAACCGTAAAAACAAACTATTGCTCCGAAACGGAAACATACGCCTCGGATACGGACTGATCATTTGTTGACGACCTTTGGCTATCGGACACGGACAACGATCGGATTCTGGAACGTTAAGACCCTCCTGGACTCACTCAAGGAAGGGCCTTATAACGCCAGATTCCTCCAATTGGAGCGCGAATTCGCACGGTATAAAATCGACATCTTAGGGCTGAGCGAGATAAGATGGTACGATGCTGGGGAATACATCTCCCCAACAAAAAGCACTGTGATGCTCTACTCTGGTAAACCAGCTGGAAGTGCACGGAGTTCTGGCGTAGGACTCATGCTAACTCCAGCAGCACGTAGTAGCCTCATATCCTGGAAACCCCATAGTGACCGGATATTGACGGCTAGGTTCCAGAGTAGAGTTAGAAAAATTACCATCATACAGTGTTATGCTCCGACTCTAGACGCGACTGAGGATGAAAAGGATAATTTTTATAGCCACTTAGGTGCCGCCTACAACCAAACGCCTAATGGGGACATCGTAATGGTAATGGGAGATCTCAATGCCAAGGTGGGTAGCGACAACACCATGCTTAAGCACGTGATGGGAGTTCACGGCGTGGGAGACCGTAATGACAATGGTGAGCGGTTTGTGGACTTCTGCAATACCAACCGCCTAGTCATCGGAGGTACGCTGTTTAAGCATAACACCTGCCATAAGATCAGTTGGGTCTCTACTGATAGGCAACGAACATCCAACCAGATCGACCACATTGCGATCAGTCGCCGCTTTAGAAATTGTCTCCTGGACGTCCGAAACAGACGTGGAGCTGACGTCGGACAAGAACGAGATCACCATCTTATGGTAGCTCATTTACGCCTTCGTACTGCATCCGTCAACAGCAACCGCACAAACCTGCTTAACATCACCAGGTTTAATATCGACAGGCTCAAGGTTCCCCAAGTGCGCCAACAGTTCAGGGACCATCTAGCCTTAGAAGCAGAAGCAATCAGCAGCATAGAGAACATGGATGACCACTGGAGTGCTGTGAAAAATGCTTTTGCGACTGGGGCACGCACTTATGTCGGTAAAAAGCAGAAACACCACCGCACATGGCTTTCTACAGACACCTGGAGACGGATCGATGAGCGTACAGCAATCAAGGCTCGGATTGCAGCGGCCTCAGCAGTAGAGAGAACCGAGCTTGAAGCCCAATACCGTGCGAAGAAGAAAGAAGTGCAGCGTAGTGTGAGACGTGACAAGCGTCAACATGTCAACTCACTGGCCTCAAGGGCTGAAGAAGCAGCGAGTAGGTGCGACAGTAGGACTGTTTACAACATCACTAAGGAGCTCATTGGTGGTCGAAACTCCAAACAACATCCAGTGAAGAGTCTAGACGGTGACCTTCTGATTTCGGGTGAGGATCAGCTCACTAGATGGAGAGAACATTTTGCTGCAGTGCTAAATCACTTAGACGACGGCGGTATGATCTTGAATTCGAATGAGCAGTTCGAAGCAACAAATTCCCGAATTCGCACCGTACCTCCCAGTAAAGCTGAAATAATAACAGCAATCAAGTCCCTCAAGAAAAACAAAGCGGTGGGTATTGATGGTATCCCTGCCGAGCTATTTCAAGCGGCGCCAAATACATCGGCAGATTTGCTGCATCCGCTAATACGGAGAGCTTGGGATAGTGAACAATTTCCACAGGAGTGGAAAAGGGGGATGATCATTAAGCTTCCAAAGAAGGGTAACTTGATGGAGTGCGGTAACTGGAGAGGTATATGTGTTCTTCCAGCTGTAGCCAAAATAATAGCTAGAATAATTCTAGAACGAATTAAAGATCATTTAGATTCAACTCTCGATGTCGAACAGGCAGGCTTTCGCGCTGGATCCTCCTGCATCGACCACATAAACACCTTACGGATCATAATCGAACAATGCGTTGAGTATAGGTCTCCGCTACATTTACTGTTTATCGACTTCGAGAAGGCTTTCGACAGCTTGAATCGAGATGCTATCTGGCTGGCCTTGCGCAGGAGAGGCATTCCAGAAAAGCTTATAGCTATTATCAAGGCTACATATGAGGGCGGCAAGTGTCACGTCGTGCACAATGGTAAGGTGTCGGAGGATTTTGAAGTCCAAAGTGGAGTACGTCAAGGGTGCATACTGTCCCCACTATTGTTCTTGGTGGTTATCAGCGATGTACTCCGTGCAGCATTGACGGAAGCTAATTCTGGAATTCGTTGGACTATGACATCTTACCTTAAACACCTAGATTACGCTGACGATGTTTGTCTACTTTCACATCGGATAATGGATCTTCATTTGATGGCCCAAAATCTAGAAGCTGAGGCAAACAAAGTGGGGCTAACAATAGATACAGCCGAAACAAGTCCTGAGCACTTTTAATACCCGAGCTCAACTTGACATTGCCGGACAGGAAGTCGAGAAAGTTGATAACTTTCTATATTTAGGAAGTGTCGTCTCGGCTAATCGCGGTGGCACCGAACTGGATGTGTGCAGCAGAATCGGGAAGGCTAAATCTGCGTTCGGAATGCTGTCCAAAATCTGGAGTAGCAATATTATTAGCTTAAGAACCAAGCTGCGACTGTTCCGCTCCAACGTAGAATCAGTGCTGCTTTATGGGTGCAGTACCTGGAAGGTGGACACCATTAACACACGCAAGCTGCAAGTCTTCGTAAACAAATGCTTAAGAATCATCTTGAGGATTTTTTGGCCGAACCGCATCTCCAACGAACAACTTTATCTGAGAACGGGCCAAGAACCTATAAGCATTACTATACGAAGAAGAAAGTGGCAATGGATTGGACACACCCTACGGCGCGAAGACAACTCCATTGCGAAATACGCTATGCAGTGGAATCCGCTCACCCAGGCAGGCAGAATAGCGGGACGCCCTAGGCAAACGTGGCGCAGAACAGTTGAGGAGGAATCGAGCTCTTTAGGAATGAGTTGGAGGCAGCTCAAACGCGTTGCAGAACTCCGAACACGATGGCGCGCAGGCGTGGTTGACGCCCTATGCCCCCCGAGGGGTTAAAGGACATAAGTAAGTAAGTAACAATACAGTCCTACAAATATTGGATGAGAGCAATTTATTGCGCCGACTACAAAGGACGAAACCCTTCGACTTGGCGAGATAATGATAAGCCGCGTTTAGATTGCGGAACATGCAGGATCTTTCAGTGGAAAGTAACCTGCCAAACGTTTTTATTTCGTGATAGAAAAATTGCTTGATAAGTTATTACTTAGTTGCGATATCTAACAAATTTATATCGAAGGGTGGTGTTTTTTTAGTCAGTAAGAATCTGACACTACTATGAGCACGCGCTTGCTATTCTCATAGTGTCTATGGAAGATTTTTCACCAACCCTCGGAAAAAAAAAAAAAAACGTCGCACGCTACGCTGAACTTCTCTCATCTTCATGCGATGTAGGGACTCTAGCTCGCTTCTCCCTGCTGCTGGGGTAGCTGCAATTCGTCAATCCATCTCCAGGCATCCTCGGAAAGCCACGCCCTATGTCTTCCCTGCGATCGGCCGACAATTCTTTCAGCACGAGATGTAAAAACATTTTTCACAGCACACCAATGGTCTTGGATGGTTGTGGGCAGTGAGCTCCTGATTGCTTCCACACCTTGCGAAAGGTTCTCCGTTCATTGTTGGCGCAGTGAGGGATCACCAACTCTGTCAATATTAAATTTGGACATTCTTGTGTTGTCGTGGGATCTACGAACCTGTACTTGGAGATTAGCTCCTCGCTTGTTTCGGATTTCCAAGAAAGCACTTCTACAGTGGCGGCTGATGGCAAAATAGGTCAATTTGATTGGAGGTTGCTTGTCTGTCGTTGGAAACTCAGCTGACTTTGCACCACGTCTTGTGCTCCAACGTGATGCCACTTATTACAAGGCGATTGGCATTGCAGAAATTCACAAAGCTTTCGCCGTTGTCATTACAAGTGCATCGTCCCCACAGCTTCTGCAGAAGTCGTTGGAGAAGGGGCCAAGTCTTTTGGCGTGTTGGCCTATAAAACAAGGTCCAGTGAGAACACCGACAACGCAGCTGATCTGTTATCGCTTTGCCCAACTCGGCACTACGTTGTTGATCCAGCCTAGGCCAGATCTATCTCGAAATGTGACACGTTCAGCCGTTTTCCCATCTAAGGCTAGTCTTGCTAATAGCATTCCGCTTTAGTAGATGCTTACATGTAGCGAGGGGCATACCCAGGGCTTGCCTATCAGGTAGAATTCTTAAAATGGTACTTTGTCTGGCGGGCTCGTCCGCTCTGCAGTTTCCTGGAATTTCTCTGTGGTCGGCAGTTTAAGGCGGACATTGAAGTGAAGGAGCATGATTCTAGGGACTTGATTGCCAATTAGCCGTCAGTGAAAATGCGAATATCCCTGACAGATAGTGTATTACACTTCAGCCAGGACAGGGCTTCCTTAATCGCCCTGATTTCCGTCTGAAAAACTCTACAATGATCAGGGATGCGGAACGAGATGCTCAGATTGAGCTTTTCGGAGAAAACACCACAACCCACTCCATCCTCGGTCTTAGAGCTATCTGTATAGAAGTGAACCGAACTACCATGAACAGGGGGAGAGATGTCCCATTCATCCCGTTCAAGGATGCTCGTACAGAAGTTACGATCAAATCTTAATTTCGGGGAGGTGTAGTCCGGCTTTCATGCTTGCAGTTGACCAAGCATCGAGGAGCGTAACACTGTATAATGGTGACACGCCGTACTCTAGTCCGGAATCTAGCCGTCATAATCCTATTACCATAAGGCTGCCAGGAAATTAGTGGATTCAAGATTACTTAAAGCGAAGCCTTGTCCCACAAATGTTACCATTCATCTGACACTAATATCACGTCGCGTAGTGCCCCAGACACACCGCCAAAAAAATTCTCAACTTCTCTTTTATTTGAACTAACACGACTCCAAGTGATTTCTAATTGCAAAATTGTTAATCCGATAGCCTCGCCATGACATTTTCCATTTTGGAAACTTACGTTATCCTGAATGACTGCATAAATTTCCAGCACACAGAGCAGTGGGCTATTGCACGACGAAAATAGCATAATTTCTCCACGCTGCGCTGGCTGGCTCGTTATGTCTTGGACGCTTAATTAAAAAGGCCACAGTTTGTGTGGCTAGTATGTGCCAGCCAAAGGAGCACTGGTATGCAATTTGGCGTGCACACTGCGCCTTATCGCATTTAATGTTCCAACTTTTGGTCATCTAACTTTGCTGGTGGTGTGGATTGGATACCCTATACCATGGGGTGTCCGCGCAGGATTGCGTACTGGTATCTCTATGGTGGACCTTTTGTAATTAAATCTCTGGCTGAATGGCTTCGTGATTTTCGTGTTCAGATTTATTATGCTTTTGGGAAATGGTCAGAGATTGGAGGAGGTTTTCCTTTAATTAATCGCTGTGGGGTTCGTAGCATTTGACACTTAAAATTGACGGGGAAATTCAAGGGGTTTCTCGAAGGATTAGATTGTGTGTGTTAAGTACATATTATAGGTTGCCTTCTACCACATTGGGGATACTCTCTAAAGCAAAACTACCTCTCCAATCATCGCTGGGGAATCCCGAATCCCATCTTCATCCAACAATTCTCAGAAAACCAAGAAAAATTCCCAGAAATCAATTTGCTCAGAGATCCCTAAAATGACAAAAAAAAAAGAAAGAAAGGTAATCACAAAGGAGAATCCAAAATAGAATTCTACCTGAGAGAACCTATCCGAGGATATTTATCTCTTGAAAGAGTTCATCTGCGCTTATCTAGAGTTGAGTCTCTTCGATGGTCATACGACGACGACGACGACGACGACGTCGATTTGGAATATTCATCCCCAGGAAGAAGGATGGGGGACCAGACACACGGACAACAAAGAACAAATAGAAGCGCTTGGTTGGCCATAAGAGATTCGCTACAGAGTGCCAGGTGAAAGGCACACAGTCTCACAGAAACCTTCCGACTGACGCCTCGTGCCTTGTTCGCCACTAATGCATTCGAGGACAAAAAGTGTCCGAAATTAAGATAACGCCTTCGTTTATTCAGTTCCGTTCTTCTTTTTTTTTCTCTCTCCTCCTTTTAACCATTTCATTTCGTAAGGCACTCTGGATGAAGTCCATCCAGCACACCATGGCAAACCATCATCTGTCTCCTTTCCGTCGTTGACCACAGTGTTGAGAAATTCTATCGAATGACGCAGTGATCGTCACTGCTGGACGATGGAATGAATGCCATATCTCCGGGTGTTATCAGTTCCGCGGTATGGGGTATCACACACAAAAATTTATTACTTTCCAAAAGGAGCAAAAATAATTGTTATACATTTTCGATGGGAGAATGGGAATACACACCACTTTGGGCACTGAAAAGGTGAGGCGCCACCTTAAACAGAAAAAAAAATTTTTTTTTATTAGAGCGCCATGTTGTTGCTGGAAAGGGACACAATCGGAATATGCTTTCGGATAAGGTTATGCATATAATTTGGGATCGGTCTGGTTTCGTTTTTGAGGAGAAATATTAATTAGGAGCTTTCGTTTCATGTTAGACCGATATTTCATTCGTTAAGCAACTTGGATGACAGATACAATGTTGGTATTTATGAGAGTATTCAGGAATGTCGCGGTCTACACGCTGACGGTCGTTTTAAAATGGAAACCATTTGCTGATGTTGTGTTTCGCAGTAAATAGGTAAAATTCGATTTCAAATACCGACTGCATGTAATAAATTATTTTTTTATTCTGCGAGGACGTTCACTAATAAGTTGAAGTCGATGCTGTACCTGGGTTAACCTGGGCCTCAACCAACGAGAATCTCCATTTACCTCGGTCTCTAGTTGATTGAGTTGCGCACTCAAATTTAGTTGAAGTCCCTTCAACTTGTGAGTATCACCTAAGGCAAGGAGGCCATCTACTGCGTCGCCCCTCCGCGTTAGATTCCAAGAAGCTGCGCGCCAGAGCGTTGGTGTCCATTCGCTCTACATGTCCTAGACATTTCAAACGTTCACTGCGCAGTCGATGTCGCGTGTACGGCTCAAATATGCATTGCTGGACAACCGGTAGAGAGAGTAGAGGATGTCCAGTATCTTGGGAGTATTGTCTCGACCGATGGTGGAACCGAACTGGATATAGCCAACAGGATCACCAAAGCAAAGTCCGCGTTCGGGATGTTGTCCAAAATATGGCGAAGCAATGCAATCAGTTTGAGCACCAAAATAAGACTGTTCCGCTCCAACGTTGAATCCGTGCTGCTATATGGTTGCAGCACGTGGAGAGTGACCACTACTATCACCAGAAAGCTGCAAACGTTCGTTAATAGGTGTCTGCGCAATATCTTAAGGATTTTCTGGCCCAATCGTATCTCTAACGAACACCTTTACGAGAGAACGGGTCAGGAACCAGTAGGCACAACTATCCAACGGCGGAAGTGGCAGTGGATCGGTCACACGTTCCGAAAGGGTGACAGCTCCATAGCGAACCATGCTATGCAATGGAACCCTCTAACTCAGGATGGCAGAAGACCTGGCGGTCCGCGGAAAACATGGCGCAGAACAGTCGAGAAGGAGGCACGGCAGTTAGGGAAAAGTTGGGGAGAACTTAGACACATTGCCAGAAACCGTACACGATGGCGCGTAGGCGTAGCAGAGACCCTAGGACCCACAAGGGGATACAGGACATAAGTAATACAGAGTCTCCTTAGTTGTTCGAGATAGGGCTTTACTGTTGAATTGCCTTATAAGCCCAAAAAAACAGCGATTGGCATGAGTTATTCTTCGCTTGATTTCTGCGCTGGTGTTCTTCTCAGAGTTTATAGCAGAGCCAAAGTAGACAAAGTCCCTTACTACCTCGAAGTTATAGCTGCCCACTGTGACGTTCTGTCCAATTCGTCGGTGTTGGCTGTCCCTTCTTGTTGACAGCATATACTTGGTTTTGCCCTCGTTTATCGCTTAACCCATTGTGGGCGCTTCCGCCTCAACGCTTGCAAACGCACCGGTAGCAGCCCGCTGAGTTCTTCCGATAATGTCTATATCGTCGGCGTATGCCAGCAGTTGTACAGACTTGCGACAGATTGTGCCTCCGGTGTTGGCTTGTGAGTTCCGCACAATCCGTTCAAGTACAATATTAAAGAAGTCACACGACAGCGCGTCATCTTGTCTAAAACCTTTTTTGCCATCAAAGGTCTCGGTGAGGTCATTACCGATCTTGATGGAGCAGCGAGCGTTCTCCATCCTCAGGCTGCACAGACGGACAAGTTTGGCAGGAATGTCAAAACTAGACATGGCTCTATAAAGCTCTTCTCTATAGATGCTGTCATAGGCGGCCTTGAAATCGATAAAGAGGTGGTGAGTATCGATTTGGAATTCTTGGGTTTTCTCCAGAATCTGCCGAAGTGTGAAGATTTGATCGATGGTGGACTTTCCAGGCTTGAAACCGCACTGATAGGGTCCAATCAGGCTGTTGATAAAAGGTTTGAGGCGTTGAGGAGATTGATGCCTTTCTAGTGGAACGGGCAAGCGATGCGGAAATTCCATTCATCAGGCATACATTCGTCTGACCAAATCTTAAAGCTGGGTTGGTGTATGATCCTTACCAATTCGCCGGTAAGCCGTCAGATCCAGCATCTAGTTTGGATATTTCTATCCTCACTTCGTTTTGGTCAGGTGGACGAAAATATTGACTATTATCGTCTATGTTGAATGGTTCATTCTGCTTGACAGCGGGATCTTGGTCTTCGTCGCCGTTATACAGGGAGACCAGATAAGAACGATAGGAAAAAAATTTAAATAAAACAACAACGGTGTGAGATATAAAATTGATTCTGGTTTTGTTTTGAAGCTACATTCATGCCATTATGTGTGGAATAGCACATCGTCTAAATGGCCGCCTAGGCTTCGCTGGCAGTGCTTCAAGTGGTTGGTCCATTTTTTGATGATTCGGTCTAATACGTACAGCGTTCTTCTGGCAATAGCATCTCGAATGTTGGCCTCGAGCTCGTCCAAAGTGGTTAGCTTGTTAGCGTAGGCTAAGAACTAGCCCCCGAGAAAATAATCGAGTGGTGTCAATTCGCAGGATCGCGACGGTCAATTGATGAACGCTCGGCAAACTTCTCCTGCACAACTTTGAGCGTTTCGTCGATTGTATGGCATGGAGCACTGTCTGGTTAGAACCACAGCTCGGATACATCGATGCTCTCGAGCTCTGACCAGGGTTGACTCTCTAGCGATGCCCAATTCAGCTGATCGGCGCCGAATCGACATGTCTGGGTCTTCTTCGATACTGGCCCCTACGGCGCCTATGTTTTCTTCACTTCGTACCAATCTCTATCTGGTTGGTGGCTCAAGGTCCAAAAGAGTGTACTCACGCTAAAAAATTTCCACTGGGCGACGAATTGCCCGCACACTGAAGCCATGATGACGACCGACCTCACGACGAAACTCACGTTGCGTATTTACAACTAAGCCGGAATTTCGATAATATTTTTTAATAATTGCCGCACGTTCGGCAAGCATGAACCGATGCATGAAGCAATGGCAAACTTTACCGAATATTGTAACAGCTGGATGTCATTGGTAACTTTTACAGCTGCTGCAACATAATAATTGGAAAAGGTATCATTGCTATCTGGTCACCCTTTACAGTCTGCAGACGTAGTTTTTCCATATTCTCAGCACCGATTGTGATTCTACTACGAGGTTTCCATTTTCATTTCTACAGGTTTCTGTACGGGTATTGCTTCTCTGACACGTTCTTTTTACCTTTTGGTAAAACTTCCGTACATTGTTCCTGGAGTATAGACTCTCGATATTCTCAAACGCGCGCTTCTCATGCTCTTTCTTCTTCTTTTGGAGAAGCCGATGTTCTTCCCGTCTCTTTTGCTCGTAGAGCTCACGAGCAGCTCACGTCTTCCTTTGCAGCGCCGCTTTGCATGCCTCTTGTTTTGCTGCATGCACTCGCCGGCATTCTTCGTCAAACCAGGGGTTTCGCGGTGGTAGGCGAGCGAGACCCAGCACATCAGTCGCGGCGTTTCTAATGCCATGTTGGCAGCATTGCCACTGGTCTTCGGCACTTGATGCTGGCGGCATAGGGGTGATTGAGAGATTTCGGAATTCGCGTTCAGCGAAGAGTCTGGCGGTCTCTTGCGATTGTAACTTTTCGACGTTAAATTTTCTCACAGTGATTCTTCTTTGTTGCTCAGTTTGAGATATCCGCATTCATACCTTGGCTACAACAAGGTAACGATCCGAATCTGTGTTGTCCGCTCGGAAGGTTCAGACATTCAGAACACTGGAGGCATGACTTGCGTTGATCGCCATATGATCAATTTGGTGGATCGTTGCATGATCATTGGACCGCCATGTCTGCTTGTAAATATTGAGATGAGGAAACCATATGCTTGGTATAGTGGCGTTTCGCTTCACAACGAAATCAATTAGCCTTTGTCCGTTATCAGACGTGGTGTCGTGCAGGCTATGGCTACCGACTGGCCTACCAAAGACGTCCTCCTTTCCTATTCGGTCAATACGATTTTAACGTCGTATTTAGGACATTACTCGTTAGTTTTGTCCAAGATCTCGTAGAAACACTCTTTGGTGGCAGGGTCCTTTTCTTCTGTGGGGGCATGACCACATATTAGGCTTATGTTAGCGAACTTAGCCTTGGTCCGGATAGTCATAATACGCTCGCTTACGTGTCGGAAGCTGAAGATTTCTTGCCTAAGTCTGCCGCGTATAACAAATCCGCATCCGAATAAGCCTTGCCTGTTGTCTTTGTAGCAATCACCGTAGTAGATGCCAGATGTTTTTTATCCTCTTTTTGCCCGGCCCGTACCATCGCACTTCCTGGATGACGGTTATATCTACTTTATAGCAGTCTATGGCCTCTGCTAATTGTTCGACTGCACGTGGCCTGTTAAGGGCGCGAACATTCCACGTACAGATCCGAAGGTGGTTGGCCTTATTTCGTTTGCTGGGGTCGTCATCAGTCAAATCGTCCTTGTAGGTATTTACTGAGTTATATTCATTTTTCATGTTCAAAATGTGTAAGTGATTTTATTTGATAATTACAACGAATAGTGGAAGCTTCATGTATACACAGACATAAACAATAAATTAGTTATTTTAAGAACGTTTTTCTTTTCCCCATATTATGTGTGTCTTATCCACTGCGCCATTTGCATACAAGACCTTCTCTGAGAGCAAAGCCTGATCGGCCCTTATCAGTGCGGTTTCAGGCAAGGAAAGTCCATTATCGATCAAATCTTCACACTTCGGCAAATCCTGGAGAAAATCCAAGAAGTCCAAATCCACACTCATCATGTCTTTATCAATTTCAAGGCCGCGTATAACAGTATGAATAGAGAGAGAGCTATAGTATAGACCCATCTAGTTCTGACATCCCTGCCAAACTTGTCTGTCTGCGCAAGATGACCATGGAGAACGCTCGCTGCTCCATCAAGGTCGGTAATGACCTGACCGAGACCATTGATGTCAAAAGGGGTTTTATACAAGGTGACGCGCTGTCATGTGACTTCTTCAATATTGTATTCAAACGGATTGTGCGAAACTCATAAGCCAACACCAGAGGTACAATCTATCAAAAGTCTGTACAACTGCTTGCATGCGCCAACGATATTGACATAATTGAAAAAACTCAGCGGGATATCACCAATGTGTCTGCAAGTATTGAAGCAGAAGCGGCCAAAATGGGTTTAGCGATAAACCAAGTGTATGCTGTCAACAAGAAGGGACAATCAACGCCGACATATTGGGCAAAACGTCACACGGACACGTACAACTTCGAGGTAGTAAGAGGTTTTGTCTACCTTGGCTCTGTCTTCTGATACCAGCGCAGAAATCAAGCGCAGACTAACTCTTGCCAATCAGTTTGTTTTTTTGGACATGAACAACGAAGGAATTCTATATATGACCCTGATAATCCCAGTCCTGCTTTACGGGGCTAAAACATGGACTCTATTGAAAGCGGATGAAGATATCCTTGATCGCTTTGAGAGACAAAATTCTTCGTAAGATTTTCGGTGCCGTTTGCGTTGACAGGTTTTGGAGGAGAAGATTCAATTACAAACTATACGAGATGTATAGTGACATCAACTGCGTATTGAACATTTGAGATGTCTAGGACATAGAGAGTAAATGGACACCAACGCTCCGGCCCTCAGAGTCCTCGAAGCTAACCCAAAGGTAGAACGTAGTAGAAGGCCTCCTCGCCGTAGGTGGCGGGGACACGTTCAAGGGATCTTCAACCTACTTGGCGCAACTGGAGGCAATGAGCTAAGGACCGAGCGAAATGTGGAGGCTTGTTGGTTGAGGCATAGGCTCACCCCCACAGCACAGGTAGCGCCGCGAAGTTAAGTAAGTATTTTTTATAAATAATTGAATACCACCTTGGCATTGAAGAGTGAAAACCCAATGATTTAAGCTTACAACTAGATAAAGGTAAAGTGTGATGTGCTCTATAAAGAGCGTTGTAAAATCTCTGTAAATGTGTGAAAAATATAAAATGACTGGTGGGCCATCTAGTGATTTCTTTTTAAATTATAGGTTATTTTGACACTGACAGCTGTTTCCCGCTCGAAATCTTGACAGAAAGTCAGTATCATAAGTACCTCCGCGGAACGAAATGAGTCGCTTTGCGCTTGAACAACATTGGGAAATATTGAAAACTTTCCAAAGTGAGTGCTGTGTAGCCCAAACAGTGCGTTTTTTGAAAAGAAGTTTAGGCCGAAATGAAGCACCCACCGCGCCTGCTGTACGCAAGTTTGTGCAAAAAGTTCGTGAGACTGGTATGCTAGTGGACAGCACTCATGGTCCCCGTCGTCGTACGGTGCGCACAGACGAGAATGTGGCTGCTGTAGCCGAGAGTGTGAGACTCAATTCACGAACATCAACTCGTCATCGATCTCAACAGCTCAACATTTCACGCACTAGCCTGAGGAGAATTCTGCACAAAGATCTGGGATTATTCGCTTACAAGGTCCAATTGATTCAGCAATTGAAAGCGCACGACCATCCGCTTCGTTATCGCTTCGCAGTTTGGGCCTTAGAGCAGCTTGAATTGGACAACGATTTTGGCCGAAAAATCATCTTTTCTGACGAGGCACATTTTCATCTCGGCGGCTACGTTAACAAACAAAATTGCCGCATCTGGGGCTCGGAAAACCCGCACGTTATTGTCGAGAAGCCAATGGCATCCACAGAGAGTGACAGTTTGGTGCGGATTGTGGAATGGTGGCATCATTGGACCATTTTTCTTCGAAAATGAGGCTGGGAACAACGTTTCGGTCAACGGTGGGCGTTACAGAGCCATGTTAAGGACTTTTGTTTTTACTGAAATTGAAGACATGGATTTGGACGACCTCTGGTTCATGCAGGATGGCGCGCCATGCCACACAGCCCATACCACAATCGGTCTTTTGCGCACCAAATTCTCAAATCGTGTTATCAGCCGTCTTGGCGATGTCAATTGGCTGCCTCGGAGCTGCGATTTGACCCCTTTGGACTTTTTTTTTGTAGGGAACCGTGAAGGACTGATGTTATGCCAATAATCCGGAAACGATTCAAGCACTTAAGGCCAATATCATCCAAGCAATCCGTGAGCTACAGCCCGAAACCATCAACAAGGTCTTGGAAAATTCGAGTGATAGAATGCGCTACTGCGAGGCCAGCCGAGGCAGCCACTTGAACGACATTGTGTTCCATAATTAATGGGAATATTTGTTCTTACTGATAAAGCCATAATACATGGAAAAAAAATTTCATTTTGTTCATTTTATTGCATTTTTAAAAAGAAACTTGTAGTTGGCCCACCCTGTACTAATAACACGCGTTCCCAAGCGGTCCTCCATCTAAGTACTTACCGCGCCCGACACTGCTTGATGTCGGTGATCGGATGGGCTTGGTTGATCGTTGATTTTTGTGTCGAGATCATGCCGATTCATTAGTCTCGCTAAAGAAGTTTTGCTTCAAAAATTGGGTCTGTCTATCTATTCGTCAAAACGTCTGGATAGAACTTCTTCTGAGGTCTGTAGGCTCATAATTCGTGGAGGAATCGAAATTTGCATTTTAAACTTGAAATTAACGATAAAAAGTTCAACTTCAATTTCAGCTCAAGGGAAAATACAGGTACGCACCTAACGTAGATACTTTATACAAAAATCATCCCCAAATCACCACACGCTTCTTATCTGCCACTATGGCAATGCATTCTGATTGGATAACATCCCAAAATTAGTGCAGTACCAACGATAAAAGAATAAATCCAACATACTTAGCATATCCACATACCAATGTACGTAACTCCAAACCTGAAGGCAACCGCCAGTCAAGCCCAAAACACATTTCATCCAGACGACGACGACCCAACCTCCACACTCGCCACTACATACCGCAAAACAACAATAAAAACCAAAACAATTCCCTTACAAGTACGTTTCCCCACTCTTTTGCGCAAAAAACGAAACAAAACTCAAGCACCAACGCACCTTTCTACCAAACATCGCAATCGTAATGGCAGCCGATGGTCTCATGGATACACCCGGCCCACCCTTCAGAACGCCTAACCACCACCCCTTCCAATGGAAATTGTGAAAACCCGCAGAGAAAAACCACGATCGACTCCATTATTCATTCTGATAACCAGCATTGGTGGTATCTATCTATGTATCTGCAACCTGCTATCGAATCTCTGATGTGCTCCTGTGGGTAGAACTGGTTTCTGTGAGTGAGACAGTGTCGAGGCGGAGTTTGCCTCCGGCATTAGACCCGCCTCCGATGATTTCTGGTTTCTGGACGAATAGATGTGTTGTTGTCTCAACTTGGCATGGCATGTCTTATCGGCTATCGTGTGGAGAATTAAAATGAATTTGAATCGAAGGAGTGAGAGAGTGTATGGGCGGAGTAGGAAAAGGTAATGAAAGTACTATGTTGGTACTATCTTATGGAGCGAACGTATGGAAAATGGTATCAATAAAGTATCTATTGGGTATATCTCTGAGTGTAACTGCTTGTTGGAGCTTTTATGAGTTTTCCCACGCATGGCGCTCAGATGTTTAAGAATGTACGAAACGATTTAGGGCGTCTTAGGAGGTGAGAATAGTATAATGTGGGCGCAGCTGGCTAGATAGCGGGGAAATCTTCGTCTGCAAAGCTAAGTTTTTAGATGCATTCAGTGTAGTGTTCCAAGACTTGAACTGGGCGAAATAAGGTCGAATTCCAAAATATATGCTTGGGGTTAGGTGGGATGGCTGCCGTGAGCTACAGCTAGAGTACACTTAGGCCCAAGATTAGATCCATTGAGGTACTATTTGTTGGAAAAGCTGAATCCTTCGTACAATCTTAATTAGAAATTGCATCGGATAGACCTGTAGTCTTAAGCAGTATTTTTCTAGAACAAGTTAACAATTGCGGCATGTCCAACTGCAGCCATGGAAGTACTACTAGAGCTAACTCCACTTCATCTCGTAGTGGAGCATAATGCAAAGTGGACGATCCTAAGGATGGCAAAAGAAGGTATTGGAAGGGAGAAATGCGTCAGTTCAATGAAATACGATTCACTTCTTATGATACTTCCCCTCCTGGCAGTCCACAGGGACGACAGTGCCAGAAAATGTAACATTGGGAAAAACTTCTGTACAAAGTTGAGTAACAAGAAAGATTAGAGCAACGTGTCTACGACAAAAAAAAGATCGGCATGGTGGAATGGAGATGTTAAGAGCGCAATTAAGACCAAGAAAACGTTTTGGAAGGACTACCTATAAGATAAAAGCAACACAAAGTATGAAGCCTACAAAGAACAGAGAAAACAAGTTAAGAAAAGAGTTCTAGAAGCCAAACAAAAATGTTGGGATAACTTTGGAAAACTAATGGAAACAAACAGCAAGAAAAACACAAAGATTTTCAACAGGATGCTCAAATCACTTAAAAATTAAAAAGACTTTAAATTACAATTAATAAAAGCAAAAGATGGAAGGGTACTTTCAGAAGAAAAAGAAATCGTAAATAGATGGAAGGAATACTTTGAAGACCTACTGAACACAACAGAAGGGGATGAGGACACGTGCACAAATAAAATATTTATGACGGAAGGAACATACAGCGAAGAACTAAGCCAAGAAAATGCTATTACCATTGAAGATCTAAACACAGCGCTCAAGAGGATTAAGATAGCAAAGGCTCCGGGTATCGATGAGATTGCGCCAGAATATATTTTATACCTAGGAGAAGAATGTAGGAAAGAGCTGCTAGGAATCCTAAACATGGTGTGGATCAGATTGCAGATCCCAGAGGATTGGAAATACGGAGTTATCCTGCCTATTTATAAGAAAGGAGACACAAAAGATTGTGAAAATTATAGAGGCATCACTCTGCTCTCCACGGCTCTAAAAGTTTACGAGACCATATTAGAGAGTAGGCTCAGAAAGACGGTGGAAGAACATCTATCAGAGGTACAAAGCGGTTTCAGACCGACACATAGCATACAGGATCACATCTTCACGGTACAACAAATTCTAGAAAAAGACTGGCAAAAAATAAGGAAGTGTACGCATGCTTCATAGACATGAAGAAGGCATTCGACGCGGTTAGTAGAAACAAGATTTGGACAAGTCTAAATAATAAAGGTGTGGATCAAGGTCTTGTGAGAGCTATCAAAAACATTTATAAAGACGCCTACAACGTTGTCAGAACCAGCAATAGAAAGTCGGAAAAATTCAAAACGTCAGAAGGTGTCAGACAGGGAAGTGTTTTAAGTCCTCTTCTATTCATCTGTGCAATAGACGACGCTATACGATACTGCCAAGACAAAATGGAAAGCTTCATAATTGGATATTGGCACTTGAGACCGATCTCTATAAAGGCCTGCGCTTTTGCAGAGGACATAGTGCTGTTCGCAAACTCAGAGAAAATCCTGGAGAAGAATCTGAAAGTGTGAAAAGATACTCTGGCTTCACAAAAACTAGAATTGAACGTCGAAAAAACAAAAGTTATGGTAATTTGTAATCATCGAACAGGTAGAAATATACATATATCTGGGAAGTGTTTTCAACTACAGAGGTAGCTCGGAAGACTAATTAAAGGCTAGGATCCTATCGGCTAAAAGACTATATGCTGCGTTAAAGAGACATTTTCTAGATCACAAACAAATAACCCGAAGAACAAAAATATCCACATTCAAGTCGATGTACCTTCCCGCATTACTGCACGGAGGAGAAAACTGGACCCTCTCAGAAAGGCAAGAAAAACAGATACAAGCCATGGAAATGAAGTACCTGAGAAGAGTGCTAGGAATAAGACGAGGAATAATCGAGAGGAAAAGAAACGAGGACATAAGGAACGAACTTAACGTGGAACCCGCCAAAAGGATCCTGGAAGATAAAAAACTCAAATGGTTTGGACACCTGGTGCGGATGGACGAAAACAGACAAGTCAAAAAAATATGGGAAGCAAAACCTGAAGGAATAAACAAGAGTGGAAGACCCAGAACAACATGGAACGGAGCAACAGAAAAGATTATGAGGAAAGCTGGAGAAAGCTGTAGCTCGGCAAAAGAAACGGCAAGAGATAGAAACCACTGGAGAGAGTTCTTAAAAAAAAGGAAGACAGAAACCTGGGGCAGAACATCGACACCTTAAGGGTAAAAGAGGAGCGGATTATGTATGTATGTATGTCTACGACATACGGACTGGGCAGCCACACTATAAAGTGGTATACAGACGGTTCGAGAACTGAGGAAGGAACAGGGGTAGGTGTGTTTGGGCCAAGAATGAAGCACTAAGAACCCATGGGCAAGAGTACCAGCACCTTTCAAGCTAAAATATGTGTTAATGCATCCAACTCAACCTCGAAAGAAGATACAGCAACTGCGACATAACAGCTATCAAAGCACTTGACTTTTATGTAGTTAAGTCGAAGCTTGTGTGGGTATGCCTACACAAACTTATTGAATTAGGTAGAAACAACATTAGAACCCAGTTTTGAGTAAACGTTTTACCGGCAGACATCTTATCCCTGCGAAAGGCATACGGAGGGACTCAAACAGCAACCATCAGTCTTCCAGTAGAAGACGTAAGAAAACTGTTAGAAGCCGGGAAAATTAAGATTTGGGTGGGTAGTCTGCCGAATCCGTGAAAAGACACTGCTGAAAACGTGCTTCAAGTGGCTAGAGTATGGTCATCTAGCCACACAATGCAGAAGCGAAGATGATCGCTTGAAGCTATGGAGGAGATGTGGTGAAGGGGGCCACATAGCGAAAAATTGCGATGAGCAACCATCCTGCATGTTCTGCAAGAAAAACCACCCAGACGACGAGCATCATATAGCTGGTAGCAGAAGATGCCCGGTCTTCAGGAGAGCTATTACAAGCAAAATACCATGAAGATACTACAGATAAATCTTAATCACTGTAGAATAGCCCAGAACATCCTGGCACAAACGGCCAAGGACGAAAGAGCCGACGTTGTTATGATCAGCGAGCCCTATAAATGTCCCGAACAGAACAATAACTGGATCTGTGATAAAGCAAAACAGGTGGCAATATGGATATGTGGACCCCATGCCTTCCAAGAAATAAACGACCAAACAGAAGGCTTCGTGCGTGCGAAAATAAATGGAATCCATTTCTATGGCTGCTATGCAAGACCCAGCTTGACGACCAGCGAACATCAACTAATGCTGGACCATCTAACCGCGGATGCGCTCCAGAGAGCCCCAGTGGTAATAGGAGGAGACTTCAACGCGTGGGCCACAGAATGGGGCAGCAGGCTCACCAACACCAGAGGACAGGCCTTATTGGAAACATTCGGTCCCCTAGCGATAGGCATTGCTAATAAGGGCCGGGCAAATACTTACCGGACGGCTGGAGTAGGCTCCATCATTGACATCACCTTTGCGAGCAGCTCCATCCTGAAAAACATAAAGTGGAGGGGGTCAATGAGGAATATTCGCACAGCGACCATCAGGTGATAATACTGGAAATAAAAGGGAAAAAACCAGTCCAGCTCCCAAAATTTACTGGTCCAAAATGGAACGACAGATCTTTCGATAAGGATGCATTCGAAGAGATGTTAAACGGTGATCAAACTCCAAGCGGTACAGAGGAGACCCTCGCGCACCACCTCACAGGCACCATCACCACAGCGTGCGACGCATCAATGCCTAGGAAAACAAACACCAGGAAGGCATCACCGTGTTACTGGTGGAACGAGGAAATAGGCGAACTTCGGGCAAAATGTCTACAAGTCCAGCCGGATTTCCAACAATGCCTGGACACCCTTAGACTGGCGAGACGTAACTTAAATAGAGCCATCAAGGAAAGCAAAACTGCATGTTTTAAACGTCTCCGTCAAGAAGCCGACATTAACCACTGGGGCTCGGCATACAGAATGGTGATGACGAAATTGAAGGGCTATAGGACTCCTCAAATAACATGTCCGATAATGCTGAGATCCATAGTAGAGCACCTCTTCCCTCAAAGGCCTGCTACTATGTGCAATATTGTACGAGAAGTCAATCCAGAAGATATTCCTTTAATTACTCACGAGGAGCTGCAAAGGGCATGCAGCAAGATAGGTGACAACAAGGCGCCGCCGGGAGCCGACGGCATCCCGAATAAGGCAGTAAAGGCAGCTGTAAAAAAAAGACCAGACCTCTTCATATCAACAATGCAGAAATGCCTTGAAGAAGGAACCTTTCCCGAAAAATGGAAGACGCAGCATTTGGTCCTACTGCCAAAAGGAAAGAAGGCTCCAGGAGAACCATCATCCTATCGTCCAATATGCCTATTGGACACCATGGGAAAGATCCTCGAGAAGATAATCTATAATAGATTACTCGCAGTAGCAGAAGAGAAAGGAGCCCTCTCAGATCACCAATTTGGCTTCAGAAGAGCACGATCTACTGTTGATGCCATAAGAGCGGTAGTTGATATCGCTAAAAGTGCCATCGAAGGCGAAAGAAGGCTCTGTGGCACAAAGGAGTATTGTGCAGTAGTAACACTGGATGCTAAAAACACATTTAACTCTGCGGACTGGTCGTTTATTAGAAGGTTACTTGCCAGGATGGATACGCCATATTACCTGCTACGGATAGTGACGAACTACTTCAATAACAGGAAGCTCAGGTACAATACCGATGCTTAGATGGCGCTACAGTCCGGGGTGCACCTGGGCCTCAACCAATAAACCTCTCCAGCCGGCACGGTTACGAGCCAGCTGCCTCCAGTTGCGCACGCCAAGTTGGTTGAGGTCCCCCTCCACTTGTTTGCGCCACCTACCACGAGGTCGTCCTCTACTGCGCCGTCCGTCCGGAGTGGATTCGAAGACTTTCTTAGCGGGAAGGTTGGGCTCCATCCGCTCTAAATGACACAGCCATCTTAGTCGCTGTATGTGAACTCTTCTGGCTAAGTCAATGTCCTTGTACAGGCCGTATAGTTCGGCATTGTACCTTCTCCTCCACTCAACGTCTATGCAGACGGGACCAAAGATTGCTCGAAGAACTTTTCTCTCGAAATAACCAAGGGCATCCTCATCAGGTTTTGTCAAAGCCCATGTCTCTGCGCCATACAGAAGGACTGGGATGATTAATGTCTTATAAAGAGTTACCTTAGTAGTTCGAGGTAGGGCTTTGCTACTCAATTGCCGCTTTCGCCCATAGAAACAACGATTGGCAAGAGTAATTCTCCGTGTGATCTCCCTACTGATGTCATTTGCGGAGCTGACCATAGAGCCTAGGTAGACAAAGTCCTTTACTACCTCAAAATTGTATCTGTCTATTATGGCGTTCTGTCCAAGATGCCGATGTTGGGTGTCCTGCGTATAGAATCGTGTTTGGCGGTTGATCTTGTACATATTTCAGCTGATAAATGATCCATGACTATTGCCTCTCTCACACCATCAGCGGAGCTGAGGATGAAGAGTGCAGAGAATGAAATATATGGGATACCCTACAGCGCACTTGCCTAAAGAAGGCCAAAACACTGCTAGGAGTTTCAAAAGACCATCACCACAACGCCAAACAAACATGGTGGTGGAGTGATGATGGCGGCTTTCAAAGCTTGGTCAGAGTGCCCCTCTATTTATAGAGACGAAAAAGCTCGCCTCGAAGTGGAATACAGATGTTGCGAGAAAAAAGCGAAGAAGAATGGCGCCCAGCTTCAAGCAGAGAGTACGGAGGGCCTGTATCGGGAGCTGAAAAAAATATCTTCCATGGCTGCTTACGCAAACCAGGCTATCCAGCAGCTCCATCTTCAAATTGGCCGTCCAAAGAATGAGGAATGTTCAGGAGATTCGTTCGCAAAAGTTCATTAACAATGCTCACGGCCACCTTGGATGACGACAAAATTCTGCAGAGGTGGCGGCAGTATTGTAAAGAACTTTCGAATAAAAAGTTTCCTCGGCTATACTTTCCAAGAGCCACCCTAACTGTGAAGAAATACCTGACGTTACAGTCGAAGAAGTTAGTGAGGCGGTCAAATACTCAAAAAAACGAAAAGCGAGCTGCCCTCTGAGTTTTGGAAAAAGATGGGAGACATCGGGTTCAGATGGCTCAGAATTCTCATCTCCAAATTTGTGAGAGGTGATCCAATGCCGAATCAAGGGAGGGAAAGTTACCTTCTCCCTGTATACAAAGGGAAGGCTGATACGCGAAACTGTGATAACTACCGTTCGATCAAGCTGATATAGCACACCATGGAGATCGTTGAGCGGGAATTAGGTGGCCGACTGCGAAAAATAATGCGATTATCTGATAACCAGTGTGAGTTTGATGCGGGTAAATCAACCACAGATGCAATCCAAAGTATAAGTTTCATAATGGAAAAACATCGTGATTCCTAAAAGGATTTGCATATTGTATCGGTCGACTTTGAAAAGGCATTCGACAGGCAACCACGAGATCTGATATTGGTGGCGCTAAGACATCGAGGGGTTCCAGAAATCTATCTACAGATGATCATGGACATGTACGAAAGAGCAAAGAAAAAAGTAAGATGTCCCGCTGGAGTAACCGAAAAGTGCACAATCAAAGTCGGGGTGCACCAGGGAAGCGTCTTAAGTCCTTTGCTCTTTATTACAGTCATTGACTATCTACTTGAAGGTAAAGTGACGGACCCTAAGATACACCAATTATTCTTTGCTGACAATGGAGCCATCAAAGTGAGGATCCTACATCCCTGCAATGAGCACTTGATGTGTGGGTGGACGTTTTAGAGGGAAATGGGTATCGCATTAGCTCAAAAAAGACAGAGTACTTGTGCTACCCGTTCTCTGATCCAATCAGGCCTATTCCAGACATTTATTTGAATGGAACAGTGCTTCCCAAGTGCGAAAAGTTCAAATATCTAGGATCTATGAGCAATAGCAAAGCAACCTGTGATGACGATATCAATCATAGCGTAAGCGTGGGGTGGATGAAGTGGCGAGAAAACTCTGTTATCTTCCTCTCTCGGAGAGGCAGGCCTGTAAACGCATGGATCACACAAATGCGACGACATCGGCACTTCATTGGCCTCAGTAACCCAGTGACCCAATATCTTCAGGCCTGCCGGTATTTTCTGGAGTCAAATAGGCGTATCCCACAGGCGGATCAGTAGAAATGCGGTGAAGTGGGAGTTTTATGATCCCTTGTTTTCGGATCATAACCTCGCCGGAGAAGGAAGAAGAAGAAGACTAAATTGAAGATAAGTGGACTGATTGCCGATCCCTGACAAACCTGAACTTCAAAATAGTTCGACTTTCCACAAGTACTACGGATCCAACTCAGAGTATCCTTGTACATGTCTTCGATTGCCTTTACGTAGACCTCTGGAACTTCCTTCGCTCTCAAGGTCTGCCACGGGGACCTGCATTGCGATTGATCGGGAAACTAATGACTGCCCAAAACTTGGCTTGGGCCAGTAGCGCAACAATCAAGTTCGTGATGAAGTGCTTACTTTACCTCCTAGTAGTGGTCCCCGGGCAACTATACGTATAAACCCTTATACGTCACCGAATATTGCCCGCTACAGAAACCGACACTATGCCTCGGATAAGGAATGATCACATGTTGACGACTTTTGGCTATTGTACCCGGACAAAGATAGGTTTCTGGAATGTAAAGACGCTCCTCGACTCGGGAAGAGAAGATCCTTAAAATGCCAGATTCATCCAATTGGAAAAGGAATTCATGCGATATAAACTGGACATTTTGGGGGTAAGTGAAGTAAGATGGTTAGAAGCGGGCGAGTACCAGTCTCCAATGCGTAACACTGTACTACTCTATTCTGGAAGACCATCCGGGCCGCGGAAATATGGAATCGGACTACTGCTAACTACAACAGCACGCAAGGGCCTAATTTCCTGGCAGCCTCATGTTGATAGGATTTTGACGGCCAGATTCCGGACTAGAGTACGACGCATCACCATCATACAGTGTTACGCCCAAACGAATAGTTCGTCTGAGGACGAAAAGGAGAGCTTCTACAATCTCTTAAGCGCCGTCTTCAACACAACACCAAATGGAGACATTGTCATAGTGATGGGGGATTTGAATGCCAAGGTAGGCAGCGACAACGAAGGGCTCAAGCATGTAATCGGGAAGCATGGACTAGGCAACCGCAATGACAACGGCGAAAGGTTTGTGGATTTCTGAAATGCCAACCGCCTTGTGATAGGTGGCACCATGTTTGAGCACAAGACCTGCCACAAAGTCAGCTGGGTTTCCAACGACAGGCAAGCAACCTCCAACCAAATTGACCATTTTGCTATCGGCCGCCGCTTTAGGAGTAGTCTCCTGGACGTCCGAAACAGGCGAGGGGCAGATGTGGGGATAGTACGTGCTCACCATCTTATGATAGCTACTCTCCAACTACGCACTGCTGCAGTTCGAAGATCCCACGACAACACAAGAATGCCCAGGTTCAACGTCGATAGACTTAGTGATCCCTCAGTGCGCCAACAATTAAGGGAGCACTTTTCGCAAGGTGTGGAAGCAATCAACAGCTCAATGCCCGCAACCATCCAAGACCATTGGTGTGCTGTGAAAAATGTTTTTACATCTGGTCGGTCGATCACAGGGAAGACATAGGGCGTGGCTTTCCGAGGATACCTGGAGACGGATTGACGAACGAAAACAGCTGAAAGCTCGCGTTGCAAGATGAGAGAAGTTCGGCGTAGCGTGCGACGTGACAAGCGCAACTACATCAACGCACTGACTACAGAAGCAGAAGAAGCTGCACGGAGGTGTGACAGCAGGACTGTCTACAGAATCACGAAAGAGCTGACAGGTGGTCGCAGCTCCAGCCAACACCCAGGGAAAATCTTAGACAGCTCCTTGCTCATTTCGGATGAGGACCAGCTCAAGAGATGGAAAGAGCATTTTGCTACGGTTTTAAACCGGGTATTCGCTAGCGACATGCTCCCAAATCAAATTGAGATGCCCGAGGTGAGAGGTTCCCGAATACGCACCACGACTCCCATTAAAGATGAGATCATTACCACGATCAAGGCATTCAAAACCAACAAGGCGGTAAGACCACACGGTATTCCAGCAGACCTCTTACGAGCAGCACCAACAACATCGGCTGAGCTTCTGCTTCCACTTATAGAGAGAGCTTGGGAAGCTGAGAGCTTTCCTAACGAGTGGAAAAGGGGAATGATCGTCAAGCTTCCTAAGAAACGAAATTTAATGGAGTGCGGAAACTGGAAGGGGTATCTGCGTGCTGCCTGCTGTAGCTAAGATAATAGCTAAAATCATCCTGGAGCGAATTAAACAACATCTCGAAGACACACTCGATGCCAAACAAGCATGTTTCCGCTCTGGATTCTCCTGTGCCGACCACATCAACACCCTGCGGACTCTCGCCACTCCACCTGCTGTTCATCGATTTTGAGAAGGCGTTCGATAGTGTCAACAGGGAGTTTATTTGGCGTGCCTTACGCAGGAGAGGCATTCCCGATAAACTAATTGCTATTATCAAAGCTACATATGAAGGCTCCAAATGTCACGTTCTGCAGGGAGGAAGGTTGTCTGAGGAATTTGAGATCCAAAGTGGGGTAAGACAAGGCTGTATCCCTTCACCAATATTATTCCTATTGGTGATTAGCGATGTGCTTCATGCAGCTTTGTCGACGGGAAACGGAGGAATTCGATGGACTCTTACATCTCAACTGAAGCATCTTGACTACGCAGACGATGTATGCTTACTCTCCCACAGAATTATGGACCTCCACCAAATGACAGCATATGTGGAGAGGGAGGCAGGCGTCGTCGGGCTGAATATTAATGCGGCAAAAACTAAAATTATCAGCCTTGGAACTAACTCATCGGCTCAAATATGCATTGCTGGACAACCGGTAGAGAGAATAGAGGATTTCCAGTATCTTGGGAGTATTGTCTCGACCGATGGTGGAACCGAACTGGATATAGCCAACAGGATCGCCAAAGCAAAGTCCGCGTTCGGGATGTTGTTGAGCACCAAGATAAGACTGTTCCGCTCCAACGTTGAATCCGTACTGTTATATGGTTGCAACACGTGGAGAGTGACCACTACTATCAGCAGAAAGCTGCAAACGTTTGTTAATAGGTGCCTGCGCAATATCTTAAGGATTTTCTGGCCCAATCGTATCTCCAACGAACACCTTTACGAGAGAACGCGTCAGGAACCAATATGCACAACCATCCAACGGCGGAATTTGCAGTGGATTGGTCACACGTTCCGAAAGGGTGAGAGTTCCATAGCGAACCATGCTATGCAATGGAACCCTCTAACTCAGGATGGCAGAAGACCTGGCGGTCCGAGGAGAACATGGCGCAGAACAGTCGAGAAGGAGGCACGGCAGTTAGGGAAAAGTTGGGGAGAACTCAGACACATTGCCAGAAACCGTACACGATGGCGCGTAGGCGTAGTAGAGGCCCTAAGACCCGCAAGGGGATACAGGACATAAGTAAGTAAGTAAGAGTAATTCTTCGTTTGATCTCCCCACTGGTGTCATTTGTGAAGATCATCATAGAGTCTAGGTCGACAAAGTACTTTACTGCCACAAAATTATATCTGTCTATTGTGCCGTTTTGTCCAGGACGCCGTTATTGGGTGTCAATTTTTGTAGACATCATGTACATTGTTTTGCTTTCATTGACTGTATTTGCTGCCTCGATCTCAATACTCGCAAATGCCCCATTGACGGCCCGCTGAGTTCCTCCGACTATGTCAATGCCATCGGCGTAAGCGAGTTGTTGTACAGACTTGTAAAAGATTGTACCCCCAGAGTTGGCTTATACCATATGTTTCGTATGATTCTTTCAAGTATTTCCGAATATGTTCAAGAGATCGCATTACAATGCGTTACCTTGTCTAACCTTGCCTGGAATCGAACAGTTTGTTGGTATTCTTACCGACTTTGATGGACCAGCAAGAGTTCTTCATCGTCATCTTGCACAAACGGACAAGCTTGGCAGGGATGCCGAGACCAGTCATGTCTCCGTATAGCTCGTCCCTGTACGCGCTATCATAGGCAACTTTGAAATCGATAGAGAGATGATGCGTATTATATACATATATTGTGGGTTTTTCCAAAATCTGCCGTAGTGTGAATATTTGGTCAATGACGGACTTGCTGGGCCTGAAACCGAACTGATAAGATTGTTGACGTACGGTTGTTCACATGATATGGCAGACAGGATCTTATACCTCTGAAAATGGCGCAGTTAAGGGGGTCGCTGAGCTGTGAATGGACCTTAAATCCAGAAAACGCCCTGGAATTTTTGGACTTCCCTATGATGAGCGACTTCAATTTGTGTGTTCCAGTCGCGTTTGTTGATCCCAAAAAAGTTACACGTTCCTTGCTGGTTTTTCTGGCTGGTGCAGTTGCTTCTTTGGACAACACAAGAGTTTTTCCCGGAAAAAGTTTCCAATAGAGAGCAGTCTCGTCGGCGTTGTAAATCTGTTCTGGAGTAAGAGAATTTTCCCTGACGTAGGCATGAATTTCTTCTAAAAACGATTTTACAGCTTCCTGGTTTGCAGACAATTTTTCCCCGCATATTTTTAAAATTCTCACCCCATTACGTTCTCGAAACTTTTTGAGCCACCCGTCGCTAGCATTAAAATAAGGGCATTCCTTGAACTGGCTGTTGAAGTGATTTGCTTGATTTCTGAGTAAGTTTGTCGAAATTGGCACATTTTTTTCCCGCTGTTTCTTAAGCCATCCAAAGAGCGCAGCTTCCATTTGCGGTATCTCTGAGGTTTTAAGGTTTTCCTCTTTCCGATTCCAGACTCCGTATTTCCGATAAACTCAAATACTTTGTTTGATTTCTTTTTTTATCGCTGTTATTGTGGATTTTGAAACCCCATATTTCTGCGATAGACCTAATCCCGAATAGCCAGTTTCCAATTTTCTTAAAATGTCAGCTTTTTCCTTTATTGTCAGGAATTTATGTATGTTGTTTTTGCTTCGTAGGAGCCATGGCTTTAGATTTTTTCGAATGCGATACACGAACTTAAACACCACAAGCCACAAAAGAAGTCAAACAAAAATGAACCCTTCAACCAGAAAATACCAACAGAAATGAGCACGCGCTAACGCAAATTCCCTGAAAAAGGGGTCGCATAATGAAAATCAAAGACAAAAAGAAACAGAAATGAACATGAATGCAGTCACGCAGTCATGCAATTGTGTGTACTATGTACCAAAAAAGTTCACATCTTCAAATAGCAAAAAATTGTCACGAGTTCACATTTTAGAGTAGGTAGTGCATTATTTTTCCAGTTCACATTATTGGATAGTTCACATTATCGGGGTTCACATTATCGAGATTCTACTGTACCATCTGATTAGAGCCATTAAAGCTATTGAAGACCTTGAAGTCATTGAAATCAATTCAAAGTTTTTGACTTCAAGCATTCTGCATAACTTTTCCCAACATATAAGGTGGATATTCTCTTTCGGCTGGTCCATAGACTGAGAATAGGTTGAGTAGGGTTATGAGGTTATCATAAAAACACTAGGCATCAAGGTAGGCCACCAGATGAGTACTACTTCTTACTTACTTAAATCCCTGAACCCCTCCAGAGGCATAGGGCGTCAACAACGCCTGCACACCAAAAGCTAAATACCGAAAAAATTCAGTGGTATACTTTCGAAATTAAGTCAGAAAGGCCACATCGTGTCGTTGCAAGGGGACTCCACCCCTCATGCACCAAAGAAGGGGTTATGACTGACCTTCAAGCCAAAGGCTTTAAAATTCTTGATGCCGTTAATTTCATCAAGAAGGAGAAGCAACAAACGGAAATAGATAAAGACGTCTTGGTAAGGCGTGGACTTCCGCTTTTTATGCTTACCATCGATAAATCGGATAATATCGACGATATCTACCGAATTAGAGCCCATGCGTAGAAATTTAAGAATGATTCCGCAGTGCAAACGTTGCCAAGGATTTAATCATACGCAAATGTACTGCAAAAAAGAACCGCGATGTGTGAAATGCGCCGGAAATCACCTCTCCCAAGTCTGTGGAGTAAATAAACAAACCTCTGCAACATGTGCTAACTGTAAGGGAAAGCACCCGGCAAATTATAGAGGCTGTGAAGTAGCTAAGGAGTTGCAAAAACGGAGAGATATGCTCCTTAAGCCCCTCGCAAAATCTAAACTGCAAACTAAGCCAAAGCGTAAGAATGCACAGGAGAAAGTAGGCAAACCAAAACTACCGGGTTCAGAGCACAAAAAGGTGAGGGAAAGAGTGACAACAGAAAAGTCCTCGACCTCTGTTCTTAAAAGAAACGGTACTGAAAAGTTAACATCGAAAAGCCGCCAGGTAATGACCCTCGGACAGCAGGAGTGCAGACTTACGCTCAGGCCGCGGCATCCGAAAAACCAAAAAAAAACTTGAAATCTCGACGGACCCTGCCTCTCATGTTTTGTCGGTAATTTGAAGAACAAAGCAAAATAAATAAAATTATTCTCGATAGGCTGGTTAAGCTTGAAAATAATTCTCAGAAAACGTGTACTTCAACTAGAATATGAATGAAAAACGAATGTCGGCGCAATCGGCGATTTTTGCTACAATGTGTACTTGAAATGCGAACGGACTTTTGCAAAAACTCGACGAATTGGAAATATTCATGCATTTAAAATAATCGCATTTAAAAATAAAAGACTATAATTATCACCACGCTTGTCAGCCTTCGGAAAAAGAAAGAGGCGGATCATCCTTGTTTATTAAAGACTGCATCGAACAATCCGAAGACCTAAAGATAGAACTTGAAACTTTGCAACTGTGCACGATTCAAGTTAAAAATAGTCAGAGTACTCTTAAAATCTCATCTATCTACTGTCCACCGCGTTCCGCGCTTGAAAAAAGTGATTTTACTAACTTGTTTGAATCGCTGAAACCTAATTTTATCATCGGCGGCAACCATAATGCGAAACATACGTTCTGGGGCTCAAGATACAGCTCGAAGAAAGGTAAAATGCTCTATGGGGCAGGTATGGAGTACAGTTGTGATTTCCATTCGACGGGTAAACCGACTTACTGGTCAACTAATACTTCGAAAATACCTGACCTGATAGATTTTTTCGTTGTGAAAGGAATATCTAACTACCACATAAAAGTCGAAGACAGCTTTGATCTGTCGTCTGATCATTCCCCTGTTATTTTAACAATCAGCGAAAAACTAGTCTATAACCTAGAGCCAGCGAGATTAACTGGTCGAACAATTAACTGGGAAGGCTTTAGGAACGAAATTGAAGATAATGTTGAACTGAGCCTTCCACTTACGACACCCTATGAACTTGAGGTTGAAGTTGATCACTTCGTAGAGATTGTACAGCTCGCCTCTTGGAATAATACGCCCAATCCAAGGAAAACGTCGGACAGATACGGTTAGCGATATCCTCTGGAAATAAAAGAATTGGTGAAAGAAAAAAGAAAGCGCGTAAAAAATGACAACAGAGTCGTACTCCGCAGCATAAAGCACACTTGAATCGTCTGTGCAATTTGTTGAAGAAGACTATTAAGGATTTTAAGAATCTTGCAATAGGCTCTTACCTTGAAAGTTTAACCGCGAAAAAAGATTCCAATTATTCACTTTGGAAAGCTGTAAAAGGCACCAAAAGGCCCAAAGTCGCCGCGCCGCCAATCGAATCAAATCAAAATGAATGGGCGAGGGAAGATAAAGAAAAAGCGGACGTCTTTGCGGCCCACCTGGAAGAAACCTTTAAACCGTACGATTGTCAATGGTTTACGATAGCCGCAATAGGCTGGATTTACCATCTGACGATTTGACGCTCACAGGTGCAACGCTAAGGGAACTCACACATGAGATCGAGAATCTAAAACCTAAGAAATCTCCTGGTTATGATTTGATTGCCGGAGAAATTCTCAAAGTTTTACCTAGAAAAGCATTGATTAAGCTTCTCCATATTGTAAATGCTGCACTCAGATTAAGACACGTGCCAAGCCAATGGAAAGTGGTGGAAGTCATAATGGTTTTAAAACCAGGAAAACCGCCAAATGAGCTAAAATCGTATAGACCAAATTCGCTTATTCCAATTATATCGAAAATTTTCGAGAGGATGTTATTAAGGAGTCTTCAACTGGTTATAGAAGAAAATAATCTTATCCCTGACCACCAGTTTGGGTTCAGAAGCAAGCATTCGACGATTGACCAGGTGCATAGAATTACTGACGTAATCGAGAAAGCATTTGAAGAAAAAAAGATTTGCTCAAGCGTATTTCTTGACGTCTCGCAAGCCTTTGATAAGGTGTGGCATGATGGCTTGAAATGCAAACTACGACAAGTTCTCCCTGTATGCTTATACGATATTCTAGAATCATATCTCGGGAATAGACTCTTTCGTGTTAGACATGGAGACGAATACTCCGAGCTCAAGGAAATTTCGGCCGGCGTACCGCAAGGAAGCTTTCTTGGGCCGCTTCTCTATTTGCTATATACTCGTGATATACCGGAAAAAGGATAGCACTATCCTTGCTACGTTTGCCGATGACACCGCTATCCTAGCAGTAGGTAAAACAATCGAAGAAACGACTGCAAAATTGCAAAACGCACTGAATAATGTAAATGAATGGACGAGGGACTGGCGGATCGCCCTCAACGAATCTAAATCTGTTCACGTGAATTTCACTTACAAGAAAATTAATAACTTGCCAATTTTCCTAAACTCGGCCCGAATACCTTTTGCAAACGAGGCCAAATACCTGGGAATGACACTCGACGCAAGGCTGAAATGGAATTCACACGTGAAAATGAAACGAAAAGAACTCGAAATCAAATATAGAGAAATGTACTGGTTTCTCGGAAAACATTCCCAGCTCAGTACTGAGAACAAACTGCTTTTATACAAGCAAGTGCTAAAGCCGGTGTGGACCTACGGTATACAACTTTGGGGTTGTACCAAGAAAACAAATGCAAATATTTTACAAACTTTTCAAAATAAAGTGCTAAGGGAAATTGTCCAAGCACCGCGGTATAGTAGAAACGACGATATCCACAGGGATCTCGGAATTCCGACAATCGAAGCTGAAACTAGAAGCTTCGCGAGAAAGCATAGAAACCGAGTAATCGAACATATCAACAATACAGTCCTACAAATTTTGGATGAGAGCAATTTATTGCGCCGACCACAAAGGACGAAACATTTCGACTTGGCGAAATAATGATTAACCGCGGCTAGATTGCGGAACATGCAGGATCCTTCAGTGGAAAGTAACCTGCCAAACGTTTTTATTTCGTGATAGAAAAATTGCTTGATAAGTTTATACTTAGTTGCGATATCTAACAAATTTATATCGAAGGGTGGTGGTGTTTTTTTAGTCAGTAAGAATCTGACACTACTATGAGCACGCGCTTGCTATTCTCATAGTGTCTATGGAAGATTTTTCACCTACCCTCGGGGGAAAAAAAATAAAAAATTGCCAAAGAACTTGATTTCCCCTCGACTGTCTTGCGCAAGGTTTGCCTAGGGCATCCCGCTGTTCTGCATGCCTGGTAAGCGGATTCCACTGCATGGCGTATTTCACAATTGAGTTGTCTTCGCGCCAAGTGTATCCGATCCACTGCTACTTTCTCATTTGCACAGTAATGTCTATAGGTTCTTGGCCCGTTTTCAAATAAAGTTGTTCGTTGGAAAAACGATTGGGCCAAAATATCCTCAAGATGATTCTTAGGCATTTGTTTACAGAGGTTTGCAGCTTGCGTGTGATAGTGATATCCACCTTCCAAGTACTGCACCCGTACAGCAGTACTGATTCTACGTTGGAGCGGCATAGTCTCAGCTTGTTTCTTAAGCTGAGAACATTACTTCTCCAGACTTTCGATACCATTCCAAACGCAACTTTAGCCTTCCCGATTCTGCTGCACACTTTCAGTACGGTGCCACCGCGGTTAGCAAGAGACCACACTTCCTAAGAATAGAAAGTTGTCGACTACTTGTCCGGTAATGTTGAGTTGAGCGCGGATGTTAGAAGTGCACGGGTGGGACGCATATACCTCTCCAGTTTCAACAGCCCATGGGATTTCCCTTTTTCAGAAGCTTGACGATCATCTCTCTTTTCCACTTCTGGGGAAATTGTTTATTTTCTCACGCTCCCCGTATGAGCGGCTGCAGCAATTCATTCGATGTGTTTTGCGTCCCGCTTGGAATAGTTCAACAGGGATGCCATCAATACCTTGTTCTTCTTGAGGGACTTAATTGCTGCTGTTATTTCAGTTTCACTGGGAGGTCCAGTGCGAATTCGGGAATTCGTTGGTTCGGAATATTCATTAGGGTTCGAGATCATAACTCCATCGTCTAAGTAGTTAAGGACTGTAGTGAGCTGATCCTCAATCGAAATTAGAAGGTTACCATCTAAACTCTTCCACTCTTGTTTGGAGTTGCGATCACCAATGAGCTCCTTGGTCGTATTATTAACAGACCTATTTTCGCACCTGTTTGCTGCTTCTTCAGCCCTTGAGGCAAGTGAGTCGATGTACTGGCGCTTATCCCGTCTCAGACTACGCTCCACTTCCTTCATTTTCACGCGATATTAAGCTTCTAGCTCGGTACTTTCTACTGCTAAGGCCGCTGCAATCCGAGCCTTGATTGCTGTATGCTCATCGATCAGCCTCCAGTTGTCTGCCGCTAGAAATTTGCGGTGGTTGTTCTGCTTTTTACCAACGTAGGCGCGTGCCCCAGTTACAATAAAAATTTCCACAGCATTCCGGTGGTCATCCACGTTTTCCTGTATTGTGCTGCTGATTGTTTCTGCTTCTAAGGCAAGATGGTCCCTGAATTGTTGATGCACTTTCGGTTCCGTAAGCCTGTCGGTACGGAAACTGATAATGTTGAGCAAGTGTGAGCGATTGCTGTTTTTTGTTTTTTTTTTATAATTTGCGCGTGCCAAAGGGATTATTAATACCCTTATACTGGTTCTCAGGGCACGGGCGGTTGACGGATGCCTTACGAAGTCGTATAATAGCTAACATAAGATGGTGATCGCGACACTTTCTGAAGCGGCGGCTGATCGTTATGTAATCGATTTGGTTGTATGTTCGTTGCCTATCAGTTGAGATGCAACTAATCTTATGACTGTGGTTAAAGTACGATAAAAACAGATCAAAAAAACTGGTGCAAAGAGCGAGGGAATCTCTCTCCTTAATAATAAGCGTACTCACTAGTCAAAATCTACTAAGAAGTCACATCTTAAAAATGAAACTAACTGATGGCGATTTATGCAGAGCGTGCAGCGACGAAGAAGTTCATGAAGATACTCTCCACTTTCTGTGTCACTGTCCGACCCTCTTTGACCTAAAAAACAGAATTCTAGAAAGATACTACTTCCAAGACATTGAAGAACTATCTGATGTTTCACTCTCTAATCTTTACAGCTTTCCGAGGACAACCGGCTGGCTAAGAGCAACCAACACGGATCCACAAGTGTAGGAAGGAACAAACTCCGGATCAAGATCACTGGACAAAACTTCAATCCCATCACAATGGGTCTGCATAAAACTGAGTGTGATGAAGAAGAATTAACTTCTCCATTAACACTTAACACCTAAGGTGGGTCCATCTCGATCCATAGAGAACATTTACGGTAAAAAACCTAAACCAATTCTCCCATACACGCCTACAGAACGTCAACCAAATCGATCACATTGTCATCGACGCAAGGCACTCTTCCAGTATTCTGGGTGTTCGGACTTTCCAAGGAGCCAAGGTGGACTCGGATCACTACCTAGTTGTAGTCAAGGTAAAGATGCGGATATCCAGAACGGAGCGAAATTAACGAAATACTGTAAGGAAGTTTGACGTCGCCTTTGTAGACCGGGTCTCCTTTAATCTCAATCTAAGTCCTATGTCGCCGGCAATAAATGCGGAAGAACAATGGCATGAAGTGGGCGCCGTGGCGTAAGTGGTTAGTGTCGGAATACTACTCATGCGGTTCCATGTTCGAGTCCCAAAAAACACCAAAAAGTTTTTTCACGGTCCCACCTCTCGCGAGCGTCTGACAAACATCCGAGAGTATTGTTGTCACGAAAAAGCTTCTCAAATCGCCGTTCGGATTCGACATTAAACTGTAGGTCCCTTCCATTCGTGAGAAAAATATAACGCGCACAACATGAGTGGTTGCGAGAAGCTAGGCCCTGGCACTTTAAAGAGCTGCTGCGCCAAATATTTATTTATTTTTTAATGGCATCGTTGCCAACAAGCCATTAGAGAAGCCGCTTCTGATGTACTGGGTTTCTCTCGGTCACCACAACGAAACCCCTGGTTTGATGAGGAATGCCCACAAGCGCATGCAGCAAATCAAGAAGCGTACAAGTTGGTGCTGCATAGAAGAACTGGAGCCGCTCGCAATATCTACAAGCGGAGGTGAAAAAGGTACATGGAGAAGATTGACTTTATTGCAGGAATAATGTTTGGAAATCGTATTAAAAGGTAAAAACAACATACGTAACTGCAAGCAACATAATTACGAGTAAGTAAGAAAAAATAAAGAAAAATTAAGATGTTGAGCTGCCTAACTGGAATCACTGTCATCTACACTGCGTTTTTCGTCCGGATCGTTTTGGTTTAATTTTTTCAATTTCCAATCCCTCTTCGAAATGATGCAGTGCTTCATACAAATTTCTTGGTGCCAACTGGCGACTCGTGGAAGCCTCAGACTCTTCATCTGACTCTTGATCTGATCCACCCTGTATCAACTCTTCATTTGAAGGCGGAGCTCTGTCAGCGTTAAGAGACTGGTGACGTCGTGCTCCTCCAAATCCTCAAATCCGATTTCTATTGTCAGATTTAAAATTTCATGGATAACATCATCAGCATCAGATTGGCCATTGGTAATGCATTCTGGCCATAGTTTCTTCCAAACATGATTCATCGTTGTTGATTTTAATTCATTCCTAGACTCACCTATCTTGTAAACGGCATCTTTGATGTTGTAGTTCTTCCAAAATTGTTAAATAGAGGATCATCCATCCGCTTCATTAACAAGCTTTTGAAAAGTTCTGCACAACTAAGATCTTTTTAAAAACGGTCAGAGCTGCAACTGAACAGGCACTTGCTGCTTCCCCTTTCATCTTGATGTTATGCTAACTATGTTTCAAACCAAAAGGGAGAACTTGCGTCTAAGCAATTCAAACTTAACGATTCCGACGTCGACATGGTTGTGCCTTATGCGTTGTGTAATCAAATCTTTTATAATGAAAGTCATGTCGATAGAAACAAGTAGAATTTAAGTGATTAAAAAGACAAGGGTGGCTTTCATCAAAAATTCATCGAAAATCAATTTGCAAAGACAATTATCAATATGAGCAGGTCATTTTTAACATTCATCTAATCAGTTATTCTCATTCGCCGGTTAAGAAAGCGAATAACCACTTTCCAAAACATTATAAAACGTGAAAAACTCAAAGGAAGTGTGCCCATAACCGATACTTCGGGTATCGACACACAATAGGCAAAGATTCGCAAGAAATACATATTAGGTTGCAGTACATAGTCGACGGTTGATGTCCGAACTAATAGCAGAAAATCGCTTTGATTTCTTGACTTCAGTTCTGATTTCTAGTATTTGTTTGCTTACTATGCCTATCTGGTGTGCAAACGCATCATTCAATTTCACACACATTACCACTACACCGTTCAATTGGATTGTGCGGAACTCACAAGCCAACACCGGAGGCACAATCTATTACAAGTCTGTACAACTGCTTGCATACGCCGACGATATAAACATTATCGGAAGATCTCAGCGGGCTGTCACCGGTGCTTTTGCAAGCATTGAGGCGGAAGCGGCCAAAATGGGTTTAGCGATAAACGAGGGCAAAACCAAGTATATGCTGTCAACTAGAAGGGAAAACCAACACCGACGAATTGGACAAAACGTCACCGTGGGCAGCTATAACTTCTAGGTAGTAAGGGACTTTGTCTACCTTGGCTCTGCTATAAATTCTTCTAACAAAATCAGTGCAGAAATCAATCCAAGAATAACTCTTGCCAATCGCTGTTTTTTTGGGCTTAACAGGCAATTCAACAGTAAAGCCCTATCTCGAACAACTAATGAAACTCTATATAAGACCTTGATCATCCCAGTCCTACTTTACGGCGCAGAAACATGGACTTTATTAAAAGAGTATGAAGATATCCTTGGTCGCTTCGAGAGAAAAATTCTTCGTAAGATTTTCGGTCCCGTTTGCGTTGACGGGTTTTGGAGGAGAAGATTCAATCACGAACTATACGAGCTGTACAGCGACATCGACCTTGTCAAAAAACTGTGTATTGGACGTCTGAGATGGCTAGAACATGTAGAGCGAATGGACACCAACGCTCCGGCCCGCAGAGTCTTCGAATCTAATCCCGAGGGACGACGCAGTAGAGGGAATCATCGCCGTAGGTGGCGCGCACAAGTTCAAGGGGACCTGGAGTGCGCAACTGGAGGCAATTAGCTAAAGACCGAGCTAAATGGAGAGGCTTGTTGGTTGAGGCCCAGGTTCACCCCGAACTGTAGCGCCACCTAAGTAAGTAAGTAAGTTCAATTGAAATCATTTCAAAGACTTCAACGATATCAATGACTTCAAAGACTTCATTGACTTCAATGAATAAAAGTGACTACAAATTATTTTCAATGAATGCAGAGACTATAGGCTTTTCAATAAAGAATTAAGAAAACAAAAGATATGACATAAAACGCCAACACTAGCCACCAGCACCCTACAAACAACGAAACATATCTCTTGCCGTGCTCACACTCACTCCATCGAGTGGGTTGTGCTCTACGTCAGCGTTAATTAAAACCAAAAAAAAAGAAAACAAATTCCAAACAAAAAAATACAAAACCCGCTTCAAGCAAGAATTCCATTGCGACAGCAGGTCCCTCCCATAAAGCAGCAAGTTCCCATTTCTGGTTGGACGAACCGGAAGATAATCCCCATAGATACTATCGCCAGCTCAAGTTGTATGCGGCACATCGCGCAATAGTGTGCAGAGCAGCACAACAAGAACACGCAGCACAGTACAAACAAAGAGCAAACAAAAAAAAAAAAAAAACAAAAACAGAAAAACACAACAAACTCGAAAATGTATCCAGAAGTCAAGTTTACCCCGTGTAAACAGTGCTGACCAGTTTGAGTTTGCTGTTGGAATGTTAAGGAACGGCGCGCGTACACAAATTTTCTCCGTGATCGGTGATCTCTCCGCTCTGTGGTTGGTGTTTTCTTCTTCTTCGTTGTCGTCGTCGTCGTCTTAAAATCGTTGTCTAGTGATCTTTCAATCGATAGATGCATACATGTGTACATAGATACTTATTAGCATCGGATAGATACCATTTTTTTTTTTTGTCTTGATTCTAGAGATACTGAAGATACCTTTAAGTTGTTTCAGATACACGGTCGTGCGCATCGAGATACACTAATCGGTTGGCGGTGTGTTCTTGAATTCATTTCAAATTACTTTTAGTTTGTTGATTAAAAAAAAAAAAAGATAAAACAAATAGATCCGATCCGTGCGGTTGCTTTGTGTGTGGTTTCTTCGGAATTTTGCAACAATTTCAATTAATTATTAATTTGTGTGGTTATGTGCTTGTAGTCAATTATTCCTTCTATACAACAGCAACAGCAGTGAATTGAAAATTATAATTAAGAAAAGAAATAGTGAATTTGAAAGTGAATGAGATGAATGTGTGGTGATTTGATAGATAAAAAGATACTTGGCGTACAATTAGATACAATCGGAGTGAAGAAAATTCATAAAGATACTACATACCTACATATGTATTTAGTTTGAAATCTTAAGAAGCTGCACTTCACCTTGGGAATAAACACACCTATCTGCAATTGCATCAGTTCAAGAAAGGTTTGTACAAACTAGTGAACCCATGAAACTAAGTGTTTTGAAAGCTTATTTGCAAAATAGTATTAAACTTTCAAATCCCATACTATGAATCCAAAGTGGCATATATGTATGTTTCTATTTTTCCCTTAAGAGGATGTGACGGTGGTAACTCATTCACTGCTTTCAATTCAATTGCCATCGCTTATGAGATCCGCAGATGATAGACGTGCCGTCGCAGATTTATTGTAATTAATTCCATCAGTCCTCGAACTCTTTATCCTCTATTTCTTACGTTTGTGCTGGTATCTAACACCTTCTCCCAACACATCTTTGGCTATGCTCAACACAAATTGTCGGCTACAAATGCCTGCCCTGTGTATACCTAGTCCTGCGGTAAGTTTGGTTACAAGTGCAAAACGTTATCAAAATCAAACAACGAACCATTTTGGATTAGTATCTATAAAAATGATTAGCTAGATACTAGACATTTAAAAAAATGTATCTTATTCAAAGTGAGCGCCTTTTGCTTTCACGCGGACCTTCGAACGGCGTGGCCATTGCGCTACAGCGGCACGCACGGTTTCCAGGGGTATAGATGGCGCATCTGTAGTTAGAGCACTACTCAGGCAGGCCATACTCTCTAACACTGACAACAAAGAATAATTCAAAGGACTCAAATCTGGGCCAATCATCGGATGCAATAAAAACAGGAATATTTATTGCAAGCCATTGCTGAGTTATTTTAGCTTTATGTGTTGACATAGTGTGTCCATCTTGCTTATAGCGCTACAGTTCGGAGTGAACCTGGGCCTCAACCAATAAGCCTCTCCATTTTGCTTGGTCTTTAGCTAATTGCTTTCAATTGCGCACTCTAAGTTAATCGAGATCCCCTTTAACTTGGCGCGCCACTACAACGAGGAGGCCCTCTACTGCGTCGTTTCTTTGGGTTAGATTCGAAGACTCTGCGGGCCGGAGTGTTGGTCCGCATTTGGTCTACATGTCCTAGCCATCGCAAACGTCAAATTCGCAGTTTCTTTGGCCAGGTCGAGTCAGGAAGAGTCTGTTGTAAGCCACTGGAGAAGTAATATACAGCTTTTAAGTCTCACAATAATCAAGAGGTCTGCCTGCATCGGGATGATGGGATCGTTATGTACACCACCCACAGCGGAAATGGATATCATATGAATTAAGTCGCATTCCGCTGGATATATTCTGCAGAAATATGGTGGCCAAATCGACACTCAGACTGAGGGCCACTCTGGCTATTTCCTATCCAGATTGGAAGTCACAAATAGGCAAACATGCAAACATTTTCAATATCCGAATTTGTGACAGAAATGACTGGAAGAGCAAACAAGTTACTGGTAATGAGGAATTGACCTTCTACACTGGCGGTTCCAAAATTAATGTCGGTGTGGGAGCTGAGGTTAACTGCCAAAATATTAGGCGTCAACCACTCCTTCAGAATAAACAACGATTGCAGCGTCGTTCCATCTGCAATCACAGCCATCATCAGGCTGCGAAAATCATCACTAAAGGTAACATCAATTACTGTGTACATCAACAGCCAAGCAGTCATTAAGGCTCTAGTATGCATCTGGATACGTGCGTCACTACTAGAATGCTGTGGCCGGCCTATGATTTGAGGAAAACACGTTTTTTGGTTATGCGTAAAGTACGCGGGTTATCTCTGGTATAATCACGGGGCATTGTGCCATTGGGATTCATGCAGAGCGTATCGGCGTACCTCACAACGACTTCTGCAGGGATGAGGAAAAAATTAAAACTGTACAATAACTGTTGCGCGAATGCCCAGTCCTCGCCGACAGAAGAATAAGGACTCTCGGACTTACGTCACATATCCCGGTTCTAAACTTGCGGTTTCATTTTTCGAGCTGACCGACCCTCTGAGATTCATATCCTTATGTAGATGCGTGCAAACTCAACAGTTTTTTCTTTGCAGGTTTTCAGGGTAAGAATAAAGTGAACACAATGGACGCTTGTTGGTCTAAGTGAGCAGTGACTTCGTCATAAGCACACATCTACTTCACCTAACCTGGACTAGGTCAATGCCGCTGTACAGTTCGTCGTACAGTTCGTCATTGAATCTGCTCCTCCAACACCCATCAACGCAAATGGGACGGAATATCTTAGGGAGAATTTTTTCCCCGAAGCGACAAAGGATATCCCCATTCGCCTTCAATAAAGTCCATGTTTCAGCGCCGTGAAGCAGGACTGGGTTGATCAGAGTCTTTAATAGAGTCTCCCTAGTTGTTCGAGATAGGGCTTTATTGTTGAATTAACTTAATAGCCCAACAAACAGCAATTGGCAAGAGCTATTCTTCGATTAATTTCTGCGCTGGTATCAGGCAGCCAAGGTAGACAAATTCCCTTACTGCTTCGAAGTTGTAGCTGTCCACTGTGACGTTTCTGTCCAAGTTGATTGTCCCTTGTTGACAGCATATACTTTGGTTTTGTCTTCGTTTATCGCTAAACAATTTTGCATTAGATCTAGGAATACGTATTGATAGTCGTTGCCAATTGATTGAGTGTAGGAGTTGCCTTCCTGATTTTTAAGATCTTAGTTTTTAAACTCCTTATACAATCCATAATTTACTTTTAAATTTGTTTTAAAGCAAATATCTGCAGTTTCGTTGCTGCGCCGTCGCGTCGCGTCGGGAACAAAAAATAATCAGATTCCCGCTGCTGTGAAACTTAAAACCCGAAAAGCAATGGATGACTAACTATAAAGAGTTCTTAACAGGCAGGATTCAAGGACAAGGCAGGCGATACTTGCCTTAATTACGATTGCGTAAGGCACAAGGATAGGCAGGTCGAACCAACCAGACACCCCCGACCTATTCTGACCTTTTTCATATAAATTCATATAAACTCCATTAATAAAAATAAGATGTAAAACCGTAGCCCAAACTAAATAGATATTCGTCCTCAGCTATCAGGAAGAGATTCACAGTAGTCTACATAGTAGAACAGTTACTATGCTGTAACCATTTGTAGCATTTGACGATGCGGGCTAACTTTGAATCTCTGTAGATTATAGGTATTAGGAAGGCAAGTTATTCCACATTCGTGTGGAGTGGTTAAAAAACGATCTTCTTTATTTCACTGTGCGCCCGAAGACAGGTTTAAGTGTATACGGATGTGCGGAAGAGGCCGCACTACGATTGAACAGATGGAGGGACACAACTAACATATATATTTCATCCGAACCCTTGTGATGAAAGTACCAATATAGGAGCGCTAAGCATCCTACATTCCGGCCATGTTCTAGCGAAGGAATTTGGTTGCAAATAGACTGATCATCGATCAATCTACAAGCTTGATGCTGAACACGATCAAGCAAACTCAAGCACGTGGCGGGAGCTCCCGCTCAAACATGTGAGTTATATTCAAGTTTCGGGCGAATGTATACTTTATAGATAGTGGCCAAATCAGTTGGAGTGAAAAAGCGTTTACATCTTTTGAGAAAACCAAGGCATCTAGCAGCACCTTTTGCAGCATCAGTAATCTGCTGGTTCCAACGTATGTCTGGGCTAATATGCATCCCGTGCATTGACAGGCCATTAGATGACTCTAGATCAACTCCATCCATTTTTAGTTTGGCAACGTTGGGGTCACTCTTGAGAGACAGGAGACAACAAAGAGTTTTTGACGCGTTGAACTCAACTCGGTTTTTAACACCGCAATTGACGATTGCATCAATATCAGAGTTAAGTTCAGTTGATATTGGCTGTTGCTGAGACTTTACAACTTGCGGCCCTTGTCGTGGAGTCGTTAAAGAATAAGCGAAGTCATGACTGCTGTCATCCGCGAAGGAATGAATTGGGTTGCGGGTAAGAGAGAGAAGGTCATTGGTAAATATTAGAAAGAGGGTCGGAGAGAGGACTGAGCCCTGTGGAACACCGACATTAGTTGAGAAGGAGGTAGAAGTATATCCATCTAACACAACTTGTATTGATCGATTAATTAAAAAGCTTGCAATCCATTTCGAGAAAATGTCACCAACAACGCCATAAGCTTGTAGCTTGTTAACCAGGGCAATATGCCATACCCAATCGAAAGCCTTGAAAATATCAAGAGCAACTATTGTACATTCACCATGTTGATGGATGCATTAGTTCCAATTGTCCGACAGGTAAGACATTAAGTCACCAAGGGAACGCTGTTGCCAGAAACCATATTGGCGGCCATTAATGATATGGTTTCTTTCTAGGTATCTCATGACAAAGTAATTGACAATGCTCTCCATGAACTTAGAAAGCATTGACGTTAAAGCTATGGGTCGGTAGTTAGAAGGGAAGGTTTTATTGCCCTTTTTGGAAATTGGCTGAACATGCGCTAGTTTCCATCTATCCGGAAAAGTGCCCGTGGAATAGGATAAGTAGAAGATCTTGCGTAGAGGTTTGGCTAGGGTAGAAGATTACCTCTTCAAACAAGGTGCGGAATTCCATCTGGACCTGGTTGAGATCTTTAAGGACTCTAGCTACTGAACGGGTTCGGAAAAATATATATCCTAGAGAATATTGAACACGGTTCAGCATAGGTAGAGAAAGAGATCTGTTTGGTAAGGTGGAATTTGCCGCGAATATTGCATTAAGCAGTTCAGCTTTCTCCTTGGAGTCTGTGATATTCATATCATTGTAGACAAGAGCTGGTATTGCTGATGAACCGGGTCTCTTAATTCTTTAAACGAAAGACCTAAAGGATTTACTGCCTTTAGGATATTGCAGTATTTTTTGACTCACTTTTTGGTCTCGTTTGAATTTAGCACATTTCAAAGTCATTTTTAGCTCGTCTGTAGGGACTTCTGTTTTCCTCAGTAGGTCTTTGGCGCCATAACACAAAAACCCCTTGCTTCTTCCGGAAAGTATGTTAATTGCGCAATTCGGATTGAACCAAAGTTCGTGTTTTGGTTTTAAGCTAACTAATTTGCCTGGAATGTAGGAGAGCATTCCAAGTAAAATTAGGTTGTGATCATGTCAGCAGCGACATTTACGTCTCTATCGAGGAAGCATAGAGACCACTTAAAAGCCCTAAAGAACTAATTAAGACCGCTCCAATCGGCATTCTCGTATTGCCAGATTGTTCTTCTAGGGTACTTCTTGTTAACTGAATGCAGGTTAGAGTACGAGAATTTAGCTGATATGAGATAATGATCCGAGCCTCCAAACAGGGCAGAAACCACAATTGAATATTTGTCCGAAAGAGAGGTTAAGAACAGGTCCAGAATGTTTTGGCCGTGACTGTGAACATCAGGAATGTGAGTTGGTCTGTCTACAAGCTGAGTGAGATGGTTAGACTCAGCGAAGAAGATTCCGGTGTAATAACCTTCTGGTATTGTTGGTCCAGAGTGGAGATGCCAACAAGTATTTGTACATTCAAATCTCCCGCGACGATGATTTCAGTTTTGGAATGGCGGGAACGTATACTAGTTATTAATTCAAAAATATGGTCGAGGTGTTTATATGTCAATTCTTTTTCCGAATTTGGGCTTCGGTATAGCAAACTGAAGTGAATGGTGTGCTTCCTGATACTTAATTTGATTGAAATTAAGGCTGCAGCTGGAAGCTAACCTCATTCTTAACATAGAGCGCGATACCTCTATGCGGCACAAATAATGGCCCCATTTGATGCACTGCTATAGCAAATTCACTAGGATCAGTAACATTGCTAAGCTGGGTTTCACTTAGTGCTGGTTTGTGCTGGAATAGTTGGGCAGCAACACCAAAGAAGTTGCTTCTTAACCCACGAATATTAGTTAACGCAACCTCGAATATTTCCATTATAATCTACAAAACACAAAAACACAAGAATTAACACTCCGCAATTGATTGACTGAACGCTGACAAGAATCCTATGCAAAAACTTTACTGCTAGTGTTAAGCCTTAACAGCTGAGTTAACACGCGGATGTCTCAATTAAACGTCAACGACTCATTTACGTACGTACCAGACAAAAACAAACATTGGAGGTGGAATAATGGAGAGGACTCACTATTTTTTTGTTAATTATTAATAACTGATGCGATGCGGGCACTGCACTATTGTCCTTTTTTTCTTTTAAATTAATTAAATGAAAATTATTTTTTTATGTGAGCACTTCCACGAGATTTTGTTTACTTTTTTTTTTTATTTTTTATTTTTTTTTTAAAACAATTTTTTATTTTATTTTATATTGGTCTAAATAAAAGAAATGAAACAAAGCATTGGCTAGGAAAATACCAAGTTTTCAAAAAAAATAATAATTTGCCAACTTCCTACGACGCTGATTTCAATGCGATGTGTAGATGGAAATGCTATTGATAGATAGATAGATAGACAGATAGATTTTTATTTATGTACTTCACTATTAATACAAAGTTTTAACAAAAAATCAATAAACATGACTTTGCCGTCTGCCTGATTGACAACATTAAATAAATTTAAAATTAAAAATTGACTAAAACATGTATGTATATTTGTATATTTCTTTTATTTTAAGCGATTTTAGAAATTTTCATTAATGATCCTTTCACGATAATTTAAAGCAATTTTGCAGTACTGGGATAGCTTAGATACGTTTGGTTCGTTAAGAAGCATAAAAACTTGATCCACCGACAGAACATTACTTCCAAAGATATGTCTCATAATTTCGCTTTAAACTGGACACTTCCAAACAAAATGTATGACATCTTCTCTTTCTGCCAAGCTGCAGAGGTTGCATAGCACTGGTAGGTCTGCTCTGTGTGGAATATAATTAAGCTTTAGAAGCTCTCCCCGTAATTTAAACACAGTCGCTATTTCTGATATGCTGTATTCATTGCGGAAGTAGTTATTTTCCTGCAGGTTATGACTTAAGCGGCTGTAGATCATTCTATGCAGTGATCCCGAAGCTTGCTCTAAATGCATGAACCAAGCCTTTTCGTCCATACTTGCGATAAGTTGATAAAGTTGGGGTTTCCAGTCTCCGCTATTACCCAGATTCAAATGTATGCTATTGCGTATACTTGCCGTCTGATTGAGCTAAAACAGAACAAAACATACCCATAAAACCACAGAAGTGAGAATATTTACCATCTAGATATTCCATTTCAGCTTCGGGTGAAAAAAAGTGATTTTACTAACTTCTTTGAATCGCTGAAACCTAATTTCAGTATTGGCGGCGATTTTAATACGAAACATACGTTCTGGGGCTCAAGATACAGTTCAAAAAAAGATAGAATGCTCTATGGGGCAGGTATGGATTACAGTTGCGATTTCCATTCGACGGGTAAGCCAACTTACCGGCCAACTTATGCTTCAAAAAATACCTGACCTGATCGATCTTTTCGTTGTGAAAGGAATATCTAACTACCACATAAAAGTTAAAGAAAGCTTTGATCTGTCGTCTGATCATTCCCCAGTTATTTGGACATTGAGCGAAAAAGTAGTCTGTAACCTAGAGCCAGCGAGATTAACTGGTCGAACAACTAACTGGGAAGGCTTTAGGAATGAAATTGAAAATAATGTTGAACTCAGCGTTCCACTTACGACACCCTATGAACTTGAGGTTAAAGTTGATGGCTTCGTTGAGATCGTACAGCTCGCCTCTTGGAATAATACGCCCAGTCCAAGGAAAACGCCAGACAAATACGGTTCATGATATCCTCCGGAAATAAAAGAATTGGTCAAGGAAAAAAGAAAAGCGCATAAAATATGGCAACTGAGTCGTGCTCCGCAGCATAAAGCACACTTGAATCGTCTGTGCAATTCGTTGAAGAAGACTATTAAGGATTTTAAGAATCGTGCAATAGGCTCTTACCTTAAAAGTTTAACAGCGAAAAAAGATTCCAATTATTCACTTTGGAAAGCTGTAAAAGGCACCAAAAGGCCCAAAGTCCCCGAGCCGCCAATTAAATTAAATCCCGCATGTTCCGCAATCTAGACTGTAGGACTGTATTGTTGACATGTCCGATTAGTCGGCTTCTATGCTTCCTCGCGAAGCTTCTAGTTTCAGCTTCGATTGTCGGAATTCCGAGATCCTTGTGGATATCGTCGTTTCTAGTATATCACGGTGCTTGGACAATTTCTCTTAGCACTTTATTTTGAAAAGTTTGTAAACTATTGGCATTTGTTTTATTGGTACAACCCAAAAGTTGTATACCGTAGGCCCACACCGGCTTTAGCACTTGCTTGTATAAAAGCAGTTTATCCTCAGTACTGAGCTGGGAATGTTTTCCAAGTAATCAGTTCATTTTTCATTCCCAGATATTTGGCGTCGTTTGCAAAAGTTACTCGGGCTAAGTTTAGAAAAATTGGGAATTCATCAGTTTTCCTATAAGTGAAATTCACTTGAACAGATTTAGATTCGTTGAGGGCGATCCGCCAGTCCCTCGTCCATTCATTTACTTTATTCACTGCATTTTGCAGTTTTGCAGTCGTTTCTGCGATTGTTTTACCTACTATTAGGATAGTCTTCGAATCTAACCCCGAGGGACGACGCAGTAGTGAACCTCCTCGCCGCAGGTAGCGCGCACAAGTTGAAGGGGACCTCGACCAACTTGGAGTGCGCAACTGGAGACAATTAGCTAAAGACCGAGCTAAATGGAGAGGCTTGTTGGTTAAGGCCCAGGTTCACCCCGAACTGTAGCGCCACCTAAGTAAGTTAGGATAGCGGTGTCATCGGCAAACATAACAAGGGTACTGCCATCTTCTTTCGGTATATCACGAGTATTTAACAGATAGAGAAGCGGCCGAAGAACACTTCCTTGTGGTACGCTGGCCGAAATGTTTTTGACCTCCGAGTATTCGGTTAGATGTCTAACATGGAAGAGTCTATTCCCGAGATATGATTTTGGAATACTCGTATCGTATAGGTATACAGGGAGAAAATGGAAAATGAATAATGAAATGAAACAAATCTGATACCTGTCACTTTGTGGTATTAATAAAGCAATTGTTAGAAAGGTAACCGTTTGTAGCATTTGCTCACTTTCGTATGAAGAAAAAAAAAAACTTACCTTAGCAATTGCTATGTTTGAAAATGGGGCTTACTCAAATTGGTATGAATAAAGGAAATGAAACAAAGCATTTGGTAGGAAAATACCAAGTCTGCTATTTAGCTGATTAGAAGCGCTGGCTACGTACTTTTGACACATAAATCATTAATCTATTCGAATTGAATATTCTTTCAAGAAAAATTAAATTGCCAACTTTCTACGACTTGCTGATTTCGATGCGATTTGTAGATGGAAATGCTGTTGCCTATACTTGCCGTCTGATTGAACTAAAACAGATAGCAAAACATAACCATAAAACCACAAAAGTGAGAATATTTACCATCCATATATTCTATTCCAGCTCCGGGTGATTCCATTTCGCTTTATTTTGTTTTCTTTTTCTTTTTTCGAATACACACGCATGAGATAAATGGTTTTTGACATTCCGTTTGCTGTCAAATATCAAGCAATTGCTAAGTTCGAGTATCAGTCTGCTCTATTTAGAGACGGTTATAAAATTCAATTTGCTTTTTTATTATGGATGTTAAATGCATTAAGTGTAATTTCATAATATCCGAAAACGATTGTATTTCGTGCGGTATTTGTAACTCGATGTTTCACTTGCATTGCGCTAATATTATTAAGACTCATTTCGCTATATTAAAGACAAATGCTAATATCTTTTGGAAGTGCGATTCGTGCAATTTAAATTTGTTGCTACCTTGCTTACAAAAAGTAAAAGAGTTGCTTAAGATCTGCAATGAAGGAGAGTTTGACAAGTGTTTCTCTTTCGGTGCATCAGCAGACCGAGAGTTACTCGGTCGCAAACTAAAATCAAGTAAAGTTAAAGACTTTTATTTCATTATAAAAATTTCTATACAAGAATAATTAATTTCGTAAAATGTACAATATATATGAAGTTGCAATCCAAATTAGAATACTTAAGTGTATGGTTTGGCCTTAGGCCGTCTACCAGATTGACATTAATTGTTCACTATTCTAAAGGTATTTGTTTATTACGTGTATCTATTATACCAAATAAAAGCAAGTTTCTTAAAAGTCGCCATCTATAATTCGTTTCCGGTATCGAAGTGCACTTCGTAAGTAATTATAAAGTAGATCCCAACCTTCTACTCCATTTAGTATACCCATTGCTTTGTCTTCGCCAAGATGGTAAGATCCAAAGTATCTGAATCGAAATTCTTTGAGGATAGGACAGGTTGCAATAAAATGAATGACGTTCTCTTTCTCCTTAAGATTGCAAAGGTCACACAAGATTGGCAGATCCGGTCGATGAGGAATGAAGTTAAAGTGTATTAGTTCACCTCTTAATTTGAAAATCGTGCTAATCATATCTATTTTATATGAGTTAAGAAGATACGTGTTTTCCTGAAGATTGTAGGCTAGTTTACTGTAGATCATTCTATATTGAGATTGTTTAGCCTCATTTATAAATTGAGCATACATCCTCTGTCCAGTTGCTAATAGCAACTCGTTAAACTTCGTCCTTGCAGATGCTGGGTGTTCCTCAGGGTCGATCGTTATATTTAAACAGCAGGCGGATGCCAAATCGTCCCACTCTTTAACGAAGCCTCCTCTATACAACAACATTTGCGACAAAATAAGCTTTGGAAGTCTTTCATTTTTCATCATCATAATTTTAATGACATAATCGAAATGCAGTTTTAAAGTATCTAGATATAAGGGTGGCACTTCACATTCCAAGTGAAGCATGTAGTTGGGAGTACTGTTTGGCAGTCTGAAAATTCTTTTCAAAAAGTAGCGGAGAAATTTTTCGGGAGCCTCAAAAGTACTGTGTCCCCACATTTGAGCCCCATATAACAGTACAGCAGCAGCAGTTGTCCGAAATATCTTTTGCTTCGCATTATGTGAAATGTTTCTGTTATCAATGCAGCGAATCCATACAGAAGAGATTGCTCTTTTAGCTTCTGGTAGCTTACTTTGAAGGTGCTTAGTCAAACTGAGGTTTGCTGTGATAAGAATTCCTAAATATTTATACTCTCGTACAATCTCTATATAGACTCCTTAATAACTCCACTTTTCACTACGTGAGTATCTGCCACCTCCTCTTCTTATGACCATCATTTTCGATTTCGTTAAATGACGGCAAGATTCCAGGCTTCACAGTAACTAGCCAACCTATTAATCATAAGCTGCATTCCATCGACAAGAAAGACTATATCATCAGCGTACATGAGTGCAGGGATATTCATACCACCAATCGCAATTCCTCCCCCTACTGAGTCAGTAATATCATTGATGTAGAGTATAAAAAGCAGTGCACTCAGGATGCACCCTTGTTTCACACCTATAGATGTTGTAAACTCATCAGAGATAAGTTCGCCATCCCACACATAAGCTAAATTGTTTTCGTACAACGATCTCAAAATATTAATAATTTTACTTGAAACTCCAAGCATGCTGAGCTTGTAAAACATAGTTTCATGCGGAATGGAGTCGAAAGCAGCGCGGAAATCCACGAAGAAGGTGTACAGTTTTTTCTGCTTATTTTTGAAGATTTCAGCTATATTGATGGGTCTAAAGATTTGATCAATCGTCGAATATTGCCTTCTGAAACCAGCTTGAAACTCTTTCTATATGTTGGTATTCGCCACCCATATAGCAAGTCTTCTATACAATAAAGCGCCGAACAATTTCGCCGATGTGTTAAGAAAAAATATTCCTCTGTAGTTTCCTCTGTCATCTAAAGTGCCCTTTTTATGAAGCGAAAATACTACCGATTTTTTAAACGAACTTGGGACATCGCCTGTTTCGAAAATTCGATTAAACTCATTTGTTAACGCCGAGAGAAATTCTGAAGTGCAGTTTTTATAAAATTCGAAGGGGATCCTGTCGTCTCCGGGTGCCTTATTTAACTTGGCTGCTTCAATAACGAGGTTAACTTCTTTCAAATCAAATGGAGTATCTAGGAATTCATCGATGGTAAGTGGCGCTGCGTATTGAAAGGCTGGAGACAGTTGAATTGTATTGAAGAGAGCATAGAAGTGCTCACGAAGTTGAGGAGTATGTAGTGATTTAGCAATGCTTTTGGAATGACCGTTGACATACTTTACTGCTTTCCAGAAGTAAGCAGATGACCTTGATTTGTTGACTACTTCAAAAATGTTCTCATCATAAACCAATTTTTTTGCATAGCAGATGTGCTTAAATTTTTTATTTGCTTCACCGTAAAGCGTTTTAAAAATGTCTATATTGCAAGTTCTCCAGAAACGCAAACGATTTAGATCTTGCACTGAGCACTCTCTATCGAACCACCTTTGTTTGCTCGGTTTATGTTTTCTTGACAGTGTAGTTAATGGCCATGAATTTTTGAGTGTTTCCGTTAGAAATTCCATTGTTGGTGGTGTACTAGATACCTATAGCTTGCACAGTTCCATATTCAAATTGTTTTGAAACGACGAACGCATTTTATCATTCCAAATAAGTTTTGGGAGAAGCCCAATAGGTCTTACGTTATACACATCAGCAGTCCCAGAGATCGTGCACGAGATTTCCATTGGCATATGGTCTGAAAAATTCTTCATTGCTATCCGAAAAACCGAGATAAGGGTGTGCCAAATGCCTGCGATAAGACAGTAGTCTACTATGGACAATGCAGTTCCTCGGATAAAAGTATATTCTCCTTCACAATCTCCTTCACAGCTACCGTTTAGAACTCTGCAATCGTATTCGTCTGCAAGGTCAAGAATTTTGTATCCCTTAGAGTCACAAGTCACATCCTTTGAGTAACGATTAGTTTTGATAATTGATGCGCTGACACCACTCAAAAAATTGTTTTGGAAGTCCCCAATAAGTCCTCAATAAGCATAAGGTCTGATGGTCCTAGGTTTCTCAAGGTATCACAAAGTTTCACGTAGTCTTCTTGCCAATGACTGCAGTTGAGATATATTGGAACAATGAACACTGTCTTATTATTTAGTTTCAGGTCTAGTATGAGAGAATCGCCGGCTTCTTTGAACATGACCTCCGAGATTATGCCATTCATGCCTCGGCTTCGCTGGCAGTACTTCAAGTCGGCTTGTTAGCGTAGACTAAGGACTTGACGTAGCCCTAGAGAAAATAATCGAGTGGTGTCAAGTCGCATGATCGCGGCAGCCAATATATGAACGCTTGCCGTGAGATGACCCAGTCGCCAAATTTCTCCTTCACAACTTTGACCGTTTCGTCGGTTGTATGGTCTGCTCCGGGGTAGGTAAACTGCTCTACTACCTTGAAGTTGTAGTCATCAACAGTGACGTTTTGTGCAAGGTTTTAAGCAGATAATTTCTTGTTTGTTGTCAACATCTACTTAGTCTTGTCCTAATTTACTTCAAGACCTACTCGTTTCGCCTGTTCTTCAATAGGCATAAGGGCCTTTACAACGGCTTGTCGGGATCTTCTGATGATGTCACTATCGTCCGCGTATTCCACCAGTTAGATGGATTTGTGAAAGACAGTGCCTTCCGTGTTTACACTTGCCCTACGCACTATCTGCTCCAGCACAATATTGAAGAAGTCACATGACAGCGCATCTTCTTGCCGAAATTCGGTTCATGTTTGGAAGAGTTCGCAAAAGCTGCTTCCAAGTTGCACAAAGCATCGCTTGTTTTCTAGCGACACATCTGGATAAGTTTTGACGGTGTTCCGAATTGGGCTATCGCTTGGTAGAGTTCAAGACGATGATTGCTGTCATATGAGGCTTTAAACTCGATGAAAAGGTGGTGAGTTTCAACTTAATATTCGTTGGTCTTTTCCAAGATTTGCTTTAGTGTGAGAATTTGGTCTATTGTCGATCTGCCGAGCCGTAAACCACACAGGTACGTGCCGATTAGTGTGTTGCAGAAAGGTTTTAGACGTTCACACAATACATTGCATAGGATCTTATATGCGACATTAAGCAGGGATATGCCTGGATAGTTCTTACAAGACATAGGATCGCCTTTTTTTAAGACGGGGCATATGGAGCTGATACTCCAGTCGTCAGGCATGCTTTCCTTCATCCATACTTAGCTGATGACTTGGTGTATACGCCCTACCAATATATCGGCTCCGTATTTAAAAAGTTTAGCTGGGAGAACATCAGAGCCAGTGGCTTTGTTATTTTTCAGTTTTCTGGTGGCCTTGCTAACTACTTCAATACTGAGTGGTAGTATTGGTTCGTCATTGACTGTAAACGGGTTCTCTTCTTGTCATATTTATAACTCTCTCTCTTTGCTGTCCATTAAGCAATGGCATTAAGCATTGGCGCAACAGCTCTTTAAAGTGCCAGGGCCTAGCTTCTCGCAACCACTTATGTTGTGTGCGTTATATTTTTCACACAAATGGAAGGGACCTACAGCTTAATGCCGAATCCGAACGGCTATTTGAGTAGCTTTTTCGTGACAACAATACCCTCGGATGTTTGTCAAACGCTCGCGAGAGGTGGGACCGTGAAAATCTTTTTGGTGTTTTCTTGGATTCGAACTTGGAACCTCATGCGTAGTGATCCGACACACTAACCACTTACGCCACGGTGCCCACTTAAGCAACTGCTGAAAGTATTACTTAAACACATCAATAATTTCCTATGTTTCGGTGACTAGGTTGTGCCTTCGCTGTTACGAAGAGCCTGTGTTCCGGGTTTGAAATTCCCGATGGGTTCAGAAATTCCCGATGTTGTTGCGCCTTTGAGACTTTTCGACATCCTGGAGCTGGGAGGCTGCGTGGTCCCTTTTCTTTTTACGCAGAATTTTCTTCTCTTCCCTTCTTCTGATCCGGTACTCCTCTCTCGCTGCTTTTGTCTTACACTGCAATGCTTTCTTATGTCCATCTTCTGTCAGCTTCTTCCGTTGAATGCAATCATCATCATACCAAGGACTCGTTTTTATTGATGACTGGTAGCCAAGGGTGGTCACGACCACCGCCTTGATAATATTGCGGTATTCGGTCCACTGGTTTTTTGTGTTTGTGGTTGGTGAAGGCACTGCAGAGAGTTTCTGGGAAAGTTGCCTTCTGGGGTGCTAGGGCGTTCAATGTTAATCTTCTTCTTCTCGGCGGCTTGCAGCTTCTTCTCGTTAGACAGTCTAACTCTGAATTTAGTCGCAACAAGAAAATGATCAGAGTCGATGTTGGCCTCTTGGAAAGTTGGATGTTGGACGTGTGCCGTGCGATTAGCACGTGGTCGATTTGGTTGCGTTTTCTACGATCAGAGGAAAGCCAGGTTGCTGTGTGGATTCTTAGTCTAGGAAACCTAGTGCTACTTATCACCGTATTACGACCTGCTGCAGAATCAATTATTCGGAAACCGTTGTCTATGTCGTGCCGTGAAGGCTGTGTTTATCGACTAGTCCGCCAAAGATGGTTTCCTTACCGATTTTCGAATTGGGGTCTCCGAGTCATAGAATTCCTGCTTGACAGCGTCTACGGGGTCTTCGATAGGGGCGTGTGCACATATCAGGCTGATGTTGCAGAATTTTGCTCTGGTATTATAGCCAGGCGATCATTTATAGACTTGAAGTCGATAACACTTGATCAAAGCCGATCTCCCACGAAGAATCCGCATCCCAGCCTGTGGAGACTTTTGTTACAGCTGTAATAAATTTTTGTTTGCATTCACTGATCCTATCCATCGTATCTACTGAATTGCAGTTGTGAGCGACACCCAGGGTATACAGAGATTGTACATTCTAGGAGCATACGCGTAAATCGTAGTCCGTGGATGTTTCGGATCGATTTTCCAATTGAGGGGGATTATTACTGTTATCCGAGGTTTGTGTCTTTCTCATAACAAGCTTTTTTTTTACGCGGTAAAGCAGTCACCCCGACGGCACAACCCCCAACCTGGAGGGCCAGATCTATGGATTTTAGCCCCTTGGACGAAGGCCCGGTTTGAAAACCGACATCAGTACTCCGCTTTGGGGATATGAGCGCTGCTATTGGCTCATTTAGGGTAGAGAAAACTTCTCACATCCCACATTTGTGCCGTGTATCAAATGCCGAAATGGAACGATCTCTTCGAATTGTGTACTCTACTAGCCGGGTACATGCCGTCGTGAGAAAATTTCGTTTTTTTGAAAACCACCTTCACAGCTTATCAAAGCAGACTTTTATAAAATCTCTTTCCAAGGATCTTGAATGCAACCCAAATGGTGGATAAATAGCACTTTTCCTTAAAAAAATCATGCAACATCCAAGTATTTAGAATGCAAACCATCCTTGAAGGCTATTTGCCTGAAAGAGCAAAAGCTTGTTTGGAAAACAAATCTACTATCCCAGGCAGGTTTATGATTTATTTTTAAACCAAACATGTTGTAACGCATAATTCTCAAACTGATACCACATTTGCATTTCATTAAGCCACTTCCGCATTGTTAACGACCGCAAAAACCACCCCAACCAGATGAGAGAACAATAATAAGTACTCGTGTCGTATACACCATCAGTGTCATTGGCGAATTGTCATCCAAAAAATTGACGGACAGTAATGGTGCGAATAAAATTACCAAAATTATTCCATTCAACTGCCAAAATGGCAATACTCATTTGTTCCAACCATATGCAGCGACTCTCATACTTACTCACACCCGGTTTACTGTATGTGTGGTCAAGATACTTTTTTTTTTAAATAAATTTTCGCGCGAACTCGCGAGTGTGCCCACATGAAAATCAATTTTCTGCATTTCTAACGTCATCCGTTTGGCACACGCGTCTGACAGCGCCAATAATCCACTTGAGGTTGAAATTTTATTGCCTTTCGACCATTTGGCATAGTACAGCTGCTAGTGTGTGTGTGGTATCTGTGTGCGAATGCTCGTGAAGTATCTACGCCTAGTAAACAGGATTCTAGCATTTTATACTTTTATTGTTTTATTGGTTAATATTTTGTGGTAAATGCATAATAAAATCAGAAATCACATTGGACTACTTGAGTTACTGACGCGACATGAGGTCAGTGACTGTGTGACGACGATGACTCTGCTGCCCTGTTGGTGGAATGAAACGAAACCTTCAATCTTTTGCATGCAATTAGGTGATGATGGATTTTTCATGATCTTTTACGATTGCAATAAGTTGTGTGCTTTAATCTTTTTATTGCGAGTAAGCTGTAAAATATTTATATTCATTGCTAAGGGGGATATAAATTTCATTCTTACTTCAGGGTGTTGTTGATTAATGCGAGCAAGGTGAGGGATGGTCGGTTGTTCTCTTAAAATGGCGCGCAAAGTGATTCAAGAGAAAAATATTTATTTTTAAATTAATATTTGCATATTGTTTAAGTATTGTCAATACAGTCCAGTAGAAACGTTAAAGTTATACCAGTGGCGTCACTATAAATTTGGGACCCTTGCGAGTTTTCTTTTTATAGTGGTTGAGCATCTATAAGTATGGTCACGAACCTTCAAAGACAAAACTGAAATTTCTGGAGCAAAACCAGAGATGCACCGGCTACAATCTGCGAAATGAACACCAGTGTTTCCTAAAGATGTGATAAACATATGGAGTTACACCAAAAAATCGGATACACAGTATAAAAATGCACGCATGTTAGGTACTCATTAGACAGCAATAGCAGAAGTATATACCTTCTTCTTCCTTTTATCAGCGAGGCTATGATCCGAAAACAAGGGATCACAGCCCTCCCACTTCACTGCATTTCTACTGATCCGCCTGTGGGGTTCGCCTATTTGACCTCAGAAAATATCGGCAGGCCTGCCGATTTTGGATCACTCGGTTACTGAGGCCAATGAAATGCCGATGTCGTCGCATTTGTCTGATCCAGGCGTTTATAGGCCTGCCTTTCTTACATCGCGATGTCTTTGGAACGTGCATAGATATTGCCTTTTTAACAGGGTTCAAATGATCTCTTCTTTGAACGTGGCAATACCAACTGAGTCGGTCGCGCTCTATTTTGTGTACGATGGTTTCCTTGATGTGAAAGCTTCCACGGATCTTCGAACTTCTTATTCGATCAAGCTTGGTTACTCCTGCTGTCATGCGAAGCATCTTCATCTCAGCTGCCATTAATTTACTCTCATACTTTTTGTACATCGTCCAACATTGTGAACCGTATGTGAGCGCTGGACGTACAACTGTGGTGTAGAGCCTTCCTTTCAACTTAGGGGGCATTTTTCTGTCACAGAAGATAGCGGAATTTTCTCGCCACTTCATCCACCCTACGCTTACACGATGATTGATGTCGTCATCACAAGTTGCTTTGCTATTGATCATAGATCCCAGATATTTGAACTTTTCGCACTTGGGAAGCACTGTTCCATTCAAATAAAGGTCTGGAATAGGCCTGAGTGGATCAGAGAACGGGCAGCACAAGTACTCTGTCTTTTTTGAACTAATGCGATACCCATTTCCCTCCAAAACGTCCACCCACACATCAAGTGCTCGTTGCAGGGATGTAGGATCCGCACTAATGATGGCTCCATCGTCAGCAAAGAATAACTGATGTACCTTGGGGTCCATCACTTTACCTTCAAGCAGATAATCAAGGACTGTAATAAAGAGCAAAGGACTTAAAACGCTTCCCTGGTGCACCCCGACTTTGATTGGGAACTCTTCGGTTACTCCAGCGGGACATCTTACTCTTGTCTTTGCTCTTTCGTACATGTCCATGATCATCTGTACATAGGTTTCTGGATCCCCTCGATGTCTTAGCGCCACCCATATCAGATCTCGTGGTTGTCTGTCGAATGCCTTTTCAAAGTCAACCAATACAATATGCAAATCCCTTAAGGAATCACGATGTTTTTCCATTATGATCCTTATACTTTGGATTGCATCTGTGGTTGATTTACCCGAGACAAACCCGCACTGATCATCAGATAGCCGTATTATTTTTCGCAGTCGGCCACCTAATACCCGCTCAACGATCTTCATGGTGTGTGACATCAGCTTGATCGAACGGTAGTTATCACAGTTTCGCGTATCACCCTTCCCTTTGTATACAGGGAGGAGGTAACTTTCCCTCCATTGATTCGGCATTGGATCACCTCTCACGAATTTGGAGATAAGAATTCTGAGCCATCTGAACCCGATGTCTCCCATCTTTTTCCTGAACTCAGAGGGTATTTCGTCTGGCCCAACCGCTTTTCGTTTTTTGGAGTATTTGACCGCCTCACTAACTTCTTCGACTGTAATTTCGGGTATTTGTTCACAGTTATGGGTGGCTCTTGGAAAGTATAGCCGGGGAAACTGTTCATTCAAAAGCTCTTCACAATACTGCCGCCACCTCTGCAGAATTTTGTCGTCATCCACAAGAAGCTGGCCATGAGCATTGCTAATGAACTTTGGCGAACGAATCTCCTGAGCATTGTTCCTTCTTTGGGCGGCTATTTTGAAGATAGTGGCGCTCTTGTTCATATTGTGTCTTCGCAGCTCCTGGATAGCCTGGTTTGCATCAGCAACGGGGGAAAATATTTTCTCCAGCTACCGATACAGGCCCTCCGTACTCTCTGCTTGAAGCTGGGCGCACTTCTTCTTCGCTTTTTTCTTGCAGCATCAGTATTCCATTTCGAGGCGAGCTTTTTCGTCATTATTATTAGAGGGGCACTTTGACCAAGCTTTGAAAGCCGCTTTCTTCTAATTTATCACTTTCTTAGCTTCATCACTCCACCACCATGTTTCTTTGGCGTGTTGATGGTGGCCTTTTGAAGCTCCTAGCAGTGATTTGGCCTTCTTTAAGCAAGTTCGCTGTAGGGAATCCCACATATTTTGTGCTCTGCACTCTTCATCCTCAGCTCCGTTGATGGTGTGAGAGAGGTAATTTTTCATTACGAAAACAAAAGCTTCGCCTTTTTCTTTGTCCAGATTGTACCACTTGATTTTCTCAGAGACCCTTGTTTGTTTGCTTTTCTTCGGTGTTTTCATAAAAATTTCTGTTAGCAGGAGACGGTGTTGTCGAGCGATTGCCTCTCCCAGGATCACTTTGCAATCTTTTATCCGAGGCTTCATGAAACTGCCCACCAAATGGTAGTCAATCTGAGTTTCATCTCCACCACTGCTGTAAGTGATCAGGTGTCGGCTTTGTTTGATGAACATGGTATTTAACGCGATAAGACCGTGTGATTTGCACATGCTTAGGATGTCTTCACCAGGAAGGTTCCTGGTGCCATATCCTAGTCCTCCATGGCAGTCTTCATAGTCTTCGTTTGGTTTCCCGACATGTCCATTCAAATCTCCTCCAACAAATAGAAACTCTTCCTTTGGGATGTTCTTAAGGAGATTGTGGAAATCTAGCCAAAATGCATCTTTATCTCTCTGATTGTACCCATCGTGGGGAGCATATGCACTGACAATATTCCACACCTCTCCTTGTATTACTAGTTTAAGAGACATCAAACGGTCGCTGGACTTCGAAATGCTCAAGACGTTACCAAGTAGCTCTGCCGCAAGGATGATACCGATTCCGTTCTTAGACTTTTCCGTTCCGTAGTAGAACATCTTGTAATCTTTTGTCCTAACGTCCAAGAAACGCGCCCGATTCCCGGTGTTTTTCCATTTCGTCTCTTGGACACACAAGATGTCCACCCGCCTTCTATTCATCATCTCTTTCAGCTCGTAACTTCGACCGGTCATGCTTCCAACGTTCCAACTCGCGACCCTCAAATTGCGTCCAAACTGTTTCATTATGTTGCTAGCCCCCGGAATCCGTATAGCTCTGACCCGAACATTTCTGCTCGGTCCAGGATCAGTACCATGCACAGCAGTGGTAGTGCCTGGCGGGGTAGTGCCTTTCCTTTTTGCAAGTATTACCATAATGATACAGTTTTGCAATACAATTTTTTGCACCATATTGCGATGGTGTTTGTTGTTTGACACGTGCATGCTCCTGTTTTAGTATTGTTTGATCTTTCTTCTATGACACCGGTGATCTCCAGTCGTGTCAACCCACGGACTCGCATGCACACTTGTGGGAGGGTTTTTAAGGTAGTATATGTGTCGCTAGGCTCACTTGGGTGTTATATTGCCTAGATCTGATTTGTCCCCTTAGTCGCCTTTTACGACAAGCGCTGGTTGTTGTGGGGGAGGGCGCTGCAGTGATATTCTTAACCCGTCCCTGCACGGGGACCAGTATATACCAATCACAGTATAATCTCTCCTGACGGATACCTCCCATTAATGGACATCTCCCTTGTACGCACCTCAAACTCATGACCAGCGACCTTTTTTTATGCCTAGGGGGTGGTGGAAAAACGTTAATGCGCACGGGAAACAGTCCCGCTCTGTTTCTAGTAGTGTGAGACTCTTACTTACTTAGGTTGCGCTACAGTTCGGGGTGAACCTGGGCCTCAACCAACAAGCCTCTCCATTTAGCTCGGTCTTTAGCTAATTGCCTCCAGTTGCGCACTCCAAGTTGGTCGAGGTCCCCTTGAACTTGTGCGCGCCACCTACGGCGATGATTCGCTCTACTGCGTCGTCCCTCGGGATTAGATTCGAAGACTCTGTGGGCCGGAGCGTTGGTGTCCATTCGCTCTACATGTCCTAGCCATCTCAGACGTCCAATAAGCAGTTTTTTGACTAGGTCGATGTCGCTGTACAGCTCGTATAGTTCGTGATTGAATCTTCTCCTCCAAAACCCGTCAACGCAAACGGGACCGAAAATCTTACGAAGAATTTTTCTCTCGAAGCGACCAAGGATATCTTCATCCTCTTTTAATAAAGTCCATGTTTCAGCGCCGTAAAGCAGGACTGGGATGATCAAGGTCTTGTATAGAGTCTCCTTAGTAGTTCGAGATAGGGCTTTACTGTTGAATTGCCTTATAAGCCAAAAAAACAGCGATTGGCAAGAGTTATTCTTCGATTGATTTCTGCGCTGATCTTGTTCTCAGAGTTGATAGCAGAGCCAAGGTAGACAAAGTCCCTTACTACCTCGAAGTTATAGCTGCCCACTGTGACGTTTTGTCCAATTCGTCGGTGTTGTTGTGTGAGACTCACTACTCACTAAAAAACCAGCTTTAACCCCTTCTTTCTACTTGACACCATTCACTCCGGGGCCGCGTATTGCATTACTTCAGAGTGGTGTCGTTTTCTTTCACCTCTGGGGACTGGCTTTTTCATATTCAGCTCCTAGTAGGGGTTTATACATTCTTGCCGGTGAGGCTTTAATTCAAAATAAATAAATAAATATTTGGCGCAACAGCTCTTCAAGTGCCAGGGGCTAGCTTCTCGCAACCACTCGTGTTGTGTGCGTTATATTTCTTCACACAAATGGAAGGTACCTATAGTTTAGTGCCGTATCCGAAGGCCGATTTGAGAAGCTTTTTCATGACAACAATACCCTTGGATGTTTGTCAGACGCTCGCGAGAGGTGGGACCGTGAAAAAACTTTTTAGTGTTTTCTAGGATTCGAACATAGAACCTCACGCGCAGTGATCCGACACACTAACCACTTGCGCCACGGCGTCCACAGGCTTCGATCTGCTTTATCAAATTTCTGAGGAAATGTTGGCGTCTTCCTCTCTCTTTTTCGATCTGAGTACCGTCCCGATGAAGGAAGATATTTTATTCCACGTGTCGGTACTTGAGGTAATCTTGCTTACAGCATTTTCCTGGGAAAAATTGCCTATTTCCGACTCCAGTGTGCTCCTCTGCTCTGTCCATCTGTTACAGACGAAAAAGGTGTGGAAGCGTCGTCTTCCGCTGAGTCTCCATATTGGCAGGCTGCGCTCGCTGCTTTACCCATCTTGTGGAGGTATTGGTTGAAATACCCATGTCCGGTTAGGAATTGATTGATAAAGTAGTTCACATCGCCGTGTTCCCGCTGTGTCCAAGCCGTGACGTCTGTAATTGCCTCACTGTCCACCTCCCCCTCGTTTCAGTGCTCCACCTTCTTTGCCAAATCTGCTTGGTAAGCTCCTTCGCTTCCGCTACTGCCAATTCTGCTCCTCTCCGCCTTCTTGTCGTGGGCGTACTTCCTCTCTGTCGGTAGGAGATCGATGGGTGTCACTCCCGCAACTACGAGAACGGCTGGTTCCGACACTATGCGATAAGAGCTTGCAACTCGGAGGGCTCCTCGCCTTTGTACTCTGGCAATTTGCTTTCTGTACTTCTCCTGTCTAAGTACATCCGCCCAGATCTCACACGCATACAGAACAATGGCGTAGCTGATGGACATGAGGAGTCGCCTACTCATTGTTGGGCCTTCAATATTTGCCATAAGCTTACTCAGTGCTTACGTGACCTTCGCAGCTCGCTCAGATGCGGACTTAATCTGTTGCCAGTAAGAAAGTTTAGAGTTCAGGGCGATTCGTAGATACTTTACTGCCGGTTTGCTGATTATCACTTCTGGTCGTACTCGGAACTCAGCAATTGTTGGGATCTGTCTCCTAGTTAGAAGGACTATCTCTGTTTTTTCCGCAGCGAGACTAAGGCCATTGGCTTTCATCCAGACGAGTACTCGTCTTATAACCTGATCTAGTTTCAGCTGAGCCTCTTCCTTGTCCCTTGCGGTAATCACCGCACCGACGTCATCTGCGTACCCACTAAGAAGGTGTCTTCGGGCATCTCCATACGAAGTATTCCATCATAGGAGATATTCCACAGATCAGGTTCAAGGATTGAGCCCTGCACTACTCCACTAGTGATTTCCTTTCTGTAAGTACCCTCCACAGTGTCGTACAGAAGTTCCCTGTCTTTGAGATACAAAAAAAAAAAATACAAATATTTGGCGCAACAGCTCTTTAAAGTGCCAGGGCCTAGCTTCTCACATCCACTCATGTTGTGTGCGTTATATTTTTCACACGAATGGAAGGGACCTACGGTTTAATGCCGACTCCGAACGGCGATTTGAGACGCTTTTTCGTGACCGCAATACTCTCGGATGTTTGTCAGATGCTCGCGAGAGGTGGGACCGTGAAAAAACTTTTTGGTGTTTTCTGGGATTCGAACTTGGAACTTGTCTTTGAGATAGTCCTTCGCAATTTCCAGATGATATTGCGGTATCCTGAAGGTCTTCTCAAGCGCATCTAACATGTCTCCCCATCTGGCTGAATTGAAGGCATTCCTCACATCCAGAGCTGCCAGCACGAAGATTCGCCTTGAGGAGTGATTTCCCCTTTGGGCGACGTGGGTGGTTTTGACTACTTCCTCATTCCTCCTATCGTGGAGTGGCCTTTTCTGAATCCATGTTGTCGATCGGATAGGCCACCTGCTCTTTGGATTGCTGCTATGAGTCGAGGCTTTATCATCTTCTCGAGGAGGTTTCCTGCCGTGTCCAGCATGCACGAAGTTCTGTATGCTGATGGGGGATTCGTGTATCCTTTTCCCTTGTTTATGAGTGGCAAACGTTGTACCTTTCACTTCTTGAAGAAGATCCCTTCCTTTAGACAGCCGTTAAATAATACATACATAGCAGTATCTGTGGGCAAGTTTGGGCAACCGTTTTCAACACTTCCGCTGGTATGCCGTCGGGACCAGGCGCCTTATTGTTCTGAAGAGATTTAGCTGCTGGAATCAGCTCTTCTTCGCTGATCTCCCGGCGAAGGTCCTCCCACTTTTGTTTCTTGCTCGAATTGATGGCCCTCTTGAGTTCGGATCTTGCGGTTTTGTATTCCGCGAGTGCGCCTTACCCTGGTGACCTTGCGTCTGTGGTATAGGCATCTCCTAAGCTCAGCGATCTCCTCCATCCACCAGTACATTGGCTTTAGCACTCCCATTGGGTTTCTAACTCGAGGCATCGACATCGTGAGAATCTCTTCGTTTAACCGGCTGACTTTTCACCTCGGTGCTCGCCTCTGGTTTCCGTTAGAGACTCGTCAGGCCCTCTGCAGGTCAAAGACGATATACTGGTGGTCGCTACCGGTGTACTCATCGATGACCCTCCAGTTTTCCGCCTTTGCTAATAGCTCTTCTGACGCGAAAGTAACATCCGGTATTGTTTCGGTATATCCGGAATGCCTGAAGGTGGGTGTATTTCCTTCGTTCAGCACGTAGAGCCCCAGTCTGGCAGCCATCTCCAGTATCTGCTTACCTCGTCAGTCTGTCCTAGGCATTCCCCAATCTAAGGCCTTGGCGTTAAAATCGCCGGCAACCAGGACCCCGCCCTCAATATCTCTCACGGTGTCCTCTAAGCGGTCTAGCTTTGCTCGAAAATGACTGATACTCTCGTTCGGCATAAAATAACAGCTTAATATCGTGATTCCTTCGCATTTCACCCAAACAAAGCCACTAGCTGCGCCGTAGGTTTTTATGCGGGTCGTCTTTGCATCCGGCATACATATTGCAGCTGTGCCGAGTGTATCCGAGAACCAGCTAGACCCGTCCTTGATTTAATACTGTTCCCTTATGGCCACCACATCCACTTTAAGATCGAGTCTAAGTTGTGAGAGTAGGTTGTCAGCCGTGCGACTTCTATGGAAATTTGCTTGCAGGATTTTCATCATGGTGCGCTGCTTCTCTTCGCCTTTTCAAGTGCCTTTCTAAACACCAGCGACCTTAGGACTAATTTATACGGAATCATTACACCTTTGGACGAACTCCACTGTTAAACGGACGTGGGCACTACGTTACAAACCAAAACTATAAAAAAAATTCTCCCTTGAACGGACGTAGCTGAATTTTGAAACATACTTTAAAGATGAGATACAGAAGATGGATAAATCGGAACATTTCCTTCTGCCTGTAAGTATTGTTTCCTCTAATAAGCCAAAGATACTGAAGAAAGGAGACCCTCTGAACTACACCAACTACAGAGGTATAAGTCCTCTCGACATCGCATATAAGATCCTGTTTGCCGTATTATGTGAACGCTTAAAACCGATCGTCAACAACCTGATAGGTCCCTATCAGTGCGGTTTTAGGCCGGGAAAGTCCACCATTGACCAAATATTCACACTCCGCAGATCTGGGAAAAAACCCATGAATATAAAATCGATACGCACCACTTCTTCATCGATTTCAAAGTTGCCTATGATAGCGTGCACAGGGACGAGTTATACAGAACCATGTCTAGTATCGGCATCCCTACCAACCTTGTTTGCTCCTGCAGAATGACGATGGAGAGCTCTTGCTGCTCCATCAAAGTCCGAAAGAACACCACCGAACCGTTCGATGTCAGGAAATGTCTTCAACGGTGACGGACATGCGATCTCCTTAACATAATACTTGAAAGAATTGTATGAAACTCACAAGCCAATACCGGAGGTACAATCTTTTACAAGTCTATACAACTACTCGCTTACGCCGATGAAATGGACATAAGAAGAAATCAGCGGATCGTCAGTGAGGCATTTGCGAGTATTGAGATCGACGCAGTACAGATGATCAATAAAAGCAAAAAAAAAAAATGATGTCTACAAAAAACGACACCCAGCATCCGCGTCTTGAACAGAACAATACAATAGACAGATATAATTTTGAGGTAATAAGGGGTTTATCTAGGTAGCCTCTATGTTGAGCTCCGCAAATGGTACCAGTGGCGAGATCAAACGAAGACCTACTCTTGCCAATCGCTGTTTCTATAGACTAAGAAGGCAATTGAGTAATAAAGCAACATCTTGAGATACTATGGTAACTTTGTATAAGCCACTAATCAACCCATTCCTGCTGTATAACACGGAGGCATGGACAAGGGCAAACGATGCTTAGGTTCCACATACCGGGCATTCTTTCACACGACCAAATTTTATAGATGAGCTGGTGTATGCTCCTTACCAACTCATCTTCTCCTGCCTTCAAAAGCAATGCCGTCGGCTCCAGCAGCTTTCTTGGACTTTAATTTAGATGTCGCTATCCTCACTTCATTCTGATCGAGTGCACGGGAACCTTGACTATCATCGTCACTGTTGAATCTCTCATTCTCCTTGACAGCGGAATATCGATCAAAGTCGCCGTTTAGCAGTCTGCAGAAGTGTTCCTTCCAAGACCTCAACACCGACTGCGATTCTACTACTATATTCCCATTTTTTCCCTGCGGACTTCTGTTCTGGCTTTGAAACTCTGGCATGTTCGAACATCATTCCTGCAACAAAGTCTCCCAATCCCCTCGATCGAGCGCTGCTCATGCTCATTTTTTTTTTTTTCTTTCTGGGAAGTTGATGTTCCCCATTTTCTCCTCCGCTCGTCGAGCTCGCAGTTCTAGTCCTTCTAGTACGCCTCTTGTTTTGCTACATGTGCTTACCGGGATTCTTCATCAAACCAAGGATTTCGTTGTAGCAGCCGAGAGAAACCCAGTACATCGGAGGCGACATTTCTGATGGCTTGTTGACAACGCTGCCACTGGTCTTCCGCATTTGCTGCTGGAGGCATAGGACTTCGGCACTCTGGCGGTCTCTTGCGATTCTAGCCGTCCGATGTCAAACTTCCTCACAGTATTTCGATGATTTCGCTTCGTTCTGAATATCCGCATCCGCCAAGGCACCTTGGCTACAACTAAGTACTGATCCGAGTCCGCTTTGGCTACTCGGAAAGTCCGGACACCCAGAATACTGGAAGAGTGCCTTGTGTCGATGACAATCTGATCGATTTGGTTGACGATTTTTCAATCAAAAGGGAGTCATGCCCACTTGCAAATATAAAGACCTGGGAGCTACGTACTACCTACGATAATGTGTTGTCCCGCCGCGAAGTCGACTAGCCTGAATCAGTTGTCGGATGCGGTGTCATGCACCACACGACTGTGCTTTCTGACGCTACACAAAAAACAAAATTTGCACATTCATGGTACTGACAAGAGGGGGACGGTTTTAAAAACTCTTCGAGACACAGGGCTGATTCAAGTTTAACTCGAACTGGACCGAAACTCCAGAAAAGCTTTAAGTACGTTTCTCTGCCAAGTTTTATGTGAATCTGAGCAGAAATAACCTAAGACTACCCACCGGTGTCAACAAAACCTTTTGCCTTCTTAAGAAGCATTTCTATAAAATCAAACTGTCAATCTGAACTGATTCTGCAAGCGAGCGATGGAGGGCTGAGTCAGGGCTGAGTCTTGCCTAGCCAGTTCATTAGCACGTTCGTTTCCATAAACATTACTGTACACTGGAACCCATATCAGGGTTATCTTGCACTGGCCATCTAGCGGGGCTGGCTCATTTCGGTTTGTCATGTCTAGATCTAAAGGTAGAAGATGGAGAAAGACTGTTAAAGCATTAGTTTGTGTTGACCGTAGACCGCCTGTGGTGCCTATACAAGTCGGTTTTTGTACCCCGTTAAGTTTGGTTATATTTTTGGCTTTTTTGGAGCAGGCTACCATACTATTGACCCATACATGAGAACTGGTCGTATCACGGCTGTGTATATCCATAAGGTCAGTTTTGGTTGTAGTCCCCATTTTTTGCCGAGTGTTTTGCTACGAACATAGAAAGCTATGCATGCCTTCTTTACTTACTTACTACTTACTTAGATGGCGCTACAGTCCGGGGTGGACCTGGACCTCAACCAACAAATTTCTCCAGCCAGCTGCCTCCAGTTGCGCAGGCCAAATAGGTTGAGATCCCCATCCACTTGTTTGCGCCACCTGCCGCGAGGTCGTCCTCTACTGCGTCGTCCATCCCGGGTGGATTCGAAGACTTTTTTTAGCGGGTACGTTGGGCTCCATCCGCTCCAAATGAGCCAGCCATCTTAGTCGCTGTATGTTAACTCTTCTGGCTAAGTCGATGTCTTTGTACAGGCCGTACAGTTTGGCATTGTACCTTCTCCTCCACTCACCGTCTATGCAGACGGGACCAAAGATCGCTCGAAGAATTTTTCTCTCGAAATAACAAAGGGCATCCTTATCCGGTTTTGTTAAAGCCCATGCCTCTGCGCCATACAGCAAGACTGGGATGATTAGTGTCTTATAGAGAATTACCTTAGAAGTTCGAGATAGGGCTTTGCTACTCAATTGCCTTCTTAGCCCATAGAAACAGCGATTGGCAAGAGTAGGTCTTCGTGTGATCTCCCTACTGATATCATTTACGGAGTTCACCATAGAGCATAGGTAGACAAAATCCTTTACTACCTCAAAAATATATCAGTCCAAGACGCCGATGTTTGGTGTCCTTTTTTGTAGACAGCATATATTTTGTTTTGCTTTCATTGACCGCTAGACCCATCTTTGCTACCTCGATCTCAATACTCGTAAATGCCCCATTGACGGCCCCCTGAGTTCTTCCGATTATGTCAATGTCATCGGCATAAGCGAGTAGTTGTACAGACTTGTAAAAGGTTGTACCTCCGGTGTTGGCTTGTGAGTTTCGTACAATTCTTTCAAGTACCTTGTCGAAGAGATCGTACGATAGCGTGTCACCTTGTCACCTTTCCTGACATCGAATTGTTCGGTGATGTTCTTACCGATTTTGATGGAGCAGCGAGAGTTCTCCATCGTCATTGTTTACAAACGGATGAGCTTGGCAGGGATGCCAAGACTAGACATGATTCTGTATACTTCGTCTCTATACACGCTATCATAGGCAACTTTGAAATCGATGAAGAGTTGGTGCGTATCGATTTTATGTTCATGGGTTTTTTCCAAGATCTGCCGTAGTGTGAATATTTGGTCAATGGTGGACTTTCCGGCCTGAAACCGCACTGGTGATGACCTATCAGGTTGTTGACGATCGGTTGTTCACATAATACGGCAGAGAGGGTCTTACATGCGATGTTGAGGAGAGTTATACCTCTGTAATTGGCGCAGTTTAGAGGATCTCCATTCTTCAGGATCGGACAAACGATGCTGAGGTTCCATTCATCGGGCATACTTTCGTCCGAGCAGATCTTACAGATGAGTTGGTGCATGGTCCTTACCAACTCATCTGCTCCTGCCTTGAAAAGTTCAGCGGCAAGGCCGTCGGCTCCAGCAGCTTTGTTGGATTTGAGTTTAGATATCGCTATCCTCACTTCATTCTGATCGGGTTGATGGGAATCTTGACTGCCATCGTCAGTGTTGAATGGCTCATTCTGCCTGACAGCGGAATATTGGTCATCATCGCCGTTTAACAGTCTGCAGGAGTGTTTCTTCTATATCCTCAGCACCGACTGCGATTCTACCACTATGTTGCCATTTTCTTTGAAACCCTGGCATGTTCTTTTTACCTTACTTACTTAGGTGGCGCTACAGTTCGGGGTGAACCTGGGCCTCAACCAACAAGCCTCTCCATTTAGCTCGGTCTTTAGCTAATTGCCTCCAGTTGCGCACTCCAAGTTGGTCGAGGTCCCCTTGAACTTATGCGCGCCACCTACGGCGATGATTCCCTCTACTGCGTCGTCCCTCGGGGTTAGATTCGAAGACTATGCGGGCCGGAGCGTTGGTGTCCCTTCGCTCTACATGTCCTAGCCATCTCAGACGTCCAATACGCAGTTTTTTGACTAGGTCGATGTCGGTGTACAGCTCGTATAGTTCGTGATTGAATCTTCTCCTCCAAAACCCGTCAACGCAAACGGGACCGAAAATCTTACGAAGAATTTTTCTCTCGAAGCGACCAAGGATATCTTCATACTCTTTTAATAAAGTTCATGTTTGAGCGCCGTAAAGCAGGACTGGGATTATCAAGGTCTTATATAGAGTCTCCTTAGTTGTTCGAGAGAGGGCTTTACTGTTGAATTGCCTTATAAGCCCAAAAAAACAGCGATTGGCAAGAGTTATTCTTCGATTGATTTCTGCGCTATGTTGTTCTTGGAGTTTATAGCAGAGCCAAGGTAGACAAAGTCCCTTACTGCCTCGAAGTTATAGCTGCCCACGGTGACGTTTTGTTCAATTCGTCGGTGTTGGCTTTCCCTTCTTGTTGGCAGCATATACTTGGTTTTGCCCTCGTTTATCGCTAAACCCATTTTGGCCGCTTCCGCCAATGCTTGCAAAAGCACCGGTGACAGCCCGCTGAGCTCTTCCGATAATGTCTATATCGTCGGCGTATGCAAGTAGTTGTACAGACTTATAATAGATTGTGCCTCCGGTGTTGGCTTGTGAGTTCCGCACAATCCGTTCAAGTACAATATTAAAGAAGTCACATGACAGCGCGTCACCTTGTCTAAAACCTTTTTTGACATCAAAGGTCTCGGTGACCTTGATGGAGCAGCGAGCGTTCTCCATCGTCAGCCTGCACAGACGGACAAGTTTGGCAGGGACGTCAAAACTAGACATGGCTCTATAAAGCTCTTCTCTATAGATGCTGTCATAGGCGGCCTTGAAATCGATAAAGAGGTGGTGAGTATCGATTTGGAATTCTTGGGTTTTCTCCAGGATCTGCCGAAGTGTGAAGATTTGATCGATGGTGGACTTTCCTGGCCTGAAACCGCACTGATAGGATCCAATCAGGCTGTTGATAAAAGGTTCCAGGCGTTCACACAATATCGCAGAAAAGATCTAATATGCGATGTTGAGGAGACTGATGCCTCTATAATTGGCGCAGTTGAGGTGGTCTCCTTTCTTGTGGATCGGGCAAACGCTGCTGAGATTCCATTCTTCAGGCACACACTCGTCTGACTAAATATTAGAAATGAGTTGGTGTATGCACTCTACCAATTCATCCCCTGCTGCCTTGAAGAGTTCGGCCGGTAAGCCGTCAGGTCCAGCAGCCTTGTTGGATTTTAGCTTGGAGTTCTTTTTACCCTTTGGTAAAATTTTCGAACATTATTCCTGCAATAGAGTCTCTCAATCTCCTCGATCGAGCGCTTCTCATGCTCTTTTTTCTTCTTTCTGAGAAGTCGATGTTCCTCTTTTCTCCTGCGCACGTAGAGCTCGAGAGCAGCTCTAGTCCTTCTATGCAGCGCCGCTTTGAACGCCTCTTGTTTAGCTGCATACGTTTGCCGGCATTCCTCATCAAACCAGGGGTTTCCTTGTGGTGGCCGAGAGAAACCCAGTACATGAGAGGCATTATCTCTGATGGCTTGTTGGCAACGCTGCCACTGGTCTGCGACATTTGGTGCTGACGGCATAGGACTTAGATTGAGAATGAGAGAAACTCGATCGGCAAAGACACTTGCGGTCTCTTGCGGTTGTGGCCGCCCCGACGTCAAATTTCCTCACAGTATTTCGTTGATTTCGCTCCATTCTGAATATACGCATCCGTACCTTAGCTACAACTAGGTAGTGATCCGAGTCCACGTTGGCTCACCGGAAAGTCTGGACACTCAGAATACTGGAAGAGTGCCTTGCGTCGATGACAATGTCATCATCATCGATTTGGTTGACGGTTTTTCAATCAAAGGAGAGCCATGTTCCTTTGTGAATGTCAAGACGTAGGAACCGTGTACTAGCTACGACAAAGTTTCGTCCCGCCGCAAAGTGGATTAACCTGAGTCCGTTGTCGGATGTGATGTGGTGCAAGCTGTGCTTTCCGACCACGCTACTAAAGACGTCCTCTCTTCCTAACTTTGCTTCAAAATCATCTAGGATAATTTTAACGTCGTGGGTAGGGCATTGCTCATACGTCTTGTCCAAGAGCTGGTAGAAGTCATCCTTTGTCGCGTCGTCCTTCTCCTCGTAAGGGGCGTGAACACATACTAGGCTAATGTTGGCAAATTTAGCCTTGATACGGATAGTCACGAAGCGCTCATTCACATGCCGGAAACTCAAGACTTGTTGCCTAAGTCTGCCTCCAATGACAAATCCGCACCCGAAAAGACGCTGTCCTTTTTGTCTGTAGCAATCGCCATAGTAGATGTCGCAGTTTTTCATACACCTTTTGCCCGGCCCATCCCATAGCACTTCTTGAATGGCGGTAATGTCTGCTTTGAGATACTCTAGGGCCTCCGCAAGTTGTTCGGCTGCACATGGTTTGTAGAGGGACCTAACATTCCATGTGCAGACATGAAGATCGTTGTGCTTTTTACGTTTGCTTGGGTCGTCAACAGTGAAATCATCCGTATCCGAGACTGTTGGTTGCTTCGTAACCGAAGGTTTTTTACGTTGTAAGGGAAGTTAACCCGACGGCACAACCCCCAACCTGGAGGACCAAACCCTTTTTTTACAACCCCTATGATGAGAGCCCGGATACACCGATGTCAGTAACCCATTTCGGGGATATGAGCGCTGCCGTTGACCCATTAAGGGTTCATCCGCCACCATCTCTTTTTCAATACCCTGACGTAGTATTGAAAATTCTTACAGACCTCAGCTCCAAATATGTCGAAGTAGTTCCGGTAAGGTATCCGCTGGTCTGTGGACGTCACCGTTGATTCCATCGAGAGAATTCATTCGCCGCACGTCCTCCTTCTGAGGAGCTCTTGCTAGACTTCTGAGATGCATATTTCAGCTAATCAGATCAACAAGAGATGCTTCGTCCGGTTAAACATATGCGCGCTGAAGTTCAGCCAGATGTGCTTACGCAGATCTGAGTGTTCAGCTACACATATATCGTCAGACTCAGCATACGCTCATCGTTAGTTCACTATCAGATAGCTATCCAGCGGGCACCACGGGGAGTGATAATGCGATTTTGCCACGCCACATGCCTTCTTTACCCGCTGTTCTATGTTAAGTTTCCAGTTAAGTTTAGGATCTAGGATAACTCCTAAATACCTTGCAGTGTGTGATAAGGAGAGCAATTGACCATTTAGCCGAGGGCACTCCCTCGGGTTCAGGCATTTTGGTTTCAGTTTAGTTTTCCTCGAGTTGACACCAAGGCCATATTTTTGGCCCAAGCGCTTATATTGCTCAGAGCAGTTTCCGTGATTTCGCTTAGGACGGAGGGTAACTTTCCTGACACTAGTATCACCATGTCGTCTGCATGTCTCTGTCTAATATTAAAGGAATTTTATTCATGACACAGCAAAAGTGAGATAGCACCGCCTTAGGGTATTCCCCTACGGCCAAATTTATTTATATTGCTTTTGCCTAGTGTTGCCTAAATAATTCTAGTGCTAAGCATAGATACAATCCATTGACTTAGATAGCTTTCTGTCCCGTAAGGTACTCTGACAATGCTTCAGTGTGTACGTTATTGAAAGCTCCTTCTCGGTCTAGAAAGGTAGTTGCTTAGAGTGTATTCTTTAAAATATATAGACTTTTCTACATTTAGCACTACCTCGTGAAGAGTTATCTCTTTCGATCTACATTTGAGGTATGCGTGCTGTGCTTTGGAGAGGGATGGTTCTTTTATTTCACTTCACAAATGGTTGCTTGACGGTCTTCAGTATAAAGGAAGTTAAACTGATTGGTATGAAATCTTTTCAGCTTTCATGGTCGCGTCTGTCTGCCTTTGGAATGAAGGTCACTCTTACTCGTCTCCTGAAAATCGATATGAGCCATGAAATTGCTAGGTCTTGTGACCTTTGTAGCATAATGGGTAGAATTCCATCCAGGCCCGGTAATTTATAAGAAGCAAAGCTGTTCAAGGCGCTGGAAATTTTTTGTGCACATGCTCACTCCAAATTGAATCGAAATGCCGTAGTGGAACACAGTGTTGTGATATGTACTAGCTATCTCAACAAATATTTATGCAATTTTTCATTCAGTCTAGACTGCAAAATAAATTAACCGAATAACTTAGTCAATGCTGTACTTGAAATACTTTTCTGTTAATTATTGACGATTTTAAGTCCGCATTGAACCATTAAAATCCGGCTTACTTCCATTGAGTGGTTGTTTTTCTTTTCTGAAAACCGGTGATACAAATCATTTCTTTTTCCACATGCTATGCCATAACCTACTAAACTACACTATTTATTAGCAAATGCAGAAAAATTATGCTAACAGGTGGCAACAGTATCAACATAAATAAGTCATAAACTAATCTTGCAAATGCGCTCGCCAACATTGTTGCCTTTAATGTCAGATAGTTGCTTAAAACGAGGGAAATTCTGAGCAAACATAATCCAACTGGTTAATATTCTAATCTTCCGCATCATTTAATACTAGTGGAAAACTGATTTAAACAATTTATTATCAAGAACATTCGGGAAAACACCAATTAAAACACTCGAATCACAATTTACCAGTTCGCTGGTCAACTCTTTTGTTTTTTGCGCGCGCGAGCAATTGAAAATTTCAATATTCATTGCGTGTATGCAGTTTGCATGGGAAGTAAGTGTTCTAGATTGTACTGCGTGCAGCATAATTTACACGATGGAATATATTTTCATGCTCTACGGTGAAATGTGTGTGATATTCGAGTTGGAAAATGCTTGAGGGGGAAAGATTCCGTATTAGTTTGGTTTGGTAAGTGAATCTACTCGGGTGCGTTTGTTTTGGCACAGAAGTTATTCACTTAGGGGCTTGCTTCTGAAATATATGTGGTGTCACTGTTGAAGAACTGCAAATAGAATAATGTAGCTACCTTGAGCGGAACTAAACCAAGTCCAAAGTGTATTCCTTAATAAATAATTCAACAATTATTGAGGTGAGAAAAAGTTTCTGCGGAAAAAGATGAGAGTGGTAACAAGTTTAAATGATTTCAGATTAAAAATTTGTAAAAAAAAAGAATTGAGTCTGCTGACGTATGACACGTTGCATGTGCGAAGTGTTAAGAAGAAGGAAACTCACTGAAACTCTAATGGACATGAAATGGGACGCAAGAAATAGACACACGCAATAAGGTGCATGCGCTTCCCGCAGAGTTTAATTTTCGCTTCTACGTGGTGAATTTAACCCACTTAAATATTCTTTTCTGACAAAGTGCGCACCTTACCTTTTCTTAAGACTATTAACCTATAGCCGAGGACTTAGCTCTTATAATGCAAATACATGGCGGAAGTTAGAAACGAAGAGAAGAGATAGGCAGCGTAGATATTTTTGTCTTGATCTTAACTACTTACTTAGGCGGCGCTACAGTCCGGGGTAGACCTGGGCCTCAACCAACAAACCTCTACAGCCAGCATGGTTACGAGCCAGCTGCCTCCAGTTGTGCACGCCAAGTTGTTTGAGATCTCCCTCCACTTGTTTGCGCCACCTACCGCGAGGTTCTTCTGTATTGCGCCGTTCATCCAGGGTAGATTCGAAGACTTTCTTGGTGGTAACGTTGAGCTCCATTCGCTCTACGTGACCCAGCCATCTTAGTCGCTGTATGTGAAATCTTCTGGCTAAGTCAATGTTCTTATATAGGCCGTATAGTTCGGCATTGTACCTTCTCCTCCACTCACCGTCTATGACGGACGGGACCAAAGATTACAAGAAAAACGTTTCCCTCAAAGTAACAAAGGGCATCCTCATCCGATTTGGCAAAGTCCATGCCTCTACGCCATATAGCATGACTGGGATGATTATTATTTTATACAGAGTTACCTTAGTAGTTCGAGATGGGGCTTTGTTACTCAATTATCTTGTTGGGCCATAGAAACAAAGATTGGCAAGAGTAATGCTTCATTTGATCTCCCCACTGATACCATTTGCGGAGCTCACCATAGAGCCTAGGTAGACAACGTCCTTTACCGCCCCAAAATTATATCTGTCTATTGTGGCGTTCTGTCAAAGACGCCGATGTTGTGTGTCCTTTCTTGTAGACAGCATATATTTTGTTTCGCTTTCATTGATCATCTTTGTTGCCTCGATCTCAATACTCGCAAATGCTTCACTGACGACCCGCTGAGTTCCTCTGACTATGTCAATGTCATCGACGTAAGCGAGTAGTTGTACAAACTTATAAAAGATTGTACCTCCGGTGTTGGCTTGTAAGTTTTGTACAATTTTTTCAAATATAGAGACGTATAGAAGTAAGCGCCTCCTATTAAAGCATTAACACAGGATCCCACAATTAGGGATTATGGTCAACTGCCCTTTCTTCATGTATTATGTTCAAGAGATCGCATGATACCCCTTCACCTTGTCTAAGACCTTTGCTGACATCGAATAGTTCCGTGGTGTTCTTTCGGGCTTTGATGGAGTAGCGAGAGTTCTCCATCGCCATTCTGCACAAACGGATGAGCTTGGTGGGATACGGAGACTAGAAATGGCTCTGTATAACTCGTCTCTGTACACGCTTTCATAGGCAACTTTAAAATCGATGAAGTATCGATGCGTATTGATTTTATATTCATGGGTTTTTTCCAAGATCTACCGTACTGTGAATATTTGGTCAATGGTGGACTTTCCGGGCCTGAAACCGCACTGATAAGGACCTATCAGGTTGTTGACGATCGGTCTTACGTCTTCACATACTACGGCAGACATGATCTAATATGCGATGTTGAGGAGACTTATACCTCTGTAGTTGGCGCAGTTCAGAGGGTCTCCTTTCTTCAGGATCGGGCAAACGATGCTGAGGTTCCAGTCATCGGGAATACTTTCATCCGACCGGATTTTACAGATAAACTGGTGCATGCTCATTACCAACTCATCTCCTCCTGCCTTGAAGAGTTCCGCAGCAAGGCCGTCGGCTCCAGCAGATAGCTTGGACTTTAGTTTAGATATCGCTACCCTCACTTCAATCTGATCAGGTTGACGGGAGTCTTAACTATCATTGTCACTGTTGAACGGCTTGCTCTACCTGACAGTGGTATATTGATCATCGTCACCGTTTAACAGTCTGCAGAAGTGTTTCTTCCATATCCTCAGCACCGGCTGCGATTCTACCACTATGTTGCCATTTTCGTCCCTACAAGCTCCTGTTCTGGCTTTGGAATCCTGGCATGTTCTTTTTACCTTTTGGTAAAATTTTGGAACATCATTCCTGCAATAAAGTCTCTCAATCTTCTCAATCGAGCGCTTCTCATGCTCCTTTTGCATCTTTCTGAGAAGTCGATGTTCCTCTTTTCTCCTCCGCTCGTAGAACTCGCGAACAGCACTAGTCCTTCTAGTACGCCTCTTGTTTTGCTGCATGTGCTTGCCGGCATTGCTCATCAAACCAGGGGTTTCGCTGTGGTGGCCAAGTGAAACCCAGTACAAGAGAAGCGGCATCTCTGATGGCTCGTTCTCTTCTCTTGTACTGGGTTTCTCTTGCCCACCACAATGAACCCCAGTACAAGAGAAGCGGCATCTCTGATGGCTTGTTGGCAACGGTGGCAATGGTCTGCCGCATTTACTGTTGGCGGCATAGGACTTAGATTAAGATTTGAAGAAACTCGATCGGCAAAGGTTCTGGCGGTCTCTTGCGATTGTAGCCGCCCGACGTCAAATTTCCTCACAGTATTTCGTTGATTTCGCTCCATTTTGGATACCCGCATGAGTACATTGGCTACAACTAGGTAGTGATTCGAGTCCACTTTGGCTTCTCGGAAGTCCGGATATCCAGAATACTGGTAGAGTGGCTTGCGTCGATGACAATGTCATCATCATCGATTTGGTTGACAGTTTTTCGATCAAAAGGGAGTGCTGTCCCTTTGTGAATGTCGAGACGTGGGAACCGCGTAATAGCTACGACAGCGTTTCATCTCGCCTAAATCCGTTGTCGGATGTGATGTCGTGCAAGCTGTGCTTTCCGACCACGCTACTAAAGACGTCCTCTCTTCCTGGCTTTGGGCTAAATTCATCCAAGACAATTTTAACGTCATGGCTAGGGCATTATTCATATGTCTTGTCCAGGAGCTGGTAGAAGTCATCCTTCGTCGTGCCGTGATTGCCGTGCCTTCAGGTAGGCGACTCCCCTGTTGGCCTAGAAATATATGGTTGGACCAAGTCAGACATCTCTCCTGGAGCCTTCTAGGGATTCCTCCTGATGAGTTTGAGTCAATGACGGAGAATCGAGAAGAATGGAGGGTCCGCCTAAGCATCCTACCCCCACGGCCCTCATGAAGGATTAGCGGGCCATTGTATGTATAATAATAATAAGTTCTTTATTTTGAAATAATATTTTACAAAAAAATGCTTTTGCTTCAAAATTATAAGTTAAAATAAATAAAAATTATAAGTTACATAGTATTAAAGAACATATGACATGGATTGAACCGTCTGTCGGTAATTTAATCAAATTCTTCTGTTATTAGCTTTCTATAATTTAAACCGGAAGTTTATATAGTTAACAACATTTTTCCAATTTTCATCTAAGCCTCCATTTAAAATACTAATTATTTCCTCTTCTGAGAGCATATTTTTATTAAAGTATTTGCATCTAAACTCCCTAAGCACCTGGCATCTGCCCATAAAATGTTGGATCGTTTTTTCTTCCCTTAAATTGCAGAGCGTGCATTGTCTTGTATCTCCAATGTTAAAGCTATTTCCATTTAGGCGAATAAGATCTGCTCGCGCTTTAATAATCCAGCTAATATCACTTTGCCGGCTATTGTCATTGCAATAAGCGTTGCCTTTAGTAAAATCGAGGTTTTTGTAGATTCGCGTTTCGCTATCTTTGGCTTTGGATACATGCTGGTGATATATACGCTGCTTCAGATTTTCACTTAGTGCTATGCATTTACTATGCCACTCGTTTTGAGAAAGGTGTTCATCATCCCAGTTTAGGCCTAAGTCTGACCCCAACGTTTGAAGCTCTTTGAACCAAAATAGCTTTTTAGTCTTTATCATGTTTGAGAGTTTATGTGGAAGCCTCTCTACATCGTATTCGAAAATGTTTTTGCAATATAACGCATATGTAGATTCAAGGTGTAAATATGGCCTTCTTCCGCTCCAGTTTCTAGCGCTATCACATAGTTTGGAGTAAACTCAGGTAGTTTTAATGTACGTTTTACAAAATATCGTTGCAATTTATCTACCTCCTCGAAACAAGAATACCCCCATACTTGCGCTGCATATGTTTGTACTGCTCTGCAGGCAGCTAGAAACAACTTCCATTTCAATCTAAGCGTGACCTGTTTCTTTTTAAAGAAGTCTTTCCATGCAGCATTTATGCTTGCTTTAGCTGCAGCGTTTCTACTTTTAACATGCTATAAAAAGAACATTCCTGGTGTTAGTATTACTCCTAATTACTTATACTCAGCAGCAATTTTCACTGGTTCACCCTTGTACGTCCACTTCTCTTGTCTTCCTAGTCTCCCGCCTCTTCTGAAAACCATAACTTCGCTCCTGCTCATATTAACTTCCATATCCCAGGTATCGCAGTATGTATCTAATTTATTGATCATCCTTTGCAAAGTTTTGACATCATCGGCCAAAATCACAATATCATCGGCATACAGTAGTAGCCTTATGTTTAGCGAGCCTAAATATAGTCCTCCTCCCAGATGTTCATGCAGATCATTAAGATACAAAGCAAAAAGTAATGGTGATAGCAAGCATCCTTGTTTCAGGCCAGTATGTGTTTCAAAAGAGTCTGAGAGTTTACATCCAGTCCACACCACTGAGTTTATGTTTTTATATACACTTTGTAAAAAACGAACTATTTTTGAAGACACTCTCATTTCGAGAAGTTTGTACATTAGGAGCTTTCTTGGCACTTTGTCGAAAGCTGCCTTGAAATCTACAAAAAACGCATACACTTTCTTACTTTCTGCGAATTTTTGTTGGATTATTGCCGTTAGGTTGTAGACGTTATCTGTTGTCGAGTACTGTTTGCGAAATCCAGCTTGGTATTCGTTTAGTTTCCTATGTTCTTCAACCCATACTGGCAACCGCTCGTTTATAATTCATTCATTCATTTTCAATGGCCCGCTAATCCTTCATGAGGGTCGCGGGGGTAGGATGCTCAGGTGGACTCTCCATCCTTCTCGATCCTCCGCCATTGACTCCAATTCATCAGGGACAATCCCTAAGCGGCTCCAAGAGAGATGTCGGACTTGATCCAACCATCTATTTCTGGGCCTTCCGCGAAGTCGTCTACCTGATGGCACGACAACCATGGCGCGTCTTAGAAGCCGGTCTGGGGGCATACGCACTACGTGACCAAACCATCGAAGCATAGATCGTTCCGTTCGGAGAAGTAGCTGCTCAACGTTGAGCGCCTCGCGTACTCTGATGTTGCGCACTCGATCCCTACGAGTTATTCCAACAACACCGCGAAGGAACCCCATTTCGGCAGCTTGTATCCGCGATCTTAGTCTTTCGGTCACTACTCAAATTTCATGACTATAGGTGAGAGTTGGAACATACACCGAGCTAAAAACCGATAGCTTAGCTTGAACACTAAGTTCGGCCTTCCTTATAACAGATTGGCCAAGCTCTCTCAAAATTGATCCAGCCTGACCAATTCTACAGGATAACTCATCCCATCACTCGTGAATAAGACCCCGAGGTACTTAAACTTATCCACCTGCTTCAGTGGGACTCCACTAACATGCAGAGTGCACTGAATGGGTTTTTTTGGAGATGACCATTACTTCCGATTTGTTCACATTGATCTTCATCCCACCATCATCACAAACGGCTACAAACCTTGCGAGTGCGCGCTGAAGTTCGGTTTGAGAGGACCCAAGGATGACCAAATCATCCGCAAAGAGCAGATGACTAATCCTTAGGTCTCCCACTTTCAAATATTCCTCGCCACGGCTGCGCTGCAACATCCAATCCATATATACAATGAAGAGGAGAGGTGACAAAACGCACCCCTGGCGGAGTCCAACGCCCACAGTGAAAGGTATTGATTTAACACCGTTTATCCGAACACAGCTTTTACAGTTTGTATATAAAGACTGAATCGCCCTTAACAGGGAACCATCAATCCCATACTCCTGCAGAACACTCCAGAGTTTGCCTCGAGGAACCCTATCATATGCTTTTTCCAAATCCACAAAACAAGTGTAGACAGGTTTGGCATATTCCCAGGCCTTCTCAAGAACCATTCTGAGAGTGAACAACTGGTCGGTTGTGCTTCTACCGGGACGAAAACCGCACTGCTCATCCCCCAAACTGTCCTCAACCACAGCTCTGGAACGCTTTTCTAGCACCTTAGCGAAGACTTTTCCAGGGAGACTTAAAAGAGATATACCCCTGTAGTTGGCGCAATCTCTTTCGTCCCCTTTTTTTAAAAAGAGGAACTATCACCAGGTGTTTCACCGCATTCCCAGGCCACTTTAATGACACGCGAGAGCCATTGCACTCCCTCTTTACCTAAAGCCTTGAGCATTTCTGGCCGAATTTCGTCCACACCAGCAGATTTGCCAACTTTTAGCGCTTTGATCGCCAAAGTTACTTCCTCTACCGTAGGACTACTTTCCGCCCAACTCTCGACCATAGGTCTGTCATCTTCGGTGCCCTGTTCGGGATTGAGCAATTCTGAAAAGTGCTCGCTCCATCTGCGTAAGATATCCTCCTCATTGGAAAGAAGTCTACCGTCTTTGGATTTGACTCCTTCAACGATATTCAACTTTTTTCCTCTGAGCCGGCGGACGGTCTGCCAGAACATCCTATTTGCAGATCTGTGGTCACGTTCCAATTTCTCGCCAAACTCCTTCCAAGACTGTTCTTTCGCTGTTTTCACAGCTAATTTGCAAGTTCTTCGCGCCTCAGTGTACCGATTTCGAGAATCGGAGTTCCCCAAGTGAATCCACACCTTAAAGGCTCTCTTCTTCTTTCTGATGGCTTCTTGAACTCCGGGCGTTTTAAACCAAGCAGTTCTTTTCTCACCACCAGCCGCCACACCAAGCCGCTTCACTCCACAAACATCTCCCGCAGAGGCAATAACCGCTGTTGAAAACAGTTGCCATTCTTCCTCTACATTTGATGGAACAGTTGGAATTCGTTCAAACCTTTCAGATATTTGCCGTGCAAATGTCTCCCGTATCTCATTGTCCTGTAACCTCTCCCATCGTATGCGTGTAACTATCCTTGGTTTACGCTTTGGTAGGGGAGGCACTCTCTCGGTAAGATACAATTTGCACAGCACTAAGTGATGATCAGTTGACAGTTCGGCCCCTCTCAATACGCGAACATCACAAACCATTCTCTTCAGACACGATGGTACCACAAAGAAATCGATCAGCGACTTCTGCTGAAGACTCTGACGGTACCACGTGTATTTGTGAATGTCTTTGTGTGGAAAGATAGTGTTCATGATGGATAAGCCATTTTCACAACAAAAATTCAGCAACCTCTCTCCGTTCGCGTTTTGATCAGGATCACCGTTCCTCCCAATCACACTCCCCCATGTCATAACATCTACACCCACATGAGCATTGAAGTCACCCATCAGGACAAAAGAATCCATATCTGCAACCTTTTCAAGGGCAACATCAACTTCATCTAAGAAAGCTGCATACTCTGACTGAAGGTTCGGTGCATACACCTGCACCAATGCCAGAGTTGATCTTTCAAGCTTGAGCTTTAAGATCGCAACTCTCCCTCCTAATGGTATCCACTCCAATACTCTGTCTGTCAACCTGGGACTTGTGAGTATCCCCACTCCCGCCCGAGCAGACATTGAGGGTGCGACTCCTGACAGGAAGAGCTTCCACCCACCCGAAAGGTCCACAGTTTTAGAACCTCTCTGCTTTGTTGAAGAGACGCCAACTATATCTAGTCGACTTTTAACAGCCTCCCCAACAAGCTCAAGATCATTCCCTGTGAGCGATGAGACGTTCCATGTGCCTAGCCTAAGTCGATGCCGTTGTCGAATCTCAGAGAGTCCATCTGTGCCCCTATCGGTGCACAGCGCGTTCACCCCTTGACCCCCGTAATGGTTCGCGAGACCATTGACAGGAAGCTCGTAGCCATTTCGGGTTTGACCCGGCCGGCTGCCGAGCGGGACAAGCCGACCACCAGACGCTCGCATCCTGACACCCTTCAGGCCTGGCTCCAAAGGATGCCCTGGCTTACCAGGCTTGGCAATATCCGAGACCGGTCGTCTTCTTCGTGTCATCATGGGGTGTGCGCTTTGTTAGCCGTGACTGGGTTGTATGGATGGGAATAACTATTTAAGTTACCCCCCCATCCGCCCCCCACCACGAGGAGGTCAGCTGCCAGGGGGGCCTCGTTTATAATACCCATCATAATTTTGGCTATACAGTTCATAAAGGATATGCCTCTGTAGTTACAAGGTTGATTAGCATCTCCCTTTTTAAATATAGGAAACACAATGCTTACGCCAAAGGTCTCATCTATACTGCTTCTAATTACGGCCAGGTCATACGCTGAAGCTAACTTTTCTATGAACTCACCCGAGGCGTTGATATAAAGTTCATAAGGTATTCGGGCAACACCCGCTGCTTTGTTCAGTTTCACCTTAGATAACACACACTCAATTTCTGCTGCTGTTATTGGTCGATCTAGGTCTTCATCTGCATTCAATCTTGGGGCGTACATTATGTCTATAACATTGTTGGATGGGTTTAAAAGCGATTTGAAGTAGCTCCTGACTTCTTGGGCTCCCATAGCCTTCCCAGTTTGAAATTGTTGGCGCCTAATTTTTTTTCGCCAGTGACCACCATTCTTTACTGTCTTTTATGCTATTAATTTTTCTTTCAATATCCTGGTAACAATGCTCTTTCTTCCTTTTACAGATAACATTATAACAATTTTTTGCTTCAATGTAATTTCTTCTATCTTCAAGGCTATGCGTTTTTCGAAATTCATTTAATGCGCTCAATGACTTTTTCCTATATTCCTCACATTGACTATCAAACCATTCGCTTCTAAAATTTATTTTTCTATTTGATTTTAGTTGCAATGCCGTAGACTGCTTTATTATTAATTCTAAATCTTTCAAATCAAATTCAGATTTATGTTGTGCTAATATTTCTATGTTCTCGTTCAATTTAGTGACGTAGCGCTCTTTAGCTATGGGTCTCCATAACAGTTTAGGTAAAAGACTAAGCCTTTTCCTAGTATTTGTCGCGGACCTTAAGTTAAGGCTAAGTTGAATTGGGAGGTGATCAGACACAAATTTTCTCTGCAACTTCGAATTTTTTTATCAGATCCAGGATTTCTTGCGAGGCGGGACATATGTCATTAACAGATTTTCCTACGTTAGAGACAAATGTAAGGTTTCCTTCAGTATCTCCAATTGTCCTTCCGTTCAAAACTATTAACCCATACTCATTGCAGAAATCAAGAAATTCTCTGCCTTTCGCGTTTATTGTCGCATCGTGCGAAAATCTCGTTTCTGTACCTGTGGCAAACAAAGCTTTGTAACATTCTTCAATGTTTTGTTGTAGTTGACCAATTCGTACATTAATATCCCCAATTAACATTGGATTGATTATATCCCGTTCGCCGAATAAATTCTTCACCACATTGAATTCCCCGTTCCAGTTTGCAGCGCGAATGTAAAGCGGTACTATTGTAAAATTAAGTGTTCTTGTTTTGAATCGGACAATATCTAAGCCACCCACCTCATCAAAGAAATGTTCCACACCAATGTTACGCAAGTCTTTTCTAACCCCATAAAGACATCCGCCTATGCTTCTTCCAAAACTACTATTACGCATGGCCGACTCACACTTTAAGTGAAAGTTATTGAATTTATTTTCTAGTTTTTCTATTTTTTTATCATCGGCATGTGTCTCAAAAAGTGTAAATACTTCAAATTGTTGGATAGGTATACTCAAAGAAATCTAGATGCAAATACTTGTTCTCTAGACCATGTACATTATAAGCAACTATTCTAAAATGCATTAATTGTATGTATGTATGTACGGATAGTCAAGAAGCTCCTTATTCACATGCCGGAAACTCAAGACTTCTTGCCTAGGTCTGTCTCCAATGACAAATCCGCACCCGAATAGACGCGGTCCTTGTTGTCTGTAGCAATCGCCGCAGAAGATGTCGCACTTTTTCATCTTCCTTTTGTCTGGCCCTTCCCATTGTACTTCTAGGATGGTGGCAATGTCTGCTTTGCAGCAGTCTAAGGCTTCCGCAAGTAGTTCGGTTGCACGTGATTTGTGTAGGGACCTAACATTCCACGTGCAGACACGAAGATCGTTCTCTTGTTTATATTTGTAAGGGCCGTCAATAGTAAAATAATCGGCATCGTTTCGTAACCAATGCTTTTTTTTTACATGGTAGGGAAGTTAACCCGATGGCACTACCTCCAACCTTTAGGGCCTGTTCCTTATGTTATACCCCTAGGACGCGGGGCCGGATATACCGGTGCCAGTAGTCCACTACAGAACTGTGAGCGCTGCCGTTGGCCCATTACGGCTTCTCCGCCATCAACCCCATTCTAAGGTCCTGACTTACCTTGGAAATTCCTAATCGACCTGTGATCGCTCAACTTTGATGGCAGCTTGAATGCCCTTCATAACTTTGATATCTTTTCTTTGGGGTATCGTAGCGTTAACAATGCCATGTTATAGCTTCCTTCGAGTCATATTCTACTGCCTACACGTTCTTCTATTGTTGAATGTTTCACGGATATCGATGTTGGCTTAGGTAGTCAGAGTAAGGCGTTAGTTAGTCCATTTCCATGGCTGGTCCCGATTATCTAGCGATAGTCCTATGCCTTGTCTCCATCTTTTTCCGAAAGTTGAATTATTCAAGACAGAGATGGCTAACTACATCGTGAATGTGTTCAGATATAAATGAAACTCGAATCATTAGCGTACATCAGTTCAAATAAATAGCAGACCAAAATATATTGATTTAATTTTTCCGACCTGGCTCTGAATTACTCGTAAAAGAAGCAATACCAATGGATTTAGTGATGAGATTCAGTAAAATATCATTGCTAACCTCATGAGCATAGGCGGCACCATGTTATACAAGGTTTTCGACAAAAATCACACAACTGTCCAATCAAAGATTTATCTATGAAGACGTCCTTAAAAGTGCATTTCATTTGCTCTTAGCTCAAACCACTCCAGCGACGACGTAATTTGCTTCTCATTCCGCATGAATCATCCTCATTTCATCTTCAAATTCCATTCCTACACCTTGGCGGCATCATCAAAGCCCCCTTTAACCATCCTTTGACGCCGCGATAAACATTAGTTCGAAAAAGCTTTCAAAACAAACCAAAAAAAGAAAGGAAATCAACAACAATCTGCTCCAAATCCAACGATCAGAAAAAAGAAACTAACTCAAAACTCCTGTCCACACCAGGTAAATACCTCAGACCGGCACAACGACAAACGAAAATGAAAAAAAAAGAGCAACTCCAACCAAAAAACCATTTAGCCACACTTCTTTGTGCGTCCATCCAATGCACCGATCCTGATTCATACCCCAGAGACTCTGGCGGACTAATTGATTTTTTATTAGCCATTCGACCTTTTTTTAACCTTCGCTTCGTCTTTTATCGTGTATCACTCGCTGTGCCTTGGCATTCGATATTGACTCCGCTGCATGCCGTCGCCGCCGCCGGCCGCCTCACGATGGTGACAACGCCGGATGACAAGGAATGTGTACGATTGGAATGTTGGCGCACAAGAGAAACCAAGAGAAACCAAGAGAAACACCTCTCAACTAGACTAGAAATCAAAAGTGAACTGGCACACAGCGAGTGACCGGAAACTTGTCGCCAATTGTACGGCCACGGTTCATTGCAGGTTAATTGAGTGCTCTCTATGCCCTAAGGGGTAGTTCCACCAGCAATTGACACCCCTACGACCGAAAATAAAACCCCGTGGCAGGAAAAACATGCAATAACCACTTAACGCACTGCATGTGGCCAGCAAAAAAAAAAAAAAAAATACCTGTAGATACTCGATAACAGGTAGGAAGTTGCATCACCTTAAACCTGATTGGGACTGATGTTGTGCTGTCTTTCGGCTGTTAGGACCTCCATTGTTGGCGTATTAAGATTTATGACGCAATTGACGCTGAATGGCTAAAATGTCATAAATTATCGGCGCTTATCCCGATAATCAAGTTGGATTGAGTGAAGGTTATAGGGATGGTTATGAGTTTATTGCGTATCTGCAAAAGTAAGGGAAGCAATTCTAGAGTGTGAAGGTTAACCTGTCTGGGAGGATCTATTCATTCATTGTTCGGCATAGACGCGAATAGGCGCCACGGCTTAATTGCATTTTTCTCAATGAGATACTATTCGGAATTGTTTCTGATTTCTATTTTCACATCGCAATCAGGCAATTCATTCGGATTCGAGATAAAAGATAGACCTTGCGCTCAGTATCGGACTTTTGAGTTAAAAACATTATTCTTGCCCTCTTATCCAAAACGGAAGCTGCACGCCAGAGATCTTTTAGTGCGTCTTCGAGTTTGGATAAAAATACATATACACCCAATGGAATGTGTAATCTTAACTGATTGTGTGTTACAATAGCACGGGCCAGTGGAAAACTAAAAGATACCGAGACCGAGAGTTGAATATTTCTTTATCGCGGTTTGGTGTGTGATTATTATTTGAGTTTGCGGTTTTATTCTTTCTGCGATAAAATTTAGTTTTTGATTAATTTGTTCGTGTGGCTGTGTGACGTAAGTGAGTCACAATGTGAGATTATGGATGGAAATACAATTCTGAGCCCTTTATTGAATATACAACAATCTGTGAACGTTTATCATTAAAGCGATGGTAACGATGCTGTAGTTGTTTTTGTTTTTTTTTTTTTTTTGCCTAGGGGGTAGTGGAAAAATGTTTATACACGCGGAAGGCAGTCCCGCTCTGTTCCTAGTAGTGTGAGACTCACTACTCACTATCCACTCCGGCACAGCTTATCGCATTACTTCAGAGTGGTGTCGTTTTCTTTCCCCTCTGGGGACCGGTGAACGAGCGGATACTTTTCCGACTGTCAACCGCGGGACCTCTATTTGACCCTTTACTGGGAATAGGTAGATCCTGGTTGTTGCGTGAGTTCTACGAAAAACGATAGAGCGAAACCTTTAGGTTTTAACCCAATAGCGACGACGAAAGTAGCGAAAAATGCGAGCGAAATTGGAATGAAACGAGCAGAGTTTCCCCTAAGGGTTTTCAACTATTAATTGACAAAAGCTTTATTTTTAAGAGGGTTTTTATACAAATTACAAATAACAGATTCTATCGCTTGAGAGAGAATTTACGTTATTTTTATAAAAAGTTTGGCGAATTGGACAATACAAAAAAAATATGGTGATTGGTCTAAATTAAGCGCCAAATTCAAATATAAAAATTTACGTAAGACTGTGACTTTATTACGTTGATGCTACTGATGACGATGATGATGATTATGACATTCTGCTCCAACATTCCGCCCACTTTGAAAGAACTCCTTTCAAGACGGAAGAGCTGTCAGCTTACGGATGGGACGTCTGAATTCTCCCTTTGCTGTTTTTACGTCAGCAACTCTGACTCGACCATCTGGACCAAGGACGACGTTGGTGATTCTTCGCATGAGCCATTTCTGGGGTGGAACGTTGTCTTGGTGCACGATAACAAGGCTGCCGATCTTGACGTTTGGGCTCGGAGACGTCCACTTGGCACGACCTTGTAATTCATGGATGTACTCAGACGACCATCTTTGCCAAAACTGGGTTTTGACAGCGTTTATTCGCCGCCACCGCTGGATGAAGCTTATGTCTGGTACCTCTACTGCTGCCTCAGGAATCGCCTTAAGTGATGACCCGATGAGCAAATGTGCTGACGTAATTGCTTCAAGATCGCTAGGGTCGGATGACATCGGGGTAATTGGTCGCGAGTTCATTACCGCCTCAATTTCCACCAGTACTGTGGACAACTCCTCGAAAGTCAGCTTGGCACCGCTTAAGCTCCGGTAGAGATGACCCTTTGCTACCTTTACGGCCGCCTCCCAAATTCCACCAAAGTGAGGTGCCCTAGGGGGTATAAAATGAAAATTTATGCTACTATTAGTACAAAAGTTATTAATTATTTCTTGAGAAGAACTTTTGAACAACATGTTGCGCAATTCGACGAGTTTAGATTGTGCTCCTACAAAATTAGTTGCATTATCGCAATAAATATCTCGAGGGAGACCTCTTCGACCTATCATTCGCTTCAGTGCTGCGATAAAAGCATCAGCTGACAAATCAGATACGGCTTCTAAATGAACTGCCTTTGTCGAGAAGCAGACGAAAACTGCCACGTAGGTTTTGTAAGGAACCTTGCCCCTAATCCTATAGTAAGTGTAAATAGGACCGCAGAAATCTACACCACAACCGAGAAACGGACGCGACGGGGTTAATCTCCTTGAAGGCAAATCTCCCATGACTTGTTCCAACAGCTTCGGTCGATATTTGATGCAGTGAATGCATTTGCGAACTGTTTGACGAGCAATTTCCCGTACGTTGACAATCCAGAACCGATTTCTCACTAACGCTACAAGTGCCTTTGGACCAGCATGGAAGTTTGTCAGATGCAAATGCCTGACCAGTATGTGGGTGAAATCGCAGTTTTTGGGGAGCAGCAATGGGTGTTTACATTCCTTCGGGATATTGGCATGCTTCAAGCGTCCTCCTATTCTCAATAAAAGAAGAAAACGCGAAAACGCGTTTTGTTGTACAAAGTGAACAATTCTAAGAAGAGCATCATCTAGTTCTGAAACTGTTAAAAGGCCTCGTTGTTGAACTCGATTCAGCCTCCAACTTCTAACTCTTTGAACGTACGCAAGTACACGAACCAGTTTAGTGTATGAACTGTATTTTTCAATGACTTCGAGTAAGTCATTGGACAATTTTTGACAAATGAGAACCGTTTTCTTCTTTTCCAAAGCGGTCTCTTCTGGAGAAAGCTGTATGTTGACAGTGGCTGGCCAGTTGTCCTCCTCTTCCAATAAAAACTTGGTCCTCCAAACCACATTGAAGTTTTAGGCTCCTTTAATGCACAACCTCTTGAGACTATGTCCAACGGATTTTGAAGAGTAGGCACATGCTTCCAAAGGACATCCATGGTGTTCTCTTGTATTTCAGCGACTCTGTTTCCTACGAATGTGTTTAACTTTGACGAATGCGTTGAAATCCAGTGGAGAACAATTAGAGAATCCGTCCAAAAGTAAACTGCAGACGGCGCAGTTGCGAAGATCGTAGGAATCTTGGTCCAAAGCGTAGACAACAAATGAGCCGCGCACAGTTCCAACCGAGGAAGCTGTTTTTTCTTCGCAGGCGCTACCCTAGACTTCGCAACGAAAAGTTTGACCTGAACCACTCCGAATGAATCCATGGATCTCAGGTAGATACAGTAACCATATGCACTCATGGATGCGTCCGCAAAGCCGTGGACTTGAAAGGATTTCCTGTGTGGAGTCAAAGCAAATCTCGGAAACGCAATGTTCTGCAAAGATTGCAAGTCCAGTATGAATTGCCGCCATTCGGTATCAATGCTTTGGGGAATTGACGCATCCCAGTCCAATTTTTCAGTCCATAGTTTTTGCAAAATTATTTTTGCCCTAACGATGATGGGACTTACTAGGCCCATTGGGTCGAAAAGCGATGACGAAAGCGAAAGAATGGATCGCTTTGTGAACTTAGAATATGTTCGATTGGGTTTGTATGAGAATAGAAACTTATCGATGAGTGGATTCCAGACAATGCCTAAGGCACTGCTAAGATTGGATTCATTAAGCTTGACCTCCTTATTCTGGGGGTGAACTATGTCAATCATTTCGGAGCTATTGCTATTCCATTTCGCGAGCTCGAATCCTGCTGACTTCAAAAGTGTAACGACTTCCCCTTGCATTTGTTCTAGAGTATCCAGATCATCTGCTCCAGTTAGCATGTCATCAACATAAAAGTCTGACTGAAGCACACGAGAACCTATTCCAAAACCTTATTTATTTTTGTCTGCTAGGTATTGAAGGCATCGAATGGCCAAAAACGGTGCAGATAACGTACCGTATGTACTGGTAAGGCTTTAATCTAAAAAAATAAATAAATATTTGCTGCAACAGCTCTTCAAGTGCCAGGGGCTAGCTTCTCGCAACCACTCGTGTTGTGTGCGTTATATTTCTTCACACAAATGGAAGGGACCTACAGTTTAGTGCCGTATCCGAAGGGCGATTTGAGAAGTTTTTTCATGACAACAATACTCTCGGATGTTTGTCAGACGCTCGCGAGAGGTGAGACCGTGAAAAAACTTTTTGGTGTTTTCTGGGATTCGAACATAGAACATAGAGTCTTCGAATATAACCCCGAGGACGACGCAGTAGAGGAAATCATCGCCGTTCGCACAAGTTCAAGGGGACCTCGACCAACTTGGAGTGCGCAACTGGAGGCAATTAGCTAAAGACCGAGCTAAATGGAGAGACACAGGTTCATCTCGAACTGTAGCGTCACCTAAGTAAGTAAGTAAGAAAATAGAACCTCACGCGCAGTGATCCGACACACTAACCACTTGCGCCATGGCGCCCACAGGCTTTGATCTGCTTTATCAAATTTCTGGGGAAATGTTGGCGTCTTCCTCCCTTTTTTGGATCTGAGCACCGTCCCGATGAAGGAAGATATTTTGTTCCACGTGTCGGTACTCGAGGTCATCTTGCTTACAGCATTTTCCGGGGCAAAATCACCTATTTCCGACTCCAGTCTGCTCCTCTGCTCTGTCTATCTGTTACAGATGAAAAATATGTGAAAAGCGTCGTCTTCCGCTGAGTCTCCATATTGACAGGCTGCGCTCGCTACTTTACTCATCTTGTGGAGGTATCGGTTGAAACACCCATGTCCGGTTAGGAATTGAGTGACAAAGTGTTCCCGCTCTGTCCAAGCTGTGACGTCTGTAATCAGCACCGTCGTCCACCTCCCCCTCGTTTCAGCGCTCCACCTTCTTTGCCAAACCTGCTTGGTAAGCTCCTTCGCTTCCGCGACTGCCAATTCTGCTCCTACATCCGCCTTCTTGTCGTGGGCGTACCTCCTCTCTGTCGCTAGCAGGTCGATGGGGTTCACTCCTGCAACTACGAGGGTGGCTGGTTCCGACACTGTGCGATAGGAGCTTGCAACTCGGAGGGCTGCTCGCCTTTGTACTGCGGCAATTTGTTTTCTGTACTTCTCCTGTCTAAGTGCATCCGCCCAGATCTCACACCCATACAGAAGAATGGCCTCCGATATTTGCCATGCGCTTACTCAGTGATGACGTGACCTTTGCAGTTCGCTCAGATGCGGACTTAATCTGTTGCCAGTAAGAAAGTCTAGAGTCCAAGGCAATTCCTAGATACTTTACTGCCGGTTTGCTAATTATCACTTCTAGGCCTACTCGGAACTCAGCAATTGTCGGGATCTGTCTCCTAGTCAGAACGACTATCCCTGTTTTTTCCACGGCAAGACTAAGGCCATGAGCTTCCATCCAGGCGAGTACTCGTCTCATTACATGATTCAGTTTCAGCTGAGCCTCTTCGATGTCCCTTGCGGTAATCACCGCACCGATGTCATCTGCGTACCCGACTAGGAAGATGTCTTCGGGCATCTCCATACGAAGAATTCCATCATAGGAGATATTCCACAGATCAGGTCCAAGGATTGAGCCCTGCCCTGCTCCAGTAGTGATTTCCTTTCTGTCAGTACCCTCCACGGTGTCGTACAGAAGTTCCCTCTCTTTGAGATAGTCCTTCACAATTTCCAGATGATATTGTGGTATCCTAAAGGCATTCCTGACATCCAGAACCACCAGCACGACCATTCGCCTTGAGTAGTGATTTCTTCTTTGGGTGGCGTCGGTGGCTTTGACTACTTCCTCAATTGCTCCTATCGTGGAGTGGCCTTCTCTGAATCTATCTTGATGATGGGATAGGCCACCTGCTCTTTGGATTGCTACTGTGAGTCGAGGCTTTATCATCTTCTCGAGGAGATTTTCTGCCGTGTCCAGCATGCACAGAGTTCTGTATGCTGATGGGGAATCCGAGTCTCCTTTTCCCTTGCTTATGAGCACCAAGCGTTATACTTTCCTCTTCTTGAAGAAGATCCCTTCCTCTAGACAGCCGTTATACATACACAGCAGTATCTGCGGGCAAGTTTGGGCAACCGTTTTCAACACTTCCGCTGGTGTGCCGTCGGGACCAGGGGCCTTACTATTCTGAAGAGATTTAGCTGCTAGAATATCAGCTCTTCTTCGCTAAAAATTGGGATGTCTTGTGATGTTCATTGGCCTAACAGGGTGAGCCGGGAAGAGTGTGTCCACTATATTCTTAATTTGTTCCGCGTCTGTGATTTTATTTGACCTGATTTCAGGAAATGTCAGCATGTATTCCGATTTTGGATCACTTCATTACTAAGGCAAGCCAAACGCTGGTGTTGTTCAATTTGTGTGATCCAGAAGTTGAGGTCGGCTTCTCTTTCGCGATATCGGTGGATCGTACCTTGATTTTGCCTTTTTGACGGAGTTCAAAAGATCTCTTCTTTAAATATGACAATACCGCCGGAGCGGGTCGTGCTCTATTTTTCATAAGATGGTTTCCTTGACGTGAAAGCTTACTTTACTTTACTTTACTAGGGGCTTGTACGCACTGCGACCTATAAGATCTATTATGCCAGCCCGGCGTTTAGCTGAGAACTTGGTTAAGGCTCTTGATAAACCTCAACAAAGCTCCAGGCTTAATATACCAGAAGTCAGAGGGACTCAATAAAGCCCTTCCGATATACAAATACAAATATTTGGCGCAACAGCTCTTTAAAGTGCCAGGGCCTAGCTTCTCGCAACCACTCATGTTGTGTGCGTTATATTTCTTCACACAAATGGAAGGGACCTACAGTTTAATGCCGAATCCGAACGGCGATTTGAGAAGCTTTTTCGTGACAACAATACTCTCGAATGTTTGTCAGACGCTCGCGAGAGGTGGGACCGTGATAAAACTTTTTGGTATTTTCTGGGATTCGAACTTGGAACCTCATGCGTAGTGATCCGACACACTAACCACTTACGCCACGGCCCTTCCGATATGGAGAAGTCTTTTTCTTGCGGCAATGGGGCATTCACAAAGAATATGTTCTGCCGTATCTTTTTGCTCTCCACATAGCCGGCATTCGTCTGTATCTGCTACTCCTATCTTGTGCAGATGGTACCTGAGTGGGCAATGACCAGTCAAGTAGCCTGTTAAGGTTCTTAGTTCTGCTTTCCTAAGCTCGAGTAGCTTTTTAGCCTTGCAGCGGTTGAGATTAATAAACTTCTTTGCCTGCCTTAGGCCCTTGAGTTTGGCCCAGTACTCTGCATGATGATCATCTTCCCATTTCTTTATTTTGATGTTTACGCTACTCCGTGCGACTTCAAAATAGGGTTCAGGACCGACTAGTGGGCAACTAGCGCCTCTTCTCGCTAAGCAGTCCCCTCATTCGTTGCCCTCGAAGCCTTCGTGTCCTGGTATCCAGGCCACAGTGACGGTGTTTTTCGATGCGAGATCTTCGAGTAGGTTTAGACAGTCCCATACAAGTTTTGATTCTACTGTGTACGATTTCAGAGCCATAAGTGCTGCCTGGCTGCCCGAGAGGATATAGATACGAGTACCCTCGACCTTTCTTCTTCTTAGGCCGGTTGGTTGGCTCAGTGTTCGGTGAGTCCTTTAGCTTCCCATTTTGTTACTGTGGAGTGGATATCACCGGGTGGTACCCCAAAGTAGAGTTCAGGGCCAATGAGTGGGCGCCCAGCGTCTCTCCTCGCCAGAAAGTCTGCTCCTTTGTTCCCCTCAAAATCTTAGTGCCCAGCAAACCATGCTACGGTAACCTGATTTGTGGATGCGAGGTTATCAAGGAGGTCGAGACAGTCCCACACGAGCTTTGACCCTACCGTATAGGAATTAAGGGCCCTTAGCGCTGCCTGGCTATCTGAATAGATAAAGATGAGGGTTCCGGTAGTGTTTCTCCGCAGGTATTATTTAGTTCTATCGCATGGACCTCTTCTCGGAAGATGGTAGGTGATTTACCAAACGCTGCCACACGCTCAAAGTTGGGACCATAGACTCCAGCCTCGGTACTGCCATTTTATTTATTTTTCAATTTGGAGCCATCTGTGAACCAGATTTGTGCCTTGGGTGGTGTTCTGAGACCTTTGTTTCTCCATTCCCTATCTAGGGTTGCCTCTCCTCGTAAATAAGCGCCAAGATTTCTTATCTAGAGTTGTCTGATAGTCAACGTTTCTTAGTTGCACGGGCATCCCCTAATAATGACTAGATCTCCATTTAGTTCTGAGCTCAGCTATCTTAAAGTTACGATAAGTAAAAATAGTATATAGTTCTCCTGCAACCTATAATGGGATTCACCCATAAGTTGCCCCAGAAGCTGATAAGACTGCAAAAATAAAAATTCATCAACAGCATTACTCATTCCGATTGTTTACCATTCCCATGTATATTCCAGATACAATTATTCCCCGTCCAAGTGAATGATAAGAAGCCCGCATGTCACACAAGCTCTCCAATTTTATCGCAACAAAATTAATATAACATGCAACTGATATGCAGTTCGGTTCCGCTTAAAAACCTCCGCTAAGCCACTCTACCTGTGATGATAAAAGTGGAAGAGTCTTCCCTTGAAGAAGCCTCACTTCCGGCAAACCATCATCAAACCGATAGACCACAAGAATCAGTGATTGGAACCGAGCGACAACACTTAACAAACGTTGTGTGACTGTGTCCTGTGTAATGTGGGCCCGCGCGCACAACCAAGTAAGCCCACATACAGCGTTATAGATACTTTCGTATCTGAACATTTTAATTGCCAGCCGATTATGGTTCTTTCTTTGCGCTTCAACCTGGTCGCATATGCAAATTAACTGACGCTGGCGTTAATTGCCTCTAAAAGCGTATCGTGCTTATGGTGACGTTCCTGAAACAAAGGAAAGAAATTAATTTCGCGTTTTGCGCGCAAAAAAGCGTCCATAAATCAAGCGAACATTTGTAGCTGCTTTTGGGGAATTTATTTTTATGAAAATAACCTTTCGGTATCCCACTGAGAGCACGAGGCCAGTTTTGAAGATCGATCTTCATTCGAAAACGAACGGAGAATGGAAAAAGAAACCCATCCCATTGGCATCCCATTCAGGAGCTCAATTAAGAGAGCAAACAACACCTCGGGCGAACTACCTGTTTTACGATTTTGTTTTGATTCTGCCTTTGGCCCGGGCCAGCAGGATTCTCTGTCAAAGTGCCGAGATAAATCCACTCTCAAGGGGTATCGATGACGATCAGGTAGAAGGAAATCTCGAGGGCGAGACAGACCGATTGCTCACATGGCTAATGATAGTTCGTGGTGAGTGATGGTGGGTGTGTTTGTTTCGATTATGCGGTGATAGATTCTGTCAACAGATCAAATTAATGAATGGAATTAGGGGGCGCAGTAGAGTGGATTACAAAGTGGCGTTAAAAGGATGCAAACAAAAGTAACAATGACATACGAGGACAGTATGTGGTTTTTTGTTCTTTTCTCTTTGAAAAAGGATCTTTGTCTCTGGTATGAGTTGAGAGGTGAGTCACGATTGCAGCAGATTGAGTTATGATCGGAAATTAATTCTTGGATGGTGGCGTTAGTAATAGCTTGAATTTCAAGCAAATACGTGGCGTCGTTGTGGCCAGTAAATTTAAGTTTCGATATCAGCATGGATATAGACTCTGGATGCTGGGGTCCTGCACTCTACTTTCAGTCCGAATTCAAAGAAAGTGTATACCCCGATGTATCTGTCACATCTCATACAGGATGAACTAGACTTTTTTCTACTTTTCCGGTATGTCTTGTCAGTAAAAGCGCGAAAATTTAAAAAGCCAGAAAAAACCGTTTCCGAAAAAATCGGTTTTTCTTAATAAATCAGACTTTTCGGGCCATTTTGTGTCAACATTGAAGAACGCCGTAAAAACATAGAAAATATGGATTAAACGAGAGTAAAGTGGGAACAAATTTCATATCAGTATCGAACTTTAGATCTAGAGTTTGGATCGCTCCAGGATTTTTTAAATTTTTCGCCGTATAATCCGTCTATGAAAGGTTTGACTTAATCTGAATTTTTTGTCGAGTTGGGAAACGCTCGACTTGAGCACTCAGACGCAACTGGTCCATTGTACTACCAGAGAGCAAACCCTGGTTTACCCATTTTATTGGAATTTCCTTGTCTTTCTAAGAAACCCAAGCGAACACTTCACTGATGAGGAGCTTACAGTACCAGCACTCACCACATCAGCACCGAGGATCTGCCACCTGATATGATCAAAGGCCGGACACTCACAGAGATAATGTTCCGTGGTGTCGTCGTTCTCTCCACAAGCGGCGCAGATTGTAGTGTCACTCAAGCCCAGCACATTAAGGTGCTTGGCGAAAGCAAAATGGTCTGTCAAGCCGCTAATAAGCTTACTTACTTACTTACTTACTTAGGTGGCGCTACAATTCGGGATGAACCTGGGCCTCAACCAACAAGCCTCTCCATTTAGCTCGGACTTTAGCTAATTGCCTCCAGTTGCGCACTCCAAGTTGGTCGAGGTCCCCTTGAACTTGTGCACGCCACCTACGGCGATGATTCCCTCTACTGCGTCGTCCATCGTGATTAGATTCGAAGACTCTGCGGGCCGGAGCGTTGGTGTCCATTCGCTCTACATGTCCTAGCCATCTCAGACGTCCAATACGCAGTTTTTTGACTAGGTCGATGTCGCTGTACAGCTCGTATAGTTCGTGATTGAATCTTCTCCTCCAAAACCTGTCAACGCAAATGGGACCGAAAATCTTACGAAGAATTTTTCTCTCTCATCCTCTTTTAATAAAGTCCATGTTTCAGCGCCGTAAAGCAAGACTGCGATGATCAGAGTCTTATATAGAGTCTCCTTACTTGTTGGGGATATGGCTTTACTGTTGAATTGTCTTATAAGCCCAAAAAAACAGCGATTACAGATACAAATATTTGGCGCAACAGCTCTTTAAAGTGCCAGGGCCTAGCTTCTCGCAACCACTCATGTTGTGTGCGTTATATTTTTCACAGTTTAATGCCGACTCCGAACGGCGATTTGAGAAGCTTTTTCGTGACAACAAAACTCTCGGATGTTTGTCAGACGCTCGCGAGAGGTGGGACCGTGAAAAAACGTTTTGGTGTTTTCTAGGATTCGAACTTGGAACCTCATGCGTAGTGATCCGGCACACTAACCACTTACGCCACGGCGCCCACAAAAAAACAGCGATTGGCATGTGTTATTCTTCGATTGATTTCTGCGCTGATGTTGTTCTCAGAGTTTATAGTAGAGCCAAGGTAGACAAAGTCCCTTATTACCTCGAAGATATAGCTGCCCACTGTGACGTTTTGTCCAATTCGTCGGTGTTGGCTTTCCCTTCTTGTTGACAGCATATACTTGGTTTTGCCCTCGTTTATCGCTAAACCCATTTTGGCTGCTTCCGCCTCAATCCTTGCAAACGCACCGGTGACAGCCCGCTGAGTTCTTCCGATAATGTGTATATCGTCGGCGTATACAAGCAGTTGTACAGACTTGTAATAGATTGTGCCTGCAGTGTTGGCTTGTGAGTTCCGCACAATCCGTTCAAGTACAATGTTAAAGAAGTCACATGGCAGCGCGTCACCTTGTCTAAAACCTTTTTTGACATCAAAGGTCTCGGTGAGGTCATTACCGACCTTGATGGGGCAGCGAGCGTTCTCCATTTTCAGCCTGCACAGACGGACAAGTTTGGCAGGGGTGTAAAAACTAGACATGGCTTTATAAAGCTCTTTTCTATAGATGCTGTCATAAGCGGGCTTGAAATCGATAAAGAGGTGGTGAGTATTGATTTGGAATTCTCGGGTTTTCTCCAGAAGTGAAGATTTGATCGACGGTGGACTTTCCTGGCCTGAAACCGCACTGATAGGGTACAACCAGGCTGTTGATAAAAGGTTTCAGGCGTTCACACAATATCGCAGAAAAGATCTAATATGCGATGTTGAGGAGACTGATGCCTATATAATTGGCGCAGTTGAGGTGGTCTCCTTTCTTGTGGATCGGGCAAACGATGCTGAGATTCCATTCATCAGGCATACACTCGTCTGACCAAATCTTAGAGATGAGTTGATGTATGCACTCTAACAATTCATCCCTAGCTGCCTTGACGAGTTCGGCCAGTAAGCCGTCAGGTCCAGCAGCCTTGTTGGATTTTAGCTCGGATATTGCTATCCTCACTTCCTTTTTGGTCAGGTGGACGGAAATTTTGACTATCATCGTCCATGTTGAATGGTTCATTCTGCCTGACAGCGGGATGTTGGTCTTCGTCGCCGTTATACAGTCTGCAGAAGTAGTTTTCCATATTCTCGGCACCGACTGTGATTCTACTGCGAGGTTTCCATTTTCATCTCTACAGGTTTCTGTACGGGTATTGCTTCTCTGGCACGTTTTTTTTTACCTTTTGGTAAAACTTCCGTACATTGTTTCTGGAGTATAATCTCTCGATATTCTCAAACGCGCGCTTCTCGTGCTCTTTCTTCTTCTTTTGGAGAAGCCGATGATCTTCCCGTCTGTTTGCTCGTACAGCTCACGAGCAGCTCTCGTCTTCCTTTGCAGCGCCGCTTTATATGCCTCTTGTTTTGCTGCATGCACTCGCCGGCATTCTTCGTCGAACCAGGGGTTTCGCGGTGGTGAGCGAGCGAGACCCAGCACATCAGCCGCGGCGTTTCTGATGGCATGATGGCATGATGGCAGCGTTGCCACTGGTCTTCGGCACTTGATGCCGGCGGCATAGGGGTGATTGAGAGATTTCGGGATACGCGTTCAGCGAAGAGTCTGGAGGTCTCTTGCGATTGTAGCTTTTTGACGTTAAATTTTCTTACAGTGATGCTTCTTTGTTACTCAGATTGGGATATCCGCATTCGTACCTTGGCTACAACAAGGTAATGATCCGAGTCTATGTTGGCCGCTCGGAAGGGCCGAACATCCAGAATACTGGAGGCACGCCTTGCGTCGATCGTCGATCCCAATCAGCTCAACCATGCATTGGTGAGAGTACAAACAACATACCATCGGTACACTCAACCTTCCAGAATCATACATTCTAGTAATCTCTCCTTTGAATTCCAAAGAGTCGAGCAAGCTGATGTGGTTAGAGCTATTCTTGATATAAGATCCAAGGCTGTTGGTATTGATGGAATTCATATTTTTATAAAAATAATTCTACCGTATCTTCTCCCGATAATAACCTACGTGTTTAATAATAATTTAAGAACCTCAACTTTTCCAGTGTATGAAAGATATCATAAATTGTCCCAATCTTGAAAATGAAAGCTTCAGCTCATTCTCCAGCTGAGTACAGACCCATTGCTGTCCTTCATTTCTTATCAAAGGTTTTGGAAAAATTGATTCACAGTCAAATGTCTGCTTTCCTCAAACGCAAAAAGTTACTTTGTTCAAACCAATCTGGATTCAGATGAAGTCACAGCTGTACAACTGCCCTTCTTAAAGTAACAGAAGATCTGTGAATCGCTTTGGATAATGACATGGTTACTTTTCTGACGATTTTAGACTTTTCTAAGTCCTTTGACACGATTAAGGCCAGCCTTTGGGTTGTGAGAGTCGAATTCTTCGCCTCATCGCAGAATAATTCTTCTAAAAAGTCGTCTTTACTTGTCCTCCACACTGTATGCAATATCCTGAGTGAATTACTATTCTCATTTGCCAATCTGAACAACATTCGGCACTTTTCCTTAGTCTACCACAATACAATACAAATTTTGAAGTAAAATATTCGCTCAGCAATAAATTCCAAAATTAGCATTCAACCACAATTTCGGTTCGATAATAAATCATGACATCACTTGAGTTAGAATCGTGTGCGCAAACCAGTTTAATGGTTTTTACATTGCAAAGAGGAAACGGAAACATGTTTCTATCAGTAGAGCAAAACCAATCGATCAGATTGGATCGATAGAGATGAAAAATGTGCTCGGTCTCGGGCTAGTATCTATGCTATCGAAAGTTCACGGCTACGCAGTCATTAATCCCCAATCCCCGCACTGAAAAACAACTTCGAACGGAAGTTGTATACGAATCGAATTAGTGTATCTTTTATTGGCACTATCATCTCCCAATTAACCTAATTTTGTGGTCAAATTCTGATGATAGTGCCGATGACAATCTCTTGTCAATATTCGGTGACATTTTTTGCGCGCATTGACTTTCTGTCGGCGAGATCGATCTCATCAACAGACTTGGATTTATTTTTATGTAAAATTATCCAAATGATTCTGGTTCGGGAATTAATTTGATAAACGTTGCGGACATTGAAAAAGACACCGAATGGCAATTAATTCGAAGAGAAAGAGAAATGTTAATCGATGGTTGGGTTTGGGGTTTCGATTAATCAATCAGACTGCTGCAGTGGTCTGCTCTTTTTTTGTATTGTATCTGGATAATTTATTCTGGCATTAATGAGAGATTCATTGGCGGGGAATGATTAACAAGAATTAATTAATGCAATAATAAATTTTCAAATTTGCACAAAACAATGTTTGAGAGGACAGAGAATGCAAAGTTATCGATGCGGACGGTGAGCGACATGTGACACTTGTCACACATCTGGAGATGGACATGAGTTTTGTTGGTGACCGCTGTATAGAATGACTGATGTAGGTCGACATACGCTTGGAGCAGCAAATCCTAAGTACATCGTAAGTACGAAGATCCGAAGTATACTCCATGGTGGAACAAAACGCTGGCGCTGCTGGTCGAATCAAGAACAAAGGTACGCAAGCTCTTTAACAAAGCAAAGCGTGACGGGGAATGGCAAATACACACCAAGCAATTAACAAGATACAACTTGGAAATCAGAAAAGCTAAAAGAAATAGCTTCACAACATTTTGTGGGCACATAGCGTCAACCTCTGCAGCGGCCAGATTACTGAAGCACTGGCTAAGGAGAAAGCAGGCGCGCCAAGCTCACTGAAAAATCAAGATGACAGCTATACCGAAGACGAAGAGCAGAGGCCCCTTCTACTATTAGAAACACACTTTCCGGATAGCTCAATCTACAGCAGCACAGATGTACTAGGAAGGTATAAAAGACCCAGCAGAGAGGAGTGGGCGATGGCAAGAGACACCTGCACCGATCAAAGGCTAAGTTGGGCTCTGAACACCTTCCAGCCGTTTAAAACACCGGGAGCGGACTGCTTCACTGCCCTATTACAAAAATGCTAGGATATCATTATGCCATACCTACTGAGTAGCAGCAGAGCACATGGACATGTACCAAGGATCTGGAGAAGGGCAAGGTCATATTCATCTCAAAAGTGGGTAAAAGAAACACAACCTCACCAAAATCCTTTAGACTCATCAGCCTGACCTGATTCATGATTAAGACGTTAGAAGAGATAATAAGCAATCACCTAAGGATGACTGTACTGGAAAGAATACCTTCACCACAATCAACATGCCGACAGAGCAGGAAGATCAACAAAAACCGCTCTCTACCAGCTGACATGTTGGGTTCGGGATACACTGAAGAGCAACGAAACACCAGTATGCGCTTTCCTAAACATCGAAGGAGCCTTCGACAACACCTCCCATGAAGCAATTAGGAGGGTTCTCTAAATGAAAGGAGTAAACCACACCACAGTAATTGGATGTGCTAGACGCTGAGAACTAGGACTGCTGAGACAAAGGTGGGCACCACTAGAGGCTGCCCACAAGGAGGGGTATTATCACAATTGATGTGGAGCCTAGTAGTAGATGAACAACTGCACAAATTGACAGACGCCGACATTAAGAGTCAAGAGTACGCCGACTATACAGTCATTATCGCAGGAGAAAAATTTGAAGAAACGCTGTGTGAAATCATTCAAAGGGGTCTAAGAATCACACAGAAGTGGTGAGAGACAGTAAGACTACGAGTGAACCCCTCCAAAACCACTCTGACACCCTTCACCGAAAGAGATAGCTAAAGTGTATGCAACCTATCCTACTGGAAGGGATCAAAGTCACAGAAACAGGTCAAGTATCTAGGTATAACACTAGACAGTAAACCCATTTAGAAAGAACATGTATAAGTTGTGGTAACCAAAGCCACTAGAGCACTTACGAGTATGCTGTGCAGGAACATTTCAGGAAAAATCTAGGGATGCAGCCCAGTCACACTAAGGTGGATGTACATGATGATAGTAAGACCCATCATACGGGGCAGTGGCATGGGTTAACATAACTAGGCTAACCACGACGAGAACATCCCCAAGCAAAGTGCAAAGATTAGCTAGCATACTCGTATGTATAACAGGAGCCATGCGAACCTGTCCCACAGCAGCACTAGAGGTAATCGTGTGTATACCTTCACTACACATAGTGTTAGAGCGAATCGCCGAGGAGATCATATTGAGAATCGGTAAAGAGGACAACGGGGAACATGCATCGCTTACAAAGAGCGAACAGCCCTATCCAAATCAGTACTACTTCTGGACAGGCGCAGAGATGGTCAAGAAAGGAAATTTAACTCAAAGCTGAGCAACAATAGAGACTGGAGTAGCGAATTCCATAAGTACGAATCCAAACAACACACAATTAAATGGTACACAGATGGATCGAATACATCTACTGGCACTAGGGTAGGAGTGTACGGATCCAGGACCAGATGGTCAGAATCACTGGGAATATTCCCCAGTATTTTTCAAGCAGAAGTTCACCTGATCGAAAGAAGCGCGCAACTCAACCTAGACAGGAAATATCGCGGCAGGACATCGCAATACTGTCAGGCAACCAAACCGCTATCAAAGCACTTACTTACTTACTTAGGTGGCGCTACAGTTCGGGGTGAAACTGGGCCTTAATCAACAAGCCTCTCCATTTAGCTCGGTTTTTAGCTAATTGGCTCCAGTTGCGCACTCCAAGTTGGTCGAGGTCCCCTTGAACTTGTGCGCGCCACCTACGGCGATGATTCCCTCTACTGCGTCGTCCCTCCAGTTTAGACTCCAAGACTGTATGTCCTAGCCATCCAGACGTCCAATACGCAATTTTTTGACTAGGTCGATGTCGCTGAACAGCTCGTTTCGGTCGTTATTAAATCTTCTCCTCCAAAACCCGTCAACGCAAACGCGACTGAATATCTTACGAAGAATTTTTCTCTTGAAGAATATCTTCATCCTCTTTTAATAAAGTCCATGTTTCTGCGCCGTAAAGCAGGATTGGGATGATCAGGGTCATACACAAAGTCTCCTTAGTTGTTCGAGATAGGGCTTTACTGTTGAATTGCCTTATAAGCCCAAAAAACAGCGATTGGCAATAGTTATTCTTCGCTTGATTCTATGCTGGTGTTGTTCTCAGAGTTTGTAGCAGTGCCAAGGTAGACAAAGTCCCTTACTACCTCGAAGTTATAGCTGCCCACTGTGACGTTTTGTCCAATTCGTCGGTGTTGGCTTTCCCTTCTTGTTGACAGCATATACTTGGTTTTGCCCTCGTTTATCGCTAAACCCATTTTGGCCGCTCCCTCACCTCATTCTGATCGGGTTGACGGCATCTTGACTGTCGTCATCACTGTTGAATGGGTCATTCTGCCTGACAGCGGAATATTGGTCATCATCGCCGTTTAACAGTCTGCAGAAGTGTTCCTTCCATATCCTCAGCACCGACTGCGATTCTACTACTATATTGCCATTTTCGTCCCTGCAGGCTTCTGTTCTGGCTTTGAAACCCTGGCATGTTCTTTTTACCTTTTGGTAAAATTTTCGAACATCATTCCTGCAATAAAGTCTCTCAATCTCCTCGATCGAGCGCTTCTCGTGCTCCTTTTTCTTCTTTCTGAGAAGTCGATGTTCCTCTTTTCTCCTCCGCACGTAGAGCTCGTTAGCAGCTCTAGTCCTTCTATGCAGCGCCGCTTTGTACGCCTCTTGTTTTGCTGCATGTGCTTGCCGGCATTCTTCATCAAACCAGGGGTTTCGTTGTGGTGGGCGAGAGAAACCCAGTACATCAGAGGCGGCATCTCTGATGGCTTGTGGGCAACGCTGCCACTGGTCTTCCGCATTTGCTGCCGGCGGCATAGGACTTAGATTAAGATTAGAAGAAACACGATCGGCAAAGGTTCTGGCGGTCTCTTGCGATTGTAGCTTTTCGACGTCAAATTTCCTCACAGAATTTCGTTGATTTCGCTCCGTTCTGGATATCCGCATCCGTACCTTGGCTACAACTAGGTAGTGATCCGAGTCCACGTTGGCTCCTCGGAAAGTCCGGACACCCAGAATACTGGAAGAGTGCCTTGCGTCGATCGCAGTGTGATCGATTTGGTTGAGGATTTTTCGATCAAAGGAGAGCCATGTTCCCTTGTGTATATTGAGACGTGGGAACCGCGTACTAGATACGACAAAGATTTGTCCCGCCGCAAAGTCGATTAGCCTGAGTCCGTTGTCGGATGTGATGTCGTGCAGGCTGTGCTTTCCGACCACGCTACTAAAGACGTCCTCTCTTCCTAGCTTTGCGTTAAAGTCGCCTAGGATAATTTTAACGTCGTGGCTAACGCTTTGCTCATACGTCTTGTCCAAGAGCTGGTAGAAGTCATCCTTTGTCGCGTCGTCCTTCTCCTTGTGAGGGACGTGAACGCATATTAGGCTAATGTTGGCAAATTTAGCCTTGATACGGATAGTCATAAGGCGCTCGTTCACATGCCGGAAACCTAAGACTTCTTGCCTAAGTTCGCCTCTAGCAAGAAATCTACACCTAAATAGACGCTGTCCTTTTTGTCTGTAGAAATCGCCGTAGTAGATGTCGCAGTTTTTCATCCTCCTTTTGCCCGGCCATCTCATTGAACTTCTTGAATGGTGGTAATGTCTGCTTTGAGACACTCTAGGGCCTCTGCAAGTTGTTCGGCTGCACGTGGTTTGTAGAGAAACCTAACATTCCACGTGCAGACACGAAGATCGTTGTCCTTTTTACGTTTGCTTGGGTCGTCAACAGTAAAATCATACGTATGCGAGGCTGTTGATTGCTTCGTAACCGAATGTTTTTTACGTGGTAGGGAAGTTAACCCGACGGCACAACCCCCAACTTGGAGGACCAGATCCTTTTTTTTTTCTACCCCTAGGACAAAAGGCGAACCTCACAGGTGGATCAGTAGAAATGCGATGAAGTGGGAGGGTTATGATCCCTTATTTTCGGATTATAACCTCGCTGATAAAAGGAAGAAGAAGAAGAAGAAGAAGGACAAGAGGCCGGATACACGGATGTCAGTAACCCACTTCGGGGATATGAGCGCTGCCGTTGTCCCATTAAGGGTTCATCCGCTACCATCTCTTTTTCAATACCCTGACGTAGTATTGAAAATCCTTACAGACCTCAGCTCCAAATGTGTCGAAGTAGCTCAAGTAAGGTATCCGCTGGCCTGTACACGTCACCGTTGATTCCATCGAGAGAATTCATCCGCCGCACGTCCTACTTCTGAGGAGCTCTTGCTAGACTTCTGAGACGCATATTTCACCCAATCTGGTCAACAAGAGATGCCTCGTCCGGTTAAACATATGCGCGCTGAAGTTCACCCAGATGTGCTTACGCAGGTCTGAGTGTTCAGCTACACATATATTGTCAGACTCAGCATACGCTCATCGTTAGTTCACTATCAGATAGCTATCCAGCGGGCACCGCGAGGAGGTGATGATGCGATTTTGCCACGCCAACTATCCAATTGCTGGCGGATAAATCCGACTTAATTTTTTTATTCTTGAAAGGAGGATCTGGAAAATCATGATACCTTTAAAATCCCACCACACTGAGATTGTCGTTGGAGGCGAATCATCACGTCGGGACCAAGCCCGTTTGTGCACCGCATTATTGTAAGCAATCCACTTCACGTCACCAGTTATCAGTTGACGTTCACGTTTAATGAGCATATCGCAGATTTTCATACGCGATGTCAAATGGACTTCATTGAGTTCATGATGAACCCAAAAATACCGACGTTGCTTGCGTATTCTAGCTTCTTCAGGCGATCGTGAACCCTTAAATGATGGACATTCAATGTTTCTTCAATCTCTTGTGTCGTCTAACATGGGTCTGATTAGGTCAGTGCCTTTATTGATTTATTGTGATCTTCAAATTTGGTAGGCCTACCTGACTCAGGAGCGTAGTTGCGATCAAAATCATCAGCACAGAATTTTGTGAGCCATCCTTGACACTGACGCTGTTGTAGAGCATTGCCATTGAAAACTTTTCGCAAGCCTGACGCGCTTATTTACTACGGAATTGAAGCAGTAAAATACGACGAAGACGCATAGTTTCGTGTTGCATCTTCCACTTTTTGTAAAATCATCCAAATCGCTCACTTTTTTTTTCGATAATTGAACCCGCTCCATTCCTGGTGAACTATCAAATTCCTCGATCGTTAGACTCGGTGTAGCGTAACAACTGTAAATGTAGCAGCCATCAATTTTAGCCCGAACGACGAATGTATCAGGGTTCTCCTCTGTTCCTTGGAAGGGTCAATATAACCTATACGCTCTGTATATAATTTCTGACGTATGACATGTGTCAAATACTTAAGATTTAATCCTGCATTTATATTTCTGTTAATAAATACCTAACATAGCTTCTGTGACCAACCAGGTGTACCTTAGCTGCACTATGGGTTTGAATTGCAAACATGTTTCACTCTTGTTACGTAAAAGAAAATCTGTTCGACAGCCAGGTGTTCTATCACCACGGAGGAATGTCAAGCAATAAATCTCAAATCGATGGTGAATGTGCATAGTTACAGCACTGTCCATATGTGGAGTATCATGACATTTCATTTCGGGCTTCCTCCTGATCAAGTTCTCCGACGATATCATTCGTTTCTTTAAAATCCATTTAGAGACCTTGAACAGGAGCACCATCTGATTACAAGCAATCAACCGATGAACGATGCCATCATCATAATATTGCCAATCGTATTAATTGCTTTGAGACTAATTGCACACCTCTTTCGCTCCTTTGTTCAGATTTCGGATTTTTTTTTCTAGACAAGTGCGACGGCAACCATTCACGATCCGATTCGGATCAGACAGTGGTGCTTGCCGCCATTCCACACCATTCGACCGAAAGTAGACGAATCCAATCATAAATCACGGAATATTATTGCACTGCGACAGGTTAACAACTGCTTGCACTTAAACCACTCAGGGAAATATATATTTTTTTTTATTGGAAATCATACACTCGTATCCGAGTCATAACGTAGATTGCTGACTAGTGGGGGATATACCTTGAGTGTCTAGAATTATGACTGCAACGTTACTGAATGTAGTTAGCTCATAATGAATGCAATAAAGTTTCGCTTTTCGCATGGCTAAGGGAGAACTAAGCGGACACTAATGTTGTAGTAGTATGGAAGTCATAAAGAAATGTACACCAAAAGGAGTGCTAGACACAAGTTCATAAGGGTAAAAGTTGAAATTAAGTAATTTAGCCGATGTTAGGTATGAGTGGATGAAAGGAATTGATTTCTAATTTCATTTTGAATTTCATTTACTGTATGTATCTACAAGATAAATCATTTGTTGTCGATTGCGATTTATTATTATTTGCAGTATCCATGCGTTGGAGAAAACAGTGCACTACCTTGGTGCACAAGTTTTCACTAGTGAGGCGTATAAAGTTTTCATTTACGCTACTTTGCAAAAACGATCGACCCTGGCGCCGTGGCGTGAGTGGTTAGTGTGTCGGATCACTGCGCATGAGGTTCCAAGTTCGAATCCCAGAAAATACCAAAAAGTTTTTTCACAGTCCCACCTCTCGCGAGCGTCTGACAAACATCCAAGAGTATTGTTGTCACAACAAAGGTTCTCAAATCGCCGTTCGGATTCGGCGTTAAACTGTAGGTCCCTTCCATTCGTGTGAAAAATATAATGCACACAACATGAGTGGTTGCGAGAAGCTAGGCCTTGGCACTTTAAAGAGCTGTTGCGCCAAATATTTGTAATTTTGAGGTGGTAAAGGATTTTGTCTACCTAGGCTCTATGGTCAGCTCCGCAAATGACATCAGTAGGGATATCACACGAAGAATTACTCTTGCCAATCGTTGTTTCTATGGGCTAAGACGGCAATTGAGTAGCAAAGCCCCATCTCGAACTACTAAAGTAACTCTTTATAAGACATTAATCATCCCAGTCCTGCTGTGTGGCGCAGAGGCATGGGCCTTGACAAAACCGGATGAGGATGTCCTTGGTTATTTCAAGAGAAAAGTTCTTCGAGCGATCTTTGGTCCCGTCTGCATAGACGGTGAGTTGAGGAGAAGGTACAATGCCGAACTGTACGGCCTGTACAAGGACATCGACTTAGCCAGAAGAGTTCACATACAGCGACTAAGATGGCTGGGTCATTTGGAGCGGATGTTTCCCAACGTTCCCTCTAAGAAAGTTTTCGAATTCACCCCGGACCGGTAGGTGGCGCAAACAAGTGGAAGGGGACCTCAACCAACTTGGCGTGCGCAACTGGAGGCAGCTGACTCGTAACCGTGCTGGCTGGAGAGGTTTGTTGGTTGAGGCCCAGGTCCACCGCGGACTGTAGCGTAACTAAGTAAGTAAGTAAGTAAGTAATGGCGGACCCAGGGAACTATCATTTCCTTGTAAAATGTGTCGTATACATTTTTTACAGGGATATTGCAAAGTCGACTAATTCCATGGAGAAGTACCAAAAATCTGGTATTTCTTTCGGGGTCAGGGGTACGGCAAGGCTGCCCTCTGAATCCAATCCAAGTCTATTTGCACTCTTCATTAAGGACATAGTAGATTTCTTGCCTGGAGGTGTTGAGTACGGAGATATGCTGATTAAAGTCCCACCTTTTGCAGACGACTTAGTGCTTTTGGCGTACTCACAGCCTACTATTAACCAGCTCTTCGAATATTGTTAAACGTGGAAACTGGTGTTAAATTTGAGCAAGTCTTTAAAAATGGTTTTTAGAAGAGGCGGAGGCAATGAAAAATGGCATTTTAATCCAGAAATTATCCAAGTGGTGAAAGAATATAAATATGTACCTCGGAATGTATTTTACGAGAAATCTCAACAGGGAAAGGCACCTTAAAGAGAAATTGTTAAAGTCGAAAATAGCCATTAACATTACTTACTTAAATCCTTGAACCCCTCGAGGGGCAAAGGGCATCAACAACGCCTGCGCGCCTTCTTGCTCGAAGTTCTGCAACGCGTTTGAGCTGCCTACAACTCATTCCCAAAGAACTTGATTCCTCCTCGACTGTCCTGCGCTACGTTTGCCTAGGGCGTCCCGCCGTTCTGCCTGACAGGGTAAGCGGTTTGCACTTCGCGCCGAGTATGTCCGATCCACTACCACTTTCTCATTCGCACAGTAATGTCTATAGGTTCCTGGCCCGTTCTCAGATAAAGTGGTTCGTTGGAGATGCGAATGGGTCAAAATATCCCCAAGATGATTCCTAGAGATTTATTTACGGCGGCTTACAGCTTACGTGTGATAATGGTCTTGACCTTCCAGCACTGATTCACCGTTCGAGACGAACAGTCGCAGCTTGGTTCTTAAGCTGAAAACATTGTTCCTCCAGACTTTCGCCTTCTCGATTCTGCTGCACACATCCTGTTCGGTGCCACCACGGTTGGCCGAGACCACGCTTCCTGGAAACATCGGCTTGCGAATCGTGCATGCTAGCAGCCCGAGCTACTACTATCTTTGGGAGATTACCACATCCCTTGGTGCAACCGAAAAAAAGCACTTCTTGGATATAGAAAGTTGTCTGCTTTCTCGACCTGTCCGGCAATGTTGAGTTGAGTACGGGCGTTAAAAGGGCTCAGGGCTTTTGTTTTGGCTGTGTTGATCTTAAGCCCCACTTAATTCGCCTCACATTCTAGATTTTAAACCATCAGATGAAGGTCCATTATCCGATGTCAAAGTAGGCAAACATCGTCAGCGTAGTCGAGGTGCTTAAGATAAGCTGTCATAGTCCATCGAATTCCATTGTTGCCTTCCGTCAATGCTGCACGGAGAACATCGCTGATGACCACCAAGAATTATAGCGGACACAGTATGCACCCTTGAGATACTCCACTTTGAACTTCAAAATCCTCCCACACGTTACCATTGCGTAAGACATGACACTTTCTTCCCTCGTTTGTAGCCCTAATAATAGCTATGAGCTTTTCTGGGATGCCTTCCCTGCGCAAAGCTAATAAGATAGCATCTCGATTGCATCTGTCAAAAGCCTTCTCGAAGTCGATAAACAGTAGATTTAGCGGAGACCTATACTCCACGCATTGCTCTATTATGATCCGCAGGGTGTTTATGTGGTCGATACAGGAGGATCGAGCACGACAGCCTGCCTGTTTGCGTTCTAATATGATTCTAGCTATTATCTTGGTTACGGCGCCAGGACGCATACCATATACCTCTCCAGTTTCGACAATCCATCAGATTAGCCTTTTTCGGGAGCTTAACGATCATCGAGCATTTCATCTTCCACCCAACACGCCAAATTACACGGTCATGTTGGAGACAGGCTTATCACCACTCTTTGTAAAAACATTGAAACTACAGGTGGACACTACCGAAGAAACCGGATCTACAATTTACACGAAATAAAACTGGATGGTACAAAGAGTGGCTGAAATTAGCTAGTGGATATGGAATGGAGCTTAGTGTGGAGGTTGCGAGTAATTGGAAGCCAAAACTTTACCAAAAGATCGCGCGTGCGGATAAGTAGATCAAAGAAATGTTTCTAGAGGAGCCATAGAGCAGTGTATAATCGGTTACGTCACAATTTGGAAATAATTATTCCGGGATGAGTACACCATAGAAGAAATAGGCACGGTCCTAAAACCGCGTGGATATCTGCTGAAACTTAATTATATAGTATACCACAGAGGGAACACTACTGCGAAGGCATAGCATTGGCTGATTTGTCTATGACATCGGTTATCGGGAAAAAAAATACTGTGAATCAGAAGCAAAGAAAAAAAATAAACAAAAATCTTCGCAGTTATCTGGACGCCACCCACGGAGTATACTATAATCTAAGGTATACTTAAAACACAAAATCTTTCTCTCTTTCTCTCTATCTATCCTTTCTCAGTGTGGGTGCACTGTGTGTAAACATTTTAAGGGCATTCATAACCCCTTGAGTGCGCGCAAATTATAAAAAAGAAAAATGTGTAATTTATCAGTGAGAAAGGATACTTTCCATTTTGTTGGCAAGTGCCCAATTTCGGGATAAATGATGTCTTATCGGAGAACCCAAGTGCTCATTGCAGGGATATAGGATCCTCACTTATGATGACTCCATCGTAAGCAAAGAATTATTGATGCAGTTTAAGGTCCGTCACTTTATTTTCAAGCAGATAGTCAAGGACTGCAATTAAGAGCAAAGAACTTAAGACGCTTCCCTGGTGCACCTCGACTTTAAACGAGAACTCTTCGGTTACTCCAGCGGGGCTTACTTACTTTTTTCTTTGCTCTTTCGTACATGTCCATGATCATCTGTACATAGGTTTCTGGAACCCCTCGATGTCTTAGCGCCACCCATATCAGATCTCGTGGTTGTCTGTCAAATGCCTTTTCAAAGTCGATGAAAATCACGATGTTTTTCCATTTTGATCCTTATACTTTGGATTGCATCTGTGGTTGATTTACCCGTGGCAAACCTATACTGGTTATCAGATAGTCAAATTATTTTTCGCAGTCGGCCACCTAATACCCGATCAGCGGTATTTATGGTGTGTGACATCAGCTCGATCGAACGGTAGTTATCACCCTTCCCTCTGTACACAGGGAGAAGGTAGCTTTCAGTCCATTGTTTCGGCATTGGATCACCTCACATAAATTTGGAAATGAGCATTCCGACCCATCTGTACCCGATGTCTCCCATCTTTTTTGAGAACTCAGAGGGCATCTCATTTGGCCCAACCGCTTTTCATTTTTTTGGAGTATTTGATCGCCTCACTTACGTATGTCGGGTATTTCTTCACAGTTAGGGGTGGCTCTTGGAAAGTATAGTCGGAGAAACTGTTAATTCAAAAGTCGTTCACAATACTGCCGCCACCCATGCAGAATTTTGTCGTCATCCACAAGAAGCTGACCATGAGCATTGTTAATGAAGATACATATGTACGTTATCGTAGTTAGATATTTTATTTAACGTAAATTTTTATTAAAGTATATATATCTAAGAAAGACGTCTAATTTGATACAAATTTTCTCTTTTTACAGATGAGCTGAAATATACGTTTTAGTGGATGAAATACAGATTGTCAGAACTCATAACCTGTCATTTTCTCGGTAAGGAAACTTCATGACTATAAAGTAGTTATAATCGATCAAATTATATGAAAGTAAGATGCACTCGATGTTATTTGAAGTTTTGCTTCATATCGTGGGGGTTATCAACTCTAAGTTGGGCGACGCCGTAGCTCCAAGGTTCATGAGTAGGAGAACTCCGCAAGGCGGGGTGCTTTCTACTCTTCTTTGGAACCTAGCAGTGAACGAACTGCTTTTAATATTAGAAGGGGAAAGCTGTAAAGTAATTGCTTATGCGAACGACCTCAACATCAATACGCTCGAACATTTTTTGCAAAACGCTCTCTTTAAGCTCTATAAATGGACTAAAGGATGTGGTCTTGGTGTACACCCACAGAAATCAGAGGAAATACAAAATACCGCATTTCGACTGTCTGAAACTATGTGGCACTAGTCTCGTAGACAAAGCCAAATATTTGGATATTATCCTGCAAGAAACTTAGCTGGAGACCCAATATCCTAGAATAGTTAAATATAGATAGACATATATAATAGTGAGGTGCAATTGCACTGGGGCCTTTATATGACCTATTGTGCTCTCCATACTATGATTCTAGCCGATGATATACTCGGTCTAGAGCACTTCCCCCAGTTCAGCTGCTACAACAAACCGGAGTATCTTCAGTGGATCCAGCGAAGGTAAAACCATTTCTGATAGCAGGTAGGCACCTAGGTGATTTCTTCTTTTATGGATCAGTGCTTCGCATTTCATACGAAGGTGCGCTAATGTTTCTGCAATGGTTATGTCCCTGCAGAATCTGTAGTGCCGGTCTCGCTCTATACCCAGTTTCCTAAGGTACTCCTTGAGTCTGCAGTGACCTGTTAACATGCCCGTCAAGGTGCGAAGTCGATTCTTACTAACTTTTAGGCAGGTTCGACTTCTTTTCTGGTTGTATTTCCCCCCAAGTTCCTTTATCTGTCTTAATTGCGAGATATCGTCCCAATGTTTGACCGATTCGTTCTCTTCCTCTTTCCATAAGTCTTCCCGTATTTTGGCAGCTTGTGCAGCTACTCGCATGAGGGACATATCTCAGTGTTCTGCTCTAAGAACCGGACACTCCCCTACCCTTAACGATCTTGAATTTTTTTCGCAAGACACCGACTACGTACTCCCATAACTTCTGTTCGATAAAGCTTTGAAACTCGCATCTGCTCCAGACTTGATTGGGAGGAGGATCTGGGGTTACAAGACGGATCCATATGCTTCTACGACAGAATCAAGAGTACAGGGATGTCTTATCCAATGATCTGAATATAAGTGGTGACTACAGCGTTCCAAAGCGGATATCATGACGATAAAGGAAGCCTTATCGAGGCTAAGGTCAATGTGATATCTAATCGAGATATCACCACATTTACTGACAGTCAAGCCACGATCAAATCCTTGGAATCTATCACCTTCAATTCAAAACCAGGCAGCTAAAAAGGCGATTACTGCCATAGAAATTAGACACAAGGTGTCGCCCTGCTGGGTCCCTGGACACGAGGGTATCCCAGGCAATGAGAAAGCCGACGAACTAGCAAGAATCGGCTCAGCAGCCTTACTAGAACAAGTTGACCCCTCTATATGTATCTCACCTTACACACTCAAGCTCGTTGCAGGAAATAAAACCATTAGAGAGGCGAACACAAGATGGACATCCATGGAAACTTGTGCCACCACTAGGAAGCTATGGCCATTATTCGACAAAGCTAGGGCCGAGAGAATTACTCAGAAAGATAGGAAATCCCTTTCCACCCTCGTGGGCATCATCACGGGGCAAAACACTCTGTGGTATCACAGGAGGAAATCTGTAAAAGCTGTGGTGACGAGAGAGTTTTTGACGACACTACCCACTTCCTGTGCCACTGTTCGGGTCTTTAACAGTCCAGGAAAAAGTTCCTTGGTAAATATTTCTTCCAGGATCTCGATGAGCTCTCCGGCGTTTCGACAGAAAAGATACTGAATCTTAAATCTCAGGTGATTGAGTTTGAATAGTTTTTTGCCGGTTTTACTAGGCCTCAATAGGTAAGGGATTACTTATTCCCCTATGGGTATCACAAAGGATCTGCAGAGGATCATCCCAAGTGGAGTTCTGTCCCCGCTAATATAGCTCCTTGTGGTGAATGAGATCTTGGTAATGCTGAATGAAAACGCCTTCAACGTGACGGCCTATGCGGACGATATCGTTATCCTAGTTTCGGGAAAATTCCCTCCAGTCCTAAGTGAAAGGCTCAACTTCACACTACAAGTAGTGTATAGCAACATAGGGCTGAGAGTGAACCCTTCAAAGATGGAGGTAGTTCTTTTCACGAAGAAGAGATCAATTCTTACCTTCAGACCCCCAAATATCGGTGGCATTGAACTAAGTATCTCAAGTTCAGCTCGATATCTGGGCGTAATTATAGATTCCAAACTAAACTGGAAGCATAACATTAGCCGTATTTTATTACCACCCAAGATCCATATAGATCACACGACGAAAATAAAACCCCGACATTGATTGGGAAGACTTTGATTACTCCAGCGGAGCATCTTACTCTTGTCTTTGCTCCTTCGTACATGTCCATGATCATCTGTACATAGGTTTTTGGAACCCCTCGATGTCTTAGCGCCACCCATATCAGATCTCGTGGTTGTCTGTCGAATGCCTTTTCAAAGTCAACCAATACAATATGCAAACCTTTCAGGAGTCACGATGTTTTCCCATTATGATACTTATACTTTGGATTGCATCTTTGGTTGATTTACCCGAGACAAACCCGCACGGATCATCAGATAGCCGTATTATTTTTCGCAGTCGGCCACCTATTACCCGCTTAACGATCTTCATGGTGTGTGACATCAGCTTGATTGAACGGTAGTTATCAAAGTTTCGCGTATCACCCTTCCCTTTGTATACAGGGAGAAGGTTAAAATTGGATCACCTCTCACAAATTTGGAGATGAAAATTCTGAGCCATCTGAACCCGACGTCTCCCATATTTTTCCAGAACTCAGAGGGCATCTCGTCTGGCCCAACCGCTTCTCGTTTTTTGGTGTATTTGACCGCCTCACTAACTTCTTCGACTGTAATGTCGGCTATTTCTTCACAGTTAGGGGTGGCTCTTGGAAAGCATAACCGGGGAAACTGTTCATTTAGAAGTTCTTCACAATACTGCCGCCACCTCTGCAGAATTTTGTCGTTATCCACAAGAAGCTGGCCATGAGCATTTTTAATGAACTTTGGCAAATGAATCTCCTGAGCATCCCTCCTTCTTTGGTCGGCTATTTTGAAGATGGCGCTGTTGTTCATATTGTGTCTTCGCAGCTCCTGGCGTGCATCGGAATCATGGGATCAATGAGAACAACACCAACAGCGGCATTGTAAACCATGCTTAGTTTCATTCTGCTTGACATATAGGTATACTGCAGCAGTCTGGCGGCTTAAACCGCTGAAAGACTGAGAGAAGGACGATTGTGGTCATCGAGCCTTTACGGCAATACCTCCATACTGTCCCGATGGGGACTATAAGTGAATCCACCGAAACTGATCACATGTACCCGATGCTAGCATTTGAAAGGAGATTCACTGCAAGAAATCCTGACAGAATATCCTGGAAGAACCGAAGAACCATTAAGAAAAAGGAGTTGGCGTTCTATACAGGCGCTTCTAAGATGGACGTTGGCACGGGAGCCGGAGTTTATTGTGAAGCTCTAGGAATAAACCACTCCTTTAGAATAAGCGATGACTACAGCGTCTTTCAGGCCGAGGTCACGGCCATCATACAGGCTGCTGAAATTATACCCGAGAGTAGTATCGTTGGTAAAACGAACACTGTCTATATAGACAGCCAGGCCGCCATTAGCGCTCTGGACTCTGTCGTAATTAGGTCGAGGCCTATGAATAGCTGCAAATCACTCTTAAACGAGATATGCGGTGACCCTCTGCTGGGAACCAGGGCATATGGATATCGAAGAAAACGAAAGGGCTGACGAGCTTGCTACGAGAGGGTCGGCGCTGCACTCATCGCGGGCGATCCCCTCTGTTCCTTACGGAAGAAAATAGAGGATGAACCAACCGGTCGAGCAAACAGACGCTGAGATCATCTGGAAACGTGCACTATGGCCGGCCTACAGCAAGAAGAGATCAACCTCTCTGGTAAAACTTAGTCGGTATAACGCACGGGTCATTTCTGGCATAATTACTGGACATTGTGTCATTGGCGTTCACGCGGAGCGACTCGGTGTGCTCCATAACAACTATTGCAGAAGTTGCAGGGACGAAGAAGAAATTGAATCTGTTCATCACCTGTTATGTGGCTGTCCTGCCCTTCCGTCAGAAGAATGAGGGCTCTTGGTAGTTACTTTTTCTCGAAGCAGGACAATTTGGATAATGTTGAGCTGATGGACCACCGGAGATTCATATGACTTTCTGGGTGGTTCTAACAGCGGACTTTCTTTACAGCGTTTCCAGGGTTAAATGATTGTGCACAATGTTGAGTACTGTTGGTTTGAGTGAGCAGTGACTCTTTGTCACAAGGCATCCATCCAACTAACCTAACCTATGGGTATCACAATGGGTCAACGCTGACCTGAGTGTGGCAGAGAGCGTCTCTCCCTGCCAGCCCACATATCTAACCTAAAATATTCACTGGATGTTGTTTGGAGTGACGACCACCAATAGCTCCTTGGTGATGTCATAGACAGTCCTACTGTCACACCTGCTAGTTGCAATTGAAAAATTAAAGCCTGACTAGGATCCGTCGGCTTAGAATTAGCAGACCACAAAACTGAAGCTGTTCTTATAACAAGTCGAAAAGCTGTTGAATTAGCGAATATTCGAGTCGGAAATCAGACTATAAGAACCAAGGAAGCAGTCAAGTACTTAGGTGTAATGCTCGAGAACAGGTTAAGGTTCAAAACGCACGTGGAATACTCGAGCAAGAAGGCTTCACTACTGCAGGCAGCCCCTTCTCGAATATTGCCAAACATCGGTGGACCTGGATATGCTAGATGGATTCTACTAACCAGAGTGGTTAGCTCGGTTCTTCTATATGCCGCACCGGTTTGGGCGGCGGCATTAGCGACAAGAGGAAGACGGAGAAAACTATCGTCAACACACAGGCTATGCGCGATAAGAACAATCAACGGTTTCCGAACAATATCGGACGCAGCAGCATGTGTCATAGCCGGAATGATCCCCATCGACATCCTCGCAAATGAGGTGGTAAGGATCTACGAAAGGAAAACCTCGGGTCAACAAGGCGTATTGTCAGCAGGTATTGTCAAATGAATAAAGGAGGAGGAGAAGGCAACATTACTAGCTATGTGTCAATCCAGGTGGGATAACAGTATAAAAGGTAGATGGACCTACAAGCTGATCCCGACCATTGAGGTCTGGACCAAGCGAGTGTATGGAGACTGAAAAAAAAATCTGCTTGTTGCTTCTTCAGCCCTTGAGGCAAATGAGTCGATGTACTTACGTTTGTCCCATGTTACACCACCCTGCGCTTCCTTCTTCTTCATGCGATATTGGACTCGGTACTCTCTACTGCTGAAGCCGCTGCAATCCGAGCCTTGATTGTTGTACGCTCATCGATCAGTCTCCAGGTGTCTGCCGATAGTCATGTGCGGTGGTTATTATGCCTTTTACTGACGTAAGTGCGTGCCCCAGTTGCAAAAAACATTTTTCATAGCATTGCAGTGGTTATCCACTCTTTCCTGCAATGTGCTGCTGATTGCTTTTGCTTCTATGGTAAGATGGTCCCTGGATTGTTGGTGCACTTGGGGATCTCTAAGCCTGTCGGTATTGAACCTGATAATGTTGAGGAAGTTTGAGCGATTGCTGTTGACGGATGCAGTACAAGGGTGTATAATAGCTAACATAAGATGGTGACCGCGTTTTTGTTCGATGTCTGCTCCACGTCTGTTTCGGATGTCTAGAAGACAATTTCTGAAGCGTCGGCTGATCGCAATGTGATGTGTTTGGCGCATCAACCCTTTCATACGCTTTCTCCAAATCCATAAGAACCATTCTGAAAGTTGGTTACCGAGACGTAAACTGGATTGCCCATCCCCCAAATTATCCTCAACCAGAGCTCTGGAACGCGTTCCTAACACCTTAACAAAGTCTACTTTGGTTTTGTGAACTTTAACCAAATCATTCTAAAATCGCAAACTTTGACAGCTGTCATGTGTTTGCAAAAATACACAAAACTCTGACAGAAATCTGCTAAATTTCCGCAATAAATTTCCTCTAGCAGGAGACAGACAGTGACACTAAATAACTGTATACCTTGTTTTAGTAAGAAAAAAAAAATAAATAAAATCACCACCAACTGTCAATCTAATGACACAACTTAATCAAAATAACATTTATAAAAATAATTTAAAATGCGAACAAAATCACTGTCACCGATTACAAGCGATAAAAGTTTGTTCGCCTTGAAACGATATATATATTCGCTCGACTCTGTGAATTATGCATTTCAGGCAGCAGCCGCTGCTACTTGATTAAATTCAGATTAATTACTAAAATAGTATTTAAAAAAAAAAAGTATTATGCAACACACAGAAAAATGATAACCCAACTCGCACGATAGTGCCTTTGCTACTTCAAAGTGAATGAACAACGAAAAAAAAGCGAACATTTGCGAAATTTACATAAAAGTGACATTAATCAGCGCCACCTTGACAGGTGGTGGTGGTTCGTCGTGTCGTTTATTTTGGTTGCCACCTGCGCGCGTAATAATGACTTTTTTTTGGCAACACAAACAAACCAGAATGGCCGTCATTTGGGAAATATGGAAATCCATTTTTTTTTTTGTTCTCCCTTCTGTCACTGGTGACAGTTGACAGTTCTTTACTCGTTTTTTTTTTTGTGTAAATTTTTAATATCATGATTGGAATCAAGCAGCACAGACTCGAGGTAATTGATTTGGCTCCAAAGAAATCTTTCACTGGTCCTTAACGCCGACGGCGGCGGTGGCGGCGGTGGCGGCGGCGCTAGCTAGCATCTGGCATAAGGGCCCACTTCTATCACATTTCTCCACTTCTATCACTTAAGCGGTTTATATGTGTACGAGTATATTATAATCTAAGAGATATGCGCGTGCATCTCCTAGGTAGGTGGTGGCCATGATTCCAAACAAAAAAAAAAACCGTCCGCCTGTCCAACTATATGTCGGTGACATCAAGAGACGATTATTGAGTTTTAAGTGGATTCCACCATAAAAAGAGATCACCTCTCGCTTGACGGTGTTTGCTTGTAGTGTGGTTGTAGTTGTCGTTTTAATTTCCGATTTATTATCATTTTTTATAGCATTTTGTGTGTATCTTTTGCGGTTTAAGTTTTGATTATTAGAATAATCAATTAATGGCCATCGTAGGGAGTGTTTTAGTTTAGTGATCTGTCTACACTCATAGTCTCCTCATAGCTTGCTTAATAGGCGTTTCAATCTTAAAAACTTGGGCGGTTAAGTGCTAAATTGATTGAATTCGGTTTGAGGGAGAAAATCGAAAAGGAAAAGCCGTCGGAAACTTGGAAGTGATCAGATTAATACAATTTAATTTAATTGTTACGTTTGTGTGATGGGTATCTGTCTCAGTCATTAAAAATCTTTTTATGTCTCGTCATTAGTTCATTTTGAGATTTAGTCGGAGATTTTCTTGTAGTTGTACGATTTATAGTGAGAACTTGACATTTCACAATCCAAAGGTTGAGCCAAATGTCAATTTACACTTTCAATGTGTCGTTCGTTTTTATAATCTATTGTAGTTGGAGAATGTGGCGCCGCCGGCCGGTGGGAAATTTGCATATACTCTTTGCAATCTATCATGAAAGTTGTTGTATTTTATTTGAATACCGCTGCTTGGTCAGTGTAGTGTTCAACGTCTAGAATGACATTTCACCACATTGACAGAATATGTAGATCAAATACTATGCATCTGATAGTTTGCAGTTTGCAGTTTGACAGTTTATATGTTTCTGACAGTTTGCGTTTGACAGTTCTAAGAAGCGCATTGTTTGTTTTATCTTATAATGAAGCAATAAATTGCTTTCATTCATAGAAATGATTTGATGTGGCCACTGTGGTTGTTCTTGACAAAACGCATTCTGTCCGTCAAATTTTGGGTCACTTTTTCGACCAATGGTGCTTGTACGTCACGAATTAAACGAACAAGACGTCAATTGTTGCTAGTTAATCAGCATAAACCAGTGACTTCCGTAGTTCCCCAAGCAATAATCCAGACGTGTCAATTACCACGATTTTGGAGGCCAATTGACAGCTCGATTGCTCGAAATCAACTTATCGCCAAAAAGTAATTTCAATAAGTCGATGATTTCGATATACCGCCATTCACATCTCATCCAGATCTTTATCATCCATATTCTTAAAGAATGCCTAGGTTCAACATCGACAAACTAAGTGATCCCTCGGTGCGCCAACAATTGACGGATCACCTTTCGCAAGGTATGAAAGCAATCAGGAGCTTACTGCCTGCAACCTTTCAAGACCATTGGTGTGCTGAAAGAATTGTCGATCGATATAGGTGATGGCTTTTGGAGGATAGCTAGAGACGGACAGTTTATGAACGCATTGCAGCTACTCCAGCAGCAGCAAGGAGCGAGCTAGAGTCCATATATCGCATGAAGATGAGAGAAGTACATCAACCCGCTAACAGCAGAACCAGGACAAGCTGCAAGCAGGTGCGACAACAAGACTGGCTACAGAATCATCAAAGACCTGACATTTGGTCGCAGCTCCAGCCAATATTCAATGAAAAGCCTAGACGCTTTCTTGCTTATTTCGGATGAGGACCAGTTCACCGTGTATTCTCTAGCGATATGCCCCCAAATCAGACTGAGATCCCCTAGGTAAGATATTCCCAAATATGCACCATGACCTCCAGTAAGGATGGGATCGTTACCGCAATCAAAGCACTGAAAATCAATAAGGCGGTAGAACTTGACGGTATTTCTCGTACAAGCAGCACCAACAACATCGACTGAGCTACTGCTTCCACATATAGAGCGAGCTTGGGAAGCTGAAAGTTTTCCTAACGAGTGGAAAAGGGAATGATCGTCAAGCTTCCTAAGAAAGAAAACATAATGGAGTGCGGAAACTGGAAGAGTGTCAGGAAGAGTATGAAATCGAATCAAACAAGATAGATAGATAGATAGATAGATAGATTTATTGAATTTTTAGATTGTACAAAATTTACATAAAATAAAAAATACTTAAATCTTAAGGACATGGCTTAAAGCCGTCTGCCAAAGACTATCAACCTTTTGGTACAATTTTAATAACTTTTTCAGTAATGTTTACTTCTAACATTTTATTTTTAAAAATCTTCTTCAATGATCATTCTTCTATAACCTAGCGTTGATTTACAATATGATATGAGCGCTTTCCAATTAGAACCATTTAATAACTCAGCTACTTCTTCGCTCGACAATATGGCTTTTCCAAAGTGAAATCTCCTGATACCCCGGAATATTGGGCACGTTCCCAAGAAGTGTATAGAGTTCTCTCTTTGAGCTAAGTTACAAATTGAGCAGAGAACTGGAAGATCCTCCCTGTGTGGCACGAAGTTGAGTGGCAATATCTCTCCTCGGGCACGAAAAATCAAAGAGATACATCTTACGAATTCGAATCCTTAAAGTAATTAAGGGGACCTAGGTTGAACCGCAGACTCCTATAGATTTCCCTGTGTGTTGATGCCTCCGCTTCCTCGATATATTTGTTACGCATACATATATCTACGTGAGATATGAAGTCGTAGAGTATCCCCTTCCAATTAGTCTGAGCATTCCAATCTAAGCTAAGGTCGTATTCGTATGTCTCCGCCAGATTTAACATGTCCTTGTACCACAGACTTTGCGCATTCACTGCGAACATAACCGATTTCCTCGTCAGCCTTTCATCACCTGTCCTGAGTATACTGAGAATATAATCAACGCTCAGCTTAAGAATCTGTATGAACAATGGGGCAAGTCCGGTTTCGATCATCAGCATGTAGTTTGGGGCCGTGGTTGGGAGTTGAAATGACCTTCGAAGATAAAACCTCAGTAGTTTTTCTACCAAGTCATAATACTTATGACCCCATGACTGCGCTCTGTAGAACAGTATGGATTTGGATACAGCTTCAAAGACTCTGTACTTTGAACTGTGATGTATATTTCGATTCTGGAAACAGATTCGCCTCGTGCAGTTTATTGCATTTTTAGACTGCGCTAATTTTTCACTTAGATGGGTGTCTAAACTCAAGTTACTCGATACCACAACTCCCAAGTATTTATAGTGTTTAACCACTTCAATCGGTTCACTGTTAAATGTCCATCTTTCTGTTCTACATAGCCTGCCACCTCCTCTCCTAAAAATCATAATTTTTGATTTGTCCAGGTTTAGTTTTAGATTCCATAGTGTGCAGTAGTCGTACAGCCGATTTATCATAAGCTGCAAGGACTCTGGTGACCTAGCCAGTAGGACAATATTATCTGCGTACAGAAGAGCCTTAATAAGAGTACCTGCGAATGTGACTCCTCCTGGAAGGTGATCAATAATATCTTCTATGTAAAGGGCAAATACTGACGGGCTTGCATTACATCCTTGTCTAACTCCTATTTTTGTAGAAAACCACTTCGACAATTCATCACCGTTCCAGACAGCTGCTTTTGTATTGTTGTATAAGTTTTCCAGTACATTTCCAAACTTATAAGACAATCCGTACTGGTACAATTTGTAAAAAAGTCTTTGCCGGTCTACGGTATCGAAGGCTGCCCTAAAGTCGATGAAGAACGTGTAAAGCTTCTGTTTCCGTTCGACGAATGTTTCCGCTATGTTTCGCAGTACAAAGATGTGATCTGTAGTAGAGTAGCCAGCTCGAAATCCAGCTTGAAACTCTTTCAGAAGTGAGTTCTCCTGTATCCAGTGCATCAATCGGGCTTGCAGAATACTTGCAAAGATTTTTGCTGATGCATTCAGAAGGGAAATACCCCTATAGTTGGATGGGTCTAACGAGTCGCCTTTCTTGAAAATCGGAAATATTACTGCTTGTTTAAAGCTTTCCGGGACGTTTCCAGTTTGAAATATGGAGTTGTAGACTGACGTAATCGTTGCCACAAATTCGACAGAGCTATATTTATAGAATTCAACTGGAATTCTATCAAATCCGGGAGCTTTAAAATCCTTGGATCGGGCTAATGCTTCATTCACTTCGAGAGTTGAAATTTCACTATCTAAAGTTTGATTAACAAATAATGGTTTCGCATACAGCATTGGTAGGTCGTTGCTTATCGGGTTTAGTAAACTTTCAAAATGTCTTTTAAGGACATCAGCTGTTAGTCGAAGATTAATTTTTAAAGAATTTCCATTTAATTTTTTAGCTGCTTTCCAAAAATCTGCGAGCTTTTACAAATGGAAAGTTTTCGAGCTTCGGCTACAAAGAATTCGAATCAAACAACATCTCGAAGACGCACTCGATTTCGAACAAGCAGGTTTCCGCTCTGGATTGTCCTGTGCCGACCACATCAATACCCTGCGGATGATCATCGATCAGTGCGTTGAATATCGATCGCCACTCCACCTTCGGTTCATCGATTTTGAGAAGGCGTTCGATAAAGCCAACAGGAAGCTTATTTGGCGTGCTTTACGCAGGAGAGGTATTCCCGTTAAATTGATTGCTATTATCAAAGCTACATAGGATGGGTCGAAATGTCGAGCTCTGCACAGATGAAGCTTTTCTGAGGAATTCAAGATCCAAAGTGGGATAAGACAAGGCTGTTTTCTTTTACCAATACTGTTCCTATTGGTGAATAGCGATGTGCTTCATGCAGCTTTGTCGATGGGAAACGAAGGAATTCGACGGACTCTTACATTCCAAACCAAACATCTTGACTACGCTGACGATGAATGCTTACTTTCTCACAGATTTATGGACCTCTACCAAATGACAGCAGATGTAGAGCGGGAGCCATTCAGAATTATACTCCAGTCATAAGGCATGCTTTCCTCCACCCATACTTGGGCGTGCATACACCCAACCAAGGCATCTCCCCATATTTAAAAAGCTCTACAGGTAGGTCCTCAGAATCAGCGGCTTTGTTGTTTTCCAGCTTTCTAGTAGCTGCTTCGATTTCTTCTAAACTGGGCCTTATCACTCTCACTATTTCATGCCCGTTAAGCAGCTACTGGAACCACTGCCTAAACGCATCTACAACTTCCTTCTTTCCAGTGGCCTACCCTCGCTGTTTCGAAGAGTCTGCGTTCCGGATTCAAAGGCAGCTGTCAGCTGCTTCGTTTTTCGAGAGAAGTTCCGGATGTTGTTGCGTCCGTGAGACTCTTCGAATTCCTTGAGCTGGGAAGCTGAGTGGGCTCTTTTCTTGCAGCACAGGATTGTCCTCGCTTCTCTTCCCCTGGTTCGATATTCCTCTCTTGCTGCCCTTGTTTTGCTCTACGGTGTTTTTTTGTGTGCATACGAGTATATTCCACAGAGATATCTAGGCAATGGATCTAGTACAGACTACACTAGCCATACCTAGACTTCACGAGACCATTTCTAAGCACCTATCCAAGCAGGGAAGAATAGAAGAACGCTAGAATATCTAACGAGCGACCCATAACTGTGTGCACTGATGGTTCCAAAACGGAAACATGTGTAGGAGCAAGCATCTTCTCTGAACCGCTTGCAATCATCCTTGTCAGTTCGACTTCTGAACTACAGCAGCGTTTTCCAGGCACAGGTCCTAGCAGTGACAATAACAGACTGCGGTGACGATAATACCACGGGAGGGTATCACCTTTTCCATCGACAGCCCGGCAACGATAAAAGCAATATACACACATTTACATACATTTTCAATGGTCCGCTAATCCTTCATGAGCGTTGCGGGGATAGGATACTCAGGTAGACTCTGCATCCTTCTCGATTTTCCGCCATTGACTTCAACTCATCAGGAGGAATCCCTAGACGGCTCCAGGAGAGATATCGGACTTGATTCAACCATCTAGTTCTAGGCCTACCGAGGGCGTGCCTTTCTGATGGCACTGCAATCATGGCACCTCTTGGAAGCCGTTCTAGGGGCATATGAACTACGTGACCAAACCATCAAAGCGTAGATTGTTCCGTTCGGAGAAGTAGCTGCTCAACATTGAGCGCCTCGCATTCTCTGGTTTTGCGCACTCGATCCCTACGAGTTACTCCAGCAACACCGCGAAAGAACCTTATTTCGGCAGCTTATATCCGCGATCTTATTCTTTCGGTCACTACCCAAATTTTGTGATTAAAAGCAATATCTGCTACAGAAATAAAATCGAAGCTTGTGAATTGTTGTAGAGAAGAGCTCAGTGTTCTCGGAACACAGCACAAGGTAAAGATCTGCTGGGTCCCTGGACATGAGAGCATACCAGGGAATTAGAAAGCCGACAAACTAGCTAGAGGAGCGTTTTCACTAAACTACGACCAATCCGACCCCTCAGTGTACATCCCACCTTGTACACTCAAACTCGAAGCAGGGAACAAAGCTCTAACGGAGGCGGAACAATAGGTGGACCTCTCTAGATACTTGTATCACCACGAGGAAGATATGACCTATTATACATTCGACAGAACAAGAACCAATAGACTCGTGCAGAGGGATAGAAAATCCCTCTCTACTCTCATATGACTCATTACAGGGCACAAAACTATGCGAAACCACATGAAAAGTTACGTGTGATGAACGAAGACCTTTGTAGGGGCTGTTGTGACGAGAAGGTTCAGGAGGACACTACCCACTTTCCTTGCCACTGCCCAAGCCTCTACCATCTACGAAATAAATTCCTTGGACAATACTTCTTTAAGGATTCAGAAGAATTGTTCAACAGAGGCCAGTAAACGACATCGCAAACTTCATTAAATCCTCTGTGTGGTTTGTATTTTGGGCACAGCAAGTATTAAATGTTTTCTACTAGGCTACGTGCATACTTACTTACTTACTTACTTAGGTGGCGCTACAATTCGGGATGAACCTGGGCCTCAACCAACAAGCCTCTCCATTTAGCTCGGACTTTAGCTAATTGCCTCCAGTTTCGCACTCCAAGTTGGTCGAGGTCCCCTTGAACTTGTGCACGCCACCTACGGCGATGATTCCCTCTACTGCGTCGTCCCTCGGGATTAGATTCGAAGACTCTGCGGGCCGGAGCGTTGGTGTCCATTCGCTCTACATGTCCTAGCCATCTCAGACGTCCAATACGCAGTTTTTTGACTAGGTCGATGTCGCTGTACAGCTGGTATAGTTCGTGATTGAATCTTCTCCTCCAAAACCCGTCAAAGCAAACGCGACCGAATATCTTACGAAGAATTTTTCTCTTGAAGGATATCTTCATCCGCTTTCAATAAAGTCCATGTTTCAGCGTTATAAAGCAGAACTGGGTTGATCAGAGTCGTTTTCAGAATTTATAGCAGAGCGAAGGTAGACAAGTCTCTTACTACCTCGAAGTTATAGCTGCCCACTGCGACGCTCTGTCCAAATCGTCAGTTTTGATTGTCCCTTCTTGTTGACAGCATATAGTTGGTTTTGCCCTCGTTTATCGCTAAACCCATTTTGGCCGCTTCCGCCTCAATGCTTGCAAACGCACCGGCGACAGCCCGCTGAGTTCTTCCGATGATGTCTATACCGTTGGCGTATGCCGGCAGTTGTACAGACTTGTAATAGATTGTGCCTCCGGTGTTGGCTTGTGAATTCCGCACAATCCGTTCAAGTACAATGTTAAAGAAGTCACATGACAGCGCGTCACCTTGTCTAAAACCTTTTTTGACATCAAAGGTCTCGGTGAGGTCATTACCGACCTTGATGGAGCAGCGAGCGTTCTCCATCGTCAGCCTGCACAGACGGACAAGTTTGGCAGGGATGTCAAAACTAGACATGGCTCTATAAAGCTCTTCTCTATAGATGCTGTCATAGGCGGCCTTGAAATCGATAAAGAGTTGGTGAGTATCGATTTGGAATTCTTGGGTTTTCTCCAGGATCTGCCGAAGTGTGAAGATCTGATCGATGGTGGACTTTCCTGGCCTGAAACCGCATTGATAGGGTCCAATCAGGCTGTTGATAAAAGGTTTTAGGAGTTCACACAATACGGCAGAAAAGATCTTGTATGCGATGTTGAGGAGACTGATGTCTCTATAATTGGCGCAGTTGAGGGGATCTCCTTTCTTGTGGATCGGGCAAACGATGCTGAGGTTCCATTCATCAGGCATACACTCGTCTGACCAAATCTTAGAGATGAGTTGGTGTATGCACTCTACTAATTCATCCCCAGCTGCCTTGAAAAGTTCGGCCGGTAAGCCATCAGGCCCAGCAGACTTGTTGGATTTTAACTTGGATATTACTATCCTCACTTCGTTTTTGGTCAGGTGGACGGAAATTTTGAGTATCATCGTCTATGTTGAATGATTCATTCTGCCTGACAGCGGGATGTTGGTCTTCGTCGCCGTTATACAGTCTGCAGAAGTAGTTTTTCCATATTCTCAGCACCGACTGTGATTCTACTACGAGGTTTCCATTTTCATCTCTACAGGTTTCTGTACGGGTATTGCTCCTCTGACACGCTCTTTTTACCTTTTAGTAAAACTTCCGTACATTGTTCCTGGAGTATAAACTCTCGATATTCTCAAACGCGCGCTTCTCATGCTCTTTCTTCTTCTTTTGGAGAAGCCGATGTTCTTCCCGTCTCTTTTGCTCGTAGAGCTCACGAGCAGCTCTCGTCTTCCTTTGCAGCGCCGCTTTGCATGCCTCTTGTTTTGCTGCATGCACTCGCCGGCATTCTTCGTCAAACCAGGGGTTTCGCGGTGGTAGGCGAGCGAGACCCAGCACATCAGTCGCGGCGTTTCTGATGGCATGTTGGCAGCGTTGCCACTGGTCTTCGGCACTTGATGCTCGAGGCATACGGGTGATTGAGAGATTTCGGGATACGCGTTCAGCGAAGAGTCTGGCGGTCTCTTGCGATTGTAGCTTTTCGACGTTAAATTTTCTCACAGTGATTCTTCTTTGTTGCTCAGATTGGGATATCCGCATTCGTACCTTGGCTACAACAAGGTAATGATCCGAGTCTATGTTGGCCGCTCGGAAGGTCCGGACATTCAGAATACTGGAGACATGCCTTGCGTCGATCGTAATATTATCAACTTGGTTGATCGTTACATGATCATTGGACCGCCATGTCTGCTTATGAATGTCGAGATGAGGAAACCATGTGCTTGCTATGGTGACATTTCGCTCCACAGCGAAATCAATTAGCCTTAGTCCGTTATCAGACGTGGTGTCGTGTAGGCTATGCTTACCGACTGCCCTACCAAAGACGTCCTCCTTTCCTATTCGGTCAATACGATTTTAACGTCGTATTTAGGACATTGCTCGTATGTTTTGTCGAGGAGCTCGTAGAAACACTCTTTGGTGGCAGGGTCCTTTTCTTCCGTGGGGGCATGAACATATATTAGGCTTATGTTAGCGAATTTAGCCTTGATCCGGATAGTCATAATATGCTCGCTTACGTGTCGGAAGCTTAAGACTTCTTACCTAAGTCTGCCGCGTATGACAAATCTGCATCCGAATAAGCGTTGCCTGTTGCCTCTGTAGCAATCACCGTAGTAGATGTCACAGTTTTTCATCCTCTTTTTGCCCGGCCCATCCCATCGCACTTCCTGGATGGCGGTTATATCTGTTTTATAGCAGTCTAGGGCCTCTGTTAGTTCTTCGACTGCACGTGGTCTGTAAAGGGACAGAACATACCACGTACAGATCCGAAGGTCGTTGTCCTTATTTCGTTTGCTGGAACGACCCCATTAGTTGAGTCATCCTTATCCGAGGCTTTTGGTTGTTTCGGAACCATGAGTTTTTTACGTGGTAGGGAAGTTACCCCGACGGCACAACCCCCAACCTGGAGGGCCAGTTCCTTAATTATTCCCCTAGGACGAGGGGCCGGGTAAACCGGTGCCAGTAGTCCACTACGGGAGTATGAGCGCTGCCGTTGGCCCATTAAGGGCTCCTCCGCCACCATCTCTATTCCAATGTCCTGACCAACATTGGAAATTCTTTACCGACCTGTGATCCGAATACGTCGAAGCAGCTCGCGCAAGGTATTCACTAAGTTCAACTTAACTGGAACTATAGACGCCACCGTTGACTCCGTCTATGGAATTCGTCCGCTGCCGCCTGGAACAGGAAGAAGTGCTCTAGTGAGAAAACACTCTCCCCCCCTCTCTCATCTGCTGCTGCCAAGAATCCTCCAAACGGGGTTGTTTACCCATTTCTTGGACTAAGGTACTAGGCACCCGGCTGTCACCGCGTGTAGGTTGAGAGTAGGAGTTGATAGGCCTCAGCTGAGTGAAAACGCTTGTCTTTTCATATGATCGCATGCACTACCGTTTGACCACCACGTTTGAGCTTTGAAGAGGGATGGTTCTATTTTGCTTCCAAATGGTTTTCTAGGAGTCGCTCGAGAGTCTTCAGTACAAAGGTAGTTAGACTGACATTGTATCCAACAAGCCCACTTTTTAGGTGCGTTCTAATTAAAAAGACGACTGTGATAAATTTTCTGAAATACCAATGAATCTAAATCTATTTAAGTCATCGTTGTATCAGTACATGTCGACACGTCGCCCACTTTTTAAAGGTGGGCTTGGGAAAAGCCCATGAAACACAATTTGATATTAGATTGGTTCTCGACTAACAATTCAATCAATCTTCAATTCTTCAAGTTCACACGGTAGATTCTGATAGACCTCCGAAAACTCTATGTGTTAGAACGATGATCCTTTTTTTTTTTAAATAATAATTTGTTGCTACAAATAACATTACATAAGCAATAACCTTGCACTTGAGTGTCAAGTGGAAATCAAGTGGAAACGGCAATGAATTCATCCAAAATGAAAATTACAAAAAAAAAACAAAAAAAATGTGAAAGGAAGAACACAACAAGTGGTAGACGAAATAATAATAAAAAAAAAAAAAAACAGTGTCCTTAGTCTTCCAGACACCTTTCTGATTATGTGGCGACCGAATGCTTAATGCACATTATAGATACTTTTATCCACTTGGATATGGATAGGATTGTTTTTTTTTTTTCCTCTTCTTCTTGAATCATCTGCCTGTGACGATGTTTTCGGATGAGGCTTACTCATTCACTCAGTCATTTCTGGATCTTAGACAGGGTCTAGGACTTTTTTGTAATTCACCTTCCTAATCAGTTGGATTGTCAACTTCGAACTATGCACATCGATTGTAAGAGTGGTATTCAGACTCAAAGTTGAAATTGAATTGCTTATAAGTTAGTGATAGATAGATAAGTGAAGTGCTTGTTTTTTTTTTTTCTTTTTAATAAAAATGGGAATCTGCATTAAGGTAGGATTGTTTATGAATAATTTATTTAAATAAGAAATATTTATTTTTGATTGCGACTGGTTTGTAAGAGTACTCGTAATGTTAAAGTGTTTTTAAGCATCCGACTGGAATAAGTGTGTTTTAATGATAGTGAGGTATAGTGAGACATAGTGACACATAACGTAGTGCGACATTCTAGGTAAAATGAAGATATTTGAATTTTATTTCAAGAAAATCCGGAAAATATGTGCATCTTATGCAAATAATACTTGATTATTGCTTGAATGTAAAATAAAATTATTGTACGTCTCTGTCCGTACACACTTGAGGTACTAAGCGATAATTGGTACCCAAATAGTCACTGGTTGGACTAGTATCTGGCGCAAATCTTTCTTAATAGCTAGAGAAAGAGTTAAGAGAAAAAGTTAGGAATTATTTTAAAAAATGGACATGAAGACCAACTGATTTGGATAAATGCATTTGGGATTAAACACATAATTTACTTACTTACTTAAGTAACGCCACAGTTCGGGGTGAAACTGGGCTTCAATCAACAAGCCCCTCCATTTAGCTCAATCTTTAACTAATTGCCTTCAGTTGCACACTCCAAGTTGGCTTAGGTCCCCTTGAACTTGTGCGTCCACCTACGGCGAGGAACACCTCTACTGCGACATCTTAATTACTTACTTAGGTGGCGCTACTGCTTGGGGTGGACCTGGGCCTCTCCATTTAGTTCTTTTTTCTTTCTTTTTTTTTGGTTGCACCAAGGGTTGTGGTAATCTTCGAAAGATACTAGTAGCCCGGGCTACTATAGGTAGCATGCACGATTCGCAAGCCCGAATAATCGATGCCAGGAATGCGCCTACGTACTAATCCACAACCTGCACACTTCTGCCACTCTCCCCGTGGGACTGCTGTACTTCACGGAGCTGATTAGCAATTAATGCTATGCTTCTTGTATTGGTGCTTCAGATCTCCTTGCTCTCTCAATTATTCGGAGCTCTTTTCGCACATTCGTTATAAGGATACAAATTTCCAGCCAATTCTCCTCTGCAGCATTTTGTCTATGAGGAACGGTGGACTTGGAAAGTTATTTCTCCATTCCGCAAAGCGATCGCAATGGAATATTGCATGCTCTGTATCTTCCTCCTGGTCTGGACAATGTGGACAGAGAGGTCAGTTATCATGTCCAAATCTATGTAAATATTTGCGATAACCGCCGTGACCCGATAGGAACTGCGTAAGGTGGTAGTTGCAGTCCCCAAACACTCGCTTCATCCAGACCTCAATGGTGGGGATCAGCTTGTAGGTCCATCTACCTTTTGTAATGTTATCCCACCTGACTTGCCACATAGCTAGTGATGTTGCCTTCTCCTCCGCCTTTATTCTCTTGACAATATCTGCTGACAATATCTCTTGATGACTCGAGGTTCTCCTTTCGTAGATCCTTACCATCTCATTTGCGAGGATGTCGATCGGGATCATTCCGGCTATGACGCATGCTGCTTCGTCCGATATTGTTCGAAAACCGCTGATTGTTCTTATCGCGCATAGCCTGTATGTTGACGATAGTTTTCTCCGTCTTCCTATCATCGCTAACGCCGCCGCCCAAACCGGTGCAGCATATAGAAGAACCGAGCTAACCACTCTGGATAGTAGAATCCGTCTAGCATATCCAGGTCCACCGATGTTTGGCAGCATTCGAGAAAGGGCTGCCTGCAGTAGTAAAGCCTTCTTGCTCGAGTATTCCACGTGTGTTTTAAACCTTAACTTGTTGTCGAGCATTACTCCTAAGTATTTAACTGCTTCCTTGGTTCTTTTAGTCGGAGTTCCGACTTGAATATTCGCGTATTCAACAACTTTTCGACTTGTTATAAGAACAGCTTCAGTTTTGTGGTCTGCTAATTCTAAGCCAGCGGATCCTAGCCAGTCTTTAATTTTTTCGATTGCTTCGTTTGTCGCTGATTCTATTTCGTGGATGTGTTTAGCCACCGTGGCCAGGGCGATGTCGTCAGCAAGCCCGATTATCTTAACTCCTTGTGGCAATGCTAGTCGCAGGAGTCCGTCGTACATCATATTCCATAAGAGAGGGCCTAGTATCGATCCTTGTGAGACTCCTGCCGTGACGTTGTAGTACTTTACCCCCTCGTCGGTTTGGTACCTCAACTTCCTGTTAGTGAAGTAGTTTATAACTATCCTCAATAGGTAGTACGGAGCATTCATTCTGGCTAGCAATCTCCTTATGAACGACCAATTTGCTCAGTTAAAGGCTTTTCTGATGTCCAGAGTCACTACTGCAGAGTATTTCTTTACCCCCCCTCGCCATCTTTCTCCTTGTGTTGTGTCAACTACCGCTTTTATGGCATAAACGATTTTCTAAATCCGAACTGATGGTCTGACAGTGCTCCTTTCTCTTCTGCTACCACGAGCAGTCTGTTGTATATTATTCGTTCAATATCTTTCTCAAAGTGTCGAGTAAACATGTTGGACGATATGACAATGGTGCTCCAGGTGGTTTGTTTCCTTTTGGTAGCAGTACCAAATGTTGAAGCTTACATGGCCCAGGAAAAACTCCTTCCTCTATACCTTTTTGCATCGTGGCTATAAAAATGTCCGACGTCTTTTGAACAGCCACTTTCATTGCCTTATTGGGGATGCCATCTGGTCCAGGTGCTTTGTTTCATCCTATCGTCCTGCATGTTTCGAGTAGCTCCTCCCGTGTGATAGCAGGGATGTGCTCTGCATTGGTCGCCCTGGTTATATCACACAGAGCAGATGGTCTATGGGGGAATAGGTGCTCTATTATGGATCTTAACATAGCTGGGCAAGTTATTTGTGGGGACCTATGACCTTTCAGCTTTGTCATCACCATCCTGTACGCAATACCCCAAGGGTTTATGTCTGCTTCGTTACAAAGTTGTTTAAAACAGCTCGTTATTGTTTTATTCTCTTTGATCGCCTTTTTTAAGTCGCGTCTCGCCAGTTTAAATGTGTCTAGACGCTCCTGAAGATCAACTCTTCCCCTCGATCGTGGGACCCTGCGTCGGGCTTGTAGACACCTTGCCCTAAGTGTTTTTATCTCCTCGGTCCACCAGTAGCATGGTGCACCTCTTCTACTAACTGTTCGTCTGGGCATTGCTGCATCGTACGCTGTTGTGATAGTGTGGGTGAGCTGGAGCGAGAGAGTCTCCGCTGTTCCGCTGCGAGTTATGGTATCGGTGCTCATCATTTCCTCGTAGGTGTCTTTGTCGAAGAGTTTGTCCTTCCATTTTGGGCCTGTTAATTTAGGGCGTTGGAAGATTGGATGAGTTTGCTTAATATCAATTAATATCAACTGGTGGTCGCTATGTGTATATTCCTCGCTAAGCCGCCATTTGGTGGTGCGCAGGAGAGAGTTGCTAACGAAGGTTATGTCGATGATTGACCCCATACCTGCTTTGCGATATGTGTTTGCACGCCCCCTGTTTGCGAGCACTATTTCTAGTGGCGCAGAAGTTTCCAACCTGCTACCCCACTCTATTGCCCATGCATTGAAGTCACCGCCTATGACCACTGGGGCTCTACCGCGTGCATCGCTCATTAGGTTGTCTAGCATTGTCTGGTATTCACTCGTCGTCCAGCTTGGTCGAGCATAGCAGCTGTAGAAGTTAATACCATTTATTTTTGCCCGTACAAAGCCATCTACCTGTTCATAAGTTTCTGGAAAGGCGTGTCTTGCACATATCCATATTGCAGCTTGTTTAGTTTTGTCACCAATCCAAATGTTGCTGTCGAGGTTTTTTTAAGGTTCGCTAACCAATACGATGTCCACTCCCTTGTTCTTAACCGTTCGTGTCAGGAGGTCCTGAGCTGTCTTACAGTGGTTCAGATTAATCTGTATTATCTTCATGATGTTTTGCTCGTGGTGGCTCTCCTGAAAACCGGGCATTTGTTGCTACCGGCCACGTGTTTTGCATCTTCTGGGTAATCCTTCCTACAGAACATGTATGATGGCTCCTTATCACAGTTCTTTACAATGTGACCTTCTGTTCCACATTTTCTACACAGCTTCGAGCGGTCCTCTCCGTTTTTACATTGCCCGGCTAGGTGACCAAACTCTAAACATTTGAAATATTTTTTATGCAGGATCCGTTCGCGGATGCGACAGTTAACCCAGCCGATTTTTATTCTTCCGGATTCTAACAGCTTTCTTACGTCTTCCGCGGGAAGGCTGATCGTTGCTGTTTGAGTCCCTCCGTACGCCTTTCGCAGGGATAAGATGCCTGCTGGTAAAACTTTCACTCCGAATTGCTTGTTTATGGTATCAATTATGTCGTCCATTGTAGTTACCACATCGATGTCTTTGACCTCTGGCGTAGTACGATGCGTGAGTGACCTTACACTCGCTTGATCCGCTAAAGCTTCGCTGATAACTCCTTTAAACTCAGTGGAATTGGTTCACGTCTCCTTGAGTTGTATTAGAAGGTCTCCCTTCTGTGTCCTCCTGATTCTAGAGACTGCCCTTCCAACTGCTTCCAGTTTAGGATCTGCCTTTACCTTACGTGGTATCTCCGCGTAAGAAAGAGTCCCTGTTGCTTTAATGACGATAGCGTCACATTCAACTCTGTCTATAGCTAATTGTCTCCAGTTGCGCACTCCAAGTTGGTTGTGGTCCGCTTGAACTTGTGCGCGCCAAGCACTGCAAGGAGGCCTTCTTCTGTGACATCCCTCCGGATTAGAATCGAAGAATCTGCGGGCCGGAGCGATGGTATCCATTCGCTCTATATGTCCCAGCCATCTCAAACGTTAAATACGAAGTCGATGCCTTTGTACAGCTCATATAGTTCGTTATTGAATCTTCTCCTCCAAAACCCATCAACGCAAACAGGACCGAATATCTTAGGAAGAATTTTTCTCCTGGAGCGACCAAAGATATCTTCATCCGCCTTCAATAAAATCCATGTTTCAGTGCCATAAAGCAGGACTGGGATGGTAAGGGTCTTATACAGAGTCTCCTTAGTTGTTCGAGATAGGACTTTACTGTTGAATTGCCTTACTAGCCAAGTCGGACACGGTCCTGGCGAGATCACCGCCTTAGTCAATTTTTATCAATCGATGGGTGCATCGTCGTTTTAATGATACACTATTGTCACTCTGTCATATTTCGTGCTCTCTGCCTTTTTCTTGGGGCGCCGTGGCGTAAGTGGTTAGTGTGTCGGATCACTACGCATGAGGTTCCAAGTTCGAATCCCAGAAAACACCAAAAAGTTTTTTCACGGTCCCACCTGTCGCGAGCGTCTGGACAAACATCCGAGAGTATTGTTGTCACGAAAACGCTTCTCAAATCGCCGTACGGATTCGGCATTAAACTGTAGGTCCCTTCCATTCCACATGAGTGGTTGCGAGAAGCTAGGCCCTGGCACTTTAAAAAGCTGTTGCGCCAAATATTTTTTTTTTTGGTTGCCTTTTTCTTGAGTTATAGTGATGTCCTTAGGCTGCTGATTGAACTACCTTCGTCAGGAGTAGTCTTCTGTTTATCGAAAATCAGAAAGCCCATCCATGATCCATTGGTCATGTTTAATGTATTTACCCCGTGTTCCCCATAATTGTTTGCCCAACAATTGATAGGAAATTCGTAGCCATTTCAAATGTCGAGAATTAAAGCACCAGACGCTCGAATACTGATATCCTTCAGACCTGGTTTCAGAGGATACCCTGGTTTACAAGTCTTCGCAATATCCGATGCCTTCTTCGGTAGCTGTATCTTCATAGATGCTTGACTTTCGTTAACTACATCTATGCGGTGCGGATAGGACTAACTATTCAAGCTATGCAATTCACCGATCTTCAAATCTATATCGGAGAAACGACGCAGTAGAGGAAGGTCTTAAGTGGCGCGAATAAGTAGAAGGGAATCTCAACCATCTTGTTGGATCAGGTCCTCGCCCACCACAGACTATAGCGCCATATAAGTAAGAAGTAATCCACGCATGTCAGTCATGTTGCCCGCCCCCTGCCATTAAGTTAGGTTAGGCGAACCCCACAGGCGGATCAGTGGAAATGCGGTGAAGTGCCCTCTTCCACTTATTATCCCTTATTTTCGGATCATAACCTCGCTGACAAAAGAAAGAAGAAGAAGAAGAAGAGTGACAGGCTGCAGAATGGCTTCAGTTAGGCCAGACTAGGCCCATTGTGATACCACATGGAGATATCATCCCCAGGAAGAACAACCCCTGCAACCAATTGGAATTTGGTTTGAAGCGCTGGAGGCTGCCGATGCTGACGTTAGCTAGCTTGCCTAAATTGTTTAAGACGTAGGCTCCTAAATGTAATGTTCTGCGAGCGGAAAGGGCCTAGCACGTACAAAGAAGGTGTAGCATGGCTTCCTTCTCTTCCTCGTCCATGCATCTTCAGCAAAAATCATTTGCTAGAATACCTAGCCTAATGGCATGTCTACCAAAGATGCAATGCCCCGTAATAACACCTACCAGCGGGAAACACAAGCAACAAGCATACGCCTGAGCATACAAGGGAAAGAAATGCCATCAAACTTTTGCTAACTACCACAAAGCTAAAGAACAAACTCCAAAAAGAACAGTTTGGCTATACAAGAAAGCCAATTGGAATGAATTAAATAAGTTCTTTAGGAATTTTAACTGGCCGCTATGCTTCCTCGATAGCGATGTGGACGCCGCGGCTGATATGATTACTAATACAATTCTCCTAGGTATGAGAACTTACATCCCTCACAGGATAAAAGCTATTAGACGCAAGGAAAACGCGTGGTATGACTCGAGCTGTAAAGAAGCTATTAGGTTAAAGGAATTAAGTTTTCGGTCTTACAAGGCCAACCCAACTGAGGAAAACCGAAAAAAGTTTAAACGAGCCAGAAATGACTGCAATGCCCTCATTAACCGAGTTAAATTCTCCCACGACCAAAAGTTGAGGCAAAAAATACTACATTGTCCCAAGGGTAGTAAAAACGTTTGGTCGTTCGTAAAAAAACATTAAGTATTCGGCCTAGTCATCTATACCGACGCTCATTCATAACGACGTACCAACTGTCAGCTCCTTACTTTACTTTATTTATGTCCTGTATCCCCTTGTGGGTCCTAGGGCCTCTACTACGCCTACGCGCCATCGTGTACGGTTTCTGGCAATGTGTCTGTCAGCTCCTTAGACAAAGCTTATCTGTTCGCTACTCACTTTGCAGCAAACTCCACACTGCCATATAGCGCTTTGTCTCCACCTGTACTTGAGGTCGTAGAATATTCCATGGTACAAGTCCACTTTCGCACTCGTACAGTTGCAGGAGTACTCAAAGGTCTTAACATACACAAATCCGCTGGCCCAGATGGTATACCCCCTATTGTTCTGAAGAGGTGTTCTTCTTCGCTGGCAAAACCACTGCGTAAGCTTTTCCACCGATCCTACTCTTCAGGTCTCTTTCCGAGTAAGTGGAAAACAGCATTTGTCCAGCCCGTACCTAAAAAAGGCGATTCTTCTTCTCTCTCCAACTACCGACCCATTGCACTAACGTCCCTTCTTTCCAAGGTCATGGAAACGCTGATAAACCGTCAGTTAATGAAATATCTTGAATCACGAAAGCTCCTCAATGACCGACAGTATGCCTTTCGTGGCAACAGGTCCACTGGTGATTTGATGTCATATCTCACCAATAAGTGGAACGAATCTCTGCACCACTCTGGTGAAAGCAAGATTATTGCGCTTGATATTTCAAAAGCATTTGACAGAGTTTGGCATCAAGCTCTTTTGTCGAAAATGCGGGCATTTGGGATCGATGATACTCTTCTTCTTTGGATTAAAAACTACCGTTCAATTCAAGTTGTTTTGGACGGCTTCAAGTCCGAATCTCACCAAATAAATGCTGGTGTCCCCCAAGGCTCTGTTTTGTCTCCGACTCTCTTTCTCATTTTCATAAATGATCTTCTGTCTGCAACTTCTAATCCAATCCATTCCTTCGCTGATGACAGCACCCTCAGTTTTTCATATTCGTTCCCAAACTCACGACCCTGCTCTTCGGCCGTGGATGAAGAACGACAACGACCACCTTGACGGCATATTTAAATGGGGCTTAACCAATAGAGTGAAATTTAATGCTTCCAAGACTCAATGCTGTCTTCTGTCATTAAAGGGAAACCCTACACATCAGCCATTATCCATGAATGGCACTTGCATTGTAGAAACCGAAAAACTTTCCATGCTCGGTATGTGTGTCAACAACAAACTCTGTTGGAACGATCATGTATTCGAAATCGCCAAGAATGCAGCGAAATGTTTAGGTTTCCTAAAGCGGTGTAAGAAATATTTCACCCCTTCTGATTTGGCTTCAATTTATAAGGCGTACATTCGCCCTAAGTGAGAGTATAACGCTCACATCTGGTCTGGTGCACCAAAAACCATATTGCACTTGCTAGATAGGATTCAAAAACGCGCGATAAGACTCATAGGAGACACGAATATTACAAGCAATTTTGCTTCGCTCGAACACCGTCGTAATGTCTCCTGCCTGTTCTCAAGAAAAGATATGCTCCTCACATCTATTGAGTCCATAGAGGACCTGAATGAAGCTGCTTACCAGCTTAACAATATACTGCTTAATTCCTACCACGACAGCTGCGTCCCCAAAACCAATGTTAGCAAACGTAAAGTGCCCTGGTGGAATGACCAACTGGCGAAACTTAGGAAGAAGGTCAGAAAACTCTTCAACTCTGCAAAGCGAACGAAGAGGTGGGACGAATACAGGTTTGCTCTCACCGAATACAATCTAGAATTGAGACGATCTAAACGACCTGCTTGGAGGAAATGCTGCGAAACCATTGCCGCTATGCCAACAGCGGCACGAATCCATAAAGCGCTTGTTAAAGATCAAGTCAACTGTGTAGGGTTATTGAAGAAGAATGACGGAACCTACACGACGGACCGTACGGATACACTTAGAACCCTGCTCCAGGTATATTGCCCAGGTTCGTCTCTTAACACATCTCATGTGTACTCGAACACATTTGACCACAGGGTTTTTGTGGAAAGTAGAGTTAACAGTTTATCAAGTAAAATATTTAGTCCAGATAAAGTTGAATGGGCAGTGGGCACCTTCAAACCTTTTAAAGCTCCCGGCGGTGATGGTCTCTTTCCAGCACGTCCACAAAAGTCAATCGACCTCATCCTGCCGGGTTTGACACCTTTATTTAGAGCTAGCTACAATTGGGGATACATACCACCCACCTGGAGACAGGTTAATGTGGTATTCATTCCCAAACCAGGCAATAGGCCTAGTGAGCTACCTAAATCCTATAGACCTATAAGTCTAACTTCATTTGTCCTCAAGACAATGGAGAGACTAATTGATATTCACATCAGAGACAGGTTAGATGTGTCTAACCCTCTGCACTCGAATCAGTACGCATACAGAAAAGGCAAATCCACAGTAGGTGCCCTTCATTAGCTCGTCAAAAAGATAGAGGGTACACTCAGTTCTAAGGATATAGCCTTGTGTGCATTTCTTGATATCGAGGGCGCATTCGATAACACTGGTTACGACTCGATCACAAGGGCGATTAGAAGAAGACCAACCAATGGATTAGGGCCATGCTGGTAAGCCGATTCATTACCTCCTCCTCCGGGGTAGTGTCGTTGTCTGTAACGGCAGCGAAAGGCTGTCCTCAAGGGGGAGTTCTCTCCCCCTGTTATGGTCAATAGTTATCGACAACCTGTTAGTAGATCTTCACAGATCAGGCTACACCACCGTCGGTTATGCTGATGACTTGGCAGTTTGTATTAGTGGCAAACACGGCACGACAATCTCTAACGTCATGCAAAGTGCACTCTTACAAGTTGTAGAATGGTGTAACAAAGAAGGACTATCCATCAATCCTAGTAAAACCGTTCTGGTGCCGTTTACAAGGAAGACACAGGTGAACCTTGAACCCATCACAATCAAAGGCACCACAATAGTTTATTCCAGCGAGGTCAAATACCGTGGTGTAATTCTTGACAAACGACTTAACTGGAATTCACATATCAAGTCCGCCACAGAACGTGCTACAAGAGCACTTTGGGCTAGTAAACGCCTATACGGCAGAACTTGGGGTCTCTCTCCTAAAATGATACATTCGTTGTACATAATGATGGTAAGACCCATTATCACATATGCGGCTATCGTCTGGTGGCCAAAAACCCTCCAACAGACAACGGCAAACAAGTTGCAAAAGTTGCAAAGAACTGCCTGTCTCGGCATCGCCCCACGACAGCTCTTGAAGCTATTGTCGGGCTAACACCTTTACCAATCTTCATTAGGAAGATGGCTGCTAGATATGCCATCAAGCTGCAGCTAGATTATGAGTATAAACCAGGTGACCTAGTGGGGCATCTAAAGACACTCAACTCGATCCCTAAAAGAGACATGTTTTGTACTATACCGGATATTATGGTCAGGCAACATTGCTTCGGAAGGTTATTCGAGGTAGAAATATTGGACCGCGGAAATTGGTCCAATGATGTTCCAACACTGGACCCCAAAAGTCTCGTCTGGTTCACCGACTGTTCGAAAATGGATTCTGGAGTTGGAGCCCGGGTCTTTGGACCCAACACAAAAATTTCGGTACCTATGGGTACGACTCCCACTGTGTTTCAGGCCGAAATCCATGCCATTGAGATCTGCGCCAGGCACAATCTCCGTAAGGGAATCAAGGGCACTAAGATTCACATATTTTCAGATAGCCGGGCAGCACTTAGGGCATTATCGTCCAACCAAATGGACTCTAGAACTGTAAAATGCTGCTACGATGCTTTACAAGATCTTGCCAAACACAACAGAGTAATGCTCGGTTGGGTCCCTGGACACCAGGGAATTGTGGACAACGAATCTGCAGATGAGCTTGCTAGGGCCGGCTCAGAATCTGCGTTTATAGGTCCCGAACCTTATTGTAGCGTCAATTAGACAATAGCTACAGCGTTGATTAACGAATGGGAGAACAAACTTCGTCTAGATCACTGGACTAATGGGCCCGGTTTAAGACAATCCAAACGTTTAATCAAGCCTTATTCCTATAAGGAAATCCTTAACTTAGATAGGGAAAGCATTAGGAATCTAGTGAGCTTTCTAACTGGGCATTGCGGCCTAAGATACCACCTTAACAAGTTGAACCTGTGCCAAGAGAAGGACTGTCGGCTATGCCTAGAGGAGGATGAAACATCCGAACACATTCTTTGTGAATGCCCGGCACTACACTGGTTAAGGAAACGTATTTTCCACAAGGAGATACTCACTTCAGTGGAACTGAAATGCTCCACTACTAGAGACATACTCACTTTCATAAGGGAGGTAGTACCGTCTGTTAGGCTAACTCCAACCCTCCGACACAATAGATCTTTCAGGTCGCAGTGTCGTTGCCACGCGGGCATGGGTTGTACAAGAGGAAAAAAAAAAAAAAAAAAAATGTCTCCTGCCTATCCCTGTTTTATCGATATTTCCACAGAAAATGCTCAGTTGAAATAGCCAATAGCATTCCTCCCCTTCTTCGTTTTAACCGCAATACTCGCCATGCCTCGAATGCTCATCAGTTTACCTAAAGCCTATAATCGGACGTACCGTGAAATATAGAGATTCTTTTATGAGCCGCACAACACGTTTGTGGAATGCTCTCCCCGAGTCTGCTTTTCCTCTCCATTATAGCCTACAGTCATTTAAGACCAGTGTGCATCGGTGCCTCCTTTCTCCCTAACCCCTCTTCCTTAACGCTCACGCTATGTATAATGCATAAAAAGGGTAGTCGCCTTTAGCGCGAGTAAATAATAAAAAAAAAAAAAAATAGAGTAGTACTCGTCCATTGGATCGTATTACGCCTAATTATTCTCGGAACCTTATTCCGGAAAACAGTGGCGTCAAATCGATTTCTTGGAAAAGAATTCTCTATCTTTTACGATATTTGTGCCCACAGAATCCCATTGAAACTTACAAAGATACTTCCAGAAACATTTCATACAAACCAATTGCTCCTTTCCCACCGTATACTATCACAACGTCATGACATTCTTCTGGCAAAAAAAAAATCAAAGTATTTTCCCCCAAAAGTATCCCAAAATTAAACCAAAATCCTTCTTTCCAAAACCAGAGGAAAAAAAAAAAAAAAAACCGTGAATCTAACCGGATCACTTCAATCGAAGATCGCCCATCTGTACACGCCGCCGCAGACAAATTGATCCACTCGAAAACGCATTACAACCCGTCGTCCTCATGCTAATGGCAATCGTCGTCGTCGTCGTCGTCGGCGCATCTTAGCTTCACAACAACAAAAAGGAACTGATCCTCATCATCATCATCATCTTCGCCTCTCTTCCACGCTCTCTCTCTATGTTTTATGAAATCCATTCAACATTAACCCACGAGACACAACATTTGCATATGGCATGAATGGATACGCTCATTAATAGCTCATTAAGTGTTACGCATCCTTTGATCCTGCAATAAAGTTCCAAGTGACAAATTATTATCGATTTTGTTTGCTTTGACTTTGGTCTTACCCTCTGCCGCTGCGTCGTCTTCTACTTTGGCTTTGATCTACGCGGTTTTAGTTTTTTTTTGTGTTTCATTGTCCCAAGAGAGGGAGAAATGGTGATCTCTCACAAGGGTACCTGAAGTGTGCTAACAGAATTCGGTTTTAATACCTTGACAGAAACATTTATATTCTCGGTGGTGGCGCATAAATAAATGTGCGATAGGCATACTCTTCTCAAGGGGTGGGGTTTAGATCCCTTCGATCGTGCTAGCGAAGAAAATGATCCTAAAGGTCATCCTCTCTTGATCACTTTGGAAAAAAATACAATATTAACTGAAAGTACGAAAATGGACTACTCTCGAACGATCGCAAATGCCCAACTCTCAAACGAAGATCCACAGAGACGGCTCTGCATAAGATTGTACGTACAGTTGAAAAATCACTTCATTACAATGAATACACTCTTGCTCTTCTTGAGGGAGCGTTTAACAACATTCACACTGAAGCTATTCAAGAATCTCTCGCAAAGCTAGACACAGAGGAACACATTAGTAAATGGATAGCATCAATGTTACTTACATACTTAGGTGGCGCTACAGTCCGGGGTGGACCTGGGCCTCAATCAACAAACCTCTCCAGCCAACACGGTTACGAGCAGCTGCCTCCAGTTGCGCACGCCAAGTTGAGGTCCCCCTCCACTTGTTTGCGCCACCTATCGCGAGGTCGTTCTCTACTGCGTCGTCCATCCGGGGTGGATTCGAAGACTTTCTTGGTGGGAACGTTGAGCTCCATCCGCTCTACATGACCCAGCCATCTTAGTCGCTGTATGTGAACTTTTCTGGCTAAGTCGATGTCCTTGTACATGCCGTATAGTTCGGCATTGTACCTTCTCCTCCACTCACCGTCTATGCAGACGGGACCAAAGATCACTCGAAGAACTTTTCTCTCGAAATAACCAAAGGCATCCCCATCCGGTTTTGTCAAAGCCCATGTCTCTGCGCCATACAGCAGGACTGGGATGATTAGTGTCTTATAGAGAGTTACCTTAGTAGTTCGAGATAGGGCTTTGCTACTCAATTGCCGTCTTAGCCCATTGAAACAACGATTGTCAAGAGTAATTCTTCGTGTGATCTCCCTACTGATGTCGTTTGCAGAGTTCACCATAGAGCCTAGGTAGACAAAATCCTTTACTACCTCAAAATTATATCTGTCTATTGTGGCGTTTTGTCCAAGACGCCGATGTTGAGTGTCCTTTTTTGTAAACAGCATATATTTTGTTTTGCTTTCATTAACCGCTAGACCCATCTTTGCTGCCTCGATTTCAATACTCGTAAATGCCCCACTGACAGCCCGCTGAGTTCTTCTGATTATGTCAATGTCATCGGCGTAAGCGAGTAATTGTACAGACTTGTAAAAGATTGTACCTCCGGTGTTGGCTTGAGTGTTTCGTACAATTCTTTCAAGTACCATGTTAAGGAGATCGCATGATAGCGCGTCACCTTGTGTAAGACCTTTCCTGACATCGAACGGTTCGGTGATGTTCTTACCGACTTTAATGGAACAGCGAGAGTTCTCCATCGTCATTCTGCATAAAAGGACGAGCTTGGCAGGGATGCCAAGACTAGACATGGCTCTGTATAACTCGTCTCTATACACGCTATCATAGGCAACTTTGAAATCGATGAAAAGGTGATGCATATCGGTTTTATATTCATGAGTTTTTCCAAAATCTGCCGTAGTGTGAATATTTGGGCAATGGTGGACTTTCCAAGCCTGAAACCGCACTGATAAGGACCTATCAGGTTGCTGACGATCGGTTTTAGGTGTTCACATAATACGGCAGACAGGATCTTATATGCGATGTTGAGGAGACCTGTAATTGGCACAGTTCAGAGGATCTCCTTTCTTCAGGATCAGGCAAATGATGCTGAGGTTCCATTCATCGGGCATACTTTCATCCGACCAGATGTTACAGATGAGCTGGTGCATGCTCCTTACCAATTCATCTCCCCCTGCCTTGAAAAGCTCGGTGGCAAGGCCGTCGGCTCCAGCAGCTTTGTTGGATTTAAGTTTAGATATCGCTATCCTCACTTCATTCTGATCGGGTTGACGGGAAGCTTGACTGCCGTCGTCACTGTTGAATGGGTCATTCTGCCTGACATCGGAATATTGGTCGTCATCGCCGTTTAACAGTCCGCAGAAGTGTTCCTTCCATATCCTCAGCACCGACTGCGATTCTACTACTATATTGCCATTTTCGTCCTTCCAGGCTTCTCTTCTGGCTTTGAAACTCTACTTTTGGTAAAATTTTCGATCATCATTCCTACAATAAAGTCTCTCAATCTCCTCCATCAAGCGCTTCTCATGTTCCTTTTTCTTCTTTCTAAGCAGTCGATGTCCCTCTTTTCTCGGCCGCTCGTAGAACTCGCGAGTAGCTCTAGTCATTCTATGCAGCGCCTCTTTGCCCGCCTCTTGTTTTGCTGCATGTGCTTGCCGGCATTCCTCATCAAACCAGGGATTTCGTTGTGGTGACCGAGAGAAACCCAGCACCTCAAAGGTGGCACCTCTGATGGCTTGTTGGCAACGCTGCCACTGGTCTGCCACATTTGCTGCTGGCGGCATAGGACTAAGATTAAGATTAAAAGAAACCCGATCGGCAAAGGTTCTGGCGATCTCTTGCGATTGTAGTCGCCCGACGTCAAATTTCCTCACAGAATTTCGTTGATTTCGCTCTATTCTGGATATTCGCATCCGTACCATGGCTACAACTAGGTAGTGATCCGAGTCCACGTTGGCTCCTCGGAAAGTCCGGACACCCAGAATACTGGAAGAGTGCCTTGCGTCGATCGCAATGTGATCGATTTGATTGACAGTTTTTCGATCAAAGGAGAGCCATGTTCCTTTGTGAATGTCGAGACGTGGGAACCGCGTACTAGCTACGACAAAGTTTCGCCCCGCTGCAAAGTCGATTAGCCTGAGTCCGTTGTCGGATGTGATGTCGTGCAGGCTGTGTTTTCCGACCACGCTACTAAAGACATCTTCTCTTCCTAACTTTGCGTTAAAATCACCTAGGATAATTTTAACGTCGTGGCTAGGGCATTGCTCATACGTCTTGTCCAAGAGCTGGTAGAAGTCATCCTTTGTCGCGTCGTCCTTCTCCTCATGAGGGGCGTGAACGCATATTAGGCTAATGTTGGCAAATTTAGCCTTGATACGGATAGTCATAAGGCGCTCGTTGACATGCCGGAAACTCAAGACTTCTGGCCTAAGTCTGCCTCCAATGACAAATCTGCACCCGAATAGACGCGGTCCTTGTAGTCTGTAGCAATCGCCGTAGTAGATATCGCAGTTTTTCATCCTCCTTTTGCCCGGCCCGTTCCATTGCACTTCTTGGATGGTGGTAATGTCTGCTTTAAGACACGCTAGGGGCTCCGCAAGTTGTTCGGCTGTACGTGGTTTGTAGAGGAACCTAACATTCCACGTGCAGACACGAAGATCGTTGTCCTTTTTACGTTTGCTTGGGTCGTCAACAGTAAAATCATCCGTATCCGAGGCTGTTGGTTGCTTCCTAACCGAATGTTTTTTACGTGGCACGGAAGTTAACCTGACGGCACAACCCCCAACTTAGAGGACCAGATCCTTTTTTTTTCTACCCCTAGTACAAGAGGCGAACCCCACAGGCGGATCAGTAGAAATGCGGTGAAGTGGGAGGGTTATGATCCCTTATTTTCGGACCATAACCGCGCTGATAAAAGGAAGAAGAAGAAGAAGAAGGACAAGAGGCCGGATACACCGATGCCAGTAACCCACTTTGGGTATATGAGCGCTGCCGTTCGCCCATTAGGGGTTCATCCGCCGCCATCTGACGCAGTATTGAAAATCTTTACAGATCTCAGCTCCAAATATGTCGAAGTAGCTCAAGTAAGGTATTCGCTAGCCTGTAGACGTCACCGTTGATTCTATCGGGAAAATTCATCCGCCGCACGTCCTCCTTCTGAAGAACTCTTGCTAAACGTCTAAGATGCGTATTTCAGCCAATCAGGTCAACAAGACAGTCCGGTTAAACATATGTGTCCTGAAGTTCACCCAGATGTGCTTACGCAGGTCTGAGTGTTCAGCTACACATATATCTTCAGACTCAGCATACACTCATCGTTAGTTCACTATTAGATAGCTATCCAGCGGGCACCACCAGGCGAACCCCACAGGCGGATCAGTAGAAATGCGGTAAAGTGGGAGGGTTGTGATCCCTTGTTTTCGGATCATCACCTCGCTGATAAAAGGAAGAAGAAGATCCAACTTGCACCACGAGGAGGTGATTATGCGATTTTGCCACGCCCTTGCGCTTTCATAGCGCTTTATAATTTGAATTGGCTTCCAAGTAAAAATTCCTAAAGAATCCTTCGCTGGAGTCGCGAAGTGCTCGTAGCCAAGCAAAAGATAATTACCTCGCCCATTCGCATTTCACATCAAACCGAGGCTCTGAAGGATGCTCTGCAAAACTTCCTCCAAGGCTGAAGACCGAATATGATGCCTTGGTAATTTGCTTTATTTGATCGAGATCAGTTACGTGTTGCATTTGCAGTCGTATCAATCTCTTCGGTAGCTGGTTGCTTTTTCATACATCAAAACTGTTTATAGCAATTTTTCTGTACTTAAGGTATTGGATTTATGTCTAGCTTTGCACGCTTTGCTCACAGTAGATCCTTTAAATTCGAATATATATTCTTAGCAGTCGCGCTAACATCCAATCTATGCCAAAATCTATAGTAAAGTCCAAGCTATCTATATCAGGTGGAGTTTGCCTGTATATTCCGCATAAGGTGTATGACTCGCTTCACTCGCGACATGGGCTTTACATTTAAATATATCTGTTCGGCGCGATCGTTAGCGCGCATTTTGTGAGTTGTAGTGCAGCTGAACTCGAAACTATCTACAGCAGTATTTCTGTACTGAATTTATGGAGCGAGTAGTTCGCTTTGCTCGCGGCAGAGGCTTCAAACTCCTGTAGATCTTTTAAATGCGATATTTAATGCTTGTTCTATGTCGCATTAGGCTTTATGACGGGCTGAATTGCTGCTATATATAGCATGTTTTCTGTATTGAAATTTATGGAGATAATAGTTTACGTTGCTCGCGTTAGGCGCTTTAAAACTCTGTATCTCTGAAGACTTTTTAAGCGTCTTCCTAAATTTATTTTCCAGATTTTTCAAAATGAAAAGAAATTAAATTTCCCATATTTTGACTGCACTAAGCTTTGTCCATTCAAGAATGTCATGATCTTTCGGAAAGTGCTGCCAAGTTTGTATGAATTTATGAAGTCTTAAATCTAATATAACACTGCAGTTTGAGCTTCAAAATCATTCAAAAGCCCTTGAAACTGCAATGTGTAACTGAGCAAAACTAACAGCAAAACAGCATAAACTTCCCGATGCTAGATTGAATAAAATTAAGCATCTGGCAATGCTATCACTGCATATTCATAGCGCATTCATATTCTGCAGATCCCTATGGCAAATCCTGATATGTGTACCCTCCACACAGTGAACCTTTAATACCCCCACTCATGTAAAAAGCAAAAAAAAAGAAAAAAAAAAACAAGGATGCCAACAACTAAATTGAATCAGCATCCGATCCATCTTCGAAAAGTGCTCCACAGCGCGCGATCCTCTTGTTTTTTTTTTTTTACTTCTGAGATCATTTCTTCTTTCTCGATGGAAATATACTCGTACGAGTATCTGGGAGTTTTTATGCGAATCTAGATCTCGTAAGTCCTCCAACGACCAATGATCGTTATACCATACCACCACCATACACTCTCTCTCTCTTGCTGGGGAGCCCTCCTGACCGATCAATGTATCTAAGAGATGCCAAATGCATTTTTATTTGGATCATATCACACTAATAGGCTGCGGTTGTGGCGGCGGCGGCGGCAGCAGCAGCGTCAATGCGGATAAGATGAAGAGAAATGTGGACATCATTTCCACGTCGCGTTTTAATACGAAACCCATGTAAATGAACGTCGTGGCCGAAAGTGTTTTGGCGCCGCCGCTGCCGCCACCGTCATCGGACGATCGGTCAATGAATGCGCGCGCACACTCATTGTGGGGTAGCGCCCTGTATGCATTTCATTGCGGTAAGATATGCGTTGATATGCGTGTGTGTGTGTGTCCACTAATCCCGGATAAGAAACAAACAAAAGGAAATGCTTAATGACAGAGAGAGAGTGTGTGTGTGGTTAAGAAGATTGGTACGAAGTGGGAATGTGGTGGTACTCCATCGTAGTAGAGATTTCCTTTCAGTGTTGATGGCCATTCCGAGCGCGCGGTGTAATATCTCATGGATACCGACAGCAGCGGCGGGCAGCAGTGGCCGACGGTCGCAAATGAATGATAAGTTTAATGATGGAACATTAAATTAAGGGCAACTGCTCTATGGGCACATTGTGGTTTAGGTGCATGTGCGTGTAGATTTGATCATGCGGTGTGGAGGTGCTTAGAGGAAGATCGTAGTGTTTTTATTGGTATAGAGGAGGATTATAAAGATAAATGATTAGCTGGTGAGTAACTTTAATTGAGGAATAGACTTCAACGGTGTTCGGGGTTCGATATTTATGAAGGGGGTAGTTAATTATTATTTATTATTTTTATTTTTTTTTTGTTTTATTGAAAAGAAGGATGTGTCTTGTTGATAAGCATACAATGTATGGAAAGTGGACTTATTGGCAGATACTTGTGCACAGAGTGTAATCTAAAACACACAGGGCGGAGGAGTGTTAGAAGAAGACGTGCTAGTTGGATTATAAAAGTTGTATCAAACAAATTCAATACATAAGCGTGATACTCTATCGATACCTTATGGTGCGTACAGATTCCCCTCACAGAAAAGGTTACCAAGAAATAGAGCATTTGCGGTCTATTATAAGAGGACACATGATATCTAGAACTTCATGAAGCGTTTTCGACTGAAAAAAATATGATTAATCTTAAAACCCTGTTAGAGCATTGCCTTCTGCGAATATATTTATAGCAAAGGGAATACACCAAAAGCCTCGGATAAGGATGACTCAACTAATGACGACCCCAGCAAACCAAATAAGGACAACGACCTTCGGATCTGTACGTGGAATATTCTGTCCCTTTACAGACCACGTGCAGCCGAACAACTAGCAGAGGCCCTAGACTGCTATAAAGCAGATATTACCGCCATCCAGGAAGTGCGATGGGATGGGCCGGGCAAAAAGAGGATGAAAAACTGTGACATCTACTACGGTGATTGCTACAGAGGCAACAGGCAACGCTTATTCGGATGCGGATTTGTCATACGCGGCAGACTTATGCAAGAAGTCTTAAGCTTCCGACACGTAAGCGAGCGTATTATGACTATCCGGATCAAGGCTAAATTCGCTAACATAAGCCTAATATGTGTTCATGCCCCAAAGAAAAGGACCCTGCCACCAAAGAGTGTTTCTACGAGCTCCTCGACAAAACATACGAGCAATGTCCTAAATACGACGTTAAAATCGTATTGACCGAATAGGAAAGGAGGACGTCTTTGGTAGGGCAGTCGGTAAGCATAGCCTACACGACACCACGTCTGATAACGGACTAGGGCCAATTGATTTCGCTGTGGAGCGAAATGTCACCATACCATAGCAAGCACATGGTTTCCTAATCTCGATATTCATAAGCAGACATGGCGGTCCAATGATCATGCAACGATCAACCAAATTGATCATATTGCGATCGACGCAAGGCATGCCTCCAGTATTCTGGATGTCCGGACCTTCCGAGCAACCAACATAGACTCGGATCATTACCTTGTTGTAGCCAAGGTACGAATGCGGATATCCCAATCTGAGCAACAAAGAAGCATCACTGTGAGAAAATTTAACGTCGAAAAGCTACAATCGCAAGAGACCTCCAGACTCTTCGCTGAACGCGTATCCCGAAATCTCTCAATCACCCCTATGCCGCCAGCATCAAGTGCCGAAGACCAGTGGCAACGCTGCCAATATGCCATCAGAAACGCCGCGACTGATGTGCTGGGTCTCGCTCGCCCACCACCGCGAAACCCTTGGTTTGACGAAGAATGCCGGCCAGTGCATGCAGCAAAACAAGAGGCATACAAAGCGGCGCTGCAAAGGAAGACGAGAGCTGCTCGTGAGCTCTACGAGCAAAAGAGACGGGAAGAACATCGGCTTCTCCAAAAGAAGAAGAAAGAGCATGAAAAGCGCGCGTTTGAGAATATCGAGAGTTTATACTCCAGGAACAATGTACGGATTTTACCAAAATGTAAAAAGAACGTGTCATAGGAGCAATACCCGTACAGAAACCTGTAGAGAGGAAAATGGAAACCTCGTAGTAGAATCACAGTCGGTGCTGAGAATATGGAAAAACTACTTCTGCAGACTGTATAACGGCGACGAAGACCAACATCCCGCTGTCAGGCAGAATGAACCATTCAACATAGACGATGATAGTCAAAATTTCCGTCCACCTGACCAAAACGAAGTGAGGATAGCAATATCCAAGCTAAAATCCAACAAGGCTGCTGGACCTGATGGCTTACCGGCCGAAGTTTTCAAGACAGCTGGCGATGAATTGGTAGAGTGCATACACCAACTCATCTCTAAGATTTGGTCAGACAAGTGTATGCCTAATGAATGGAACCTCAGCATCGTTTGCCCGATCCACAAGAAAGGAGATCCCCTCAACTGCGCCAATTATAGAGACATCAGTCTCCTCAACATCGCATACAAGATCTTTTCTGCCGTATTGTGTGAACTCCTAAAACCTTTTATCAACAGCCTGATTGGACCCTATCAATGCGGTTTCAGGCCAGGAAAGTCCACCATCGATCAGATCTTCACACTTCGGCAGATCCTGGAGAAAACCCAAGAATTCCAAATCGATACTCACCACCTCTTTATCGATTTCAAGGCCGCCTATGACAGCATCTATAGAGAAGAGCTTTATAGAGCCATGTCTAGTTTTGACATCCCTGCCAAACTGGTCCGTCTGTGCAGGCTGACGATGGAGAACGCTCGCTGCTCCATCAAGGTCGGTAATGACCTCACCGAGACCTTTGATGTCAAAAAAGGTTTTAGACAAGGTGACGCGCTGTCATGTGACTTCTTTAACATTGTACTTGAACGGATTGTGCGGAACTCACAAACCAACACCAGAGGCACAATCTTGATTGGGTGTCCTTTCTTGCAGACAGCATATATTTTGTTTTGCTTTCATTGACCGCTAAACCCATCTTTGCTGCCTCGATCTCAATACTCGCAACCGCCCCATTGACGGTCCGCTGAGCTCTTCCGATTATGTCAATGTCATCGGTATACGCGATTAGTTGTACAGACTTACAAAAGATTGTAGCGCTGGTATTGGCTCGAGAGTTTCGTGCAATTCTTTCAAATACCTTGTCAAAGAGATCGCATGATAGCGCGTCACCTTGTGTAAGACTTTTTCTGACATCGAACGTTTCGGTGATGTCCTTACCGTCCTTGATGGAGCAGCGAGAGTTTTCCGTTGTTATTCTGGACATACGGACGAGCTTGGCAGGGATGCCAAGACTAGACATGGATCTGTATAACTCCTCTCTATACACGCTATCATAGACAACTTTGAAATCGATAAAGAGGTGGTCCGTATCGGTTTTATATTCATGAGTTTTTCCAAAATCTGCCATAGTGTGAATATTTGGTCATTGGTGGACTTTCCAGGCCTGAAACCGCACTAGTGACGACCTATCAGGCTGTTGACGATCGGTTTTAGGCGTTCACATAATACGGCAGACAGGATCTTATATGCGATGTTGAGGAGACTTATACCTCTGTAGTTGGCGCAGTTCAGAGGGTCTCCTTTCTTCAGGATCAGGCAAACGATGCTGAGGTTCCATTCATCGGGCATACTTTCATCCGACTAGATTTCACAGATGAGCTGGTGCATGCTCCTTACCAACTCATCTCCTCCTGTCTTGAAAAGTTCAGTGGCAAGGCTATCGGCTCTAGCAGCTTTGTTGGATTTAAGCTTACATAGATGTCGCTATCCTCACTTCATTCTGATCGGGTTGACGGGAATCTTGACTATTATCGTCACTGTTGAATGGCTCATTCTGCCTGACAGCGGAATATTGGTCATCATCGCCGTTTAACAGTCTGCTGAAGTGTTCCTTCCATATCCTCAGCACCGACTGCGATTCTACTGCTATGTTGCCATTTTCGTCCCTGCAGGCTTCTGTTTTGGCTTTGAAACCCTGGCATGTTCTTTTTACGTTTTGGTAAAATTTTCCAACATTATTCCTGCAATAAAGTCTCTCAATCTCCTCGATCGAGCGCTTCTCATGCTCCTTTTTCTTCTTTCTGAGAAGTCGATGTTCCACTTTGCTCCTCCGCTCACAGCCTCGCGAGCAGCTCTAGTCCTTCTATGCAGCGCCGCTTTGAACGCCTCTTATTTTGCTGCGTGTGCTTGCCGGCGTTCTTCTTCAAACCAGGGGTTTCGTTGTGGTGGCCGAGAGAAACCCAATTTATCAGAGGCGGCATCTCTGATGGCTTGTTGGCAACTCTACCACTGGTGTTCCGCATTTGATCCTGGTGGCATAGGACTTAGATTGAGATCGGCAAAGGCTCTACTGGTCTCTTGCGATTGTAGCCGTCCGACTTCAAACTTTCCCACAGTATTTCGTTGATTTCGCTCCGTTCTGGATTCCGAGCCGACGTTGACTCCTCGGAAAGTCCGGACACCCAAAATACTGAAAGAGTGCCGTGCGTCGATTGCAATGTGACCGATTTGCTTGACAGGTTTTCAATAAAAAGAGAGCCATGTCCCTTGTGAATATCGGGACGTGGGAACCGCGTACTAGCTACGACAACGTTTCGTCCAGCCGCAAAGTCGACTAGCCTAAATCCGCTACTAGAGACGTCCTCTTTTCCTAGCTTTCCGTTCAAATCGCCCAGGACAATTTTAACATCGTGGCTAGTGCATTGCTCATATGTCTTGTCCAGGACCTGGTAGAAGTCATGCTTGGTCGCTTCGTCCATCTTCTCATGAGGGGCGGGAGCGCATATTAGGCTTATGTTGGGGAATTTAGCCATAATACGGATAGTCAAGAGGCTCCTCGTTCTCATACCGGAAACTCAAGACTTCTTACCTAAGTCTGCCTCACAGCAGTCGAGCCTCCGAAAGTTGTTTGGCTAGACGTAGTTTGTAGAGGGATCTAAAATCCCATGTCCTGATCGTTGTTCTTTTTACGTTTGCAAGGTCGTCAACAGTAAAATCAACTTTTTCTTCTTCTTCTTCTTCCTATTTTGGCGAGGTTATGATCCGAAAACAAGGAATCATAACCCTCCCACTTCATCGCATTTCTACTAATCTGCCTGTGGGGTTCGCCTGTCAACAGTAAAATCATCATTATCCATAATCACTCCTAGCGCAGACAGTTGGTAGTGCTGACCCGACATAACAGACAGACAGACTGGTTTCTTAGCTTATGCCAAAAAATAAACAAGTGTGCCAAACGTAACCATTTACTTTCACGACAGTAGGGAGCAGCATGGAGCAATGGGTTAGAACTCGCCTCAAATCAATATTCAGATGAGTTCCGCGATACTTCTTGTTCTATCATTTTACGACTTCGCTATTTGTTCTAACCGATTTTCAGTAGCTTTCATTACGCCAATTAGTGAAGTAGTCTAAAGTTTGATAGCCAAATTGGCCAACAGCCCAATTAGTGTGCCAATTAGTATCTCATTAACCGAAATTTGGAATTTAAAATTTAAATAATCGCAAACTTCATGTTTTTCTGCAGATCAATCGCATAAATAAAAAACAAACTTCTGTCGGCGAAGAACAAAGCGAATTAATCATTTTTTCGACCAAAAAAAATAAATTCATCCGACAAAGACGAACAGAAATCAAAAATCGGCCAAAAATGTCAAAACAAAGCCGATACACACAGACCCCTCTAAAGTGTATATCTGCATACTTATGCGGAATGTATCTGCATTAAAACAAAAAAATGAAAAAAAAGACTAAAAATCAATTAATTACGTCATTAGCGAGAAGGAATTTCGTTGGAAAATAAAAGAAAAACGAACACATCCTTCACGAAGGGGCCTCACAATTTGGCAACGCCAAAAACGCCATGCCGGAGGAAGGAAATCGAGTTATATCCCCCTCTTGCTTTAGCTTCTTTCTGCTTTTTTTTTTTTTGAAGACTCAACGGTAATGGCCTTTGATCGATTTGGTATAATGGTGGCAATGGCCGAAGGGTGAGTTCGAAAGAATTCTTTTGCGCGCGTAAGAGTTATGGACGCACTCTACCAATTAGCCAAATGGAATGCAATTAGTTTGGCAGCCATTAAGATTTCTTTCTCTGTGCGTCGTCGCTCTCTTTCTGCTTCACCATTGTTCTTCGTGCAGATGTCAGGCTTTGTAAATGTTCAATATGGCGCTGATGGCAGGCGGGTAGTGTTCACAAATGCTGTACATTTCCTTTTTCCTTTGTTTTGTTTTTAACCAATAAAATTGGGAATTTTATTTCGATTATATTTTCGCTCTCTTATGTCGTAATTTAAACCTACCCTATTCGTTCGCACGAAGGGTGAGCAATCTTTCCTCCTCCAGTTACAGAGTTCATTAAATTATTCTTTCTTCGTTTTGTTGGAAGGGGTTTCCCCCTTATCCAACGAGAATTTATGAGTCTCTTTATGTTTTAACGCTCTTTTCGTGTCGGGTTTGGTTTTAATGCCCCGAAGAGTTCCCCCATTCCAAAAAGAATATAAGACCCGAATCAAATGAGGGAGGAAGAAGAAAATACCGAAAATATCATTGGGGAGTGGCTTCTAAAATGAAAAAAAGGAAAACCCTAAGTTCATGACCTAATTTATGAGTTTCAACAAGAGATGGAGTTAGTAACAAAAAAACAAATAAAAATCTCAAATGGCGCAATTTAAATGAACAGACAGTTAAATGCCTTGTAATGTTGACAAATGAAATATTATGTATTCGGTTCGAAGCGGTTGGAAATCTCTGAGATAGAATAGGTGGAAAGGTGGAAAAAACTATTAAATTTCCACATTTTAATTGAAAGACTACGCGAGTAGTAGGCTGTAGTAGTAGTAATGGGGAGGGTTCGCTGCTGCGTTCAGATGATATTTTAATTAATTAATGAACGATAGTTAATTCAAAGCTGTTGGGCGAACATAGGCGTTTGGTTTTTATTGCTTTTTAATTAATTATTTTCTTCGTTCTTCGGTTAACACGAAATGGGGATTTCGTTTTCATTTTATTACCGGTAGGAATTTTGAAAAAAAAAAGAAATGAATGGAAACTGTTTTTTTTTATTATTAATTAACTAAACGTTATAATTATTTCTACGCAATTTTTATTTCTTTTTTTTTTCATAAAGAGTGACATAACTGCCCTTTGCGTGATGGACATTTTTTTTTTTATCTAAGAAGTACGTATAACTAAATATTGGTAAGAGAAAAAGTGGTTCCATCTACTTACTTACTTACTTAGGTGGCGCTACAGTTCGGGGTGAACCTGGGCCTCAACCAACAAGCCTCTCCATTTAGCTCGGACTTTAGCTAATTGCCTCCAGTTGCGTAGTCCAAGTTGGTCGAGATCCCCTTGAACTTGTGCTCGCCACCTACAACGCAGACGGCACCGAATATCTTACGAAGAATTTTTCTCTCGAAGCGACCAAGGATATCTTCATCCTCTTTTAATAAAGTCCATGTTTCAGCGCCATAAAGCAAGACTGGGATGATGAGGGTCTTATGCAGAGTCTCCTTAGTAGTTCGAGATAGGGCTTTACTGTTGACTTGCCTTATAAGCCCAAAAAAACAGCGACCGGCAAGAGTTATTCTTCGCTTGATATCTGCGCTGATATTGTTCTCAGAGTTTATAGCAGAGCCAAGGTAGACAAAGTCCCTTACTACCTCGAAGTTATAGCTGCCCACTGTGACATTTTGTCCAATTCGTCGGTGTTGGTTGTCCCTCCTTGTTGACAGCATATACTTGGTTTTGCCCTCATTTATCGCTAAACCCATTTTGGCCGCTTCCGCCTCAATGCTTGCAAACGCACCGGTGACAGCCCGCCGACTTTTTTCCAATAATGCCAATATCGTCGGCGTATGCAAGCAGATGTACAGAATTGTGATAGATTGTGCCTCCGGTGTTGGTTTGTGAATTTCGCGCAATCCGTTCAAGTACAATATTAAAGAAGTCACATGACAGCGCGTCACACATGGTAAAGGTATTCATAACCATTTGAGTGCGCGCAAATTATAAAAAAAAAGACAAAAAGGTCTCGGTGAGGTCATTACTGACCTTGATGGAGCAGCGAGCGTTCTCCATCGTCATCCTACACAGAAGAACAAGTTTGGCAGGGATGTCATAACTAGACATGGGTCTATAAAGTTCTTCTCTATAGATGCTGTCATAGGGGGCCTTGAAATCGATTTGGACTTCTTGGGTTTTCTCCAGGATCTGCCGAAGTGTGAACATTTAATCGATGGTGGACTTTCCTGGCCTGAAACCGCACTGATAGGGTCCAATCAAGCTTTTGATAAAAGGCTTCAGGCGTTCACACAGTATCGCAGAAAAGATCTTTTATGCGATGTTGAGGAGACTGATGCCTCTATAATTGGCACAGTTGAGGGGGTCTCCTTTCTTGTGGATCGGGCAAACGATGCTGAGATTCCATTCATCAGGCATACACTCTTAGAGATGAGTTGGTGTATGCATTCTTTCAATTCATCACCAACTGCCTGGAAAGTTCGGCCGGTAAGCCGTCAGGTCCAGCAGCCTCGTAGGATTTCAGCTTGGATATTGCTATCCTCACTTTCTTTTGGTCAGGTGGGTGGAAATTCTGACTATCATCGTCTATGTTGAATGGTTCATGTTTATGTTTTTTTTTTAGGTCCTGTATCCCCTTGTGGGTTCTAGGGCCTCTGCTACTCCTAGACGCCATCGTGTACAGTTTCTGGCAATATGTCTCTGCTCTCGCCAACTTTTCCCCAACTGCCGTGCCTCCTTCTCGACTGTTCTGCGCCATTTTTTTCTCGGACCACCAGGTCTTCTGTCAATGCCTAGCATGGTTCACTATGGAACCATCGCTCTTTCGGAAAGTGTGACCAATCCACTGCTACTTTCGTCGTTGAATGATTGTGCCTATTAGTTCCTGACCCATTCTCTGGTAAAGGTATTCGTTAGAGGTGTGATTGCGCCGGCACCTATTAACGAATGTTTGCCGCTTTTTGGTGATAATAGTGGTTACTCCTCACGTGCTCCATCCATATACAATAACAGCACGGATTCAACGTTGGAGCGGAACAGTCTTAGCTTGGTGTTTGGACTAATTGCATTGCTTCGCCATATTTTCCCGAACGTGGACTTTGCTTTGGCGATCCTTTTGGCTATATCCAATTCGGTTCCACCATCGGTCGAGGCAATACTCTGGAAATCCTCTACTCTTTTTACCGGTTGTCCAGCAATGCATATTTAAACCGACGAGTTTGTTCCAATGCTGATAATTTTAGTTTTTGCCGTATTAATTTTCAGCCCAACGACCACCTTCTTCGCGCTCCACATCTGTTGTCTTTTGGTGGAGGTCCATAATTCTGTGAGAGAGTAAGCATACATTGTAAGAGTGAGCAAGATGTTTCATTTGGGATGTAAGAGTCCATTGAATTCCTCCGTTTCCCGTCGACAAAGCTGCACGAAGCACATCGCTAATTACCAATAGGAATAGTATTGGTGAAAGGATACAGCCTTGTCTTGCCCCACTTTGGATCTCAAATTCCTCAGACAACCTTCCTCTGTGCAGAACGTGACATTTGGAGGCTTCATATATAGCTTTGATAATAGCAATTAGTTTATCGGGAATACCTGTCCTGCGTAAGGCACGCCAAATAAACTCTCTGTTGACACTATCGAACGCCTTCTCAAAATCGGTGAACAGCAGGTGGAGTGGCGATCGATATTCAACACACTGTTCGATGATAATCCGCAGGGTGTTGATGTGGTCGGTACAGGAGGATCCAGAGCGGAAACTTGCTTGTTCGAGTGTGTCTTCGAGATGTTGTTTGATTCGCTCCAGGATAATTTTAGCTATTATCTTAGCTTTAGCAGGTGAAATGTGGTGAAGTGGGAGGGTTGTGATCCCTTATTTTCGGATCATAACCTCGCTGAAAAAAAAAAGGAAGAAGAAGATCTTAGCTACAGCAGGCAGCACGCAGATACCCCTCCAGTTCACTCCATTAAATTTCCTTTCTTGGGAAGCTTGACGATCATTCCCCTTTTCCACTCGTCAGGAAAACTCTCAGCTTCCCAAGCTCTCTCTATAAATGGAGGCAGTAGTCATCCGAAGTTGTTGGCGCTGCTCGTAAGTGCTCTGCTGGAATACCGTCAAGTCATACCGTCTTGTTAGTTTTGAGTGCCTTGATCGCTATAGTGATCTCATCATAACTAGGGTTCGTGGTGTGTATTCCGGCATTTCTCACCTCGGGTATCTTAGTCTAATTTGGGAGCATATCGCTAGCGAATAGGCGGTTCAAAACCGTAGCAAAATTAAAATGCTCTTTCCATCTCTTGAGCTGGTCCTCATCCGAAATGAGCAATGTGCCCTCACTGAGTGTTGGCTGGAGCTGCGACCACCTGTCAGCTCTTTCGTGATTCTGTAGACAGTCCTGCTATCGCACCTCCGTGCTGCTTCTTCTACTTCTGTAGCCAGCGCGTTGATGTAGTTGCGCTTGTCACGTCGCACGCTACGCTGAACTTCTCTCATCTTCATGCAATATAGGGACCCTAGCTCGCTTCTTCCTGCTGCTGGGGTAGCTGCAACGCGAGCTTTCAACTTTTTTCGATCGTAAATCTGTCTCCAGGTATCCTCGAAAAGCCACGCCCTATGTCTTCCCTGCGATCGGCCGACAATTCCTTCAGCACCAGATGTAAAAACATTTTTCTCAGCACACCAATGGTCTTGGGTGGTTGCGGGCAGTGAGCTGCTGATTGCTTCCACACCCTGCGAAAAGTGCTTCCTTAATTGTTGGCGATTGAGGGATCACTAAGTCTATCGATGTTGAGCCTGGGCATTCTTGTGTCCTCGTGGGATCTTCGAACTGCAGCAGTGCGTAGTTGGAGAGTAGCTATCATAAGATGGTGATCACGTACTATCCCCACATCTGCCTCTCGCCTGTTTCGGACGTCCAGGAGACTACGAGTACTTCTAAAGCGGCGGCTGATGGCAAAATGGTCAATTTAGTTGGAGGTTTCTTGCCCCAGCTGACTTTGTGGCAGGTCTTGTGCTCAAACATGGTGCCACCTATCACAGGGCGATTGGCATTGCAGAAATCCACAAACTTTTCGCCGTTGTCATTGCGGTTGCCTAGTCCATGCTTCCCGATTACATGTTTGAGCCCTTCGTTGTCGTTGCCTACCTTGGCATTCAAATCCCCCATCACTATGACAATGTCTCCATTTGGTGTTGTGTTGAAGACGGCGCTTAAAAGATTGTAGAAGCTCTCCTTTTCGTCCTCAGACGAACTATTCGTTGGGGCGTTATACTGTATGATGGTAACGCGTCGTACTCTAGTCGGGAATCTGCCCGTCATAATCCTATCACCACCAGGCTACCAGGAAATTAGGCCCTTGCGTGCTATTGTTGTTAGCAGTAGTCCGACTCCATATACCTGCAGACTTCCGGATGGTCTTCCAGAATACAGTAGTACAGTGTTACGCGCTGGGGACTGGTACTCGCCCGGTTCTAACCATCCGATTTCACTTACCCCCAGTCTATATCGCATGAATTCTTTTTCCAATTGAAGGAATCTAACATTTTGAGGACCTTCGCTTCCTGAGTCGAGGAACATCTTTACATTCCAGAGTCCTATCTTTGTCCGGGTACAATAGTCAAAAGTCGTCAACACGTGATCATTCCTTACCCGAGGCATAGTGCGGTTGCTGTAGCGAGCTGGTTTCAGTAACGCAGGTTGCTGGCCCACGTTACCTAGTCTAGAATCAAGGCCCTAGACATCGAGCACTTGCAGTTTTAGCCTACACGTAAAAGGATTTGTACGTATAGTTTCCCGGGAACCACCACTAGGAAGTAGAACAAGCACTTCACCACGAACTTGATTGTTCCGCTACTGGCCAAGCCAAGTTTTGAGCAGTCAGTAGTTTTCCGATCAATCGCAATATAGATCCCTCCAGCATGCTTGCCTATTAAACAGTGCCCTGTGATGATACCTACATAGGTATTGTAGTGCTGATATGCAATCTACTCCTATTGAGAGAAATCAAATTCTTGGAGCGTTTTAGATCCAGCTTTGGCCAAATCTGTTTTGTTGCTAAACATGTTAGTCCACTTGTCCACCTAAGATTTGTACTCTCGATAGCACCCAGCTTAAATTTAAGTTTTCAAGTAGCGATTGTGCCTTTGGCTGGCAGGATGGATATTCTAATCTAGCGAGTTTACCTGCCTTACAATTCCCTGGAATGCTTCTATGCCCCGGCACCCAACACAAGTGAATATTGAACTGCTCAGCCATCTCCGCGAGAGACGGTCGGCAGTCTAGAGCTACTGAAGAATTTATAGAGGTCGATTCCTGCTTGGCTAACTGAAAAGATGCGGATATCTCCAACGGATATCACGTTTTTCTTAAGCCAAGATACGACTTCTTTAATCGCCATTTCTTCCACCTAAACACGCTACAATGATTTGGTAGACAGAAGAAGAGAGATCAAGCAGCCGTGTTTGTTTCAGAATGTCCAGAATGTCACTCCTGCTGTGTGTTGCACCGTCTTGCTGGAACCATATGTTCTCTAAACCCAATTCATTAATTGGTGGTAGCCGGAAGTTGTGGATCGTGGTTCTGTAGTGCTCACGAGTCACGTTCTCGAAAAATACAAACCAATCACATTTCCTCTGCAAACTTCGCACCAAACAGTGACCTAGGAGGATGTAATGGCATAGCACGCAGATTTCAAGTGCCCTAGAAGCGATAATTTTGCTCATACACATGTCTGTATAAGTGGAAATGCATCTCGCAGCTCGGCCAAAGTTTAGGAGAACTGGTTGTAATTTACACGCGATTAGTGGTCTGCAGGCAATAGCTGATACACTTTCTGCACTTTGTATGGGTACATCTGGAACCGCGAGGTGCATGGTAACTATAGAAGTGCACACATTTTATCCTTGCAGATACGAAGTGGTCAGCCTGGTGGCCGACTGACTGCAGGGCATAGCTCCCGCAGGTACACATGGTGGCTTTTTTCGTGGTATCGTCTATCCAGCTGCTTCTATATATGGGTTTGTACGGTTCGCTTATTAGGACTATGTAGATCCTTTTCTCCCTTACTGTTTGCGCCAGAAGGTACTGCGCGGCCGCGCAGTGGCTTAGGTTTATCTGGACGACATATATCATATTAATTTGGCCTGTGCCTTCTTGAGTACCGGGCATTTGTTGCTACTAGCTACGTACCCGGCGTTTTCTGGCGTGACCGCCTTACACCAGAAGCATAATGCGTCCTTTTTGCTTTCTTTGGTTTTGTGACTCTCCTCTCCACAGTCTCTGCACTGTTTGGATCGGTCATGCTCGCTCTTGCATTGACGCGCCATGTGGACAAACTCCAGACACCTAAAGCATTTGGTGAGGGCCTTTCGAACACGAATACGGCAGTTCACCCAGCCGACTTTGATTTTTGTCGGACTCCAGCAGCTTGTTCGCCTTCTCTGCCGGCAGCCCCACTGTCGCGATCTGCGTTTCACCGTAGGCCTTCCTAAGACTGAGCACATCTGCTTCGGTAACCTCAATTTTGTACTGAGCCTTGATAGCTTCGCAGATGTCTCTCCTAGTGGTGACTTCGTCAAGATTTTTGATCTCGGCCGTGGATCTCTGAATTAGACTGCGGATCACCGCCTCTGCGCCCAGGTTCTCACCGATTATGCTCCTGAATTGTTCGGTTCTGTCACCATATTCTCGTAGCTGGAACAGCAGGTCGCCTTTCTAGGTTCTCCTAATCTTTGTGACCGATTCACCCAGATTGTGGAGCCTGGAGTCCGCTTTGACCCTGCGTAGTATTTCGGCGTAGGAAAGTTCACCCTTGCTTGCCACCACTATTACGTCTGGTCACGTTTTTTCATTGGCGGTCTTGCCTGGCTTCTTCTCATCCTTCTTCTTCGTTTTGAGAACTTTCAACCAGACACTGCCGCGGCCTATAGTCTGCTCGTTGCTCATCGCACTGGTGGGCTTTCGACTCTTTATGGCTTGCTCATTTTGTGTGGCTTTGACGGGTTTTTTGGAATGTGCCTTCTTGCCTTTCCCGGCATTTCTCGTCCTTCTGCGGCTCCACTTCTCCACAGGATGCCTTGTTCGCTTCGACTGGGAGCGGCGGCTCTTGCCGGCGTTTCGTTTGGAACCCGGAAACGCCTTCAGCCATGGGGATGTTTGGGAGGCGTTATTTCTGCGGATAACTTCCTTGGCCTTTTCATCATGCATCTCAATCGCTGAGAGCTCATAGAGTGCTTTGATGCTCTCTATTGCATCCCGCATTAGCTGGTGGATGGAGCTCCTTTTGCCATCGTCCAGCATTTCCACCAGGACTTTTATTTGTTCCCCTAATCTATGTAACACATAGGGCTGGGTGTTTATAAAGACTATCTATTGATGCCCAATTGCGTAGCCAGTCGTCTGGTTGATGTTTGAGTATACTTTTGGACAGCAGCGATACTCTCTACTGAACGGCTGCTCAGGGGCCGGCCACGTCTGCTACTGTCCTGTGTTGAGCCAGTCTCTTCGAGGCGAGGCAGTGTTTGTCCAGTTGATCGACGATGAAATTCACCAAAGCCAATGACCAATTATTTGTCAAAAACATTTTAATCCGAGACTGCCTAACGACATACCCCGACTTCAGCTTAGAACTCCGAACAAACGTTTATTTCAAGTAGAAGTTCTGGCCATTTCTGAGACTTCCAGAGAAATGTTATCGATGTGGACATTTACATATGTATACAGCCAGCAAAGCATTCATCAATATCATCTCATCCACGACGAGCTAAATGTACTCACCTGTATCCACAATCTTCTTCTTCTTCTTCCTTTTATCAGCGAGGTTATGATCTGAAAATAAGGGATCACAACCCTCCCACTTCACCGCATTTCTACTGATCCGCCTGTGGGGTTCGCCTTCACCTGTATCCATAATGTCTTACTCTATTGGGCACGAAACATAGAGGTATTTACCGAAACGAGAAGGTCGATGAAAAGTCGATCTCTCAATCCAAATCCACGTAGAATACCTACCTAGAAGCCAATGATGTGGACATCCAAAAGTTCGGAGAAGATCACGTAAAGCAAATACCCACCATTTTTTGCACTGTAGCCTGAGAATCGATCTAAGAGGCGTCATAACCTTTTGAAGACCATATGTCGCACATCCTAGGATCCTTTCAACAATTCATATTTTCTTTCCAATTCCCCTGACTAACATCTAACTCCCTTGTGTTTTCTCCTTTCAGCCAATTGATTCGGAAATAAATCCAAAAATGTTCCATTCGAGTTCGGGTTATCCCGACATTACCGGCGGTTCGGGCAATGCCGTTTCCTATCATCAACAAGCAGCGGCAGCGGCTGCAGCCAGTACACCAGTTTATGTTCCTTCAAATCGTGCCCTGTCACATAGTCAGTATGGTCATGCCGCTGCCCATTTTGGTACAGCGGCCGCCCAAAATGCCTGGACAGCGGCAGATAGTTTCGGAGCAACACACTCACAAATACCCGCCCAATTCTATGCCCAGAATGCGGTAATGATGGGCACATGGCGAGCATACGATCCCACGGGATTCCAACGTACCTCTCCATATGACAGTGCAATGGAGCTGCAATTTGGCGAGGGCAGGGAATGCGTCAATTGTGGGGCAATTAGTACACCACTATGGCGACGCGACGGAACCGGACACTACCTTTGCAATGCATGTGGACTGTACCACAAAATGAATGGCATGAATCGACCACTGATAAAGCCCAGCAAGAGATTGGTAAGTTGGATAGTGTCTGCAACGTGCAACCAACCAGAATAGTGGATAAACATATTTTTTTTTTTTTTTTTTCCTGCAGACTGCTACACGACGACTGGGACTGTGCTGTACGAACTGTGGGACACGGACGACGACTCTGTGGCGGCGTAACAACGAAGGCGAACCAGTTTGTAACGCATGCGGCCTGTACTTTAAGCTGCATGGCGTAAATCGTCCGTTGGCGATGCGCAAAGATGGCATCCAGACGAGAAAACGAAAACCCAAAAAGTCTGGTGGCGATTCGAAGGATTCCAAGGAGGAAGGTACGTTGTTTCTCGTTTTGGTTTTGGTTTTATCTTATTTTCTTTTCTTCTCCTTTCAGCAGACCTGAAACCATCGTTAACCAGTACATCGTCACTTTCCCTCGAAAGAAGTCTCGCATCGTCGAAGCTGAGTGCAGATCTTAGCCCGAAGCAATCATCGAATTCACTCTCACACAGCCACATGCATTTGCCGTCGTCATCGTCGTCCCGAACGCACAGCACCTCCAATCATGTGTACTCTTCGAACATACATGGACTAACCACCTCTCACAGTAACACTGGCAACAGTGGTTTATCATTTGGTGCTGCCGCCTCGAAGTATGAACACCTATTGGCCTCCTCCACGGGGGGTAGTAGTAATACCAGTCTAAGTTCGGCGCTGACTAATGGAATTGGGACCGGAACACCGAGTCCGAACTATCACCATGCCCATCATCATCCGCATCATCATCATGCACATCATCATCATCATGCCGGACTGGGGCAACATACCTATGGAGTCAAGTCTGAAGCTAATACAACCAACTATGACTACGTGAATAATTGTTACTTTGGTGGGACATTTGGAGCGTTGAGCGCTTCGTCAGCTGGAGCAGCGGTCCATGGGGCAACAGAGCTCGCCGGTTATCATCATCAGCATAATGTCATTCAAGCGGCAAAGCTTATGGCGTCATCTTAAGAGGAGAGAGGGTACATTGCTTGCATTTATTTAAAATAGAAGAAATACGACTGTTTCACTTGCTTCGCTTTGACAGTTGAAAAACTGTCGCTTTGATAGAAACGCAATATGGTACCTTTTGGAACAGTTGTAATCGAAATTCCTGCCACTTTCCATGTTCAGATAAAACTGATCTCAAGAATATCCTACAACAGTTGTGGTATTCTTAAATTCGCCATTTAAATTGTTCTAATGCTTTATGTGCTGCCAAAACTCAATAGCTGTCAAAGTAAGTGACAGGCTGGGACTGATGGCAAAAATGGGAAGTGTCACGCCATTTGCCAGTAATGATTCAAATCAAATTCTTAGTACGTATGCAGCTGTCAAGAAACATATGACAGTTCGCAACTCCCAGGACTGTCGAAATTTGAACATTTTCGCACGTTTCGCCATTTCGTTTCATAGGTCTTTCTGTTTACTTTCTTAGCTGTAAAGGAACATATGACAGTTCGTAACTGGCTGAACTGTCAAAATTTGAACATTTTCGCACGTTTCGCCATTCCGTTTCATAGGTCTTTCTGTTTACTTTCTTAGCTTTCAAGGAACATATGACAGTTCGTAACTGGCTGAACTGCCAAAATTTGAACATTTTCGCACGTTTCGCCATTTCGTTTCATAGGTCTTTCTGTTTACTGTCTGAGCTCCGAAAGTATTTCCTGTTGCCTGCTCCAATCTTTTAAATTGACACAGATTTTGAGCTACCAAAAAGTAGAGAAACGCAATGCTGAATCGTGCTGTTTTGAGAAACCGCAGTATTCCAAAGCAGAGTAAAGAAACAGATCAAATCCTTCATCGATTCGTCTGCTATCAGTAATCTGAGAAATATAAGGCACTCTCATTTTGACAGTTCGATTCGTGATTGTCACAACTTCGCTACTTTTTTTTTTATCCTTATCGACCTTTTTGACAGCAGCTTGAACGTCGTTCAAATCAGTGCCAGTTCGGATGCCTCTCGAGCTATTCCGGATGTTAAAAAAGTGACAGTGACAGCTTGACAGTTCCATTCTCTATGACAGCTTGTTTTATTCGTGCCTTTAAATTCTTTTGTGCTCCTGTCCTTAAAAAAAAAAACAAAACAAAGAAGACTTTTGTGTATCAAAATGCGAATTAAAATGCTTCCATAGCTCTTTGACGCATTTCCTATTTTCATTCTTATTTCAATTTCAATTTCAATTCATTTCCGTTGTAAATAAATGAATAAAAAAAACACCTTTGTGAAAAAGAAAAATGTGCATTTAAACATAATTAAATTAAAATTAAGCAAACATAAGCTTAACTAAAGTGTAAATATTAAAATAAAATAAAATTTGAATCTAAGAATCATTAAACAAAATGTAAACTTAACTTAAAGTGCATAGTTAGCTTAGAGAAAGTCTGTAGTATTATTTCATTGTCATAAAGTTTGTCATAAATAAATTTATTTTATAATTTAAATACTATATATGTGTATGTATCTAAGAATGTAATATTAAATTAAAAAATAAGAAAACAACTAGCATTCCCTGAATTAAGTGTAAAGTCCACTTAAAAACTTCTTTAAATGTAATATTATTTGTATAGATGTCTCATATATGAATGTTTAGTTTTAAGTTTAATTTAATTTACAAACGAATAATTAAATTAAAAAAATTTATATTTAAATAAAGTAAATGTAAAACTATATTTGGTTGTTGTTTCAACAGAAAAAATCAAGTTTAGGAAGGAGTCAAAGTTTGGTTAGCATGCGCATCGGTATCTGTTTTTTTTTGTTTATGCGCGGGTAGGGGCAAAAATCCTTTATGGATACTTGTAGCACAGATAATATAGTTACATACAGTGGTGGCAAAAATAATAGGGACAAGGCGAGTCAATACATATTTTTTTTATTTTATTTAAAATTCCTTTTACTTAAAGTTTGAAAAACTAGAACAGTATAATACCACTCATTTGTGCAATAAAATGTCGTACCCCTTTCCGCGAACGCGATCTTTGTTTAAACAGAATAACGGAATATTTATCTTAACCGTTTGCTGAGGCTGGAAAAAATAATAGGGACAGTTGAAATATTTTCAGGTTATTGAAATGTTACTTACATAATGTGGACTAAATCTTTGTTTTTTCAATATTTAGTGGCCCCTCCGCTGTTTTTCAGTACAGCACGACATCTGCGTGGCATAGATTCGACCAGTGCCCTGCATGTAGAAATTGGAATAGCATTCCATGTTTCTTGGACCACTTTCCACAAATGATCACGATTTTTTATATTGGTCTTTGAAACTTCCTTTTTTAAGACCCCCCAAAGATGTTCAATTGGGTTTAGGTCTGGTGACTGCGACGGCCAACTCATTAACCTAATGCCATTGTCTTGGAACCAGGCTTTTACTAGCTTTGAACAGTGCTTGGGGTCGTTATCTTGCTGGTATTCCCACTTAAGCGGCATGTTTTCCTCCGCATATTGTAGCATGGTGTTCTGCATTATGTCTTTGTATACCACGGCGTTCATAACGTTTTTGATCCAAAACAGAGGACCAACGCCATACCATGAAAAACAACCCCAAATGATGATGTTGCCACCACCATGCTTCACTGTCTTCCTGGTGTATGAAGGATTAAGCTCCTGGTTCTTAGGACGTCGCACATACATTTTGCCGTCAGACCCAAACAGATTTATCTTGGTTTCGTCTGACCATAAAACATTTTTCCAATGCTGTCGGTTCAGATTCCATTCTGCAAAGTCCTTCCTCTTCTTGATGTTGGCCTTGCTGAGATGAGGAACTTTTCTTGCTACTCTTCCATACAATCCACCTTCTATGAGCCTGTTTCTTATTGTCCGACTGCAGACAGGGGCATTTAACTCAGCTCTTAAATCCTTGGAAGAAGCAAACGGAGTTTTTTTGCATGCCCTTAGCAGCTGTCGATCGAAAGCTGACGTAGTTTTCCTTAGCCGGCCACGGGTTTCTGGCTTCTTTTGTGCCCGGATAGCATTATGAACTTTCGTTTTTGAGCAATCCAAAAGTTCCGCTATCTCTCGCACAGTTAACCCCTTTTTGTAAAGCCTTTTAATTTTTAAGCGATCTTCAACGGAGCAATGCTTATTTCTACCCATAATGAAAAAAATTGCAGAAAAGTCAATAACGAAATAAAACACTGAACGATTTTTCACAAAAACACAACTTCCTTTCATTAATAGATCGTAACAACTGCGATGAAGCTCAATTTTCAACAGCTGTCCCTATTATTTTTTCCAGCCTCAGCAAACGGTTAGGATAAATATTCCGTTATTCTGTTTAAAGGAAGATCGCATTCGCGGAAAGGGGTACTACGTTTTAATGTACAAATGAGTGGCATTATACTGTACAAGTTCTTGGAACTTTAAGTAAAAGGATTTTCAGATAAAAAAAGAAAATATGTATTGACTCGCCTTGTCCCTATTATTTTTGCCACCACTGTAGATATCGCATCCAGTACAAAAAAAAAATGTCCGATTTTCAATCGACTGGGATTTACTCGTGGGTTCGATCGATCTTGGTTGCCACCCTAGTGAAAGAGATTAATCGAACTCTTTCAAACCAAACGAAATAAAATTATGTTGCAAGACCATGCAATAATCTTGCTCTTCAGTGTGTCGTAGAAACACCAAAGCAAACTTCTGTCATACAAAAACCATTTTCTGTTAAAGAACAATTTCTATGTACATACATACAACAAACTGATGGTATGGTATGATTCAATAGCGATCGTGTCATTTTCATGGCTTGTGTGTATCTTACGTCGCGTCGTGTTGTATTAGAAGGGTTGCATCACAGATAATATAGTTACATAGATATCGCATGCAGTACAAAAAAAAATGGCCAATTTTCAATCGACTGGGATTTACTCGTGGGTTCGATCGATCTTGGTTGCCACCCTAGTAAAGGAGATTAATCGAACTCTTTTAGGCCAAACGAAATAAAATTATGTTGCAAGACCATGCAATAATCTTGCTCTTCAGTGTGTCGTAGAAACACCAAAGCAAACTTCTGTCATACAAACACCATTTTCTGTTAAAGAACAATAGCTATGTACATACAACAAACTGATGGTATGGTATGATTCAATAGCGATCGAGTCATTGTCATGGCTTGTGTGTATCTTACGTCGCGTCGTGTTGTCTTAGAAGGGTTGCATGGCATTTATGTATTTGTCTAGATGCGTATTTCTTATTTCTTTTGGTAAATACATGAGTTTGAAATTTCTGTCATCGCAGGTTAAAAATTATGTGTATCATTCATTTGAGATCGAATTGCGACAGCGCTTGGTTGATAAATGAATGATAAAAGGAGATCAGGAGTTTCTTGCACGATATGCAAGAAATCGCGAAGGGGTTTTCCAAATTTACGAATTTTTGCATGCCCTTCAAAAGAAAAAAATGAAATTTTAAATAATTTATGGAAAGAAGCATGTAGTTTTAATGGCGATAAAATTTTTTTTGTTTGCCAAAATCATTTTTGTTTTGAGTTTGTGGGCAGGAAAATGCTAAAAAGAGATGCAGTTCCCACACTCAATTTACAAAATGATATTGATCAATTTGAAGAATTAAAAAATCTTTCTTCTTCGAATAGTAAGAGAAGAAGAAGTTCAAGTTCAGATCTAGGCTGCTTGAAATGCATCAAATTGATGCAATCAATCGAGAGGCGGGAAAAAACAATTTTTCAACTAAAAAAAAGTATTGCTTCTTTCAGTTTGAAAATTAAAACTTTAAAGCAAAAACTTAGATTAAAGAACAGAGCTCATTCTACATTAAAACTAAAGAAACAAAATACGTAGGTATTCAGGTTTGGTGTCCCAAATTAAGAGCATGGATATGTCAGAGCAGTCTAAATTATTTTGTTTTATGTTGATAGGGCTTTCTAAATCAAATTTGTATAGCCCAGAAGAAAAAGAACTTGCACAAAATGTTTTTTATCACTCGCAAAATACATATACATTTCTACGCGATGGGTTGGGCTTTCGACTTCCTCATACATATATCTTCATTATATCATTGGGCTCCTGTGAAGGTCTACAGCCTGTGTACCAAAACATGGCTCAAAATATATTGAAATCTAAAATTGCATTAATGAGTCATTGTCAAAAGTATGTGGTGTTGGTTTTTGATAAGATTCGAATCCGCCGAAATTTGACCTACAACGCTACCAACGACTTAATTGATGGATTCGAAGATTTAGGTTCAGCAAGAAAAAAATCAAATGCTAATGAAATTTGTGTATTTATGGTTAATGGTCTTTTTGTTTCATGGAAAAGCGTTGTTAACTCTTTTGTTTCAGAAAATGGAATAAAAGGGAATGACTTAAAACAGTTGATTAAAAAGAATTTTGAAATATGCAAGGATCTTGGTCTTCAAGTATGCGCTGTTGTTTGTGATCAGGGTCCAAACAACAGGAAAGCGTATCAACTTTTGAATGTGACTGAAAAAAACCCATTTACGACATTTGAAAACGAAAAAATATACTGTCTTTACGATTTTCCTCATTTACTTAAATCAGTGCGCAATCTGTTACTGAAATCGGATCTGAACACCACGATGGTTTAGTTTCTTTCGATGTCTTCAGAGAAATATATAATTTAGAGACCGACAACGTTGCCAAACCTTGTTTAAAATTTACTAGCTCACATATAGCTCCTAATGCTTTTCAAAAAATTGGCGTACGCCTAACGACTCAAATATTTAGCAGGACATCTGCTGCGTCCATACAAACAGCTCAACACCTGAATTGTTTAAAATTTACTTCGCAACACGCTCAAGCAACGCAAGCCTTTATGCTGGCATTAAACAATACCTTTGACTGCATGAACAGTGGCTCACAATACGCCAAAAATGCTCTTCAACGTGGAGTTACTGTTGGAAATACTGCATACCAACAGATAAAATATTTTGTAATATATTTGCAAGCGATGCAAAATTTTTCAAATGTACCCAAACATTTTTATTTCAAAGGAATGGAACAGACACTTAAAGCAGTTTTATTACTAAGCGAGGGCATTAACAACGGTACGTTTGTTGATGCTGATTACTTGCTGACAAAGAGGGTACATCAAGACATCTTAGAGAACCTGTTCTCAATTGTCAGAATAAAAGGTGGTAATAATAAGAATCCATCTGCTTATGAATTCAGTGTACTAATGTCAAAAAGACTTTCGTCAAACCTTATTTCCTTCTCACCTTACAGTAATTGTAAGGACGATGATGTTCAGTTTTTGAGCTTAGGTATAGTCCAAACAAAGGGCACTCATGTTGTTTTGCTGAATGAGGAACAAGAAGAAGAAGACTGTGATGAGTTTTTGTACACAGAAATCATAAACGAACTAGAAACAGAAACTGATTTTACACTTGAGACTGTTGCAATACGACACTTTGCGGGATATATTGCTTACAAAATGCCTTCAAAGAGCCACTGTTCAAATTGTTCAGAAATTTTTTTGAGAAAAGATGAAAAAATAACATGCCCTTTTGAGTTTTTTATATTTGGCAAACATTTTTCTCAAAATAGTGATTTTGGCAGTCTTTTTGCACCATCAGATGAATTGTTTGACGTTTGTAAGCTTCATTTTAAAGTTTTCATGGAATGTTCCGGGTTCGCCCTCATATAAGAAAAATAAGAGAAACAATGGCCTCCGAATGCATAAGAATAACAAATATCTGTGACAGCAGCTGGTTTGATGAGAAAAACGAATGCTTTTATCATCGCAAGAGTTGCTTAATTCTGCCCTTCTTGTCTTATTGCGCAAACACTGCTCATGGGAATTAAAAAACCGAAAAGTCAGCATAAATCAAAAGGTGCAAATATTATCAAGAAAATAAAAGATGTAAATAATACTCATCATCATCATCATCATTTGAATAAATATAAAATAAATCTATACTTATTCAAATGAGATAACTAATTTCAACCGTTTTCATTACCTTACAAAATGCTTTTAATAATAAAGTTTATTCAGAAAAAAGTCAAATAATGAGACGACATAATTCCACAATTGTACCAAGTTCCTGCCTTATCATACTCGTAATTATTATAAATAATTTAAAAACTTACTTACTTACTTAGATGGCGCTACAGTCCGGGGTGGACCTGGGCCTCAACCAACAAACCTCTCCAGCCAGCACGGTTACGAGCCAGCTGCCTCTAGTTGCGCACGCCAAGTTGGTTGAGGTCCCCTTCCACTTGTTTGCGCCACCTACCGCGAGGTCGACCTCTACTGCGCCGTCCGTCCGGGTTGGATTCGAAGACTTTCTTAGCGGGAAGGTTGGGCTCCATCCGCTCTAAATGACCCAGCCATCTTAGTCGCTGTATGTGAACTCTTCTGGCTATGGCGATGTCCTTGTACATGCCGTATAGCTCGGCATTGTACCTGTACCTCCACTCACCGTCTATGCAGACGGGACCAAAGATCGCTCGAAGAACTTTTCTCTCGAAATAACCAAGGGCATCCTCATCCGGTTTTTTCAAAGCCCATGCCTCTGCGCCATACAGCAGGACTGGGATGATTAATGTCTTATAAAGAGTTACCTTAGTAGTTCGAGATAGGGCTTTGCTACTCAATTGCCGTTTTAGCCCATAGAAACAACGATTGGCAAGAGTAATTCTCCGTGTGATCTCTCCACTCATGTCATTTGCGGAGCTGACCATAGAGCCTAGGTAGACAAAATCCTTTACTACCTCAAAAATATATCTGTCTGTTGTGGCGTTCTGTCCAAGACGCCGATGTTGAGTGTCCTTTTTTGTAAACAGCATATATTTTGTTTTGCTTTCATTGACCGCTAGACCCATCTTTGCTGCCTCGATCTCAATACTCGTAAATGCCCCATTGACGGCCCGCTGAGTTCTTCCGATTATGTCAATGTCATCGGCATAAGCGAGTAGTTGTACAGACTTGAAGAAGATTGTACCTCCGGGGTTGGCTTATGAGTTTCGTACAATTCTCTCAAGTATTATGTTAAAGAGATCGCTTGATAGCGCGTCGCCTTGTCTAAGACCTTTCCTGACATCGAACGGTTCGGTGATGTTCTTACCGACTTTGATGGAGCAGCGAGAGTTCTCCATCGTCATTCTGCACAAACGGACGAGCTTGGCAGGGATGCCAAGACTAGACATGGCTCTGTATAACTCGTCTCTATACACGCTATCATAGGCAACTTTGAAATCGATGAAAAGGTGGTGCGTATCGATTTTATATTCATGGGTTTTTTCCAAGATCTGCCGTAGTGTGAATATTTGGTCAATGGTGGACTTTCCAGGCCTGAAACCGCACTGATAAGGACCTATCAGGTTCTTGACGATCGGTTTTAGGCGTTCACATAGTACGGCAGACAGGATCTTATATGCGATATTTAGGAGACTTATACCTCTGTAGTTGGCGCAGTTCAGAGGGTCTCCTTTCTTCAGGATCGGGCAAACGATGCTGAGGTTCCATTCATCGGGCATACTTTCGTCCGACCAGATTTTACAGATGAGCTGGTGCATGCTCCTTACCAACTCATCTCCTCCTGCCTTGAAAAGTTCAGCGGCAAGGCCGTCGGCTCCAGCAGCTTTGTTGGATTTGAGTTTAGATATCGCTATCCTCACTTCATTATGATCGGGTTGACGGGAATTTTGACTGCCATCGTCACTGTTGAATGGCTCATTCTGCCTGACAGCGGAATATTGGTCATCATCGCCGTTTAACAGTCTGCAGAAGTGTTCCTTCCATATCCTCAGCACCGACTGCGATTCTACTACTATGTTGCCATTTTCGTCCCTGCAGGCTTCTGTTCTGGCTTTGAAACCCTGGCATGTTCTTTTTACCCTTTGGTAAAATTTTCGAACATTATTCCTGTAATAAAGTCTCTCAATCTCCTCGATCGAGCGCTTCTCATGCTCTTTTTTCTTCTTCCTGAGAAGTCGATGTTCCTCTTTTCTCCTGCGCACGTAGAGCTCGTAAGCAGCTCTAGTCCTTCTATGCAGCGCCGCTTTGTACGCCTCTTGTTTTGCTGCATGTGCTTGCCGGCATTCCTCATCAAACCAGGGGTTTCGTTGTGGTGGGCGAGAGAAACCCAGTACATCAGAGGCGGCATCTCTGATGGCTTTTTGGCAACATAAATAATTTAAAAATCGAAAACATTTTTCTGAAAAATTGATGTGACTGTGTCACCTACATACATATGTACCTACGCAGACATTTATTTTTTATTTGATGAAAATTGCTCACACATAGAATCATCCTTTCATACATCTCACAAAACGTACTACTCAACTCACAACCGTTTGAGCATGGTATACATACAAGATCGATCGAACTGGGACCCACGAGTAAATCCCAGTCGATTGAAAATTGGCCATTTTTTTTGTACTGGATGCGATATCTATGTAACTATATTATCTGTGCTTGTAGGCCGAGCTACGAGTTATGCCCGACTCCATGCTCCTGCATGGTTACGTGCTAAAAAAAAAAACTCATCCTGTTGTGTTGCTCCCCTAGGGCTAGGTTTAACATTTCATCATTTCTTTTTTAGCTGGCAAAGTTGCCAGGATCTTTTTTCTCGCGCTTCACGTTGCTCGTTTCTCTATTCGCAGTTGCTTCATCATACTCGTGATTACTTCATTTGCAGTTTCCCAGCATTCACTTCTCGCCAGCATAAATGAGATCAGGCTTCTTGGGGTCACTTAGCCGCCAATTGCTTTTTCTAGGAAGGATGTTCCTACTGCATTCCGTCAGTACATGCTCCGCGTTCTGCACTTTTCCTTCACAGTGCTGGCAGAATGGGTCATCCGCGTGCTTGTACTTGTAGATATACTCTGCAAAGCATCCGTGCCCCGAAAGAAATTGTGTTAGGTAGTAGTTTACCTCGCCGTACTTTCTGCTAATCTATTCATCAAGGTTAGGTTAGGTTAGATTGCCTGTCTGCACGACGCACGGGCGCAGACACACTTAGACAAATAAAGATCCACGCTCCTCTGGATACCAGCAATAACAACATCCTCACGTGGTAGGGCCAGCGGAGGATGCTTATACGGCATAAAAAAGGGACTGGAAAAAAATTATTGGTTGTCGCTTTAAGAAAATACAAGATAGAAATGTGATCGAAATGGAAATAGAAAAAGTTAGAATGTACATAATACCAGTATATGTAAACTGTAACAAATGGATGAATGACTTCACTACTTTATATAACTTCTTGTTGAAATTTGGCAAGACTAATCTTATGGTCATTGGAGACTTTAACGGGAGAGTGGGATCTAGTTAAATACTGAATGTGGAAACGGAGCTATTGTCACGATCGTTAAATGAGATGAGATATGCAATAGATAAATGCACTAATGGCAATGGAATGAAACTGAAACGAAATGTGTGAAACGATCGGACTTACATAATTAAACGGGCGAACGAATAGTGACCTCAAAGGAAACCTAACTTTTTTAAGGGGCAGTGCGTGCTCAACAATCGATTATTGTTTCTTGCAGGGAAACTGGCTAAAGCATACAGCTGATTTCCATGTCCAGGAATTAACTTATTCAGATCACCTCCCAATATCATTCAAAGTAGAGCGGAATCTAGATCAAACCCTCGTACCACCAAACTGCTTACTTCCGAAACTACATTGGAGAAACGAAAACTTGGAAAGGTGCAAAGCGAGTCTAGACTTAGAAATAAATGGATTAAATAGTAGTGAGCTCCAATCCGTCAGAGGCATAGATATACTTACGACATGTATTTCAAATGCAGCTAGACCCCTGCAACCCAAATCGAGAAAAAAAGGGAAGCCACCTTGGTATGACTGGGAATGCGAGGCAGCCAGGAAAAAATCATTTGCCTTTCTACGGCTCCTAAGAAGCATAAACACCAATTATGCAAATAAATGTGTGTACCAGGTTGCAAATAAGAAGTTTAAAAGCATCTGCGAGCAAAAACAGAGGCTCTACATTCAGAACCTCTCGTCAGCGCTCGCAAACATACAAGACAGCAGGTCCTTTTGGGGGATGGCAAAAGCACTAAACGGTTCGCTCTTCGCAAAGGGTATCAAGGTAGAAGCTCCCATTTTAGCCGAATACTTCGAAAATCTGCTGAACCCACCGCAGACTCAAATCCAAATACAATGTGCGCTACCTTACGTCGAAGTAAACTCTTTAGACCGACCTATAACTTTCCAGGATGTCATCAGAGTTATAAATAGATGCTGCTCAAATAAGGCTCCAGGGGAAGATCGTATTCCTTACGAAACGAAATTCCTTAAAAATGCGACTCATGCCTTCTTGCATAAGCTCACGGAAACTTATGATTTTATTTTCAGTACTGGCGAGGTGCCATCATTTGTATTTGTATTTTGAGGTGCCATCATCCATCAAGAAAAACATAATATTTCCGATCTTCAAGAAAGGAGACCCAAATGAGCCAAGCAATTATAGAGGGATATCTTTCCGGAATGCGACTTCCAAAATTTTTACAGGAATTATCTTGGAACGATTAACAAACTGGATACGCGAAAATGACCTACTTAGCGAGTTGTTTTATTGTTGTTGTTTTATTTGTTTTAGCGAGTTCCAAGCTAGTTTCCGCAAAGATTATTCCACAGTGGACAACATCTTCTCTTCTAACAAGCATCGCCCAGACCTTTTTGAATAAAGGTAAAAAAACTGTGTACGTTTTCTTTGTGGATTTCAAGGCGGCCTTTGATTGTATCGACAGAAGTGCCCTTTTCTACAAACTGAGCAACCTAGGAGTATCGACAAAGGTACTAAAAGTGCTACAGAAAATGTACGAAGCGAACACCACAGCGGTTTGGGATGGAAACATCTTGTCTAACTGGTTTCAGTCGAAATCTGGTGTGAAGCAAGGATGATGATGAGCCCTATTTTGTTTTCGATCTTCCTGGACGATCTAGTTGAATACCTCCCAGGAGGGATATCTCTCGATGGATTACGTGTTAACCTCTTGCTCTACGCTGATGATATCGTAATACTCGCGGAAACCCCGAACATGCTACAAATCATGATAAATAAGCTGTATCAATACTGCCAAATATAGAACTTGCAGCAGAACACCAACAAATCAAAAGTTATGATTTTCCGGAATGGACGGGGGCGCTACGCAACCAATGAAAAATGGACCTGGCAAAATGAGGAACTGGAAAAGGTTAAAGAATATAAATACCTCGGAGTACTGATCACCCCACAGTTATCTTTTAGAAAACACCTTCAAAAGAAGCTAAGAGAGTCAAAAATAGCAATCAATTGTAACTGGAGAGGGATTTTGGGAAAAATGAAAGTCGCGCCGAGTGTAAAATATAAAGTCTTTGAAGCAGTCATAAGGTCAATCATATGCTATGCGGGACAATTGTGGGGGATCTGGCAGTTTGAGGAGGTTGAAAAACATTTGAGATACTTCCTAAAGAAAATATTCAAACTGCCAGAAAATACGCCAAACTACATGTTGTACCTGGAAACGGGGCTGCCACCGCTGCATGTGTTTACGCTTAGACTTCACTTTCTATACATCTTGAAAATTCTATCACAACCAAGTCATCGTCTTCCGCATAAAATTGCTATGCACCTGAAAAATAGGAACCTTCATTTCTTTACCAAATGGACAAGGCGGGTCTGTGACCATAATGTACCCCTACATGAAGCACACGTAGACGAAATAAACCTAGGAAAGGCACTGGAGGAACTATTAATTAAGATCGAAGAATCCACACGGCAGTCTTTTCAAAGGCAAAGTGAACAAAGCTAAGTAAGGAATATTTATAAAGTTTTAAGGCATGACCTTGGGGAGCTGAACTATTTTCATGATTGTAAAAGTTTAGATCTGATCTCAACAGTATTCAAAGCCAGGCGCGAACTATTGCGATTAAACTACATGCCCCATATAACAGATGGAAGTGATGAATGTACACTGTGCAACCATAGAACAAGAGAAGACGGCCTTTCTTTTCATTGGAACCTGCCCTATTCTGACCGCAATCAGAAGATCCTTTTATGGGAAAAAAAACTCTCTCTTCCGAGCATTTTCACTCAGCTGAGGCCTACCAACACCTACTCTCAACCTCCACGCGGTGACAGCCGGGTGCCTAGTACCTTAATCCAAGATATGGGTAACCAACCCCCTTTGGTGGATTCTTGGTGGCAGCAGATGAGAGAGGGGGGGAAGAGTGTTTTCTCACTAGAGCACTTCTTCCTGTTTCTGGCGGCAGCGGACGAATTCCCTAGACGGAGTCAACGGTGGCGTCTATAGTTCCAGTTAGGTTGAACTTAGTGAATACCTTGCGCGAGCTGCTTCGACGTATTCGGATCACAGATCGGTAAGGAATTTCCAATGTTGGTCACGACATTGGAATAGAGATGGTGGCGGAGGAGCCCTTAATGGGTCAACGGCAGCGCTCATTCTCCCGTAGTGGACTATTGGCACCGGTGTACCCGGCCCCTCGTCCTGGGGGAATAATTAAGGAACTGGCCCTCCAGGTTGGGGGTTGTGCCGTCGGAGTAACTTCCCTACCACGTAAAAAGCCTATGGTTCCGAAACAACCAAAAGCCTCGGATAAGGATGACTCAACTAATGACGACCCCAGCAAACGAAATAAGGACAACGACCTTCGGATCTGTACGTGGAATGTTCTGTCCCTTTACAGACCACGTGCAGTCGAACAACTAACAGAGGCCCTAGACTGCTATAAGGAAGTGCGATGGGATTGGCCCGGCAAAAAGAGGATGAAAAACTGTGACATCTACTACGGTGATTGCTACAGAGGCAACAGGCAACGCTTATTCGGATGCAGATTTGTCATACGCGGCAGACTTAGGCAAGAAGTCTTAAGCTTCCGACACGTGAGCGAGCGTATTATGACTATCCGGATCAAGGCTAAATTCGCCAACATAAGCCTAATATGTGTTCATGCCCCCACGGAAGAAAAGGACCCTGCCACCAAAGAGTGTTTCTACGAGCTCCTCGACAAAACATGTGAGCAATGTCCTAAATACGACGTTAAAATCGTTTTGGGCGATTTTAACGCCAAAGTAGGAAAGGAGGACGTCTTTGGTAGGGAACTCGGTAAGCATAGCCTACACGACACCACGTCTGATAACGGACTAAGGCTAATTGATTTCGCTGTGGAGCGAAATGTCACCATAGCAAGCACATGGTTTCCTCATCTCGACATTCATAAGCAGACATGGCGGTCCAATGATCATGTAACGATCAACCAAGTTGATCATATTGCGATCGACGCAAGGCATGTCTCCAGTATTCTGAATGTCCGGACCTTCCGAGCGGCCAATATAGACTCGGATCATTACCTTGTTGTAGCCAAGGTACGAATGCGGATATCCCAATCTGAGCAACAAAGAAGAATCACTGTGAGAAAATTTAACGTCGAAAAGCAACAATCGCAAGAGACCGCCAGACTCTTCGCTGAACGCGTATCCCGAAATCTCTCAATCACCCCTAGGCCGCCGGCATCAAGTGCCGAAGACCAGTGGCAACACTGCCAACATGCCATCAGAAACGCCGCGACTGATGTGCTGGGTTTCGCTCGCCTACCACCGCGAAACCCCTGGTTTGACGAAGAATGCCGGCGGGTGCATGCAGCAAAACAAGAGGCATGCAAAGCGGCGCTGCAAAGGAAGACGAGAGCTGCTCGTGAGCTCTACGAGCAAAAGAGACGGGAAGAACATCGGCTTCTCCAAAAGAAGAAGAAAGAGCATGAGAAGCGCGCGTTTGAGAATATCGAGAGTTTATACTCCAGGAACAATGTACGGAAGTTTAACCAAAAGGTAAAAAGAACGTGTCAGAGGAGCAATACCCGTACAGAAACCTGTAGAGATGAAAATGGAAACCTCGTAGTAGAATCACAGTCGTTGCTGAGAATGTGGAAAAACTACTTCTGCAGACTGTATAACGGCGACGAAGACCAACATCCCGCTGTCAGGCAGAATGAATCATTTAACATAGACGATGATACTCAAAATTTCCGTCCACCTGACCAAAAACGAAGTGAGGATAGTAATATCCAAGTTAAAATCCAACAAGTCTGCTGGGCCTGATGGCTTACCGGCCGAACTTTTCAAGGCAGCTGGGGATGAATTGGAAGAGTGCATACATCAACTCATCTCTAAGATTTGGTCAGACGAGTGTATGCCTGATGAATGGAATCTCAGCATCGTTTGCCCGATCCACAAGAAAGGAGACCCACTCAACTGCGCCAATTATAGAGGCAGTCTCCTCAACATCGCATACAAGATCTTTTCTGCGATATTGTGTGAACGCCTGAAACCTTTTATCAACAGCCTGATTGGACCCTATCAGTGCGGTTTCAGGCCAGGAAAGTCCACCATCGATCAAATCTTCACACTTCGGCAGATCCTGGAGAAAACCCAAGAATTCCAAATCGATACTCATCACCTCTTTATCGATTTCAAGGCCGCCTATGATAGCATCTATAGAGAAGAGCTTTACAGAGCCATGTCTAGTTTTGACATCCCTGTCAAACTTGTCCGAATATCCCACACGTCTGTGCAGACTGACGATGGAGAACGCTCACTGCTCCATCAAGGTCGGTAATGACCTCACCGAGACCTTTGATGTCAAAAAAGGTTTTAGACAAGGTGACGCGCTGTCATGTGACTTCTTTAACATTGTACTTGAACGGATTGTGCGGAACTCACAAGCCAACACCAAAGGCACAATCTATAACAAGTCTGTACAACTGCTTACATACGCCGACGATATAGACATTATTGGAAGAACTCAGAGGGCTGTCCCCGGTGCGTTTGCAAGCACTGAGGCGGAAGCGGCCAAAATGGGTTTAGCGATAAACGAGGGCAAAACCAAGTATATGCTGTCAACAAGAAAGGAAAGCCAACACTGACGAATTAGACAAAACGTCAATGTAGGCAGCTATAACTTCTAGGTAGTAAGGGACTTTGTCTACCTTGGCTCTGCTATAGAATCTAAAAACAACATCAGCGCACAAATCAATCGAAGAATAACTCTTGCCAATCGCTGTTTTTTTGGGGCTTATAAGGCAATTCAACGGTAAAGGCCTATCTCGAACAACTAAGGACACTATGTATAAGACCCCCATCATCCCAGTCCTGCTTTACGGTGCTGAAACATGGACTTTATTAAAAGAGGATGAAGATATCCTTGGTCGCTTCGAGAGAAAAATTCTTCGTAAGATTTTCGGTCCCGTTTGCGTTGACGGGTTTTGGAGGAGAAGATTCAATCACGAACTATACTAGCTGTACAGCGACATCGACCTAGTCAAAAAAACTGCGTATTGGACGTCTGAGATGGCTAGGACATGTAGAGCGAATGAACACCAACGCTCCGGCCCGCAGAGTCTTCGAATCTAACCCCGAGCGACGACGCAGTAGAGGGAATCATCACCGTAGGTGGCGTGCACAAGTTCAACGCGACCTCGACCAACTTGGAGTGCGCAACTGGAGGCAATTAGCTAAAGACCGAGCTAAATGGAGAGGCTTGTTGGTTCAGGCCCATGTTCACCCCGAACTGTAGCGCCACCTAAGTAAGAAAGTAAGGAGCTTTTGATGAAGCGATGGATGCTCATGACGCCTAAGGACGCCAAATCGCGGAGGTCATCAAGGAAGGGAGCCCCTAGATGGAGCATTCTTTTACGTCATAGAACAAGACATGTGCATAGGGGGTGAAGGGTGGTTTCCTCCTCCTCCTCGTCCCTGCAACGTTGGCCTATTAGACAGTATCCAGTGATAACACCGATAACGCAGCTGATCTGTAATCGCTTAAGCTTAACCAACTCTGCACTATGTTTCTGGTCCAACTTAGGCCAGATCTGTCTCGAAATGTGACACGTTGAACCAATTTCCCACCTATGGTTGGTCTTGCTAATAGCGTTAAGCTTTAGTAGATACTTTCATGTAGCGAGGGGCATACCAAGGTCTTGTCTATTTGACAGAATCCTTAGAGTTGTACCCTGTCTGGTGAGCTCGTCCGTCCTGCAGTTTCCTGGAATGTCTCTGTGGCCTGGCACCCAGCATAGATGAACGTTGAACTGGTCTGTCATCTCCGTAAGAGACAAACGGCAGTTTAAGACGGCCTTTGAAGTGAAAGAGCACGATTCCAGGGACTTGATTGCCGCTTGACTGCTAATATCCCTGATAGACAACACATTACACCTTAGCGAGGATAGGCCTTCCGCCTGAAAAACGCTACAATGATCAGGGAGGCGGAACGAGATACTCAGGTTGAACTTTTCGGAGAAAACACCACAGCCCACCCCACTTTCAGTCATAGAGCCATTTATATAGAAGTGAACCGAATTACCACCATCATGGGAAGAGTTATCCCATTTACCCTATTCAGTGATAATCGTACGGAAGTTTTGGTCAAATCTCAGTTACGGTGGGGTGTAGTCCGTGTTTTCATTTGTGAAGTTGAGAAGATCGAGGATCGAATGGCCAATGTGAGAACTAGACCACTGAGAGGGGGCCTTTAGACGGATGGCCGCACTGGCAGCAATCTGTCTGCCAAAGATATCTAGGGGTGGTACGTTGAACAAAATCTCCTATGCCGCAGAGGGAGTAGTTCTTAGTGCACCACTGATGCACATGCATGCAGATCTTTGCACTTTAGCTAACTGAGAGAGTTGGACAGCCCTATCAAGAGCAGGCCTCCAAACGATGACGCCATAGGGTAGTATAGGCCTGACAACAGACACATAAAGTCAGCGAATGATTTGAGGTTTCATATCCCAGCTCCTACCTACAGCCTTTTCACAGGAATAGAGAGCTACATTGGCTTTCCTTACGCGCTTTAGTAGATTGTCTTTCCAGCTCAGTTTTTTGTCCAGAATAAGATCCAGGTATTTTGCATTAATAGTGAAGATGAGGCTGGTGCTATTTATCATAGAAGGGTCTACGAGGGAAACTTTATATTTCCTCATGAAGAGAACGAGTTCTGTTTTATGAGGGTTAACCCCCAATCCACATTTGGAGGCCCATCTAGTGAGCCGAGAGAGAGCATATTGGATGATTTCCTTGAGAGTGTCCGGGTGTTTGCCAGACGCAGCAATAGAAATATCATCAACATAGGCAATCATTCTACAGCTTGACCTTTCTAGGTCCACGAGTAGCTCATTTACTACCAGATTCCACAGAAAAGGTGACAAGACTCCACATTGGGGTGTCCCGTAGCAGGCAAGTTTTCTGGGCGTGCTCCGCTCAGCTGTGTGTTGATAATTGATTGATTGATCAACACCCCGAACGAAGTATCCTTTCTTTCAAATTTGCAAGTGCGTCTGTGATTACCTTTGATTTGACATTGTTAAAAGCTCCCTCAATGTCAAGGAAAGCCACCATAGTACATCTTGAATGCTTAGAGATTTTTCAATGATGCACACAAGCGAGTGTGAGGCTGCCCAACCGGTTTGCTTTTATAGTACGCATGTTGAGACGGCGAGAGCAAAAATAGGCTAATGCTCTGTCGAAGGTGGATATCAATCAGCCTTTCCAACGTTATCAGTAGAAAGGACGATGGACTGATAGGTCGGAGATCCTTTGATTCCACATACGAGCTTTTTCCTGCCTTAGGAATGAAGACGACTTCAACCTCGGTCCGTAATTTGGGAATGTACATAGACCAGATAAGAGGTAATAAGTTAAAAATTTGGTAGCATAAACTTCGAATAGTAGAGCACCATGTGGCACCCTTAACTCAATTTTATTCTAACTCGACTTAGGTGGTTTTTACCTTGTAGCCACAGAGTTGATTCGATGAATATCCGACACGCATGGCTATCTTCTTCTTCCTTTTATCGGCGAGGCTATGATCCGAAAACAAGAGATCATAACCCTCCCACTTCACCGCATTTCTACTGATCCGCCTGTGGGGTTCGCATGGCTATGTCTGCTAATAACTAAATGGTTAAAAAAAAAAAGTACTCTAAAGCAAATATGGGTTCCTGTGTTGAACGTTCAGCGTGGAACTGTCATCGTACAGTGAAAACTCAGTTTCAGTAAACGAGCTGGACACGTCCAACACTCTCCTCAGGTCTTCCACCCTCAACTTGAAATTGGTATCTGTATGTATGTCCTCCTCTCTCCCTATTACAAATCCTTTGCGCTCTATACTCGTACTCACCCCAGAGCCTATTTTTATCCCGATTAGTTTACCCCTCGTTTCCTTTAAATAGACTTTGATGAACTCAATCTCTTTCTTAAGCGGCCGGCGTGGTAAGATAAAATTCAAAGTCCATTTCGGTTGCCACAATATTGTAAGTGATGAACGTGAATCCCTGGCATGGCATCCCAATTACGATTCCTAGCGGCGTAATACGCTCGAAGAAAGTGCTCTCCATTCTTAGTAGCGTGTATTGCGACCCGTCCTGCGACAGCATGGATATTGTAGGTAAAGATGATATGTTATGGTCATCTGCTCAGTCCTTGCCATCCTCAGAAGCCGGTCGAGCTTACACCTCTCTGTGCAGTCAATTGGAGGACTCTGAGTCATCTAAGTACACTGAGTAAGGGTGGCATAGAGTACAAGCATAAGCGTGGAAGCAATAGCCCATAACAAAACTCTTTAAGAGTACTCGTCCATGTCTAAGGGAATGATCGTTGGAGAGGAACCGTAGAAGTTCTAAAAACCTGAAATATCATAACCCATTTACCCGCGATAAAGGCTTACATGCAAGGAACTGTTCCGAAGAAAACTTTAGAGAGCATCTCCTTTGAGCACAATACGTTTCACAATCGATCTTAGTACGACTTAATGAATTCCAGCAAACGAAAAACGGAGTTTTCATTGAACGACGACGATATATGTACTCTGTCACCAAAATTCAATTTATATTCAACAGTCAGAGACCAAAATCTAAATTTAAATTCAAATCCTGTAAAACGTTTTATCATTACTTCCACCGGAAATGCGCGTTCAGCAGAGTTTGAAACCATTTAACGATGCCATAGGTATATGGGGAAGAAAAATATCCCGTCCAGCAAACTTAACGAATAACTTGTTAGACTAGGTTGAAGTCTTTGGTTTGCATATCTATTATCCAAACCACTCTTCTGGTTCATGTTTTGTCCGCAGCTCTGCTATCAATGAAAGGGTGAGTAGTCTGATGCGATGATTTGAATTTTGAATTTCAAATTGCATTGCAATCAGTTTTAATACGACGGCCATTTCCACTCTTCAATGATGAGACTACTCCTTAACCTGTGAGTTTCGACGACTCTTACTCCATCTTGAGCTTGTTAATTCCATCAGGTATTCTCACTGGCTGTGCAGTTATCCTGCTATTAATTGTGAACTTTCAGCTTGATACATCTTCTTCTTCTTCTTCTTCCTTTTATCAGCGAGGTTATGTTCCAAAAACAAGGGATCGTAACCCTCCCACTTCATCGCCTTTCTACTGATCCGCATGTGGGGTTCGCCTATTTGACCTCAGAAAATATCGGCAGGCCTCCCGATTTTGGATCACTCGGTTACTGAGGCCAATGAAATGCCGATGTCGTCGCATTTGTCTGATCCAGGCGTTTATAGGCCTGCCTTTCATACATCGCGATGTCTTTCGAACGTGCATTGATATTGCCTTTTTAACGGGGTTCAAATGATCTCTTCTTTGAACGTGGCAATACCAGCTGAGCCGGTCGCGCTCTATTCTTTGTACGATGGTTTCCTTGATGTGAAAGCTTCCACGGATCTTCGAACTTCTTATTCAATCAAGCTTTGTCACTCCTGCTGTCATGCACAGCATCTTCATCCCAGCTACCATTAATTTACTCTCATACGCTTTGTACATTGTCCAACATTGTGAACCGTATGTGAGCGCTGGACGCACAACTGCGGTGTAGAGCCTTCCTTTCAACTTAGGTGGCATTTTTTTGTCACAGAAGATAGCGGAATTTTCTCGCCACTTCATCCACCCTACACTTTCGCGATGATTGATGTCGTCATCACAGGTAGCTTTGGTATTGATTAGAGATCCCAGATATTTGAACTTTTCGCACTTGGGAGCACTGTCCATTCAAATAAATGTCTGGAATAGGCCTGAGTGGATCAGAGAACGGGCAGCACAAGTACTCTGTCTTTTTTGAACTAATGCGATACCCAAACGTCCACCCACATATCAAGTGCTCGTTGCAGGGATGTAGGGTCCTCACTTATGATCGCTCCATCGTCAGCAAAGAATAACTGATGTACCTTGGGGTTCATCACTTTCCCTCAAGCAGATAATCAAGGACTGTAATAAAGAGCAAAGGACTTAAGACGCTTCCCTGGTGCACCCCGACTTTGATTGGGAACTCTTCGGTTACTCCAGCAGGGCATCTTACTCTTGTCTTTGCTTCTTCGTACATGTCCATGATCATCTGTACATAGGTTTCTGGAACTCCTCGGTGTCTTAGCGCCACCCATATCAGACCTCGTGGTTGCCTGTCGAATGCCTTTTCAAAGTCCACCAATACAATATGCAAATCCCTTAAGGAATCACGATGTTTTTCCATTATGATCCTTATACTTTGGATTGCATCTGTGGTTGATTTACCCACGACAAACCCGCACTGATCATCAGATAGCCGTATTATTTTTCGCAGTCGGCCACCTAGTACCCGCTCAACGATCTTTATGGTGTGTGACATCAGCTTGATCGAACGGTAGTTATCACAGTTTCGCGTATCACCCTTCCCTTTGTATACCGGGAGAAGGTAACTTTCCCTCCATTGATTCGGCATTGGATCACCTCTCACGAATTTGGAGATGAGAATTCTGAGCCATCTGAACCCGACATCTCCCATCTTTTTCCAGAACTCAGAGGGTATCTCGTCTGGCCCAACCGCTTTTCGTTTTTTTGGAGTATTTGACCGCCTCACTAACTTCTTCGACTGTAATGTCGGGTATTTCTTCACAGTTAGGGGTGGCTCTTGGAAAGTATAGCCGGGGAAACTGTTCGTTTAAAAGTTCTTCACAATACTGCCGCCACCTCTGCACAATTTTGTCGTCATCCACAAGAAGCTGGGCATGAGCATTGTTAATGAACTTTGGCGAACGAATCTCCTGAGCATTCTTCCTTCTTTGGGCGGCTATTTTGAAGATAGTGGCGCTCTTGTTCATATTGTGTCTTCGCAGCTCCTGGATAGCCTGGTTTGCATCAGCAACCGGGAAAATATTTTCTCCAGCTCCCGATACAGGCCCTCCGTACTCTCTGCTTGAAGCTGGGCGCACTTCTTCTTCGCTTTTTTCTTGCACCATCTGTATTCCATTTCGAGGCGAGCTTTTTCGTCACTATTATTAGAGGGGCACTTTGACCAAGCTTTGAAAGCCGCTTTCTTTTCATTTATCACTTTCTTAGCTTCATCACTCCACCACCATGTTTCTTTGGCGTGTTGATGGTGGCCTTTTGAAGCTCCTAGCAGTGATTTGGCCTTCTTTAAGCAAGTTCGCTGTAGGGAATCCCACATAGTTTGTGCTCTGCACTCTTCATCCTCAGCTCCGTTGATGGTGTGAGAGAGGTAATTTTTCATTACGAAAACAAAAGCCTCGCCTTTTTCTTTGTCCAGATTGTACCACTTGATTTTCTCAGAGACCCTTGTTTGTTTGCTTTTCTTCGGTGTTTTCATAAAACTTTCTGTTAGCAGGAGACGGTGTTGCCGAGCGATTGCCTCTTCCAGGATCACTTTGCAATCTTTTACCCGAGACTTCATGAAACTGGCTACCAAATGGTAGTCAATCTGAGTTTCATCTCTACCACTGCTGTAAGTGATCAGGTGTCGGCTTTGTTTGATGAACATGGCATTTACATGTGTCGCTAAGCTCACTTGGGTGTTATATTGCCTAGATCTAATGAAAAATAGAGTAGGCTAGAGTATATTCTTTAAAGTGAAGGTTTTTCTCTATGGATGAGACAACATCATGTAGTGCAGTTTCTACCGACTTGCCTTTATGTTATGTAGATGTGTTGAGTGTTACATAAATTGTATTCATTGAGAAGGCTTCTCAGGTGTAGATCAATTAACCTCTCCAGAAATGATGTGAGGCTAATCGGTCTGAAATCTTCTGCCGAGTTAAGGTTGGTATTTCCGTCTTAAGGATGAAGACCACTTTTACCTCTCTCCAATTGTTTGGTACGTAATTTAGCTTTATACAGCTACGGTTAATTACTTTAAGCCAGGGTGTGATTCTTACTAGAGCATGTTGAAGCATGGCTGGCGTGATGTTGTCTGGTCCTGCAGATTTATAGGCTTAAACAATTTCACCGCCCATGCTATTTTTGTAATGATATCATTATTATCATCATCATATGTTACTGAGTTTGGAACAAACTGAAGGGTAGTAGCGTTTGGGACGTTTGGGTGATTTGAAACTTTGCGAAGTCTGGCAGCCTCGTTAGTGTTTTCAATGGATTCACAATAGTTGTACCAGAACTCTGTTTTCGCTCTAACATACCTCTAATCATTTGAGGTTCTATGGTAATAATAATAATAATAATAATAATAATAACTTTATTAACAAGTAAATAAATTACAATGCTAATATAACAATGTTAGCACTAGCTACCAGGGCTTTCGGCTAGCATAAGAACAAAGGTGGTAGGTAGGTAGGAGTGGTTGTGTCAGCAAACCATGCCGACACTTAACTAGCGCAGAAGCGCCGTTTTATTACCACAACTCAAGTGACCTGACGGATGTTAACTACTAGGGGAAAGAAGAAGAAAAAGGGGGAAGGATTATTCAAATCCACCCCGTTACATTGAGGAAGCTGATAATATCCCCAATGCTAATCTCCGCTAGCTCTATAAGGTTGTCGAAAAAGAATTTACATAAGGTGCGCTGTCTGGCCTTGCCTAAAGCCGGACACTTGCAGAGGAAGTGTAAGATTGTTTCTATTTCATCAGCAGTATTGCAGCTGCGACGGTGTGCATTAAATGCAATGCCTATTCTGGCCGCATGAACCCCGATGGGTCAGTGGCCAGTACTAACTGCCAGAGTTCTTGCGATATCTGTACGGTTTCTGTTTAGTAGATCTTGCGTTCTTTTCAGGGAGTATTTGGGCCACATCTACCTGGAGATGACACAGTTCCGCACCCCCTGCCATCTGCTATCCGCCTTTAGCAGATAGTGCGCGAAGATGCCTCCCTTAAGGAGCCCCAACGGGACGTTCAAATCCTTTGCTAGGGAAGCATCAAGGGCAGATCCTTGCCGCGCAAGTTCATCAGCCCGCTCATTCCCCTTAATGTTGCTGTGACCCGGAACCCAAAGGAGACAGATCCTTAGCCGGTGACCAAGCGAGGCGAGGCACTGTTCTATTAGCCTTGAAGATGTAGTGGCAGATACTATAGCCTTGATAGCCGCCTGGCTGTCAATGAGGATGGCAATGGTATTTCGGGGTGTAGAGGTTTGCTTGAGTATGCGACAGGCCTCACGTACAGCAAAAACCTCCGCCTGGAAGACACTGCACGAATCAGGAAGCCGGTACAACCTGGAAATATTGAGGGAATCAGAGAATATCCCCGCACCTACCCCGCAGTCCATTTTTGAACCGTCGGTGAAAATTGTTGATTCGAACTCATTTATCAGTACGCCAGTTTCCCAATCCACCCTGGTAGGGAATCTGACCGTGACGTGATTTCTAAAATTCACTGTGGGAGTTATATAGTCGGTAAGATTAGCTACCAGATCCTGAGGTAGCAAATTCAGGATACTGCTGTGACCATACGGATTGGTGCACCAGCATCCCGTTTCCCTTAGCCTGACCGCACTACAAGATGATAGCTGCATAATGTGAAGATCGAGTGGTAAAAGGTGCAGAATAACGTTCAAGGCATGGGTTGGACATGTCTTCATGGCACCCGTTGCGCCTATAGCCGCAGTTCTTTGTACCCTGTTGATAAGTTTGATGTTATAAGCTTTCCTTAGCGCAGGCCACCAGACTAGCGATCCATAGGAAAGAATGGGGCGCACCACGGCAGTGTACATCCATAAGACCATCTTCGGGCGAAGTCCCTACTTCTTGTCAAAGGTCTTGCTGCAGGCATAGAAAGCCACACAGGCCTTCTTTACCCGTTGCTCAATATTAAGCTTCCAGCTTAGTTTTGGATTAAGTACCACACATAGGTACTTGGCACTGGAGGATAGGGAGAGTAGATGATTATTTAGCCGTGGAAGCGTAAACGTCGGTATTTTGATTTTAGTGGTCAAGAGCATCAGTTCAGTTTTGCTTGGGTTGACGCTGAGTCCACATTCAGTGGCCCATGAGCTAATCTTGCCCAAGGCACCTTCCATAATCTTACTGATTACGGATGGAAACATCCCCGATACCAGTATTACCACGTAATCCGCATACGCGACAACCTTAACTCCACCCTTATCAAGTCTACACAAAATTTTATTAATAACCATAATCCATAGAAGAGGAGATAAGACCCCACCTTGAGAAGTTCCTCTAACAACAGATATAGTGGAGCTACTGTTGCCGAGATTCGATTGAATGGTTCCGGTTTTTAGCAGTGTTAATATTCATTTGCTAATAAACTCTTCCACACCCAGTTGGATCAGAGCTTCCTGAATCGATTCCGTACTGACGTTATTGAAGGCACCTTCAATGTCTAAGAAGGTAGCAAGGGTATATTGTTTGAAATGGATTGTCTTTTCTATCGTTCGCACAACTTCGTAGAGCGCCGTCTCTGTCGATCGCCCTTAAGTGTACGCATGTTGAGATTTGGATAGGAGGGATTTATCTAGGGTATTTCGGATATGTATATCTAAGATGCGTTCCAGTGTCTTTAAAAGAAAAGAGGATAAGCTAATGGGTCTGAAATCCTTTGCGGATCCATGATCCCGCTTCCCAGCTTTCGGGATAAACACGACACGAACACGCCTCCAGCTCAGGGGAACGTGACATAGGAGAATACAGCTTCTGTAGATCGGAACTAGCCACGGGACCACCTGGTCCAGTGTTTTTTGCAGCATAATAGGGAGAATGCCGTCAAGGCCGGCCGATTTATAGGGAGAGAAGCTGTTAATAGCCCAGGAGGTGTTAACGGCTGAAATTGTTGTCTTAATGTCATTCCAGGAAGAAGATTGCGCGACCTGAGCTACTGGTGGGAGGGCAATCTCATTGCTATAACCTGGAAAGTGTGTTTGCATTAAAAGTTCCAGTGATTCGCTAGAGGAGTCCGTCCAAGTCCCATTCGGCCGTTTATTAAAAGACGGGCTAGAATGCTCCTTGGACAGAATTTTACTCAGCCTGGCAGTCTTTTATGGTCTCAATGGACTGACAGTAGTCTTTCCAAGCAAGAGACTTGGCACTTTTAATGGATTTCTTGTATTCCTTCAGACAATCCTTATAAGGTTGCCAGAACTTGTGTTTAAAGCAGACATTGAATATCTCTCTAGTTATCTTCCTCAGATTAGATAGATCTTCGTTCCACCAAGGGGGGAATTTTTCTTTGATATATTTAATAGGACACGAAACCTTAAAAGCCGCACCCATGGCTGTTTCGAAGGTCCTGATTTTGGCGTCTAGTTCCTCGACTGATTCAATTTTCAAGTCTGGTATTCTATGAAGTTTTGATTTAATGAGCGGACCAAACTTCTTCCAGTCAATTCTCTTAGGGTTTTTAAATGAACAAAGGTGAATTATATATCATTTTCAACATTTAGTTCGATTAGTAACTGGTAAACTTTATTTATATTTTTTTCAGAAGGAATCTTAATTAGATTAGGTAAGGAATTATCTGAGCTAAGTTTTTTTAATACACTTTTAACTGCGTTGCATTCATAAATGAAGTGTTTCATGGTCATGATTACGTTGCTGCTGCAGAGACGGCACTGTGGTGGTTCCGTTTTTGTCATTAGGAATTTGTGTGTTAAGTTGGAATGTCCTAATCGGAGTCGAGTGAAAATTCTAATTTTGTTGATTGGGATCGGGTAGATAGCTTTTTCGGCGTCCATGTTTAGTGCTGCATAATGGTGGGAATATAATTTCCAGTCGCCTTTTCTTTTGTCGTCCCAATAACGTTTTATTTATCTTCTAGAGTCCTTCCTTATTAGATAGGATATAGAAGGAGAGTGGAGGTTCTTCTAACGCCATTTTGGCCGCCCTATTAGCAGCGTCATTACCTTTGATGCCTACGTGTCACGGTATCCACATGAGTTTCATATTGTTGTTACTAGCTATGAGTCGGTCCCGGATAGATTCAGCTATCACTGTTCGGTTGTTGGTGTTTTTAATGGCTTGGATTGTTGATAGGCTATCCGTGCATATTATTACTTTTTTTCCGGATGCTAACTCTATGGCTTTGAGTATACCCATAGCTTCAGCTGTTAGGACTGAGGAGAATTCTGTTAGAAGTCCTTTGGAGATAGTGTTCCCGTTTCGATCAACAACAGCGAAGGCTGCTCCGGTACTAGTTTTGGAACCGTCAGTAAAGATGGCGGTCCAGTTGGCTTGCTGTTCGGCTTCGATGATTTCAAGGAACCGTTGTTGATACTCTGGAGTGGAATCCTCTAAGATGATAGTTGATAGTCACACTTTTGACAGTCAAAATTGATGATCACACTTTGTTAGCTCTCCGTTAAACGATCGCAAAGCCACACAAAAACGATTGCAAAAAGGTGATGATCACACTGATGGTCACCTTAGAGACAGCAAAAGGGATGATTGCGATCGTCAACAATCAACTATCACCTTAGAGGACTCCACTCCTGCATTCGAAGTGGATGTTTTAGGGAACGTGCTGAGGTATGTGTCGATGCAGTCGTGCCTAAATGTCCAAGGTGGATGACGAGAGTTCTCGATTTTTTTGTGGTGATGAGAATGACGATGTTTCCGCCATGCATGATGATATTATGGACTGTTGAAGTGCATTTAGGGATTTCTCTGCTGCCAAGAATTTTCTTGACGACGCTGGCGATGGGTGATGTGTACGGGGCGTGCAACTTCTGGATTAATATGGAAGTTGAATATTCTAGGCGCTGTTTGATGGATGGAAGGCCGGCCTCAGCCAAAATATTTTTGATGGGTGTACTTCTAAATGCACTGAAGCTGATTCGTATGGCTGTGTGATAGGGCGGTTTTAAAGCTTGAGTGATGATTTCGCACATTTTCCATAAACCCTTAACCCGTAATCAATCTTGGTTAAAATAGTAGATCTGATGATGTTCGTGAGAGAGTTGGTGTGGCTAAAACTATTCTTAGAGGCTAAGTACTTAATGATATTGCACCTATTAGCCAGACTTCTTCTTCTTCCTTTTTATCAGCGAGGTTATGATCCGAAAACAAGGGATCACAACCCTCCCACTTCACCGCATTTCTACTGATCCGCCTGTTGTCACCTGGTAGCCAGACTATTCTTAAGAGTTAGACAGTGTGCTTTAAAATTAAACTTAGAATCAAATACAATACCTACAATTTTTAAAGTGCCAACATTTTGTATAGTTGCAAGGTTAGAGTTAAGGATTAATTGTTTTGAGCAGGAGGTTTTCCTGCAAATGGTTCTATGGTAACTTGTTACCTTGCCAAGAGCTTGCGACGTTTTTGAAACATTTGGCAACCAGGTTTGGATAGGCTTTTAGCATTACCCAGGGTGCAGCACGTGTAGCTTGTCTCTCCTTCGCACCCCGGTTGACGCTATGCCCCCACAGAATGCTCTGAAACTATTTCGTTTAGCTTTCCTAATTTCCTTGTTAATTACTCGCAGGAGGTATCTTTCCCTTCATTAGTTCGATATTGGATCACCTCTCATAAGTTTGGAGATGAGAATTCCGAGCCATTTGAATGTCTACCATCTTTTTTGAGAACTCAGAGGATATCTCGACTGGCCCAACTGTTTTTCGTTTTTTTGGAATACCATATGTTATGACCTCACTAACTTCTTCGGCTGTAATGTCGGGTTTTTCTTTACAGTTAGGGGTGGCCGGGGAAACTGTTCATTTAAAAGTCGTTCGCAATACTGCCGCCACATCTGCAGAATTTTGTCGTCATCCGCAAGAAGCTGGTCATGAGCATTGTTAATGAACTTTGGCGAACGAATCTCCTGAGCATTCCTCCTTCTTTGTACTGCTATTTTGAAGATGGTTGCCCTCCTGTTCATCAGCCACCGGGGAAGATATTTTCTCCAGCTCCCGATACTCTCTGCTTGAAGCTGAGCGCACTTCTTCTTCGCTTTTTTCTTGCAACATTTGCATTCCACTTCGAGGTGAGCTTTTTCGTCCCTATTATTAGAGGGACGCTTTGACCAAGCTTTGAAAACCGCTTTGACCGCCTCACTAAGTTCTTCGACTGTAATGTCGGGTATTTCTTCACAGTTAGGGATGGCTCTTGGAAAGTATAGCAGCTATAATGAAACCCCCAAATAAATAACACCAAACCTACAATTTCTATGAATTATATTTCCTTTTCAATTGTACAATGAAAAATATTGAAGTGATTGTTCTAAGGTACAGTTCAAAACGTGCAACATATATATTTTTTTTAATTCTCTTTTGCAGTTCTATTGTTGTTGTTGCATACATATACTATCTCTCTCTCTCTCAATCAATAATCAAATTCATTTATTTTCATTTATATTTTTTTATTATAAACTTAAGTCTCTACACATATTCATTTCAGTTTTTGTTTTCTTTATAAATAAAATAATGATTGTGCGTAAATGCAAAGTTTTTCGTTTTTTTTAAAGTTTTCATTTCAGACTACAACAACTGTATATGTACGAATATAAGGTAGACACTTGGGGGATGAGAATAAGAAAATATTTTTTTTTTATTTTTATCATTTTAAGTACAAAAGAAAGTAAAATAGTAAAACACTACACAGCTTAAAAACTAGTTTTTTTTTAATTAAAAATAAAAGTTAATACACTGTTTTACAGAGTTGTAAGAGAATTCATTCATTTCGGAGGTAATCTACAAAACAATTGGATTCATTGAGTTCATTGGATTCATTGACTTCATTGAATTCATTGGTGATTTGAAAGATGAATTCAATATTCATGCTGAAATCATTGTATGGAGCAATCAATCTCATTTTCGTCAATCAAACGAAACTGAACTGAAAGGAGTGCAAACTTTTTGAACTCATTACATTCACTGATGTTATGTTCATACATCCATGGAGTCATTTGCAGCTCATTACATTCAGTGATGGTATGATCATTCATCCATGGAATCACTTGTATTCATTTGCAGTCATTTCGAGGTGAATTGAAGATTGAAGTCATTTGAATGCATTTCAATTTAATGGGAAGTTTTAAGACTTCATGGAAGACAATTCGCATTTTATTAATTTTGTTCAGTGTATTTAACAGAATAGCATTCATAAGAAATTGAAAATAACTTTAAATGTGTTCAAGTGACTTCAAAGCATCGAAGATATGGCTTCGAATGAAGGAAAATGACTCCAAATGAAGGAATGTGAACTTCAGGTGGATGAAAGTCAGTTTAAATGTGTGGAAAATGTGTCCAAATCAATGAATATGACTCCATCCAGACGTATAAAAATGTTTCCAGAGTGACTTCAAATGAATGAAAATGACTCCAAATGAATGAAAGTCCGTTCGAATGAAGGAAAATGTCTCCAAGTGAATGAAAATGACTCCACCCAGACGTATAAAAATGCCTCCAGATGAATGAGAGTGACTTTCAATGAATAAAAATGATTCCAAATGAATGAGTCAGTTCAAATGAAAGAAAATGATAAAAGGCGAATGAAAATGACTCCATCCAGACGTATAAACATGTCTCCAGATGAATGAGAGTGATTTCAAATCAATAAAAATTACTTCAGGTGGATGAAAGTTATTTCAAATGAAGGAAGATGTCCCTAAATGAATGAAAATGACTCCATTCAGACGTATAAAAATGTCTCCAGATGAATGAGTGATTTCAAATCAATGAAAATGACTTCAAATAAATGAAAGTCAGTTGAAATGACTCCAAGTGAATGAAAATGACTCCATCCAGACGTATAAAAATGACTCCAGATGAACGAGAGTAACTTCAAATGAATGAAAATGACTCCAAATGAGTGGAAATGACTCCATCCAAAAGTATAAAAATGTTTCTAAAGGAATGAGAGTGAGTTCAAATGAATGAAAATGACTTCAAACGAATTAAAGTGGCCCCAGATGAATGAGAGTCGACTTCAATTGAATGAAAATGACTCCAAATGAAAAAAGATGACTTCAATGAACTTAGTGAGTTCAAAATTCAGTCATTCTTGGCTTCAAAAGTAATTGTAAAGTTCAATCACCATTAAAAAGGAACTCAGTGAATTAAATCATTTGTCATCAATACTACATAGTCTGGGTGAATTCAATGAATGCCTTCCAAAAAGAATACATTTCTTTACAACTCTGGCTGCTTTAGGGTTTTCGTTTTGAACGAATTCTATAGTAAAAAACTTGTTAAAATCTGTAGAAAAAGTCATAAAAAATGTCCGTGATAAGAATTCAAAAATATTCGAGTTTAAGTCTGTTCAGTGTGTTCAGGGTTTTTAAATGCTTTTTGAGCTTTTCAAGTCGATAAATTGGTTTTTCTGCTCTTAATTGTTTTGTGAGAATAACTTAGAAAAATAATTCTTAACTCTAACAATTAACTACTGTTATATGGTAGATTTTATGTATTTACATCCTAATACGTTATGTTATGCAGTTAAGGGTTGTTGTGTATGAGTGTATGTGAGTGCATTTGTGTGCAGACACGACCCTTACACTGACTCTCTTAGGGTCTCTCTATATGTTTTCTTTTTCTTTTTTTTTTTAATAACAATGCTTTTGTTTATCAATAAAATATAAATTACAAAAAATAGTCGGTTTCTTAGAAAAAAAAAAAAAAAAACAATATAAAAAGTGGGCGTGCCGACGACGATCTCTCTCCTGCAGTCGTGTGGTTAGCTGCAAAATTGTGTAACATATTCATTTCCAATATCCTAGTGGTAATAACTAAATTCATAATACTCGGCACACGCGTTACTGTCTTCAGTTCTCGTATAAGTGGTTATGACTGATTGCACTACTTATTGGAAGCCTTGAGGAGTTTTTATATTTTTTTTCTTTTCGTTTCTTGTGTGTAATTTGCACTTGCACGCTGCGTTCTAAGGTTTGCCAATCTCTAGATGTATAGTAATGGAAAGATGTATGTTGCTAAGTATTTTGCAGTTGAGATTTATCAGCATGCCTGGAAATGGAAGTAAATTAGGAGCATTAGTTCAAAATCATAAGAAGTTAGTGTTTCATTAAAGAACGCAAAAATATTTTTAAAAAATATTATGTTAGGTTTTCGGGGTTGTTAGTTAAGCAACCAGACATTGAAGCAACTAACATAGCTCAAACATTTCTCTTTGCTACTACCCGCCCTTAAAATGAAACGAGTACTATTTTACGGATACACATCTCATATCTCGAATCGTGATATCAGTAGAATCGATAACTTTTTTTTGTGTATTCAACCACTTGGCGATGTTCTCATATGCATATAGCACTCATATCTCAAATGATCATTCGAGAACCGAGAACTGAGACACGAGTGATGAGATATGGGAGATGAGATATGAAACACGAGTACTTGTGTTTACTTTTTGCTTTCATTCTTGGTTCTCGCTGCTTCATAGAAAGTAAGTGTAGTAGATTATTCGAATGATTTTAGAAGATGTATTGAGATAGAACTCATATCTCGAATGATCATTCGATTGTACGGATCACTCGAGTACTAATGTCTCGATTCTTTAAATCATTCGATTATGCCCATCACTAGTAGAGCTGTTTGCCTGTTAGAACCACCAAGGTAGTCATATGAGTTTCCGGAGGTCCATCAGCTCAACATTACCTAAGTCCTCCAGCTCCAAGAAGAAGTAACTACCAAGAGTCCTCACAGGTAGGGCAGGACAGTCACACGGTAGATGACGAACAGATTCAATTTCGTCTTCGTACCTGCAACTTCTACAATAGTCGTTGTGTACAGTACACCGAATCGTTCCGCAAGAACATGAATGGAACAGTGACCAGTAATTATGCCGGAAATAACCCGTGCGTTATGACAACTAAGTTTCACTAAAGAAGTTGACCTCTTCTTGCTAAAGCCCGTCCATAGCGCCCTGGCCGTTGCGCATGTGTCCAGATGAACCCAGCGTCTGTTTGCTCGACTGGTGGCCTCATCTTCTATTTTCTTCCGTAAGGAACTAATTGGGATCACTTCAAAAGGAAGAGCCCGCGATACATGCAGCGCCGACCCTTTCCTATCAAGCTCGTCAGCACATTCGTTTCCTTTGATATCCATATGCCCTCGTACCTAGCAGAGGGTCACCGCATTGACTCTAGATATCTCGTTTAAGAGTGATTTGCAGGTCCTTACAAGTCTCGACCTAATTACAGCAGAGTCCAGAGACTTTATGGCTGCCTGGCTATCTATATAGACAGTCGTCGCTTATTCTAAAGGAGAGGTTTATTCCTACGGCTTCGCAATAAACTCCGGCTTCGGTGCCAAAGTCCATCTTTGAACCGTCGGTAGAGAAGGCCAATTACTATTTCTTCACGGTTCTTTGGTTTTTCCAGTACATTCTGTCAGGAGTTTTTGTAGGAATTCTTGTAGCAAATCTCCTTTCAAATGGTAGCATCGGGTTTATGTGATCAGTTTTCATCAGCAGTCTCCCATCGGGACAAAATGGAGGCATGGCCGTCGGTGACCACAATCGGCCTTCTCTCAGTCTGCTACAAGCGGAATGAAACTGAGCATGGTTTCCATTGCCGCTGTTGGTGTTGTTCTCATTGATCCCATGACTCCGACGCATGCTGCTCTCTGGATTTTGATGAGGTTTGAAAGCTGATATTTCTTCTCAAGTACCATCCACCATACCAGTGAAACATATGTATATAACCGCCGGCCGCACCGTGTATATCCAGTACACCACAACTGGTTTGATGCCCCACGTATTACTAAATGCCTTTTTGCAAGAAAGCTACGCTTGTCTTTTTGATGCGTTCGACAATGTTATCCTTTCAGTTTAGTTTGGAATCTATAATTACGCCCAGGTATCGAGCTAAACTTGAAATACTTAGTTCAATACCATCGATATTTGGGGTTCTGAAGGTAGGGATGGATCTCTTCTTAGTGAAAAGAACTACCTTCGTCTTTGTGGGGTTCACTCCCTGCCCTTTGCTACTGACCCAGTTATCCACTAGTTTTAGTGCGAGATTAAGCTTTCACTTAAGACCGGAGGAAATTTCCTCGAAACCAGGATAACCACATCGTCGACATAGGCTGTCGTGTTGAAACCATTTTCCTTCAGTATTACCAAGATTTCATGCACTATAAGAAGCCGTATTGGAGGAGACAGAACTTCACCTTGGGAGGTTCCTCTACAGATCCTTCTCCGGATGGTTGCATCTCCCAGTGCTGAATATATGATTTTCGATTGAAGCATCTGTGTAATCTAGTTGCAGAGGCCGGTGTTAATTTGAGCTTAGCTTTGAGTGTAGGCTGTTCAGGATCACATCAGTACTTACGTTGTTGGGGCGTTCAATGTCTAGGAACGCCCCAATGGTGAACTCCTTGAGGTGGAGAGATCTTTCTAGGGTTGATACGACTCTTTGAAGGGACCTTAGAGGAACGGCATGGAGAGGCTCTACGTGTGCAGAGTGGCCTTATATCCCGCACACATCACGGGGTAAGATTATGATCTAGATAAAGTGAATACAAGAAAGCTTTCACCACTTCAAGCCACCACCACCACAAGCCAGCAATTAGGAGATCTTTCTGTGAAAGCATCAATGTTCTCCCGTCATCCATTAGGGTTCCAAAGACGCTCTCTAAAAACCATAGTAATGGCATTGGTCTCCTACAAAACCCTGATGGCAGTTACACTGAAAACAATGCTCTTCTTCGGCTCACCAGATCGACTACCAAATGTGGACTGGGGGTTAATCCCCATAGAACAAATCTCATTCTCTTCACAAGGAAATATAAAGTTCCCCTCCGAAAAGCTCAATCTGAGCATCTCGTTCCGGCTCCCTGATCATTGTATCGTTTTTCAGGCGGAAATCATGGCGACTAAGGAAGTCCTGTCCTGGCTGAAGTGTAATGTACTATCTGTCAGCGATATTAGCATTTTCACAGACAGACAAGCGGCAATCAAGTCCCTGGAATCGTGCTCCTTCACTTCAAAGACCACCTTAAACTGCAGTTTTTCTCCTATGGAGGTGACAGAGCAGTTCACCATTCACCTATGCTGGGTGGCAGGCCACAGGGACATTCCAGGAAACTACAGGGCGGACGAGCTCGTCAGACAGGGTGCAACTCTAAGAATTCTGCCTGATAGGCAAGCTCTTGGTATGCCCTCCGCTGCATGTAAGTATCTACTAAAGCTGAACGCTATTAGCAAGACTAACGTCAGATGGGAAAACGGATGAGCGTGTTACATTTCGAGACAGATCTGGCCTAGGCATGTAAGTATCTACTAAAGCTGAACGCTATTAGCAAGACTAACGTCAGATGGGAAAACGGATGAGCGTGTTACATTTCGAGACAGATCTGGCCTAGGCTGGACCATAAACGTAGTTGAGCAAGCTAAAGCGATCACAGATCAGCTGCGTTGTTGGTGTTCTCACTGGACACTGTCTTATAGGCCAACATGCCAAAAGATGTGGCCTCTTCTCCAACAATTTCTGCAGAAGCTGTAGGGACGAGGAGGAGGATGAAACCATCCTTTACCTCCTATGCACTTGTCAAGTCCTGTCGCATAATAGATTGCTCCATTTAGGAGCCCCCTTCCTTGAAGACCTCGGCGATCTGGCGTCCTTTGACGTCATGTGCATCCATGGCTTTATCAAAAGTTCCGATTGGTTTTATTAGTCCATGAGTGGCCTAATAGTTGATCCATGGTATCACAAAGGACCTTCACTGGTCTATATGTGTCTGCACTCTCGTGCGGACGGTCAGCCTAACCTTACCTACTCTGAAAACAGCACTGAAACGCTAAGCCTACTCCTACAAGCACACTTCCAGACTTTCAAACCATGGACGCATTCACATTATCTATCTATGAACCTATTCTTCACTCTCCGAATAGACACACCAGGAGTCTCTCTAGAAAATTCTTCTCTCCCAACTCTATCAGATGGGCTATCTCAACCCAAAAGCCCTACAAGGTACCCGGTGGGGATGGCATTTCCCCCGCTTTAATTCAACACTGGATTGAAACCACCATAGACTGGCTGGTCTCGATCTTCACAGCCAGTTTAAAACTAAACTATTATACATTGTGCCTTTGTCCGAAGAGACAATGTAGTTTTCATTCCAAAAACCGGCTGCAGATCTCCCTCAGACTCAAACTCCTTTAGGCCGAATAGTCTAACCTCAGTGTTTTTAAAGTTAATGAAGAAAATGATTGACCTCCATATTAGAGATACCGCTTGAATAGAACACTCTCGCGAACTCTAGAACATACAGGCTAACCCCGCAGGCGGATTAGTAGAAATGCGGTGAAGTGGGAGGGTAGGTAGGTAGGTAGGAGTGGTTGTGCAAGCAAACCATGCCAACACTTAATTATCGCAGAAGCGCCGTTTTATTACCACAACTCAAGTGACCTAACGGATGTTAACTACTAGGGGAAAGAAGAAGTAAAAGGGGGTAAGGATTATTCAAATCCACCCCGTTGCATTGGAATATCCCCAATGCTAATCTCCGCTAGCTCTATAAGGTTCTCGAAAAAAAGAGTTTACCTAAGGTGCGCTGTCTGGCCTTGCCTAAAGCCGGACACTTGCAGAGGAAGTGTAAGATTGTTTCTATTTCATCAGCAGTATTGCAGCTGCGACAGTGTGCATTAAATGCAATGCCTATTCTGGCCGCATGAACCCCGATGGGCCAGTGGCCAGTACTAACTGCCAGAGTTCTTGCGATATCTGTACGGTTTCTGTTTAGTAGATCTTGCGTTCTTTTCAGGGAGTATTTGGGCCACATCTACCTGGAGATGACACAGTTCCGCACCCCCTGCCATCTGCTATCCGCCTTTAGCATATAGTGCGCGAAGATGCCTCCCTTAAGGAGCCCCAACGGGACGTTCAAATCCTTTGCTAGGGAAGCATCAAGGGCAGATCCTTGCCGCGCGAGTTCATCAGCCCGCTCATTCCCCTTAACGTTGCTGTGACCCGGAACCCAAAGGAGACAGATCCTTAGCCGTTGACCAAGCGAGGCAAGTTCTTTTTTGCACTGTTCTACTAGCCTTGAGGATGTAGTGGCAGATACTATAGCCTTGATAGCCGCTTGGCTGTCAATGAGGATGGCAATGGTATTTCGGGGTGTAGAGGTTTGCTTGAGTATGCGACAGGCCTCACGTACAGCAAAAACCTCCGCCTGGAAGACACTGCACGAATCAGGAAGCCGGTACAACCTGGAAATCTTGAGGGAATCAGAGAATATCCCCGCACCTACCCCGCAGTCCATTTTTGAACCGTCGGTGAAAATTGTTGATTCGAACTCATTTATCAGTACGCCAGTTTCCCATTCCGCCCTTGTTGGGAATCTGACCGTGACGTCATTTCTAAAGTTCACTGTGGGAGTTATATAGTCGGTAAGATTAGCTACCAGCTCCTGAGGTAGCAAATTCAGGATACTGCTGTGACCATACGGATTGGTGCACCAGTATCCCGTTTCCCTTAGCCTGACCGCACTACAAGATGATAGCTGCATAATGTGAAGATCGAGTGGTAAAAGGTGCAGAATAACGTTCATGGTATCGGTTGGACATGTCCTCATGGCACCCGTTACGCCTAAAGCCGCAGTTCTTTGTACCCTGTTGATAAGTTTGATGTTATAAGCTTTCCTAAGCGCAGGCCACCAGACTAGCGATCCATAGGAAAGAAAGGGGCGCAGCACGGCAGTGTACATCCATAAAACCATATTCGGGCGAAGTCCCCACTTCTTGTCAAAGGTCTTGCTGCAGGTATAGAAAGCCACACAGGCCTTCTTTACCCGTTGCTCAATATTAAGCTTCCAGCTTAGTTTTGGATTAAGTACCACACCTAGGTACTTGGCACTGGAGGATAGGGAGAGTAGATGATTATTTAGCCGTGGAAGCGTAAACGTCGTTATTTTGGTTTTAGTGGTAAGGAGCATCAGTTCAGTTTTGCTTGGGTTGACGCTGAGTCCACATCCAGTGGCCCATGAGCTAATCTTGCCCAAGGCACCTTCTATAATCTCACTGATTACGGATGGAAACATCCCCGATACCAGTATTACCACGCCGTCCGCATACGCGACAACCTTAACTCCACCCCTATCAAGTCTACACAAAATTTGATTGATGACCATAAGCCATAGAAGAGGAGATAGGACCCCACCTTGAGGAGTTCCTCTAACAACAGATATGGAGGAGCTACCGTTGCCGAGATTCGATTGGATGGTTCTGGTTTTTAGCATTGTCAATATCCATTTGCTAATAAACTCTTCCACATCCAGTTGGATCAGAGCTTCCTGAATCGATTCCGTACTGACGTTATTGAAGGCACCTTCAATGTCTAAGAAGGTAGCAAGGGTATATTGTTTGAAATGGATTGTCTTTTCTATCGTTCGCACAACTTCGTGGAGCGCCATCTCTGTCGATCGCCCTTAAGTGTACGCATGTTGAGATTTGGATAGAAGGGATTTATCTAGGGTATTTCGGATATGTATATCTAAGATGCGTTCCAACGTCTTTAAAAGAAAAGAGGATAAGCTAATGGGTCTGAAATCCTTTGCGGATCCATGACCCCGCTTCCCAACTTTCGGGATAAACACGACACGAGCACGCCTCCAGCTCAGGGGAACGTGGTTTAGGAGAATACAGCTCCTGTAGATCGGAACTAGCCACGGGACCACCTGGTCCAGTGTTTTTTGCAGCATAATAGGGAGAATGCCGTCAAGGCCGGCCGATTTATAGAGAGAGAAGCTGTTAATAGCCCAGGATGTGTTAACTGCTTTAATTCTTGTCTTAATGTCATTCTAGGAAAAAGATTGCGCGACCTGAGCTACTGGTGGGAGGGCAATCTCATTACTACATCCTGGAAAGTGTGTTTGCATTAAAAGTTCCAGTGACTCGCTAGAGGAGTTATGATCTCTTGTTTTCGGATCATAACCTCGCCGAAATACAAAAGAAAGAAGAAAAAGAACACTTTCTTAATGAATACCAATTAGCTTACCAAACAGGCAAATCAACAATAACAGCCTTACACCACTTGGTTGAAAAGATTGAAAAATCGTTGTTGAACAAAGACATTACACTTTTTGCTTTCCTAGACATCTCTGGAGCCTTTGACAACACCACGTCTTATTCAATAAAAACGGCAACTAATGCCAAAGGCATCAACCAACACACTACCAAATGGATTTGCTGCATGCTAAGCAGCAAAACTATTTCTGTTGGGCTTGGTCAATTCACACTTTCCATCAAAAGCACTTAGAAGCGGTCATGTGGCTGGAAAAATTGTTCGCTCTGTTGACAGTGATTTGCCCTTGACATCGGTTATCGGGAAAAAAGTACTGTGAATCAAAAGCAAAGACAACAAATAATAAAAATCTCCCCAGTTATCTGGACGCCACTCCCAGAGAATCTCTGAAGCATAAACAACTGAGCTTCAAGAACCATTACACCAAAAACCTTTCTCTGTCTCTCTATCCTTTCCAACGCTCGTACTGTGTGTAAACATGTTAAAGGTGTTCATAACCCTTTGAGTGCGCGCAAATTAAAAAAAAAAAAAGGTTTTCCCTAAGGAGGAGGCATTCTATCTCCTCTTCTTTGGTTAATTGTAGTTGACGAACTCCTGGACACCGTGGCACAGTGGTTAGTGTGTCGGAACACTGTACGTGAGATTCAATATTCGAACCCCAAGAAACACTAAAAAGTTTTTTCACGGTCTCCAGTGCTAGTTTTACTCCAATCGAGATCAGCATCTTGTGCGAACACAAACAAAATGGGTACGTTCCGAAAATTCCGGCCCTCTAGATCAAACGGTTCAAAAGTTCACATACAAGACCGTGGCAGACTGATAAGCAGACAAACAGACATCGTGTTGATTTCGTAAGTCTTCAAAACTTATTTTTCAGGTCCGAAACACTAGAAGTAACTTCAAAACTGTTTTGCTCGTAAATCTTCAGAAGCATACCTCTCCCTGATAACAAAACTTTACATTTTACGAAACTTATCTTCCTTGCAAGGATCTCAGGTGTATTTGGAGCATCAAACTCTCATTCCTATTCCCCTAGAGTAACTTTCTTCAAGCCCCTCAGCTGATTTTGTTTACTCCACACTAATGTACACATGTTGGGGAGAGCTCAAACACATTGCCAGAAACCGTGCACGATGGCGCGTAGGCGTAGTAGAGGCCCTTGGACCCACAAGGGGAAACACGACATAAGTAAGTAAGTAATGTACAGATCACAATAAAAGAAAAACCAAATTTATGATCCATTGTACAGCCACCCCTGCTCCCTTACACAGAAGAACGACAAGTAGATGAATGCGTCTCCATACCATTGTTGTAGGACAACCTGATGAATAAGCAAAGTTTGCACAAATGTTTATTGACTAGAGGTACATTCGTCACCCACCGATCAGACAACCTCACTCGTTGCTTCATAATCCCACAGCGATAAGCGCTATATCGAGATAAAAGTTGTTTAACCAGCTAATTCGCCACCGCGCCAGTGGTTATTGCCGGCAGCAACCGACCCTAAACGTTTACTTCGCACCTCACACACTGTTGCCAGTGCTTCAGGGTTATCTGAGCGCGAATTCTCTTCGCAAAACCGGATCATCCTCTCAAGGTTTTCACGTTAAGTTGCTAATTACAACAACCGATGACAAAACTGCCGAAAATTGATATGACTATCTGATCTGATCTTACCTGCACTCGAATAGAACTCATTTCGTAGCCCCCTTTGCTCTGCATCTGTGTTTGTATGGCATTCAGGTGATTCGTTGATAGCTCCACATCTGCGGAACCAATATGACCGGTATGTTGGAAATTCGTCGGATTACCGATCATTGATCTGTCGATACGTAATCGCTGGTGTCGCCGCCGCGATGGTGATTGCGGCTGATGGAAACAGCAGGAGAACCATTGCAGCCAAATGTCACCTGTGCTAGCCATTTTATTAGAAAGCCTGTTTGTTTGTTGGTGCGCCACGGTTTCGGCTGTTTATTTTTATTAGTTCAATCAACGTCGGACCAACGACACGACCAACCAGCGGACAGTTTATTAATTTGATTTGGAGAATGTGTGTACAGAGTGCGTGTTGCTACCGTTGAGTATAGTGCCGATGCTGGTGATGATGATGCTGGTGATAGTGGTTTCTCAACTTCGCTCCGGGTGATTACTTTCTAAGGAGATTGTTCACGGTCATACAGGATTGTAATTAATATAATGAGTATCTGCAAAGAGAAAGAAAAAAAGAGTTAGTATCAGGGTTGCCACTGAAAAATCAAAAGAATACAAAATGGATTAGGAGCCCTGACATCCGTAGAAAATCCATTTCCCATTCTCACAGTTCATGCTTTGATGCGAGTCAAAGAGATGAATGAGCTTCTTGCATGGGACCAGTTAGACTATCTATACCACTGACATAGATAGGCCAACTATACACAAATATACCGCAGTCATTCAATACTGAGTTCATATAGTAAAGGATCCAAAAACTGGAAGAAGTCCATGACCCAACGTATCCCCAAACTGAATATATTATTCCATAAACATAATTCATGGGAGTCACGGGTGTAGGATGCTCGGGCGGACAGCCCATCCTTCTCGATCCTCCGCCCCATCAGGGGAATCCCTGGATGGCTCCAGGAGAGATATCGGACTTGGGCCAACCAAGTGGTGGGACTCCACTAACCTGCAGAGTGCACTGAACGAGCGTTCCGGAAGCGACAATTAAATCTGACCTGCTCAAGCGCCCCCCTGGCAGCTGATTTTATTCCATCCATACAATCCAGACACGGCTAATAAAGCGGCACACATATCAAGATGACAAGAACCTGGTATACCAGGGCATCCTTTGGCGGCAGGCCTGATGGGTGTCATTATGCGAGCAACTGACCTTACCCGCTTGGGTGCAACCCGAAATGGCTACGAACTTCCTGCTAATGGTATCGCAGACCCTTAACGAGGTCGAAGGGCGCTATGCACTGAAAGGGGCACAGATGGATATACTATTCCAAGTTCATTTAATGCTAACATTTGACAAGAGCAAGTACGAGTATGTACCTAAAACTAGGAATTTTGGACTTAGTGTCTTTCACTGGACGGTGGCAATATTTTCATGGTGAGCCTGCGAGGATTACCTAAAAGTACAAACTAATATACATATCTAAACGACTTAATTCCTGACAGAACCTATTACCAAGATATCAGTACCTAAGCATCACAGTTGTAATGCGGTTAGACGGAACATTTTTTGGCCGAACCGCATCTTCAACGCACAACTTTATACGAGAACAGGCCAAGAAACTATAAGCGTTACTATACGAAGGAGAAAGTGGCAGTGGATTGGACGCACCCTACGGCACGAAGACAACTCCATTGCGAAATATGCCATGCAGTGGAATCCGTTCACCAAGGCAGGCAGAATAGCGGGACGCCCTAGGCAAACGTGGCGCAGAACAGTTGAGGAGGAATCGAGCTCTTTAGGAACGAGTTGGAGAGAGCTCAAATGTGGTGCAGAACTCTGAACAAGATGGCGCACAGGCGTGGTTGACGCCCTATGCCCCCCCGAAGGTTTAAAGGATCTAAGTAAGTAAGTAAGTAGACGGAAAATGTTCTCTCCTTTGCCCCATAATCTAAGCAGGTTATATGAGTAGAATTCACTAGTCCCAGCCTAGGAACATGATCTTTTAAAATGGATGCGTCCAGTGTAAAGATTGAATAACTTTCTAGCTTTCAAGGAGCATCATGACTTTCAGAACACTCGGTGAATGAAAATTCCTAGGCGCTTTCAATAATGAGAAACACATGATATGCACACAACACATATCCTTCAAAAAATCTGCCGTCTTCGATAGAAGCAAAGACAACACGGTCGCACAGGATGTGTTTTAAAATATCGTGAACCTTTTCTTCGGGCGTCGCAGATAATGGCGTCACTTTAAATCTACTATAACAAGCCTGAAATGCTTGCCAAATGTATAGTGGTCCATAAGTTTTCTGCAGTCTTTTCTACTGACAGACTACAATAATACCGCGGATTTTCTACGCTCGAGTCCAGTAACTTTCATTTTGTCTCCTTGCATCTTAGAGAAAGTCTTAGCCCAACCATCAATGAAAGACTTAACCGAGGACGCGCTAAGACCCAACGCAGATTCAAGTCCTAAGAACTCCTTCTCTGAACCTTGCTTAGCAACTTCATCGGAGTTCTCATTTCTCGTAGTTCCATTGTGACTTTGAAACAGAATTCAGAGAGCATTGTGATCTTGAGACAGAATTCTGAGAATTCTTGTATCTTTGAACCATTTTGGAATTGGTTAAAGAGTTATGCATGACCTCGGCATAGCCTGTGTGCCATAAGGGCACCAATTGCGACGAGTCTAAATGACACTGAGGCACCACAAAGGACAATTGTGGATGAATAGCAGGAGAGATTGGATCACTCTAATAAATTCAAGTGAACGCAGAGATTGATCTCCAATATAAACACTTGAAGCAATAGGAAGCATGGGGAGCTTAATTTCTACTTGACCCAGATGTTAACTGGCCATAGTTGCTTCAGAGCCTACCTCCACAGGATTGGACTCGACGACAACCCCTTTAGGCCAACGTGCACGGAAGCAGTCGAGTGAATAACAGAGTATCGCAAATTATGCGGAACACTTCATGTTCCATTGTCCACGATACTATGAAGAAAGACACCTGCTGCTAACCGCAGACAACATCACCAGACAGATGATGACCAGTGAAGATGCCTGCGAAGCAGTTAGCCACACTGTATCAACCATTATGAAGGAACAGCGAAGACAGGAGCGACAACAAATCGCAGTGCAAGAGGCTGCCAACACGAATGAGCCAAATAGCTAAGGCTGGAGTCCCCCTTTGCGTTGAAATGCTTGACAGCAGTGCCGCGAGAACCAAGGGTAGAATGGAAGGCGGGTTTAGTGGGTGAGAATCCCACACTGTCACTGTGTACGGGCTCAGTTCGCATATAAAAGATTCGCACCTTCGCAAAAAAAAAAAAGCCCGTCTTAACCCTGTTTACCAACTCCATTCCTATGTAGGGAGTCTCACAAAGAATTCTAGAAAATTGTTCCTTAGGTCAGGTTAGCTTGCGTAGGGCTATGAGATTATCATAAAAACACTACGCACCATGGTGGGCCCATCACGATCCCTAGGGATCCTTCACGGCAAAAAACCTAAACCAATTCTCTGATAAACTTAATTTCCCTACAGAACTGGAATATGTCGTTGTTGTGGTTCAAGGACCGTACCTCTTCTAAGTTATTGAAGAAGTATCTTCCTGGCAATGGATTTTTTTTTTTATATAATTTGCGCGCACTCAAAGGGTTATGAATACCTTTAACATGTTTACACATAGTGCGAGTGTTGGAAAGGATAGATAGAGAGAGAGAGAGAGAGACAGATTTTGGTGTAATGGTTCTTGAAGCTCAATTGTTTATGCTTCGGAGATTCTCCGGGGGTGGCGTCCACATAACTGGGGAGATTTTTGTTATTTTTTGTCTTTGCTTCTGATTTACCATATTGTTTTCCCGATAACCGATGTCATAGACAAATCATCATCAACAGAGCGAACAATTTTCCAGCCATATGACCGGCCTACTGCCAGTGTTATGCCTGCGCAGTAGTGTTCACATATGCTTTTGCAATTGATCGGACTGACTTTATATATTTCATGAGAAATAAATAAATGCTTGCTGACATCAGGATTTGAACCATGAACCATTAGCGTGGCAATTGACAACGTTACCACTACACCATTGCCACCCCAAGTCATTGCAGTATCTACAAACATCCGTATTTGATAATCCTAGCCTCATAGCTTGCTTCCTTAGAAAACAATGGCCAGAGAGTATTCCTATCGCTGTTCTTAGACATGATCTTTCTGGTTTTATGATCTCCCCAGATGTCTTGCGCCCTAACACAGACCACAAGCACTTGGACACCCTATGACCATCTAAGTTGGACAATCTTAGATTAATCATGTTGATGATTCTATCAAGAATAATTCCCTTAGCTACGCACCTTGGTGGTTTAATGCTACCAATTTTGTCACTATGTGACAGGAGCGTATGGAGCGTCCCGCGTCGGATTTTTCGTTGTCTTCTATATCGCAGTGGCCAGGTACCCAACATAATCTGACACGGTTCTGCGTACCTTAAGCATTGTGTAGCAATTCTCGGCGATTTCAGATTTTGTGACGTAAGACTCTAGAGCCTTTAGCGCAGCCTGACCGTCAATGTATGTAGTTATATGGGGATATTCTTATTGAATATTGATCCCATCTCAAAGAGTTCCGCAGCTTTGAGTATAGCTAGAATCTCTGCTTGGAACACACTGTATGTGTTTGGAAGTCTCAAAGCCAACTGTAGGTTAATATCCCTCAAGTTTATACCTGACCCTGTGCCCTCTCTGGTCTTAGAACCATCTGCATATATTGCAATCTCGTTATGGACAGAGACTGTCTTCCTTTGCCAATCCTCCCTAACAGGGTGCGTTACTTCGTCTGATTTGTCAGGGATATCGGGAAATGATTCCCTAAGAATGGAGCTATGCCCCACATTACTAGTTTTGAAGAGAACTATGTTAGTGAGCCGAAGTGCACTTTTGTCCACTTGAAATTTGATTTGTATGTGTAGTGGTAAAAGATACAGAAAGATCTCGAGTGCAGCCGTAGGCGTTGTGCGTGGAGCACATGTGATGGCAATCCAGGCTACTCCTTGTACCATAGCCAACATATCCCATATGTTTTTCGTATTCGTTGCCTTCCATCACACAAGAGCCTTATACGTGAAAATGGGTCTGAGTATCATTGCATCATTGCAGGCCTCAGGTCCCATTTTTTCCCGGTATTCCTCTTACAGATGAAGAGAGCATTATAAGCCTTGTGGACTCTCTCCTGTATGTTAAGTTTCCGGTTAAGTTTCTAGCGCAATCCGAAAGGGAAAGCACCTATATTGCTTAGTTCTTTAAGTAGATGAAGGCGAACTCCACAGGCGAATCAGTAGAAATGCAGTGAAGTGGGAGGGTTATGATCGCTTGTTTTCAGATAATAACCTCACCGAAATAGGAAGACAACCATCGACGACTAGAACCCAGTGGAGGGGTGAGATAACTCCTCCCTTGGGAGACCATAGAGCCTAGGTAGACAGAATCCTTTACTACCTCAAAATTGTATCTGTCTATTGTGGCGTTCTGTGCAAGACGCCGATGTTGGGTGTCCTTTTTTGTAGACAGCATATATTTTGTTTTGCTTTCATTGACCGCGAGACCCATCTTTGCTGCCTCTCAATACTCGTAAATGCCCCATTGACGGCCCGCTGAGTTCTTCCGATTATGTCAATGTCATCGGCATAAACGAGTAGTTGCACAGACTTGAAGAAGATTGTACATCCGGGGTTGGCTTGTGAGTTTCGTACAAGTACGAAAGTACTACGTTAAAGAGATCGCATGATAGCGCGTCGCCTTGTCTAAGACCTTTCCTGACATCGAATGGTTCGGTGATGTTCTTACCGACTTTGATGGAGCAGCGAGAGTTCTCCATTGTCATTCTGCACAAACGGACGGGCTTGGCAGGGATGCCAAGACTAGACATGGCTCTGTATAACTCGTCTATATACACGCTATCATAGGCAACTTTGAAATCGATGAAGAGGTGGTGCGTATCGATTTTATATTCATGGGTTTTTTCAAGATCTGCCGTAGTGTGAATATTTGGTCAATGGTGGACTTTCCAGGCCTGAAAGCGCACTGATAAGGACCTATCAGGTTGTTGACGATCGGTTTTAGGCGTTCACATAGTACGGCAGACAGGATCTTATATGCAATATTTAGAAGACTTATACCTCTGTACTTGGCGCAGTTTAGAGGGTCTCCTTTCTTCAGGATCGGGCAAACTATGCTGAGGTTCCATTCATTGGGCATACTTTCGTCCGACCAGATTTTACAGATGAGCTGGTGCATGCTCCTTACCAACTCATCTCCTCCTGCCTTGAAAAGTTCAGCGGCAAGGCCGTCGGCTCCAGAAACTGACCTTAAACAGTGTTTAAAAATGTCCCTAAGCCGGTTTTTAACCTTGGCTGAAGCTTTGTAGCATACATAGGTGGCAAAATTCCATCAGAGCCTGGTGCTTTGAACTAACATAATATCCCACCGCAGATTCTTCCATGTAATGAGATTCTCTACCTCGTCCCCTATTGGCATTCCAGTATGCGAGTAACCATTTGTAGTAGAAAGTGAGCTGCAACTAAAGTTTCTAAATAGTCCCTTAGATGTAGGAAAAATGTATTTGCGTCATATTTCAATAGGTTCGGGTCAGTTCGTGTCAAAAATCGCACAATGGCAACTCATGTTAGTATCTCGATGGTAAACGATCTGCTTGATAAATAAAATACGAAAGGGATCACCCTGCACCACTGATGACACTTACATTGGTGCGCCACAAACATATTACTGTGTCAGTCATTCAGATGTGATTGCAGAATAACAAGTGGGAAACTCAATATGACTCAGCGAGGATACAACAGAAACCCAGCACAGAAAAACGCATAAATCCACTTGCCGCTGGTGCTGCTTGCCTTTTCGATTTCTGTGTTGAGTCGGCATTATTCCTCCACTGAACTTATTAAAGTGATGTGTGCGGTTATTAACCGCAGAATGGCATTAGCGATATATTTATAGCGAAAGGGAATACGAATAGTATTTTAACGATTTACGCAAAAAATCCCTACTTTGCTGCTGCTGCTGCTGTTGGCGTCTGATGCAAGCACTTTTAACCAATAAAACAAATAAAAGATACAACGGGGAGCAGCACACCACCAACCACCAACTGAGTCATCTCTTATCAAAATTATTCGATTTTTCTTTGTGTATTCGTGGCGAAGATTATACAGACAGACACAGAGAGAGCGAATAATGTAGGTCTGAGGTTCTTTTAAAATTCAAAGCGAGTTGCATGCGAAACAGACATTGAATTTGATATATTTTTATGGCTCAACACCGGAAACAGCTGGACGCAGGCACAGCTCTCTCTCTTCCCTCGTTCCCCCAGTATTTGAATACAAAAATTACAATAACTACCGCGACGCGACGGTCAATTTTGAATCGGAAACGTTCTGTATTCCAGATAAAATGAGAACAAAATTTATCAGATAGCTTAAATTGTTTTGTAAGTCTCAACACAGAGAGACAGAATCATTGCAAGATGAATGAATCACACGCAATGCCGCGCGACCAGATGACTGTGAGAATGGTCTTTGCCCTTCCGTTCAATTTCGGCGGCTGCAAGACATGCCCATAAAAATGTGTTTTGCGTAAGAAATGCATGCAACACACAGTTCAGCACACATAAACTGAACGATTTGAGTGTGCAAAGAGGTGAACTGTTGATGCTTTCATCGTTAATTTGTAACAATTTGGATTTAGAAATTCTTTGGAAATGTTTACTTTCATAACAGTGTCAGCACTTCTGACACTAAGCGCTTCTAACACACGTTCTGTATCTGTAAGTTTTGCGATAACACTTCAAATTTGTTGTTTTTTAAACAATTGAATTCTTGTTATGGAATTCTATGGAACAAGTGGGTGAGGTGTTGACTGAAGGCGTGATTTTTTTTTTAGAAAATCATCGATTGACTTGGGTACATGATACCTAAAGCTTAACATACTATGATTCATAGCGAGTGACGGTGCGAAAAATATATTCATTGTCACACTTTGATGGTTTCGATCAAGTCCGAGCAATAAATTAAATGCAAATATTGATCGTGTCGCTAAAGAAAAAGAACACGAATGATAAGTTCTTTTGTAGTTGTGATTCACATATTTGCATATACTCGTACTTAAACCTTCTGAAGGCCACACGATGGAGTGTTTATTTGATTTTTGTGTTCAACGCAATTTTTTGCACAAAGCAACACTGATTCTTTGAAGGTAGATCAACAACCACTAACTTAACCAAATTCGTGACTAGCACACTGAACGCTTTAGAAGATGGATAATGCAAGGCTTTCGACAAAATTTCTCACCCGCCAGAAAACCCACACAGTTTAGAAGACTCAAACTTTGCTTTTCCGAGTACGGAAAATTTCAGAGGGTGGGAGGAAGTTTTAGACATCACTCTCAAAACCAACAATAATATCCTTAGAGTAGTTAACTGGCGAGTATCCGAACAATTGTCCTTCTCCGACCACAGATGCATTCTCTACAATGTGTGCCTCGAGGTTGAGGCTCCCAAGCCATTTAGAAACCCTAAAAGAATTGACTGGAAGAAGTTTGGCCCGCTCATTAAATCAAAACTTAATAGAATACCAGACTTGAAAATTGAATCAGCCGAGGAACTAGACGCCAAAATCAGGACCTTCGAAACAGCCATGGATGCGGCTTTTAAGGTTTCGTGTCCTATTAAATATAGCAAGAAAAAATTCACAAGTTCTGGCAACCTTATAAGGATTGTCTGAAGGAATACATGAAATCCATTAAAAGTGCCAAGTCTCTTGCTTGGAAAGACTACTGTCAGTCCATTGAGACCATAAAGGACTCTGCCACGCTGAGTAAAATTCTGTCCAAGGAGCATTCTAGCCCGTCCTTTATTAAACGGCCGAATGGGACTTGGACGGACTACAGAAGCTGTATTCTCCTAAACCACGTTCCCCTGAGATGGGGGCGTGTTCGTGTTGTGTTTATCCCGAAAGCTGGGAAGCGGGGTCATCGATCCGCAAAGGATTTCAGACCCATTAGCTTATCCTCTTTTCTCTTAAAGACGTTGGAACGCATCTTAGATATACATATCCGAAATACCCTAGATAAATCCCTTCTATCCAAATCTCAACATGCGTACACTAAAGGGCGATCGACAGAGACGGCGCTCCACGAAGTTGTGCGAACGATAGAAAAGACAATCCATTTCAAACAATATACCCTTGCTACATTCTTAGACATTGAAGGTGCCTTCAATAACGTCAGTACGGAATCGATTCAGGAAGCTCTGATCCAACTGGGTGTGGAAGAGTTTATTAGCAAATGGATATTGACAATGCTAAAAACCAGAATCATTCAATCGAATCTCGGCAACAGCAGCTCCACCATATCTGTTGTTAGAGGAACTCCTCAAGGTGGGGTCTTATCTCCTCTTCTATGGCTTATGGTCATCAATAAAATTTTGTGTAGACTTGATAGGGATGGAGTTAAGGCCTTTGGCAAGAAGTGGGGACTTCGCCCGAAGATGGTATTATGGATGTACACTGCCGTGGTGCGTCCCATTCTTTCCTATTGATCGCTAGTCTGGTGGCCTGTGCTAAGGAAAGCTTATAACATCAAATTTATCAACAGGGTACAGAGAACTGCGGCTATAGGCGCAACGGGTGCCATGAGGACATGTCCAACCGATGCCTTGAACGTTATTCTGCACCTTTTACCACTCGATCTTCACATTATGCAGCTATCATCATGTAGTGCGGTCGGGATGCTGGTGCCCCAATCCGTATGGTCACAGCAGTATCCTGAATTTGCTACCGCAGGATCTGGTAACTAATCTAACCGACTACATAACTCCCACAGTGAACTTTAGAAATTACGTCACGGTCAGATTCCCTACCACGGCGGAATGGGAAACTGGCGTACTGATAAATGAGTTCGAATCAACAATTTTCACCGACGGTTCAAAAATGGACTGCGGGGTAGTGGCGGGGATATTCTCTGAATCCTTCAATATTTCCAGGTCGTACCGGCTTCCTGATTCGTGCAGTGTCTTCCAGGCGGAAGTCTTTGCTGTACATGAGGGCTGCCGCATACTCAAGCAAACCTCTATACCCCTAAATACCATTGCCATCATCATTGACAGCCAGGCGGCTATCAAGGCTATAGTATCTGCCACTATATCCTCAAGGCTAGTAGAACAGTGCAAAAAAGAACTCGCCTCGCTTACTCACCGGCTAAGGATCTGTCTCCTTTGGGTTCCGGGTCACAGCAACATTAAGGGGAATGAGCGGGCTGATGAACTCGCGCGGCAAGGATCTTCCCTTGATGCTTCCCTAGCAAAGGAGTTGAACGTCCCGTTGGGACGCAGATATCGCAAGAACTCTGGCAGTTAGTACTGGCCACTGGCCCATTGGGGTTCATGCGGCCAGAATAGGCATTGCATTTAATGCACACTGTCGCAGCTGCAATACTGCTGATGAAATAGAAACAATCTTACACTTCCTCTGCAAGTGTCCGGCTTTAGGCAAGGCCAGACAGCGCACCTTAGGTAAACTCTTTTTTTCGAGAACCTTATAGAGCTAGCGGAGATTAGCATTGGGGATATTATCAGCTTCCTCAATGTAACGGGGTAGATTTGAATAATCCTTTTCCCCTTTTTCTTCTTCTTTCCCCTAGTAGTTAACATCCGTCAGGTCACTTGAGTTGTGGTAATAAAACGGCGCTTCTGCGCTAATTAAGTGTCGGCATGGTTTACTGACACAACCACTCCTACCCACCTACCTTAAAAGACGTCAGGGCAGTTACAAGAAAGCTGGAAAACCACAAAGCCGCTGGCTCTGATGACTTACCCGTGGAGCTTATCGAATACTGAAGAGATGCCTTGGTTGAATGTATGCACCAAGTCGTCTTCTTAGGGTGGTAAACGACTAACAAAAGCCTCGTAGGAGCAGCACTTCCCGATAGGTGTTGGTCCGCTAAGTAGCGAGAAAGAGCCACTGCAGCCGAAAACCTAGCAGCTCTGTTAGTAAGCCCTACTCCGACCTCCTCGCGGTGCCATCTGGGAATTTCTTCGGAAATTGCGAACGGGAAAGGACGAATGGCGAGCTTCCTGCGCCAAAAAACAGGATAAGTGTCGGTTGGTCTCTGGCCCAGCGACCCGCAAAAAAAAGAATTGCTCCGAAACGGGACCCAACGCCTCGGATGCGGACGGAAAATTTGATGACGACCTTTGGCTATCGAACACGGACAACGATCGGATTCTGGAACGTTAAGACCCTCCTGGACTCACTCAAGGAAGGGCCTTATAACACCAGATTCCTCCAATCGGAGCGCGAATTCGCACGGTATAAAATAGACATCTTAGGGCTGAGCGAGATAAGATGGTACAATGCTGGGGAATACATCTCCCCAGCAAAAAGCACTGTCATGCTCTACTCTGGTAAACCAGCTGGAAGTGTACGGAGTTCCGGAGTAGGACACATGCTAACTCCAGCAGCACGTAGTAGCCTCATATCCTGGAAACCCCATAGTGACCGAATATTGACAGCTAGGTTCCAGAGTAGAGTTAGAGAAATTACCATCATACAGTGTTATGCTCCGACTCTAGACGCGACTGAGGATGAAAAGGATGATTTTTATAGCCACTTAGGCGTCGTCTACGACCAAACGCCTAATGGGGGCATCGTAATTGTGATGGGAGATCTCAATGCCAATGTGGGTAGCGACAACAAAGAACTGATCCCTTATTTTCGGATCATAACCTCGCTGATAAAAGGAAGAACAAGAAGATTCGGCATTGGATCGCCTCTCATAAATTTGGAGATGAGAATTCCGAGCCATCTGAACCCGATGTCTCCCATCTTTTTCCAGAACTCAGGTGGCATATCGTCTGGTCCAGCCTCACTGACTTCTTCGACTGTAAAGTCGGGTATTTCTTCACAGTTAGGGGTGGCTCTTGGAAAGTAGAGCCAGGGAATCTGTTCATTCAAAAGTTCTTCACAATACTGCCGCCACCTCTGCAGAATTTTATCGTCATCCAGAAGAAGCTGGCAATGAGCATTGTTAATGAACTTTGGCGAACAATTCTCCTGGGCATTCCTCTTTTTTTGGGCGGCTATTTTGAAGATGGATGCGCTCTTGTTCATATTGTGTCATCGCAGCTCCTGGATAACCTGGATTGCATCATCAGCAACCGAGAAGATATTTTCTCCAGCTCCCGATACAGGCTCTCTGGTTGAAGCTGGACGTACTTCTTCTTCGCTTTTTTCTTGCAACGTCTGTATTCCACTTCGAGGAGAGCTTTTTCGTCTCTATTATTAGAGGAGCACTTTAACCAAGCTTTGAAAGCCACTTTCTTCTCATTTATCACTTCCTTAGCTTCATCACTCCGCCACCATGTTTCTTTGGCGTGTTGATGGTGGCCTTTTGAAGCTCCTAGGATTGATTTGGCCTTCTTTAAGCAAGTTCGCTGTAAGGAATCTCGCATATTTTGTGCTCTGCAGTCTTTATCCTCTGCTCTGTTAATGGTATGAGAAAGGTAATTTTTCAACACGAAAACAAAAGCCTCGCCTTTTTCTTTGTTCAAATTGTTTCACTTGACTTTTTCAGGGACCCTTGTTTGTTTGCTTTTCTTTGGTGTTTTCATAAACAATTTTGTTAGCAGGAGACGGTGTTGCTTGGCGATCGCCTCTCCTAGGATCACTTTGCAATCTTTTACCCGAGGCTTCATGAAACTGGCATTCAAATGGTAGCCAATCTAGGTTTCATCTCCACCACTGCTGTAAGTGATCAGGTGTCGGCTTGGTTTGATGAACATGGTATTTAACACGACAAGACCGTTTGATTTGTACATGCTTAGGAAGGTTCCTAGTGCCGTATCCCAGTCCTTCATGGCAGTTTTCATAGTCTTTGTTTGACTTCCCGACATGTCCATTCAAATCTCCTCCTTCTTCTTTTTCCTTTTATCAGCGAGGTTATGATCCAAAAATAAGGGATCATAACCATCCCACTTCAACGCATTTCTACTGGTCCGCCTGTGGGGTTCACCTTCCATTCAAATCACCAATGCTCTTGCGTGTATGCACCAGCATGTCTGATGACTGGAGTAGTTCTATAGGCCCCATCTTTAAAAAAAGGGGATCCCATGTCTTGCAAGAACTAGCGAGACACATCTCTGCTAAATGCCGTATACAAGATTCTATCCAACATACTGTGTGAACGTCTTAAGCCTTTCTGCAACCCAATAATCGGCATTTGTCAGTTTGGCTTCCAAAGACTAACGAATATCAAGTCATCCATCACCCGTTTTTTGACTTTAAGGTTGCTTACGATAGCATTTATCGTCTTGAGCTCTACAATGCGATGACTGAATTCGGGATCCCAACAAAACTGATCCAGCTGTGTCGCGTAACATTGGAAAATACACGGTGCTCTGTGCAATTTGGTAATAACTCGTTCGAACTATTCCGAACTTGCACCGTATTTGGGCAAGGAGACGCGCTGTCATATGATTTCTTCAATCTCGTGCTGGAAGAGATAGTGCGTAGAGCGGGCGTTAACACGGAAAGCCTTATCTTCCACAAGTCCGCCCATTTGGTGGAGTACGCAGATGATATTGACATCATTGGGAGGATCTTACGGTGCCATCACAGAGTCCAGATCAGGCAAGTCGAGTTGAGCTTGAAGTAAATGAGGACAAAACCAAGTATATGTAATCAACAAACATAAATCTATCTACTCGAAACGAAGAATACAACTGTTGATGACTATAACTTGTCTTAGCGACAGTAAAATATTTATATCTTCCCGAACAATTGATTTGATTACACACATGCTGCATCGCGTCGGTAGAAATAATGAGAAAGTATTCTGCAAACGTCACGTATCGACGACGACAATTGCTGACAAAGTAGTGAAACCCCCAATAAGCAAATAAGAGCCAACAACTTATTTATTGCTTAGCTCTAAATAAGCAATATTTCGTACTTCCTATCGCATGTTGTTTTCAATTCATTGCACGCACGTATATTATACAACAATAAACTTCAAACTATTATGAGATACTATAAGCTCGACGAACTTGGAATAAAAAAATCAATGGCAATCCATAATAGGAGTTACGCACTGATTATAGTATAATTGGTCGAGATTATGGGTCTTATTTAAAATAGAATCACCCTGATTGTCGTTGGCGTTTGTCGCTTTTCGACGATTGTCGTCTTATTCATAGCTACGACCTGCTGACCGTTAAACATTACTAAGCAATTTGTTTGTCGTGTAGAATACTATTACAACTCTTTCACAGTGAAAAAGTTAAGAAAACAGATTCGTGCTACATCTGAAGAATAAAACGACAATCGTCGAAAAGCGACAAACGCCAACGACAATCAGGGTGAATAATTAGACAGCAGAGACATTCGATAGGGTTCCACAAGAACCCTAGCATCTGTTGAGCAATTATTTCAGCAAACTAACAGCCCAAACACAACCTATCTTCTGTAAATTTACAAATTACATCAACATGCATATTTAAAGAGGAAATCGATGGAAACAGCCTTACATGACGTAATAGGGAAAATAGAAATAAGCCTTCACCATAAGGAATTTACACTAGCAGCCTTCCTAGACATAGAAAGTGTTTTCAGTAACGTAGGAGGACGGGACATCAGACAGGCCGTGGGAACTATAAATGTCGATCATAGCATTACCAATTAGCTCTGCAATATGCTCGGCACTAGAAACATTAACTCCACTACCGGAAATAGTTCAATAAGAAAATCCGCTACCAGGGGACTCCCCAGTGAGGCGTCATCTCACCCCTCCTCTGCGTTCTAGTCATCGATGGTCCTCTTCCCATTTCGGCGAGGTTATGACCTGAAAACAAGCGTTCATAACCCTCCCACTTCACTGCATTTCTCCAGATACGCCTGTGGAGTTCGCCTTCATTTACTTAAAGAACTAAGAAATACAGGTGTAAGCGGCAGTGCTTATGCGGACGACGCATGGTGATTTTAGGCCCAGGTTCACCCCGAACTGTAGCGCCACCTAAGTATGGTGATTTTAGTCCAGGCAAATTCCTAGGCACATTAAGTGAAATGATGGAATCAGCTCTTAATAGTCTCGAAAAATGGGATAATGGGCTACGTCAACCAGGATTAAACAGAATTGCGACCAGGGCAATGTTCATGTGCCAACGCCTCTATGGTATAAAATGGGGTCTGAAGCCCAAGATGATCTACTGGATGTACAGCACAATCGTCAGTCCAATGATCACTTACGCCTCTCTAGTATGGTGGCCTAAAACACTACAGATCAAAGCTATAGAACAACTAAATCGACTGCACCGATTGGCCTGTGCCAACATTACCGGGGCAATGAGAACGTGCCCGACGGCAGCATTAGGTACAATACTTAATCTCACGCCGCTGCATCTCACAGTGCAGAAAGAAGCTTTGCTAAGTGCTCTTAGGCTACCTCAGATACAAAAACTGAAACCCGGCGATTTCGCTAGCCATCTGAGCATTCATTAGAATGTCCAAAACAACCCAATCTTCAAGATTCCTGATACGATGCTCAAGAGATTTCGGTTCTCCAGGAAATTCGAAGTGGGCATTGGTGACCGTCAAGAATGGAGAAACAAAGGTCTCAGGACACCACCCAACGCACAAATCTGGTACACAGATGGCTCAAAATTGGAAAATGGCAGTACCGGAGCTGAGGTCTATGGTCCCAGCTTCCAGCGTGCGGCAGCGCTTGGTAAATCACCTACCATCTTCGGCAGATTTTTGTATTCGGAAATCCCTGCGGAGAAACACTACCGGAACCCGCATCTTTATCTACTCAGACAGCCAGGCTCGTGTGGGACTATCTCGACCTCCTTGATAACCTCGCATCCACAAATCAGGTTACCGTAGCATGGATTCCTGGACACGAAGATTTTGAGGAGAACGAACGAGCAGACTGTCTGGCGAGGAGAGACGCTGGGTGCCCATTCATCGGCCCTGAACCCTACTTCGGGGTACCACCCAGTGATATCCACTTCACAGTAACAAAATAGGAAGCTAAAGGACTCGCCGAATACTGGGCCAACGAAAAGGGCCTAAGACAAGCGAAGAAATTCATAAGCCCCAACAGGAATAGAGCTAGCAAGCTACTTGAACTAAGCAAAGACGATTTGCGAACTCTAACAGGCTACCTAACCGGACACTGTCCACTCAGGTACCATCTAAATAAAATGAAACTTTCAGATACGGCCATGTGCAGACTCTGCGGGGAATAAAGAGAAATAGCAGAACATACTCTTTGTGAATGTCCAGGGGCCGCAAAGAAACGATTACACCATCTAACGCGGGCCAGCGGATACCTGGAACATGGAACCCAAGACATTATTGAGGTTTATCAAGAGCCTCAATTTTTAATTCTGGTTAACCATTGGGTCAGCACAATAGATCTTATAGGTCGCAGTGCACTTGGGCCCTATTCATCGTATCGTATCGCATCGTATCGTAAGACAGAATTGGCACTCTTCAGCAGGAAATACAAGATACCACCCTTCAAACTTCCTAAGCTAGCATGGGTGGAGCTTTCACTTTCGAAACGCGCTAGATATCTAGGTATACTGCTAGACAGATAACTGAAGTGGGAACTTAACATACAGGAAAGAGTCCGAAAGGCTTACAATGCTCTCTTCACCTGTAAGAGTATTGCGGGGGAAAAAATGATGCCTGAAGCCTGCAATGATGCACTGGGTATATGTTGTATCATGATAGTCAGAACCATTCTTACGTATAAGGCCCTTGTGTTGTGGAAGACGACGAATACGAAAAACACACAAGATATATTGGCCATGGTACAAAGAGCAGTCTGCATTGCCATCATGGGTGTTCTACGCACAACGCCTACGGCTGCAGTCTAGATCCTTCTGTATCTCTTACCACTAGACCTACAAATCAAATTTCAAGCGGGCAACAGTGCTCTTCGGCTCACTAATGTAGGGGTCTTCAAAACTAGTAATGTGGGGCATAGCTGCATTCTTAGGGAATCAGTTACCCGATATACCTGACAAATCGGACGAAATCCTTTGTGCCTTAGACTTCGTCACACCATACGATGTAACGTACCCTGTTAGGGAGGATTGACATACGGAGACTGTCTCTGTCCACAATGAGATTGCAATATATACAGATAGTTCTAAGATTGGAGAGGGTCAGGTATATGTTCGAGAGATATTAACCTACAGATGGCTCTGAGACTTCCGGACACATACATTGTGTTCCAAGCAGACGTTCTAGCTGTACTCAAAGCTGCGGAATTATTTAAAATGGGATCAATTTCCGATAAGAATATCGCCATCTATGTTGACAGACAGGCTGCGCTAAAGGCGCTAGAGTGTTACGTCACTGCAGACTTAAGGAGCACATTAGGAAACTGGGAATAGAAGGAGACGGACACCGCAGATTCTACAGGGACTTCGCAGAAACATCAGCGCACCTTCTTATGGAATGCGAAGAACTGATCCACAAAAGAAGGAACCACCTTGGTGCCTACCTCCTATCAGAAACGGATTTACCTACGCTGGATCCACTGAAGATACACCGTTTTGCTGTAGCAGCTGTCCTGGAGGAAGTGCTCTAGACCGAGTATATCATCGGCTAGAGCCTTAGTATGGGCGGCACAATAGAACATTTTTAGGTCGCAGTGCACTTGCACCTCACAATAATATACATCTACATCTCTACATCTACGTCACAAAATCTGAAATCGCCAGGAATTGCCACACAATGCTTAAGGCATTATGAACGCAGAACTGTGGACACTGCGATATAGAAGCAACGAAAGAGCCGACGCGCTGGCCAAAAGAGGAGCAGAGCTCCCACATAACATAGTGACATAATTGGTAGCATTAAACCACCAAGGTGCGTGGCTAAGGGAATCATCCTTGATAATCTAAGATGGTCCAACTTAGATAGTCATAGGGTGTCCAAGGCCTTGTGACCTGTGTTAGACCGCAGGAAATCTGGGGAGATCATAAAACTAGGATGACCACGGCTAAGAACAGCGATAGGAATACTCTCATGTCATTGTCTTCTAAGGAAGCACGCTATGAGACTACGATTATCAAATACGGATGTTTGTAGATACTGCAATGACCTTCATATCTCAGAGAACATAACATATACTTTGTGAATGCCAAGGCATTGCCAGAACAAGGCTAAAGTACCTTGGAAGATACTTCTTCATTAACTTAGAAGAGGTAAGCTCCTTGAACCACAACAATGACATATTCAAGTTCTGTATGGAAATTAAGTGTATGATGGGAGGAACTGGTTTAGGTTTTTTGTCGTGAAGGTTCCCTAAGGATCGCGGCGGGCCCACCTTGCCTAGTGTTTTTATGAGAACCTCATGCCCTACTTAACCTAACCTACTAGCAACAATGCAGAGCTGTCATACTTAAACAGCAAAAAGAATAAGACTGAGACGACCAACTGAGACAAATGTTTTACATACCAATATGAGAGTTTGCTCATTGCAAATGCTTAGTCTCGGTAACTTTCGCTCTGTCTTACATACCAGTCTACTTAGACGGAGCGAAAGCTTTTTGCATACGACCCTGTGACAATTGCTGACTAGTGATCGGTTTGAAGTAGAGTGAACAATGAATCAAAAGTACGAAGAAAGCAAACCCCCAGACCGATCAGTAGAAATGCGGTGAAGTGGGAGCGTTGTGATCCCTTGTTTTTGGATAATAACATCGCCGAAATAGGAAGAAGAAGAAAAATGAATCAGAAGTACAATGTCATTATCTTAACACCTTTGTCGTTACCTTTCTGCCTGGCGACTGCACTGCAACAAATGAAAGACATTCTTTTTTATTCAGAATAAACAGATAAAAGAACAGAAGTGAGAATAAAATCACATTGCGACGATGGAAAGGTGCCTTCAGTCACAAAATATAAAAACAAGCAACTTGATCTTTGAAGTTCACAACATAGAAGATCAAAATAGATACGCGACAGTCTAAAATACACCCACTTCGATTTGCTTAGATCGATATTGTACGAGTACTTACCATCGAAAGGAAAGCCAACTTCAGCAGAATACTACGATCAACTACTCGAGACACTTCACAACTACTCAGAACTCTGATCTACTTTCAACACAAATCATTGTTCTTCACAGATAATCCGATCACCGACTAAAAGTCACTGTGGACCACTAGCTCCCCTAAAGTCTAGATTCAGTCACAGCTGCCTCCGATTGCAATCCAAAATGAGATGTCAATCGATTGCGAACTCATTTGAATAACCTCTGTATAGGTGTATCTCGAAGATTATTCAACACAAACTGTTATCGGTGAAAAGGTTTAAAAATTTAAATTTGAATAACGGCAACAGTTCATACCGACAATATTCAAACGAAAATGTATTCTCGATGCGAAACTCCGTTACACTATGCTAAACCGATCGCGATGATCTCATCCCGCAAAACGTATCTACTATCGATATCGCTTGCAAATGTATTCCCCACTGATCCCCGCAAATTTCTTGAGTTATCTAATTTATTTTGAATTCTAGATGGAATCCATTGGCCTTGTTTTGTAATAGTTATCATTTTTGAATGCCTCCCGTTCGCGTACAATCGATCGGTTCTGCCAATGTCATTGACACTATCGCTACTATTACGTTGGACGACAACAAAGTGTTAACTTTTGATTGATCATAGAATTACGAGGAATCACACTTTTTTGTTTTTGTTTTTGGAATGTCAATCGAAGACGAATGGTATACAAATTGGCTTTGTTGCGCAAGAAGATTCCCCATACTTGTACGTCGTCACACCGACAAGCTATTGTCATGAAGCTAGAGCAGAGCTCTCGTCGTCTCTTGTTACCAGTAAAACACAATGGCTTCAGTTTCAGTTTCTGTTGTACTGAATCTTTATCTTCTCACACTTTTTGTTTTGCTTGGGATTTTCTTAGTTACAGACGTGAGGATCTTGGCTGTTGAACTTACGTAGATACTCGTAGATAGAAGATAGAAATTGGGTTAGTAGGATTCTTGTTATGGTAGTTAACGACCTGTGCTCCTGGTTTAATTGCTTGGTAGTGGTACAATAGTTAGGCTTTGTTGGTCGTAAATGGTTTGAAGTACTCGAGTTTGTTTCTGGTTGGGGATTGGTTTTAAACACGTGCTCATGAATACCATCAATCAGCTTCTTTTCATGAATATGGATGGAACAACGGGCGGTCGAAATGGTATTCTTCGTTCAGATTGTTGATCTTGAGCCACGCTTTGATTGTTCATTATTCGTTATGATTCCGCTGGTTATGTATGGACTTCTAATAAATGAACTGAAACCGTTCAAAACGGTGATAGGTAAGCATGCTGATAGACAAAGCGGTTACTTTCTACAAAGAGTTTTATAGAAGATACAGAGATGAGGAGGAGGATACCATTAACCCGGCTAAAGCCACAATAGTACCATTCACGAGAGAAAGAAAACTTGGACTGAAGCCAATCCAGTTGTCGGGCAAGATACTGACACCAGTAAAGGAAGTGAAGTATTCAGGACAACACCTAGATAGTAAACTTATGTGGAAAAAGCACACAGAGGAGATATCCAAAAAGGCTACCCGTGCTCTCATAATATGCAGGAGCCTAGTCCAAACATTCTAAGATGGAAGTATATATTGCCATTGTGAAGCCAATGATCACATTTAGAGCGATAGCGTGAGCAAAGCGAACTAGTCTGCTCAGAACGAGGGAGACGCTCACAAAAGTGCAAAAACTTGCATGCCTCTGCATTACCGGGAGAACGTGAGAGCATGTCCAAATGCAGCCATGGAAGTAATCCTAGAGCTAGGTTAGGTTAGGTTAGGTTAAAGTGACTGCCAGCTAAGAATCGCCAACGCACTTAGACCAATAATAGGACCATTGTGATATCACGTGGATCATGGGAGAAAATCTTTCTACCTACTCGCCAAAACCATTTTGAGCTTTTTAAGAAGCGTAGGAGGCTCTTGATATCAATGTCTATCAGGTCGCCTAAATCGTTGTAATAGGGGGCTCCCAAGTGAAGCTTCCTTCTACGGGAAGAGCTGGGCAGAAACAAAGAAGGTGAGGAATAGTTTCTTCCTCTTCTTCATCCATGCGGCATCTACAAAAGTCATTCGCAAAGAGGCCTAGCCTTGTAGCATGCTTGCATATTAGACAGTGTCCAGTGATGACACCTATTATAGCGCCGATATGCAATCTATTGAGAGAAATCAAATTCTTAGAACGTTTTAGATCCAGCTTCGACCAAATCTGTTTTGTCGCTAGACATGTTGATCCATTCGTCCACCTAAGACTTGTACTCTCGACAGCATCCAGCTTAAATTTAAGTTTGCGCGTAGCGATTGGTATACCTAAGATGCCTTTATCCGGCAGGATGGGTATAGTTGTTCCTATTCTGGCGAGTTCACCTTACAATTCTCTGGAATGTCCATATGCCCCGGCACCCAGCACAGGTGAATATTGAACTGCTCAGCCATCTCCGCAAGAGACGATCGGTAGTATAGAGCTACTAAGGAATTTATAGAGGTCGATTCCAGGGATTTGATTGCTGATTGGCTGTCGGAAAAGATGCGGATATCTCTGGCGGATAGCACGTTTTTCTTAAGCCAAAATAAGACTTCGCCATTATTTCCAGTTGGAACACGCTACAATGATTTGGAAGACGGAAGGAGAGCTTAAGATTAAGCCTGTCAGAGAAAACACCTGCACCAACTCCGTCTTTGGTTTTTGACCCGTCAGTGTAGAAGTGAATTGACTCATTGACTCCTAAAGCTAATTCCGCTTCATCTCGTAGTAGAGCAAAATGCAAAGCGAACGATCCTAAGGATGGCAAAGAAGGTATTAGAAGGGAGAAATGCGTTAGTTCGAGAGAATACGATGTAGTTATTAAGAAACTTCCCCTTCTAGCAGTCCCCAGGGACGATAGTATCAGAAAATTTAACTTTGGGAAAAGCGTTTGTACAAAGTTAAGTAACAAGAAAAAGTGGAGCAACGAACCTTTAATAAAGTAGTATACAGACGGTTCGAGAACTGAGGAAAGAACAGGGGAAGGCGTGTTTGAGCCAAGGACGAAGCACTCAGAACCCATGGGCAAGTGTACCAGCATCTTTCAAGCTGAAATATGTGCTATAGGTAGATGTATCCATCTCAATCTCGAAAGATACAGCAACTGCGACATAACAATATTGTCAGACAGCAGCTATCAAAGCACTTGACTCCTATGTCATTAGATCGAAACTTGTGTGGGAATGCCTAAACAAACTTAATAAATAAGGTAGAAACAACAGACTACTTGGCAAGACAAGGAGCTGTAGAACCCTTAATTGGAAATGAACCATTCTGCGGAATAGAGGAACATAACATACGCGAAGAATTCAGGAAAATGGAGAAAGAAGACAGGGTAAGAACCTGGAATAATACTACAGGTCTGAGGCAAGCTCAGAAACTGCTGGGATGTTACAACCGGAAAAGATTCGGAGCCTCCATCTGCATTAACAAGAATAACCTACGAATCCTAACAGGTTTCCTAACAAAGCACTGCAAACTTAGGGAGCATTTACGGAAACTAGGTATAACAAATGAAGTCCTTTGTAGATTCTACAATGAGTCAAGCGAGACTCCGAAGCACTTTCTTGGGCAAGTCCCCCATTACAGATGAGGATATGTAAACCATGGACCCACTTTTCATTCTCAGATTCTAAGATGAACTATTCTCGTCAAGGCAAAGCAAGAGTGTGTGACTTTCAAACACAATTCTGAAGGAGCAAAACTCTAGCGAGGGAATAAAATAAGGTACTAGCAGAAGGCACAATCGACCATTAGGTTGCAGTGCAAGATAACCCTATACAAATAATAATACTACTATTCGCCACTGGGCCTATCCTGTCCTATCCAAGGAAAACTCTGTGAGAGTATTTAGCTATTTATGTGATATTCAAACTTCGGAAATCTTGCACACTCACTCAAAAAAAAACCAAAATATCAGCAGGTTTGAGGTTAGACATTCCGCTATGACTGGTTGGTTGTTTCCAATCTCTTTCGTGGTTGGTACTCAATTATGACTCTCGTCACTTTAATCATTCTGTTATCATTAAAGGTTGATAATCTATGTTGTTAATATTATGAATGGTTTGTAGCATCCCCATTCGTTAGCACTCTTTCCCGAATGATTGATACTTTTTCGTCTACAGTCGTCAGGAATTGTACCCCGTGACTTGCCGCTCTTTGATCTCGGGTAGTAACTCCTAAATGCTCCTTCGTGAGTGGTTAGTTGCCGTTATAATGACTAATTGTGCGATGACCCCCGTCTTCGGTTACCATTTGTTATAAGGACCGAAATGATTACAATTAACCAGAGTTTCTATTCACCAACATTCCCTCGCAGGCCGAATTGCCTCACAAGGAAGAATGTGAACTTTAATACGTATAGACTAGACCACTAAAATATGGCCTTCATGCGAGCACCTGCACGAGCTGCCACTTGTTTGCTATAAATATTCAAAGGTGGCAAGTAAAACAAAATGTCTGGAGCCATTGTTGGGGTGATTCTTAGTGCTCCACTGATGTATAGACAAACCGACATCAAGCAAGTATATCGGTGAGAACTGAAGAACACAGTTTCAGGTTTTGAAAATCAAAGATCTATTCGTGTTTTTCTTTTGTTATTGACGAAGAGAATTTCTACCGCGGGCGTATGAGTATTGTACCCAATTTCTTCCATAAGGGAAGTAGATATCAAATGTCATTACCCAATTTGACTACGAATGTGTGTGACCACTATGATCGCAAGCGTTCAATTGCAGTTAATTGAAATAGATGACTGCAGCGGAAGTGACTACTGCAGTCAATATTTGTATAATTTCTTTCTTCTTCTGGGAGTCTGCTGCCCTTAGATATTTTTGAGAAACAGATTGCTGCCAGTTCGGCTATCCATCTAAAAGCCTCCTCACAGTGGTCTAGTTATCACATTGGCAGGAATGGATAACATTCGACGTGGATGTTGCAATAGTCAGTGGATATTGTTATTCCATGGCTCAAGCGTATTTCCACAGGATGCCTTAAGCCTAGATATATTCCTAAAGCATGGCGGGAGGTGCGTGTTGTATTTATTCCCAAAGCAGGGAAAACGAGCCGCAAAAACGCAAAAGAGACCTATCAGTCTGTCGTCTTTTATGCTGAAAACTTTGGAACTTTTAATAGATAGAAGAAACGTGATCTGCGATGATTATCTATCTAAATCACAACATGCATACATCTGCGGTAGATCGGTAGACACAGCCATCCACAGGGTTGTATCCAGCATAGAAAGGTCCCTCCACTTCAAAGAGTTCTCTTGGGGTGTTCCTAGACATTGAAGGGGCGTTCAACAACGTAAGCTCTGACGTGATCCTGAACAGCCTACACAGACCTCAACTTAACACCGGCCTCTGCAACTGGATTGCATAGATGCTTCAATCGAGAATTATCTTTTCAACTCAAGGAGATGTTACCATCCGAAGAAAGGTCTGCAGAGGAACCCCGCAAGGTGAGGCTCCTTGTAGTGGATGAGATCTTGGTAATACTGAAGGAAAACGGCTTCATTGCGATAGTCTATGCCGACGATGTGGTTATCCTGATTTCGGGGAAATTTCCTCCAGTCCTAAGAGAAATGCTTCGCACTACAACTAGTGGATAACAGTGTCAGCAGCAAAGGGCTGGAAGTGAACCCCACAAAGACGGAGGTAGTTCTTTTCACTAACAAGAGATCGATCCCTACCTTCAGACCCCCAAATATCGATGGTATTGAACTAAGTATCTCAAGTTCAGCTCTATACCTGGGCGTAATTATAGATTCCAAACTAAACTGGAAGAATAACATTGTCGAACGCATTAAAAAGTCAAACGTAGCTTTCTATTCTTGCAAAAAGGCATTTAGTGATTGACGGAAACCGATGCTAGCATTTGAAAGGAGATTCACTACAAGAATTATTGACAGAATATACAGGAAGAACCGAAGAACCATTAAGAAAAAGGAGTTGACGTTCTATACCGACGGTTCTAAGATGGACGTTGGCACGGGAGCCGGAGTTTATTGCTAAGTCCTAGGAATAAACCACTCCTTTAGAATAAGCAACGACTGTCTATATTTATTAGTAAGAGCAAATATTCCCATTAATTATGGAACACAACGTCGTGGCTGCCTCGGCTGGCCTCGCAGTAGCGCATTCTATCACTCCAATTTTTCAAGACCTTGTTGATGGTTTCGGTCTGTAGCTCACGGATTGGATTGCTTTGATGATATTCGCCTTAAGTGCTTGAATCGTTTCCGGATTGTTGGCATAACATCGGTCCTTCACGGTTCCCCACAAAAAAAAAGTCCAAAGGGGTCAAATCGCAGCTCCGAGGCGGCCAATTGACATCGCCAAGACGGCTGATAACACGATTTGGGAATTTGGTGCGCAAAAGACCGATTGTGGCATGGGCTGTGTGGCATGGCGCGTCATCCTGCATGAACCAGAGGTCGTCCAAATCCATGTCTTCAATTTCAGTAAAAAAGTCTTTAACATGGCTCTGTAACGCCCACCGTTGACCGAAACGTTGTTCCCAGCCTCATTTTCGAAGAAAAATGGTCCAATGATGCCACCACTCCACTCCTCTCTGTGGATGCATTGGCTTCTCGACAATAACGTGCGGGTTTTCCGAGCCCCAGATGCGGCAATTTTGTTTGTTAACGTTGCCGCCGAGATGAAAATGTGCCTCGTCAGAAAAGATGATTTTTCGCCCAAAATCGTTGTCCAATTCAAGCTGCTCTAAGGCCCAAACTACGAAGCGATAACGAAGCGGATGGTCGTGCGCTTTCAATTGCTCAATCAATTGGACCTTGTAAGCGAATAATCCCAGATCTTTGTGCAGAATTCTCCTCAGGCTAGTGCATGAAATGTTGAGCTGTTGAGATCGATGACGAGTTGATGTTCATGAATTGAGTCTCACACTCTCGGCTGCAACAGTCACATTCTCGTCAGTGCGCACCGTACGACGACGGGGACCATGAGTGTTGTCCACTAGCATACCAGTCTCACGAACTTTTTGCACAAACTTGCGTACAGCAGGCGCGGTGGGTGCTTCATTTCGGCCAAAACTTCTTTTCAATAAACGCACTGTTTGGGCTACACAGCACACACTTTGGAAATATGTTTTCAATATTTCCCAATGTTGTTCAAGCGTAAAGCGACTCATTTCGTTCCGCGGAGGTATGATATTGACTTTCTGTCAAGATTTCGAGCGGGAAACAGCTGTCAGTGTCAAAATAACCTATGATTTAAAAAGAAATCACTATATGGCCCACCCGTTAGATAGCCAGGCAGCCGTAAAGGCTCTGGACTGTGCTGTAATTAGGTCGAGTCTTGTGAGGATCTGAAAATCACTTTTAAACGAGAAATCTGGAGCCGCTCTGCTGGGTACCAGGGCATATGGATATCAAAGGAAACGAAAGGGCTGACAAGCTTGCTAGAAAAGGGTCGCGCTGCACTTATCGCGGACCCTCCCTTTTGTAGTAACTCCAATCAGTTCCTTATGGAAAAAATAGAAGATGAAGCCATCGGTCGAGCAAACAGACGCTGGGTTCATCTGGAAACATGTGCAACGGCCATTTCGCTGTGGCCGACCTTCAGCAAGAAGAGATCAACTTCTCTGGTGACACTTAGTCATTATAGCGCACGGGTCGTTTCTGGCATAATTACATGTCATTTTCATATTGGCGTCCTTGCGAAGCGACTCGGTGTGCTGCATAACGACTATTGTAGAAGGACGAAGAAGAAATGCAATCTGTTCGTTACCTGCTCTGCGATGAGGACTCTTGGTAGTTACTTCTTCTCGGAGCTGGGGGACTTCGGTCATCTTGAGCTGATGGACCTCCTGAGATTCATATCACTATCTGGGTGGTTCTAACAGGCGACCATCTCTACAGGGTTAACTTAGGGCACAATGGACCCGAACTGTGGGTCTAAGTGAGCAGTGACTCTTTTTGTCACAAGTCACCCATCTACCTAACCTAACCTACCACATTGACCACTCCTCGATCCTTGATCCTCTCAACTTCACCCACGAAAATATGGAATACACCCCATCGAAACTGAAATTTGACCAAAACTTCTGCGTTTTGTTCGGTGGAAATCATGGCAATTAAGGAAGCCCTATCCTGTCTAAAATGTAATGTATTACAAATTGCTGTTTGTCTCTTAAGGAGATGACAGAGCAGTTCAACATTCACCTATACTGGCTGCCAGACACAGGGACATTTCAGGAAACTGCAGGACGGACGAGCTCGCCAGACAGGATACAACTCTAAGGATTCTGCCTAATAGGCAAGCCCTAGGTATGCTTCTCGCTGCATATAAGCATTTACTGACGCTGAACGCTATTAGCAAGACTAACCACAGATGGGGGAACGGCTCAACGTGTCATATCTCAAGAGAATTACTAAGCATGGCCAGAAACGTAGCGCTTGTGGCTCAGGTGCTGGCTTATGAGTTCCGCACAATCTGTTCAAGTACAATATTAAAGAAGTCACATGACTGCACGTCACCTTGTCTAAAATATTTGTTGATATCAAAGGTCTCAGTGAGGACTACCGACCTTGATGGAGCAGCAAGCATTCTCCATCGTCATTCTGCACAGAAGAACAAGTTTGGCAGGGATGTCAGAGCTAGACATGGCTTTATAAAGCTCTTCTCTATAGATGCTGTAATAGGCGGCCTTGAAATCGATAAAGAGATGATGAGTATCGATTTGGACTTCTTGGGTTTTCTCCAGGATTTTCCGAAGTGTGAGGATTTGATCGTTGGTGGACCTTCCTGGCCTGAAACCGCACTGATAGGCCTGAAACCCCATCAGGCTGTTAATAAAAGGATTCAGGCGTTTGCACAACATCGCAGAAAACATCTTATATGCGAAGTTGAGGAGACTGATGCCTCTATAATTGGCACAGTTGAGGAGGTTTCCTTTCTGGTGGATCGGGCAAACGATGCTGATGCTTCCATTCACCAAATCTTTTTTGTGTATGCTCTTTACCAATTCATCGCCGGCTGCCTTAAAAAGTTTGGCCGGTACGTCGTCAGGTCAAGCAGCCTTGTTAGATTAGAAAGGTCTTACTATCTTCATGTACTCGTATATCCTCCTCAGTGAGGCTGGGGTACATCCTCAAGTTTTACCTGATTATTCCTGCACACCATCAGTACTTGAGTCGCGTTTGTTACCAAAGCTTCTACGTGATCCTGTCAAAGAAGTTTGCTGTCTTCTTCCCACCTCTAATTCACTGGTCCTAGTTTTCGGCATTTCCATCCACTTACTCGTGGTATGGTTAAATCTATTCACGGCTACATTGGCTACGTTTTGAAGAAATTTACGTGACTCCAAATATTTTAATTTTCGCACAAGGTCCGTGAAGTAAGACTAAATTTGACGACTTCTTAGAAACTACTATTGGATGCAATTTGTGGTTATGACACCGACTACAAATTGCTCAAAAATCTTACAGCATCCACATAAGCTGTCCAATAAAAAGTGTCACAACATAATAATTCAATTGGCATTCATTGGATTGAAGTGGCATTCAATCATTCTTCACTTTCATATCACAGTGATAATAAAAAAAAAAATAGGCGTCTTCCCTTGAATTATAAACTAATCCCAAACAACATTGGACACAACAACCATGTCGTCCATTTCAATTGAACTGCAACTGAAATGGTATCTGTGTCTCGGAAAGGAAAAGTGCTTTGGTATCACATTACCCATTCAAAGTCCATATTGTAATGTTCAGCATCGTCTACAAGTTAATTTGTCATTCCCAACCAAACGCTTATCTTACACGACATTTTCTCCTCCAACATTACACCGCGATGACAATAATGCCTCCACGTCTCTCGAACAAACGAAATTGAATCATGAACTCAATTGTTCTTGTTCGTAGAATAGACGCGGCCACGCGACGAAGGTGAATCTCTGTGGTAGACCTACTTTTTGGGAATTTTCAGGTTTTAACCCAATTAACAAGGTAATAAAAAATAAGCGGAACGCTTCTCTGTACACAGTGTGTTGTGGTGTATCCGGTTTGTATGCCCCAGTCAGGAGGCGCACACTCCACTTCTGTAACTGTTATTGCCGAGAATAGGAAAAAATAAAACTCGATGGTGTATTGCAGAAGGAATGTAAACAGATACTCCTTCCATTCCAAATGTGTGTGCGCAGGGATAAACTGCAGCAATTACTCGTCATGCCTGGCAAAAGGCAGTAAAACCGCATCCCAGCTATCGAACGACCTTTGCGAAGTCCTCCACTGATTCACGTTTCTGTTTCGGGGAGTTGTGTCATGTCATGATGCAGATATAAGTATCTTGCCATGCATATCGCTTTGGAACGTGTACCTCATTTCTAGTCTCCAGCTCCGCGTCTCTAGTCCACCGATGTAGCAACCGGTTTTCTGTGTTTTGTTTTGATTCAATCTCAATGCTGTTGTTAATGATTCCATGAAACTGACCGCATTTGAGATTATCTCTCTCTTTCTCTCTCTCTCTGTGCCTCTCTATTCCATCCTTCGGGGGACGTATGGAGCTGACGTAGATCGATTTAAGAAAGTTTTAATTAAGTTGCACGTTTGACCCTGGAGACACATTTTACCATTTTGTCGCAGAAAGTGATCGAACTTCACTGGGCTATAGACAGTTGTCACTGCCGGAAGAGACACATACTCGTATTCGAAAGCTTCACTAAATTTAAATTTGTGAAATGTGCCAAGGCAACAGAGTAGGTTCATCTTGTAGAAGAATCACAGCTGGTACTTAGAATTTAAATGGAATTACTCTGTAGACTGTTAGTCGGCAATGGTGATTAACATTTCGCCGTCAGGCAGAATGAATCATGCAAACTCATGCGATGACGGTCAACAGTTAGATGTGTTTCCATCAGACTAACGTGATAGATTAGGCTTAGTAAATATCTTGGCATGCCTCTCACTGCATGCAAACAATTACTTAAGATAAACTCAATCAGATGTCACTATAGACAGATCTGGCCTAAGATGCATCAGAAACGCTTTAGCTGTCTCCCGTTCCTGAATAGATTGCATAGAAGCACAACAATAGGTATCATTATAGGAGACTGTCTAATTGCCAGGCACGCAAAAAGCTACAGAAACGAGGAAGATAAAAAGGCAATTCAATTCATCTTCTCTGTACCTGTCTGGCTCTCTCCATTAGAAAGAAACCTTACCTAGCAGCTTTTCTTATCGTAAGCAGTCAAAGATTTACGGAAACTTACCCCCGAGATGAGATTTCAAGATAAGAAATGGGCACATCATATCTATACTATCCACAAACCAATTGGCAAGGCGACCCATGCTCTTCAGGAACTTACAACTAGGATTGAAAAATCCTTTAAAGGCAAAGAGTTCGCGGTGGGCTGCTTTCTTGACATCGTAGGAGCTTTTGATAACACCGAATATGCCCAAATATCCAGTACACAGAAGTAGATAATACAACCCTTTTTTTTTTTAGCCGAGAGCAGATGAATAATCTTCTAAAGACACCATAAGGCCCGACCGCGCGTGCTTATGGTAGTGTGAGAATTTTACTCACTAAAAAAACACCTCTCTTCAAAATTAATACTACAACTAAGCCGACGCTTATCCAGCAGTTTTATTTTCGCTTACAAGATTCGTGATTTTTGGAAAAAAAGATGTTCGTATGAAGTTAAAAGAAATGTAGCACTTTAGACAGGTTAAATTCCAATGAAAGTTCCTGCCTTTTTCGCGACCGGCGTATACTATGACGAGAGGTCAAAAGGTTTTGTCCCTTGCAGGCGACGAATTGAATTATTCGCATCAAGTAGTTGAATGACTGTACGGTTACAATGGCCATGAACATGATCTTAGTGTTTACGCGCAAATTTTGTTATCTCTTCGACGACGCTGGGAATTCCCAGATCTCGATGAATATCTTGGTTACGTACATACCACGGTGCGTTAACGATCGTTCTAAGAACTTTATTTTCAAAAGATTGTATGATGTTTCTATTGCTTTTCTTGGTACAACCCCATAGTTGTATACCATACATTCACATAGGCTTTAGCACTTGCTTATAGGTAAGCAGTTTGTTATGCAAGCTTAACTTCGAATGTTTTCCGAGTAGCCAGTACATTTGTCGGTATTTGTTTTTGAGCTCGTCGCGTTTCTTTTTTACGTGCGATTTCCATTTAAGCTTAACATCTAGAGTCATTCCAAGATATTTTGCTTCGTTCGCGTACGGTATTTGAGCCACTTTTTTTATAGGTAAAGTTGACGTGAGTAGATTTGCCTTTGTTCAGCACAATACGCCAAATTCGTCCAAGCGTGGACTTTATTAATAGCATGTTGCAGCTTTCCAGTTGCTGCTTCAATAGTTTTGCCCGTGGTCAATATCGCCGTATCGTCCGCAAACGTGGCGACGACGCAGTTTCTTTCCTTTGGTATATCACGCGTGTAGAGTACATATAGAAGCGGGCCAAGGACACTTCCTTGTGGAACTCCGGCCGCAATCTCCTTGAAGTCAGAGTAATCATTTCCGTGCTTAACACGAAAGAGTCTCTCGGTTAGGTACGATTGTAAGATTAGAAAGATTTGCCGTGGCAGTAGTCGTTGCAATTTATACTCCAAGCCTTCGTGCCAAACCTTATCGAAAGCTTGTGAGACGTCAAGAAATACACCACAACAAATCTTTTTTTCTTCCAGAGCTTTCTCAATCACGTCAGTTATTTTGTGGACTTGGTCAATTGTAGGATGTTTGATTCTAAATCCAAACTGATGGTCAGGAATGAGACGTCTTTCGTCGATTACGGGCTGTAGACGTTTGGAAAGTAGTTTTTCAAATATTTTTGAGATAACCGGCAATAGGGAAATAGGCCGATATGATTTCTTATCATTTAGCGGTTTGCCTGGTTTCGGAACCATTATAATCTCGGCGACTTTCCATTGTCTCGGACCGTAGAGCAATCTGAACGAAGCGTTGATCAGGTAGAGCAGTTTGATAAGAGCTTTATTCGGCAATTCCTTGACTACTCAAGTCGTAACCCGGAGCTTTTTTCGTCTTTAGTTTTTTAATCACTTCCCTCAGTTCAATCAATGTAACTTTTTTTACTTTAAATTTGTCAGAAGTCGTGACTGGAGTGTCAGGCGTTGACGAAGAGGCGTCGAACGGCTTAAACGTTTCCTCTAAGTGCAAAGCAAAAAGTTCTGCCTTTTCTTTGTCGCTCTTGGCCCAGTTTCCATCGTTTTTCCGAATTGGTGGCGCTTGCATTTCAGGTTTCCGGATGCCTTTTAGCGCTTTCCAAAGCGAATACCATAATTTGATTCTCTTTCACCGAAGAGATTTTCAAGGTAGGTTTTTGCTTTTAAATTCGCGAATACTATCTCTAAGGCGATTGCATAGTCGGTTAAGGGCCGTTTTATGCTGCGGTGCACGAGTGATTTGCAATTTCTTTCGTGCTTTTCGTTTCTGCCTCACCAGTTGAATGATTTCTCTGGAATACTTTTCGTTGCGGTTGATCTTAAAGCTTCTAGAAGGAGTGTTTCTCCACGCCGCTCTTTGAATTGCTTCCACGTATAATACAACATGTAACTGGATAAAATGCATGCTAGAAGACAGAAAAATGTACATCTCACTAGGCAACGATAAAAACCCCCGCACATGGCTTTCTACAGACACCTGGAGACGGATCGATGAGTGTACAGCATTCAAGGCTCGGATTGCAGCGGCCTCAGCAGTAGAGAGAACCTTGATGGCATCCCTGCCGAGCTATTTCAAGCGACGTCAAATACATAGGCAGATTTGCTGCATCCGCTAATGCGGAGAGCTTGAGATAGTGAACAATTTCCACAGGAGTGGAAAAGGGGGATGATCATTAAGCTTCCAAAAAAGGGAAACTTGATGGGATGCGATAACTGGAGACGGAGGGGTATACGCGTTCTTCCAGGTGTAGCCAAAATAATAGCTAGAATAATTCTAGAACAAATTAAAGAACATTTAGATTCAACTCTCGATGTCGAACAGGCAGGCTTTCGCGCTGGATCTTCCAGAACCGACATAAACACCTTACGGATCATAATCGAGCAATGCGTTGAGTATAAGTCTACGATACATTTACTGTTTATCGACTTCGAGAAGGCTTTCGACAGTTTGAATGGAGATGCTATATGGTTGGCCTTGCGCAGGAGACGCATCCCAGAAAAACGTATAGCTATTATCAAGGCTACATACGAGACCGGTAAGTGTCACGTCGTGCGCAATGGTAAGGTGCCGGAAGATTTTGAAGTCCAAAGTGGAGTACGTCAAGGGTGCATACTGTCCCCACTATTGTTCTTGGTGGTTATCAGCGATGTACTCCGTGCAGCATTGTCGGAAGGTAACTATGAAATTCCTTGGAATATGACCTCTTACCTTAAACACCTAGATTACGCTGACGATGTTTGTCTACTTTCACATCGGATAATGGACCTTCATATGATGGCCCACAATCTAGAAGCTGAGGCAAACAAAGTGGGGCTAAAAATAAACACAGCCAAAATAAAAGCCCTGAGCACTTCTTCTAACAACTTCTTCTAACAACTTAACACTTCCGAACAGGAAGTTGAGAAAGTTGACAGCTTTCTATTGGTCTATAACTTAATTTGTGCGGTTTGCTAAGAGATGGCGTAACTTGTATTATTCCATTGTTATTATTCCATTGGAACATGCGTTGGAAAGCTACTGTCATTGTACGTCATTTCAGTATATGTCATTCATTTGAAGCGTAAACAACAATAATTTTTTTTCACTCAAATATGTCGAACTTTGTGGCTGAAAAAAGTGTTTTTGCGGGGAGTTCTTCTTCATTACTTTAATATGAAGAAAACTGCTGCAGAAAGTCATCGTAGTTTGGTGGAAGTTTATGATGAACATGCGCTAGCTGAGCGAACGTGCCAAAAGTGGTTTGCACGATTTAAAAGTGGTGATTTTGGCTTGGAAGATGATGAACGTCCTGGGCAGCCAAAAAAGTTTGAAGATGAAGAACTGGAAGCATTACTCTATGAAGATTGTTGCCAAACACAAGAAGAGCTCGCAGAATCTTTGGGTGTCACTCAAGCAGCCATTTCAAAACGTTTTAAAGTTTTTCTTAAATAAACGTTCAAATTTTGAAAAAAAAACCGCACGAATTAAGTTATATACCCATACATCTAAGAAGTGTAGTCTCGGCTGGCCGCTGTGGTACCGAACTGGATGTGTGCAGCAGAATGGGGAAGGCTAAAGCTGCGTTCGGAATCTTATCCAAAATCTGGAGAAGCAATGTTATCAGCTTAAGAACCAAGCTGCGACTGTTCTGCTCTAACGTAGAATCAGTGCTGCTTTATGGGTGCAGTACTTGGAAGGTGGACACCATTAACACACGCAAGCTGCAAGTCTTCGTAAACAAATGCTTAAGAGGATTTTTTGGCCGAACCGCATCTCCAACGAACAACTTTATCTGAGAACGGACCAAGAACCTATAAGCATTACTATACGAAGAAGAAAGTGCCAATGGATTGAACACACCCTACGACGCGAAGACAAGTCCATTGCGAAATACGCCATGCAGAGGAATCCGCTCACCCAGGCAGGCGGAATAGCGGGGCGCCCTAGGCAAACGTGGCGCAGAACAGTTGAGGAGGAATCGAGCTCTTTAGGAATGAGTTGGAGGCAGCTCAAACACATTGCAAAACTTTGCACAAGATGGCGCGCAGGCGTGGTTGGCGCCCTATGCCCCTCGAGGGGTTAAAGGATCTAAGTAATATCAATGAACGTTCCAAAGACATTGCGAGTCAGGAGAGGCAGGCCTATAAACGCCTGGATCACACAAATGTGACGACAGCGGCATTTCATTGGCCTCAGTAACCGAGTGATCCAAGATCGGGAGGCCTGCCGATATTTTCTGAGGTCAATAGGCGGATCAGTAGAAATGCGCTGAAGTGGGAGGGTTATGATCCCTTGTTTTCGGATCATAACCTCGCCGAAACAGGAAGAAGAAAAAGGTACCGGACCATGTACGCATTGCCGGCAACGAAACTGCAGATCTGCTAGCCAGAAAAGGTTCCTCTGAGTTGTTGATTGGACAAAAACCTTTTTGCGGAATATCTGATTCCGCTTTTAAATTTACCTTATATATGTATTTTTCACTGGAATTATTCCCAAGGTCTCAGACAAGCTAAAAGCCCAACTCTTCCAGAAAAAGGCAGTTGATATCCTTATGTACAATACAACGGAAACGACATAAGGAGGCTTGTGAGCTTCCTTACCGGTCACTGTCGATTACTATACTATTGGGGCTGGCAATAGTGTAGTGGTAACGTCGTCGATTGCCACGCTAATGGTTCATGGTTTAAATCCTGATATCAGCAAGCATTTATTTATATCTCATGAAATATATAAAGTCAGTCCGATCAATTGCGAAGACTTGTGTGAACACTACTGCGAAGGCATAACACTGGCAGTAGCTTGGTCATATAGCTGGAAAAATTGTTCGGTCTGTTAATGATGGTTAGCCTATGACATCGTTCATCGCGGAAAAAAAATACTGTGAATCAGAAGCAAAGACAAAAAATAACAAAAATCTCCCCAGTTGTCTGGACGCTACCCTTGGAGTTTCTCTAAAAAAGCATAAGCAACTGAACTTCAAACGGCTACACCAAAACTTTCTCTCTCTCTCTCTCGATCTATGTATCCTTTCCAACGCCCACACTGTGTGTAAACATGTTAAGTTTATTCATAACCCCTTGAGCGCGCGCAAAAATTATAAAAAGGGATATCATCTGCCGCCTCTGCCTAGAATAGGACGAAACCGCAGAACATATACTATATGAGTGTGCAGCTGTGTGTAGAATTAGGAGAATCGTTTTCCTTAAGAAGATCATATCTCCAACAGGTTTGAGGAACTCCTCCGCAGGTGTAGTTATCGCTTTCATAAGGAGAGTAGAATTACTACTGTCCTAAAATTTGGCCTCTGGCACAATAGATCTTCCTGGTCGCAGTGCCTATGCACCGAGTGGCCCAAACTTGTTAAAAAATAAAAATAAAAAATCTTGACACCTTGGTAGAACGTGTAAATCGCTTAACACCCCCACCTCCCAATGAAAACCACTTAAGATAGATTTCAATCGACAACATCACTTAAATCTCAATAAAAACTGTAAACGTTTCTGAAATACAATTAATAAGAAATACGACACAAGTTTGACAATATAATGACTTCGAATCGATGATTGTTCCCTCAAACCACGATGAATACTCTACTCATGTACCGGCAACGGTAAAATCCAAAAAGAATAGCCAGCCTCCTCACGTGCAACCGCACATCACCCACAATAGAACAATAAACAATGCATTTACAGCTTAAATCAAGTTTCGTTCTCTTTATTGGTAAAACCCGCTGACCCATTTCTTGGTCCATCCATCCATACATCCATCATCTCGTTAAAACTATAACTAATGAGCATTCGGTGCATTCAATCAGCACGTCTTCTCCGTCTTCCACCGTGGATATCTCAGTCTCATCATCGACAATATACTGGCCACCGCATCGACACCGGTACGTTCTTATTGTTCTTAATGCACCATCATCCTCGCCGGTGTAGGCTTCAATCTCCAGATCTGCCAGACGCAGCCGATCGAAGATGTTGTTGTGCAATTGAAATCTGTTCTGACACAATTCGGCGTCGTACAGTTTACGTTTAATCGGATCTTTTAGTGTATTCCACGCGGCGTTAATCCGTATGAAGCGTTGTTGTTCATCGTTCGATGACGACGATGATGATGATGGCACGGATACAGTGGCGGGGTCAACAGTCAATTTATCGGGATGAAACTGCAGTATGAGCTGCTTGTACTTGCACTTTAGTTGCTCGAAGGTAGCAGTTTCACTGCATTCGAGAATTTCATAAAAATTCGTAGCCGCATCACCAGCAGCAGCAGCACCAGGGGTGGTGGTGGTGGACATTCTGTATGTGTTCGCCTAGCCCTTATCATTCGCTTCTCTTTCTTTTTTTTTATCGAATAAGCGCAGTGCCTTCACCACCACAGAGGCAGCCCCTGAAAGGAGATAATTGAGGAACAAAATGATAGAGAGCAAGGAAATGGGTTGGGCTTTACAAATTTCTTATTTAGAACGGTTCGAGGGTGACATATGCGGATGATAATCGGCGGCGGACGGCAGAAATGAAGAAGGGTGCAGTGTGACCAGAGTTTAATGTTTTCCAGTCATTTGAGTTTTATTGGAAACCTTCAAATGCGCTGCTCGTTTGAAACGGGATAGATGAGCATTTTAAGTAAGGCTTTGGTAAAGAGCTTTATTATCTGTCACGAGTCGAAAGTAGTTCGCCAAAATTGTTAGCGATTGGGCGAAAGAGTAGAAAGAGTATTCAGTGCTTGCCACAATTGCTTGACTCGCTTTGGGTTAAGTTTTGAACAAGGCTAAGAGGATAGGTTAAGTACCTTATACACAAACCATTTGAACAATTTTAATAGGAGCCTCGAATATTTTTGATGGATGGAGTATCGGATGAATACATAAATGGATTAGAAAAAAGTTTCTAGAACTACTGAGTATTTCGCAGTCAATTTTAGTAATTTAGTAAATAGTGAATTGATATTGATGCGCGAAATTGATCGGAAGAAAAAGAAAATATGAATTACTGCGAAAAAAGAAATTAATTAACAGGATGAAGGACAAGCTGACTTCGGCTGTATTTTAGTTGACGGTCAATTTGCACGCCCACAAGGGATTATGGCTAGCCTTAATATGTTTAGACAGAGCGAGGGCGGTAGGAAAATAATTAGGAGATAAGAGGAGAAACCGATGCACGTTGGTTTTAAATGCTTGGGTTATAATGAGAGGGAAGGGTCACAACACACCTACCAAATAGGCAAATCTGTTGAAATGCCCTTACACTCCATCATCTACCATATCGAAAAATCACTCTCAATCAAAAAGTTTACCCTAGTGTCATTTCTGGACATAGAGGGAGCTTTTAAGAACGTTGAAACAAATTCGATTACCAATGCCCTACGCAGGCTTAACATCTGCGAACCCATCTGTTGTTTCATAAAGCACATGGTAAAGAACAGGGTAACAACAGCATCTTTAGGAAACAGCACTGTCAAACGACGTTCACATCGAGGCACCACTCAAGGGGGTGTACTGTCTCAGATGATGTCGCTATCCTAATAACAGGCAAATATCCGCAAGGTTAGGTTAGGTATGTGGGCTGGTGTAGGGGATAGAAAACCTCTATGGTCAGGTCAATATAGACCCATTGTGATACCCATGGGGGGAAAGGAGATAGATTAGAGAATCCCTTCCTCGTGAAAAACAGAAAATAAATCGTCTCTTGTACATATCCTAAAGAAAGCATTAAGTAATTACTATGCCCGAGACACAAAACATGCAGAGGATTTGATAAAGATTGCGACGTCATTTATCGGTCTGTTGGACAACTCTTCTAAATCCTTAAAGAAGTGTTGACCAAGGAACTTATTTCTCAAATGATAGAGGCCTGGGCAGTAGCAAAGAAAGTGTGTGCTGTCTTCCTGAACCTCTTCGTCACCGCAGCCTCTACAAAGGTCTTCGTTCGTCACACGTAGTTTTCATGTGATACCGCATGGTATTATGCCCCGTAATGACTCCTATTAGAGTAGAGAGGGATTTTTTATCCCTCTGTATGAGTCTATTGGTTCTTGCTCTGTTGAATGCAGGTCATAGCTTCCTCGTGGTGACACAAGTATCTAAAGAGGTCCACCTGTTGTTAGCCTCCGTTAGGGCTTTGTTTCCTGCTTCGAGTTTGAGTGCACAAGATGTACACTGAGGGGCCCATATTGGACCGAGTTTAGTGCTGAGCCTCCTCTAGGCAGTTCGTCGGGTTTCTCATTCCCTAGTATGACTTCATGACCAGGGATACAGCAGATCTTTACCTCATGCTGTGTTTCAAGAACCTTGAGCTCTTCTCTACAACACTTCACAAGCTTAAATTTTATTTCTGTAGCAGATATTGCTTATATCGCTGCCTGGCTTTCGATGAAAAAGGTGATATCCTCCCGTGGTATTGCCCTCATCGCAGTCTCACGGACTGCTATTGTCACTGCTAGGACTTCTGCCTAGAAAACGCTGCTGTAGTTCAGAAGCCGAACTAACATGGAGAAACCAAGTGTTTCAGGGAAGATGTCAGCACCTACATCTATTCCCATTTTGGATTCATCGGTGTACACAGCTATGGATCGCTCGTTAGGCGTTCTGCCATTTTTCCAGTTTTGATGGTCACGTGAAATTTAAGTAAAAAAAAAAATTACCGCAAACGCTAGCCGATATCAAGCGGTCTGCTCTTAACGAACTGCTCAGATGGACCGACATATGCGCCTTTCCGTTAACCCGACGAAGACTGAGCTAGTGCTATTTACAAGAAAACATAAACTCCCTGGCTTCACTTTACCCAAAATAAGAGGATTCACTCTCAAACTTTCAAATAGCGCTAGCTATTTAGGCCAAGAGCGTGACCGCAAGCTAATTTGGAAAGAGAATGTCGTTGAAAGTGCCAGGAAATCGCTGGCTGCCCTATACATTTGCAAGAAAGCAGTGGGCTCCACTTGGGGTCTACAACCGAGCATCATGTACTGGCTATACATGTTGATAATAAAGCCAATCCACATGTATGTGGTACTGGTATGGTGGCCCGCCCTGGAGAAGAAGTCCAACCTATCTATAATGGAAAAAACTCAGCGAGTAGCATATCTCAACATTACCGGTGCACTGAGAACTTCTCTCACCTCACAGCGGCACTCCAAACCATGCTCCATCTACTTCCGATCGACATCGTCAGTAAGCAATTGGCTATATGCTCCGCAATAAGACTGAGAGGCTCCAAGCAGTTGAAGGAGCAACACACGGAACATGCCAAAATACTTTCGATGCACCGTCATCTCCCCACTTCCACTGACCACCTGCCCACTGAATATGACTTCAACAGAGGCTACATGCACTTAATACCGAACAGAGCTGAGTGGACTCAACGCGATGTCCTATACAACGAATCGCTGTCAATTTTCACGAACGGGTTCAAAACCAAGGACGGTGTTGATGCCGGAATCTTTTCAGAAAACCTGCACATACACCTCTCAAACCGTTGCAGCGTTTTTCATGCCGAAGTTACCGCAGTTCGTCAAGCCGCTGACTGACTAGCGGCTAATACACTATCAACATCGGATATTGCTATCTACGTCGATAGTCAAGCAGCCATCAAATCCCTCGCATCCAGCACTACGAGATCTAAGGCAGTGACAGACTGTCACGTATCTCTTAACGTGATAGCTGGTCAGGACATCCATATGCGAGCATAGGCCGGATGAGGACCATGTAGCAGATTACCTTCACCCTCGCATCGTGTTGGCTGCCATAAAACAGTCTCTTTGTAAGGACGAAAGCAACTTTGGCACTGGCCAAAGCAGCATCGTTAATATGTTTTTTAAAATATAGATATTGATCTAGCGAGACCCCAAGGTAACTCACTACACTTCGACTCACAAGTGGCTGCCCGTGCTGTCCCACGATAGAGAACTTTCGCCAATACTTTCTGGTGACCCAAGAGGCCCCAGACAGCGGCGTTCTGAACAGGATAGTCTCCGATTTCTGAAAGTTGATCTTCAGCTTCAGCAGTATCTCTTAATCTTATCGAAGTCACGCTGCAAGAGTATTGCAATTACCTCGATCTTAGGCCCTGATCTGTACGCGACCAAATCGTACACTATGGCGTGCTGAAGTGAACCTATGAGACCGCTCGTGTAAATATTGAATGGAAACGGCGAATTAACCGCGCCCTGTTGCAGGCCATTTTTAACTTCATAAGTTCCAGCAGACGTCACATTGCCATTCTCACAATAAAATTCTTACTGGTAGCATGTCATAGAGTATGTACAGCAGTGGTTTACTTATGCCCAGCCTGCTTAGCTTGTAGAAGAGTCCCTCTAACCATACGGTAGCGAAGGCCTTCTCCAAGTCAACCAGGCAGGCACCCGTGAAATTGCTTCTTGCTTTTGTTCCACTAGATATCCGATACCAGTTCAGACGCGACATGTATGGTATCATGCACCGCCTTGAAACCAAATTGGTTATCCAGAATTATGTACATGTCCTCAACCCACTTGGACAGGGCTCTATGGATCACTTTTTCGAATACCTTGCTGATGTTCGGAAGGAGACTTATGGACCGGAGATTACCCGGATTGGAGCTATCTTTATTTTTCTTTGGAATGGGCTGCACCACCGCTGTTTTCGACTGCTCTGGAAAATGAGCATTATTCATTGCATTATTAAGCAGGATGGTGTAAAACTTCACCGCTCTGGAGAAAGATGTCTAAGTACAATCACAGAGCTTGTCTTCTTATTTTTTTAGACGATATCTGAAAACAAGCGATCATAACTCTCCCAGTTCCTACAGATCCTACATAAATAAGAAACTATTCATTGACTGGAAGAGTTAGAGAATATAAATTAGGCACTCCGTCTCAGAGATTCCATTGTTTACAATTCTGCTATGTCCTGGTACCCAGATAAGACATTTGGAAAGCTTGTTTGCTTTCATAAGTTGCGAGTCGATGACCGACCGATGGTCGAGAAGGATGGAAAGTTCACCTGTGGATCCTACTCTCGCGACCCTAATGGGTTGCGTTAGACCAAATAGTTTAACTTTCGATGTCTGAGTGATATTTGTTTTGCTTTTAGAGCTATTTCAATTCGTCACTGTAAGTAGATAGGATGCACTCATACCCATGGACATACATATGTATACCAAGCGACTAGATTCTGATGGAGTACAGATCTTAATTTTTTTTCTTCTTCTTCTTCTTCCTTTTATCAGCGAGGTTATGATCCGAAAATAAGGGATCACAACCCTCCCACTTCACCGAATTTCTACTAATCCGCCTGTGGGGTTCGCCTAGATCTTCTTTTTTTTTTTATAAAAGGAAACCCAAATCCCAAAACGGATCGTCCTTGGTCAACGAATGTTGGCGTAAGCTAGCAGCCATTTCAACCTAAACCCAAATCACAGAGCTCTCAGACATTCTGGTCCATTGTACTACCAGGCAGGAACCTTTCTTTGGTGCAGTGGTTGATGTTATTCGTTCTCCTTTTTAGACTCGGGTGGCTGATGATTATCCACTGCACCATTGCCACCCTGAGCACAGATATTGGCGGGCAGTCAAGCTGCTCTGAAATTCACACGATCAAATCAACGCCGGTTAAGAAATGTCGCATTGCTCTAAAGAGCATTAGTCACCACAGAGTCCCGGACATAGTAATACAGAAGGGAATGAGGTAGCAGGCGAATCGGTAGGACTGGGGTCGATTATGAGCAACAGTGCGGCTGACAACTCTATACTGTCACCGATTAGAAATCTGTGACACTTGATTTCAACAAAAAAAAAGTGATTCTGCAACAGCTAGACAGATCCACTATCCGGCTACTCAACGGACCAATCACCGTACACTGAGCCATGCTCTCTTAATGGCAAACTGAGTCCAACGATATCTGCAGGAGCTGCGGAGACGAGGAAGAAACATTCATTCGATTCAACAGCTACTATGCTACTGTCCGGCTTAACAAGAACGTTGCCTTTGCGGCGCTCTAGGCTTCCGCTTCTTTAAAAGCAAAGCAAAACAAGGAAAGTCAAAGAAACTACGATCTGGTGAGAGGAAATGTGTTTCTCGCAACTTTAACCACGAAGCGATTCAAAACATCTTTCCCAGCATAATCCAACCTTCCCTGAGGAATGTTGTAGTTGGATGTTGACAATCCTTGGCCAGCAAAATCCTGGGTGGATTCCCGGACGTATGTAGACCCAATTGTCGTGAGAATCGAACCTTCCCCGACTATCCATACCAGTGGACACCCTATGCCGGGTGAATGAACTCAAATCAGTCTCTCGAGATTACAAAGTGTAATTTCAATTAACTACTCAGGGAGTAGCTGGCACGCATCAATTGCCGATGGATTACGCTCTAATAGCGTCCAGAACGCTCTCTAGTCCCCCCCTTGGAGTTGAATATTTCTTCAGAAAGCTTCCTTCTGGTCACACTGGAAGGTTATTCCCTTCTAGTCCCACATTCGGTCGCGCACAGATTAACCCCCACGGGGTGGGGGGTGGCAAGAGAGAAAATGAATGTCAAGCAGAGACTCTGCTGTGAGATAAAAACCCCCGGGAGATCCCACCCTTTCCCTTTGTTTATTCGAGCAGGGGATCGATGAATTTGGTTTCAGGAAATAAATAGAATTCAAAAGGCCGAGTGTAGCTTACCTTAAAAGGAAGTTTCGTCGACGTTCTCTGTTGGCGAGGGAGGAGGTGTATCCAAAAAATGGTTTCGCTACGTGAGGTGCGCACTGTAATGAGCCGCGATTCCGGTTGACACTTGAAAGAATTCACACGGGAGCCGGGAGGGGGAGTTTCTACTGCGAGTTCACATCTACTTCCGAGAATTGGCACATTTTCTTTCAGCGAAAATGAAGAAAAGGATTTTTTGCCTTTTTTTGGTCAAGTAAAGCACCGACGACACCACACACCAATTAAACTCTGTGAAGTTTCGAAAACAACTGGAATCGGACTGCACCGAGAAAATAGGGGAAAAGACAGACGGGCTAAATTTGATAAGCGGAAATTGAAATGGTTTCTCGTGGAATGCTGAGTTGTGGAAGATTGGTGTGACGTGGTTTGGCTGTGCGCACAAGGGAGGATCTGCATTATCGACGGTGGGAATACTTTTGATTTCCTAACAGCCTTAAAAATTATTTTTTTAAAGTGCCTTCAATATATATGTGACATTGATATTGTGCGAAAAACTATCCAGCGAGATTAACTGGTAGAAAAACCAGCTGGGAAGGCTTTAGGAACGAAATGGAAAATAATGCTGAACTGAGCGTTCCACTTCCGACACCCTATGAACTTGAGGTTGAAGTCGTACAGCTCCCTTCATGGAATAATACGCCCAATCCAAGGAAAATGCCGGACAAATACGGCTTACGACATCCTCCGGAAATAAAAGAATTGGTCAAGGAAAACGAAAAGCGCGTAGAAAATGGCAACAGAGTCGTGCTCCGCAACATAAAGCATACTTGAATCGTCTGTGCAATTCGTTGAAGAAGACTATTAAGGATTTTATGAATCGTGCGATAGGTTCTTACCTTGAAAGTTTAACAGTGAAAAAAGATTATTAATTATTCACTTTACAAATACAAATATTTGGAGCAACAGCTCTTTAAAGTGCCAGGGCCTAGCTTCTCGCAACCAATCATGTTGTGTGCGTTATATTGTTCACACGAATGGAAGGGACCTAGCGTTTAATGCCAATTCCGAACGGCGATTTGAGAAGCTTTTTCGTGACAACAATACTCTTCGATGTTTGTTAGACGCTCGCGAGAGGTGAGACCGTGAAAAAACTTTTTAGTATTTTCTGGGATTCGAACTTGGAACCTCATGCGAGTTAAGTATTGGTCCTAAGACCATACCCCTCATAAAATATAATTAAGTAATAAACCATACTTTGTATGCATTTTTGTCCAAAGCCAATTATTGCAGCCGTCATGACTTTTTGATCGACCCATAAAAAGTTACGACGGCGGAAGAAGAAGAATTAAAGTAAAACGTAAACAAATGACCCCAATGCATTCGGTTGACTCATTGCGGAATGGTATCAAGTACACTCGGTCAACCGATTGAATAAGAATTATTGATTGTGGGTCAGACACACTTGAGCAATATGGCTTGGGAACAGAGTGCATTACATAGTATGGCAATACCCCCAATAAAGAAAATGAAATAAAACAAGTAATATGGATTATGGCCCAATAATCCATATTACTTGAAATGTCGAATATGGGAATTCTGGTTTCCTTCTGGCATTCGAATAAGATAAGTTTTAGTTGATTTTAAACTCAAAAACTAACCACTACGGTGCAGCTCCGTTCTGAACGTCGACCGTAGTAAGGTTAGATATTATAAATTTTAACTCATTTAAAGTAATAATTATAATAGATAAAGGAATAAAGTTCTTTTTAAAAAAATTTTACCGAGTCTTAAAATTTATTTTGCGTAGTGATCCGACGCACTAACCACTTACGCCACGGCGCCCACAATTATTCACTTTGGAAAGCTGTGAAAGGCACCAAAGTCCCCCCGCAAAGCAAAATGTATGGCTAAGATAAGATAAAGAAAAGGCGGACGTCTTTGCGGCCAACTAGGAAGAAGTCTTTAAACCGTACAATGGTCAAGTGGTTTATGATAACATCAATGGGCCGGATCTACCATCTGACGAAACATGAGATCGAGAATCTAAAATCTAAGAAAGCTTCTGGTTATCATTTGATCACCGGAGAAATTCTCAAAGTTTTACCTAGAAGAGCATTGATTACGTTTCTCAATATTGTAAATCTTGCGCTGTGATTAAAACACGTGCCGAGCCAAAGGAAAGTTGCGGAAGTCATAATGGTTTTAAAACCAGGAAAACCGCCAAATGAGGTAAAATCGTATCAATTTAGCTTCTTCCGGCCATATCCAAAATTTTCGAGAGGATATTATAAAGGTGTCTCCAACCGGTTATAGAAGAGAATAATCTTATCCCTGACCAACAATTTGGGTTCAGAAGTATGCATTCGACGATTGACCAGGTCCATAGAATTACTGACGTAATCGAGAAAGCACTTGAAGAAAAAATGATATGCTCATGCGCATTCCTTGGCGTCTCGCAAGCCTTTGATAAGTTGTGGCATGATGGCTTGAAATGCAAATCACGACAAGTTCTCCCTGTATGCCTATACGATATTTTAAAATCATATCTCGGGAAAAGACTCTTTCGTGTTAGACATGGAAACGAATACTCGAAGCTCAAGGAAATTTCGGTCGGCGTACCGCAAGGAAGCGTTCTTGGGCCGCTTCTCTATCTGTTATTTACTTGTGATATACCGAAAGAAGATGGCACTATCCCTGCACGTTTGCCGATGATACCGCTATCCTAGCAGTAGGTGAAACAATCGAAGAAACGACGGCAAAACGCACTCAATAAAGTAAATGAATGGACAAAGGGCTGGCTGATCACCCTCAATGAATCAAAATCTGTTCTCGTAAATTTCACTTGCCCATTTTTCTGAACTCGGCCCGAATACCTTTTGCAAACGAGGCCAAATACCTGGTAATGACACTCGATGGAAGGCTGAAATGGAATTCGCACATAAAAATGAAACTTTAAGAACTCGAAATCAAATATAGAAAAATGAACTGCTTACTCGGAAAACATTTCCAGCTGAGTACTGAGAACAAGCTGCTTTTATACAAGCTAGTGCTAAAGGCGATGTGGACCTACGGTGTACAACTCTGGGGTTGTACCAAGAAAACAAATGCAAATATTTTACAAACTTTTAAAATAAAGTGCTAAGAGGAATTATACAAACTATTTCCCAACTCCTCTCTCTTCCTTCCATACATAATATTAAGATAGTCTATACCCTACTTTCCTCATTAGAATTAAGTAATAAATTATAGTTATATATGCCCCCCTGGCAGCTGACCTCCTCGTGGTGGGGGGCGGGCGACGTGACTGGGATGTGCGGATGGGGTAACTTAAATAGTTATTCCCATCCATATAATCCAGTTACGGCTAACAAAGCGCACACCCCATGATGACACGAAGAAGACGACCGGCCTCGGATATTGCCAAGCCTGGTAAGCCAGGGCATCCTTTGGAGCCAGGCCTGAAGGGTGTCAGGATGCGAGCGTCTGGTGGTCGGCTTGTCCCGCTCGGCAGCCGGCCGGGTCAAACCCGAAATGGCTACGAGCTTCCTGTCAATGGTTTCGCGAACCATTACGGGGGTCAAGGGGTGAACGCGCTGTGCACCGATAGGGGCACAGATGGACTCTCTGAGATTCGACAACGGCATCGACTTAGGATAGGCACATGGAACGTCTCATCGCTCACAGGGAAGGATCTTGAGCTTGTTGGGGAGGCTGTTAAAAGTCGACTAGATATAGTTGGCGTCTCTTCAACAAAGCAGAGAGGTTCTAAAACTGTGGACCTTTCGGGTGGGTGGAAGCTCTTCCTGTCAGGAGTCGTACCCTCAATGTCTGCTCGGGCGGGAGTGGGGATACTTACAAGTCCCAGGTTGACAGACAGAGTATTGGAGTGGATACCATTAGGAGGGAGAGTTGCGATCTTAAAGCTCAAGCTTGAAAGATCAACTCTGGCATTGGTGCAGGTGTATGCACCGAACCTTCTGTCAGAGTACGCAGCTTTCTTAGATGAAGTTGATGTTGCCCTTGAAAAGGTTGCAGATATGGATTCTTTTGTCCTGATGGGTGACTTCAATGCTCATGTGGGTGTAGATGTTATGACACGGGGGAGTGTGATTGGGAGGAACGGTGATCCTGATCAAAACGCGAACGGAGAGAGGTTGTTGGATTTTTGTTGCGAAAATGGCTTATCCATCATGAACACTATCTTTCCACACAAAGACATTCACAAATACACGTGGTACCGTCAGAGTCTTCAGCAGAAGTCGCTGATCGATTTCTTTGTGGTACCATCGTGTCTGAAGAGAATGGTTTGTGATGTTCGCGTATTGAGAGGGGCCGAACTGTCAACTGATCGTCACTTAGTGCTGTGCAAATTGTATCTTAGCGAGAGAGTGCCTCCCCTACCAAAGCGTAAACCAAGGATGGTTACACGCATTCGATGGGAGAGGTTACAGGACGATGAGATACGGGAGACATTTGCACGGCAAATATCTGAAAGGTTTGAACGAATTCCAACTGTTCCATCAAATGTAGAGGAAGAATGGCAACTGTTTTCAACAGCGGTTATTGCCTCTGCGGGAGATGTTTGTGGAGTGAAGCGGCTTGGTGTGGCGGCTGGTGGTGAGAAAAGAACTGCTTGGTTTAAAACGCCCAGAGTTCAAGAAGCCATCAGAGAGAAGAAGAGAGCCTTTAAGGTGTGGATTCACTTGGGGAACTCCGATTCTCGAAATCGGTACACTGAGGCGCGAAGAACTTGCAAATTAGCTGTGAAAACAGCGAAAGAACAGTCTTGGAAGGAGTTTCGCGAGAAATTGGAACGTGACCACAGATCTGCAAATAAGATGTTCTGAGACCGTCCGCCGACTCAGAGGAAAAAAGTTGAATATCGTTGAAGGAGTCAAATCCAAAGACGGTAGACTTCTTTCCAATGAGGAGGACATCTTACGCAGATGGAGCGAGCACTTTTCAGAATTGCTCAATCCCGAACAGGGCACCGAAGATGACAGACCTATGGTCGAGAGTTGGGCGGAAAGTAGTCCTACGGTAGAGGAAGTAACTTTGGCGATCAAAGCGCTAAAAGTTGGCAAATCTGCTGGTGTGGACGAAATTCGGCCAGAAATGCTCAAGGCTTTAGGTAAAGAGGGAGTGCAATGGCTCTCGCGTGTCATTAAAGTGGCCTGGGAATGCGGTGAAACACCTGGTGATTGGCAAATGGGGGTGATAGTTCCTCTGTTTAAAAAAGGGGACAAAAGAGATTGCGCCAACTACAGGGGTATATCTCTTTTAAGTCTCCCTGGAAAAGTCTTCGCTAAGGTGCTAGAAAAGCGTTCCAGAGCTGTGGTTGAGGACAGTTTGGGGGATGAGCAGTGCGGTTTTCGTCCCGGTAGAAGCACAACCGACCAGTTATTCACTCTCAGAATGGTTCTTGAGAAGGCCTGGGAATATGCCAAACCTGTCTACACTTGTTTTGTGGATTTGGAAAAAGCATATGATAGGGTTCCTCGCCCTGTTAAGGGCGATTCAGTCTTTATATACAAACTGTAAAAGCTGTGTTCGGATAAACGGTGTTAAATCAATACCTTTCACTGTGGGCGTTGGACTCCGCCAGGGGTGCGTTTTGTCACCTCTCCTCTTCATTGTATATATGGATTGGATGTTGCAGCGCAGCCGTGGCGGGGAATGTTTCAAAGTGGGAGACCTAAGGATTAGTCATCTGCTCTTTGCGGATGATTTGGTCATCCTTGGGTCCTCTCAAACCGAACTTCAGCGCGCACTCGAAAGGTTTGTAGCCGTTTGTGATGATGCTGGAATGAAGATCAACGTGAACAAATCGGAAGTAATGGTCGTTTCCAAAAAACCCATTCAGTGCACTCTGCATGTTAGTGGAGTCCCACTGAAGCAGGTGGAGAAGTTTAAGTACCTCGGGGTTTTATTCACGAGTGATGGGAGGAGCAATGCCGAGTTATCCTGTAGAATTGGTCAGGCTGGATCAATTTTGAGAGAGCTTGGCCAATCTGTTATAAGGAAGGCCGAACTTAGTATTCAAGCTAAGCTATCGGTTTTTAACTTGGTGTATGTTCCAACTCTCACCTATGGTCATGAAATTTGGGTAGTGACCGAAAGAATAAGATCGCGGATACAAGCTGCCGAAATGAGGTTCCTTCGCGGTGTTGTTGGAATAACTCGTAGGGATCGAGTGCGCAACACCAGAGTACGCGAGGCGCTCAACGTTGAGCAGCTACTTCTCCGAACGGAACGATCTATGCTTCGATGGTTTGGTCACGTAGTGCGTATGCCCCCAGACCGGCTTCCAAGACGCGCCATGTTTGCCGTGCCATCAGGTAGACGACTTCGCGGAAGGCCCAGAAATAGATGGTTGGATCAAGTCCGACATCTCTCTTGGAGCCGCTTAGGGATTCTCCCTGATGAATTGGAGTCAATGGCGGAGGATCGGGAAGGATGGAGAGTCCACCTGAGCATCCTACCCCCGCGACCCTCATGAAGGATTAGCGGGCCATTGAAAATGAATGAATTATAGTTATATTTTAAAATGTATAGCCGGAGGCCCTGGTAGCCAGCGCTGTCAAATTTTTTTACTATTAGCATATAATTTATTATCTGTTAATAAAGTTTAATAATAATAATAAATACAAACACTGTGGTATACTAGAAACTACGATATCCACAGGGATCTCGGAATTCCGACAATTGAACCTGAAGCTAGAAGCTTTGCGAGAAATCATAGAAACCGACTAATTGGACAAGCCAACAATACAGTCCTACAAATTTTGGATGCAAGCAATTTATTGCGCCGACTACAAAGGACGAAACCTTTTGACTTGGACAGATAAGGATTAACCGCGTCCAGATTGCGGAACATGCAGGATCTTCAGTGGAAAGTAACCTGCCAAACGCTTTTATTTCGAGATAGAAAAACTGCTTAATAAGTTATTACTTAGTTGCAATATCTAGAAAAAATTTATATCGAAAGGTGGTGTTTTTTGGTCAGTAAGAATCTGACACTACTATGAGCACGCGCTTGCTATTCTCATAGTGTCTATGGAAGATTTTCACCTACCCTCGAAAAAAAAATTAAAAAAAAATTTCTGTGTATGTGCCAGTGCCTACACGGTAAAACTTGGAATGGTATATCTGTCTTGCTGTCTCCTTCTAGTATTAAATATTTGCTGCGATTGGATTCTGTAAGTACTGTCATCTTTGAATTGTGTTAAGATTTCTAATTTGTACAGTTGTTCTATATTAAAAGCTTCGTTGAGTTATCAGCTTGATGATCATTTTAGGGATATGTTGGTGTTGCCCCATGGCAGCAATGGGACCAATGCTTAACCTCACACTGCAAAATCTTGCAGTACGAAGAGAAGCTATGCCGAGTGCTCTTACGCTGCCAAAGATTTCGGACCTTAAAATCGACAACTTTACAGGCTATCTGAAGATACTTGGGTACATTCAAAACGACCCTATCCTCAAAATCCCAAATACCATGCACAAGAAATACCGGTTCTCCAGAAAATTCAAGGTAGTCATAGGTGAACGCCACACATGGAGGAATGAAGGGGTTGTAGTCTTACCAAACTTTCAATCTTGGTACACAGATGGTTCCAAATTGGAAAATGGCAGCACTGACGTAGGAATTTATGGACCCAAATTCCAGCGCAGGAATTCAGGTGTTTAAGCATTTGTGCGCCGTTTATACTGTTGCACTTAAATTCTCATTTATAAAACATATACCTACCCATGTTATAGTTATACACCCTTTGTGTCTGAAAAAGTACAGAAAAGTGGAATCTGGCAGCTTATAACTGGTAACTGGGAAACAAAAGGCCGCTGTTTTTGATAATCATTCACATAGAGGAATATAAAGGGCAATCCAAAAATGAACGCAAGATTTGAATTCTGTGCCATTTGTGCGGTAAAGTGACAGCTGACAGGTCAGGGTTATTAAAAATTGAGTGCAACTCGAAAGAACAATGCGTTTCTGTTGTTGAGCAATGCTTTACAAATAAAAGGCGTGTTTGGCTGAGACGAAAAATGACTGGCAACTGTTTTGGCTTTTCAGTCAAAAGTGAGTTGGAATGTGTGGTTGTAACACTCAATTCCAGAGAGCGCTGAAAATAATTGTTTCTACAGCGTGGTCCAGAATTGGACATTTCGAGAAGCTCTCTACAGCGTATTCTTACCAAAGATTTGCATCTTCATGCATTCAAAGTGCAATTGACTCAAGAAATGAAGCCTACTGACCACGCATAGCGAAGAGAATTATTTGAATGGATTATGGAACAAAAACAAGTTGATGATGATTTATCAAACAATATCATCTTCAGCGATGAAGCTGATTTTCATCATTTTTTTTTTTTGCCGAGAGCAGGTGAAAAATTTTCTAAAGACACCATAAGGTCCGACCGCGCCTGCTTAAGGTAGTGTGAGATTTTTACTCAATAGAAAAACACCTCTCTTTAAAATGAATACTACAACTAAGCCGACGCTTATCCAGCAGTTTTGTTTTCGCTTACGAGACTCGTGATTTTTGGAAAAAGAGGATCGCATGTAATTAAAAAGAAATGTAGATCTTTAGACAGGTTAAATTCCAATGAAAGTTCCGGCGTTGTTCATGACCGGCATATACTATGACGCGAGGTCAAAAGGTTTTTTCCTTTGCAGACGACGAATTGAATTGTTCGCGTCAAGTAGTTGAGTGACGGTATGGGTGCAATGGCCGTGAACACGATCCTCGTGTTTACTTCCAAATTTGCTTATCTCTTCGACAACGCTTGGAATTCCCAGATTTCGACGAATACGTTCGTTACATACATACCACGGAGCGTTAACTATCGTTCAAAGAACTTTATTTTCAAAAGTTTGTATGATGTTTCTATTGCTTTTCTTGGTACAACCCCATAGTTGTATACCATACGTCCACACAGGCTTTAGCACTTGCTTATAAATAAGCAGTTTGTTATGTAGGCTCAACTTCGAATGTTTTCCGAGTAGCCAGTACATTTGTCGGTATTTGTTTTCGAGCTCTTCGCGTTTCGTTTTTACGTACGATTTCCATTTAAGCTTAACATCTAGAGTCATTCCTAGATATTTTGCTTCGTTCACGTACGGTATTTGGGCCGAGTTTAGATACACAGACAATCTATCTACTTTGTTGTAGGTAAAGTTGACGTGAGTAGATTTGCTTTCGTTCAGCACAATACGCCAAGAATTCGTCCAAGCGTGGGCTTTATTAATAGCATGTTGCAGCTTCAATAGTATCGCCCGTTGTCAATATCGCCGTATCGTCCGCAAACGTGGCGACGACACAGTTTCTTTCCTGTGGGATATCACGCATTGTTAATCCTCAAAATTGTCAAATTTGGGGTCCAAAAGATCCGCAGGTGATTGTTGGTAAACAAACGCATCAACGTGTCACTCTTTGGAGCAGATTTTGGGCTGGAGGCATCATCGGACCATTCATCTTTCAAAATGTGGCTGGTCAGGTGATAACAATTAACGGTGCTCGCTATTGGGATATGATAATCTAGCTTTTTGTGCCCAAATTGTCATGAATACAAACGAGATGTGGTTTCAACAAGACAGTCCGAGAAAAAATTCAATTACTGCATGAATCATTTCTTGGTTGTGCAATTTCCCATTTTGGTGACCAGAATTGGCCGACTGGATCATAGGATTTAACGCCGTTGGACTTTTTCTTTGGGGTTTTTTGAAGTCTAGGGCTTATGCTAAGAAGCCCACGAGTACACACGCCCTGAAAGAGCAAGTTGAGCGCTATATCAACAAATTCGGCCACATATATGCAAAACGGTCATGGAACATTTCGACAAAAGAGTGCGTATGTGCCAGCAAAGCCGTGGAGGCCATTTACCCAATATGCTTTTCCATGCATAATCCTATACTGTATACCTTATGAATCAATAAACCATCTGGAAACCTGAACGTGCCGATTTGTTCGACTATAAAACAATGGAGTTCATATGAGAATAGCGATCTGTCATATAAGTTAATAAAACTTATCTGAAAATTATATAAAAAAGTAAAAATGACTCAAATGTATTCCATTTGCAAATACTTTTGAAGTGATAAATTTAAGGAAATTTAAGAGTAATTGGAAGTAAACGTGTCAAATCCGAACACTTTACATCAATTTAAGACTTATGGCATTTTCCTTTCTGTAAAAAAATTCTGCACTCCCGAAATGCAAAATTTGTTAGATTCTTCATCATTTTTATGTTTTCTATCCGGTACTTTGCGTATGACAAATATCATAATAAAAAACTAAAGCACAAAGCAATAGGCCTGTTTTGGTGAGAATATTGGAAAGCAAAATAAAAGCTTCGCAAGTGCAATATCATTGGTAACACTATAACGGTCTATATAGACAGCTAGGCAGCCGTTTGAGGTCTGGACTCTGCTGTAATTAAATCGAGGCTTGTGAGGATCTGCAAATCGCTTTTAAATAAGATATCTAGGGCCAATGAGGTGAACTTCTTCTGGGTACCAGGGTATATGGATATCGAAGGAAACAAAAGGGTGAATGAGCTTGCAAGAAAGGGGCTAGCGCTGCACGCATCGCTCTCCATTTTTTGGCGATCTCAATTAGTTAAAAAAAATAAATAAAAATAAAAGAAGAAGCCAACGGTCAAGCTAATTACCGCAGGGTTCATCTGGCACGTGTGCAATGATCACGATGCTATGGCCAAGCCTTAGCAAAAAGACATCTATTGCTCTGGTAAAACTTAGTCGTCAGACCACATGAGACATCTCCGGCATAATTACTAGTCACTGCGCACAGGGACGATGAAGAAATTGAATCTATTCGCAACCCGCTGTATGATTGTCGTGCCCTATTCGCAAGAAGAATGAGAACAACTATATCTTCAATAAAACTCTTCACCGTGATTTTTCCAAATTTAAAGGTTATGATGTTGGATTTGAGAGAGCATGGTTCATGGTGTGTATCTGTTCGAAAAGCTGGATTAATCAAACGGTTACCAGAAGAAACTCAATGCATCGGGTCGGATCCATTCCATTCAACTCTTAATTTATCATTTTTTTTGTCCTCAAAATGCTCTTCAACTCACGGCATAATGACAATTATAATTTTCGCTACTTCTCAGTAATCTTTATTTTCATTTTTTCCCTTTTTCCAATTTTAACAATTGCCTACGCTTCGAAACGAGCTTAAACAGTGCATCAAACTACCCTACCGACACCTGCAAAGCATGCAGCCTCACCTTTACTTAACTTCCAAGAAACAAAGTTTCCAATAAACTTCTAAACGTCAACAAACGCAGCTGACCGTCGTCCCCTTTGACAACTCTCCTAGAAAAAATTAATAAATTTTCTTTCCTCCCCCAAAAGTGGTGCATTTTTCGCGAATAACCCCATCTCTGGTATCAGTGCGTAACCCTCAAGCAATGCCTTCCACATAGAAGTCCATAAACTCGAGTTTTGTTGCCCCAAATCATTCCAAAAACAGAAAACAGCGACCCGACGCAGCTCTAATGGCTACAGGCGAGCTGACACAAATCGAATTCTCCGATATGGTCAAGGACGGCAACTGCACCTTCTCGGACTGGCCAGACGATGACGAGGAGGAAGATGACCACATAACCGGGGTTCTCCTCACGGAGGACATGATCAAGCAGGAGCCCGAGTTCATAATCGGGTCCAACGACGCCCAGGAGGAGCAAAAGATCCGCGCGTTCCTCAAAAAGGCCACCATCGACGACGAGGAGCGTCAGCAGCTCAACTGGCTCACCTGTATGCTGTGCGACGAGCGCTTCCTCACAACCAAAGAACTGTCCCTACACGTACAGGACCACGCCAAGGCCGCGATGAAGGAGGAGAATGACCCTATGGCACCGCCGAAGGAGCTCACTAACCGCCAGGCACCGAAGACGCCCTACACAGGCTTCTCGCGACAGGAGCTCTTCCAGGACTACATCAACATCAGCGTCGAGTTGGACGGTAAGGCCACATACACCTGCAAGCTGTGCCCCAATAAGATCTACGCCCGCCAGGTGTCCATCCGGAACCACATGCGCATCCACGAGAACCCCACGTACAAGGAGCGCTCGTGCCACGTCTGCCATAAGACATTCCTGCGGCGCGACACGCTGCTGGTGCACCTGCGCACTCACAGCAACGAGCGGAACTACAAGTGCGACATCTGCGAGGCCGCCTTCACACATTCCAGCTCGCTGGTATCGCACAAGCGCATCCACACCGGCGAGAAGCCCTACGTCTGCTCCATCTGCGAGAAGGCCTTCCGCGAGTCGGGCCAGCTAACTGCCCACAAGAAGATCCACTTCGAGAAGTTGCTGCAGTGCCCCAAGTGCGACAAGAAGTTCACATCCAACAAGACCCTCCGCGTACACTGCCGGACGCATACGGATGAGCGTCCCTACGCCTGCTCCTACTGCGGCAAGATGTTCCGCTGCACGACAAGTTTGACGACTCACCTGCGTGTGCACACCGGCGAGAAGCCATACAAGTGCGAGATCTGCTCCTACGCAACCAAACAGTCCGGGTACCTGCGCACCCACATGCGAACGCACACAGGCGAGCGGCCCTACAAGTGCACCTACTGCGACAAGGCCTTCTCGGAGAAGAAGCGTCTGGTGACCCACACCCGGAGCCATACGGGCGAGCGCCCGTACAAGTGCATCTACTGTGATGCGGCGTTCGCGCGAAACGACAACCTCAAGTATCACCTGCGAACGCACACCGGTGAGAAGCCGTACGAGTGCGGCGACTGCGGCAAGCGCTTCGCGCAGGGCACCGCGCTAAGCATCCATCAGAAGATTCATACCGGAGTCAAGCCCTACTCTTGCCCCCACTGCACCATGAAGTTCAGACAGAGCGGCACCCTGGTCACTCATCTGCTAATGCACACGAACGAACGACCGTTCAAATGCGATCTCTGCGAGCGAGGTTTCCGGCAGAGGGCTCTGCTGAAGCGACACGTAGCCAGTGTCCATAGCAATAGGGTGAATTAGAGGCGCCAGTAGCAGGAGTTGGGATGCTGCAATAGGATAGAACGTTTAGGTAGAGTAATCAGTAGTGTGTCGTGTCTAGTCGTGGTTTAGAATTCTTTTTTTTTTTCGTGTTGAATTACATTTATTTGAGTGGGATAAAATAAAGAATAATATCAAATGATAATCTAACGGCGGTGTTTGTATGTACATAAGTTGAAAGCTGGCAATCACACCAGGGCAGGTTAAGTTATAGCTTCCTGTGTGGGTCTACGTTTATATTACTTCGCAGATTACTCGGGGAAGCCCAGAAGACTTCACGATTGGGAAGGCACTGGCCATGCTGTAACACCATCAACACTATCTAGTTCAGTTACCTAACGTATCGCCACTTTGGTAAGCGACATGGTTATTTATTTGTAGTAGGTTTGGTCGTACTTAGGGTAGTAATGGTGTTGTCGATGGTGTATTACCTTGTGGCCCGTTGCGTCCAACTTTGAGTTGCAGCGCGGAACTGTCACACAAATTTTCAAAGAGAATGATACCAAAAACGTCGGGTTGAACCCAGAACCATCGTGTAGTACTATAGTGAATATAGCAACATAAGCGCGCTCGCTGTTTGTTGAGAAGAGCTATATCTAGTTTAGAAATTCCTCCCAGACTTATCCGCCTAGCCAGGGCAACAACGAATAACTCACGCTGCTCCAAGGTCGGCCAAAAAAGAATTATACTTGCGTGTAAAATTATCCATGTCACCTCCAAGGTGTCCTATGGAATATATTTTTGTCGAAACTACCTGTGACTCTGAAAAGCGCATTGTTGGTACTATATACAGACCGCGTAAGAACATTAGTTTAACACCTTTGTTTAATGTTCTAGAAAAAATTGCCTGTACTACATCAAACATTGTTCTCTGTGGTGACCTTAATTGTAATTTGTTAGATACGTCGAGTTCCCTATCATTACTTGACAACATGTAAGAACTAAACTTGTTCGCAGGTATCTCGTCCACTCCAACTCATTTCTCAGGCTTTCCATCTCCCTCCTAGACGTCTTCTTTGTTGGTGATATATCAAAATGTGTGTTCTATAATCAGCTTTCCGCTCCAGGTTTTTCAAAACATGACCTGATTTATTAGACGTTTGATGTTCAAAATGCTTGCAGTGAGTCGACGTATCAATATAGAGACTACTGTAGCATAAAATATGCTGATTTACGTCATGACACTTGCCAGACTTGCTGGGATTGTATCTATCATATGTCTTCGGTTGATGAACAGGTAATGTTTCTTCAGCAGCAAATACTTTTCCTATATGGTAAGCACGTTCCCTTGAAGACAGAAAGGAATAATCCTCGGTCACCTCAATGGTTGAACTCAGACATCCTTTATCTCATGGAAAAACGAAATACGGCCTACAGAAAATGGAAAAAGTGTCACTTTGAAGAGTTCCTAATTAGCTATCGTTTTCTACGAAACAAAACTGTGCTTAAAATGAGGGAAGCTAAGCTTGCCTATTACAGTAGCAAACTTGACTGTTCCGCATCCCGGAAAACTCTGTGGGAACAGTTTCGTCAAGTAGGCATTGGTAGGCAAAGTTCAGAACTTCCTGATGATATTGATTGCGATAAGTTAAATGAAGAATTTATTTGCTCTTCTTACTTACTTAGGTGGCGCTACAGTTCGGGGTGAACCTGGGCCTCAACCAACAAGTCGCTCCATTTAGCTCGGTCTTTAGCTAATTGCCTCCAGTTGCGCACTCCAAGTTGGTCGAGGTACCCTTGAACTTGTGCGCGCCCTCTACAGTGACGATTCCCTCTACTGCGTCGTCCCTCGAGATTCGATTCGAAGACTCTGCGGGCCGGAGCGTTGGTGTCCATTCGCTCTACATGTCCTAGCCATCTCAGACGTCCAAGACGCAGTTTTTTGACTAGGTCGATGTCGCTGTACAGCTCGTATAGTTCGTGATTGAATCTTCTTCAAAATCCGTCAACGCAAACGGGACCGAAAATCTTACGAAGAATTTTTCTCTCGAAGCGACCAAGGATATCTTCATCCTCTTTTAATAAAGTCCATGTTTCAGCGCCGTAAAGCAGGACTGGGATGATCAAGGTCTTATACAGAGTCTCCTTAGTGGTTCGAGATAGGGCTTTACTGTTGAATTGCCTTATAATCCCAAAAAACAGCGATTGGCAAGAGTTATTCTTCGCTTGATTTCTGCGCTGATCTTGTTTTTAGATTTTATAGCAGAGCCAAGCTAGACAAAGTCCCTTACTACCTCGAAGTTATAGCTGTCCACTGTAACGTTCTGTCCAATTCGTCGGTGTTGGCTGTCCCTTCTTGTTGACAGCATATACTTGGTTTTGCCCTCGTTTATCGCTAAACCTATTTTGGCCGCTTCCGCTTGCAAACGCACCGGTGACAGCCCGCTGAGTTCTTCCGGCAATGTCTATATCGTCGGCGTACGCAACCAGTTGTACAGACTTGTGGTAGATTGTGCCTCTGGTGTTGGCTTGTGAGTTCCGCACAATCCGTTCAAGTACAATATTAAAGAAGTCACATGACAGCGCGCCACCTTATCTAAACATACGACAAAATGTATAAAGGGTGAAGGGTGAATAAAGTTTAAGGAAAACTTCCACACTAGCTGTTGGCTCACCCTTTACTTAACATTGGTTACTGACAGTTTATCGCGTAGGAGTATTATAACTACCTTCACTAAAGAACTAACGATAACAAAAAAAACATTGCTCAAAGCCCCTTATGAGGGGGTATGAACCCACTCAACATTGTATTTCGGAAATACCCACGGTTAGGATGAAATAAGATTCGACACTAGTTCGTTCTCTGTAACGCTTGCTGACCGCGCGAAATGGTTCCTCATAAGATTCAGAATGGCATTGTCGATTCTGGGCACGCCGAAAGCATCCAATAGTCTCTTATAAGAAACGTAATGCCGAAAGTCAGAATGTGTGCTTCTATATATACGCATACAGGCTCGAAAACATTTTCTCTCAAATAATCTAGGTTTTTCCATATAAGACGGGCTTATGTTCCACCATACTGGACCCGCATAAGTCAGAATAGGACGAACGAACGCTTGATAGCATATGATCTTCACATCGGATCTAAAATAGTTCGAGTAGAAAAGGCGTTTTAGGGACATAAATGCCGCTCTCGCTTTTTGTAACTGTGTATTTACGTGCACATTGTAGTACAAAAACTTGTCTAGATGGACACCTAAATACTTCACAATAGTCTTTGACTCGATGTGAAGACCATTAGAACTCACTATTTGCAAATTGTTCCAGTTGCGTCTCAAATCTGAATTACCTCACTGATGTGCGGAACGCAACAGTATCGGATTTTACCTCGTTTATTGAAAGCTTTCACTCTGAGCAGAAAGTTTGCAGTTTATAAAAGCTATTCTGAAGTTCTGTTTGCATGCCTTGGATTCTCGAACCGCTTGCATACCATATAAAATCGTCAGCGAACGCTATTAAATTATCCATGTCCTTCAACATTTCCGAGATGTAGATGTTAAAGAGGAGCGGTGCTGTAACTGTGCCCTGTGGCAGACCATTGGTGATATTAAAAACTTTAGTCGTCGTGTATTGTCTATCTGATACAACAAATTTCTTCTAGTGCACCATAGATGAATTATCTTTACAAGGTGATGTGTGCAAAATTGCAAAGCTCTAGCCCAATTAAAAATAGTCGAAATTTTGTTTGCAAGATTTGTAGCAGACAACAAAGCAAGTTAAATACAATATTTTAAAACCGGAAACAGAGCAGGTTAATGTCGAAATTTTCTATTTTACTCGAGTGCGACTTTTCTTTTACATGTCGTGTATACTAATTATTTGAAAAGCTCATAGAAGTAAAAAACGGGCAATCTTCAATATGTAATTACTATTGACTGTAGCATTCTTCTTTTTAAATTCCAACAGAAAGAAACGAATCACCCACTATCACCCATCCCGTCCCCGATGCTAACGAGCATGACTAACATAATACCAATTGATTAATGTGAGTTTAGCCTTACCATTTAGTATTTACAATGTGGGAACCTGTCGAATTGATCAGTGTATTAACCACTCACCCATTTATTGCATATTCGCTCTTCACTATGTGGTCGTTCACAGTATTCGCATGCATTCAATTGTGTAGGCGATTTGTATAATGATATAATCATTTCTATTTAAAATAAACAGACAAACTATAGTGGGAGGCTAATAATCATGCTGAGATAATTCCATACCACATGCAAAAGTTAATGGCTAACAGAAAACCTTTTGCGTGATTAAGTAACGACATTTTATTCGCACTTCTTCGTGGTAATAAAATCGGTTAATGTGCTTTAAGGAAACGCATTATAATGTTCTATTCCGTGGGGCGCACGTTGTTATAACAATGATTTGTACCACTGAGGCATAATGGGTAATCGAGTAATTAACCCACATGCATAGCATTCGAATATTTAAGTATATACGCAAGATGATTAGCATTAAGGCTATTGATTAGGGTTTTTTTTTGGGTAAATTTTGCTTGTAATTACTTCATAATTAAATGCCACACCTACCAAATAGAGAAACAGGCTATTCATACTGTTAGAAGTACATTACATAAGGTAGCATAGATACGAAGGTACGAACATTGTTTCACAATTTACTTCCGAATGATTCAAGGCCTATTGATTAGCCATTAATTCTATTATTATTCTCTTTTCCGTGAAACATCATCAAAAACATGCAAGAAGCTACAATAGGCACTCAGCACTCACCTTCAAATTCATTCCTAAAAAAGTGGAAGTCATGTTGTGGAGTCTGTGTTTATATGCAGTGATATTCTATATAGCTACTCAGAGGAAAAGAAAGACTTTTGTCGCTTCATGAAACAAGTAGGCGTGGTTTTATCGTTTCTAATGATATCGTCGAAATACTCGTAAGGCTTAGCTATTACTAAAAAAAATTATATAATCCTACATAATGTTTGAACAAATTATAAGGATGTGATTCAAGTCAGTTATGGTAGCCCTAAACGACGAACATGCTCGCTGAACCTGTTCGTTTGCGAAAAAATCGAAATTTTTCGCCAACAGCGAACGGTTCACGAGCCAGCCTCTACACGAGAAAAACATAGCGAACACGAATAAGTTCGGCGAGCATGTTCCTCGTTTAGGGCTACCTTTAGGAAGCTCTTATTAGTCTACTCGTATACTTGGTCTAAACATGTCGAGTCCATTCAAGGAAGTATTTTTTTTTCTACCAGCGTAAGATTCCCTGGTGCAAAGCGAACTAGTCTAGTCGGAACGAGAGAGACACTCATAAAAGTGCAAAGACTTGCGTGCCTCTGCATCACTGTGATGCCATGAGAACTGCAGCCATGGAGGTACTCCTAGAGCCAACACCGTAGTGGAGCAAAATGCAAATTGGACGATCCAACGGATGGCAAAAGAAGATATTGGAAGAGAGAAATGCGATAGTTCGAGAGAAGACGATGCATTTATTATGAAACTTCCCTTTTTGGCAGTCCCCAGGAACGACAGTATCAGAAAATTTAACTTTGGGAGAAACTTTCGTACGAAGAAAGAGTGGAGCAATGAATTTACAATATACGGAATGGGCAACAACATGATAAAGTGGTATACAGACGGTTCGAGAACTGAGGAAGGAACAGGGGCAGGACGAAGCACTCAGAACCCATGGGGAAGAGTACCAGCAGCTTTCAAACTGAAATCTGTGCTATGATAGATGTATCCAACTCAATCTCGAGAGAAGCAATCTCTCAAAGCACTTGACTATTATGTCATTAAGTCGATACTTATGTGGGAATGCCTACACAAACTTTACTGGATACGCGGTTATGTCGGGATAAAAAGTAATGAAGCAGCAGACTCCTTGACAAGACAAGGAGGTGGAGACCCCTTCATTGGAGCTGAACCATCCTGCGAAATAGGGGAACATAACATACGCGAAGAATTCTGGAAAATGGAGAAAGAAGCTGAAATAATACCACGGGTCTGAGGTAACCGGATGTTACAATCGCAAAAGATTCAAAACCTGCATCTGCCTTAACAAGAATAACCTACGCATTGTAACAGGCTTCCTAATGTAGCACTGCAAACTCAGGGAACATTTACGGATACTAGGTATAACAAATGAAGGCATTTGTAGATTCTGCAATTAGTCAAGCGATTATTAGATCCGCCAGTCAAGGATCTAATACTGTGTCTTCGTGGGAGACGACAACATTAGGCTTCATTTCTCGTTAGGTAAATATGAGTCTGTTTTCCAAGCAGAGATGTAGATACATATGCAGTCCTAATGGAACTTTATTGTAAAGAACAGGTGGAAGAGCTGGAGTATCTGTGGCTATAATAACAATCAGGCTGTACTTAAAAACTCTGAGAACTCGGTTGCAAGGTTGAATTCTTTGACTCTTGTGTGGTTCTCAGGTTACATTGTGATCTTGTGGCATAAGATCTCTGATCAGATTGCTTGGCAAGATTCAGAGGAGGATTTTTTAAGACCCGAACATACGCCGAGTCTTCCTATGTACTCGGTTAGGCTTTCCATTGACTATTGGTTTTTTCGCGAATAGTCATGTGTGGCATAACTTTTCAGGGTACAGGCTGACTAAACGGGTGCTCGCGGACATCTGTAAGAGCGGCGTTCCTACTGTCTCTTAGCAGAAAAGACTACAGACAACTCATTAGGGACTTGACAAGCCACTTCGTTTTTGCTAAGTATCCCAATAAGCTATGCTTCAGTGACACTACAGTCTGCGATGCTTGTGATGAGGGCGACGATTCCGCGGAACATTTCCTTTGTTCGTGACAGGTAGCAGATCTGTGCTGATCGGTTCGTGCTAGTACTCTAAGCTCGTCTTTACTGAAGCGCAGTGAAATGGATAAATCGGGGTCTTGCTCCCTAGTAGTACAATTGACCAGTTGGGTCTGAATGCGCTGCTTCCTATACCTAGAAAAAAGGAAGTCTGTATTCGCTTGTGTTAACCGACTTTGTACAACCGCCATACAAAAATAAAAACCTGATTGGTTTACTTTTACCGTGCTCCTAAACAAGGGTTCCAATGGCGTGGTGGGTAGTGTGTTTGCTTGTGATCCGGATTTTTTTTCAATAGCGGAAAGCAACCAACAGCGACCCATCAGCAACACCAAAGAAGTCTTTCTGTCTGCAGTGCAATAGATCGTATCGAGTCTCAGTGCTCCAGGAGTTGGAATTAAAAAAACAAAATCAAAGGCATATGGCAGAAGACTATTCTTCTAAGCTGCTAACATCCACTTTCGCAATAATAGTTTTTGATCTCTCGGGTCTTTTGTTTTTGGTCTCGACTTCGATCTAGTTCACCTGCTATTCCGATTTGTTTGTAGTACCATTACACCATTATAGGTTTAAAGTTAAAGTAGTCAGACTCGACATTTTTCAAATTTTCTTCCATAAAACTATGGGTCTACTATTCAATCTTTTTTGTGTGGTCCTTATTTTGTAGCATGTGCTTGCATGTACTCTTTAAACCAAGGGTTTCGTTGTGAGAGCTAATCATAGACGGCATCATTAACGTCTTCTAACGGTCTGAGGTCTGCTCCACTTGTTGCTGCCGACATACGACTTCGTAGTAAAGAGATTTTCGCTCGATAAAAGCGCAGGCGGTTTCCTACCATTGCAACCGTTCGACATCAAACCTTCCAAATGTATTTCGTCTACATATGTATGTTGGCCGGCCAATATTCTAAACGAGTTCTTGCCGTCGATATCAAATTGGCGTTTTTTTTTTTTATTCATTTGGAGAGCGTCAGATTCCCTGTAGTATCACTACGTATCATCAACGTTAACGTATTGACCCTTTGTAAAGTCGATTAGCCTGGATCTGTTGTAAGAAGTTGTGTCGCCTAGACCCTATTACTAAAGGTTGGTAGGTAGGTAGATGTGGTTGTATCAGCAAACCATGTTGTAACTTAATTAGCACGAAAGCGCCTTTTATATACCACAACGCAAGTGACCTATCGAATGTAAAACGGGCGTTAATAAGGAAAGGGAAAAAGAGTAATGATTATTCAAATCTACCCCATTACGTTGAAGAAACTGATAATATCCTCAATGCTTATCTCCGCTAACTCTATTAGTTTGTCAAAAAACGGTATACCTAATGTGCGCTGTCTGGTCCTGCCTAGAGCCGGACACTTGCAAAGGAAGTGCGCGATTGCTTCTTTCTCGTTAGCAATACTGCAGCTGCGACAATGTGCATTAAATGTAATGCCTATTCTGGCCGCATGAACCCCGATGGGCCAGTACTCTTGAACTCTAAATATCTACACGGTTTCTGTTTAATAGTTCTATTGCAGTAGTATTTGGGCCAGATATGCCTGATACGACACAATTCCGCACCCCCTACCATCCACTGTCAGTATTTAATAGATAGAGCGCAAAGATTCTACTCTTAAGAGCCCCCAACAGGACGTTCACCGCATCTGCAAGTGAACCATCAAGGACAGATCCCCACTTTGCTAGTTCATCAACACGCTCATTTCCATCAATGTTGCTGTGACCTGGCACCCAAAGGAGACTGATCCTGAACCGATGACCCAGCGAGGCGAGTTCCTCTCTGCACTGGTCTACTAACTTGGAGGTTGTGGTGGCAAATATAATAGCCTTGATACCGGCCTGGCTGTCAGTAATGGTGTTTAGAGGTGTAAAGGTTTGCTTGAGTAGGCGACAAGCCTCATATAGAGCAAGAACTTCCGCCTGGCAGACGCTACGCAAATCAGGAAGCCGGTAAGACATTATATACAGACATATGGACATAAGCCCATACCCCGCAGTCCATATTTGAACCGTCACGTCGCTGAAGATTGTTATTTCGAACTCGTTTGTCACTTCGCCTATTTCCCACTCCGCCCTGGTTGGGAATCTGACCTTGACGTCATTTCTTATATAATCGGTTAGATTAGCTACCAGATCCCGTGGTATCAGAATCAGGATGCCGTTGTGAGAGCATAAGGTTTGGTACACCAACGTGCTGCTTCTCTTAGTCTCACCGCACTACATCATGATAAATACATGATATGAAGATCGAGTGGTAAAAGGTTCAGTATTACGTTCAAGGTTCAGTATTATGTTCAAGGCCTCGTTTGGACATGTTCTCATGGCCCCCGTTGCGGCTAGAGCCGCAGTTCGTTGCACTTTGTTGATAAATTTAATATTGTATACTTTCTTTAGCGCAGGCCACAAGACTAGCGATCCATAGGAAAGTATAGGATGCACCACAGGGGTGTACTTCCATATGACCATCTTCGAGCGAAGTCCCCACTTCTTACCGAAGGTTTTGCTGCAAGCATAGAAAGGCACGTAGGCTTTCTTTACCTGCTACTCAATTTTAAACTCCCAGCTTAGTCTTGGATCAAGTGCCACACCTAGGTACTTGGCACTGGAGGATAAGGTGAGTAATAAGTTGCTTAGCCATGGAGGCGTGAAGGTCGGTGTTTTAGTTTTAGTGGTAAAGAGCATCAGTTGAATTTTGCTTGCATTGACGCTGAGTCCACATCCAGTGGCCTATGTACTAATCTTGTCCAAGGCACCTTCCATAATCTCACTGATTATTGAAGGAAACATCCCTGATACCAATATTACCACATCAACCGCATATGCGACAACCTTGACTTCATCTCTGTCAAGTCTACACAGGATTATGTTGATAACCATAAGCCACAGAAGAGGAGATAAGACCCACACTGAGGAGTTTCTCTTACGACAGATATGGTGGAACTGCTGTTACCGAGAGTTGATTGAATGAATCTAGTTTTTAACATAGTCAATATCTATTTGCTAATAAACTCTTCCATACTCAGTTGAATCAGAGTTTCCTGAATCGATTCCGTACTCACGTTACTGAAAGCGCCTTCAAAGTCTAGGAAGGTTTCTTTTTTGCGCCAAGGGATGTAGTAATCTTTCAAAGATACTAGTAGCCCGGGTTGATAGCACGCACGATTCGCAAGCCCGAATTCTCCTCCTTGGTCTATAAGAGATAAATAAATAAATAAATATTTGGCGCAACAACTCTTTAAAATGCCAGGGCCTAGCTTCTCGCAACCACTCATGTTGTGTGCGTTATATTTTTCACACGAATGGAAGGGACCTACAGTTTAATGCCGAATCCGAACGGCGACTTGAGAAGCTTTTTCGTGACATCAATACTCTCGGACGTTTGTCAGACGCTCGCGAGAGGTGGGACCGTGAAAAAACTTGTTGGTGTTTTCTGGGATTCGAATTTGGAACCTCATGCGTAGTGATCCGACACACTAACCACTTAAGCCACGGCGTCCACAGGGATGGTCTATAAGGGATGGTGGACTTTTATTTCTTCATTCCGTGAAGCGATTGCAATGGAATATTGCGTGCTCTGTATCTTCCTCCTAGTCTAGACAATGTGGACAGAGAGGTGAGTTACCATGCCCAAATCTGTGTAAATCTTTGCGATAGCCACAGGGACCTGATATGAACTTTTTTAGGTGGCAGTTGCAGTCCCCATACACTCGCTTGCTTGAGACTTCAATGGCGGAGATCAGCTTGGGGGTGGCAATGGTGTAGTGATAACGTCTTCAATTGCCATGCTAATGGTTCATGGTTCAAATCCTGATGTCAGCAAGCATTTATTTATTATAAAGTCAGTCCGATCATTTGCGAAAGCTTGTGTGAACACTACTGCGAAGGCATAATACTGGCAGTAGCTTGATCATGCGGCTGGAATAATTGTTCGCTGTGTTGATGGTGATTTGCCCTTGACATCGGTTATCGGGAAAAAAGTACTGTGAATCAGAAGCAAAGACTAAAAGTAACAAAAAGTCTCCCCAGTTATCTGGACGCCACTCCCGGGGAATCTCTGAAGCATAAAAAACTGAGCTTCAAGAACCACTACACCAAAATCTTTCTCTCTATCTCTCTCTATCTATCCTTTTCAACGCCCGCACTGTGTGTAAACATGTTAAAGGTATTCATAACCCTCTGAGTGCGTGCAAATTATAAAAATAACAAAAAAATCTACCTTTTGTACTGTTATCCCACCTGGTTTGCCATATAGCTAGTGGTGTTGCTTTCTACTCCTTCTTTATTCCCTTGACAATACCTGTTTCTTGATGACTCGAGGTTCTCCTTTCGTAGATCCTTACCATCTCATTTGTGAGGATGTCGATGGGGATCATTTCGGCTATGACACAGGCTGCTTCGTTCGATATTTTTCGGATACCGCTGATTGTTCTTATCGCGTATAGCCTGTATGTTGGCGATAGTTTTCTCCGTGTTTCTATCGTCGCTAACGCCGCCCAAACCGGTGCAGCATATAGGAGGGCCGAGCTAACCACTCTGGATAGTAGAATCCGTCTAGCATATCCAGGTTCACCGATGTTTGGCAGTATTCGAGAAAGGGCTACCTGCAGTAGTGAAGCCTTCTTGCTCGAGTATTCCACATGCGTTTTAAACCTTAACCTGTTGCCGAGCATTTCTCCTAAGTATTTGACTGCTTCCTTGGTTCTTATAGTCTGATTTGCGACTCGAATATTCAACGGCTCTTCGACTTGTTATAAGAATAGCTTCGGATTTGTGGTCTTCTAATTCTAAGCCGGCGGATCCTACTGCCTTTAATTTTTTCGAATGCTTCGTTTGTTGTTTATTCTATTTCGTGGATGTGTTTAGCCACGGTGACTACGGCGACGTCGTCAGCGAACCCGATTATCTTAAATCCTTGTGGCAATGCTAGTCACAGGACCCCGTAGTACATGATATTCCATAAGAGAGGGCCTAGTACCGATCCTTGCGGGACTCCTGCCGTAACGTTGTAGTACTTTACCCTCTCGTCGGTTTGGTTCCTCAACTTGCTGTTGATGAAGTAGTTTGTAACTACTCTCAATCATGGTTATCGTGAATAAATTTTCCCTCGGAATTTTTCCCCCGAACAAAAATCAGGTATCTTCAAAAATAGAGAAAAAAATCATCAGGAACAAGTTAAATATCGCGATTGCGTTGAAAATTCTCCTGAATTGTCATTCATGATACCTAATTATTTTCCACTGAATTATTTCCTCTTTTTTGAAGATACCAAATTTTTGTTCGGGGGAAAAATTCCGAGGGAAAATTTATTCACGATAACCCTGAATATGTAGTATGGAGTATCCATTCTAGCTAGCGATCTCCTTATGAAAGACCAATTTGCTGAGTTAAAGGCGTTTTTGATGTCCATAGACGTCCAAGAGGGTAGCTAGAGTATATTGTTTATAGTGAATTGTCCTTTTTGTCGTTCACACAATTTCGTGGAGCGCTGTCTCTGTCAATTGCCCCTTAGTGTATGTACTACTAAAGAGACGCTCTTCCTTATATCTGCCTCGACAATTTTAGAACCATGACTAGGACGTTGCTCGTAAAGTCATACTTTCCTTTGTTGGCGTGAATGTATGATACATTAGGCTTAATATGGCAAATTCTGACTTAATGCGGATTCTCAACACGCACTCCTTTATACAAGGCATAAAACCATAGACTTTTTCTTTCTGTGACATTTGCTTTGCAGGCGTCTATGGCCTTCGCAAATTATCCAGCTGCGAGTGATCTGTTGAAGAAATGAACATGCCACGCGCAGAGCCGAAAGACGTTGGCCAATGTTCGTTTATCAGACATTCACGCTGATTGTCGTTGGCGTTTGTCGCTTTTCGACGATTCTCGTTTTATTCTTCAGATGTAGGACGAATCCATTTTCATAACTTTTTCACAGTGAAAGTGTTGCAATAGTATTCTACACGACAAGCAAATTGCTTAGTAATGTTTAACTGTCAGCAGGTCGTATCTATTAATAAAACGACAATTGTCGAAAACCGACAAACGCCAACGACAATCAGGGTAGCAAGGCTAGCACTGCTCGTAGGATCCAAAGAAATGTTTCACTGCACGTACTGGACTTCTGAGCCTCGTCGCTCATCCAAACAAGTCCGGTTCGATGTTACCGCCTCTGAGCATAAGTGTCCAATAGCACAAAGTATACATCACCTTATGATAGTGCTATGGGGCCTTATTTATAACTCATAAAATGTTGTCCTCTGTACAAATGTTGCGGCGGGTAAGGTGCCTTAACGTTCACCAAGATATGCTTGCTCAGATCTGAGTACTCACCACCACACCTGATCAAGTTAACTTACTATGAAATCCATCTGACACCACGTGGACTCAGTCTGATTGTGTTCTGTTTACTACTCGTCCATTAAATCTGAAACAAAGGACAAATCCACACAGAAAACTAAAAAAAAAAACACATCCTCTCTTGTCTGCACGCAAATACTTTCGCCCAAGCCCATCCTTTTTCTAATCTTTGCCTCACCCACACTGTCTGTGTTTGCAATTCAAAATCCCCTGCCTCCTCTCTCTCTACAATGCAAAACGGAAACTATACGTTAATAAAACAATTTATTATTTAAAACCTTTGTCTTTATCTAACAATAATAGAGAAGTTGTTTGTCTTTTTGTTAAATGGCCTCATTCTCATTCATTCCTTCGCGCAAAACCACAACACAATTGCCAGGCAAGTGTGTTTCATTTCTTTTCTTTTTCCTCTATATCAAGTAAAACGTCTCGCCTCTCATTATCGTTGTAAGTTGTTGCATGTTAAAACAGATTTTAATCGACATTGCATGCGTACAACATATAAAAAAAAAAGAAGAAATATAGTTTAACTTATAATTAAAAGAGAGGTCACCATCGTGAATTGGAAATGAAATGAAAACGTGTTCAAACTTTTTTTTTTCGTGTAGTGTTGCTTCAGCATCAGTTTTTTTTTTTTTTTTTTTTTTTAATTTTTAATAAATATTAATTTCATATTATATATATAATTTTTTTCTTATTTTGCATTTTCCCGCTCCGAAAATCGATTTGTTTAATTCAATTACAATTTGTTTTTCCTCCATTTTGTTTCCATCATTATTATTATTATTTATTACAAATTAATACAATTAGCCTTAGCAATTAAGTAGAAGTGTTTTTTTTTTTTTTTCATTTTGTTTCAGTCACTCTTATTCGAGTAGTCGAGTGGCAGGTAAAAAAAATGTCTATTCTCATAGACACTTTTGATGACTATGGGAATACAGAAATAGTCCATATTTCGATTCGAAAGTCGGAAAACATGTGATTAGCACTTGGTTATCCGAAATTCTAATTTGCAACATACGAAAATCGAACGACTTTATGCTGCCGGAAACGAGAAGATGTAATTCACCCCAATTCTTCAACTCGTATACAACAGTCGAATCCGACCATGGTCGCATTTAGGCGCACATTCGTATGTAATTTGTACGTAAAATACGACTTTGTAATAAATAAATGCGACAATGGTCGCATTCGACGATTCGACTGTCGTATACAAGTTGAAGAATTGGGGTGATTGTTTCGTTGGCAAATCGAATATGTATTTTAAGTCCGAACTTTGCATTAAAAAGTGGTAATCATTCGATTCGAAACTAAACTGATTACCTTTGGCGTCTTTCACTTTTCGACGATTGTCGTTTTATCCATAGCTACGACCTGCTGACTGTTAAATGTTACTTTGCAATTTTTTGTCGTGTAGAATACTATTACGACTTTCACATTGAAAAAGCTATGGAAATGGATTCGTGATAAAACGACATACGTCGAAAAGCGAAAAACCCCAATCGTAATCGGAGTGATTATTGGCGTTCGAATCGAAATATAATGCGGGGCTCCTGGTCTATTCCTGTACTAAAAATCTGTACTAACAGAGAGATCTGTTTAGGTAATAGAACCCTATTACCATTCGTGAGTCATAGCGAAATTCTGATGGAACTTAAGACTTGCTATTATGATTTGTGCATTGGATTCATTCATTCATTCATCATGCATTCTAATGAAAAGCAAAGACAATTGCAAGCTTTCTGCCATTATCTAGCGAATAGTACGTCAAATCTTATCAAAATGCTTTCGCAATGGGATGACAGCCAGGGACCAAATCGTCTGTACCGTGTACGTACAAATCGTAACATAATCAACCTGATTGTCGTTGGCATTTTATTGTTCAGATGTAACACGAATCCATTTTCATAACTTCTTCACTGTGAAAGAGTTGTAATAGTATTCAACACGACAAATAAATTGCTTAGTAGTGTTTAACGGCCAGCAGGTCATAGCTATGAATAGGAAGACACTCGTCGAAAAGCGGCAAAAGCCAATGACAATCAGCGTGAATTTGTATGTATTCTGTTGCTAGATCTACCAACAACACAATACAAATTACGTCGCGAATTTTACGTTCACGGAAGAGACGTTTTGGCCTCAGTTTACCAATTCCACGATTCTTTTTTACGTTTCCGTAGCTCTTCACGCTCGACTCGCGACTGATTATAGGGTCTGTTTACGAAGTGAACCCCCAAGTTCATAAATGCAGTATGACTGCAGTACTGCTGAATCGGTAAAGTTCTAAATCGGACAAATTTGGTATTTGTATTTATGCCAAATATAATGCACTAATTTCACAAAGAGATACCATGCTGTATTGATAGATATGGTAGATTTAATGATATTTACACGATTCAGCAGTACTGCAATCATGCTGCATTTATGAACCCGGGGAAAGTTTGTATACAAATCTCTCTTCTATGGGAAAAGGCCCAAGTGAGATGAAACATCTCTGTCACATCGACTACAAGAATAGAAGCGATTATCATTTAGCAGTGTTTTCGGTTTTTTTTCTTTTCTTTCTCATATCGCAGCTTTAAGTAAATCCTCTGCAAAGGAATATACATACAAAATATATATATATACTTTTTTTTTTGTTTTAAATAGAACAAAATACAAGGTCATAAGGATAATTATTCTTAATAAATAAGTGTACGTTTTGTTTCTTCTCCTTTCTTACTCTTTTTCTTTTTTTTTCTTACACAATATGTTTACGAAAACAAAAAAAAAATATAATGAAACTCTTTATCTATTCCGATTCACACTCCAAATGTTTGTTTTGTTATTAATCCGATTACGTTGTTACAAAATTTGTTTTAGAAAAATTAACAAAAAAAAAAAAAATAAAAATTAAAAATAAAAATATGTATAATAATTTTTTTATAAACTTAGCATTATGTTCCATATTAGGATGGCAATTTGAATTTGAATTCAAGAGGAAAGTGTAAATATTTAATTTTGTTTTTTTTTCTTTTTTAGTGCAACCATACCTCTTTTGGAAATTGAATTTAAGGTCCCTATTACCAATCACGAGTCGAGAATTAAAATTTAGGCGAATCGGACTACTTGCTTTCTAATTGGTCAGTTTGCGTTCGCTTCAATCTGGAGTCCTACTCTGTAATCCAATTCGAAAGTGATAGCATTCGAAGTCGAATTAGCATTTCGTAATACGAAATACGGATTTGCAATAGGTATTCCAAACCGAAAAAAAGATTATTTTTGGAAACATAAAGCCCCTTGAATGAAATTAAACGACTTCCGGGGACGTTTGATCTTTGAATATTGGCAAAATCAAATTTCGGATTACGAAGTTCTAACATAAAATACCGAATACCTTCACTTTCGTATCGAAATACAGATGAAGGCTTTCGGGTGATACAAATTGATTTGGCGAATGAAAAGCAAAAAAATATACAAAAAGAATTTCTCGTTACTTTGATAAGTTTCTAGTTCAATTCGCGAATGGTAATAGGACCCCTATAATGCGTTTGGGAATCATTTTGGATCAATGGTATTGCTCACACACCCACACACATTACATTGCTCAAAACTTACAATTAAAAATATTACATATATAGTTACTGTTACTTAGAGAATAAACGCTAAAAAGTATCTCCCTTCTCTCGCGCGCGCGACGATTACAATTATTATTTGCTATTTTGTGTGTGATAAGTTTTTATTAATTATTATTATTTCCCGTTTATAGCTACATATAATATTATTTTTTTTTATTTATTTCTTTTTAGTTGACTTGTGGGTTGGTTTTGTTTTTTTATTTTATTTTTTGTATAAATGACTCATCCCTTTCATCGCTCATCTGTCGCTCGCAATACAACAGTGTGTCTCCTCCTCCACCGCGTTCCAGCCACTTAATTTGATATCGAAGTAGAGAGGCTCTGTGCAACACCATTCACAGTCTTTGATTTAAGGACATCGTTCTCGTAGTTTAAAACCGTTTCTTTGCCATTCTCGAAGACCCGCTTGGTCATCATTTTCTTGCCATTCACAAAGGTGGTCGATGTTGAGGTTCGTTTTATGGCACCATTCGGTGTGACACTGCCGCCTTGCATTGTATTGATTGACGAGAATGCTGTGAAGCTGTTCGATGGCATTAGGAAGTCCATCATTGAGTAGCCCACCATGGGACTCATGAATGAGGTCATCATGTTGTTTTGCTGTTGTATCGGGTGCGAGTGACGATGACCACCGGCTGAACGGTGATGATGTCCCCCATTGGTGGCATGTCTTCGACTCGGTTGTGTGCTGTGCACTTCGCGGAATAGCTCGGCGAAGGGAGAATTCACACCGAAGAACTCACGGAATACCTCGTCTGGTGGCCGAAAGACGAATGGGAACCCGCCCATTATGTCGAACTCTTCGAAATCGTGCATACCACCGCCTCCACCACCATGATGGTGTCTGCGTGATGGCCTGCCGCGCTGCCCATCGCCCATGAGACCCTCCTTACCATACTGATCATAGACACGGCGCTTCTTCTCATCAGACAGCACCTCGTATGCCTCGGAGATCTCCTTGAAACGGTGGTTGGCCTCCTCTAGACTGTCGGGATTCTTGTCCGGGTGCCACTTGAGTGCAAGCTTCCTATAGGCTTTCTTTATTTCCGCATCGCTGGCTGAGCGCGAGACATCCAGAGTCTTGTAGTAATCCACCATGTTCACGGGTATCTCTCACTGATTTTTGTGTGGCTTCTGTAATTACATGATTAAGCAGACAGAAGAGGCGAATGAAACACGAGAAGAACAAGTAGACAAGAAAAAAAAGAAGAAAAGAAGGAAAAAATCTCGCTCTACGTACACGAATCTTGAGCTGACAGCAGACTATAGACTATGTGACGACGACCTTGCACCGCTTTGTGGTCTCAAAGTCGCTCCACAGGATGAGATGAGGTTTAGAATTTCTTCTTTTTTTTTTTGCTTCCTTCTGTCCACGAGAACACCTTTTCCGCGAGAGAAAATTTTGTTTAGATGGGAAAAATGTATGACAAAAAAAAATACAAAAATTCTGATGAAGTGAAACACTCACACAACGCACACACACTCTCCGGCCGTTGGAGTGGATTTGGATTTCTCCCTTCGACTCTCACTGGGCTTCTCTTTCTTTCCCGCACGCAAATGTCAAACAAGAACGGGGGAACAACAAGCTTTCGTTTGACAACTTCTTCGTTGTGTATGCGTACACAGATGGATAATGCACGGTATCGGTGCGATAGTGCGTCTGTGTGTACTGCTGCTCCTCTCTGTCGTTGTCGCTGGTGCAATCGCAAGTTGTTGGGGAGTTTTGTTTGAATTTTGTTTTGCTTAGAATTTTTCCCTCATATAAGAAACTTATTTCGACGACAATTTGATTGTTTTTGAATTTGATTGGATTGAATACATTTCAAGGGGGGGATGTGGGGAGAATTTGGAATGATTTTTTTTTTTTTTTACTTTCCTCTGTGGAGAAGAGAATGAAAGAAACGATATTTTTGCACTCCGACTCGATGATTGAGGACAATAGTGGTTCTCCGCTGATGAAACTGTCGATTGGTTGGTGGCTGGTGGTTTTGGTTTGTTTGATTATTTGGAGGCGAAAGTTGTGGAGTGAGTGCAGAGGTGGGAATTTGAAGGGAACAGAACTTTATTTGTCGGTCATGCGGGGCTGTGGTGAAATTAGAGTTTCTAGATGAAATAGAAATTTTTCTTTGTCAGCAGGTTGTTGCGGGGTGACGATGTATAGAAATATGATGGGCTCGAAATTTCTAAACTACGTAATATGTGACAGGCACTATGTAACAACCCTTAAAGAGACAGTATATAACAAAAAAAAAATGCCAGGGACGTTCTTGTGAATAGAATAAGAACCGGCTTAGTATGGTAAATTGGGGCAGATTCATTAACGGGTCACATTCGGCAAAGCCGATTTTGATTCGTTGCATCAGGCAAGGATGATGAAGCCGAATGCATGCTTTATCGAATACATGAGCACGTTCATAATTTGAGATTTGTAGATAGTTTCGCGCTTAAAGAATTTGTGTTGATTTTTGTGTGTTTCTGCCCTCTTTTGTTATTTTTGATTGATTGATCGATTGAAATCATTTATTAACCATAATTTGTAGCTATTATATTAAATTTACATATTTTTTGAAAACTAGTAAATACAGTTGCAGTAAAATAAAAAGAATAAAAAAACATACTTACAGTGCGGTGCAAATTAATGATCAATCGGAATCAATCGAACCCTTAGTACCTAGATGCACCGTGTAGGTAGTAGGGTGCGTAAGAGTAGTAGAGAGGATTGACTCAATCAATCCCTGCATATCAGTCGTGGTGTTGTGTTTTATCAATGCTAGTCTGGTATGGTTTGAGAGGGTCATCTGATGGTGACCAATACGGCGTGGAGTGGGGATGGTGACTGATTCAATCGAGCCTATTTCTTTGCTGCAGGTGACTATGAGTAACCTGCAGTACTTACTTCCCGTTGTAAAGAGGGGGTGAAGTGTAAGTTGTTGTGTTAGCTAAACCAATTAGATTTCGATATAAATCTATATAAATTTGCAATGTCTATGTTAGACGGATCGCTTAGGTCTTTAAAGAAGTATTCACTTAGTAATCTCTTTCTTAGAGTAGCTAGCGCTGGGCATTTGCCAAGGAGATGAATGTTGTTTTCCTCTCCTTCCTCATCTCTGCAGATTCTGCAGAAATCATTTGATGGGACTCCCATTCTAATAGCATGTCTTCCTATAACCCATTGTCCGTGCTTATTCCTACACTGAGGCTTACGTTCCTTCTGTTTCTCTTTGCGTCTAAGTTATACTTAAGTTGTTTAATCTGCAGTTCACGATTGCTGGTACTTCGTTGAGCATGCGAAGTTTCATCGTTTTGTAGCATGGACTACAGGATGGTTTGTGTACCAAAAACTAAAACACTGTATCTCAAACTGCACATCTATTGCAAAACATGCTAGCAGTAAATATTCCAACCTGATGTGCTTACGTTCCACAATTGTTCCACACAATATCCCAATATTCCATGATCCTCAATTCACCCGGAGAAACATCTAGCATGTTCTAGAACCACTTGCAATTTCCTATAAATACCCATACCACAACCATCGTCGACACAGTTGTTTATAAGTGCATACAGTGATTACAAGAGGGAGATTCGACCAGTGGTGAAAACAAGCGACGTATTGAAAGTAAATCTGTAGCGACAATTAAAATAAATAAAGAATAAAGTGATTGAATACTGAGTTGAAGTAAAGTTAGTGCTTGATAATAAATAAACGATTAAAATACACAAAAGACGGTTTTATTTAAACGAACCCTAGCAAGAATATTACAGTTTGTATTGGAGTTGCCGGTACATCTCTGTTATCAGTTAGAGGTAAACCGGCGCCTAGTTTGGGCAGTTCATCTGGTTCATCTCTGTGTCCCCGGACCCAGCATAGAGTAATATTGCATCTGTCCGCAATCTCGTTAAGAGATTTGCGGCAATGTTTAACCAGCTTAGATCTTATTGTTGACGTTTCCAGAGCTTCGATCGCTGACTGACTGTCTATGTAGAGGACGATGCAATTACCATCCATCGGGCACAAAGAGAGTGTGCGCGCTGCTTCACGAATAGCCAATACTTCCGCTTGAAATATACTGCAGTGGTCCGGAAGTCGGAGAGCTGCGTTTGGCAGAGGTACGTCGGAGAAAATACCCAAAAAATACCCGTACCCTAGAATGTTTTGGCGATTTATGCTTTCGGGGTTCGGTCTAGAATGTTCTGTTTCCAGTTGAGTTTACTATCAAGGTTTAGTCCTAAGTATATTACTTTGTCCGTAAGCCAAGTTCCGTGTTTCTAAGCTTAGGTGGAGCTATGATCGGGATTTTATATTTCCTAATAAATAGTACTAGTTCAGTTTTGGACGAATTTACGTTAAGCCTAATGCTGTCCATCCATTTTACATATTTAGCGCTGAGTTCATTAGATCTATTAAGGTTCATTCACAGCTCAGCGACCTGCGAATGCCCAAACTGCGAACAACCAGTTTTTTGCACATTTATAAGCACGCCCTTGGCAATTTTATTATTCATTATCATATCATTAATATATAAAAAGTTGAATTGTAATTAGTTTCTGCAAAGAAATTAACAATTCGCCGATTTTTCCGCGAATGATCGAATGATTTTTGCGAACTGTCAACTTTTATTCACATTCCACACATGTAGGACGCAATCCACATACCCGCGACCAAAACATTCGCGAGAGTTTAACCTTACAATTCTTTTGTTTTGTTCTTGATGGGTAAGATCGTGGTTGAATTTATCGAAAGAAGGTAAGATATTTACGCTGATTGCCGTTGGCGTTTTATTCCTCAGATGTACCATGAATTCATTTTCATAACTTTTTCAATGTGAAAGAGTTGTAATAGTATCCTACATGACAAAAACAATGCTTAGTGACGTTTAACGGTCAGAGGGTCGTAGCTATGAATAAAATGACAATCGTCGAAACGCGTAAAACGCCAACGGTAATCGGGGTGAATACCTTCTGAATGAAAGCTACGCTGTGTATTTATGCATTTTTCACGTTTAGAAAATTTATTACAAAATGAATGACAACTGAAATTCGCGGATTGCCGCGACCATATAAAGAAGTAGCTGTGAAAGAATTGTCAATATTTGCGAATATTCAAAATACAAATACAAATATTTGGCGCAACAGCTCTTTAAAGTGCCAGGGCCTAGCTTCTCGCAACCACTCATGTTGTGTGCGTTATATTTTTCACACGAATGGAAGGGACCTACAGTTTAATGCCGAATCCGAATGGCGAATGGAATTGCGAATATTCGCTCGTTCGCATTCGCAGGTCGCTGAGCTGTGAATGGACCTTTAGGGTTTGGGGGAATTTTCCTGAAGCCACCTTAGTAAGTAAGTAGGTATCTTTTAGAACACAGTAGTTTTGCTCATTTTCCGAGCAGTTCATCTTTTCAAATAGTTCATCTTACCAAGATTCTAAGTAATTTACTTTACTTTCTGATGAAAAATGTTAGTAAGCTCAGTGCTCAATTGTAACAAAAAATCTTCTAATTTCAAAAGCGTTGATACTCATTTGACATTTTCTTCGAAATTGACTACATATGCATACACTAAAGTCTCAGTGGAAAATATAATCAACCTACATTAGCTGCAATCGAACAAATATGCCTACTCTTCTAATACTTCTTGAATGTACTGTATCTGTTAGTGTATCTTAGAACCACTGTCAGTTGCCATACAACTTCCACTCAAAATCAGCTATCGGTTGAAATATATTGATAGAAGTTGACCTGCAATTGAGTGGATTGAGTGTGGAACATAACCAAACTTTGTGGCAAAACAAAACAACCCTCCGCCTAGATAGGGTAAACAAACCGAATTACGCCGAAAATGTTCGAGAAATCTGCTCTAGACTGTTGGTCGGAAGAAGTGAAAGATCGACCAATTATAACATTGTGCAAAACCCTCGATAAATGCCTCGGAGGCGGTGTTCCCCCAAAGGTGATTACAGAGTTCTGCGGAGCACCAGGAACTGGCAAAACCCAGATGTGGTGAGTGTTAATCTTATTTTTTGAACTACTGCACACTTAAGTTTGTCACTTCCCAGCTTGCAACTATGTGTCAATGTACAATTTCCTCAAGAAGTTGGTGGAATTGGTGGTAGAGCACTGTTTATTGACACAAATCAGGGATTTAATCCACATCGAGTGAAGGGTTTGTATTGAGTTTTGAGTAATTTTATGTTGGCAGTTGGGAGAGTATTTACTATATGCCCGGGTAGCTCAGTCGGTAGAGCGTTGGACTTTTAATCCAACGGTCCAGGGTTCAAGTCCCTGCTCGGGCGACCGATTTTTTTTTTTTTTTTTTGTAATTTTTTATTAACTTTTCCTAGACATATCCAATCATTGTGCAGATAGATACAAAGAGACATACAAGAAGTTTTATAAGAAGCATGTTGTTCCAACAGACTTTAACAGCAGTAGTATCATGAACAATGTTTCCTACATTTACTGCAAGGATTACATAGAACTCCTGACCACCGTTGAGACAGTAAAATGCATTTTGGCTTCAACAGAGAATGTACGAACCAAGTCCATGGACCTAATGAATACATTTTAAGGAATTGCTTTTGAAATTTTGAAATTCTCTAACAGGTGCTTTGACTTGTATGAATAGAACAAACAATTATTTGAGCTTGTAGCAATTACTCAGAATTCTAGTTAGGTAATATATTCCCCTTAGGGCATCTACTATGTATACTTTGTATACAGGGAGATGGTAGCATCTGAACCCGATGGCTCCCATCTTTTTCTAGAACACAGAGGGCATCTCGTCTGGCCCAACCGCTTTTCGTTTTTTGGAGTATTTGACCGTCTCACTAAATTCTTCGACTGTAATGTCGGGTATTTCTTCACATTTTGGGTTGGCTCTTCCAAAGTACAGCTGGGAAAACTGTTTTTTCAAAAGTTTTTCACAATACTACCGCCACCTCTGCAGAATTTTGTCGTCATTCACAAGAAGCTGGCCATGAACATTGTTAATAAACTTTGACGAACGAATCTCCTGAGCATTCCTCCTTCTTTGGGCCGCTATTTTGAATATGGTTGCGCTCTCGTTCCTGTTGTGTCGTCGCAGCTCCTGGATAGCCTGGTTTGTATCTGCAATTGGGGAAGACATTTTCTCCAGCTCCCGATACAGCCCCTCCGTACTCTCTGCTTAAAGCTAGGCGCACTTCTTCGGCTTTTTCTTGCAACATCTGTATTCAACTTCGAGACAAGCTTTTTCGTCTCTATTATTAGAGGGGCACTTTGACAGTTTGAATCGAGATGCTATCTGGTTGACATTGCACAGGAGAGGCATCCCAGAAAAACTTATAGCTATTATCAAGGCTACAGACGAGGGCGGTAAGTGTCACGTCTTACACAATGGTAAGGTGTCGGAGGATTTTGAAGACCAAAGTGGAGTACGTCAAGGGCGCATACTGTCGCCGCTATTGTTCTTGGTGGTTATCAGTGATGTACTCCGTGCAGCATTGACGGAAGGTAGTTATGAAATTCGTTGCTCTATGACATCTTACCTCAAACACCTAGATTACACTGACGATGTTTGTCTACTTTCACATCGGATAATGGATTTTCATTTTATGGTCCAAAATCTAGAAGCTGAGGCAAACAATGTGGAGCTAAAAATATACACAACAAAAACAAAAACCCTGAGCACTTCTAATACCCGCGCTTAACTTCACTTTGCCGGAGAGGAAGTCGAAAAAGTTGATAATTTTCTTTATTTAGGAAGTGTGGTCTCGGCTAATCACGGCGGCACCGGACTGGATGTGGGCAGCAGAATCGGGAAGACTAAAGCTACGTTCGGAATGCTATCCAAAATCTGGAGAAGCAATGCTATCAGCTTAAGAACCAACCTGCGACTGTTCCGCTCCAACGTAGAATCGGTGCTGCTTCATGGGTGCAGTACTTGGAAGGTAGACACCATTAACTCACACAAGCTGCAAGTCTTCGTAAACAAATGTTTAAGGATCATCTTGAGGATTTTTTGGCCGAACCGCATCTCTAACGAACAACTTTATACGAGAACCTATAAGCATTACTATACGAAGGAGAAAGTGGCAGTGGATTGGACACACCCTACGGCGCGAAGACAACTCCATTGCGAAATACGCCATGCAGTGGAATCCCTCACCCAGGCAGGCAGAATAGCAGGACGCCCTAGGCAAACGTGTCGCAGAACAGTTGAGGAGGAATCGAGTTCTTTAGGAATGAGTTGGAGGCAGCTCAAACGCGTTGCAGAACTCCGAACAAGATGACCACAGGCGTGGTTGACGCCCTATGCCCCCCGAGGGGTTAAAGTATCTAACAATTAACTAACTACTTTGACCAAGCTTTGAAAGCTGATTTCTTCTCATTTATCACTTCCTTAGCTTCACCACTCCACCACCATGATTTTTTGGCGTATTGGTGGTGGCTCTTTGAAGCTCCTACCAGTGATTTGGCCTTCTTTAAGCAAGTTCGCTGTAGGGAATCCAACATATCTTGTGCTCGTTGATGGTGTGAGATGATGGTGTTTTCATCACGAAAACAAAAGCCTCGCCTTTTCTTTATTAATAATAATAACGCCAATCGTCGAAAAGCGAAAAACGTTAATGGTAATCGGAATGAGTATAAGGAATTTTCTGAATCGAGCTGTATCCTGGAATCTTCTTAGGTGTATCCTGGAAAATCTTCACCGGGAGTTGATGCAAGCTTCGAATACTTATCTGCTCCTTGCTGAGTTACACAATTTTGCTGGTACATCTGTTTGCCATTTTCTTGGACTTGTTTAACCAATGGCGTTAATTACTTCTTTTCAACATAAAAAGCTTAGGTTGTTCTGCGTTTATCACGTGCTAAATGTTAGCTAAACAGTAAATTGTTTGAATAGTTAAGGAAAGCCAGCAATTGCTTATGACTTGTGTTCATATAGAAACCAAGGGATTTTCATTTCGAAAATTAATTGCATTTGTCCAGAGGGAATCGCTTAACTCTTTCGGCAATTCTTTTTGGTTTCTGTAGTAGAGGATCAGTTCCCTTTCATATTATTTTTCTTAAAGGTATAGCTAAAGCGTTTAATTTATAGTGTTCAAAGCAGTTACTTAATTTTTATTCATTAGGTCCCATATCTGTTTCTGCTTTTGATGAGAAATGTTTTTTTGTAGATCAAGCTCATTATCATCGATTCATTTTCGTTTCTTTTTCGGAGTTTCGAGGACATGACGAATAGAACAAGAATCATTTATGAGATTCTTACGGATCTACAGGAACTAGCTGATCGCTATGAATTGGCCGTAAGGAGATAATGCATCCGAATTTATATGAATTTAATGCAAATTAATTGTCAGGTGGTGATAACAAATGAATTAACTACAAGGATTAATAATGAAGAGGCAACTGTGTGCCCTGCTCTCGGCGATAGTCTGGCGCATAAAGTTGGACAACGAATAATACTGAGCAAAAAGAATGACGAACATCATGTGGCGTTCTTAGCTAAGACGTACTACACTGCCAAGATTGGGATTCCTTTTAGAGTAAGTTGGTAGCCTTAGCCCATGTCTGCTTTTGAATACATTCGTTTCTTTTGCATTTTAGATTAAGGAGAGCGGTATCAGGGGATTAGATTAAGCGATAGCATTATTAGCCCATAGGTTAAGTCTAGTTCGTCGTGGAAACATTTCATTCTTGAATTATTAAAACGAAATATTTTTCACAAATACAGGGAAGTACATCAATTATTCTTTGCTGACGATGGAGCCATCATAAGTGAGGATCCAACGAGCAACGAGCGTTGGATGTATGGGTGGATGTTTTGGAGGGAAATGGGTACCGCATTAGTTCAAAAAAGACAGAGTACTTGTTCTGTCCGTTCTCTGATCCACTCAGGCCTATTCCAGAGATTTCTTTGAATGGAACAGTGCTTCCCAAGTGCGAAAAGTTCAAATATCTGGGATCTATGATCAATAGCAAAGCAACCTGTGATGACGACATCAATCATCGCGTAAGCGTGTAATGGATGAAGTCGCGAGAAACCTCCGCTATCTTCTGTGAGCGAAAAATGCCCCCTAAGTTGAAAGGAAGGCTCTATACCGCAGTTGTGTGTCCAGCGCTCACATACGGTTCACAATGTTGGACGATGTACAAAAAGTATAAGAGCAGCTGAGATGAAGATGCTTCGCATGACAGCAGGAGTGACAAAGCTTGATCGAATAAGAAGTTCAAAGATCGGTGGAACCCTTCACGTCAAGTAAACCATCGTACAAAAGATAGAGTGCTACCGGCTCCTCTGGTATTGACACGTTCAAAGAAGAGATGATTTGGACCCTGTTAAAAAGACAATATCAATGAATGTTCCAAAGACATCGCGAGGCAGGAGAGGCAGGCCTATAAACGCTTGCATCACACAAATGCGACGACATTGGCATTTCATTGGCCTCAGTAACCAATTGACCAAAATCGGGAGGCCTGTCGATATTTTCTGAAGTCAAATAGGCGAACCCCACAGGCAGATCAGAAGAAATGCGGTGAAGTGGGAGGGTTATGATCCCTTGTTTTCGGATCATAACCTCGCCGAAATAGGAAGAAGAAGAAGACAGGGAAGTACTGTACATACATAGCTTATGAAAGAAATCTGGTAATGTAACTTCGATCGAAGTCTGAACTGTTGGATTTTGTGCAACCAAACCAAATGCGTCCCTTCACTGGATGAACATATAATTTCGAATAGCTCGCTAAACGATTGACCTAGTGGAAGCAAAGCTCTTATGTCCATGGATCTGTACTTCATAGATATAGAGTAACATTTCTCAAATAATAACAACCTTTTTTACCTTACAGAGATTTCGTCAAGCACCAGTCTATTCATATTCTTCGCAGATAGGATTGGGAGTCTAATACATTAACTAATGAACAGGACATTCAGTTGTGTACTGTAAGAGCACACATTATAGCCAACATAGGAGGGTAAAGTATGAATGCGAGTAAGCCTCGGAATGTAGCGGCACTGTGCAGACTAATGCCAAATATTGGGAGACCAAGCTATCCATTTAGAAGAATTTTAACGACCGCGAGTAAGTCTATACATACATATTGTATGTGGCTCCAATGTGAGCATCAGCGGCGCAACGTTAGTCTTACATTAGAAGGATGAGCTCGCTACACAAAATTGCATCTTTAAGGGTATGCTGCGCCTTTAGAACTGTGTCAGCGGATGCAATAAGTGTAATTTCAAGCTGAACGCCTATCGATGTAGAAGCGAAGAAAAATTAGAATGGCAACATACATACCATATGTAGACATCACAACCAGGGCGATGGACATATAAATTGATTCTCGAAGTTGGTGAATGCAGAAAGCACGCGGAGGCAAACTATTATTTAACAAAATTTCTATCGGGACATGGATGTTTCCAGTAGTACATCTACAAGTACAAGCACGCGGATGATCCATTCTATCAACACTGTGAAGCCAGCCTTGTGCTGGTGGAATGCCGAAATTGCACAAGTGCTTGAAATATCTTAGAAAGAGCAACTGGCGGCCAAGCTACCCCAAGAAGTCTGATCATATCTATGTTGGCGAGGAGTGAAGACTGGGAGACTGCAAGTGAAGTTCTCACGAGTATTATGCAGGAATGAGAGAGAGAATGCGAGAAACCAAGAATCTGCTAGCTCTGTCAGCTGGAAAAAGGAAAGTCGACCATTGATCAAATATTCACACTTCGACAGATCCTGGAGAAAACCAAAGAAGTTCAAATCGATACTCATCATCTCTTTATCAATTTCAAGACCGCCTATGACAGCATCTATAGAGAAGATCTATATAGAGCCATGTCTAGTTTTGACATTCCTGCCAAACTTGTCCGTCTGTGCAAGATGACGATGGAGAACGCTCGCTGCTCTATCAATTTCGGTAATAACCTCACCGAGACCTTTGATGTCAAAATAAATTTTAGACAAGGCGACGCCCTGTCATGTGCCTTCTTTAATACTCTACTTGAACGGACAGTTCGGAACTCAAAGCCAACACCAGAGGCACAATCTATCAAAAGTCGGTACAACAGCTTGCGTACGCCGACGATATTGACATTATTGCAAAAACTATGCGGGCTGTCACACGTGCGTTTGCAAGCATTGAAGCAGAAGCGCAAAAATGGGTTTAGCGATAAACGAGGATAAAACTATGCTGCCAACAAGAATGGACTATCAACACCGATGAATTGGACAGAACGTCGTAGTGGGCAGCTACAACTTCGAGGTAGCTACAGCTACAACTTTGTCTACTTTAACTCTACTATCAACTCTGATAATGATACCAGCGTAGAAATCAAGCAAAGAATAACTCTTACCAATCGCTGTTTTTTGGGCTAATAAGGTAATTCAACAGTAAAGTTCTATTTCGAAAAACTAAGGAGACTCTATATAAGACCCTGATTGTCCCAATTTTGCTTTACTGTGCTGAAACATGGACTTTGTTGAAGGCGGATGAAGATATCCTTGGTCACTTCGAGAGAAAAATTCTTCGCAAGATATTTGGTCTTGTTTGTTTCGACTGGTTTTAGAGGAGAAATTTCAATGACAAACTATACGAGCTGTACAGCGACATCGACCTAGTCTAGAAAACTGCATATTAGACGTTTGAGATGACTAGAACATGTAGACCGAATGGACACCAACGCTCCGGTCCGCAGAGTCTTCGAATCTAACCCAGAGGGACGACAGGGTAGAGGACCCTCTCATTGTAGATGGTGCGCACAAGTTCAAGGGGACCTCAACCAACTTGGAGTGCGCAACTGAAGGCAATCACCAAAAGACTGAGCTAAATGGAAAGGCTTGTTGGTTGAAGCCCAGGTTTACGTCGACTGTAGCGCCACCTTGGTAAGTAAGAAGTAATATTTTCTGTACAAGACCTAAACTGCGACCGTTTCGCTCTGGGTGTAGTACACAGAAGGTGACTGACTACCACTCTCACTCCCAAGCTGCAAGCTTCCGTAAACAGTTGACTACGCATCATCTTAAGATTTTGTTGGCCCAATCGTGTCTCTAATTAATAGATTTATCAGAGATCGGGTCAAGAACCACCATCGTACGGGGAAGAAAGTGGTAGTGGATAGATCATACCTCACGACAGGAAGATAATTCCATTGCACAATACGCTATTGTGAAATCCGCTTACCCAGTCAAGCAGAAAAGCCAGTTTTCCTAAGGAAACGTGACACATAACAGTTGAGGAGGAATCAAAGTCTTTAGATATGAGCTGGAGAGGTCAAACGCATTGCCTAATTCCGAACAATATAGCGTGTAGGCGTTGTTGACGCTCTATCCCCTTTGAGGGGTGAAATGACATAAGTAAGTGTGGATAAGTGTAGACAAGTCAAAATGTCACCAGGAAACCTTTTAGTAAACTCTGCCTATGCTAGAAGAAGGGATAGAGGCCATGGGGAAACTTTGGAGCAATACAGAGGGTATACCCGACAAATTATGCACTACATTCAACATCTTTCTTCATGTAACCAAGCAGCTTATTTTTTCGGCCTTCTAATCTGACTTGAATTCCCATGCACACCTTGCCAACCTTCCCCATAATACAGTAGAAGAATACAATGTGCTACCTCCCATTCAACATATTTCAAATCGTGTGCATGTGCTCACAAATTAATTAAGAAATTAAAAAAATTTGGCCGCCCGAGCAGGGACTTGAACCCTGGACCGTTGGATTAAAAGTCCAACGCTCTACCGACTGAGCTACCCGGGCACATATTATTCACCAGACAGACAACCTCCAGATTATACGTACCTAGAAAATTCTTTAAATAACTATGACAATAGAACAGTTTCCATCGAATGAGATTGATCTTGAGCGAGATCAAAAGTGAGTGCTTCTCAGTGACGTCGTGCAGCAAAAAAATGATCTATGACTCACGTGAATAATTCTACGTTTTCATCAATAAATCTGATTAGTAAGACACTATCAACATGTAACAACGTTCGGATATGAATCAACTGCCAGATCAATCCTATCTCATAATGCGGTTTGTCTGTGGCGTTTGAACTATAATTAGCTACTGAATATCACGCATATGACGTAGTTCAATGCCCTTGAAAAGTATATGGATTAACCCTTTACTAATTACCAAGGGTTGGAGTAAAGTTGTTTGTTTATTTATGAAGCAGTAATCAATAGAAAAATTGTCCACATGTGAAGTAGATTTTTGTTGTAGGGGACATGTGTCGTTTTTGTGGAAATCCTCCACCACATATATTGCTTTTCTTATTTGAAATTCCTGAATACCTTGTGTTTACTCTCAGTTCTCAAATGCTTTAAAAAATCTCACTCAACTGCTCTCTTTCATTAGATTCTTTGAGAACTTCTTATTGCCGTCAGTTGAAATTTTTCAAATATTTAGCATGAATTCTACTCAAGTTAAAAGAGAATTTAATACTAAATTACATTTTAATGGTTGGTAGATTTCGTTTTAATTATTCTTTTCTAAAATGCGAGTATAATGACAAAAATATTTCTAAAGAACAATGAAAACAAATGTGCATACCTGCATATGTCATCACTTGTTGGACCTTAAATTTCGAGTTATAAAGAAGAAATTTCATACTACTACAACTAAAGCATACACAAAAGTGGAAACATAATAATAATATAATGGAGAAATATAAAATGATATGCAGCTCAGGTCTGAAGGTAGATAAAATCCGAAGATATTTTATAAAAAGAGCTTTTGGGCTGCCGGTCTTTACGCCGAATTATATTATAAGTCTAGAAACTGGAGTGCCGGACATGCATCTATATATATGTATATATGCAAAAACAACAATTGAACCAGCACCTGAGCTGGTTAAATTTTCGTGAACCAGAATTTCTATCCCATACCTCACCACCACATGGCTTTTCACAAAACAAAATTATCAGGGTTATCGTGAATAATTTTTCCCGCGGAATTTTTCCCCCGAACAAAAATTAAGTATCTTCAAAGAAAGGGAAAAAATGCACCAGGAAAATATTAAATATCGCGATTGCATTGAAAATTCTCCTGAATTGTCATTCATGATACCTATTTCTTTTCCGCGGAATTATTTCCTCTTTTTTAAAGATACCTAATTGTTGTTCGGGGGAAAAATTCCGAGGGAAAATTTATTCACGATAACCCTGTATATGTAAAGCTTGGCAGCTCTGCTGAATGGCAGGAGTAAATCATAGTTATTTGTTGTATCCTCACTTTCTGACATTTGTATCTAAAAACACTTAATTATTAAACAAATATAAAAATATTAAGCACTTTTCTCACTTCAATTGCTATTTTTCCGCCATTTTTAATCCATAATAAGCGTCAGAAAAAGGCGAGGCTTTTGTTTTCGTAATGAAGAATTACCTCTCTCACACCATCAACGGAGCTGAGGATGAAGAGTGCAGAGCACAAAATATGTGGGATTCCCTACAGCGAACTTGCTTAAAGAAGGCCAAATCACTGCTAGGAGCTTCAAAAGGCCACCATCAACACGCCAAAGAAACATGGTGGTGGAGTGATGAAGCTAAGAAAGTGATAAATGAGAAGAAAGCGGCTTTCAAAGTTTGGTCAAAGTGCCCCTCTAATAATAGTGACGAAAAAGCTCGCCTCGAAATGGAATACAGATGCTGCAAGAAAAAAGCGAAGAAGAAGTGCGCTCAGCTTCAAGCAGAGAGTACGGAGGGGCTGCATCGGGAGCTGGAGAAAATATTTTCCCCGGTTGCTGATGCAAACCAGGCTATCCAGGAGCTGCGAAGACACAATATTAACAAGAGTGCCACTATCTTCAAAATAGCCGCCCAAAGAAGGAAGAATGCTCAGGAGATTCGTTCGCCAAGTTCATTAGCAATGCTCATGGCCAGCTTCTTGTGGATGACGACAAAATTCTGCAGAGGTGGCGGCAGTATTGTGAAGAGCTTTTGAATGAACAGTTTCCTCGGCTATACTTTCCAAGAGCCACCCCTAACTGTGAAGAAATACCCGACATTACAGTCGAAGAAGTTAGTGAGGCGGTCAAATACTCCAAAAAACGAAAAGCGATTGGGCCAGACGAAATACCCTCTGAGTTCTGGAAAAAGATGGGAGATATCGGGTTCAGATGGCTCAGAATTCTCATCTCCAAATTCGTGAGAGGTGATCCAATGCCGAATGAATGGAGGGAAAGTTACCTTCTCCCTGTATATAAAGGGAAGGGTGATACACGAAACTGTGATAACTACCGTTCGATCAAGCTGATGTCACACACCATGAATATCGTTGAGCGGGTATTAGGTGGCCGACTGCGAAAAATAATACGGCTATCTGATGATCAGTGCGGGTTTGTCTCGGGTAAATCAACCACAGATGCAATCCAAAGTATAAGGATCATAATGGAAAAACATCGTGATTCCTTAAGGGATTTGCATATTGTATTGGTTGACTTTGAAAAGGCATTCGACAGACAACCACGAGATCTGATATGGGTGGCGCTAAGACATCGAGGGGTTCCAGAAACCTATGTACAGATGATTATGGACATGTACGAAGGAGCAAAGACAAAAGTAAGATGCCCCGCTGGAGTAACCGAAGAGTTCCCAATCAAAGTCGGGGTACACCAGGGAAGCGTTTTAAGTCCTTTGCTCTTTATTACAGTCCTTGATTATCTGCTTGAAGGTAAAGTGATGGACCCCAAGGTACATCAGTTATTCTTTGCTGACGATGGAGCCATCATAAGTGAGGATCCTACATCCCTGCAACGAGCACTTGATGTGTGGGTGGACGTTTTGGAGGGAAATGGGTATCGCATTAGTTCAAAAAAGACAGAGTACTTGTGCTGCCCGTTCTCTGATCCACTCAGGCCTATTCCAGACATTTATTTGAATGGAACAGTGCTTCCCAAGTGCGAAAAGTTCAAATATCTGGGATCTATGATCAATAGCAAAGCAACTTGTGATGACGACATCAATCATCGTGTAAGCGTAGGGTAGATGAAGTGGCGAGAAAATTCCGCTATCTTCTGTGACAGAAAAATGCCCCCTAAGTTGAAAGGAAGGCTCTACACCGCAGTTGTACGTCCAGCGCTCACATACGGTTCACAATGTTGGACGATGTACAAAAAGTATGAGAGTAAATTAACGGCAGCTGAGATAAAGATGCTTCGCATGACAGCAGGAGTGACAAAGCTTGATCGAATAAGAAGTTCGAAGATCCGTGGAAGCTTTCACATCAAGGAAACCATCGTACAAAAAATAGAGCGTGACCGGCTCAGTTGGTATTGCCAGGTTCAAAGAAGAGATCATTTGAACCCTGTTAAAAAGGCAATATCAATGCACGTTCCAAAGACATCGCGATGTAGGAAAGGCAGGCCTATAAACGCCTGGATCAGACAAATGCGACGACATCGGCATTTCATTGGCCTCAGTAACCGAGTGATCCAAAATCGGCAGGCCTGCCGATATTTTCTGAGGTCAAATAGGCGAACCCCACATGCGGATCAGTAGAAATGCGGTGAAGTGGGAGGGTTGTGATCCCTTGTTTTCGGATCATGGCCTCGCTGATGAAAGGAAGAAGAAGAAGAAGAAGAAGGTTAAGCGTCAGTATGTAGCTGCTGCTACCAACTTGTGAAAATGAAATTTCTAGGTGAACCAGGAGCGTTCTTTTATTTTAAGATGAACTAGTTCAGTTCACGGGGAAAACAAATGCGGCTACTATCGAAGCAAGTTATGGAGAAGAAGATTTTCTGGTACGAGGTCTGGTGTAGAATGGGAGACAATGGTAACATTCGATGGAGACAGCTGCCTTTACTTCAGGATATATGGAAAAGAAAGATAGAAAAAACACTCGAGAACCTAAGAAATGCCCAAATTTAACAAAATTTACAAGATTACTATTAAGTTCGCACGGAATCTACGCAAAATTGAATCTCTCCGTAGGCTACACGTATTTCAATGATGCAAACAGCAACGTTTTAATTGCATGGACGTTTAAAGCACGTGCTAGATTGATAGGAATCAATACTAACCGGTTATGGATAGGTGAACGAAGAATCTGCACTCTATTTAATATGTATGAGGTAGAAAGTATCGTATAGGAAAATGCCCAATTTTAAAACGCATTCGTCAACGATTTTTAGGAAAATCACACTTGGAGGAAGACAAAATAATAACTTTACTCAACGAACAAGCTGAAAGCAAATGGGTAACACTGCATAAATTCATTGCAGAATCATTCTGGTACTGCAAAACTTTGATAGATGAGTATAACTCATAAATTCTTATTATAGAAATAGCCTCTCTCTCTCCAACAGACGACAATATGTCATAGTTGTAATGTTTTGTAAGCTTTTTTTGAAAAAATAAGCAAAACAATTTATTATCATTATTATTTTAAAATGGAGAATCAATTAGAAATCCACTTCACAAAAACCAATATGCTTATCAACCTAAGAAATCAACTAAGTATGCTCTTCAGGAACTCACCAGAAGGATTGACAAGTCCCTCAAGAGACAAATAAATTGCGGTGTGCTGCTTCCTTGACATTGAAGGAGCTTTCGACAGCACTGAACATGTCCAGATGTACAGATGCATCCAAAATATACGAGTATATTATACAACATGTAACTAGATAAAACACATGCTTAACGGTAGAAATATCAATGCAATTCCATTCAGTGGCAGAATGAGCGTCACGGCTGCGAAAGGTTGTCCCCAAGGTGGTGTTCTATAACCCCTGCTATGGTAGGGGCTCCAACCAGCTGTCAATCACCATCACTATCGAGACCGCTGACAACTTCCTAGTTCCAGAGAAAATGACTTTCATCAACTACAACAAGGCGGACTGGGAACATTTTACCATCTATACGAATAACTGCTTCAGCAACATACCACCCCCACTGAACACCTTTTCAGGAGAAAGAACCTTCCGCAAAATAATCACCAAAGCAGCAGCACGTTTCATACCGGCAGGCAGGATCCCTAAAATTAGACCAAACTTTCCAGCTACTGCCGCTCAGCAAGCAGACACACGCGACGCCATCAGACGAGCAGACTTATCAGACACCAGAATCCAACAACTGAACAACAAGAGGACGAATACCGCATAAGGAAGTGACACAAACACTTAGACAAATTCAACCTGGGCTCAGGTGTCAAGAAACTGTCGTCCACCGTCAAAAATCTTGCGAACCCAACCAAACGCAATGACAACATAGCTATTTCCTTTAATGCCTTCCCTACAAATGACCCCGGGAAATGCGCCAAGCTCTTCTACAAGCAGTTCATCGAACATCCACAGAACACAAGAGAATCACTGTCAGAAAACTACTAAACCTTCCACGGCACGAAGCACAGCAAGACTTCACATCGGAGCAAGTCAAGGCTGCCATACTAAAAGCAAAACCTTCTAAAGCACTTGGGCCCGATGAGATTTCCATGCTGACACTAAAAAAAAACTCGCCAAACCAGGAATTGACTACATAACCACTTCCAAACCGGAGAAACCACCTGGTCAAGGCAAATCGTACCGCCCCATATCGCTTCCCTCACCAGTCGCCAAGTCGCTGTTTCTGCCGAATTTCGGAAAAAACCGCATCACCACCTCAGCCCTAAACATGATTTCATCGCAGATCCTCAACGGAATCAACCAAAAACAACTATGCCATAGAACTGTTGCTGTCGCCCTGGACCTATCTAAGGCATTTGACACGGTGGATCATGCCACACTGCTACGCGATATCCTGGAGTCTCAACTACCCAATACCCACAGCGCTGTCTGGCCAACTGCCTTTGCGGCCGCCAATCCTTTGTGAGCGAAGGAATGCTAAGTCTCAGTACCGGAGAGTCAAACAGGGAGTTCCACAGGGGGGCGTCCTATCGCCACTTCTTTTCAATTTCTACATCTCAAAGCTACCCCTCCCCCCGGGGTCAGTGCGAAAACTGGACGGATATCTGCGTGCTACCTGCTTTAGCTAAGATAATAACTAGATCATCCTGGAGCAAATTAACACCTAGAAGACATACTCGATGTCGAACAAGCAGGTTTCCATTCTTGATCCTCCTGTGTCGACCACATCAATACCCTGCGGACTGTCACCTAGCAGTGTGTTGAATATCGATCCCCACTACATCTGCTGTTCATCGATTTTCAGGAGGCGTTTGATAGTCTCAACAGGGAATTTATTCGGAACACCTTACGCAGGAGAAGTATTCCCGATAAATGTAGCTACATACGATGGGCCCAAATATCACGTTCTGCACAGAGGAAGATTGTCTGAGGAATTCGAGATTCAAGGTGGGGTAGACAAGGCTGCATTCGTTTACCAATACTATTTCTATTCATGAATAGCGATGTGCTTCGTGCAGCTTTATCGACGGGAAATTGAAGAATTCGATGGACTCCTACATTCCAAGTGAAACATCTTGACTACGCTGACGATGTATGCTTACTCTCTCACAGAATTATGGACCTCCACCAAATGACAGCAGTGGTAGAGAGGCAGACAGGCGTCATTCCGCTGAAAATTAATGTGACAAAAACTAAAAACGGGGTAGAAAACGATCGACTGGAGTACTCAAACGCAACTGGTCCATTGTCCAAGCCTTGGAACATACTTATGAGCTCAAATATGCCTTGGCGGATAAACAGTAGAGAGAGTAAGTGATTTTCAGTATCTTGGGAGTATTGTCTCGACCAACGATGGAACCAAACAGGATTGCCAAAGCAAATTTCGCTTTCGGGAAGTTGTCCAAAATATGGCGAAGCAATGTAATCAGTTTGAACACCAAGCATGCAGAGAATGAACATTTCTATCACGAGAAAGCTTTAAACGTCCTTTAACAGGTGCATGTGAAGCATCGTAAGGATTTTCTGGCCCAACCGTATCTCCAACGAACACCTCTACTGAATAGCGGTTCAGAAATGAATATGCTCAACCATTCAACGACGGAATTGGCATTGAATTGGTCTCATACTTCGAAAAGGTCAAAACCGCTATCAAATCAGTAAAATAATGTGGAGTAGGACTGTCGCTGAAATAGAAGGACAAACCTACGTACATACGTGGAGGACTGTACTAAAAAAGCATCCTATGTACTCTTGATAACAGCATTCAAGCTGTATCTATGGATAGAAATCAACTTAAGCTCAGAGCTAAGTTTGAAGTATAGGCTTTCGTCCTTACGGTGTCCTGCTAGATGTCATATCTTTCGAACATTGAGTCACCTAGTCGAAACTTTGGTAAAGAAATCGCATGTTACATCTTAAAAAAAAAAAAAAAAAAATATGACTATGTAGCTAAGGTCCAACAAGTGTGTTTATAGTATGATTCACCCTTTTAAAACCTAACTTGTTGCTTCATTCATAGAACTTTTTCTCGAACTGCCTGGAAGTGCTTTGCTCCTGTGATCTATGAATGAGGCATGTACATTTTGGTCTATATATCTAAGGTAAAACTCAATTGCATCTTAATCATCAGACACATTGAAATGAAAGCAGATAATAATAAATACCAATCATACCACTTCACATACCATACAGTGTACCATATTCCTCTCCGACTAAACTCAAAGCTCCACTCAATTTCTAACTACAAAAGCTCTCTCGTTCGTAGCTTTTCCTCTCTCTCTGAGAGAGAAATGACGTCACCATTGAGTGATTTAACATGATTTCTTGAGTGCTTTCTGTTTACTTTTATAAAAGCCGACTACTAAGAGTGAAAAAGTACCAGTTCTGAAAACGTATTCAAGTAAATTAGTTGAAAGTAAGTACCGGTGTAACTATAGCTTTAAACAGTTCAAAGTGTATTATATTTTTGTTTTTGTTTCTCAACTATTTGGTGAAATTATATTTTTATCATCTGTGTATTTGTGTTTATTATTCGCCCTAATAGTCAGTGATGGTTGTGGGTTTTCCTTTTATAGGACAGTGGGTGCGGTTAGGGTTATCAATCCTATCATGGATTTACGGTCTGACTGCACTAAGCCATTCGTATGGCATTTGCAATCTAGAAACGCTTATAATGTTGAAAATTCATTTAGCACTCCCTTTTGAATTCAGTTTCCCCGAAAAAATAAAAGGAGAAGCAAAGAAAAAAAAGATGACATCATCGCGTAATACTGTGCAGTTGATGTGGTGTGGTGTTGGAAGAATTTTTGTTGTTTCCTTCGTTGTGCTGGTTCGTTTTGGTTATTCTGTTCTGCCGCTGTTTTCTACGTCTAAATTGAGTAGATTCTGTTTCTGTTGTATGTCATCTACACACGTCTTTTTGTTTGCCGACTCTCTCACAGAGGGGATTTTATCTTGTGTGTGGAAACATTTTTTATTTTTTTTTATCAAACAAGCGAAACGCAAAATTAAGCTTTGCTCTACAATTTGTTTAACTATTCTACATCCATCCGGCGTTCGTGTAGAATTTTACGATTTATCTGTGTTTTTTGGTTTAATTTTGTGTATTTGCCTGGAGTACAGTCGTGCATCAGTTGAATCAGCACAGCATCAGCCAGTGGATGAAGTTATTTCTAGAAGTGGCATTGAATTCGCCCAACTATTAGTGAGATAAGGTCAGACATGTACTATGCCACTGTTAGACTCATTCTGATGCTAGTTGGTGGGTTAGTCAGCATCACGAGTTGTATCTCTAGTGATAATTGTCATAAACCGAATGAATCTACTCGGTGTTTTTCTCAGAAGAGGAAAAATCATTTTTTTCAAAGCGTCTCACTGGTTTCAAGCCACGTCAGAGAGTTAATTTTCACGCCATGGTCTATTGGTTGCCATCTTTTCGTTTTTTCCTTCCTTTTCTCGGTTATTCTCGTGGCTTCCATTCCGATTTTATTTGTGCTGGTATGTTTGCCGCTCAGGCATTTGTTGGAAAACAAGTTTTACTTTTTTTTTTTTTTGGGGGAAGACAGATTGTTATAAAAAAAAATATGTTGAAGGTTATGAAGTAATAAACAAATTTTGGTAGCCTCTCGAGCGTGATGTGGATATTAACTTTACGCAGGTTAAATACACGGGCTGATTTATTAACGCCTGAACTTAAAAGCAATGTCATCATACCATAATTTTTTGTTTCACTTTTAAGTGTTGCAAGTAGCGGTGTAGTGACGGTAATGGTTGTGTTCAGTGTCGTATATGATATGACCAGTAATTTATTCATAGTTTTAAAGTAGGTACATATCCATAGATTGTTGTGGTCATAGATTACTAAGCGTTGTCTATGGTAACAATAACTCTAGTTTGTAGTTGTTGTCGTGTAGTTATTGAGTCAGCTTTGGAAAATGTGGATGACTATGTTTTCGTACTTGAATAGGCTTGTTCAATTTAACGGTGTAGAGGAGACCCCCCGGAAGAGGGCTATTAGTCTCAGGAGAAATTGGAGGTTATGTATTTTCCTTTATTACCGCCAAATTCGTGCCCTCTGCATTCAAGAGATTCAGGAATCGAATCCAAAAATATTTGATCTCCAAAGCCGCAATATGTGTATCTTCAGTAAGAGTGAACTCCCTTTCCGTTACTTTGGTGAGACGAACACACCTAATGATTAAAGTTAGGTACACTGCCAATGTACAGAATAGCGTATGGAAAAATCACATTTTAAGAATCCCGCAGTACAAAATCCCACAGCACATAATCCCGCCTCCAGAGCATCGGGAAAAGTCGGGCGCGGGATAGGTAACACACGTGAACACCTGCATGTACCAAGTACGGTTTTATTCACCTCGAATTTTTATTTATTGAGCTTTTGCATATATTTTAGTTCTTCTTTTCAAGAGAGAAAATTTACTGCTGGAATTACTCCAGCTCCAAATGCGTTGTCGTTTAGACGCAAAGTAAAGAGAGATTGCATTCATGATTAAGGGTGGGTGTACGTTCTTCTCACAGACACGCACACACATGAATAATATTTCCCTCCGAGTGTATAACATATAAGATACTTTCAGATTCTTATGCACGTACACCACGTACATAATCATTTAGCGGCATTCGGTGCGGCGAATTTTATGGTGCGGGATTTTATGGGGCGTGATTTCATGCCAAACCCCAAACACGTCTATTGATTTACTGCGGTGTCTGGTCACCATCAACATTTACTCTCGGGATGAGACACCTAGTTTCTCTTAATTTCTACCAAAAGCTTAAACTGCTTACTCAGTTGCGTGCCAATGTCAAACCCTTCATGCGGATCTAATGTAAAATTTCTTCCCAGACCTAGCTGAGGTAATCTTCGAGCTTACAATGCTCCGTAAGAAAGCTGATTAATATAGAAAGATTCCTTCTGTTTAGGCTGTTGTATGCCGTAGACCTTCGTTGATTTGAATTTCTTAGGAGCACATTTGCTTACCTTAGGGAATCCTACGATTTCCGTGGCGCTAAAATTTTGCAACCGATTTTTGTAGGTCTCCATGAAATAAGTATTCATTCCTTCTGGAAGTTCACTTTAGATTTGAACTCTTTCCATCTCATTCCTTCGTAATTGTTCTTGGATGACAGGGCTGCTCTCACCTTTTTGTCACCATATCACGCACCTCATTACCATCCACGAGGTGCACCCAGTATAGGTAAATTTGGTTGTTCTTGCCGATGTTATTGAGTTTGTTAAGTAATCCAGTACCAAAGCGCATTACTTCAATATTACTGCTTAATCAAGCGTTCCAAAACTTAAACGGATTACTATGATGCAATGCATACTTTTTCAAAACGCATTGTGAATGCATCAACTGCGCAAACAAAAGCAAACAGAACATCGTGAATGATTATGATGCAAATGAATGGGCATTTCAGTTTGAATATCCCGCCAAATAAAATGGATTTATCGCCGTAAGTTTTTCAAAACTATGGTTGTCTTGAAAACATTATTGATGTTTAAAACATTTGATGATAGTACGTTGGTATATACAATTTTGTTAGCATCAAAGTCATTCCAAAACGTCAAAAATTGGAAAGCATAACTAATGCAAAGCAGCGCAAATGTATCACAACTTCGCATCACAAAAGAAGGGTGCATTCACAATGCGCATGTTTTCTATGTTTTGTAATTCAATCGTAGTTCCGTAGATTCGTTGTTCTTGTTTGCAATAATTCCTTTCGATGTTAAACTGGGCAAATGTTGACGTGATGATTTATCCATTTCACTCAGGCCACGTTCTGGCCCATTTTGTGAATAAGTTACGTACCTATATCAGAATTTAGTGGTTGTGGCCAACCCAACCGTGCTGTGTGATATTGGATCGCCCAAATGTTGACTTCTCTTGAATTTCAGCAAATGTACACATAGGCACCATTGGTGTTTTAAAAATTCGTAGACACTTTCAATAAAGCATTGAACTCACAAGAAGTATGCATATAATTAAAAAAGGGCCCCTTGTTGGGCGCCAATTGTTCGCTGCTACTGGCTGTTTCATAATTTGTTGCAGATAATGTCGATAACAACATGTCGATCAATGTACCCTTCATCCATCTATGCGTGTGATTAAGTAATAAACAAAAATAGCACTATGTAGCATAACTATTGCCACAAGAAACAATATATTTTCCACAACGGATGGTGAAGAGCACCTATCTACTCAGTCTTTCTTCAATCTGCGAACAACCAACCTCTGAAAGCCTTGATCAAGTAGGTCATAATTGACTGTATAGATTGTGAGCTTTATTTTCTGTGGCATCCTATTTGTTTATTAGTAAGAAGATCAGTATTCTCACAACGCATTTTTACAGTGTGATCTTGACTCTAGTCACCCACGATAGCATTCTTCACGGCTATTCAATTAAAGAATCTATATCAGCATTATTAGCGTAAAAGAGAACAAATGAATCATTATAATTGAACGCACTCAATGATTAAGAAATAAGTAGAGCTATAAACAGATAAATATCTCTCAACAGCCTCGATATAATTACCCCGATTACCGTTGGCGTTTTTCGCTTTTCGACGATTGTTCTTGTTTTATTCATAGCTACGACTTGCTGACCGTTAAACGTTACTAAACATTTTTTTTGCCGTGTAGAATACTATTACAACTCTTTCCAATTGAAAAAGTTATTAAAATGGATTCGTTGTACATCTGAGGAATAAAACGACAATCGTCGAAAAGCTGAAAAAACACCAACGGTAATCGGGGTGAATTTTACTGAGCACTGATATGCTTCGGATAAGGTTTGAAAGCTAAAACTTATCTGAAATCTTTACTTAGAAAACTTTGTTAGAGAAGTTCAAAGATCGTTTGGGACGTTAAGAGTGTGCCACCAAATATGCACCTCACTGTTATCTATTAGTGTAGCTTCTTAGCGTATTTGCTTTTCGAAATTGCTTATTTTCTTGGCGCCGTTCGAAGTAACCGATCAATGAAAAATAACCAACGTCATATTGCAGATACTCGTCGGTCTGATATGTCCAAAAATTAAGCTTTTTTCATTACTTAGTGTTAAGCGTTCCACTCGATAACATTAAGCCCACTCATCAACTATCAATTTCCTAATAGGTACACAAAGAGTATTTCAACTTTGGCGTAGGTATAACGCCATCTTCAATGACCATATTCGTCAAATTGACCTACTAGTCAGTCCTAAACCCAACCCAAAAAATCCTCATTGCGGCATTTAAAATAATTACCCAAAAACATTAGGACTTTGACATCCACGTCTGACCATGAATAAGTAATCATGGGCTATTGCTCCTGTGTGCACATAAGCATATGATGGAACCTAGTACGTATGTGTCCAAAACTACTTCTAGTCCAATATTGATTCTAAAGCAAGTTTCATTCTTCGTTCTTTTATCCACGAAAACGCTAAATCGATTGTGGACTAGATACGAGAAGAGGAGAAATGTCTATCCAAAACAGACCAACACCCAAACAGCATGAGGAAATTCCATGTGGGAGATGTTTATTTTATTTTTTTTATTTCATTAATGGTATGATGTCATGGAGGAGGTGGCTCCGTGTTAAGTCGGCATAGATCTGTGATGATGTAACACATTACAGATTGTGATTTCTTTGTAAATGGCGTGCCTGCCGCAAATATGCTCCCTAAATTAATGGGTTGGGAATAAGGAAATGTAATACTATTTGAATGTAGGTTCTAATTTTTGAATTGACTTTGACGAGGGAATATGCTGCACTGCGTAGATTCGAAATTACTCATACGCACTGTTGAACAGATTATAAGCGCCAAGTGAATGTTAATTATAATTATCTCTCTTTTTTCTTTACAGATATAACATTTGAATAAAAAATCACAATGAGTTCAGCTGAATACTACCCATTCAAGGTGAGTGATGAGTTTTATGAGAAAATTTTATTTTTTTTAATGGTTTTTTGCTTACGAAAGATGCTAAAGTTATGAGGTAGATGTTAGGTAATACTTGTTCTACTTGTCCTTCCGGTGTTTTTGGCAGGATATTCTATTCCATGAGGTGAATGATATACATTGGGGTGTCCTTAACATGGTTGTAGTGCAGCCAAAGTGCCAAGTAGGGTGTAATTTTCTAGGGTCAACTGCTCGATAGCCCCATTGGATAGAATAAATTGTAAATTAACTTAAAGCCTTCCATGTCACGCTAAGGTTGGTTTTTTTTTTTATTGGTTTTTGTTTAGTAATAACCAGTCTCGATTAGCTTTAAAAAGCTCATACCTTACGAGTTTATTGTTGTAATAAAGTTCAGTTTGTAATAAAGTCAACGTTCTTGCTTAGTCAAAGTTTACTTATAGATATTGCGCGTACTGTGTTTTCGGGATACACTCACTTTTCTTGTTAAAATGATCCGTCAACTTCCTTCCTATGTGTTGATGACTAAGCAGCGAAATGCAAATGTTTATTGTTCAATGCTTATTCATGCGATTTCGTTTTGACCTCCAGAGCTTCCTACATAGAGATTACCTGATGTGCCAGACTGTCTGATATGAATGATAGGCTTAGCAAGAAAACTTGAATGGCCCTCTTGACCTCCAAAGGCAGCCGGCTCTCTTCCAGACCAGTTCATACCAGACACTTTGACTTCTAATCTTGCATAGATGATTCATTCACCGCTAACGTTTCTAATTTTCAAATTTACGTGAAAATTTCAAAATGGCCGCTAGGCTAAATAACATGAATATCACCATTGATGCGATTCCGTAGAGTTATGTTACTTTCTTAATATTTATCCTTATTGTGAATAGATTTAGGGCAAACGGTTTCTTTTACAATGCTCGTTGCGGTTGGCTTCACAACGCCAGCGTCTTAGGTCATGAACTGCAGTTTTTGGCCAGAATACCAATTAAGACTTGTCGAGTTCTAGCTCTTTGGCTACTGTTTCTGCTTTGGATTTTAGTTAGATTTTAATGTACTCCTGATAACATCGACCAAGATTAGATACTGAAAGAACTTGGGTTTATCACAAATCATGTTGGAAGCGTCTAGCATCTTGTCTATAAACTTGCCTTCTGGGTCAGAATTAGGTTACAGGCAAAAGAGGTGGTTCAGAATTCTTTGCATTTTGGAATTGGTTCGAAGATGAACTTCAAGGGTACCATATCAGAGGCAGGCATCTTCTCTGACCAGCTGAATATATCAAGGTCTTTCCGTCTCCCAGACTCTGCTAGTGTTTTCCAAGCGAAGCTTCTTGCGATTCGAGAAGCCTGCCGCCTGCTAAACAATCTTCCAACATCTATCCATAATATCGCTATTTTTTCGGATAGCCAGGCTGCCATCAACGCCAATGATGCGGTTTGCATCTCTTCAAAACTGGTAAAGCAATGCCGGTTCGAATTGAATCAATAAAGCACTCACTCGAGAATCACTCTCATCTGGGTCCCAGGGCACAGCAACCATGAGGGTAATGAGCGTGCTGATGAGCTGGCCAGGCGAGGGTCGGCCCTTAACGGCTCTTTAGCAGAAAGAGTCGACATTCCGCTTGGTACCGTTAAGGGCTATATTCATCTTCACTTCCTCCAGCCAGCCAATCGCGGGTGGAACAGCCTCACAAGCTGTGTCATATCTACAAAGACGTGACCCAGTTTCAACAAACCCTCCCTTAGCCACTTGCTGTGGTTTATCTAAAGGATTCAGCCACTGTACGGGACGCGTAATGTTCTCATAAAAAACACATGTCTCATCCCCAGTAATAATCCTGCTACTGTGAATCAGAAGCAAAGGCAAAATAACAAAATAAATCTTCCCAGTTATCTGGACACCACCCCTGGAGTTTCAAACTACTCTACAACACATCACTCTTTCTCTCTCGCTGTCTATCCTTTCCAACGCCCGCATTGTGTAAAAACATTTTAAACGTTTTTTTTTTAATAACCCCTTGAGTGCGCGCAAAATATAAAAAAAAAATATTGTTATTCATTGCTGCAGATTTCTTTCACTCAAATTATGCGGTACCCATTTTCCGAACTTAGAGACTTTTCCAAGTGTCTTTTTAGGTGTCTATGCACTATGGAACTGGAAGAATTTAATTTCTCGGCCAATTTTTTAGCGGATGCAAATGGGTTTCCATCCAGTGTGTTACCGTGCATCATTAACCAGTTCAACTGCTCTTCCAGAGCGGTTATTATACTTGGGTCCATAATTTTTATCTCGCAATTTTTGAAACTATCTTTGGGTCTGGCTTTCATTTATGACCTGTCTGCCGTATTCTCACAATTCACGTGCAACTTCCGCTGCAATACGATTTTTATTATATTTCCAAAGCAAATGTGCTTCTTGGTCACTTCCATTTCAATGATTAACATCTCACACAATATTCGGTATATTCGGTTCAATTTCTAAACATGAAGAAAAGAAAAGCCTGATATATAATTAGGGGAAACAATTTCCCACTTTTGTTTGTACTGAAACCTCTTCTAAACCTCGGAAAATAGCACCGGCTAGACGGTTGTAGTGTGCGCAGTTTAAGAACTAGAAGGTGGTGACAGACAGACATATTGACGCACGAGTAGGCGAGAGTCGTATGGTTTCCGTAGTGTATTTACAGAACACTTAGAAATTACCAAACTACACTGTAAATTACATACTAAGTGTACGCTAGATTCGTTTAGGTAAGCATCACATAAGAGTTCTATGTTTGTACAGCTGCGTTTAAAAAATGATCAGTGAATCAAAATAATAGCAGTGCAAGTGTTTTAGTTAGTATAAAACCTTGAAAAAACAAAAAAAAAAAAAGCGTAAACGTAATTATCTTATATATGAATATGTGAACACGAAATTTATCGTACGTTTTTTTTAGTATTTGTTATAAAAGGAGGGAGATGAAACTTATATCAATCGAAAGGTACTGTGTCATAGATGTGCACAAAAGATCATGTTTGTCGGTCGAATTTCGAACACACGCGATACTAGTATTTAGTTGTAGATCCTTTATTTTGTATGACTGCCTGGCATCGGTGCTTCATTAAATTGACTAAGGAAGGCGAACCCCACAGGCGGATCACTAGAAATGCGGTGAAGTGGGAGGGTTGTGATCCCTTGTTTTCGGATCATAACCTCGCTGATAAAAGGAAGAAGAAGAAGAAGATTAAATTGACTAAGGACTGATACGTCTACAGCGGTATTGTCTTCAATAAATGTACGACTGCGCCCCAAAATTTATGATTGTTCGCGGCTTATTTTTATTTTTACATCTGCCCAGATGTTTTCATTTGGGTTGAGTTCAGGAGATTGAGAAGGCCAGCCCATGACCTTGATTCCGTTCGCCTAAAAGCAATTTTTTTGGCATTTCCCTGGTGTGTGTTAGTCGTCGTTATCTTGTTGAAACACTCATTTGATAGGCATTTTAAATTTACCATAAAGAAACATGATTCGGTCGAGAAAGTAAACGTATAAATGCTGTTACATTGTCCCGTTTATCCAAAATAATGGGCTAACGCTGTACGAGAAACTCCATGAGTTAACTTTTTTCTCGTATGTAGGTATATCTAGGATTGTAAGAGTATTCAGTTTGGTAGAATTGTACTCAAGTATTTACGGAACCCAGTGCAGGTATGCCAGTCAACATGAATGTTGGCAAAATCAAGTTTTCTTGAAAAGTACCTTGGGGATCGCTTTTATTTAATACAATGTTTTCCTCACCCCATTCTCACATGTATTCGATCTCCCATGGGCTTCGCGGGATATAACTACATGTATACTTAAATATTCTTTAAGTAAACTTTGAAAACTTTGAAAACTTGAAAATTTGTGTATTTTGAACACAACTGTCGGTATTTAAAAAAAAAGATATTGTTTGCATTGTTGGGAAAAAATAAACAAAACAAATAAAGTACCCTGTTTTTTGCGATTGATAAAATAAAGAGTCTGCGGTAGAAGAACAAGGTGCACTTGTTATAAGAAAGTAACGAGCACTAAGTTTAGTCTTAATGCATGAAGTTATGACGTGAATCGAAAGTGTGTAATGTAAATGTTTATTAATTGAGTTAATTATAGGTATGTATATAAATTACAGATTATGACTCAGCTTCGCATTGACGATATTACTTTACTAACTACAAAAAGATAAGCTAATTGTAAATCTTTATGTACCTACATGTTTTTGTTTTGCTAAACTGGTTAGATTAGTTTTTATTTGCCTTTGAAAGCACAATCCATGTTTTTCTATCACTTACGTGTGAATTATTCGCCTCGAATCTCGTTTTCGTTTTTCGATGGTTTTAGTTTTATTCATAGTATCGTTCAGCTAACTTTAGATGTTATATAACTAGAATAATGTCACACTTCAAAGAATAGCCAATAATAGTATTAGTAGTAAGACGATAACGAAAATGGTGGCAAAATTATTTCATAAATTCTGCGTATTATATGGAATTTTTCATTCATTTTTGAATTTTCTGAAGAGACCAGTACAGCTGTCGTTCATTGAACGTTTGCCAACAATTTCGAAATCACTTTATGCCCCAGTTTAAGACACTAAAAGCAAGAGATAGTCAAAACATTGTCTTGAAATGGACGCTTATAAATGGTTGGCTTTCGAGTGATCAAAAGTACCGAATCAATTCTATCTACATTTATCTTATTATTGAAAATTTGGATTTGACCTTGTTCTTTAAATACGCTGAACAGATGCTGGAATGAGTTTTCCATGATTTCCAATTGTGAGATCATTCGCCTTCAGTACTATGTTTCTTCTTAAGACAAAAATCTATTCAAACGGCAAGTCCATTAAATTAAATAGTATCCTCTAAGGAAATACATAAATACTGCGCCAGTACCTGACGACATATCTATCAATTGTTTGTCATTACAGTATGTAATTTACAGGTCTAATTATTCATGATAGTCTGACAAATACGGCACCATTAATTCTTATACTTCAATCACCGTTTTCTATTGCTCGAGACACATTCTAACACATTAGTCGACTAAAATAGGAAATCGATGGTGTTCTGTCTGTGCCAACTTGTCAACGTATTCCATAAGCATAAGAATACATTTCTTAACAATGTATCGATCTGTCAGCAGGCTGCAGAAATAGACTCTTGTTTAGGTATTATGAGCCATTAGAAGGAAAATAGCGAAATGCATTTCGAGTGCCAATTTACATAAAACGTCTCCTAGAAAACAAGCATACTGAACATACGAGTATGTATGTACTTGAAAAGTTGAGAGAGTGATTATTTTCACAATGGGGACGTCACGTTTTCACGCTGTTCAGAATCCCGCATGGAAATTTTAAGAACCCCGCACCACAAAATCCCGCCGCAGAGAATCCTGTTTGCAGAACATCGACTAAAATCCCGCGCGAGGATGGTAACAAGCCCTTATACACACCCACAATCATGATATACGGGATTTTGTGCATGCGGGATTTCGTGGTGGGATTCTGTAGGGTTGATTTTGTGCGGCGGGATATCATGGCCTACCCTTTACGATATGTAAATATTTCGTACATTTTAAGGAAGACAAATATTTAAAAGGACAAAACAAGACTTAGGTAGTACCTGATTGCAGATTGTTCGCTTTAGCAAACTTTCGTGACGAAATGCCTGGAAGCGAAATGAGTTCGGGTGAGAACAAAGTGCGGCTTGATTTAAATTGGACTCACGTTCGATTTTTCGGTCACATGACTATTTTATTTCATTTTTTTTAATTGTGCCGACTCAGAACGCCCAGAATGTTTGCTTTATTGAACTTTCGTGACGAAATGCGTGGCCTTTTGAATAAATGTTACTGCGAAGCGAAAGGCAAAACGAACTGTCTGAATATGCACTTAAACGATTATGGTTTGTAACTTCAAGATATGCAATGTATTTTTCGTATATGTATGTACATATGCTCCTCTTTTATAAAAAAAAAAAAAAAAAACTTGAATTTCACCATTTGTTTTCTTATGTGGAATAACCATGGAGCTATATATAGGTGCCACCAATACAGAGCCTATCGTGTTGTGTTCAATCATTTCTGGAATAATGATCATGTTCCACAAGTGTAGCTCCTCATTTGGTGCAGCCTCCTTCTTGGTCTTCCTCAAATTCTTGATCAGCACCATTGGCTTGTGCTTGAGGCCGCGGGTGAACCTCAGTTCGACAAGTTAGTTGTTGGGCATGTCAAGGAGTTGATCCAAGTCAATGTGAACTTTTTGAGTGTTCGTCTTTTCTTTAGAGTTTCATCGACCTCAGGCATATTAACGTTTGTAAATTGGGGATACTAAGTGAAGTTAATGAATTAAATATGCTTTCAAATAATTCAATAGAAATAAATGCTGAAATGACTAAATCCATTCACAAATCTGCTGAAAATGATGACGATGAACATGAAGTAATCACTTCATTATAAGACTAGCTGACCTTGCTTCGCACGCATTTTATTGTAGTTAATGCTCATTCACTTATAACACTTATTGAAATATAATTGGCAACTGAATACAATACTGAAAATATTTTAAACTCAATTATAACTTCCCCAGTGGGAATCCCCACCAGAGCACACACAAACTCGCACACAACCCGTCAAATAGGAATATGTAACAGAAAAGGAAACCAAAGATTAAGAAAACACGAAGGGTACTATGCCAACCCCGTTTCGTCAGCCAGTCGGCTAAAGATTGCGAAGAGACAGCGAATAGGAGAATAAAAAAAATTATTTCCTCCACTGAGTGCAGATTCGAAATCATGATCAAGAAGGTTAGGTTAGGTTGGCTGTCCACACGAGAGTGCAGACACACTTAGACCAGTGAAGGTCCTTTGTGATACCATGGATCAAACCAATTAGGCCACTCAGGGACTAACAAAACCAACCGGAGCTTTTCACAAAGCGATGGATGCTCTTGACGTCCAAGGACGCCAGATCGCAGAGGTCGTCAAGGAAGGGGGACCCTAGATGGAGCATTCTTTTATGCGACAGGGCTGGACATGCGCATAGGAGGTGAAGGATGGTTCCCTCCTTCTTCTCGTCCCTACAGCTTCCGCAGAAATCGTTGGAGAAGAGACCAAGTCTTTTGGCGTGTTGGCCTATAAGACAGTGTCCAGTGAGAACACCGACAACGCAGCTGATTTGTGTACGCTTTAACTTGATCAGATCGGCACTACGTTTTTGATCCAGCTTAGGCCAGATCTGTCTCGAAATGTGACACTTTGAGCCGTATCCCCATCTGAGGTTGGTCGTGCTAATAGCGTTCAGCTTTAGTAGATAATTACATGTAGCGAGGGGCATACCCAGGGCTTGCCTTTCAGGCAAAATCCTTAGAGTTGTACCCTGTCTGGCGAGGTCGTCCGCCCTGCAGTTACCTGGAATGTCACTGTGGCCCGGCACCCAGCATAGGTGAATGTTGAACTGCTCTGTCATCTCCATAAGAGATAGACGACAGTTTAAGGCAGCCTTTGAAGTGAAGGAGAACAATTCCAGGGACTTGATTGCCGCTTGGCTGTCAGTGAAAATGCTAATATCCCTGACAGATAATACATTACATTTCAGCCAGGACAGAGCTTCCTTAATCGCCATGATTTCCGCCTGGAAAACGCTACAATGATCAGGGAGGCGGAAAGAGATGCTCAGATTGAGTTGTTCGGAGAAAACACCACAACCCACCCCACCCTCCGTCTTAGATCCATCTGTAAAGAAGTGAACCGAATTGTCCCATACATCCCGGTTAGGGATGCTGGTACGGAAGTTACGGTCAAATCTCAGTTTCGGCGGGGTGTAGTTCGTGTTTTCGTGTTTGAAGTTGAGAAGATCAAGGATCGAGGAGTGGCCAAAGCGATAGCTAGACCACTGAGAGGAGGATTTCAGGCGGATGGTCGCACTGGCAGCCATCTGTTTGCCTAAAATATCTAAAGGTAGCAGGTTAACAAGATGTGCAGTGCCGCGGAGGGAGTAGTTCTCAGTGCACCACTGATGCAGATGCATGCAGATCTTTGCACCTTAGCAAGTTGAGTGAGGTGGGCAGCCCTGTCAAGAGCAGACCACCATACGATCACGCCATATAGTAGTATAGGCCTGATAACGGACACATAGCCAATGAGTGATTTGAGGTTTAATACCACAGCTCCTACCTATAGCCTTTTTACAGGAATAGAGAGCTACATTAGCTTTCTTGATGCGCTCTAGTAGATTGGCCTTCCAGTTTAATTTCCTATCCAAAATAAGACCCAGATATTTTGCGTTTTCAGAGAAGATAAGACTGGTGCCATTTATCATAGGAGGGTCTATGATGATTAAGAAAAGACTAACTAAATTCTGAGTTTTACAAAAGATATTTTTGATTTGATCTCAGCCTCTGGACGGATCATGATAAACATATACCATTTTGAAAGCTAGACTCAAAGCAATGCAACTGCGAAAACCCCATTCAATTTAGTGTAGTTTTTGCGTGGTGTGTGTGGAAACAGTTTTACATTTACATTTTTTTTTATACAATATTTATGGATATACACTCCTCGACAACTGGTTGAGTATGTCCGGAAAATATTCAAATATTGGTGTTCGGTAATCATTAGCAATTTTTAAGAAAGTTCTTATAACCATAAACCCTTTTTTTCCCTTAATTTTCTTGGAATTTGTTCCTAAATGACGACGACAAGTGGTTGAGACAGGATAGGGTTTTGTAAAATATTACAATGGATTTATTTTTTTAGTAATGAGTACTTCCTCCCTCATCACTAACAACGTCTAACATTCTTGATGGAAGAGATTTAAACAATTTTTGAATTATTTTTCGTGGGACTTTGTCACATTCAGTTTCAATGGCGTCTTTAAGATTATTGAATTGTCGTCCGCCTTGGTACACAGCTCTGGAGAGATGTCCCCATACATTCCCAATTATGTTGAGGTTTGGAGACAATACTGGTCAGTCAAGAATAGAAACGTTGTTACGCTCGAAGTAGTCTTTTACCTTCAGGATTGTTGTGTGGATTGCTGCATTATCTTGTTGCAGGATGAAATTTTCGACGAATTTTTCTTAGTTATGATGCACGATCTCTTCGGTGAAGATCTTAAGGTAGTCATCACATTTCATCCTGCCGTTTACGAAGCGGATATAAGTCTTATTTTGGTATGATATTCCTGCCCAAATCATGACTTCATTTCCGCCTCTTAAAAACAGCTCGTCATTCCTCAAATCATGAAAACATTGACGAAATCCGTCAGGTCCATTAAGGCAAAAGCGTTTCTCATCGGTGAAGATGACAATTGTCTAACGTTTCTACCAAGTCACTTAAACTGACTAACAACTCACACTGCGAATGGAATCTGGAACTGATAACCTGTCTCAACCACTTGTCGCGGGTAATTAGGAACAAATTGCAAATTCCAAGAAAATTTAGGGAAAAGAAGGATTTGTGGTGATTAGAATTTTCTTAAAAATTGTCAATGATTACACAATAGCAATATTTGGAGCACATACGGAGAAAAATTATCGAGAAACACCGAAATCGGGGGGGTGTCTCAACCAGTTGTCGGGGAGTGTATGTAGCTATATAGATACATAGATAGATCTAGATATAGATATAGATTTAGCTCTTTTCAACTCATCATCATCAAAATCTCTGTCTTTTTCTTTGTAGAAATTTGAGCTTATGTAGAAAGATTGTATAATTTAGTTTCAGACTATTTTAAGAGTCAACGCCGGCCGTAGTTTCAGATTACTCATTCAAAATGCCGACGAAATATGATGACAAAATATAAAAGGTATCTCATTATTCATGAAATATTGTATGGAAAATTCAAATCCCATCAAATATAAACTAAACCATTTCGTAAACGTTATTAGTCATACTTTTAAACATTGTTTACATTTTGTACAAGAAAGATATAAATAAAACTCAAAACACGTTTTCGCAATATGATAACACTAATTGTTGATAATGAACAAAACGCAAATTTGTTCTCTGTTAGACCGCATTGCTAAATTTTTCGCTGAATTTCAGTTATTATCGTGGAATGTATATATTATGTAAACTAAGTTTATCTGGACGGCACTGTGTTGTTCAATTTTCAAGGGGTTGTCAGGCTAATTTATAACAGATTAAATACTTATAACATGTCTAAAAACATGAAATATAGGCTGATAAAGAAAAGCAACCTATCAGATCCGGATGTAGTTTATCAAAATTCATGTTAGACTCCATTCATATGAATAATGGAAAGATTTGACGTAATCATAGGTAAAGATTTGTAAACATGTTCTACCTCAATTTATAATAGATGCCGAATTTGTATTGACAATTTTGATAAGGTCTTTGGTTGCTGTACTATCAGAAACCGTGAGAATTGTACAACTCGCCAACCAGCACACAATGAAGCCGAGTAGTTGAGTTCATTTGGAGTTTGGGTAATTCTTTTCTAAGTTAAGGCCAGAGATTCCATTTACTCATTATTCCTCGTGAGTATGTATTTCATGTATGTATGTATTTCATGTATGTTTGACTTTTCACTTCCCCCCGCGAGGAAACTCTTTGAGAAAATAACGCACTTGCAAAAAAAAATAAAAAATATCCCACCAGCTTTATCATTCAAAGAGATTGGGGTAGAATGTTAGGTTAGCGTGATAGGCATAATTAGATGTTAGCGTTAGCCAGTTCGCCTGAATTGTCGAAGAAGTAGACCCCTAAGTGCAATCTTCTACGAGCGGAGAGAGCCTGGCACGTACAAAGGAGGTGTAGTATGGTGTCCTCCTTTTCCTCGTCTATATAGCTTCTATAGAAGTCATTTTCGGACGGCATGCCTACCACAGATACAGATGCATTGTAATGAACTATATTTTCTGCCTAATAAGGCAATCGTTTCTGATCCAGCTTAGGCTAGATCTGTCTAGTAATGAGGCACGTAGTGCCATCTGCCCATCTGTTATTGGTTACGTTTTTTTTTTTTTTTTATAATTTGCGCACACTCAAAGGGTTATGAATACCTTTAACAGGTTTACACATAGTGCGGGCGTTGGAAAGGATAACTAGAGAGAGAGAGAAAGATTTTGGTGGTAGTGGTTCTTGAAGCTCAGTTGTTTATGCTTCAGAGATTCTCCGGGGGTGGCGTCCAGATACCTGGGGAGATTTTTGTTTTTTTTTTGTCTTTGCTTCTGATTCACAGTACTTTTTTCCCGATAAATGATGTCAAGGGCAAATCACCATCAACAGAGCGAACAATTTTTCCAGCCACATGAGAAAGCTACTGCCAGTGTTATGCCTTCGCAGTAGTGTTCACACAAGCTTGCGCAAATGATCGGACTGACTGTATATTTCATGAGAAATAAATAAATGCTTGCTGACATCAGGATTTGAACCATGAACCATTAGCGTGGCAATTGACGACGTAACCACTACACCATTGCCACCCCCTAACCAACCCACCCTTGACAGAATTTAGCTTAAGCAGCGATTTCACTTTAACGAGAGACGTGCCGAGATTCACATAATTCGGCGAAGTCGATTGGCTATTACCCTACCTGGCGAGTTCGTCAGCCATGCAATTTCCTGGAAAGTCTTCGTATCTCGTTTGTCTCGTTAAGAGACAAGCGACAATTTAGAGTAGTTTTTGAGTTGAAGGTGACAGATTCCAGGGATTTGATTGCGGCTTCAGTGTCAAAAAATGGTGATATCCCGATTAGATATCACATTGTACCTCAGCCACGACAAGGCTTCCTTTATCGCCATAATCCCCGCCTGGAAAATGCTGTAGTGATTAGGGAGGCAGAGAGATATACTTATATTTAGATCGTATTTTATACTTTTAATTTTGTATGTTATTATTATTGGCATTTTCGATTTTATCATCTCTAATCTTCTTCCTATTTGGGCGAAGTTATGATCTGAAAACAAGCGATAATAACCCTCCCACTTCACTGCATTTCTACTGATCTGCCTGTTAGGTTCTCTAATCTCTAATCATGTAGCACAAATTTATTTTCTTAACATATGTAAATAAAAATCTGTAAGTCTCTATTTGTTTGATTGTTTGATTTTTCCTCAGTTTGCAAATATTTTTGACTCGCGAGGAAAAGCAGCGAGTTTCTTAAGCTCTTTTTGAAGGAAAAATAATTAGTGAGTCAATTGCTTTTCTGTTTTGCACGCAAAAGTTTCCTCACTCGAATTCGAGTGGAAAGGAAATTAGCAAGTATTTTGAAATCTGCTGAGGCGATCAGCGTTGGCAATCGAACTTGGTGTATATGGTATTTTTTTACAAAACAAGGGGATAAGAATCTTACTTGCTATTTACCCTGGCGAATGTCTTCTGTAGGTGCGCTAAAAGGCACTAGTACGAAAATTGCAACAAGAAGCCGTAAACTACCCTCTTTTATAGGCTGAATGGTTTGCTGCAAACTGGACATAGTCTGCACCTTCGAGCAATAGCTTAACTTTCCTTGCACCTCGCTTGCTATATTGTCAGTTTATAGCATAAACATGAATTAATCAGTTCAAAACAAAAACAAAAAAAAAGGCCTTCTTGTGAAAGCTGTTTACGCACTTTTCCCTGATTCTGCGTCTCCGACTTTTAGAACCCCTTCACCACCACTCAGATATCTGTACTAGTCACTCGACAGATTCTTCGAGAGAAATTCGGACAACTGCCAAAGTTATGCTATAGAGCAATGTGATGACGATTCCATTATATTCTCAGGAACTACTTGATATTGCAATGAATCTGCAAATACATAATTCATCACAATGGCATTCTGTTTCAAAAGAATTAAGAATTATTCCCCAGTACATCCAAAGTCCCACATCAATTGAAAGATAAGCGGAAATGCCAATGACATTCACAGTCGATCTGAAAGAAAGCCCTATAGCTAATTGAACTCAGCAAGATAGGAGACGAAGCCAATTCCCCGCACACATACTTAGTGTGCCGGAAAACTTAGCCAAGTAAATCATCACGAAGGTGTCACAGTGACACTATAGTACTATTCAAAGCATCAATGAAAATTTGGAAAGAAAGTCTCTTCCGTGACGACCTACAAAAATAGGTTTTGAAAAATGGGCGTTTGCTTTCCACTACCTCAAACTGACGAGAGAATATAAATTTTCAAAGAATTTGTTCTTAAATAGATTTATAGCTACGAGTACATAGATACACAAGAACGTCGACCGTTCTATTTTTAGGAGATTAATTTTCGAAAGAGAAAGTGCTCCAATAATTTCAAATGCCAGCGACCTAGACCCACTATACGCAATTCATATGAAAATTTCCTGCAGTTTAATGCAAACAATAGTTCGTTTGTTGTTAACAAATAACTCTATTGTTTGCTGTAATTTAATTTCAATGTTTACTTAACAATAGTTTGGATGACATCATAGTTAAAAAATTCTATTTATATGCAACTATAGTCAATGAAAAGGTAAACTCTATAAATTACGTGATGATAATTTAAATCATGTCTCACAATGTCAATTACATTTTGTCGATGGATATGTGTACAGCGCGTGAGTCATAAAAATTCGATTACCAATTTATTCACGAGAAAAATATTCACAAAAATTTTAATTAATGCGGAAATGACAATCTTCTTTTTCGAATAATAAAAAGAATAAAAAAAACAAAAAAAGAATTCAATACAATATGCCGAAGTCAACGCGATCTGCAGCACAATGAGTGGTTATAACCATTGGGAATGTTAATGGTTTTAATTACCAGCGAACATGTGTAAAATTATGTGATTAGGCATGCACTTGCATAAATATTTTCGATGTACAATATTTCAATAGACTTTCATAAATATATATTTTTTCTTAGAGCGTTCATCGTGGTAGTTTTATAAGCTTTCTTTCTTCTGTTATAAATCAAACTAAACTTAAATCAAAGAGTTAATGTGGCATTGATGGTTTTAATAGCTTCGTATTAAAACGAATTGCAAATTCAATCTTAAATCTCCTGACGTACCAACAGTAGCTTTTGATAAAGCGATGGATGTGCATGACGCCGAATCGCCGAGGTCTTCAAAGAAGGGGGCCCGTAGATGGAGCATTCTTTTACGTGATAGAGCTGGGCATGTACATAGAAGGTGAAGGACGGTTTCCTTCTCCTCCTCGTCCCTAAAGCACCTAGAGAAGTCGTTAGCAAAGAGTTTAGAGTTTAGTTAAGAGATTTTAGATTACTCGGTTACTGAGGCCAACGAAATGCCGATGTCGTCGCATTTGTGTGGTCCAGGCGTTTATAGGCTTGCCTCTCCTGCCTCGCTATGTCTTTGAAACGTTCATTGATATTGATATTGATATTGAATATGGGAATCATAATACATTTCAAACACGAGCAGAGCCATGGGTACCCCTGTGTACTAGTAATTTAAAGAACTCCACATGTCAGACTTTCAGATGCTAAAGAAATAAGTGCTATACGAACTAAAGCGTTATTTATTACCCAAAGAGTTGCCCTCTTACTTACAAAAAGAACGCACAGCATATACTCAGTTGTATTATACCATGAATCATTCTTTATCGTATTACACATTTCTGCTCATCCTACACCTCCTTGCAGGACTTCTTTATGTAGCTGGTTATTTCCGCAAGAGCAAGAATTTTTTTTAAATCGTTTTTCAGTGGATTCATCGCACTTCCACTTGTAGTCTTGTTTACACTAGCCCAGTGCCATCCTTTATGCAACTCTTTGCTACCAGGATGTAGGTTTAACAAGGCATGCAGCATTTATAGATAAAGCATAAGCTGTCCTAATAAAGTCAAATAAGGGTAGCTTAGTCTCAAACAAATTACTTTCACTTTAGTGGTGAGTTTTCAATATTCAGTTGGTTTAGCGGAGTCAAGTTACGTAAACGCGATTTGGGTCAAGTCTTTGGACAAAGTTTATGGTAGCAATGATATGGAAGCCGTACATATGTATCGACAAGTGTTCTTACAACCGCAATGAACAACAAATAGAGTGGATAAACTTAATGCTAAGTAGAATGTATTTTTGTGCTAATCGCTTGGTATTTTTAATCCTACAGGTTAATATAGAGGATTAACTATGAGTATATGTTGTGTAAGGGGTGTTGTATGATATTTGTCGTTCAATTGAATCAGACGTATAAAATACTCATCAATCTCTACATCGCGCCAGTATACATACGCAATGCATCGCTTTTCTAGCTTTGCTCTCTATAGGCGTGTTTTGGTGAGACGTCGCTTCTCAGTGAAGTAAGATTAAGCACGGAATACAAGAACAAAAAATGACTGGCAACCACTTTAGCTTTCTTCTCCAGTCAAACTTGACTTGCGATATATAGTTTGGAAGAATCAACTTCAGAGGTCGCTCAAAAGAGCTTTTTTATGCAATTTAATTCAAGTTGAATGATTTAGTTGTATTTCACAAATTTAAGCACAACTTTTTCATACTTTTCACTTCAATGTCCATTCAATCACCAATCTTCAAATAAAAAGAAGAAGCTATAAACCAGATTGACTGTGAATTGTTTTGTTGAAAAGCTTTGACTTTGCTTTGGATAATTCTCACCAAAACACGCCTATTGTAAGCTTGTAGAAGAGTTAAAGGTTAGGAGAACCTCCATGGTGATAATTGCGCTTAAAGCACTTCGCTGTCGTTCCAATAAACACGATATTAATTCGAAAAAGACCAACATTTTATGGTCACTTCTAGCTCTATTAAATTTCAACACGCGATCCATTCTCTAGAGTTCTTAATATCAGCATGTTTAAGGAATGTGTTGCATAATTTAATTCAATCGAAAAGCACACCTTAATTTAGGCATTTTTTGGGCGTAGTCAGTTAAGTAGTCAGATCTCGTGTCTAAGTATGAATCTTAGGATAGCCACCACACTTAAGAAGTACCCCCATCTTCTCCTGCATTGAAGAGATTTCTGTTCGGCTGTCCTACGAGTACTTCAAATTTTTTGAAGGCGATACACTTCTGCAGTTGATCGAGCTGGTATTGCTTGGCTATCATGCGATACCATACATCACAAGAACGTAACAGCATCTTTCGACTATAGGCTAAATAAATACCTTAAGACAAATTGTAATGTATTTTTTGTTTATATATATCTATAGTGCACCCCAACTGTCTACCCAGCTGATCCCTTCGATCCAATTGAGGATGCTGCCACTCTCCGCAAAGCGATGAAGGGTTTCGGTACCGATGAGAAGGCTATCATTGAGGTGCTCGCTCGTCGTGGTATTGTACAACGTTTGGAAATTGCCGAGTCCTTCAAGACCTCCTATGGTAAGGATTTGATTTCGGACTTGAAATCCGAATTGGGTGGCAAATTCGAAGATGTCATCGTTGCCTTGATGACACCACTGCCACAATTCTATGCACAAGAGTTGCACGATGCTGTCTCTGGTATTGGTACCGATGAGGAGGCTATCATTGAAATTCTCTGCACACTGTCAAATTATGGTATTAAGACAATTGCTCAATTCTATGAGCAGAGTTTCGGCACATCCTTGGAATCGGACCTGAAGGGTGATACCAGTGGTCACTTCAAACGTTTGTGCGTCTCATTGGTTCAGGGTAACCGTGATGAAAATCAGGTAAAGGTTTTTTTATTTATTTATTTTTATTTGTGACTTTATTGATAGAAATTTAACAAATCACCACAGGGAGTTGATGAGGCAGCAGCTGTAGCTGATGCTACTGCTCTTTTCGATGCCGGTGAAGGCCAATGGGGCACTGATGAATCTGTATTCAATTCCATTCTGATCACAAGGTCATATCAACAGTTGAGACAAATTTTCCTCGAATACGAGAACATTGCTGGTCACGAGATTGAGAAGGCTATTAAACGCGAATTCAGTGGACCTGTTGAGAAGGGATTCTTGGCTATTGGTAAGTAAAATTTGATACAAGAGGACGGACGGGAAGAACACTAGTTTAATATGGGATTTCCTTTAGTCAAGTGCTGTAAGTCGAAAGTAGACTATTTCGCTGAGCGACTCTACGATTCAATGCATGGCATTGGCACCAAGGATAAGACTCTCATTCGTATTGTTGTTAGTCGATCTGAGATCGATTTGGGTGACATCAAAGAAGCATTCCAAAACAAATACGGAAAGAGTCTGGAGTCGTGGATTAAGGTAAATTTTTGTTTTCTTTTGTTTTAATTTGTAGTCTTGGTGTTTGGGATTTTTTCTTTTTGTTTTTGGTTTCGTTTCAAAATTTATTTTCCGCATGTAGATGATAATAATTTGAAATTTTTCTTTAAAAAAAAAAATGACCATCAACATACATAATTCAATTCGATTGGATGAGGTTAACAATGCCGAAAAGGGTGCATGAGGATATAATTCTAATTTGGTTTCATGTGGCTTAGTTGAGAAGTGGATAAGAAAACACGTGCCAGTCTAGACCTTCATACATTTGCCTACAAAGACTGCTATAAACTGTTCTACTGCCTTCTGTCGAGAATGATATGTAGGTGTAGGCCAGGCACGTCATTATACTTGGAACTAAGTCTATGGAAAATTTAGCGCGACTTTTATTAAAAAAAAAACTAATGAATACCACCTGTTTTTTAATTAACTAACATTCTGTAGTACAATTGGTAGTGTTAACAAGTAAAGTTTTTTTTATATATTTGGTTGTGAATGTATATAAGTTCTATTATGTTGAATTCTTTTTATTTTCTAAATTTACGCGTAATAAACAAATGCAAAGACATTATGCTAAGGCAATCGATATTGGTTTTGACGACTTTGCAACTCATGAGGACATACACAAGTTGCTCTACCACACTATCCTTTGAACTGAATACATAGTTTGATAAGTTTTCAGTGTAAAATCTGATATTGCTATCATTTCAGAAATATATTACTGCATACAAGGTATCTTATTGCAGTCATAGAAAAGTCTAGTCTCTAGGCATTATACTCTTCTCATTCTCAGTGTGATAGTTTCTTACATTTTCCTTTCATCGCTAACTTACAGTATCTTCCGTTCAATGTTTGTATTTCTTCGTCTAACTTTTCCTTTTTCTATAACTTCTCGCCTTTCGACTTGCATAACTCATACATAACTGGTCAAATCAGGGAAACAAGCCTTAAAATGTTTCCTTAAAAGGTTGGAACGACGAGCTTAATATTGAGCTATAAATTAAATTGGCATGATCATGTGAACTGTTTTCGTCAGTTTTGAGAGATCTTTCCTGCTAGCGGAAGACTGAGGGATAGATTCAACTGTAGTGAGGTGCAAGTGTACTGCGAGCTATAACAGATCTATTGTGCCCCCCCCCCCCATACTAGGGCTCCAGTCGATGATTTACTCGGCTTAGAGCAGTTCCTCCAGTCCAGCTGCTGCTATGAACCGGAGTATAAAAATTAGTATTAGCGGAAGATAAATCTGTCATATTATAGATATCAAGCTTGAATAAGTTCCAAGGATGAGTTATGTTTTCTGTCTCCTCCTCAGGTATAGCAAAAAATGTTTAGCAAAATACACGTTTTCCATATGAAGCTTTCACTCCACTATCTACAGGATCACTGTAAATAGGATCACAGTGTCCAATCTGTCGACGAACGCATTGCATGAGTCTCGAATGACACGGCGAAATTTTGTTCCATTCGCAAACTAGTGCGCATTTCAAGGTTTCAAAGCTTTCATATTTTTTGTTGCTGACCTTGCACTCCAAAACTGCTCTCTCATATGCTGAAGTCAAACGGATTGAGGTCGGGCGAGGATGAAGGCCAATCTGCCGTCGAAATAGAGTCAGAAACATTTTCTCGAAGTCAAGCCTGAGTTGTCTTGGCTTTGTGACCGGATGCATAGTCCTGCTAGAAAATGCAGCGCCTTTTTTTTTTTTTTTTTTTAAATGCCTGACTGCCCATGGTTTTACATTACTCTCCAACACAGCTTCTTGATAATCTCCTGTGTTAAGCGGAGTGCGTCCACTCTCGTTTGCTTCGGCCCAAACCATCACGGACGCTAGTTTTTTACGACAAAATGCCCGCAATTGATTCAAATTCATAGCAGAGCGTTCAGTCAACTAAATTCTGTTGTTTTGTTTATTTACGAATTGCTTCACAGTAAACACATTCTCATTAGGCAAACCGCAATAAGCCGCGACTTCAACGCTCTTGATCTTTGGAGCCGAATGGCTTCCTCACCAACTGTAAGGTATTGAATCTTCCGTGTTTTGAAAGGCCTGACCATCAGCTAATTCCGTAAAATACGATACGAAATTAAGCTGGAAACCTTACATTCAAGAAAGAGTCAAGAAAGCTATAGTAGCACTTTTCTCTTGGAAAAAAGCTATTCGAAAAAGATGGGGTCTACAACCTCTACATCTCGGTCATTAGACCGATACTCACATATGTGGTGATTGGACTGCCTTAGAGAAAGCTGTAAATCGGGACTATCTAAGCAAGGTCCAGCGTATAGCTTGTCTATGTATAAGCGGAGCACTACGTACAACTACCTCTGTGGCACTGGACATCATGTTTCATTTGATAACCCTATATATATTTAGCAAGCAAATGGCAGCGAGCCGTTCCCCTTGAAGCTATCTTACGGTGGTGAAGAAAAGAATTTGGTCACGCTTCCTTCTTCTTCCTATTTCGGCGAGGTCAAAATCAAGAGATCATAACCGTCCCACTTCACTGCATTTCTACTGATCCGCCTGTGGAGTTCGCCTATTTAACCTCAGAAAATATCGGCAGGCCCCCCGATTTTAGATCAATGGGTTACTGAGGCCAAGCAAATGCTGGAGTCGTTGCATTTGTGTGATCCAGGTGTTTATAGGCCTGCCTCTCCTGGCTCTCGATGTCTTTGGAACGTTCATTGATATTGCCTTTTTGACAAGGTTCAAATGATCTCTTCTCTGAACGTGGCAATGCCAGCTGAGCCGCTCGCGCTTTGGTCATGCTTCCATTCTGAATAAATTCAAAATCTCTCCGGAAAACAATCCCGCCTCTAAATTTTGGCAATAACTTCCTCGTCACCATCCCTTCCAGATCATTGTGGAATGACGATGCATTTTTAGAAGACGAGTAGATTAATTTCTATACTGACGACTCAAAAACCAAAGACAGAGTTGGTGGAGGTGTTTTCTCTGACAGGCTTAATCTTAAGCTCTCCTTCCGTCCACCATATCATTGTAGCGTGTTCCAGGCGGAAATAATGGCGATTAAAGCAGTCTTATCTTGCGGTCTTGCTTAAGGAAAACGTGATGTCCGTTAGAGATGTCCGCATTTTTTCAGACAGCCAAGCAGCAATCAAATCCTTGGAATCGACCTCTATAAATTCTTTAGTAGCTCCAGACTGCCGATCGCCTCTCGCGAAGATGGCTGAGCAGTTCAATATTCACCTGAGTTGGGTGCCGGGGCATAGAGACATTCCAGGGAATTGTAAGGCCGGTGAACTCACCGGAATAAGAACAAGTAGAACCATCCTGCCGGACAAAGGCACCTTAGGTATACCAATCGCTACTTGGAAACTCAAATTTAAGCTGGATGCTATCAAGAGTATAAATCTTAGGTGGACAAGTGGCCCATCATGTCTAGCGACAAAACAGATTTGACCAAATCTGGATATAAAACGCTCTAAGAATTTGATTTCTCTCAATAGACTGCATACCGGGACTACAATATGTGTCATTACTGGACACTGACTAGTAGGCAAGCATGCTACAAGGCTAGACCTTTTGGCGAACGACTTTTGTAAAAGCTGCATGGACGAAGAAAAGGAAGATGCTATTCTTCATCTTTCCTGTTTCTGCCCAGCTCTTTCCCGAAGAAGGAAGTTTCAATTAGGAGCCTTCTATTACAACGACATAGGCGATCTGATAGGCATATGAAGCTCAAAATGGTTTAACGAGTATGTAGAGAGAAAATTTCTGCATGATATACATGGTATCACAATGGATCTATTGTTGATCTAAAGTGTGTTGGCGTTACTTACCTGGCAGCCACTTCAACCTAACCTAAACGCTGAAGAGCATTTCACATTTCGATTTGATGTTCAAAAGATACAACAGACTGAAGTTGGTTACAATTCAAAATACCCTGTAGTCTATATTTTTAAATCTGCCTCTGGTCTTTCTCACGTGATATAATCGTAGAATTTATGTTAAATGTTACAAATTAGTAAAAATTGTATGTTTCGTTATTTTCGTGTGCTATAAACTGTCTTAGACTCTTTACCCACTAATCCTGTGGTTCGTATTGTAGCGTCTAGAGAAAAAAAAAAAACTACAACCACCGTTTCAATCAAATTGAAATATATCTGATGACATTTTAATTACCTAATTATATTTTGTAATTAGTTATCCATCATTACGACAGCCAATTCATTCCGCCTCTCATCAAAACGATTTTATGAGTCGGTGATTTGGTAATAGTGAATTTCAACTGACGTGCACGTTACTATTATGTGATGAATTGTGGGCATATTTACCCCGTGAAGGTTGTCGAGTTTGGTTTCGTTTTCGTTTTATTTTTCAGACAAACCGATTTCCATGACTTTTTTTAAGGCATGTAGTCAAGCGTACTATGTAAAACTACGACGGGAATCGGGTTGTTACCTTAATGGATCCATGTATGAAATACATACTCGTAATAATAAGAGACAATCCGACTATTTTTAAAGTTTCAGAAACAACCCGACTAGTTGAACAATTTCAATCTTTGTGGTGAATAATAAAATGAAGAAAGCGCACATACAACATATGATCGATAGCATAACAAATAGGTGAACCCCACAGGCGGATGAGTAGTAATGCAGTAAATTGGGAGGGTTATGATTGCTTATTTTCAGATCACTGTCGAAATAGGAATCGATAGCATGCCAAAGTTTGTTCATTTGAACTATTAAAAGTCGAACAGATATTGCCCCACGTATATGATTTGATCAAAAGCAAAACAATTTGACTACCTTAACTAAAATTTTCTGATTTTCATTCGGTCTTCGAACGTTTCGTTTCTTTGACTAAAAAAAAAGTCTGCAATACCTCGATTTCTTGATGACAAATCATCTCCCAGACTTTGGTCTATGAGAAGTTTACTTTTCGAAGGGATATAACTCGACAAAACTACATATTACAAAAATATACTTCAAACTTTTCTTAACGAAATGTTCAATCTAAACAAGATAATTAACGGACGTTTTTCCCTAATATGAACTCTTTTAAGGGCCAACCATAATTGCATTAAGTGTAATTGAAAGAAAACTCAGTACGCGTGCTATCAAAAGGCCTGTTCACATACTTTCTGCATCAAAATTCGCAAATTGTCAAATTTCCATGAGTGTGGGTAAAATTCTCTCAGAGAGAGGTAAAATTACGAAAAAGTAAAAGAACGCGTTGAACCACAAAAGTTGCCCACTTTTTAAAAGTCAAACCTCAAACCCATTTGTACGCGAAAGAAAAAAAGAGAAGGAACAAGCCAACAAAAAAATGACGTATACAGTGATTTGACAGTTTTCACAAACTAGCTCACAGAAATGTTTGCAATAAAATTCGCAGCATAAGGAAATTTCTTACTCTCTCGAGGGCGCTTCTGTCAAAAACTACGAAAATTCTCAGTACTCGAACAGGTTTTCGTAAAAAATTCGTAGCTTTTCGTAAAAATTCGCTGTTTTGGAAAGTACGCGAACAGACCTTAAGTAAACGCGACCGTATGTCAAACCGTGTTGTCTGCGTCAGATGAATTTGTTTTTCCGAATTTTCTTTCATTTATGCCGCGAAAATGGATAACGGATACCTCACTAAAGTGAGAAACATAATCAACATTCGCCTGCATATGAACGCATATGTAAATCCACGAATACTCACAATCTTATCATCCAACACATAATAAGCTCAGCGGCGATTCGTTAAATGTTCGTTCACTTTTGCAAACCTAAGCGAGAGCGGTCTCAGTCGCTGAGCGAGAAGTACTTTTGGGTGCAATATACAAATTCTGAGTATTCGCATAATTACATACGGAGACTTAATTCAATTATGATTCTGCCTTGGTAGTTATTTCCGAAAAACAACTCTCTTTGTCAATTAAACTGGTGCTTAACGCATGGGCCGAACTGCGACAATCTGCAAATTTTTCAAAATCATTTCCAAATTCAAAGTCCTAAGCCACAATTTATACATATGTGATGTATGTTAAATATTTAGTAGACTGTGGCATGAACTCATTATTACTTAAAAGCCACCAGTAATGATTCTCTCGTCCAAGTGATTCTCTCTGGGAAGCTTTGCGAATTGCGTCTGACGTGCCGATATCAAAATTTATGCTTTATGGTTTTTATCTGTGAAATTTGAATTTTATTTTGGCTGTTTTCTTTTGCTGTGTTTATATGTTTGGCTTTATATTTTTTTATTTTTGTTTATACAGAAGTACGTACAGTAGTAGAATGTGTTACACAATGTACATACTTACAAGAAGACAAAATGTGAACTTTAAAATATTTTTTTTGACGAAAGTTAGCAGTGCTTGCGGTTGAATTGAAGCAGTCACACCCTCTACTTGGTATAATGTTTTAGGTTGCACACTTACATGTATTCAAGTCCTTCCACGCCGATTTCCGTTACCATTCTGTCCTAACTAGTATCGCGTGTGGTCGAAATTCGACCGAGAGGAAAAAAACAAAACAGCGAGAGAAACAGCGCTATGTTTTTGTGTACATAACGTTTTTTTTGTAATATTCACCCGTGCGGGGAAGGCGAAGCGATTTGAGGTCATACCGCTATGAACGTGATCCAAATGCTTTCACTTAATCGGTTAAAGCGTTTTTTTTTTGGAAAATGTATGTATGTACTTAACGGTAACATACGCAAATGATTATTTTTGTCTGCACATCTATGGTACAGTGCCGTTTGAATGATATAAGTTTTATCCCCTTCCTTTTGTAATAAATACTAAAATAACGTACGATAAATTTCGTGCTCACGAAATAATATATAAGATTATCATCTTACCCCGATGTACTCTAACGTTTCAGAAGCAAATATAAAAAATTTCGTCTAGAATTTTACCACAACTCGGTTTCGTCGAAAACTTAGGAATGATGAATAAAAATAAAATAAATTAAATAGGACAATTGGAATGAGCGTTCTAGTTCGTCCACAACTTGAATGCAATTTAAATAGGAAAACTACTTTAACGTTCATTGGTTTTGCATAATCGAGATGGGTCACTTGCACAACAACTTACGCAGGAGTGAAAATGCCAAATTGCCTATTTGAAAAGAATATATGGCATACAGATCTTTTGTGATATATGTAAAGACCGCTACACACGCTATACACCGTAGTGAAATATCAAGCGCATGTAGATTACATTCAAGCCAGACTACAGACTAGTCACACCTAGGCTTCAGTTTGTACAGGCTTGTACATTACCGCCCTTAAAAGAGGTCTTGGGTTAGGTTGAAGTGGCTGCTAGCTAGCGCCAATACACTTAGACCGATGATACGTCCTTTGTGGCACCACATGGATCATGTGAAAATTTCTCCATGCCTACTCGTAGAACCAACTTCTAATATAGGTTTTTATCCGATCACCTAGATCGCTCATTTGAGTGCACACCGCGTCTTGTTGCAAGCTTGCCTATTAGACGGTGCACAGTGCAGCGCTAATGTGCGATCAAATATGAGAGAAATCAAATTCTTATTGCATATAGCAATTGGTATACCTAACGTACCTTTTTTTTTTTTTTTTTTATAATTTTCGCGCACTCAAAGGGTGATGAATACCTTTAACATGTTTACACACAGTGCTTGCGTCGGAATGGATGGATAGAGAGAGAGAGCGAAAGATTTTGATGTAAAATGGGTATTGCTGTTCCATGTCTAACCGTGACCGGCTCAGCTGATATTGCCACGTTCAAAGAAGAGATCATTTGAACCCTGTTAAAAAGGCAATATCAATGAACGTTCCAAAGGTATTACAAGGCAGGAGAAGCAGGCCTATAAACGCCTGGATCACAAATGCGACGACATCGGCATTTCATTGGCCTCAGTAACCGAGTAATCCAAATTCGGGAGGCCTGCCGATATTCTCTAAGGTTAAATAGGCGAACCCCACAGGCGGATAAGTAAAAATGCAGTGAAGTGGGACGGTTATGATCCTCTGTTTTCGGATCATAACCTCGCCCAAATAGGAAGAAGAAGAAGTTGTTTCATGTCTAACAAATTCATCAGCCTTACAGTTCCCTGGAATATCTCTATGCCCGGCATCCACCAAAGATGAATATTAAACTGCTCCGACATCTCTATAAGAGACGATCAGCAGTCTAGAGCTACTTTAGAATTAAGAGAAAAAGATTCCAATGACTTGATTGCTATTTCGCTATCCGAAAAGATGCGGATATCTTTAGCGGATATCAGGTTTTCTTTAGACCCCACAGGCGGATCAGTAGAAATGCGGTGAAGTGGAAGGGGTTATGATCCCTTATTTTCGAATCATAACCTCGCTGATAAAAGGAAGAAGAAGAACAAGAATCGGTAGGATAGACTGAGATTAAACCTATCGGAGAAAACTTCTCTATTTACCCCGAATACCAAGAGTATTTGGTAAATGTTTCAAGTAAAATGCATAAAAATAAACATTCAGTGCAACCGATTTATGATCTGCAGCCTAACTTCTAACATAGCACTCGTGTTGTGCGTATTCTATTTTGCGCAAAATGAAATGGATCTATAGTTCACAGTATCTAATAAGAAATTTTGACGATACCAAGTGAATATAATAGTTCTTCACAGAATCAGATCATATACCTCTCTTTCCGACAGTAACACAACTTTTTTTCATATTCAAGTAGTACGGTGAGCTCTCTCTTGCCTCTGATCTGATGCCTTACAGAATATTTTCCTAGCAAACTGCGAAGATGAGTATTGTAAGAAAATAGTGCTAGAGTTCCCCCTACCTTACTCGCTGTCCGGGAAGTCTGTCGCAAGATCAAGTTACACACAAATATAACGCCAAGGCAGAAGGTCCCTATTTTCATTGATAGCCAAGCTGCCATCAAAACCAATGCCTAGGTTACTACATCCTCCAAGCTACTGCTAGAATGCTGAAATGAGCTATCCTTGCTATATGGCCAATTCAAAGTAACCCTGATTAGTGTTTTAGGGCACGGTAAAGTTTATGAAAACGAACTTGCTGATGAACTGGATAGGCAAGGTTCAGCCCTACAGCGGTCACTTGCGGAATCAGTTCAGATTCCGCTTGGTACAGACAAAGCAGAAATCTCCCCAAAATCCCTTGCTAAAGCCAACCTCAAATGGACTAGGCTAACAAACTGTGTCATATCTAGGAAGATGTGGCCAAACTACAACAAAATAAAAACAACCTACTTCCTAAACAGAACGGGTAAAGACATTGCCAAAATAACAGCGATCACCACAAGTCACTGGCCTATAGGAGACAATGCAGTCAAATTAGGCATCCCACACAATACACATTTTCACAGTTGTAATATCGCATGTGGGCGCCGTGGCGTAAATGGTTAGTGTGTCGGACCACTGCGCGTGAGGTTCCAAGTTCGAATCCCAGAAAACACCAAAAAGTTTTCCCACGGTCCCACCTCTCGCGAACGTCTGACAAACATCCGAGAGCATTGTTGTCTCGAGAAAGCTTCTCAAAACAAATTGCCCTTCGAATACGACACTATACTGTAGGTCCCTTCTATTCGTGTGAAAAATATAACGCACACAATATGAGTGATTGCGAGAAGCTAGGCTCTGGCACTTAAAGAGCTGTTGCGCGAAATATTATTATTATTTAATATCGCAACTGAAAACGAATCTTTATCTACTTTTTATGCGCCTGTTCGACACTAGCTAGGGCCGGACAACGGGCTTTAGGAAAACCATTTTTCAATTCCCCTAAGTCTTAGAGAAAAACATTAAAGATTTAATAATCTTTTTTGAACTCCACATATTGGATTTAGAGACTCCTTACCAACTAATGATGGGCGCGTTCGAATGATATAATCGATTCATCCCATATCTCGAGATATCGTCTGAAATCATTCGAATGATTTACTATACCAACATACTTCTGTGGAAGCAGCGAGAATCGAGAACGAGCACAAAGGATACACATTTCGAAAGGGTAAATATCTCGAGACATCGTCAGAAATTTATCGAATGATTTGGTATACCTACATACTTCTGTCAAAGCAGCGAGAAGCGAGAACTAGAACAAAGGGTAAATACAAAACAAAACCTCGAATTCTTTGCTACTACCCGAAAATGAGTCGAGTACTATTTTACTCGGACACACATTTCATATCTCGATTCTTGGGGAGTGTGTTCTCATATGTATATAGAGCACTCATATCTCGAATGATCATTCGATTATACGGATCACTCGAGTACTAATGTCTCGATTCCTTAAATCATTCGATAATGCCCATCATTAATAACAACACACCTTCACATCCAAGTTACATGAGTTTGTGGTATTAAAGTGGCACCTAGTGCTAATTGGGCTCTTCTTTTCTAAGTAGAACCACAACACCTACCTACGTACTCTGCTCCTAGTTTTTTATCTAACATCGTCATACCCAAAACTCGTCAAAATAAAAGTACGCATTCAGATATTTAATGAACAATTAATGAAAAGCCAACCAAACAACTACAGTATAACAATTAAGTTTCGTTAGCAATATTTTCCTTTATTATTCCAAAATTTAACAAATATGTTACTACCCAGAAGTCGCTTTGCAAATGTTAATATTAAATGTACCCTTATCCATAGATTTTGATATATTTAAAGAAAGAATGTTGTAACGCATATACAAACCTGTGGTACCCCATTCCCGGTGTATTTCCCTTATGTCTACATGTTCGAATGTAATTTCATCACACCGCCACATTCAAATATGTTTTAACATTCCTATTTTCATTGTAAACACCCGCCCCTGCCTTCTCAAAAGCCCCTCCTCAAAATCGAATAGAAAATGCCTTAAAAATGGTGTCTTTGCCATAAATAATAATAAATAAACTTGTAATGGAACATTGTGGAAAAAAAATCTTAACTTTAAAAAAAATTCATTCAAAACGAATATAAAAACAAATAAACAACAAAAATGTAATAATATTCGATTTTTCAGGGCGATACTTCTGGAGATTACAAACGATCCCTATTGGCAATTGTTGGATACTAAAGATCTCGAACAACACAAACGTTGCCATTACATTACCTAAACACAAAGAAAAATAACTCCTCTTCTTTCGCCTCAAATCACAATAATGTTAATTATTACAACTGATCCTAGATAGACATATATATATACAAAAACAAAAAAGAACTGCAAGTTGTTTTTTCATATAGTATTCAGTAGAAGTTTAATTTTTTTTTTCGGTTTGCGCGCGCATTTTAGCTAAGCTATAAGCAAATTTTTAACACAAAATCCAAAGGATTTTTCCTTTACATATATAAATTTTAATAAAAAAAAAAAAAAATAACTTGTGCAACTTTTTGTCCAGTTCTTTCGCTCTTACTATTGTCTGTATTCAGATTTTATTGTAATATTTTTTATAAATGTACAATTTAAAATTTTAAATATATTATATATAAAAAAACAGTACCAACTGAAAATAACGCCTCAAGATTTTACTTTTCTTTCTTACATTCGTCGCTACCATTTGCACTATCTCAAATCTTTCTGTCACTCCTAATCTGATCTTAATCTTACACTTTACTAATTTCTCATCACCATAACCTAAAAAAAAAAAAAAAAGAACAAAACCGTCTACACAAACAGATTAACAATCTCCAGCATGGTGTTCCACCACCAACTGATGATGAATGTTGAATGTCCGGTCACCTGTTTTTATCGATTTCATAGTGTTATCGAAATTTGATTACATAGTATCAGCGATAGGAGGTATAATTGATTAATTCGGTTGTAAATAAAATGCACGTAACTCATGACACAGCACACCTCTCTCTCTCTTCCATTGAGAAAGAAAAAATTTCAAATATATTTTATTTTGCTTTTAATGGATATTTAAAAAAAAAAATGCTGGGCGCTTTATGTATACTTGTCCTTTTATTTGCTAAATGAAAAACACTCTGTTCTGTTACTTATATACACTTTACTAAATCTTTCGGCAAAAAAAATAAACCACCACTCAAAATTGATATAATATTCTTTCACAAAAAGCAAGCAAACAAAACAAGAAACAAAAACAATAAATAATCTTTTCAGGAGGATTCCCAAAGTGAAATTGGATATTTACTTGCCACAGTTGTGGCCTGGTAGACAGAACACACAATCCTCCCACTTCACTTAATCAGCTTTAGTGCCTCGAAAACGCTCTACATTCAAATATGCAAATTAATTAAAAAAAAAAAAAAAAGAATTCATACTAATTTATAGAGAGAAAAACGGCAAAACATGTATTTATTGTTTTAAACATTTTTTTATAATATTTTATTTTATTTTTGTAGTGAACTATTTCACGCTGTAATGTAATTGTTTAAAAAGATTGAAAATTTAATAAATGTCTTGAGTCCAAATCAATGATTTTTTAACGTGTTCTCGTACAATAAATATGTGTGTAGATCATTTTAAAAGTACAGTAGAGCCTCGAAAAGTTGAACGCATGAAAAACATGGCCCATTCATCATTTCGAAATGTTCATCTCATCAAGCCGTCACATTTTGTTGACCACAAAGAGAGGGATTATGAGCTTAACAGACGACATGCAAACAAAAGGGTAAGTCCCGAAAGAAGCTCTTCTCGAACCTGGAGATCATACGCATTGAAAACAGCGCAGTTAAGCAAAGAGCGTTCATCTTTTCGAGCATTCAAATTTTGTCCGTTCATCTTTTAGAACACATATTTTGTTCATCTTTCTGAGCAGTTCATCTTTTCAAAGCGTTCATCTTTCCGAGATTCTACTGTATAATCATCGGAAGCAGCACAACTTAGATAAGTACTTTTGCAAAACGTAGACGGATTCTTTTAGACGCAGTCACTCACTTAGGTGGCGCTACGGTTGGGAGGTGAACCGGGGCCTCAACCAACAAGCCTCTCCATTTAACTCGATCTTTAGCTAATTGCATTCAGTTGCGTACTCCAAGTTGGTCGAGGCCCCTTAAATTTGTGCGCGCCACCTACGACGAGGAGACCCTCTACTGCGCCGTCCAGCTGGGTTAGATTCGACGACTCTGTGGGCCGGAGCGTTGGTGTCCATCTGCTCTACATGTCCTAGCTCTCTCAAACGTCCAATAAGCAGTTTTTGTCTAGGTTGATGTCTCCTCCTCCTCCTCTCTTCTCCTCCAAAACCCCTCAACACAAACGGGACAGAATATCTTACGAAGAATTTTTGTCTCGAGGCGACCAAGGATATCTTCATCCACTTTCAATAAAGTTCGCGTTTCAGCCCCGTAAAGCAGAACTGGGATGATCAAAGTCTTACATAGAGTCACCTTAGTTGTTCGAGATAGGGCTTTACTGTTCAAATGCCTTATTAGCTCAAGAAAACGGCGATTGAGAAGAGTTATTCTTTGCTTGATCTCTGCGCTGGTAGCGTTGTCTGCAGAGGCGAGCTAGACAAAGTACCTTACTACTTCAAGGATATAGCTCCCCACTGTGATGTTCTGTCCAATTCGTCGGTATTGATTGTCCTTTCTTGTTGACAGCATATGCTTGGCTTTGCCCTCGTTTATCTTTAGACCCATTTTGGCCGCTTCTGCTTCAATGCTTGCAAACGCACCGGTGACAGCCCGCTGAGTTCTCCCAATTATTTCAATTTCGTCGGCGTATGCAAGTAGTTGTACGGACTTTTGATAAATTCTGCCTCACAAGCCAGAGTTCCGCGCAATCCATTCATGTACAATATTAAAGAAGTTACATGACAGCGCGTCACCTTGTCTGAAACGTTTTTTGACATCAAATGTCTCGGTGATGTCATTACCGACCTTGATGGAGCAGCGACCGTTCTCCACCGTCAGCCTGCACAGACGGACAAGTTTGGCAGAGATGTCAAAACTAGACATAGCTCAACATAGCTCCTCTCTATAGATGCTGTCATAGGCGGCCTTGAAGTCGATAAAGAGATGATGAGTATCGATTTCAACTTATTGGGTTTTCTCCAGGATCTGCCGAAGTGTGAAGATTTGATCGATGGTGGACTTTCCTGCTTCCTGAAACCGCACCAATAGGGCCAATCAGACGAAAAAGGTTTCAGGCGTTCACTCAATATCGCAGAAAAGATCTTGTGTGCGATGTTGAGGAGACCGATGCCTCTATAATTGACGCAGCTGAGGGATTCTCCTTTCTTGTGGATCGGGCAAACTAAGATTCTATTCATCAGGTATACACTCTCGTCTGATCAAATCTTAGAGATGAGTTGGTGAATGCTTTCTTCCAATTTATCAGCAGCTGCCTTGAAAATTTCGACCGGAAAGCCGTCAGGTCCAGCAGTGTTGTTAGATTTCAGCTTGAATATTGCTATCCTCACTTCGTTTTGGTCAGGGGGACATACATTTTTACTATCGTCGTCTATGTTGAATTGTTTATTCTGCCTGACAGTGGGATGTTGGTCTTAGTCGCTGTTATACAGTTTGCGGAAGTAGTTTTTCCATATTTCCAGCATAGACTGTGATTCGCAGTCACTCCTACTCGTTATTGTAGCGATAAGTCTTAGTTCTTCCCATGGTTCTCTTTTGACTCAGTGTTTGAAACAAGTTATGTATTCGTTTGTTTTTACGTGAACTTCAATCATTTTTTTCAAATGCACTAAATATTATAAACCGAAGTCCCCCGCCGCGTCTGTCTGTCTGTGCGCGATGTTCACCCCAACTACTGAACAGATTTTGTTCCGCTTTTCACTTCTTCTTCTTCCTTTTATCAGCGAGGCTATGATCCAAAAACAAGGGATCACAGCCCTCCCACTTCACCGCATTTCTACTGATCCGCCCGTGGGGTTCGCCTTTCACTATTAGGTAGATTGATTCACAAGGAAGGTTTAGATGTATAATTGATGAATGTTTTGTGTAAATGAACTGATCTATGATGATGCATATCTGCATGTCAGAATGTCTCAGAAATATACGTGAGAAAATGCTTCAACTAATGAATGAGTCTAAACCAATTCATAACAACAACAGCACCCTATAAATCCAAAAGAAGCTTTATTTTCATCGACAAAAATATTGAAATAAATATTTTAAGTCTGACTGTCATTGTGTTTATGAGCAATAGGATGCTCTGCCATAGTGCTTTTGCGTGTCATATAGATTCACGTACAAGGGAAGAAGTGTCAAATTCAATCCTCTTTTGATTCGATCCTGACTCGATCCCTCAATTACGTAACAGCTAGAACACGGATCGAAATTCAATCCTGGGGTCGAACCGCATCCTCCGTGAATGGATAACACATCACGTAATTTGCATGTATGTTGTTGCTACCAACAACACAATACAAATTACGTTACCAGTCATCCGTTGACGGAGGACGCGATTCGACCCCTGTTTTAATCCGATCTTTTAATCTGGTCATGTAAACATGGTTCGATTCGAAATCTCGATTGTGTTTGGTTCCATACTCGTTTGAATTCGGTTTTTTTTATATCATGATTCATGCAACTCACTAATTAGATGTAGCGAATGTGTTGGTTCATTTGTGATTGGGTATTCGAAGTTCGTTCGATGTGCTCGACTCGTTTTTATCTCTACTCTTACATTCACATACGAAAATATGTAAAACAATAGAAAAACAAAATGAAAACCTCAAATCTTTGTTCAGTGAAAATCGAGAATCATAAGGCACCTAACATGACTTAAGTTCGATTGTTATAAAATTGTTAGCCATATTTGCTTCCCTATAATCGTATCGCAAACTGTCAGTGGGGAGATTCGGGATTTTCATAGTCATCAGAATATGTACCGATTATAATTATACTTGTTTTTGACCTCGATTAGTTTAGGCTTCATTGGAAATGGAAGGTTTTATTGTTGGAATAGGTAAATTTATTTGTGCTGCTGCCGATAACGTAAATACGATTGCTGCCTAAAACTTTTATATTTTCATGGAAATTCATTTCATATGACTATTGGGATGCCAAAAGTAAAGTTATATAACAAAAGAAATTCACTTAGACAAAGAGGATGAACGAGGATGAATGAATATTTTCTGAAATAATTGAAAATATGTGCAAACAAATCGTGTGTACTTCAACAACTTCTACGAATTAATTAACAGGTGCTTATATTTCTCAATCTTGTAACTAATTACTGCAATTCAGTAAATAAAAAAAAGTGTAAATGTTGCTTACTTCGATTCACAAATTAACGCATTTACTAACATTTTTTAAAAGTGCACATTGCCGCCAAATATGTATCACATTAGCTGAAAGGTGTCCTTAATGCTTTTGAAATTTGTCAGTTACAATAGTCAGAAACTGAAAGTCGATTACCGTTGGCGTTTTTTGGTTTTCAACGACTGTCATTTTATTTCTCAGATGTACCATGAATCCATTTTCATAACATTTTCAATGTGAAAGAGTTCTAATAGTGTAGAATACACGGCAAAAAATTGCTTAGTAACGCTTAACGACCAACGAAAATCGTCGCAAAGCGCAAAACGTCAACAGTAATTGGGGTGATTATCAGTAGCGTGTCGATCATAGTGTGGGACTTACTGCATTTAGGTATCCATGGCGTAGGGTCATGATTGGTGATGAAGTTGTTCTTATTCTTTGCTGTTCATTTGCCAGCCTATGATTGAATATTTATATTCACTTGATATAGGCAAATCTTTTCGAGCATAGCAGAAAACAGTTAGATTCACTGGAATTTTAGATCGACTCGTAGGTGGCAATGGGATTCATAACAGCCTAGTCAAGCATCGTAATTCTCTTTAGGACTCCAATAGTACTTATACTCAGTGAGGATTGTCGTAGGATACTTATAGAATTGCAATATTCTTGCTCGTAATAATAAAAACGTCTTCTGTGTATTAAAACTGTTGATTTATAAACAACTACCAAATTCACTTTCGTTATACTTCAAAATTAGCAAATCTTTTTATTCTTTATCAATCTCAACTTGAACTGTCTTTACAAACTCATTTTTAATCAAAATATCGTTTATTCTCAACACCAATTTTCAAATAATTAACTCGCACAGTAATCGCACTTGTTAAACGCTATTTTTTCATTCTATCGACTGTGTTGCATCTACTGTTGGTTGGTGTATCTATACCAAATATAAGAACCTTTGAAATATTTCCGAAGATGGTTGAAGTTTCTGTTCGAAAACGTTAGATGTCTGTAGGGAAAGAAATGGAATGTGGAATGTGGAACAAGCTGCTGTGCATGGTAACAGTGGTGCTGCCACACTTACCTCATTGATATAGCAGTGCAAAAGTACTTGTTGTGGATGCTACAGCATGTTTAAGGCTACTGCAATTGAGTTTTTGTACTACCATCACTTAATTGAGTTGGAATGACTCAGTAGTTGTCTATTGAGCTGGTTGAGAATCTTAAGGTGCGTCCAGACCAAAGAAACATTTCAGAAACATTGTTTCTGAAATGTTTCTGAAATGTTTCCCGATTGTTTCCCATTTGCTTCAGAAACATTTCAGAAACATTTCAGAAATGTTTCTAAAATGTTTCTTTTGGTGTGGACGCCAAATGAAACATTTCTGAAATGTTTCTGAAATGTTTCTTTTTATCCATTTTTGCTCTTGAAGATGATGGGCTCAAAAAAGGTAGTATTAATAGCGTCGTGCTTCATCATCATGAAAAAAATAGAAAACGATAAGAAGAAAAAAAAAAACAGTGGCAAAGATATTTTTTTAAAAATAGAGAAAATTCTATTTTTGTAATTTTCGTTTTGGGGATCCCATAAAACTCTTTTAGTTTCATACAATTTAATTAAAGAAATTGTATCCTCATTACTCCACGCATTTCTTGACATTTTTTTTATTTTTATTTTCACAAAAAAACACTCACTTTCTGCACGTGGAGCTTGAGAAACAAAAATAGTTTTCCGTCGCGAATGGGAAACTGAGAAACATTTCAGAAACATTTCAGAAACATTTCAGAAATGTTTCATCGGCGTCCACACCAAAGAAACATTTCAGAAACATTTCGGATACATTTCAGAAACATTTTAGAAATGTTTCTCTGTTTCTGAAATGTTTCTGAAATGTTTCTGAAATGTTTCTTTGGTCTGGACGCACCTTTATAATCCGTGAATTGAATAATTCATAATACTGGCTCAGTTTTTTTTTTGCAAAATGATTATGATTACTAACAGAGATGCTACACCAGCTAGAGAGCACTTACAGAGCCGGTCCCTAGATGGGGTATATCGAATCGCTTATAAACCGTAGAACTTTATTTGTTGGGTTGGTGAACTTAGTTTACCAGTCTTGTAACTTCGCCTTAGGCCCCAAAGGAGTATTTGCGCCATAACTTGTTTTGAATGTACATTTCTAATTGCTTTACTCCGAGCATTCATTAGTTTAATAACTTCCACATCTTTGCCATAGTCTTTCACGTTACTACAATATGTGCACCGATAATTTTCTACTCCTTACCGCGTATTTTCATCACTGGAACCTATCCAGCATCATCTTCGCTTTTTATCGAAGTTTAACTATTAAAACTTACTAGTATCGCGTGTGGTCGAAATTCGACCTAGGAGATTTTACCTAACTTAAGGGTTACATACACACATCTTTTTCTGCACATCTGTGGCACAGTACCTTTCGATTGATATAAGTTTCATTCCCTCCTTTTATAACAAATACTAAAAAAACGTACGATAAGTTTCGTGTTCACGTATTAATATATAAGAAGATTAGAAACCTCCTCTGCAATTTATACTCTTGTAGATATTGTACACCGTCATAAAAATTGTTGGTCTTCTGTGTCAATGTAAAACCGTAGTCCCTTGCTGCTTCTGCTTCTAGAGTATATTGCTTCAGTTCTTAGAAATCACAAAACATTCACACGCATATGTATTTGTTTTATGTCACCTACACATACAATATTCACATTATTAATCCGCCTTAAATGCCATTGTAAATTAATTAAAAAAAAAAAAAAAAAAAACACCCATCAACAAAATACCAATCTTTTTCAGGATGATTGCGATTCCGATGTAGGATATTTGCTCTCAACAGTTGCCTCCTGGTAAACCATGAGCTCACTCATCCAGTTGTAATGCCTCAAACGCGTCTGTCTACATACAAACATTATTAACTTTAACAACTATAAGTAAAACAACGGAAATTTTAACTCATATATTTATTGTATTGTTTTTTTTTTTTTTTTTACAAAACGAATTTAATAAATGCAATTCGCTTTGATAATTCAGTAGAGATATTTATTGGAAAGTAATAGGCCAAATATTATACATCTTGGGGACAGCAATCATCATATAAATTGTACAAACTCAGTACAATATACGTAAAGAGTGCCTAATAGTAGCCAAATGTGCATTTGTTAGTAGAAATTGTTGGTGTTTTTATTTTGAGTTTTTTTTTTATAATCATACAGTATAGTGTGTAAAATGTTGAAAATTAATAAATAGTATTAATAAAGATTTGTTTTCATGAAAAAAAAAGCGGTAAACTTTGTTTTATTTATAAATTATTTTTTCTCTATTTTCTTGCAGGACGATATATCCGGAGACTATGAAAAGGTTTTAGTTGCCTTAGCCTCATATTAAGAATCTTTTTCAAAAAAAAAAATCCTGTTGGTGTACCTAATACTTTTATGTATTTTGTTAAGAAATAAATTATGTTCCAAACAGAAAAATGAATTGTTGTTTAATTATTTAAGAAGTAAGTAACTTGGACAAACTTAGCTAAGAAGCGCAATCTTGTTTTTACGATTTCAGCGAGGTTATGATCTGAAGTGGAATCCTCTAAGGTGATAGTTGATAGTCACACTTTTGATAGTCAAAATTGATGATCACACTTTGTTAGCTCTCCGTAAAACGATCGCAAAGTCACACAAAAACGATCGCAAAAGGGTGATGATCACGCTGATGGTCGCCTTAGAGAGAGCAAAAGGGATGATTGTGATCGTCAACGATCAACTATCACCTTAGAGGATTCCACTCCTGAACTCAACGGATCATAACCCTCCTACTTCAGTGCATATCTACTGATCCGCCTGTGGAGTTCCCCCTTTTGACCTAAGAAAATATCGGAAGCCTCCCGATTTTGGATCGCTCGTTACTGAGGCAAACCAAATGGGGTTGTGTTGTAGGAGTGGTTGAATTCCTTAATGCAGTACTGCCGTAGTACTGCGAAGTCAAGCGTTCCTAAACGACAATAGGTTGCGGTGATGCAATGCAATGTATACCGTTCCAAAACGCATCGTGAATGTATCTACTGCGCAAACAAAAGCAAACAGCGCATCATGAAATAATGTGATGCAAATGTCATTTGACATTTCATTGTTTTTTATTTCGCCAAAATGGAAGCGTCCTCTCCAGATTCGTAAGAAATTATTGTTTTAAATTATTTATTACACGCTAACGCTCGATTTGATCGGCTGAAATATGCGTCTCAGAAGTCTAGCAAGAGGTCCTCAGAAGGAGGACGTGCGGCGGACGAATTCTCTCGATGGAATCAACGGTGACGTCTACAGACCAGCGGATACCTTACTGGAGCTACTTCAACATATTTGGAGCTGAGGTCTGTAAGGATTTTCAATACTACGTCAGGGTATTGAAAAAGAGATGGTGGCGGATGAACCCTTAAAGGGCCAACGGCAGCGCTCATATCCCCGAAGTGGGTTACTGACATCGGTGCATCCGGATCTGGTCCTCCAGGTTGGGGGTTGTGCCATCGGGTTAACTTCCCTACCACGTAAAAAACCTTTGGTTACGAAGCAACCAACAGCCTCGGATACGGATGATCCTACTGTTGACGACCCATGCAAACGTAAAAAGGACAACGATCTTCGTGTCTGCACATGGAATGCTAGGTCCCTCTACGAACCACGTGCAGCCGAACAACTTGCGGAGGCCCTAGAGTGTCTCAAAGCAGACATTACCGCCATCCAAAAAGTGCGATGGGATGGGCCGGGCAAAAGGAGTATGAAAAACTGCGACATCTACTACGGCGATTGCTACAGACAAAAAGGACAGCGTCTATTTGGGTGCGGATTTGTCATTGGAGACAGACTTAGGCAAGAAGTCTTGAGTTTCCGGCATGTGAACGAGCGCCTTATGACTATCCGTATCAAGGCTAAATTTGCCAACATTAGCCTAATATGCTTTCACGCCCCTCACGAGGAGAAGGACGACGCGACAAAGGATGACTTCTACCAGCTCTTGGACAAGACGTATGAGCAATGCCCTAGCCACGACGTTAAAATTATCCTGGGTGATTTTAACGCAAAGCTAGGAAGAGAGGATGTCTTTAGTAGCGTGGTCGGAAAGCACAGCCTGCACAACATCACATCCGACAACGGACTCAGGCTAATCGACTTTGCAGCGGGGCGAAACTTTGTCGTAGCTAGTACGCGGTTAACACGTCTCGACATTCACAAAGGAACATGGCTCTCCTTTGATCGAAAAATTGTCAACCAAATCGATCACATTGCGATCGACGCAAGGCACTCTTCCAGTATTCTGGGTGTCCGGACTTTCCGAGGAGCCAACGTGGACTCGGATTACTATCTAGTTGTAGCCAAGGTACGGATGCGGATATCCACAACGGAGCGAAATCAACGAAATACTGTGAGGAAATTTGACGTCGAAAAGCTACAATCGCAAAAGACCGCCAGAACCTTTGCCGATCGTGTTTCTTCTAATCTCAATCTAAGTCCCATGCCGCCAGCAGCAAATGCGGAAGACCAGTGGCAGCGTTGCCAAAAAGCCATCAGAGATGCCGCCTCTGATGTACTGGGTTTCTCTCGCCCACCACAACGAAACCCCTGGTTTGATGAGGAATGCCGGCAAGCAAATGCAGCAAAACAAGAGGCGTACAAAGCTGCATAGAAGGACTAGAGCTGCTTACGAGCTCTACGTGCGCAGGAGAAAAGAGGAACATCGACTTCTCAGAAAGAAGAAAAAGGAACACGAGAAGCGCTCGATCGAGGAGATTGAGAGACTTTATTGCAGGAATAATGTTCGAAAATTTTACCAAAGGGTAAAAAGAACATGCCAGGGTTTCAAAGCCAGAACAGAAGCCTGCAGGGACGAAAATGGCAACATAGTAGTAAAATCGCAGTCGGTGCTGAGGATATGGAAGGAACACTTCTGCAGACTGTTAAACGGCGATGATGACCAATATTCCGCTGTCAGGCAGAATGAGCCATTCAACAGTGATGATGGCAGTCAAGATTCCCGTCAACCCGATCAGAATGAAGTGAGGATAGCGATATCTAAACTCAAATCCAACAAAGCTGCTGGAGCCGACGGCCTTGCCGCTGAAGTTTTCAAGGCAGGAGGAGATGAGTTGGTAAGGAGCAGGCACCAGCTCATCTGTAAAATCTGATCGGACGAAAATATGCCCGATGAATGGAACCTTAGCATCGTTTGCCCGATCCTAAAGAAAGGAGACCCTCTGAACTGCGCCAATTACAGAGGTATAAGTCTCCTCAACATCGCATATAAGAACCTGTCTGCCGTACTATGTGAACGCCTAAAACCGATCGTCAACAACCTGATAGGTCCTTATCAGTGCGGTTTCAGGCCTGGAAAGTCCACCATTAACCAAATATTCACACTACGGCAGATCTTGGAAAAAACCCATGAATATAAAATCGATAGCACCACCTCTTCATCGATTTCAAAGTTGCCTATGATAGCGTGTATAGAGGCATCTTGGCATCCCTGCCAAGCTCGTCCGTTTGTGCAGAATGACGATAGAGAAGTCTCGCTGCTCCATCAAAGTCGGTAAGAACATCACCGAACCGTTCGATGTCAGGGAAGGTCTTAGACAAGGTGACGCGCTATCATGCGATCTCTTTAACATAGTACTTGAGAGAATTGTACGAAACTCACAAGCCAACACCGGAGGTACAATCTTTTACAAGTCTGTACAACTACTCGCTTATGCCGATGACATTGACATAATCGGAAGAACTCAGCGGGCCGTCAATGAAGCATTTACGAGTATTGAGATCCAGGCAGCAAAGATGGGTCTAGCGGTCAATGAAAGCAAAACAAAATATATGCTGTCTACAAAAAAGTACACTCGACATCGGCGTCTTGGACAGAAGGCCACAATAGACAGATACAATGTTGTTTCTATGGGCTAAAACGGCAATTGAGTAGCAAAGCCCTATCTCGAACTACCAAGGTAACTCTTTATAAGACTCTAATCATCCCAGTCCTGCTGTATGGCGCAGAGGCATGGGCTTTGACAAAACCGGACGAGGATGCCCTTGGTTATTTCGAGAGAAAAGTTCTTCGAGCGATCTTTGGACCCGTCTGCATAGACAGTGAGTGGAGGAGAAGGTACAAATGAAACCAAAATAGAACCCACGTGTACGTATTTACTTTTTTCACAATGTCAGCCAAGAGAATAGAATAGTCAGCCAATCAAAATAGAGTACTATCTCTCATGATAAATGATTAAAATTGGCCTAATCCTGGTATTAACGACGCTAAACTGCCGATTTTGAGAGTCCAGCTAATACTGAGTACCAACTAATACTCGCTACCAAATTGACATTAGTACTTTATGAAGAAATGACTTGATACCGATTTGAGTACCAACTTTGCTCTAATACCGGTACTAGCGTTGGTACTCGATGAAGAAATTGGGCGTAAGTTTTGTAAAATTTACTAAAAACTACCAGAACATTTTTTGTTTTTTGATAATAGTTTTGTTTTATTCATATCGTTCCGAAATGTCAAAGATTGCAACGCATCGTCAAATCATCGCATGGCGAAAGCATCATAATATCGCATCAAAACGGCAGTGATGCATTCACGATGCGCATTATTTTGACGTTTTGGAATTCAGGCAGTTTTTAGACCTGCCTCCCGTAATATCTTTGGAACGTTTATTGAATTTGTCTTTTTAATAGAGTTGAAATTATTTCTTCTTTACCATGGGAGGATATCACAGCGATAAAAGCAACATCTGCTATTGAAATGAAATTGAAGTTTATGAAGTGTTGTAGGGAAGAGCTCAAGGTTCTTGGAACACAGCACGAGGTAAGGCTCTGCTGGGTCCGTGGGCATGAAGGCATATCAGGGAATGAGAGAACCGACGAACTGGCTAGAGGAGGCTTAGCACTAAGATCGGACCAATTCGACCCCTCAGTGTACATCCCACCTTGCACACTCAAACACGAAGCAGGGAAAAAAGCCCTAACGGAGGCAAACAACAGGTGTACCTCTTTAGATAGGTACTTGTGTCACGACGAATAAGCTATGGCCTGGGGGCTAACTATGCACTTCGCCGCGAATCGCATAATTTGCGATTCATTCCGTTCGCCTCGCGGCGATGATCGCTTGGAATATCGACTTTCCAAAAGATTTCTATATTTCCACAAACATTTCCATTCACCTGTCAAAGTGTCATGGAAAGAATAAAATTTGTTTGAAAATTTTGCTAAAACACCAGTGGATAATTGGAACAATGTTTTCATAAATGCTTACTTAAATAAATATTTGTTTTTCTGCCCTAAATACAATAAAAGTATAAAAAATCACACTTTTTCACTGTTTTTTATTTGTTTACATCTTCCGCTTTAAATCCACCGCCAAAAACCCTTGCGCCATCAAAATATCTATCCCATTTGAAGTTGATCGAATGGCGTTTGCATTTATATAGTTGCGCGAATGTAGTAGAGCGAAGTGCGATAGGGTTCATCAGCGAATTGCGTAGTATTAAAATGCGATTTCGCATGAAAATGCGCTTCGCGGCGAAGTGCATAGTTAGTCCCCTGCATTCGACAGAGCGAGAACCCATAGACCCATGCAGAGGGATACTATGATATACTAGGGCCCTTGTACGCACTGCGACCAATAAGATCTATTGTGCCAGCCCGGTGTTTAGCCGAGAACTTGGTGAAGGCTCTTGATAAACCTCAACAAAGCTCCAGGCTCAATGTTTCAGAAGTTAGAGGGGCTCAATAAAGCCCTACCGAGATGGAGAGGTCTTTTTCTTGCGGCCATGGGGCCGTCTCTTTTTGATCTTCATATAGCCGGCATGCATCTGTTACGGCTACTCCTATCTTGTGCAGATGGTACCTGAGTGTGCAATGACCAGTCAAGTAGCCTGTTAAAGTTCTTAAGTCTGCTTTTTAGCCTTGCAACGGTTGAGATTAATGAACTTCTTTGCCCTTGAGTTTGGCCCAGTACCCTGCATAATGATCATCTTCCCATTTTTTTTATTTTGATGTTTGAGCTAGCCCGTGTAACTCCAAAGTTGAGTTCAGGACCGACTAGTGGGCGACTGGTGCCTCTTCTCCGGCCGTTCGTTGCCATCGAAGCCTTCGTGTCCTGGTATCCAGGCCACAGTGACGGTGTTTTTTGATGCAAGATCTTCGAGTAGGTTTAGACAATCCCATACAAGTTTGGATCCTACCATGTAAGATTTCAGAGTCATAAGAACTTGGGTGGTGCTACAGTTCGGGGTGAACCTGGGCCTCAACCAACAAGCCTCTCCATTTAGCTCGGTCTATAGCTAATTGGCTCCAGTTGCACACTCCAAGTTGGTCGAGGTCCCCTTGAACTTGTGCGCCCCACCTACGGCGATGATTCCCTCTACTGCGTCGTCCCTCGGGGTTAGATTCGAAGACTCTGCGGGCCGGAGCGTTGGTGTCCATTCGCTCTACATGTCCTAGCCATCTCAGACGTCCAATATGCAGTTTTTTGACTAGGTCGATGACGCTGTGCAGCTCGTATAGTTCGTGATTGAATCTTCTCCTCCAAAACCCGTCAACGCAAACGGGACCGAAAATCTTACACAGAATTTTTCTCTCGAAGCGACCAAGGATATTTTCATCCCCTTTTAATAAAGTCAATGTTTCAGCGCCGTAAAGCAGGACTGGGATGATCAGGGTCTTATACAGTGTCGCCTTAGCTGTTCGAGATAGGGCTTTTCTGTTGAATTCTCTTATAAGCCCAAAAAAACAGCGATTGGCAAGAGTTATTCTTCGCTTGATTTCCGCGCTGATCTTGTTTTTCGAGTTTATAGCAGAGCCAAGGTAGACAAAGTCCCTTACTACTTTCAAGTTATAGCTGCCCACTGTGACGTTCTGTCCAATTCGTCGGTGTTGGTTTTCCCTTCTTGTTGACAGCATATACTTGGTTTTGCCGTCGTTTATCGCTAAACCCATTTTAGCCGCTTCCGCCTCAATGCTTGCAAGCGCACCGGTGACAACCCGCTGAGTTCTTCCGATAATGTCTATATCGTCGGCGTATGCAAGCAGTTGTACAGACTTGTGGTAGATTGTGCCCCCGGTGTTGGCTTGTGCGTTCCACACAATCCGTTCAAGTACAATATTAAAGAAGTCACATGACAGCGCGTCACCTTGTCTAAAATCTTTTTTGACATCAAAGATCTCGATGAGGTCGTTACCGACCTTGGTGGAGCAACGAATGTTCTCCATCGTCATCCTGCATAGACGAACAAGTTTGGCAGTGATGTCAAACTAGGCATGGCTTTATAAAGCTCTTCTCTATAGATGCGGCATTGAAATCGATAACGAGATGATGAGTATCGATTTGGACTTCTTGGGTTTTCTCCAGGATCTGCCGAAGTGTGAAGATTTGATCGATGGTGGACTTTCCTGGCCTGAAACCGCACTTATAGGGCCCAATCAGGCTGTTGATAAAATGTTTCAGGCATTCACACAATATCGCAGAAAAGATCTTGTACGCGATGTTGAGGAGACTGATGCCTCTATAATTGGCGCAGTTTAGGGGGTCTTCTTTCTTGTGGATCGGGCAAACGCTGCTGAGATTCCATTCATCAGGCATACACTCGGCGGACCAAATCTTAGAGATGAATTGATGTATGCACTCTACCAATTCATCACCAGCTGCCTTGAAAAGTTCGGCTGGTAAGCCGTCAGGTCCAGCAGCCTTGTTCGATTTCAGATTGGATATTACTATCCTCACTTCGCTTTGGTCAGGTGGACGGAAATTTTGACTATCATCGTCCATGTTGAATGGGCGAACCCCAAAGGCGGATCAGTAGAAATGCGATGAAGTGGGAGGGTTATGATCCCTTGTTTTCGGATCATAACCTCGCTGATAAAAGGAAGAAGAAGAAGAAGATCGTCTATGTTGAATGGTTCATTCTGCCTGGCAGCGGGATGTTGGTCTTTGTCGCCGTTATGCAGTCTGCAGAAGTAGTTTTTCCATATTCCCAACACCGACTGTGATCGGCTCGATCTTCATATCATGTATTTATCATCATGTAGTGCGATGAGACTAAGAGAGAAAGGATGCCTGTGTACCAAACCTTATGGTCACAACAGCATCCTGAATCTGCTATAACGGGATCTGGTAGCTTATCCTACCCCTTACATAACTTCTAGAGTGAACTTCAGAAATGACGTCACGGTCAGATTCCCAACCAGGGCGGAGTGGGAAATAAGCGAAGTGACAAACGAGTTCGAAACAACAATCCTCACCGATGCGCGGTTCAAAAATGGAATGTGGAGTAGAGGCGGGGAAATTCTCGGACTCCGTTAACTTTTCCATGTTTTTCCGGCTTACTGATTCGTGCTGCGTCTTCCAGGCAGAAGTTCTTGCTGTACGTGAACCTTGTCGCCTACTCAAGCAAACCTCTACACCCTAAACACCATAAGGACCCTCATGGACTGCCAGGCCGCTATCAAGGCTATTGTATCTGCCACTTCATCCTCCAAGCTAGTAGAACAGTGCAAAGAGGAACTTTGCCTCCCTGGGTCACAGCAATATCGAGGGAAATCAGCGAGTTGATGAACTAGCAAGGCGGGAATCTCCCTTGATTGTTCCCTTGAAGAGGCGGTGAACGTCACGTTGGGGGCTCTTAGGGGTAGAATCTTTGCGCACTATCTATTAAATTCTAATAGTAGATGGCAGAAGGACGCGGACCCCACAGGCGGATCAGTAGAAGTGGGAGGGTTATGATCCCTTTTTTTCAGATCATAACCTTTCTGAAAAAGGAAGAAGAAGATGGCAGAGGGTGCGGAACTGTGCCATATACAGGCAGATGTGGCCCAAATACTACTGGAATAGAACACAAGAATCATTAAACAGAAACCGTGCAGATATTGCAAGAGTTCTGGCAATTAGCACTGGCCGTTGGCCCATCGGGGTTTATGCAGCCAGACTAGGTATTGCGCTTAATGCGCATTGTCGCAGTTGCAAGAGTATTAACGAGAAAGAAAAAAATTCTCCACTTCCTTTGCAAGTGTCCGGCTTAGGCAGGGCCGGAAAGGAAACAATTACCAAACAAAATGTTCAAAGAAACGAGTTTTATTCATAAAAGTAGTAAACTTCTTTAACCAAACGGCAAACATACATATCAAGGTAAAAATGTTCGTTTATAGCTTTGCGTGGAGTGTTCATTCTGTGGACAATCTCGCCTGATGCTCCAACAGTAGTCAGCCATCATATGTACTTCCCATCTAGCTTGGTACCGTGCCTCCATGATCTTTAGATCTTGGTGGAATTGCTCACCCTGCTCATCACTGACTGCACCTAGATTTTGCGGGAAGTCAGCAAGATGGCTATGCAGAAAATGAACCTTTATGCTCATATTGCAACCAAGCATTTTGAAGCTATCTAAAAGTTGCTGGATAATTTCTGTGTAATTCTCTGCTCGCGTATTCCCAAGAAAGTTTTTGACAACGTTTTTGAATGCCAACCAAGCATTCTTTTGGAGTTTTGTATTGTCCCAATAAAATGGTCATCTTTAATGAGCTGCCGAATCTGTGGACCGTCAAACACTCCGGCCTTTATCTTTTCAAAACACAGGCGAGGAAATGAGGTACTTGAAACAGTCTCCTCCAGTTGGCAAAGCTTTAACAAACTGTTTCATGAGGCCCAGTTTTATATGCAGAGGTGGAAATATAATACTCTTTCTGTCAACAAGCGGCTGATGTAGAATGTTTGGATGACCAGGTTTGAGTTCAGGTCTTGGCGGCCAATTCGACTGTAGCCAATGCTTCTCACGAGCTCTGCTATCCCACATACACAAAAAAACAGGGATGCTTGGTATAGCCACGTTGCTGGTCAAGAAGGAAGCATACCATTTTAAGGTCAACACAGATGATCCATTTGTGCATGTGGTATTGCAACAAATCAATGACTCTCTTTATGTCTTCATATTCTTCACGCAAACAAACTGAGTGGCCTATTGGGACTGTACCAAATATGTTTCCATTTTGGAGGAGGACACACTTCAAGCTCCGCTTTGAGCTATCAATAAACAGTCGCCATTCAGTTGCGTTATAGGCTAGAATTCCCAACTCCTCCATTAAACCATCTTGATGCTAAGAGCTCTGAAGCCTTTTTAGAAAGTCCCAAATCCCAGGCCAAATCATTTAACTCTTTCTGATCAAATCCCTTACGAATGGAGTCATCCTCCATTTCAAAATCTTCATCGTTGGTGTCACTTCGATCTCCACCATACTCGTATTCTTGTAGTAAAGAAGGTAGTTCTTTGAAAACTGGCACTGGGATTCCAGCTGAAAGAGGTACTGGGCGTATGACTGATGATAAACTAGGATACTCTATTTTACATTTGTTTTTCTTGTTATATCCGGACGTTTTCACTATACAAAAGTAACAGCCACTTGAATGATCTTTGGGCTCTCGCCAAATCATAGGTATACCAAATTGCAATTTATTTCGTGTTCCCTTTGTCCACATCCGTAAACTCTCAACACACTGTTTGCACACCTTGCGTGGTGCCCAATGTTTATCTTCATCACCAATTTTTATTTTAAAATATGCAAAATACGCTTCCCTGACAAATGCGCTGATGGTTGTTCTTTGACTGGGAATGGTAAAACTGCCACATATATAACAAAATGAATCAGGGCTATTTAAGCACTTGCGACGCGAAATAGTAGAGGCAGACATGATCTAAAGGAAAGGGAATACGTATATATGTATGTAAGTAAAACTTAACTCTGCTTACTCACTGTATTTAGTATTTAGTATTTTATTTATTTATATGCTGACACATTAAGATACAATATCTTATAAATTTGTGGAGCTTGGCAAAAAGAACACATTATTTCAATCAAATAAATTCAATGAATTAATCCTAGTAAATTAAGGAAAAAAAGAAGAAGAAGAGAAAAAGAAAAAAAAAAAAAAAAAGCTATTAACAGAGGACATACAAATTGTGTTGGTTCAGAAAGGAGGGAAAACTAATCGGATGCAGAGAGGAATAATTGCAATCGCGTCCTAAATTCGGTGAGATTACTAGTTCTTCGTACAGTGGGTGGTAGAGAATTCCATAAGCGAGCGGCATTGACGAGAAATTGCCTTTCGGATGTCAAACACGAAAACCGGGGAAGGATGAGCTGTGAGAGTCTGTTTGATGCTGAAAACTGAAGCCTATTGTAAAGATAGGACGGGTGATGGCTCTGAATTATATTAAATAATAGCAAAAGTGTTCGAGAATTTAAGAGGTTATCGAACGACATACCATAGATACTTTTAGAAAATCTCGAAACATGATCGTACCTCCTTAAACCGTAAATATAGCGCGCGATATTGTTATATGCCACATTAAGTTTTCTCTGGCTCACAGCATCGCTTTTGCAAAAGATTTCACATCCATAAGTAAGGACAGGTATAACTAATGTCTTAGCGAGCATTTTGCGTGTTTTTAGAGCAGTGAAATCTTTTGTGACCCAAAGCGAGCGAAGAGCACCATATACTTTGCCGACAATGGAATTAACGTGGTCCTTCCAGGTTAAATTTCTATTAAATATAATTCCCAAGTTTTTTGCATTGTCAACAAATTCTATGGGAGCATTATTTAGGTAGATTCGGGGGAAGTACGATAAGTTTACCGATTTCTTAGATATTACAATGACTTTAGATTTTTCAGGATTAAGGACTAAGCTATTGACTCGCGACCAGTTATAAATATTTTGTAGATCCTCGTTTATGGTCTGAGCACAATGTTCGATGAGTCCCAGAGGACAACTTTTATATAACTGAACATCATCGGCGTACATGTGTATAAGAGATTGGATAGCAATTTTAGGAATTTCATTGATGTATAAAGAGAAAAGAAGTGGCCCCAATATTGAGCCCTGTGGGACACCTTGCTTTAAGCTTAATAACGCTGATTTCTTATCTCCAATTACTACAGCTTGCTTTCTACCTGACAGATATGAGAAAATTAATTTCACTGCTTCAGGTGCAAAATCATACAGATTTGATAATTTGCTGCATAATACGGGATGACTTATCGAATCGAATGCCTTCGAGAAATCAAGAAGCACCAAGAAAGTTATCTGATCGCTGTCTACTGCGCTTCTAATATCATCAACAACGTTCAGAACTGCTGTTGTGCAGCTGCGATTGGGACGAAAACCTGATTGAAAAATGGAAAGTAGACCTTTCTCGTTCAGATAAGTATTAATCTGTTTCTGAATAATTCTCTCGAACACTTTAGAGAGGAATGGGAGTATTGATATAGGTCTGTACTCATTCTTGTTTCTTCCTTTAGGGATGGGAATAACCTTTGCAAGCTTCCACTGAGTAGGAAAAACTGACGTTGTTAGGACCGTGTTTAGTATATGTGTTAAAAAAGGTAAGAGCTTGGGAAGGAGAGCTTTTACGAAAACCGGGTGAACGTCGTCCAGACTTACTGCATGCCGACGAGAACTCGGACTCCACTTCACTAATTCACTATAATAGATATTTATAAATATATGGATCGAAACACAAAGTCTCTGTAGCGAAAAAACTTGACGTGATAGAAGAAAACTAAGTATAGTTTTGTAATCAGCGTAGTTATTTAACTGTAAAACAGCTGAAAAATTTAACTCAACAGACATTTTTTTTAAATTGTTCCTCAGTGTAAATTAAAATTCGAAATCGTATCTGGCAACTCCTTTGTTTCCTCTAGTCTACGTGTTGACCATCTGACAAATGACATTTATGTGCCCGGGTAGCTCAGTCGGTAGAGCGTTGGACTTTTAATCCAACGGTCCAGGGTTCAAGTCCCTGCTCGGGCGACAATTTTTATTTTTTTTTTATTTCGAGGATTTGCTTTCAATAAAAACCGCAATTGGAAATAAAATCTGTTATACATAGATAGAGCATCCATAATTTAGTTGATTCCCTTAGCGGTTCGATTTTTAGTTTCTTTTGGCAGTTGATGTACAATGTGCGGTCGCAGGGACACATCTTACTGACTTTGATTAACCGGCCGGCGACGGTGTCGTTTTCTACTGAACCAAGATTTATAAACTTAGTGCGCGAGCCAGAATATCAATTGATAGGTTAATTTAGGTCGAAAAGTTAGGTAAACGATCGAAAAGTTTATAGCTCTAGTATCGTATTTGAATGGTGTATTGCAATTTACTTCTTATTTGCGGTGTTTATGTATTTATTTGTGGATTCACTTGGGCAACTCGGATTCTCGAAATCGGTACACTGAGGCGCGAAGAACTTGCAAATTAGCTGTTAAAACAGCGAAAGAACAGTCTTGGAAGAAGTTTGGCGAAAAATTGGAAAGTGACCACAGATCTGCAAATAAGATGTTCTGGCAGACAGTCCGCCGACTCAGAGGAAAAAAGTTGAATATCGTTGAAGGAGTCAAATCTAAAGACGGTACACTTCTTTCCAATGACGAGGACATCTTACGCAGATGGACCGAGCACTTTTCAGAATTGCTCAATCCCGAACAAGGCACCGAAGATGACAGACCTATTGTCGAGAGTTGGGCGGAAAGTAGTTCTACGGTAGAGGAAGTAACTTTGGCGATCAAAGCGCTAAAAGTTGGCAAATCTGCTGGTGTGGATGAAATTCGGCCAGAAATGCTCAAGGCTTTAGGTAAAGAGGGAGTGCAAAGGCTCTCGCGTGTCATTAAAGTGGCCTGGGAATGCGGCGAAACACCTGGTGATTGGCAAATGGGGGTGATAGTTCCTTTTTTTAAAAAAGGGGACAAAAGAGATTGCGCCAACTATAGAGGTATATCTCTTTTAAGTCTCTCTGGAAAAGTCTTCGCTAAGGTGCTAGAAAAGCGTTCCAGAGCTGTGGTTGAGGACAGTTTGGGGGTTGAGCAGTGCGGTTTTAGTCCCGGTAGAAGCACAACCGACCAGTTGTTCACTCTCAGAATGGTTCTTGAGAAGGCCTGGGAATATGCCAAACCTGTCTACACTTGTTTTGTGGATTTGGAAAAAGCATATGATAGAGTTCCCTCGAGGCAAACTCTAGAGTGTTCTGCTGGAGTATGGGATTGATGCTTCCCTGTTAAGGGCGATTCCGTCTTTATATACAAACTGTAGAAGCTGTGTTCGGATAAACGGTGTTAAGTCAATACCTTTCACTGTGGGCGTTGGACTCCGCCAGGGGTGCGTTTTGTCACCTCTCCTCTTCATTGTATATATGGATTGGATGTTACAGCGCAGCCGTGGCGGGGAATGTTTCAAAGTGGGAGAGCTAAGGATTAGTCATCTGCTCTTTGCGGATGATTTGGCCATCCTTGGGTCCTCTCAAGCCGAACTTCAGCGCGCACTCGAAAGGTTTGTAGCCGTTTGTGATGCTGATGAAATGAAGATCAACGTGAACAATTCAGAAGTAATGGTTGTTTCCAAAAAACCCATTCAGTGCACTCTGCATGTGAGTGGAGTTCCACTGATGCAGGTGGATAAGTTTAAGTACCTCGGGGTTTTATTCACGAGTGATGGGAAGAGCAATGCCGAGTTATCCTGTAGAATTGGTCAGGCTGGATCAATTTTGAGAGAGCTTGGCCAATCTGTTATAAGGAAGGCCGAACTTACTGTTCAAGCTAAGCTATCGGTTTTTAACTCGGTGTATGTTCCAACTCTCACCTATGGTCATGAAATTTGGGTACTGACCGAAAGAATAAGATCGCGGATACAAGCTGCCGAAATGAGGTTCCTTCGCGGTGTTGCTGGAATAACTCGTAGGGATCGAGTGCCCAACACCAGAGTACGCGAGGCGCTCAATGTTGAGCAGCTACTTCTCCGAACGGAACGATCTAGATGGTTTGGTCACGTAGTGCGTATGCCCCCAGACCGGCTTCCAAGACATGCCATGGTGGCCGTGCCATCAGGTAGGCGACCTCGCGGTAGAAATGATGGTTGGACCAAGTCCGACATCTCTTCTGGAGCCGTCTAGGGATTGCTCCTGATGCGTTGGAGCCAATGGCGGAGGATCGAGAAGGATGGAGAGTTCACCTGAGCATCCTACCCGCGCGACTCTCATGAAGGATTAGCGGGCCATTTGAAAATGTATGTATGTATGTATGTATTTATTTAATGTATCTGACGTGATCGGATGATCTGCCCGAAAATCTTCTCATAGTCACACACATAAGCATATTCCTTGTACTAAATCGCCCACATAAAATGTGCGGGTAATATAAAAGATCGGTAAAAGATCGTTAAGAAATAAAGGTATTAGACATGAACAAGTGTTTTCTTAAACGCCCTTCCCTGACTCCTCATCCTACAGTGGGTTGGTGTAGGGGTTAGAAATCCTCTACACAACACTCAAGTCAATACCCATTGTAATACCCATGGGGGGAAAGAAGATAGAATGAACCCTGCCTCGTGAGAAAACAATCGTGCATAACCTAGTAAAAAGCATTTAATACTTTCTGTGCCTGAAATACAGACCACCCAGAGGATTTAATGAAGTTGACGATGTCCTTTACCGGTCTATTGGACAATTCGTCTAAATCCTTAAAGAAGTATTGTCCAAGGAATTTATTTCTTAGATGGTAGAAGCCTGGGCAGTGGTAAATAAAATGGGTAGTGTCCTCATCACCACAGCACCTACAAAGGTCTTCGTTCGTCACACGTAACTTTTTTATGTGTTATCGCATAGTGTTATGCCCCGTAATAATTCTTATGAGATTAAAGAGCTTAGCTAAAAACTTATAAAAAAAAATAAAAAGAAAATACCGACCGTGTTCCCAAGCTGTCGGCCATTTTAGTTTTAGGGTGGTTGGTCGTTAAATCTTCAACTAAGATAGGTACGACGTAAGAGTTTTAAATTTATAACCGCAGGGGGTTGAGCAGGGACCATTTTCGCTACCAGGTTTGAAATACCTTTACAATCGTGAAAATAATTTTATTCGTCGCAATACGATCATCCTCTGCATGTCTTTTTTTTTTATAGGAAACGCTTGACTGCACTCAGACGCAACTGGTCCATTGCGCTACTCTGCATGTCTTGCAATTAGTTTACTTGTGTACCTGTATTACTGGTCTGATTTAAATAAATATTGTTATGTTAACCGATAAATATCAAAGGTTTCACGTGACCATTAAAGCAGCAAGTGATGCGCACCTCTTCAATGCTAAGGTGGTCTTCCAATTATTTAAGTAATAGAAAGCAAGCTTGAACGTTTTACATTTCGCGTAACAAAAATAACTTCTGGCGTCCCACAAGGTAGTCACCTAGGCCATCATCTGGATAGTGAAAGGTCAGAGTCAGCGCGTAAGCTTAAATGTGTGTTTGCATATGCGTGCCAATGCATTAGCAGAACAAGGCTAAAGCACCATGGTAGATACTTCTTCGATAACCTAGAAGAGGTGAAGTCCTTGAGCCACAACAAGGGCCTTTTCAAATTCTGAAGGGAGATTAATTGTATGAAGAATTGGCGTAGGTCTTTCGCCGTGAAGGTTCCCTAGGGATCGCGATGGGTCCACTTTGGTGCCTAGTGTTTTATGATAACCTCATAACTCTACCTAACCTAACCTTGCATATGCGTGAGAGACCGATGAGCAGATGTGTTAGCAAAAGATAGATGAGCAGCGCATGCCCATAAGCCAGCTACGGGTTTAGGTTGGTGTCGATTACTACGTTTACATGCCGGCTTAAATTTAGATTCAAATGGGTTCGAGTACCTTATAAACTCAGATCGGACTCAATCCGAACACACAGTTTTCTGGGATCGTGTTGAGATTCTGTATATAAACGGATCGAAAGATCGAGTTTGACAGACAGAGAAAGAAGAGAGAGTGGGGAAAGAAAAGCAAGGAAAGGAAAGAAGTGTTAAACTCAATCCTCTTTCATTTCGATTCGAAGCGAAAACGCGAATTAAAACTCAATCCCATGTCACGTCTTATTGAGCTGAAGTTTCACTTCAACTATGTGCATATGTGGGTAAGACACACATTATTTTTGTTTGTTTTTAGCATCTCATTCGTAAATCAGTCAGAGAAAATTTGTATTCGCCCGATGAGGTAAATGAGAGCTTTTCGAATTGTAGTCAGATCAGCTGGAATTTAAGTTCGAGTCGCTAATGGTAATAGGGGTCCGAGATTATTTCGGTTATCATTACCTCCTCTTTGACAGGGTTGTTTCTCATTTCTGTATTTTATTACGATCTGTTCCAGTTCCTCGATTTCGCTTTACACTCTTCTCATACCTTCGATAGACGTATATGTACGAAGACCGTTATCACAACACGTTTATCCTGTGACCCCTTATGGATGTTAGGCTATCAACCAAGCGTACGTGCCAGTTGCCGATATTCCTTTTCAACTTCTCTGTTCAACGTTATACGATGTCCTCCTTCTATATCCACATTGTGTTAGTGGATTACATTGCATGGCTTGTCGGGTAGCACCATTTTCGTCCTAGCGTAGAGTGTGACCAATCCGCTGCCACTTTCGCTTTTATATAATCACATCTATACATTCCTGTCCCGTTCTCTCATAAAGCTGTTCAGTTGAGACGCGATTTGGCCAGGTTTGCAGCTTTTTTGTCACATTGACGGCCACTTTCCAGGTACTGCAGTCACATACTCGTAATAGCACTGATTTCACGAGCCGATTCCGATTCCTGTATTTAAGCTGTAACTTTAGTTTTAGACATGCCGCAGCTTACGTCTAATTTGGTAGCATCGTCAGTCGAGACGATATTTCCAAGGTAACAGAAATTGTCTAACTCTCGTGACCTGTTGCCCTGCAATGCTGATATGAGTTGTTGATAAGTTCGAGGTTCGAGGGAAGACTAAGAACTTTCGTTTTAGCGGAGTTAATCCTACTACTTTTTTTTTGTTGTTGTTTCTATGGGCTGAAACGGCAATTGAGTAGCAAAGCCCTATCTCGAACTACTAAGGTAACTCTTTATAAGACTCTAATCATCCCAGTCCTGCTGTATGGCGCAGAGGCATGGGCTTTGACAAAACCGGATGAGTATGCCCTTGGTCATTTCGAGAGAAAAGTTCTTCGAGCGATCTTTGGTCCCGTCTGCATAGACGGTGAGTGGAGGAGAAGGTACAATGCCGAGCTATACGGCATGTACAAGGACATCGACTTAGCCAGAAGAGTTCACATACAGCGACTAAGATGGCTGGGTCATTTAGAACGGATGGAGCCCAACGTTCCCACTAAGAAAGTTTTCGAATCCACCCCGGATGGACGACGCAGTAGAGGACGACCTCGTGGTAGGTGGCGCAAACAAGTGGAGGGGGACCTCAATCAACTTGGCGTGCGCAACTGGAGGCAGCTGGCTCGTAATCGTGCTAGCTGGAGAGGTTTGTTGGTTGAAGCCCAGGTCCACCCCGGACCGTAGCGCCATCTAAGTAAGTAAGTAAGTAATCCTACTTCTTTTTACACAGTGCGGGCGTTGGAAAGGATAGACAGAGAGAGAAAGATTGGTGTAGAGGTTTGAAACTTAAATCTTATGCTTTAGAAAAACTACTGGAGTGGTGTCCAGACAACTGGGAATATTTGCTTTGTTTTTGCTGTTGTTGTAGCAGCTATCGGGGCGCAAGTTGGTTGGCTTTGCTGGGCAGTTGAAAATATGTTTGGTGCTGTGCGGGCATTTGTCTTCTATGGAGGCGTCGAGATGGTTCTTGTGGCTGTTTGGTAAGCGGCACCAACCTGAACGTAGATGAATAGGGTGGTTCTTGGTCCTCGAGGTAGGTTACATTCTTTGTCTGCTATGGGTGGTGGGCAGCCTCCGAGGGCCGGGATGAACAATGTAGTCTTGGCGGTAACACGCTAGAAGGAACTGCTTGGATAGCAGTGATGGTGTTATGGTCCCTTACTGGATGTAACTTCGTCTCAGCATGGAGGTGATCAGCATGTGACATCATGTGACGGTCCGGTGACGGTCCTCATGGCCGCGTTTTGGCAGGCTTGAAGATGCTGCTAGTGTCAATTAGCTGCGGTGTCCAGATGGGGGTGGCATAGTTCAGCACGGAGCGAGTGATTGCCTTGTATGTGGCGGGTAGCGTCTCTTTATCCATTCCGCAGGAAGATCCCGCTAAGGACTTGAGTATATTGTTACGAGGTCTAAGTCGGCTTCTGATGTTTGATGCATATTCGGTGAACGTCATCATGCTGTCGAAATTGACGCCAAGAAATCTTGGTTGGGTGGAAGTTGGAATTCTACGTCCTGCTATGTCTATGTCTAGGACTGACCTTATCTCCCTTGTCCAGGATGTGAAGAGTGTGGCTGAGGACATCTCGGCCGACAGTTGCGGTCTCTGAGAAATCCGTCCAGGACAGAGAGGTAGGAGTTCAGCGCTGTACATAATGTTGGCACGTTGGGCCCAGTTGTAAGGACCGTACAGTCGTCGGCATATGAAACAATATTGATTCCGTCCGGGGGAGAGGTAGTTTGGAGATGTGGAAGTTGAAAAGAAGTGGCGATAGGATGCCTCTCTCTGGAACTCCCTGTTTGACTCTCCGGTAGGGAGACTTGGCGTTCTTGAACTCCACAAAAGATTGGCGGCCACAAAGGCAGTTGGCCATCCAGCGCTTGTGGGTGTTGGATAGTGGAGACTCCAGGATATCGCGTAGCAGCGTGGCATGATCCACCGTGTCAAATGCCTTAGATAGGTTCAGAGCAACGGCAACAGTTCTATGGCAGGGTTGTTTTTGGTTGAGACCGTTGGTCATCTGCGATGAATTATGCTTAGGGCTGAGGTGGTGCTGTAGTTTTTCCGAAAACCGTGCTGGTGGTGCGCTAGCGTAAGGTGTTCGGTAAAATCCGGAAGAAGCAGAGCTTCCAGTATCTTGGCGACTGGTGAGAGAAACGATATGGGGCGGTACGATTTGCTTTGGTCAGGTACTTTTCTTTTCTTCAAGTGGGATTACCCGAGCGACCTTCCATATGCCTGGTATTTGCAGCGATTGGAAGGATAGGTTCAGAAGAGATGTTAGGTAGTCAATTCCTGGTTTGCCGAGTTTTTTTTACCACTAGCATGGAAATCTCATCAGGGCAAAGTGCTTTGGGTTTGGTTTTGCCTTTAGCATGACATCCTTGACTTGCTCCGATGGGAAGCTTTGCTGTACTTCGTCCCGTGGAAGGTGGTGTAGTTTTTTGACAGTGATTCTCTTGTGTATGTTCGATGAACTGCTTGTTGAAGAGCTTGGCGCATTTCCCGTGGTCATTTGTAGGGAAGGCATTAAAGGAAGTAGCTATGTTGTCATTGCGTTTGGTGGTCTTCGCAAGATTTTTGATGGTGGACCACAGTTTCTTGACATCTAAGCCCAGGTTGCATTTATCTAGGTGTTCGTGCCACTTCTTTCCGCGGTATTCGTCCAATAAACGTCGAATCTGGTTGTTCAGTTGTTAGATTCTGGCGTCTGATGAGTTTGCTAGTCTGATGGCGTCGCGTTTGTCTGCTAGTTGAGCAGTAGTTGCTGGGAATTGGGTCTGATTTTAGGTATCCTGCCTGGCGGTATGAAACGAGCTGTTGCTTTGTTGATTATTTTGCGGAAGGTTCTTTCTCCGGAAAAGGTGTTCGATAAGGATTGTATATTACTAAAGCAGTTATTCGTATATGTAGATGGTAAAGTTTTCCCAGTCCGCCTTGTTGTAGTTGATGAACGTCCTTTTCTCTGGAACTAGGAAGTTGTCAACGGTCTTGATAGTGATAGTGATTGGCAGATAGTCGGAGCCCAAGGGGACATCTGTTTTCCAGGTGGTGCAGGTTTAGGAGTGGTGTGCTGGCTAGACTTATGACGGGTGAGTTGCTGCAATTGCTGGCAATTCTGGTTGGTGTGTTCTCATTCAAAGTGTCAAAATCAGGGTTATCGAGTTGCTCGGCAAGATGCATGCCACATTGATCGGTGCCCAGGGCTGAAAACCGTAGATCGTTGCGGGCGTTAAAGTCGCCTAAGATCAATCTGTTGTCTCCATGTAGGAGGTGTTCTGTAGATGGGCGGTAGGATGATGCACAGCAAGGGGTGGGTGATATGTATTATATACTCGTATGCTCACATTTCCCTGTTGTTCAAGGAAGTCATTAGGTGTTGCTGGTGTTTGGAGCGCGATAGGGCTGCATTTGACGGTGTGATGAATGATATATGCCAGGCCTCCGCCGGTGTCTTTCGCTCTGTCTTCTGCTAGAATATGATAGTCTCCTATCCTATTAGACCTTGGCTTAAAAGACATGTTGGAACTAAGTTTTGTCTCCTAAATAGCGGCTATTAGGATGTTGTTGTGCTCCATGAAGTTTGTGAGTTCGTAGATTTTACCGGAGGTGCCATTGCAGTTCCATTGCAATATTTTGACTGCGGAGGAACATTGCTGCAGGGGCCGATTCAACGCTGCTTGCTGATGTTTGTTAGTTCTGCAGCACCTGTAAATTAAATTAAAGTTCCATTGTCGGTGGGTATACAGACCTGAGCAGTTACAAAGATGGCACCAGTTTAGGCAGCAATTGCATTTCATAGAGATGGAGTTGCGATGGATGGGCTTTCGATAAACCGAGCAAAGCCATATCGTGGGACCTGGATTGGGTTCGATTCCGGTCCGCAGTAGTAGTATGCGGAGCAGTCTGGCCAGAGTAGGCTGTCATATTGCAGAAAAAACTGATTTGTCTTTGATGCGGTGTAGCTGAAGAAAGATGATCCTTGGTCGAGGAAGTGACCTCGAGTTGCTCCGGTGCGTAGAACCGATCATTGTGGGAGCAATATTTGCTTTGTATTTGCTCTGATTCTGGTTTGTCTGCCACCAAACCAGCGACCATTTAGTAAAGCTCGATGATTCTGTGCGATAGTATGCAAACATTGGTTCGAGGTTGACAAAAATTCGTCTGCAATATCCACCAAAATGTCTTTACTTACTTACTTACTTACTTAGATGGCGCTACAGTCCGTGGTGGGACTTATGTTTTTACTTCAACATAATTTCCTGAACTCTTTAACAGTAATCCTAATCAGTAGCACACCATTTTATTCAACTGTGTCCAGGCTAACATGCCTTTTTGAGGGCTAAACATGGAGCAAAGGCTGCATTAAGTGTAACAAGTCGAAATCAGGTGGACAAAATTTATTTTTATAACAAAAGTTCATACATTTATCTTAAACACTTAACAAGGTAGTGGAAAAAATTATAAAAAATATATTGTAGTACTTGTTCGTTTACATGTTCCTGAATTACTTAGCAATACGATCACAGTATGCTACCCAGAGTCTGTCTCTGTACAATACCGCAGCTTTCTCTACGCATTTCGCCTCCAAAATTCCCCGTCCTACTACTCCGATATCGGCACCCTTTTCTTGTACGATAAACTCTGGCGTTTTGTACTGTTGTCCCAGTTTATCAGAAGCGTCGCCAATTTTCACACCCGGTGTGAGTTGTATTAGCCCAGGGAAGGCAAAACAATCCGCATTCTGGCAGACAATTCCGGCAACAAAGTCAACATCTGCATTGTCTGTGGCTAGTTTGGATGTAGCTTCCTTGTACTGAGCGGTTATTAAATTGCCAGTTGAGGACATCTCGCCCAAAAGGAATACACCACGCTTTTGAGGTACATCTACTAGGCCCGCCTTCAGACCTTGCAATATGCTCTGACCAGAGATTGAATGTGCTGTTACAAGATCTGCCCATTCGGAGATTTTGTAAATACCCTTCGAGTATTGAATTGATACGGTGTTGCCGATATCGGCAAATTTTCTGTCCTCCATAATGAGGAAATTGTGCTTCTTTGACAGCATTACTAGGTTCTTGATAAAATCTTCGTTGAAGTTCTCCACAATGTCTATGTGCGTTTTCAAGATGCATATGTATGGACCACACACATCGGCCACGTTGAGAATATTCTCCGTGTCTGTTAGATCAGCGGCCAGGCAGAGATTTGTTTTCTTCGATGCCATAAGGTTGAAGAGATTCTTGGCGACATCGGATTTTGCCAAGTTTGCACGGTTTTCGAAAGTCATCTTTGTGCGTGAAAATTCATTAACTGAAAAGAGAAAAGCAAATCATGGGGTTAATTGATAAATATTTCCAAATGCTTGTATAAGGATCCATTTGTTTTGGAACTAAGCGAACATGAGGGAGTATGAAGCTTTGAAACGATTAACGTGTTTGGAACATGAGTTGCTATGGGCTCGAATAACTCCAGAAACTTAAAGTAATTGAGATCTGAATCGTTGGAGAAGAGACCAAGTCTTTTGCCGTGTTGGCCTATAAGACAGTGTCCAGTGAGAACACCGACAACGCAGCTGATTTGTGCACGCTTTAACTTGATCAGATCGGCACTACGTTTTTGATCCAGCTTAGGACAGATCTGTCTCGAAATGTGACACGTTGAGCCGTATCCCCATCTGAGGTTGGTCGTGCTAATAGCGTTCAGCTTTAGTAGACACTTACATATAGCGAGGGGCATACCCAGGGCTTGCCTTTCAGGCAAAAGCCTTAGAGTGGTTCCCTGTCTGGCGAGGTCGTCAGCCCTGCAGTTACCTGGAATGTCTCTGTGGCCCGGCACCCAGCATAGGTGAATGTTGAACTGCTCTGTCATCTCCATAAGAGATAGACGACAGTTTAAGACAGCCTTTGAAGTGAAGGAGAACAATTCCAGGGACTTGATTGCCGCTTGGCTGTCAGTGAAAATGCTAATATCCCTGACAGATAATACATTACATTTCAGCCAGGACAGAGCTTCCTTAATCGCCATGATTTCCGCCTGGAAAACGCTACCATGATCAGGGAGGCGGAAAGAGATGCTCAGATTGAGTTGTTCGGAGAAAACACCACAACCCACCCCACCCTCCGTCTTAGATCCATCTGTAAAGAAGTGAACCGAACTACCATCGACAGGGGGGGAATTGTCCCATACATCCCGGTCAGGGATGCTCGTACGGAAGTTACGGTCAAATCTCAGTTTCGGCGGGGTGTAGTCCGAGTTTTCGTGTTTGAAGTTGAGAAGATCAAGGATCGAGGAGTGGCCAAAGCGATAGCTAGACCACTGAGAGGAGGCTTTCAGGCGGATGGCCGCACAGACAGCCATATGTTTGCCGAAAATATCTAAAGGTAGCAGGTTGAACAAGATGTCCATTGCCGCGGAGGGAGTAGTTCTCAGTGCACCACTGATGCGGATGCATGCAGATCTTTGCACCTTAGCTAGTTGAGTGAGGTGGACAGCCCTGTCAAGAGCAGACCACCATACGATCACGCCATATAGTAGTATAGGCCTGATAACGGACACGTAAAGCCAATGAGTGATGAGTGACAAAACTTGATCGAATAAGAAGTTCGAAGATCCGTGGAAGGCTTCACGTCAAGGAAACCATCGTACAAAAGATAGAGCGCGACCGGCTCAGCTGGTATTGCCACGTTCAAAGAAGAGATCATTTGAACCCTGTTGAAAAGGCAGTATCAATGAACGTTTCAAAGACATCGCGGGGCCGGAGAGGTCATATATATATATATTATATATATTTATTGAGGTCAAATAGGCAAACCCTACAGGCGGATCAGTAGAAATGCGGTGAAGTGGGAGGTTTAAAATCCGTTGTTTTCGGATTATAACCTCGCCGAAACAGGAAGATTTTTTTTTTTTATAAAAAAAAAAACCGATAAAGTGGGGAAAGACACGAGACATTTCTACGATGTTCGAGTGTGTATGGAGTTCACAATGTTATAGGTTTTAACGCACGATTCTGTACCTTTTCTAGAATGTTCAGAACGGTGTTGGGTGCACCAGATCAGATGTGGGCGTTATATTACAGCTTTGGGCGGCTGAATGCCTTACAGATTGAGGCCAAATCAGACAGGGTGAAATGTTTTTTTCACCGCTTAAGGATTCCCAGACACTTTGCAGCATTTGGCGACCTCGAATGTGTGATCGTTCCATCGAAGATGGTTACTGATGTACATAACGAGAATGGCTAGTCTTTCAGATTCAGCGATGCATGAACCTGTCATGAATAATGGCTGAGGATCTCGCTTTCGCTTGAGAGACAGAAGACAGTATTGTGTTTTGGAAGCAATAAACCCCATTTGGTTATGCTGTCTAGGTGAGAATTTAATGTGTTTAACATACGTTGATGTCCCTCTTCTGTTGCCAAAGAGGAGGGACGTGAGTTAGAGAACGAATATAAAAAACTGAGGGTACTCTCATCAGCGAAAGAATGAATTGGATTAGAAGTTGCAGACAAGGTCATTTATAAAATTAAGAAAGAGAGTCGGAGACGAAACAGATCCTTGGGGAACACCAGCATCTACAGGGTGGGCCAACTACAATTTTCTTTTTAAAAATGCAATAAAATGAACAAAATTAAATTTTTTCCATGTATTATGGCTTTATTAGTAAGAGCAAACATTCCCATTAATTATGGAACACAACGTCGTTCAAGTGGCTGCCTCGGCTGGCCTCGCAGTAGCGCATTCTATCACTCCAATTTTCCAAGACCTTGTTGATGGTTTCGGGCTGTAGCTCACGGATTGCTTGCATGATATTGGCCTTAAGTGCTTGAATCGTTTCCGGATTGTTGGCATAACATCGGTCCTTCACGGTTCCCCACAAAAAAAAAGTCCAAAGGGGTCAAATCGCAGCTCGGAGGTGGCCAATTGACATCGCCAAGACGGCTGTAAGGCGTTTTTCTTTTTTAGTTCAGAGCAGAGCCTGAGTTGTCGGAAAAAAAAAAGTTGTGTTTCTTTTTTAGCTCAGACACATCAGAGCTCTGAATTTGTTTTTTCGTTCAGAGTATGCTCAAAGCGCACTCTATGAGCTCTGAATAATTTGACCGAGCGTTCAGAGCAAAATCCTGAGCACATCCATTTTTCATATTTGACAGGAGGACAAAGAAAAAAAAATTGCAAAACAATTGAAATGGCGGACGAAATTTGTTGTACTGCTGCAGAAAGTAAATATAACATAAAAAATAACTATCAATAGATATTCTATTCATATTTTGACAGCTCAACCTATAATTGCTTATCAAATGACATCAGAATGCTCAAGTGTGTTTCATAAACAAATCAGAGCGCTCTGAGCACGCTCGGTTCAGAGCACGTTTAGAGCACGCTCGATGTGCTCGAGCTCTGAACGAAAAAAGAAAAACGCCTATAGTTGCCCATATCCCAATGGAAAATAGCACTGACGCTTCGGTAAAAGCAAAGGAAATATGTCCGGATTTGTTGGAGTCGAATAACACAGCAATTATAGCATCTGCAAGAAAGCAGCTGAGTAAAAGCAAGGATGTTAGCCGCGTTTTGAAGGCTTCGGGAAAACTTAGAGGTACAGCCATCACACTGCACAGAGATCGCTCGTTGGCAAAAAGAATAAAAAGAAAACGTCTACAAACACTCAAAAGGGAAATCACATCGAAGAACAACAAAATTCAAGTACAAATAAAAGGACAAAGGCTTAATGTTGGAACTAAATTTATTTATTTTGATAAAAAAAATAATCTTATGTGTGACGGCGAATGTGCATTGACATTTATCCAGCAGCTGACAGATGGCAACCAACGGGAACTTCAATGGGTGCATCCAACGCGCTCATGGGTGAAGATATGGGGAAATCAATCGCAGGCTCTCAAACTGTTGGGGGGAATTTAAAGAAGCATTTTTAATTGTAAAGCCGTCTGCCAAAAAAATATTAATCAATTAAATTGAGCTAAATATAAAATACTTTCGTATAGTATATCAGGTTTAGGGAATAAGTCTTTATTTAACGATTTTTATAATTTTATTAATGAATACGATATTATATTTTTATTTGAGACCTTCGTAACTGCAAGTAACTTCGGCTTCTTTGAAAATAAATTATCGAAATTTAATTTTAAGTGGATACCAGCGAGCAGAGTACATGATAGGCGAAGAGCGAGTGGAGGCTGTCTTTTTGGATTCAATAAAAAACTGGAAAGTGCCATCTGCAATTTTCAAACTGTGGTTGAGAATATCGTTTTGAATTTGGAGCTCGATGACAAATTATTTCGAATCGTGCCAGCCTATATCAACGGCAACCATTGGGAACAGAATTTAAGAAACTTGGAAGAGATCATGTTATGCCATTTTACCTCGAACATTGCAATTATAGGAGATCTTAATGCTAGAATTGGAGAAGATGCAGGACTAGAGAATTCCTTAGCCGGCATACCCAGAAAATCGAAAGACGATATCTGCAATGCTAATGAAAGCTCCTGGAAATGTGTAACACATTTGGATTTCGAATTTTGAATGGAACAGGCGAAATGGATGCATGCGGCGAATTCACATTTGTGCGGCAGCAAGGAACCTCAGTCATAGACTTGGGACTCATAGGAGGAGACTGGCGTAGCTATGTATTGGATTTCGAGGTGGGGCAAGTTCCGTACTCAGATCATCAGCCGATAATAATAACTTTCGGAATTAACGTACAGGAGCAATGGAGGGAAAAGAGAAGGATTATATATAGACAGAACCTGGATCGACTTTTGGAAGAAAGGCAGTCTATAGATGTCGGGCAACTGGGAGATGTCATCAAGACGGCGTACCAGACAAGCATACATAACATAGGAAATAGACCAGCTAACGACAAACTATGGTTTGACGAGGAATGCAAAAGGGCAAGCAAATACTCATTCGTTTGGCTGAAAATGTTTCGAAACTCTAGCGAGGATTTCTTTAGGAGATTTTATGTAGAAGCAAATTCAAAGTATAAGGATTTAAGCAAAAGAAAAAAGAAACTGCACTATGAGGCGAAAGCCAAAAAGCTCTCCGAGTGTAAAAATTCAGCTGATTTTTGAAAATGCGCTGCAAAGCTTAATGGGAAAAAGTTCATCATCAGTGAAACTTTAGAGACCGATACTCTGTTTCAGCACTTTAGGCAACTTTTGAATACAATAACTGATCCATGCAGATTCCACTTCGCTCAACCGGCCTTCAACAGCGACGAATTGGATGCACCAATTACTGTAGCGGAAATAGATGTTGCATATAAGAGTCTGAAAGATGGCAAAGCACCGGGATCGGATGGAATTCCTACGGAGTTCTATAAATATGGAACACATGAGCTCACTAAGCCAGTGGAAGGCTTATTTAATAACGTCTTGGAGCATGGTGTGCTGCCGCAACAGTTCAAAGAAGCGTTGATTTTCGCGATTTTTAAGAAAGGTTGTAGGTCCCAGCCATGCAATTATAGAGGCATATCATTTTTGAATGCATCTTATAAGATATTTACAACCGTACTCCAAAAAAGATTAACCTCATGGATAAACACTAATGATCTGCTTAAAGATTTCCAAGCTGGATTCAGGGCAGGATATTCAACCGTCGACCACATTTTCGTACTCAAAAGCATTGCGGAAGCCTATGTAGCACAACGTAAAAAGTTATATGTATTCTTTGTGGACTTTAGAGCAGTGTTTGACTCGATAAACAGAGGTTCCTTAATGTATAAACGCTTTGCCAAGGGAATGTCTAAAAAGTTTGGGAGGGTAATACAAAACATTTATGAAGAGACGCTGTCAGCTGTAGGGAATGGAGAAAATGCTTCAAACTGGTTTAAAGCGAGCACAGGTGTTAGACAAGGATGCACTTTAAGCTCATTGCTATTCGCACTGTTCATAGACGACATCGTTGAATCGCTACCTGGAGGTTTTGAGTTTGCAGGGATAGTGATAAAGGCGCTACTTTTTGCAGACGACATAGTGTTGATGGCGAATTCCCCGGAGACATTGCAGCGCATGACTAACCGTTTGTATGAGTTCTGCTAAATGTGGAGCCTAATAATAAACCTCGAAAAATCAAAGGTGATGATCTTTAAAAAGGGTGGGCAGGAAGGATGTGTAACAACGAGAAATGTTTTTTGAACGGCGAACAGATCGAGACCGCCAAAAAGTATAACTACCTGGGCATGCTTTTCACGCAAAACTTAAGCATGGAAGAACACCTGAAATGCAAGCTACAAAAGGCCAAGACCATGATAAATACAACGTGGAGAAAATGTTTTGCTAACAAATGCATAGTATTATACATAGCAAGTTTCGTGTTTTTGAAGTGGTTGCCGAGTCAACTATGTTGTACGCGGCCCAGGTATGGGGCGGAAGTCGGTTTGAGGAAGTGGAAAAGCTACTGAGGTTTTACATTAAAAGGATATTCCATTTACCGCCCAACACCCCAAACTATGCCATAATGCTAGAGACTGGACTTTCTCCACTGACTATAAAGACGCTGAAACTGCAGGTGGACTATATTTTAAAGGTATTCAATATGCCTTTGGAAAGATTACCAAGAAAAGTTGCACTGGAAGCACTACGATGCAATAATGGTTAGTACAGAAATTGGAACGAACTAGCGCACGCGTGTGGAATAAGCTTGGATTTGGATGAAGCAAACACGGAATCATGGAAGCCAAAGCTATACCAGTTGTTAGCAGCAGTAGATCTTAACTTCAGACAACAATTTGAAAAAGAAGCATTAGAGTCACTGCATCGATCTATTTATAGGCAGTTGGATCATAATTTGGGCGATCGAAACTACTTTTACGATGGTAATAGCTGCGAATAAATATCACTTATACTAAAACTGCGAGCTGAACTACTTCCACTAAATTATCAAGAGAAGATCTACCGGTCTTATGTAACATATGTAACATGGCGGAGAGGGAGGATATATTTCATTTCGTGGAAAGATGTCCTACGCTCCGGGAAACTAGACGGCACTTTTTTGGAGTAGATGAAATTTCCGATGAAGAAATCATAAATCATAAGTAAGCTCAACGAACCACAAGCGTCTCTCCTGGTAGCGTACTGTAAAATAGCCCTAGCCTATCGGCAAAGAATTATAACAAAAAGTTTCTAATTTTGAAGAATACCGCTTTGCTTTTATTAAATTGCAAACCATAAAGTAGCAATAGTTTTTAAAAAAAAATTGTCAACCGGCAGACGGCTTATTGCCATGCATTTTTTATTTTTGGTCTTTGTAAAGAATTGTAAATAATTATTGAATTAATAAAATCTAAATCTACAAAGACTTGCATGCATCAGCACAACCGGCACAATGAGAACAACCCCAACAGCGGGATTGGAAACAATCCTTGGACTAGTGCCGATAGACCTCTATATGCAAGAATCTGCGGCAAAAAGTGCACATAGAATTAGTCAGTGCAACGGCTGAAAATCAAGTCTAACCGGACATGCTCAGACCCTAAGTAAATTCGCAGCAACGAATGTCAGTAGCGACTATCTGCTACCTTACCTCGACTTCAGTAAGCCCGTCTCCTGTATCTTTCCAATCAGAGAAGAATGGGATACAGGAAAGCTACTAGAAACTAAGTTTTTATCCATTTATACAGATGGTTCGAAAATGGACATAGGCATAGGCGCGGGCGTCTTCTCGGAAACGCTCAATATTCGAAGCTTGATCAGACTCCCTGACCACAGCTGCGTTTTCCAAAGGGAGGTTCTAGCATTGACGACAGCTGCCAATCTAGTTTCAATGATGCCAATATGATGGGAAGATATCAGCATATTCATTGATAGCCAGGTGGCTATACATATAAGCAATATTTGCTACTGAAATATAAATCGAAACTTGCTGTCGCCGAAAAGCTCAAGGTTGGAGCCTAAACGAGCTGACAAATCAGTCAGGACTCCACTTTGTAACCTCAGAGGAATGGTAGAGCGACAAATTATAAAGGCAACAAACACTAGATGGGTACTACTTCCCACCTGTGAAATATCTCGTAGACTGTGCCCAAAGTACGATAAAACCTAAAACAATAAACTTGTGCAAAGTCTGGTCACAACTTAGAAGTCATACTTTAAAATTAAACTAACCGATGACTATTAACCCTAAAAACAACATCAGCGCAGAAATCAAGCGAAGAATAACTCGCTGTTTTTGGGCTTATAAGGCAATTCAACAGTAAAGCCCTATCTCGAACAACTAAGGAGACTCTGTATAAGACACTGATCATCCCATCCTGGCTTACCGGCCGAACTTTTCAAGGCAGCTGGGGATGATTTGGTAGAGTGCATACACCAACTCATCTCTAAGATTTGGTCAGACGAGTGTATGCCTGATGAATGGAACCTCAGCATCGTTTGCCCGATCCACAAGAAAGGAGACCCCCTCAACTGCGCCAATTATAGAGGCATCAGTCTCCTCAACATCGCATACAAGATCTTTTCTGTGATTTTGTGTGAACGCCTGAAACCTTTTATCAACAGCCTAATTGGACCCTATCAGTGCGGTTTCAGGCCAGGAAAGTTCACTACCGATCAAATCTTCACACTTCGGCAGATCCTGGAGAAAACCCAAGAATTCCAAATCGATACTCACCACCTCTTTATCGATTTCAAGGCCGTCTATGACAGCATCTATAGAGAAGAGCTTTATAGAGCCATGTCTAGTTTTGACATCCCTGCCAAACTTGTCCGTCTGTGCAGGTTGACGATGGAGAACGCTCGGTGCTCCATCAAGGTCGGTAGTGACCTCACCGAGACCTTTGATGTCAAAAAAAGCTTTAGACAAGGTGACGCGCTGTCATGTGACTTCTTTAACATTGTACTTGAACGGATTGTGCGGAACTCACAAGCCAACACAGGAGGCACAATCTATTACAAGTCTGTACAACTGCTTGCATACGCCGACGATATAGACATTATCGGAAGAACTCAGCGGGCTGTCACCGGTGCGTTTGCAAGCATTGAGGCGGAAGCGGCCCAAATGGGTTTAGCGATAAACGAGGGCAAAACCAAGATATGCTGTCAACAAGAAGGTAAAGCCAACACAGACGAATTAGACAAAACCACAGTGGGCAGCTATAACTTCGAGGTAGTAAGGGACTTTGCCTACCTTGGCTCTGCTATAAACTCGAAAAACAAGATCAGCGCAGAAATCAAGCGAAGAATAAAGGGCCTATTCGGAAACGCAAACTTTGCAAAGCAAACGTTTTGCAAAGCAAGAGCAACAAAGCAGTTGAAACATCAAAAGCATACGATTGCAAAGCATACTTTCGACGTTTACGAACAAACTATTTGCGTTTTTGCTTTAAAAAATAAAAATGAACATTTTGAATGTAACTCTTAACACTTTATTGGATGGTTGCAATAATAATATTAAAAAAAGGAAAAAATGGGTTTCAAGAAAACTATTCCTTGTTTATATAAATTTGCAACGGCGTATACCTAAAAATCTGGCCTTTTTTGAGATTATATTCAGTTTTCCGGATGACATCTTTTATAGCCATTTCAGAATGAAAAGAACAACCTTTCAGGTGGGATAACTCGCATATCCTTGATTTTCTTACCTTTAAATTTTTCCGTAATCTATTTCTAGAAACTTGAGTTTATTTTAGAGCCTAAAACACAAGTTGGAAGGCCCGGACTAAATTTGTGTTCAGCGCTATACATTACGTTATGTAAAATAGCTAACGGTTGCACATATCGCGACTTATCGGATCGATTTAATATTGGTCAAGGAACTTCGCATTCTATTGTTATCAAGATTATAAAGCTTATAACTAGACATCGAAATAGGTTCATAAAGTGGCCAAGAACTGAAGTGGATTTGAACAAGAAGATAGACGAATTCCATGTACTTAGAAATTATCCATTCCCATATGTTGTTGGATGTATTAATGGCACGCCCATTCAAATTCCCAAGCCTTCACGAAACGGTGACAGCTATTATAACCGACATGGAACGCATTCCGTAATATTGCAAGTAAATTTGTACAAAATAATTTCTTCCCGCTGTGCAATGATATTCTGTTACTTCTACAGGCTGTGTGCGATGCTAAATTTATCTTCACAGACATAAACTTTGGCTGGCCAGAGAGGACGCATGATGCTGCTCTATGGCGAAATAGCCCACTAGGGGTAGCACTAGAACATCGTACAATTCAATTACCCCAGGGAGCACATCTCTTAGGAGATTCGGCGTATCCATTGGCATCTTACTTAATGGTACCATTTCGTGATAATGGGTTCCTAAATGAACATCAAACAAAGTTAAATGTTTGCTTAAGCTCTACTCGAGTATGCATTGAACAAGCATTTGGAATGCTGAAACAAAAATGTCGGGAGTTGAAATCTTTGCAAGTGTTAAAACTACTAGAGACCAAGTATTTCATTACAACCTGCGTAGCTCTGAACATGCTCATGATGTGCTGTTGATAGCGACAATCACATTGGTACTCCACTTGAACATCTGGAAGAAGTAACGAGGCAAAAACGAGATGCTTTAATGACATTTTTTTTTTTTTTTTTATAATTTGCGCGCACTCAAAGGGTTATGAATACCTTTAACATGTTTACACACAGTGCGGGCGTTGGAAAGGATGGATAGAGAGAGAGAGAGAGAGAGAGAGAGAGAGAGAGAGAGAGAGAGAGAAAGATTTTTGGTGTAGTGGTTCTTGAAGCTCAGTTGTTTATGCTTCTGCTATTCTCCGGGGGTGGCGTCCAGATAACTGGGGAGATTTTTTTTTTTTTTTTGTTATTATTGTCATTGCTTCTGATTCACAGTACTTTTTCCCCGATAATCGATGTCAAGGGCAAATCATCATCAACAGACCGAACAATTTTTCCAGCCACATGACCAAGCTACTGCCAGTGTTATGCCTTCGCAGCAGTGTTCAGAGAAGCTTTTGCAAATGATCGGACTGACTTTATATATTTCATGAGAAATAAATAAATGCTTGCTGACATCAGGATTTGAACCATGAACCATTAGCGTGGCAATTGACGATGTTACCACTACACCATTGCCAATATCTTTTAGTATATTAATCCGTTCCCTTTCAATTTCCATCTGCTCTTCATGGCGACTACGTTCCTCACCAGCCTCTTTTTTTAGGAATTCCATGATTTCGTTGTTCCTTGTTGTTCTTTTTAAGCGCTTAGGATTTCCTAATGGCTGCGATGTAGAGGCTGGCGAATCCTCACCATCTTCGGTCTCATGGTTATCCGCATACCTATCTTCCAAAGTCGAAATCAACAAACTTCTAGGTGGATCTATATGTGGTTTTTTCCCGTAAGCTTCATGGAAAAGCTCGAAATATTCCCACCTTGTTGCATCCCGTCCCGTTTTTGAATTCCTTTCTTTAATTCGCTTGTATGTACGTCAATAGCAGATTGTTCTATTTACGAAAAATTTCATCTTTTGTATAACGGAACTCCGGATTAATTTGAAGAGCTTCTTCGCGTACTTTTCCCCACAGCTTCAATTTGTTTTTTCTTCCCGAGATAAAATCCGTTTCAAATTTCAATCGAATTGAAATAAGGAGTTTAATCTCCTGATGCGTCCAAAATCTAGCATTTCTTAAATTAATTAGGTTTTCTTTTTTTTTGTTTGTTCTAACTTTTACCTTTCTTCTTCTTCGCACATTTTTTTCTTCGTATCAAACACCGTCCGCAAAGTCAACAAATGAAAAAAGCAAACTCGATTTTGACATTTGCTTAATTTTGCATATATTTGCAAAAAATATTTGCGCTACTGCGTTTTAGAATTGTTTGCTTTATCGTATATGCATTTCCGAATGATATACTTTGCATAATTTGCGCAAAGTTTGCGTTTCCGAATAGGCTCTAACTCTTGCCAATCGCTGTTTTTTTGGGCTTATAAGGCAATTCAAAAGTAAAGCCCTATCTCGAACAACTAAGGAGACTCTGCATAAGACCCCGATCATCCCAGTCCTGCTTTACGGCGCTGAAACATGGACCTTATTAAAAGAGGATGAAGATATCCTTGGTGGCTTCGAAAGAAAAATTCTTCGTAAGATTTTCGGTCCCGTTTGCGTTGACGAGTTTTGGAGGAGAAGATTCAATCACGAACTATACGAGCTGTACAGAGACATCGACCTAGTCAAAAAACTGCGTATTAGACGTCTGAGATGGCTAGGACATGTAGAGCGAATGGACACCAACGCTCCGGCCCGCAGAGTCTTCGAATCTAACCTTGAACGCACAGGTTCAAGGGAACCTCGACCAACGTGGAGTGCACAACTGGAGGCAATTAGCTAAAGACCGAGCTAAATGGAGAGGTTTGTTGGTTGAGGGCCAGGTTCACCCCGAACTGTAGCGCCGCCTAAGTAAGTTTTTTTTTTTTTTTTTTGCCCGAGAGCAGGTGAAAAATCTTCCAAAGACACCATAAGGTCCGACCGCGCGTGCTTATGGCTTATGGTAGTGTAAGATTTTTACTCACTAAAAAAACACCTCTCCTCAAAATTAATACTACAACTAAGAACTAAGCCAGTGCTTATCCAGTAGTTTTATTTTCGCTTACGAGAATCGTTATTCTAAAAAAAGATGATCGTATGTGATTAAAAATAAATGTAGCACTTTAGACAGGTTAAATTCCAATGAAAGTTCCTGCCTTTTTCACGACCTTCATATGCTATGACGCGAGGTCAAAAGGTTTTGTCTTTTGAAGACGACGAATTGAATTGTTCGCGTCAAGTAGTTGAGTGATAGTACGGTTACAATGGCCGTGAACACGATCTTTGTGTTTACGCGCAAATTTTGTTATCTCTTCGATGACGCTGGGAATTCCCAGATCCCGATGAATATCTTCGTTACGTACATACCACGGTGCGTTAACGATCGTTCTAAGAACTTTATTTTCGAAAGTTTGTATGATGTTTCTATTGCTTTTCTTGGTACAACCCCATAGTTGTATACCATACGTCCACACTGGCTTTAGAACTTGCTTATAGATAAGCAGTTTGTTATGTATGCTCAACTTCGAATGTTTTCCGAGTAGCCAGTACATTTGTCGGTATTTGTTTTGAAGTTCGTCGCGTTTCTTTTTCACGTGCGATTTCCATTTGAGCTTGACATCTAGAGTCATTCCTAGATATTTTGCTTCGTTTGCGTACGTAAGTAAGAGGACGACTTATAAAGAGGGCGCAGCGACGAAGAAGTTCATGGAGATACTCCCCACTTTCTATGCCACTGCCCGAGCCGTTGTCACTTAAGAAACAGAATTCTAGGAAGATACTTCTTGCAAGGAATAGAAGAGCTTTCTCATGTTTCGCCCTCTAATCTTTACAGTTTTTCGATGACATTAGGCTGACTAAGAGCACCCAACAGAGATCCACAAGTGTAGGAAAGAACAAACTTCAGACCAAGATCACTGGAACAAAACCTCAATGGGCATCACAATGGGTCTACATAGACCTGAGTGTGATGAAGAAAAATTTAATTCTTCATAAACCCACTTACCTAACCTAACCTAACAGGACGAGTTAAAAATGTATTCCATGGCAGATGTTATCACGAAAATTCCTATCTTTGAATAAACTGAATACATTATATGAAATATGTATTTCAATCGCAGGTTCTTATCGCCTTCTTAACGACTATTTGCCTATCTATTCGTCTTAGCCCGTGAGTGGTGTGGAATGCGTTTGTTTTAAAACCCAATTGTTTATCATTACGATTCTGACATGTTATCTCTGTCTGCATTATTTACCCGACTGTTTCCGCCGTAAATAGTGTTCATAATTAAACTCACATAAACAATCTCTCGCTACTCTAACTATATATTAATGAATTCATTAATTTGCTGCTACCGTTTCGAATTTTACAACCCGTATTACCTTCCGACTAATCAACGGAGCCCCATTCATCATATATTTAATTTTACGACCTTATTATTAGAACTGTTTATCCAAACATCAATTTATCATTTCATTGCTACAAACGTTTATTGCAGGGTGCACCAATCTATGCGAAGAGAATCTTAATTTAGTTTCCCCAATTGCGAGTCGCCACATGGTGCCAATCAATTTGTATTATCTAATCTATTCTTTTTACACTTCGCGCATCGCTAAATTGATTAAGAACTCGGTGTTTTTCCTATTAAACTAGAGTCCATGGTACTCACCCAGTGTTGCCGCGAATGTTTGAAATAATTCAGTAAAAAAAAAAAAAACGAGTTTTATTAGCAAGAAGTAGCATAGGAGATATAGCTTTGTCTCATTTAATGGTTACAAAATAAAGCCCAAACCGAACATTTAATCAAACTTACATTTGATTGAAGCTAATTCGTCTCTTTTATGCGCGTTGATATTTAAATTTGGAGAATTGAATGTCATAAAAGCAATAGCTTTGCTAGGTCTCTGCTACATCTATGTCTATCGATTCCGAGAAGTCTTTCGACAGCTTTAATCGTGGTTGGCCTTGCACAGGAGGGGCATCCCAGAAAAACTCATAGCTATTATAAAGGCTTCATACGAGGGAAGTAAGTCTCACGTCTTACACAATGGTAACGTGTCGGGGGATTTGAAGTCCAATGTGGAGTACGTCAGGGGTGCATACTGTTACTAATGTTGTTCTTGGTGGTCATCAGCGATGTACTCTGTGCAGCATTGACAGAAGATAACAATGGAATCCGATGGAATTTTTTTTTCCGAGGGTAGGTGAAAAATCTTCTATAGACACTATGAGAATAGCAAGCGCGTGCTCATAGTAGTGTTAGATTCTTACTGACTAAAAAAACACCACCCTTCGATATAAATTTGTTGGATATCGCAACTAAGTATAAACTTATCTAGCAATTTTTCTATCACGAAATAAAAACGTTTGGCAGGTTACTTTCCAGTGAAAGATCCTGCATATTCCGCAAACTAGACGCGGTTAATCATTATCTCGCCAAGTCGAAAGGTTTCGTCCTTTGTAGTCGGCGTAATAAATTGCTCTCATCCAAAATTTGTAGGACTGTATTGTTGACATGTCCGATTAGTCGGTTTCTATGCTTTCTCGCGAAGCTTCTGGTTTCAGCTTCGATTGTCGGAATTCCGAGATCCCTGTGGATATCGTCGTTTCTACTATACCACGGTGCTTGGACAATTTCTCTTAGCACTTTATTTTGAAAAGCTTGTAAAATATTTGCATTTGTTTTCTTGGTACAACCCCAAAGTTGTATACCGTAAGTCCACACCGGCTTTAGCTTGTATAAAAGCAGTTTGTCCTCAGTACTGAGCTGGGAATGTTTTCCGAGTAACCAGTACATTTCTCTAAATTTGATTTCGAGTTCTTTTCGTTTCAGTTTCACGTGCGAATTCCATTTCAGCCTTGCGTCGAGTGTCATTCCCAGGTATTTGGCCTCGTTTGCAAAAGGTATTCGGGCCGAGTTTAGAAAAATTGGCAAGTCATTAGTTTTCTTGTAAGTGAAATTCACGTGAACAGATTTAGATTCGTTGAGGGCGATCCGCCAGTCCCTCGTCCATTCATTTACATTATTCAGTGCGTTTTGCAGTCGTTTCTTCGATTGTTTTACCTACTGCTAGGATAGCGGTGTCATCGGCAAACGTAGCAAGGATAGTGCCATCTTCGTTCAGTATACCACGAGTATATAGCAAATAGAGAAGCGGCCCAAGAACGCTTCCTTGCGGTACGCCGGCCGAAATTTCTTGGAGCTCGGAGTATTCGACTCCATTTCTAACACGAAAGATTTTATTCCCGAGATATGATTCTAGAATATCGAATAAGCATACAGGGAGAACTTGTCGTAGTTTGAATTTCAAGCCGTCATGCCACACCTTATCAAAGGCTTGCGAGACGTCAAGAAATACGCTTGAGCAAATCTTTTTTTCTTCAAATGCTTTCTCGATTACGTCAGTAATTCTATGCACCTGGTCAATCGTCGAATGCTTGCTTCTGAATCCAAACTGGTGGTCAGGGATAAGGTTATTTTCTTCTATAACCGGTTGGAGACGCCTTAGTAATATCCTCTCACAAATTTTCGATATGATTGGAAGAAGCGAAATTGGTCTATACGATTTTACCTCATTTGGCGGTTTTCCTGGTTTTAAAACCATTATGACTTCCGCAACTTTCCATTGGCTCGGCACGTGTTTTAATCTAAGTGCAGCATTTACAATATGGAGAAGCTTAATCAATGCCTTTCTAGGTAAAACTTTGAGAATTTCTCCGGTAATCAAATCATAACCAGGAGATTTCTTAGGTTTTAGATTCTCGATCTCATGTTTGAGTTCCCTTAGCGTTGCACTTGTGAGCGTCAAATCGTCAGATGGTAAATCCAGCCTATTGCGGTCATCGTAAACCACTTGACCATCGTACGGTTTAAATGTTTCTTCCAGGTGGGCCGCAAAGACGTCCGCTTTTTCTTTATCTTCCCTCGCCCATTCATTTTGATTTGATTTGATTGGCGGCGCGGGGACTTTGGGCCTTTTGGTGCCTTTTACAGCTTTCCAAAGTGAATAATTGGAATCTTTTTTCCCAGTTAAACTTTCAAGGTAAGAGGCTATTGCACGATTCTTAAAATCCTTAATAGTCTTCTTCAACAAATTGCACAGACGATTCAAGTGTGCTTTATGTTGCGGAGCACGACTTGGTTGACATTTTTTGCGAGCTTTTCTTTTTTCCTTGACCAATTCATTTATTTCCGGAGGATATCGCAAGCCGTATCTCTCCGGCGTTTTCCTTGGATTGGGCGTATTATTCCAAGAGGCGAGCTGTACGATCTCAACGAAGCGATCAACTTCAACCTCAAGTTCATAGGGTGTCGTAAGTGGAACGCTTAGTTCAATATTATCTTCAATTTCGTTCCTAAAGTCTTCCCAGTTAGTTGTTCGACCAGTTAATCTCGCTGGCTCTAGGTTATAGACTAGTTTTTCGCTGATTGTTAAAATAACCGGGGAATGATCAGACGACAGATCAAAGCTGTCTTCGACTTTTATGTGGTTGGTAGATATTCCTTTCACAACGAAAAAATCTATCAGGTCAGGTATTTTCGAAGTATCAGTTGGCCAGTAAGTTGGTTTACCCGTCGAATGGAAATCACAACTGTACTCCATACCTGCCCCATAGAGCATTCTACCTTTTTTCGAGCTGTATCTTGAGCCCCAGAACGTATGTTTCGCATTAAAGTCGCCGCCGATGATAAAATTAGGTTTCAGCGATTCCAACAAGTTCGTAAAATCAGATTTTTCAAGCGCGGAACGCGGTGGAGAGTAGATAGATGAGATCTTAAGAGTACGCTGACTATTTTTAACTCAAATCGTGCACAGTTGCAAAGTTTCAAGTTCCATCTTTAGGTTTTCGGATTGTTCGATGCAGTCTTTAATAAATAACGATGATCCGCCTCTCGCTTTTCCCGAAGGGTGACAAGCGTGGTAATCGTTATAGCCTTTTATTTTTAAATGGATGGACTATGACAACTTATCTTAAACACCTCGACTACACTGACGATGTTTGCTTACTTTCCCACCGGATAATGGACCTTCATCTGATAGCCCAAAATCTAGAAGCTGAGGCAAGCAAAGTGAGGCTTAAGATAAACACCACCAAAAACAAAATCCCTGAGCACTTTTAACACACACGCTCAACTCAACATTGCCGGACAGGTAGTCGAGAAACTTTCTATACTTAGGTAGTGTGTTCTCGGCTAACCGCGGTGGTACCGAACTGGATGTGTGCAGCAGAATCGATAAGGCGAAAGCTGCGTTCGGAATGCTACCGAAAGTCTGGAGAAGCAATGTTCTCAGCTTAAGAAACAAGCTGGGACTATTCCGCTCCAACGTTAAATAGTTTTCGTTTCGTTTTCGCCCAATCGAATCTCCAACGAACAACTTTATCTGAGAACGAGCCAAGGACCTATAGACACTACTGCGCGAATGAGAAAGTGGCAGTGGACGACAACTTCATTGCGAAATACGCCATGCAGTGGAATCCGTTTACCCAGGCAGGCAGAACAGCGAGACGCCCTAGGCAAACGTGGCGCCGGACAGTCGAAAAGGAATTATGCTTTTTGGGAATGCGTTGGAGGCAGATCAAACGCGTTGCAGAACTCTGAACAAGATGGCGCACAGGCGTGGTTGACGCCATATGCCCTCCGAGGGTACAAGGGTGTAAGTACAGGGTGACCAGATAAGAACGATAGGAAAAAAAATTAAAATAAAACAACAGCGTGTGAGATATGAAATTGATTCTGGCTTTATTTTGAAGCTACATTCATGCCATTATATGTGGAATAGCACATCACTTAAATGGCCGCCTCAGCTTCGCTGGCAATGCTTCAAGCGGTCGGTCCAATTTTTGATGACTCGGTCCAATACGTACGGTGTTATTCTGGTAATAGCTTCTCGAAGATTGGCCTCGAGCTCGCCCAAAGTGGTTGGCTTGTTAGTGTAGACTAAGGACTTGACGTAGCCGCAGAGAAAATAATCGAGTGGTGTCAAGTCGCATGATCGCGGCGGCCAATTGATGAACGCTCGCCGTGAGATGACCCAGTCGCCAAATTTCCAGCGCCCAATTAGCGAACTCACGGCGTTGTCTATGGTCGATTGGCTTCAATTCTTGCGTCAGCACAATCTTACATGGATGTAGGCCCAAATCCAACCATAAAATAAGCCGCGTTGACTCTCTGGCGATGCTTAATTCAGCTGATCGGCGCCGAATCAACACTTCTGGGTCTTCTTCGATACTGGCCGCTACGGCGCCTATGTTTTCTTCATTTCGCACCAATCTCTGTTTGTTTCGTGGCTTAAGGTCCAAAAGAGTGTACTCACGCTCAAACTTTTCCACGGTGCCACAATTTACCTGCATATTAAAGCCATGATGACGACCGACCTCACGACAAAATTCACGTTGCGTATTTACAATTGAGCTGGAATTTCGATAATATTTTTTAATAATTCCCACACGTTCGGCAAGCGTGATACGATGCATGATGAAATGGCAAACCTTACTAAATATTTTGACAGCTGGATGTCATTGGTAACTTTGACATCTGCTGAAACATAACAATTGGAAAAAGTATCATTGCTATCTGGTCACCCTTTATATATGGAGGTATAGAGGTAAAAGTGGCGGTTCAGAAGAATCCAATTAACGCTAGTATGCGCCGTTTTGAAATCACAAACTTATGTAACCTGGTTGCGTGAGAGTGCTGTTGGTTGATAAGATGAAGTGAGATAATGATATAAACCCAGCCTGTGGAGTTCAAGTCAGATCTCTTTGAGATCGTTGAAGTACCCTGTCTGGCCCTCGCTGTGGTGGGATATCTGCATAGGAAATGAAGTAGATATTCCTTCTCATTATTATCCATGCAGCTACGACAGAAAGTGTTGTGAGGGATACCAAGCTTGGCTGCATGGTCTCCTATTGGCCAATAGCCAGGACTTATAGCTAGCAATACCTGGTCTGGATTTACTGAGTATCTCGTTTCGTAGCTGTGCTATGTCTTACTTGATGTGGTGCAGCTAGTAAGAATATTCTACCCGAGGTTAGCCATCTTTAAGAAGTGATAGTGTATATTGCCCTTTACGACAGTGGAATATTGATTTTTTTTCTTTCGGAAAGCAATTGAAGAGCAGGCGAAACGAGTTGGTTTTGAAGTAAATGAGGACAAAAGCAAATTGAAGATATCAACAAACTGTCTGAAACGTACGACAGAATGTCACTGTTGATGACTTTAACTTCGAGGTGGTCAAGGAGCTTATCTACCTTGGAGTAAATATTAATTCCACAAAAGACACCTTGATGGAGATTCTACAAAGAATAGCCTAAGGAAACCGCTGCTACTTCGGTTTAGCAAAACAACTGGGCTCAAAACTTTTAACCCGACGGAATAAGTTAATCCTCTACAGTACAGTAATCATACCAGTCCAGCCATATGAAGCCTAGTGCTGGACGATAAGTAAGGAAGCTGCGCTAATATTGAACTATTTCGAGAGAAATATACTTCGTCGGATGTTAGGCCTCATGTACGAGGACGGCGAATGGAGAGGGAGATTTAACCGTGATCTCTATGAGCTGCACCAATACGTGGACGTAGTCCAAAAAGCTAAGATCCATCAACTACATTATCTTGGGCACATCGAACGAATGAACAGCAATGCTCCAGCCAAGAGAATCTGCAGGCGGGATTTTATGTATGTGGGATTCTGTACAGCGGGGAAACGTAGAGTTTCATTTGTGTGCAGCGTTGGAAAGGATAGATAGATAGAGATCGAGAGATAAGTTTTGGAAAACTCCAGTGGTGATGTCCAGATGACTGGAAGGATTTATTTGTTATTTTGCCTTTGCTTCTTACTCTCAGTTTTTTTTTCACCTATTGCCAGTGGTATGCCTTTGGAAGCTTTCGCAATTGATCATATTGACTCTTTATTTCATGAGAAATAAATAAATGCTTGCTGACACCAGGAATTGAACCATGAACCATCAGCGTGGCAATCGATCACATTTCCACTACTCCATCGCCACCCCTTAAATTTTTATCGGACTTAAAAATACGTTCTGTATGAAGTTCTTCTCCCTCTTTCTATTTCGGAGAGGTTATGATCTGAAAACAAGGGATCATAACCCTCCCACTTCACTGCATTTCTGCTGATCCGTCTGTTTGACCTCAGAAAATATCTACAGGCATCCAGATTTTGGATCACTTCGTTACTGAGGCAAATCAAATGCTGGTGTCGTTGCATTTTTGTGATCCAGGCAGGATTTGAACAGGGTTCAAATGATCTCTTCTTTAAATGTGGCAATACCAGCTGATATATGACGTTCATTTAGTACATACCACCTAAGATTCCACTGAATCTTCTATAGTAGCACCTTTGCTAGAAAATTATCAACATGGCAACTCTGATCCACTCACACCGCGGCCTTAATTGTTTCTAATAGCTTGTCAGATAGACAACATCAAAGAAAATAGAAATATACTCTCTCCCGTCGCTCATTAATCGTTTCGTATCGCATTTGCTTTTCCTTATGTCGTCGTTAGTTTATTTTTATTATTACACTCAAGGTTGTTCGCTCGATAGTGCAGAGAATTCGTCTCTATTTGGCGCTCACTTTGAGGAAAGAAACATGAAAACATGAGTTCATCGTACCTTTGTTTTTTTATAATTTGCACGCGCACAGGGGGTTATGGCTTGGCTACCCATAACATGTTAAGAAACAGCGCGGGCGGTAGGAAAATTAGGAGATGAGGAGAAACCATTGCACATTGGTTTTAAATGCTCGTGGGTTATGAGAGGGCTTTCCAAAGCATTCTACATCCGTGTTGTACGGGTCAGGAAAGAATCACTATATTTCACAGTACGTCCGAAAATAGGCTTGAGGGTGAACTGATGAGCATTCAGGGCGTGACAAGTATTGCGAGAGAACTGTTGAATAGGTGGAATGCAACTGGCTATTTCGTTCGAGCACTGTTTATAAATAAAGCGATGAAATAGAGAAAGACAGGAAACATTTCTTCGGTTTTCAAGTGAGTCTATTGACTCCGTAATGTTTCTGTCGTCTATTAGTTCTAACGTACGGTTTTGAATCCGATCTAGTAGGTGCAATGTGGTTTTAGGTGCACCGGACCAGACATGGGCGTTATACTCGAGCTTAGGGCGGATGTATGCCTTTTATATCGCAGCCAGATCAGAGGGAGTAAAGTATTTCTTGCACCTGAAAATGAGATAGCGGAACGGACCAAAACAAATCCAAATAGAGTAATGCGGTTACGCTTATTATTCAAGTACTTTATTTATTCAATACTGATGACCAGATGTTATCAGAGTCGCGACTGTCGGTCAATGACCCCCAAGGCAGTTACATTGCCTGTTTTAATACTTTTGCGCGCCTGCATGTACTGTTGATTTCACACACCGTTTAAGGAATCCTATGCATTTCGTTCTTAGTGACATCAAATATGTGGTCATGCCAACGTGGGTTGTTGTTAACACACTCATCGAGAATGGAGTCTTTCGATTTCGGAGATGCTAGCGCCATTTATTGATAATGGCTAAGGGTTTGTGTTTCACTTGAGCGACAGAAGACAGCATTAAATTCCATTATATTCTTTGTACTCCATTTATGCTATCAAAATCGGAATTTAATGAGCTTAACATACACTGCCGTTCCATTTCCACAGCCGAAGAGCAGGGTTCACGGCTCTGGAAACAAATACGAGAAGCTGAGAGAACTGCCGTCAGCGAAGGAGTGTGTATTGCATTAGAAGTAGCAGACAAGAGATCTTCTTCTTCCTTTTATCAGCGAGGTTATGATCCGAAAACTAGGGATCACAACCATCCCACTTCACCGCATTTCTACTGATCCGCCTGTGGGGTTCGCCTCAGACAAGTAGCAGACAAGAGATCATTAATAAAAATAAGAAAGAGAGTCGGGAGACAAAACGGGACCTTGGGGAACCACACCATTATATGGTGGATTGCAGACTTTAAGTCGTTCATGAACCCTTGAATTGAACGGTTCGAAAGATTATTTTGTTATCCATTGAAGAAGAGATTCATCGATAACAAATGCACGCATTTTCGACAGAAGACCTGGATGCAAAACTCCGTAAAATGCCTTAGAAATATCAAACGCGACAATATTACTTTTACCAGAGTGATTGAGAGATTGGTTTCTCTGATCCACTCAGGCCTACTCCAGACATTTATTTGAATGGAACAGTGCTTGCCAAGTGCGAAAAGTTCAAATATCTGGAATCTATGATCAATAGCATAGCAACCTGTGATAACGACATCAATCGTCGCGTAAGCGTAGGGTGGATGAAGTGGCGAGAAAACTCCGCTATCTTCTGTGACCGAAAAACGCCCCCTAAGTTGAAAGGAAGGCTCCATACCGCAGTTGTGCGGCCAGCGCTGACATACGGTTCACAATGTTGGACGATGTACAATAAGTATGAGAGGAGCTGAGATGAAGATTCTTCGCATGATATCAGGAGTGACAAAGCTTGAGCTTGAAGCCTGTTATTTTCGGGATAGCGTGTATTTACAAATAGGATCTTAAATCGTCATACAAAATTGTTTGGACAAATCAGTTTTTTCTGCAATGGGACAGCCTACTTCGGCCGGGCTACTCCGCATACTACTACTACGCACCGGAATCAAACCCAATCCAGGTCCCACGATATGGCTTTGCTTGGTTTGTCGAAAGCTTATCCCTCGCAACCCCATCTCTGTGAAATGCAATTGCTGCCTAAATTGGTGCCATCTTCGTAACTGCTCAGGTCTGTTTACCCACCGAGAATGGAACTCTAATTTCAATTGCAGGTACTGCAGAACTAACAAACATCAGCAAGCAGCGTCGAGTCGGCCCCTGTAGCATCCCCCTCCGCAGTCAAAATATTGCAATGGAACTCCAATGGCATCTCGGCTAAAATCCACGAATTCACAAACTCCATGGAGCACACCAACATCCTAATAGCCGCTATTCAGGAGACCAAACATAGTTCCAACAGGTCTAACAGGAGAGACACTGGCGGAGGCCTGTCATTTATCATTAATCACACCGTCAAGTACAGCCCTATTGCGCTATAAACACCAGCAACACCTGATGACTTCCTTGAACAACAGGGAACTGCCATTACTTCTGGATCATCCGTACTAGAAATTATGAGCGTATACGTACCACCCACCCGTTGCTGTGCATCATCCTACCGCCCGTCTATAGAACACCTCCTACACGGAGACAACAGATTGATCTTAGGCGACTTTAGCGCCCGCAACGATCTACGGTTTTCAGCCCTGGGCACCGACCAACATGGCATGCATCTTGCCGAGCAACTCGATAACTCTGATTTTGGCACTTTAAGTAAGAACACACGAACCAGAATTGCCAGCAATTGCAGCAGCTCACCCGCCATAAGTCTAGCCAGCGCACCACCTCTGACTCCGACCACCTGTCAATTACTATCACTATCGAGACCACTGACAACTTACTAGTTCCAGAAAAAAGGATTTTCATCAACTACAACAAGCCGGACTGGGAAAATTTTACCATCTATACGAATAACTGCTTTAGTAATGTACCATCCTCGTCGAACACCTTTTCACGAGAAAGAACCTTCCGGGAAATAATCAACAAAGCAGCAGCACATTTCATACAGGCAAGATCCCCAAAATTAGACCAAACTTTCCAGGTACTGCCGTTCAGCTAGCAGACACACGTGACGCCATTAGACTAGCAGACTCATCAGACGTCAAAATCCAACAACTGAACAACGAGATTCGACACCTAGTGGACGAATACTGCAGAAAAAGTGACACGAATACGTAGACAAATGTAACCTGGGATCAGGTGTTGCAAGACTGTACAGTCCTTACAACTGGGCCCAACCAGCCAACACTATACTTCTCCTATCTCTCTGTCCTGGACGGATTTGACAGAGACCGCAACTTTCAACTGTTGGCCGAGAAGTCCTCAGCCACACTTTTCATGTCCTGGGCAAGAGGGATAAGGTCAGTCCTAGACACAGACAGAGAAGGATGTCGAATTCCAGCTTCCACCCAACCAACAGACTGACGACTTACTCAAGTCCTTAGCGGGATCTTTCTGGGGGATGGAGAAAGAGACGTTGCTCGCCGCATAAAAGGTCGCTTCGTGCTAAACTATGCAGCCCCCATTTGGACATCGCAGCTGAGTGACACAAACTTCTTCAAGCCTACCAAAACACAACTATGAGGACCGTCACCGAATGTGATTGACGATGGTACCACAACCACACCGTTCCATTCGCAAAGGGCTCCAAATCTACAAATACGACCTCGATGCCTACACGCAGGGCACCAGGATCGACAGACAGACCTACAAAGATGCATTGAAAAGCATTCATCACACGACTGTGTCCCACTCTATGGAGAAACTCTGCCCCAACGTGGTCCTCGGAGGCCGCCCACTACCCATAGCAGACGAAAAACGTAGCCTGTCTCGAAGAACAAGGACCACCCTAGCTCAGCTACGCTCAGGTTGATGCCGCTTACTAAACAGCCACAAGAACCGTCTCGACGCCTCCATAGAAGACAAATGCCCTGACTGCGGAATGGCCCTCACAACACCAAACATCTTTTCAACTGCACAGCAAAGCCAATCGACTTGCGCCCCGATGCACTTTGGGAACGACCCATAGACGTGGCGCGATTCCTAAGTCTAGAAACTGATTTTTCTCCAGCGGAACCGTAGCTGCTGCAACAACAACAACAACAACAACAACAACACCAAAACTGGCCAGCATCATTAGGTAAAACCCCAGAGATGATACCACTGATAAGCAGGCTGTAACGAATACACATCTCATACCTTCTTCTTCCTTTTATCAGCGAGGTTATGATCCGAAAATAAGGGATCACAACCCTCCCAATTCACCGCATTTCTACTGATCCGCCTGTGGGGTTCGCCTCATCTCATACCTAAAGAAGCCAATAGAGAACCATAAGCAATTGCAGGGAGGTGCTACGAAAACATACATGACTTATGCCATAAAATATCTCATGCACCAAGGAAGGAAGCAGTTGCACTGATAAGATTAAAAACTGGACACATCTGCCTAGCTTCGCACTGCAAGAGTTGGAATAATTGAATCTGACATATGCAGCCTTTGCACGACAAATGAAACACAAGACAAAGACCACCTCTCAAGATGTCCGGCATTGGATCAAGGTAGGAAGCATAACACAGCAGGTTACATTCTGGGAGTGTGCAGCTTGCAGAAAATTGAGCTGCAAGCAGATTGGCCTTGTCTAAAGAGCTAACAGTTGGAATGCAATTGCAAACGAGCGTTGGGATGGAAGATGAGGCATAATTTTTCACATCTTGTACGAACGATCAGACATGCTACCTTTTGCTTCAATTTCCGGTTATATTTGAATTTTACACGCCTAGCCAGTGTATGCATGTTCCTTTCGACTAGACTTTGATTAATTTGGGTGCTCTGGCCGAAGACTTGATAAGACCCGGACATATAAACTATTGATTTACTCACCGACTTTCTTGTTACTATCAACGAATGACCCATCACTGTTGATCTGAGCTCCACTGATGTACTTTGCCACTGAATCGACAGTCTCCTGTGTGATCTTTCCCGCGTCCTTTAGCACGTTCATCAGGTATGAAAGGGTGAACAGGGAATGCATTCGAACGGAATGTTTGGCGATGTTGTTGGATCCGCCTTGTTCGCGGTCGACGACGACAACAGCATCGCTGACCACGATGCCAACGTTCTGCAGATCCTTGAACGTATCCAATACACTGGAGCCAGAGGTGACGACATCCTCCACAATGAGGCAGGTATCGCCGGCGCTGAACTTGCCCTCGATCAGTTTCTTGGTGCCGTAGTCCTTGGCCTCCTTGCGTCTCACCAACATCGGGAGATTCTCTCGCACTGAGATGATGGTGGCGATGGGCAGAGCTGTGTATGGCACGCCACACACGTGCTTGCATTGGAGATTCTGCTCCCGGATGTAGTCCAAAAGCAGGTTCGAGACTTGGTCCTGCAGAAGTGCACTAAGTTTAGACGGGAAGTTTCTTTCATGCGGATGCGGGGCAACTTACCATGACCTCGGGGAAGCTGACAATGACACGTAGGTCAAAGTACACGGGCGAGTTGATGCCGACCTTCATCTTGAAGTCGCCGAACTTAAACGCGTTGATTTCGTATAGTCTGAGGGCGAGTGCCCGCATTTCGCTCTCGTTCTTGCCGAACATCGTTCCGTCTATTTCTGTCTGTCAAGTAGTGGTTACGAGAAAATGTAATATTTGTTTACAGCGCGCTTCCCAGAGACAGAGACACCTTCACACTGTTCGATGGGAAATTGGAAAATGTGCTCACCCACGTAAAAAAAACCAGCGAAAGGCGCACGTGATTTGTCAAGTGTCATCAGTCGGTGGTTGTGAAGCTGTCACTGAAATGTCATTGTCGCCGGTATTAGTGGGGATCTAGATGGGCATGGCAATAAAATATTGTAGATCGTGCGTTGAAGCATCAACTGCGAAAGAATATGAGTTATTGCTTTGCGGCCGATTTCAGACATGGGAACTTAAGCATTAGCACTGATTTTGCATTATCATTGAAAAATTCAGTGCTAGTCAACTTGCACTAGCACTTGCACTAGTCGAGGGCGAACCTGAGAAAAGTAAGCAAGTATAGACAAAAATAAAGCACGTCATCTCTCAAATGATAGGTAGGTAAAGTGGCGGTTGGGAAGAACCCAATTAGTTCTAGGATGCACCGTTTTGCTGCCACAGCAGCGTGCGTACCAATTATATCTGAGAGCATTGACTATGACAGCTACTCTTTAACTACGCACTGCTGCAGTTCAAAGATCCCACGACAACACAAGAATGCCCGTTCAACATCGATAGACTTAGTGATCTCTTAGTGCGCCAAAAATTAAGGGAGCACCTTTCGCAAGGTGTAGAAGCAATCACCAGCTTACTGCCCGCAACCATCCAAGACCATTGGTGTGCTATGAAAAATGTTTTTACATCTGGTGCTGAAAGAATTGTCGGTCGATCGGAGGGAAGACATAGGGCGTGGCTTTCCAAGGATATCTGGAGACAGATTGACGAATAAAAACAGCTGAAAGCTCGCGTTGGAGCTACTCTGGCAGCAGGGAGAAGCAAGCTAGAGTAGGCATATCGCATGAAGATGAGAGAAGTTCAGCGTAGCGTGCGACGTGACAAGCGCAACAACATCAACGCGCTGGCTACAGAAGCAGAAGAAGCTGCAAGGAGGTGCGACAGCAGGACCGTCTACAGAATCACGAAAGAGCTGACAGGTGGTCGCAGCTCCAGCCAACACCCAGTGAAAAGCCTAGACGGCACCTTGCTCATTTCGGATGAGGACCAGCTCAAGAGATGGAAAGAGCATTTTGCTACGGTTTTAAACCGTGTATTCGCTAGCGATATGCCCCCAAATCAGACTGAGATGCCCGATGTGAGAAGCTCCCGAATACGCACCATGACTCCCAGTAAAGATGAGATCATTACCGCGATCAAGGCACTCAAGGCGGTAGGACTTGACGGTATTCCAGCAGAGCTCTTACGAGCTTCTGCTTCCACTTATAGAGAGAGCTTGGGAAGCTGGGAGCTTTCCTAACGAGTGGAAAAAGGGAATGATCGTCAAGCTTCCTAAGAAAGGAAATTTAATGGAGTGCGGTTTCTGGAGGGCTTTCTGCGTGCTGCCTGTTGTAGCTAAGATAATAGCTAAAATCATCCTGGAGCGAAAGAAACAACATTTCGAGGACACACTCGACGCCGAACAAGCTGGTTTCCGCTGTGGATCGTCCTGTGCCGACCACATCTACACCCTGCGGATTGTCATCGAACAGTGCATTAGATATCGATCGCCACTCCACTTACTGTTCACCGATTTTGAGAAGACGTTCGATGGTGTAAACAGGGAGTTTGTTTGGTGTGCCTTACACAGGAAAGGTATTCCCGATAAACTAATTGCTATTATCAAAGCTACATATGAAGGTTCTAAGTGTAACGTTCTGCACAGAGGAATGTTGTTTGAGGAATTTGAGATCCAAAGTGGAGTAAGACAAGGCTGTATCCTTTCACCAATACTATTCTTATTGGTGATTAGCGATATGCTTCGTGCAGCTTTGCCGATGGGAGGAAGGAGGAATTCGATGGACTCTTACATTCCAACTGAAAGAGCTTGACTACACTGACGATGTATGCTTACTCTCTCACAGAATTATGTACCTCCACCACATGACAGTAGATGTGGAGAGGGAGGCAGCCGTCATCGGGCTGTAAATGAATACGGCAAAAACTAGAATTATCAGCCTTGGAATAAACTCATCAGCTCAAATATGCATTGCTAGACAACCGGTGGAGAGAGTAGAGGATTTTCAGTATCATGGGAGTAGGCCGATTGTGTAACAGAACTGGATATACCTAACAGGATTGCCGAAGCAAAGTCCGCGTTCGGCATGTTGTCCAAAATATGGCGAAACAATGCAATCAGTTCGAACAGCAAGCTAAGACTGTTCCGGTCCAATGTTAAATCCGTGCTGTTATATGGATGTATCACGTGGAGAGCGACCACTACTATCACCAGGAAGCAGCAAACGTTCGTTAATAGATGTCTGTGCAATATATTAAGGATTTTCTGGCCCGATCGTATCTCTAACGAGCACCTTTACGAGAGAACGGATTAGGAACCAATAGGCACAACCATCCAAAGACGGAAATGGCAGTGGATTGGTCACACGTTCCGAAAGGGTGACAGTTTCATAGCGAACCATGCTATGCAATGTAACCCTTTAACTCAGGATGGCAAAAGACCTGGCGGTCCGAGGAGAACATGGCGCGCAACAGTCGAGAAGGAGGCACGGCAGTTGGAGAAAAGTTGAAGAGAGCTGAGACACATTGCCAGAAATCGTACACGATGGCGCGTAGGCGTAGTAGAGGCTCTAGGGGATACAGGATAAACACAAAACATTGGCTGCTACTTAACTTTTGTTTTACCTCGCTTTAAAGAGTTTACACTTGTATCGATCCCACAATTAAGGAATGCGGTCAACCTATGAGGCAGTACGCTTAGAATGCAATATGTTATTCTTGGCTTCCAGAACGAAATTTTGGACACTCCAGTTGTATTGCAGGACGTTATTGAGGCACTTAGTAGTAATAAGGATCGGACGGTATACCAGCCGAATTCTATAAATATGGTACTAACGAACTGAACACCAATCTTACCTACAACAACAACATTTTGGAAAATGGCATAATACCGCAGCGCTTCAAAGAAGCTCTGATCGTTCGGACTCATAAAAAAGGTTGTATAGCGGACCCAGGGAACTACCGAGGCATTTCGTTCTTAGCTGCGTCATATGGTATACAATTTTTACATCGACATTGCAAGGTTGACTAACTGCATGGATACGTACCAATAATCTGCTCAAGGAATATCGAGCGGGTTAACGGCCAGGATATTCCACTGCTGATCACTTGTTTGTCTTAAATAGTATTGTGGACTTCTTTCTCTTGAGGAATAAGAAACTATATGCATTCGTCGTGGACTTCAATGTAGCTTTTGACTCAGTGGACCAAAAATGCTTTATTCTACAAGTTCTTTGGCGTCGATATATCAATGAAGTTCGGACAAGTGATTAAAAATCTGTACAAGGATACCTAGACAGCTGTATGGAAAGGTGAGGGTTTATCAGCTTGTTAGGAAAGGGTCGGCGCTGCACTTATCGACGATCCCCCTTTGGCGTAACCCCAATCAGGTCCTTACGGAAGAAAATAGAAGATTAAGCCTCCTGTCGGGCAAACAGACGCTGGGTTCATCTGGAAACAGGCGCAACGGCTAGGGCGCCATGGACGACCTTCAGCAAAAAGAGACCAACTTCTCTGGTGAAACTTAGTCGTTATAACACATGGGTCGTTTCCGGTATAATTACTGGTCATTGTGCCATTGGCGTTCTCGCGGAGCGACTCAGTGTGCTGCATAACGACTATTATAGAAGTTGCAGCGATTAAAAGAAATTAAATTTGTTCGTCACCTGCTGTGTGATTGTCCTGCCCTATCCGCCAGAAGAACGAGTACCCTTGGTAGTTACTTCTTGTTCGACCTGGAGGACTTAGGTACTGTAGAGCTTACAGACCTCCTGAGAAACATATCACTATCTTGGTTGTTCTAACAGATGAATATTTTTACAACGTTTATAGGGTTTAAATGATTAGGCGCAATGGACTGTTGGTCTACGTGAGCAGTGATTCTTTTTGTCAGAAGGCACTCATCTACTTAACCTAACCTAACATAGCGGTGGTATCGTTGTTGGCCCCATAGATAACAGAAATTTATAAAATCTTCTCAGAGGGAATCTTCTACTGAATTTGAGAACCAGTAAATTAAGCCGACAGTGTGCTCTTCGAAATGAACAGGAACAAATAGGCGACTATTTACGTAACCAACCTCATGAGTATACATAAGAAATTAGTGCGTTATAAGTTCTTCCGCCTTGCAACCGACAGGGTGTGCTAATTCCTAGCGTGCACATAATGGCACTGGCAACAGACGTCTCATTGTAATGGAAATAGTCAGCCAGTATCAGACTTGTGACCGAATATTCAATCGGTGCGGCAGGCGAAATATCGAATTTCAATAACACATTTGGTACTTATAGTTACAATAATGAATTTATTTCTTAATTGAATTAATTTAGAGTACATCGGTTTGCAAATTTTGTTATAACAAAGACAAAGGCCGTCAGACGAGCAAATTCGGTACAGAAACCTGTAAAGATGAAAATGGAAACTTCGTAGTAGATTTACAGTCGGTGCTGAAAATATGGAAAGACCACTTCTGAAAAAAAAAACTACTACAATATGGAAACCGGAAACACCCCTACTGTACCGGAGGCGCTCTAGGGGTGCGACGTCTCGGTCGTAGTAAAGTCGCCTATCCACTGCTGTTTTGGCGACGTGGACGATTTTTCGGCAGCGCTAATCTGCCCTCTTTGGTCGTAATACAGGAATATTTCCGGAGGGACAAAGTCGTTAAGGCGCATCCTCTCGTGATAGAGATAATTGGGTAATAAGCTCCAAATATCAGGCTATTCATCGAGATCATTGCTCTTGCAACGGTAACCAAAGCCACCAGAGCACACTGAGATGGATGTACCTGATGATAGTAAGATACATCATCACCTACGGGGCAGTGGCATGGGTTAACAGAACTAGTCTGACCGCGACGAGGACGGTAAGTACGGCAAAGAGATGTCAAAATTTGACCAAAGGAAAAAGCGCATCCTTACTGGATGGAAACTGGAGGTAACAGACAAGCCAAGATCTTTCCGACAAATACTTGCCTTAGAAGAACGAAACAACTCCTTCAATTAACTAGGAGTCAGATTCGAATACCAACAGATTTCCTTACAGGCCACTGTCGAGTGAAAAACATCTCATAGCTATCGGAATAGCACAATACAGCACCTGCAGATTGTGCGACGAAGACGAAGAATCAGCAGAACACGTCTTATGTCACTCTAACTGTCTAATCACATCACATCATCGGTATTTACTCGTAGGTAAATTATACTTTGAAGCAGAAGACCTATTGCAAGCTCACTCACAAACATAGTAGAGTTCATCACCAAATCGGACATATTGAGTGAGCTTTCAGATCAGAGGAAACCACAATAGGCCCAATGTGTCCGCAGTGATAAGGTGACCTAATCCCAAATATTCACCATAATACAATCTACGACGAGGACATCTCTCAACAAAATGCAAAGATTAGCCTGCATATGTATAACAGGAGCCATGCGAACCTGTCCCACAGCAGCACTAGAGGTGATCGAAGGTATTCCTCCGCTGCACATAGTGCTAGAGCGGATCGCCAAGGAGACCATATTGAGAATTACGACAGACTAGGCCCAGGACTAGATACCCAGAATCACTAGGAGTATTAACCAATATACTTCAAACAGAAGTTCACGCGATCGAAAGATGCGCGCAACAGGAATTATCGTAGGTAGGACATCGTAGTACTGTCAGACAGCCAAGCCACTATTAAAGCACTGACTTCAGACGAGATCAGATCCAAACTGGTATTGGAATGCCTCACCAGGATCCACAAACTGGGAGAAACAAATAAAGTAATTCTCTACTGGGTACCAGGACAATGTGGGAGTGGAGGGGAACGAAGCAGCTGATTAAAAGCTAGAAACGGATCAGACACGCCGTTCCTTGGACCAGAACCCTTTTGTGGGATAGCACCCCACTAAATACGGGAAGACTCAAGGAAAGAGGAAGAGAACATATGGGCCAAGCATTGGGACGATATCGCAGCCGCACCGCAGCCGCACCGCAGCAGCACCGCAGCCGCACCACAGCAGCACCGCAGCAGCACCGCAACTGCACCGGTGCGGCTGCGGTGCGGCTACGGTGCGGCTGTTTTAAGCAGCCAGCTCGATGCAAGGGTGAAAGTGATTCACTACACTTCCCTCATTCGGCCCAAGCTTGTATATGGATGTCCCATGGGATTCGACGTTTAGACAAGCTTGTTGGAAATGGCTCGGGCATTTGAGTGGGCTTATCTTCACTTGTATAGAGCACCAGGGCGAATTAGGTTAAAGTGGATAATTTCTTGATCAAAATGCTTCGAAGGCACATTGCAAGAGCAAGATAGGTAGATAGATATATAATTGTAGTAAAGTGCAAATGCACTGCAACCTTTTAATATCTATTGTGCCCCCATACTACGGTTCTAGCCGATGATATACTCGATCTACCGCACTTCCTCTAGTCCAGCTAGTACTACAAATCGGAGTACCTTGAATGGATCCAGCGAAGGTAAATATATCTCTGATAGGAGGTAGGCACCTATTTGATTTTTTCTTTTGTGGATCAGTGATTCGCATTCCATAAGAGGTGCGCTGGTGTTTCTGCGAAGTCCCTGCAGAATCTGCATTGTCCGCTTCCCTCTATTCCCAGTTTCCTAAGGTGCTCCTTGTGTCTGCAGTGACCCGTTAACATACCCGCCAATGTGCGAAGTCGATTCGTACTAACTCTTAAACAGGTTATGCTTCTTCTCTGGTTGTATTTCTCCAGAAGTTATTTGGCTTGCCTTATTTGGGGGATATCGTCATCGCGATGTAGGAAAGGCAGGCATATAAACGCCTGGATCAGACAAATGCGACGACATCGGCATTTCATTGGCCTCAGTAACCGAGTGATCCAAAATCGGCAGGCCTGCCGATATTTTCTGAGGTCAAATAGGCGAACCCCACAGGCGGATCAGTAGAAATGCGGTGAAGTGGGAGCCTTGTTTTCGGATCATAGCCTCGCTGATAAAAGGAAGAAGAATCGTCCCAATGCTTGGCCCATGTGTTCTCTTCCTCTTTCCTTGAGTCTTCCTGTATTTTGTGGGGTGCTATCCCACAAAAGGGTTCTGGTCCAAGGAACGGCGTCTCTGATCCGTTTCAAGCGAGTTAATCAGCTGCTTTCTTTCCCCTCCACTGTGTCCTGGCACCCAGTTTGTGGATCCTGGTGAGGCATTCCAATACCAGTTTGGATCTGTTCTCGTCTGATAGTGGCTTGGCTGTCTGACAGTACTACGATGTCCTGCCTACGATAATTCCTGTTGCGCGCATCTTTCGATGGCGTGAACTTCTGTTTGAAATATATTGGTTAATACTCCTAGTGATTCTGGGTATCTAGTCCTGGGCCTAGTCTGTCGTAATTCTCAATATGGTCTCCTTGGCGATCCGCTCTAGCACTATGTGCAGCGGAGGTATACCTTCGATCACCTCTAGTGCTGCTGTGGGACAGGTTCGCATGGCTCCTGTTATACATATGCAGGCTAATCTTTGCATTTTGTTGAGAGATGTCCTCGTCGTAGATTGTATTATGGTGAATATTTGGGATTAGGTCACCTTATCACTGCGGCCACATTGGGCCTATTGTGGTTTCCTCTGATCTGAAAGCTCACTCAATATGTCCGATTTGGTGATGAACTCTACTATGTTTGTGAGTGAGCTTGCAATAGGTCTTCTGCTTCAAAGTATAATTTACCTACGAGTAAATACCGATGATGTGTTGTGATTAGACAGTTAGAGTGACATAAGACGTGTTCTGCTGATTCTTCGTCTTCGTCGCACAATCTGCAGGTGCTGTATTGTGCTATTCCGATAGCTATGAGATGTTTTTCACTCGACAGTGGCCTGTAAGGAAATTTGTTGGTATTCGAATCTGACTCCTAGTTAATTGAAGGAGTTGTTTCGTTCTTCTAGCGGAAGTATTTGGCGGAAAGATCTTGGCTTGTCTGTTACCTTCAGTTTCCATCCAAATTTTGACAGCTCTTTGTCGTACTCACCTCGTCGTGGTTAGCCTAGTTCTGTTAACCCATGCTACTGCCCCGTAGGTGATGATGGGTCTGACTATCATTAGGTTCATCCATCTCAGTGTGGCTGGACTGCATCCCCAGGTTTTTACTGAAATGGTCCTGCACACCGGAAGTGCTCTGGTGGCTTTGATTACCATTGCAAAAGCAATGATGTCGATGAATAGCCTGATCTTTGGAGCTTATTACCCAATTATCTCCATCACGAGAGGATGCGCCTTAACGACTTTGTCCCTCCGGAAATATTCCTGTATTACGACCAAAGACGGCAGATTAGCGGTGCCGAAAAATCGTCCACGTCGCCAAAACAACAGTAAATAGGCGACTCAACTACGACCGAGACATCGCACAGAGTAGTGTAGAGCGCCTCCGGTACAGTAGGGTGGTTTCAGGTCTCCATATTGTAGTAGTTTTTTTTTTTCAGAAGTAGTCTTTCCATATTTTCAGTACCGACTGTGATTCTACTACGAGGTTTCCATTTTCATCTTTACAGGTTTCTGTACCGACTTTGCTCGTCTGACGGCCTTTGTCTTTGTTATAACAAAATTTGCAAACCGATGTACTCTAAATTAATTCAATTAAGAAATAAATTCATTATTGTAACTATTAGTACCAAATGTGCTATTGAAATTCGATATTTCGCCTGCCGCACCGATTGAATATTCGGTCACAAGTCTAATACTGGTGGACTATTTCCATTACAATGAGACGTCTGTTGCCAGTGCCATTATGTGCACGCTAGGAATTAGCACACCATGACGATTGCAAGGCGGAAGAACTTATAACGCACTAATTTCTTAGGTATACTCATGAGCTATGATATGTCAATAGTCGCCTATTTGTTCCTGGTGGTCTAAATTATTCATTTTGAAGAACACACTGTCGGCTTCATTTACTGGTTCTCAAATTCGCTAGAAGAATCCCTTTTGAGAAGATTTTATCCAATTTTTACTCCTATGGCACAATGGCCAGTAATTATACAGGAAACGACCCGTGCGTTATGACGAATAAGTTTTCACAGAGTGGTTGATCTCTTCTTGCTGAAGGCCAGGGGTCTTATTTTGTATTGCGTTTCTATAGCAAATGTATACAAACTCAATTTCCAAGTAATTTAAGTGACGTTTGATAGATGTTTTCACAATCTAACTTAAATGTTTGATTTTGAGTTGGACGCACTTACACCCAATCCGAGAACCATACAAAATACCAATTCATTTTAGAATCGGATTACATTTTCGAATGGCAATCCGAATCCGAAAGCAGTACAAAATAAGGCTCCAGTCATAGCCCCCTGGCCGTTGCGCATGTTTCCAGATGAACCCAGCGTCTCTTTGCTCGGCCGGTGGCTTCAACTTATATTTTCTTCTGTACGGAACTGATTGGGGTTACTACAAAAGGGAAGGGCCGCGATAAGTGTAGAGCCGACCATTTCCTAGCAAGTGCGTCAGCCCTTTCGTTTACTTCGATAAGCATATGCTCTGGTATCCAGCGGAGGGTCACCGCATTGGTTCTAAATATCTCGTTTAAGAGTGATTTGCAGGTCGTCATAAGCCTCGACCTTATGACAGCAGAGTCCAGAGCTTTAACGGCTGCCTGGCTGTCTATATAGACAGTGATCGTCTTACCAACGATATTACTCTCGCGTATAATGGCAGCCGCTTGTATGATGGTTGTGACTTCGGCCTGAAATACGCTCCAGTCGTCGCTTATTCTAGACGAGTGGTTTATTCCAAGGGCTTCACAATAAACTCCGGCTCCCGTGCCGATGTGCTTCTTAGAACTGTCGGTATAGAACGCCAGTTGCTTTCCAGTGCAGTCTGTCTTTTAGTGAATCCTCTTTTCAAATGCTAGCTTCGGGTTCATGTGATCAGTTTCCATCAATCCACTGGTGCTCCCACTTCTTCTTCCTTTTATCAGCGAGGCTATGATCCGAAAACAAGGGATCACAACCCTCCCACTTCACCACATTTCTACTGATCCGCCTGTGGGGTTCGCCACTGGTGGTCCCCCATCGGAAAGAAATGGAGGCATGGCCGTAAAGGCTCGATGATCAAAATCGGCCGCTATGTTAGGTTAGGTGGGTTGCCGGCAGATTACCTGTTGGCTCACATAGGCTTAGGTGGGCCCTTAGCGATACCCATATACATGTTATGTCCTGTATCCCCTTGTGGGTCCTAGGTCCGCTACTACGTCTACGCGCCATCGTGTACGGTTTCTGGCAATGTGTCTGAGTTCTCCCCAACTTTTCCCTAACTGCCGTGCCTCCTCCTCGACTGTTCTGCACCATGTTCTCCTCGGACCACATGTCTTCTGCCATCCTGAGTTAGAGGGTTCCATTGCATAGCATGCTTCGCTATGGAACTGTCACCCTTTCGGAACGTGTGACCAATCCACTGCCACTTCCAAATACTGCCACTTCTCTCGTTGGATGTTTGTGCCTATTGCTTCCTGACCCGTTCTCTCGTAAAGGTGTTCGTTAGAGATACGATTGGGCCAGAAAATCCTTAAGACATTGCGCAGGCACCTATTAACAAACGTTTGCAGCTTTCTGGCGTTAGTAGTGGTCACTCTCCACGTGCTGCAACCATAGAACAGCACGGATTCAACGTTGGAGCGGAACAGTCTTATTTTGGTGTTCAAACTGATTGCATTGCTTCGCCATATTTTGGACAACATCCCGAACACGGACTTTGCTTTGGCGATCCTGTTGGCTATATCCAGTTCGGTTCCACCATCGGTCGAGACAATACTCCCAAGATACTGGAAATCCTCGACTCTCTCTACCGGTTGTCCAGCAATGCATATTTGAGCTGATGAGTTTGTTCCAAGGCTGATAATTTTAGTTTTTGCCGTATTCATTTTCAGCCCGACGACGTTTGCCTCCCTCTCCAGATCTGCTGTCATTTGGTGGAAGTCCATAATTCTGTGGGAGAGTAAGCATACATCGTCAGCTTAGTCAAGATGTTTCAGTTGAGATGTAAGAGTCCATCGAATTCCTCCGTTTCCTGTCGACAAAGCTGCATGAAGCACATCGCTAATCACCAATAGGAATAATATTGGTGAAAGGATACAGCCTTGTCTTACCCCACTTTGAATTTCAAATTCCTCAGACAACCTTCCTCTGTGCAGAACGTGACATTTGGAGCCTTCATATGTAGCTTTGATAATAGTAATTAGTTTATCGGGAATACCTCTCCTGCGTAAGGCACGCCAAATAAACTCCCTGTTGACACTATCGAACGCCTTCTCAAAATCTATGAACAGCAGGTGCAGTGGCGATCGATATTTAACACACTGTTCGATGATGATCCGCAGGGTGTTGATGTGGTTGGCACAGGAGGATCTAGAGCGGAAACCTGCTTGTTCGGCATCGAGTGTGTCTTCGAGATGTTGTTTGATTCGCTCAAGGATGAGTTTAGCTATTATCTTAGCTACAGCAGGCAGCACGCAGATACCCCTCCAGTTTCCGCACTCCATTAGATTTCCTTTCTTAGGAAGCTTGACGATCATTCCCTTTTTCCACTCGTTAGGAAAGCTCTCAGCTTCCCAAGCTCTCTCTATAAGTGGAAGCAGAAGCTCAGCCGATGTTGTGGCGCTGCTCGTAAGAGCTCTGCTGGAATACCGTCAAGTCCTACCGCCTTGAGTGCCTTGATCGCGGTAATGATCTCATCTTTACTGGGAGTCATGGTGCGTATTCGGGAGCTTCTCACATCGGGCATCTCAGTCTGATTTGGGGGCATATCGCTAGCGAATACACGGTTTAAAACCGTAGCAAAATGCTCTTTCCATCTCTTGAGCTGGTCCTCATCCGAAATGAGCAAGGTGCCGTCTAGGCTTTTCACTGGGTGTTGGCTGGAGCTGCAACCACCTGTCAGCTCTTTCGTGATTCTGTAGACGGTCCTGCTGTCGCACCTCCTTGCAGCTTCTTCTGCTTCTGTAGCCAGAGCGTTGATGTAGTTGCGCTTGTCACGTCGCACGCTACGCTGAACTTCTCTCATCTTGATGCGATATAGGGACTCTAGCTCGCTTCTCCCTGCTGCTGGGGTAGCTGCAACGCGAGCTTTCAGCTGTTTTCGTTCGTCAATCCGCCTCCAGGTATCCTCGGAAAGCCACGCCCTATGTCTTCCCTGCGATCGACCGATAATTCTTTCAGCACAAGATGTAAAAACATTTTTCACAGCACACCAATGGTCTTGGATGGTTGCGGGCATTGAGCTGCTGATTGCTTCCACACCTTGCGAAAAGTGCTCCCTTAATTGTTGGCGCACTGAGGGATCACTAAGTCTATCGATGTTGAACCTGGGCATTCTTGTGTTGTCCTGGGATCTTCAAACTGCAGCAGTGCGTAGTTGGAGAGTAGCTATCATAAGATGGTGATCACGTACTATGCCCCACATCTGCCCCTCGCCTACCCATATGCATACTCTTGCCTGTTTGAAAGAGGAAAAGAGAGAACAATTTTTAAATAAAGTACCTATAAAAATACTTAGACTTGTCCTTTTGGTGTGATTGAGACGGTATCGATTAGAAACCTTTCCAATTCGATCTGTTGCAGAATTTCATTGAGATGGGTATTTCTATCAGTTCCTTTAATTCTTCAAAGAAAGGTTTGTCTAGTAGGTTTCGATGGAGTCTGCTGATGCATGGACAGTGACATAGGACGTGTCCGGTGTCCTCCTCAATGTTCGAGTCTCATCTTCTCGCAGTACCCTATTAAGGGTAAATCGTTTTTTTTTTAGATTTACTGATGTCTAACTTCGGCCGGAGGCCCTCTGCTATGTCAGCTATGTTTCGCATTATATTTTGGGTTTACTTATGGAATGGGTATCTGGACTCTTTTGTCCGGTAATGATACCCAGAGATCCGATCCAGCCAGCTTTTTCATTCCAGCTAATGCCATTGTGCTCTGGTAGGGAGTTTTCCCTAGCAGTTGGAAGTTACAGCGCTTGGTACTGATCACCAAAGGAAAAGGAGGCCCGCATTCCCCATCAGCGTACAGGCGTCTATGTATGCTGGACATCGCAGGGAAACCCTTGGAGAAGACGCTGAAATCAGGGCTCACAGCGGCGGTGCAGAGAGTAGGAGATGTGTTCGAAAAACAGCACAGATTTAGAAAGGGGCACTTTACGATTGGAGTAATTAAAGAGGTGGTAAGGACCACCTAAATGTTTCTACATGGCAATCACCATTCAAGGAAGATCGTATTGCTAGCAACTCTAGACGTGTGAAATGCCTTTAATTCAGTCAGATGGAGCAATATGCTGAACGCCTTCGAAAGCATTTTTGATATTCCCGAATATCTCTTGTGGATGGTGAAGGACTGTCTCAAAGACCGGAAGCTGTTATACCTATACACAACTTCAGAAGGACCTCGAAGTAAGGAAATTACTGCTGAAGCAGCGCAGGGCTCAATCTTAAGACCTGATCCACGGAACATCTCCTACAATGGCATTCTTCATATGGAGATGCCTGAACACAACTTCTTGGTGGGATATGCAGACGATATCGTCACAGTGATTATGGTAAGAGACACCGACAACGCGCAAAAAAAACTCAACCAGGTGATGAGACGTGTGCATCTCTGTATGGAAGAATACGGTCTAGGTTTGGGCAAAGAAAAGACGGAGATAGTCCTTCTGACTACGAAGACGATTCCGACTATTGTCGACTTCCAAGTCGGGTGTGAGATAATAACCAGCAAGGAAGAAGTGAAGTACCTAGGGATGGCCCTAAGCACGAAGCTCACATTCTGACAACAAATTATGTCTGATTTGGAACGAGCTCAAGTTACAACGTTACTGAGCAGATTAATGGCAAACGTTGGAGGCCCAACAGCTAGCAAACGAAAGCCCCTGATGACAGTCACCCAGGGGGTACGAGATATGGGCCGACGCACTGCGACAATAAAAATACAGGAAGCACATGGATAGTAAACGACTAACAAAGGCCTGGTAGGAGCAACATCTCCCGATAGGTGTTGGTCCGCTAAACAACGAGAAGGAGCTACTGCAGCCAAACAACTTGCAGATCTGATAGTAAGTCCTACATTCATCTTTCCGTGGTGTCATCTGGGAAGCTATGCAATGGAACCCTCTAACTCAGGATGGCAGAAGACCTGGCGGTCCGAGGAGAACATGGCGCAGAACAGTCGAGAAGGAGGCACGGCAGTTGGGGAAAGGTTGGGGAGAACTCAAACACATTGCCAGAAACCGTACACGATGGCGCGTAGGCGTAGTAGAGGCCCTAGGACCCACAAGGGGATACAGGACATAAGTAAGTAAGTAAGGCCTTAAGCGCAGCCTGACTGTCACTACAGACACAAATACTACGTCCCTTTCACCTGTTCTTCACAACTTAGTTCATGGCCATTAGGATTGCATAAGTTTCCGCTTGGAAAACAGACACATATTTGCCTAACGAGAAGTGATGTCTAATGTTGTCGACTTCCACGAAGACCCCAGCGCCAGACCCTTGACTGATTTTGGAATACAATAGATCTTTCATGTCGCAGCGTCATTGCAACGCGGGCATGGGTTATACAAGAGGAAAAAAAAATGCGCCGAGTTTATCGTTCTAATGTATGAATTACGATGCATCGCGGATGCCCATATTGGGGCCGCAAACAGGAGTATTGACCTACTCACGGGTATAAGAAGATTTCTGATTGGTTGCCTTGGTCCCCCAATATTTGGCATTAGTCTGCATAGTGCCGCTACTGCCCGGGAGGCCTTCTCGCCTGCGTACATTAGGTGGTCCCTAAAGCTGGGTCTGTGGCCCAGCAACACTCCCAGGTACTTGATGTATGGCTTCGAATCGATAGTTTGTTCACCGACCTATATGGTGAGGTGCTTCACTTTTTTATGGCTGCTTATGAAAACTGCTTCCGTTTTGTGGTCCGCTAGCTATAAACCTGATGTCTGTAGCTATAGCTTCAGGTTTGCGATTGTTTGCTTGCAGTGTTGCACAACTTCCTCTAATTTTTTTGACCACTACAACAATTGCGATATTGTCGGCATAACCGATCATGTCTACTCAAGTTACTAAAGTAACCAGTTAAAATACCCTCCTCTTTGCACACGTCAGTACCTGTTTCAAATTCGATGACGAAACCGTAATTACCTATAGAGCAAATCCAAGCGATTAATTTCTCTCGTTAATCACAGCCTTAGAGGTGCATGAGCCTGATTTCTGGATTTCTTAATGCCCACCGTGCTATTTCTACTTATGGCAGCTACCCCATCAGGAAAACTACTGCATGAGGTATGTTAGCTATTTTCGCAACTACGATAGTTGCAGACCCCACCCTTTACACTAAAATCATTCACCTGCCACTACCACAATTATTTTTGCAAACTTTTGCACAAATAAAAGCCGTTGCACTCGTTTTGCTAAGTTGCAGTACGAGTGTCACTTTTAACATCGGCGCACGAAAAAAAAAAACAAAAAAATTGTAGTGATGTGGACATAGTTATCCAATGAATGAAACTATATCTCACTCTCCATTAACATATCAGTACTAAGTTACAACATTACATTTCCACTTTGCACATTACTTCAACTATGGTGAAATTGAATAAAAAAATAAAAAAAAAAAAGAAGAAAAACTATCGCTCATCCCTCTGCGTGTTTTGCGACTGGTTATGATGCGATCGCCATACACTCCATCCCACTACATAAAACGCCCTATTGGAGATCTAATTAGTTTATTAAAAACGTAAACAATGACAGACAAAAATTTCACTCTCTCTTGCACGATTTGCCTATAGATACATATGTACCTACCATGAGATACAATAGAAAGTGAATGATTATGTTTATCTCTACAGGTTTCACCAAATTGTAACGCACCCCTGTCAATTGGCGTCGATGTTACCCCCTACTACTACCAATGGTAACATAAGCACAGCTTCAACTAATTAAATAGCAAGTTCAAGTTTAAGTCGAGTTCAAGCCACACACTCACTTCATCCCCTCCTCCCTACAAAAAAAAAAAAAAACAAAAAGAGGCAAAAAGTTTAAAACGAAATTCTTCGTACTGTAATTAACTATACTCGTAGTATACCCTAGTATACGCAACTTTTACTGGCTGAGAGCGATCTGGCTGTGTGCTAGTTCACCGGTCTTAATGAGTATCTGAGCAATCTCTTATGAAGTTCCGCCTTTGGGCTATCAACTCGGTAGCCTTGTTCTACAACGTTAGTATGCTCGTAGCATTTGTGTGTTGAAGTTGAAATTTAAGATGACCGTTGGTACATTTCTCTTAGGGTTCGGTATTTTGCTTTGGCTTTACTTTATTTGGTCACGGCGGAGATTCTACCTGTTTTCGTTGAAATTTCCCGGGCCCATCGGTCTGCCATTCATTGGGATCTTACATCGATTGTTGCGCAAGCAAGGTAAGACGAAATATATTTGAAAAGTGATAGGTTCGGATTATTACATGGTTTATTGCTTTTTTTTTTAATTTTTATTTTGTAAAGCCAATGTTGTGGTGAAATTTTTTTTCTTTATTGTTAAGCAAATATTAAACAATTTATTACGATTGATCTCGCCGCATATATGTAGTCATCGTGAGAAATGAGAGAAATGTCAATTCGTGCAGTGTATGTATGTGGTTTTCGGAAGTGTTTTTGGGGGTAGTTAGCCACCCCTTCCACTCAAAATTAATTTTGCAAAAAAGTAAAAAAAAAGCATTTTGTTGGATCCTTTCAGGATTACACAGTGTTGAAATGCTATAGTAGAACAATTGTTTTGTTGATGTGAAAGACTTCAACCTTAAGCTAATGGAATATTGGTGTCATCGGTTCGACCTAGAATGGATTATGGTGTGTTTCCTACGTGGTAACGACAATTTTGTTTGTATGGTTGCGTCAAGGGATGTGGTAATCTTGGAAATATACTAGTAACCCGGGCTACTAGAGTGCACGATTCGCAAACCCGAATAATCGATACCAGAAATGCCCCTACGTACTAATGCACATCCTGCGCACTTCTACCACTCTCCCCTCGGGACCGCTGTTATACTTTGCGGGGCTGGTTAGCAAATCATGATATTCGTCTTGTATGATCTGTTGCGCTTCTTCTGCTTATGCTGCCTTGCGAGATTTCTCAATTCGTCACAGCTCATGCAAATACGGACTTCATCCTACCGAAACTTCTGTACGCGTATTCTTGAACGGGATGAATGGGATAATTCTCCCCCTGTTGATGGTAATTCGGTTCACTTCTTTACAGTTGGCTCAAAGATCGAAAGCGGGGTGGGTTGTGCTGTTTTCTCTGAAAGCTCAGTCTGAGCATCTCGTTCTACCTCCCAGATCATTGCTGCTTTCTCAAGTGAAAATCATGGCGATTAAGGAGCCATGTCCTGGCTAAAATGTAATGTACTATCTGTTAGGGAAATTAGCATTTTCACTGACAGTCAAGCGGTAATCAAGTCCCTGGAATCGTGCTCCTTCACTTCAAAGACTCCTTAAATTACAGTTTGTCTCTGAAGAAGATGACAGAGCAGTTCAATATTCCTGACACCTATTCTGGGTGCTAGGCCACAGGGACATTCCGGGAAACTGCAGGGTGAACCAGACAGGGTACAACTCGAAGGACTCTGCCCTAGGTATGCCTCTTGCTACATCTAGTAAAGCCGAATGCTATTAGCAAGACTAACCACAGATGGGAGAACGGCTCAACGTGTCACATTTCGAGACAGATTTGGCCTAAGCTGGACCAGAAACGTAGCCAAAAGTTGGCTAAGCTAAAGCGGTCACAGATCAGCTGCATGATCGATGTCCTCACTGGACACTGTCTTATAGGCCGACGTGCCCAAAGACTTGGCCTCTTTTCAAATGACTTCAGTTGAATCTGTAAGGAAGAGGAGAAGGAAAAAACCATTCTCCACCTCATATGCACTTGCCCAGCCCTGCCGCGTAAAAGAATGCTCCATCTAGGGGGGGCCCTTTTTTTGATTACATCGACGATTTGGCGTCATGAGCATCCATCGCTTTATGAAAAACTCCGGTTGCTTTAATTAGTCGCTGATTAGTTTAATGGTAGATCCATGGCATCGCAATGGACCTTTACTGGTCTAAGTGTGTCTGGACTCTCGTGCAAACAGCCAGCCTAACCTCATCTAACCTTTGCAGCTCAATTTGCACATGTATGTGCCAATCTCTGTCCAAGATGTATGCTTACTCTCCCACAGAATTATGTACCTTCAGCACATGACAGTAGATGTGGAGAGGGAGGCAGGCGTCATCGGGCTGTAAATGAATACGGCAAAAACTAAAATTATCAGCCTTGGAACAAACTCATCGGCTCAAATATGCATTGCTGGACAACCGGTAGAGAGAGTCGAGGATTTCCAGTATCTTGGGAGTATTGTCTCGACCGATGGTGGAACCGAACTGGATATAGCCAACAGGATCGCCAAAGTCCGCGTTCGGGATGTTGTCCAAAATATGGGGAAGCAATGCAATCAGTTTGAGCACCAAAATAAGACTGTTCCGCTCCAACGTTGAATCCGTGCTGCTATATGGTTGCAGCACGTGGAGAGTGACCACTACTATCAGCAGAAAGCTGCAAACGTTTTTTAATACGTGCCTTCGCAACATCTCAAGGATTTTCTGGCCCAATCGTATCTCTAACGAACACCTTTACGAGAAAACGGGTCAGGAACCAATAGGCACAACCATCCAACGGCGGAAGTGGCAGTGGATTGGTCACCTGGCGGTCCGAGGAGAACATGGCGCAGAACAGTCGAGAAGGAAGCACGGCAATTAGGGAAAAGTTGGGAAGAACTCAGACACATTGCCAGAAACCGTACACGATGGCGCGTAGGCGTAGTAGAGGCCCTAGGACCCACAAGGGGATACAGGACGTAAGTAAAAAGTAAAGTAGTCAGATAGTTTGGAACTATTTTTCGCAGGTAGTATGTCGTGCCCGTTTTGACTAATGTTCTCGTTATTAAACGAGCAGTCTGACGAGTTGAACGCATTTTTTAAGTCCAACGTCACTACCGCGCAGTATTCTTTAATTCCAAAACGCCATCTTTCTCCTTGTATCACTTCGGCTGAGATGTCAACTACCATCTTGATGGCCTTTCCTGAATCCGAACTGAAGATCGGAGAGTGTATCTTTCTCTCTTAGTTGATGCGCACCAGGATTTTTCCCATTGTGTCCAGGAGGCATATTGGCAGATATGAGGACGGTTCTCCGGGTGGTTTCTTTCCTTAAGGTGGTAGAACCTGGTGTTGCATTTTCCAAGGCTCGGGGAAAACTCCTTCTTCCAGACACTTTTGCAGCGTGACCTTGAAAATGGTAATATTTAGTATGACACCAGGTCTCATCGCTTTTCTGTCACTTACTCTTCTGCGGAACAGTTCCTCTGGTGGAATTGTTGGTATCTCCTCTGCTGTGATTTCTCTAATTGTGTTGTATGCACTGAAGGGCCTTCGAGGGAATAAATGCTCCACTATTGCTTTAAGCATTATTGGGCAATATATTTGCGATGACGTATGACCCTTCAGTTTTGTCATTACCAATCTCTATGCTTTACCCCAAGGGTTAGTGTCTGCTTCATTACATATCCTCTTGAAGCAGGTGGTCTTCCTTTCTTCCATTGTATTTGCGATGACTTATGATCCTTTAGTTTTGTCATTACCATTCTATATGCTTTATCCCAAGGGTTAGTGTCTACTACATTACACATCCTCTTGAAGCAGGTGGTCTTCTTTTCTTTCATTGCTTCTTTAAGCTTATGTCGTGCCAATCTTAGGGCCTCTAGACATGCTTCGAAGTCTTCCCTTCTCCTAGATCATCGAGTTTTGCGCCGGACTTTTAGACACGCACTTTGATATCCTCGGTCCATTAGTAGCACCGGGCACTTCTGTTGTTACTACTGCCTCTAGGCATTGAAGTGTCACACACAGCAGTAGTAGCGCGATCGACATTTGTTGTGCGCCATATGCTAACAGCTTGTAGATGTAGACATGTATATCGTAGGTGGGCACTGCCACCTTTAGTAGCGCTCTAGTCGATGACATGCTCGATTTAGAACACTTGCTCTAGTTCAGCTGTTCAGCGAAGGTATATCCGTCTCTGATAGGAAGTATGCACTTAAGCCATGTTTTTTTTTTGTAGATTAATGCTTCGCATTCCATGAGAATGTGAGCTGATGTTTGCGCGAGGTCCCTGCAGAATTCGCAGTGTCCATTCCCTTGTATTCCCAGTTTTCTAAAGTACACCTGTGACCCGTTAACATGCTAACATTTAGGCAGGTTCTGCATTCCCAAAAATCCTTTCGCTGGTCTGAATTGAGGGATATCATCCAAACGCTTGATGCATTTGTTCTCTTCTTCTTTTCTCAGTTCTTCTCGTATTTTCGGTAGTCCTTTCCCACAAAAAAATTTCGGATCAAGGAGTTTTAAGCCCAGTGCTTCGTTCGACTATACTCCTACATGTTCTGGTACGTAGTAGAGAGTTACTATAGGAGTATTAGCCTGTTACAGTCTGTTGATTTTGGTGAGGCACTCCCAGACCAGTCTAGCTGGATATGATCTCGTCTGAGTTCAGTACATTGACTGCGGCTTAGCTATCTGACAGTATCGCGATGTCCTGCCCGCGATATTTCATATCGAGGTTGAATTGTGCGCATTTTTCGATCGTGTGAACTTCTTCTTGGAATGTGCTGGGAAAAATTCCCAGAAACTACTTAGTTCTGCCGAAGTATCTTCGTTAACATTACTCTTTCAGTTTATCTTATAGATTACCGCCGTGATTATATCTGTTTCTGTCCCTATTTCAAAATTACTGAAAGCTTATGCCACCCAGGCATACGCTTAACGACGAAATGTTACTTACTTACTTAGGTGGCGCTACAGTCCGGGGTGGACATGGGCCTCAACCAACAAACCTCTCCAGCCAGCACGGTTACGAGCCAGCTGCCTCCAGTTGCGCACGCCAAGTTGGTTGAGGTCCCCTTCCACTTGTTTGAGCCACCTACCACGAGGTCGTCCTCTACTGCGTCGTCCATCCGGGGTGGATTCAAAGACTTTCTTGGCGGAACGTTGGGCTCCATCCACTCTAAATGACCCAGCCATCTTGGTCGCTGTATGTGAACTCTTCTGGCTAAGTCGATGTCTTTATATATTCGTAGGCCGTATAGTTCGACTCACCGTCTATGCAGACGGGACCAAAGATCGCTCGAAGAACTTCTCTCTCAAAATAACCAAGGGCATCCTCATCCGGTTTTGTCAAAGCCCATGCCTCTGCGCCATACAGCAGGACTGGGATGATTAGTGTCTTATAAAGAGTTAACTTAGTAGTTCGAGATAGGGCTTTGCTACTCAATTGCCGTCTTAGCTAATAGAAACAATGATTGGCAAAAGTAATTCTTCATGTAATCTCCCTACTGATGTCATTTGCGGAGCTCACCATAGAGCCTAGGTAGACAAAATCCTCTTCTACCTCTAAATGATATCTGTCTATTGTGGCGGTCTGTCCAAGGCGCCCATGTTGGGTGCCCTTTTTTGTAGACAGCATATATTTTGTTTTGCTTTCATTGACCGCTAAACCCATCTTTGCTGCCTCGACCTCAATACTAGCAAAAGCTCCATTGACGGCCCGCTGAGGTCTTCCGATTATGTCAATGTCATCGGCGTAAGCGAGTAGTTGTACAGACTTGTAAAAGATTGTACATCCGGTGTTAGCTTCTGAGTTTCTTATAATTCTCTCAAGCACTATGTTAAAGAGATCGCATGATAGCGCGTCACCTTGTCTAAGACCTTTCCTGACATCGAACGGTTCGGTGATGTTCTTACCGAGTTTGATGGAGCAGCGAGAGTTCTCCATCGTCATTCTGCACAAACGGACGAGCTTGGAAGGGATATCAAGACTAGACATGGCTCTGTATAGCTCGTCTCTATACACGCTATCATAGGCAACTTTGAAATCGATGAAAAGGTGGTGCCTATCGATTTTATATTCATGGGTTTTTTCCAAGATCTGCCGTAGTGTGAATATTTGGTCAATGGTGGACTTTCGCGGCCTGAAACTACACTGATAAGGACCTATCAGGTTGTTAACGATCAGTTTTAGGCGTGCATATAACACGGCAGACAGGATCTTATATGCGATGCTGAGGAGACTCATACCTCTGTAATTGGTGCAGTTCAGAGGGTCTCCTTTCTTCAGGATCGGACAAACGATGCTTATAGGTTCCATTCATTGGGCGTACTTTCGTCCGACCAGATTTTACAGATGAGCTGGTGTATGCTCCTTATCAACTCATCTCCTCCTGCCTTGAAAAGTTCAGCGGCAAGGCCGTCGTCGGCTTCAGCAGCTTTGTTGCATCTGAGTTTATATATCGCTATCCTCACTTCATTCTGATCGGGTTGACGGGAATCTTGACTGCCATCGTCACTGTTGAATGGCTGCCTGATAGCAGATTATTGGTCATCATCGCCGTTTAACAGTCTGCAGAAGTGTTCCTTCCATATCCTCAGCACCGACTGCGATCCTACTACTATGTTGCCATTTTCGTCCCTGTAGGCTTCTGTTCTGGTTTTGAAACCCTGGCATGTTCTTTTTACCTTCTGGCAAAATTTTCGAACATCATTCCTGCAGTAAAGTCTCCCAATCTCCTCGATTGAACGCTTCTCATGCTCCTTTTTCTTCTTTCTGAGAAGTCGATGTTCCTCTTTTCTACTCCGCTTGTAGAGCAGCTCCAGTCCTTCTATGCAGCGCTGCTTTGTACTTACTTACTTACTTAGGTGGCGCTACAGTTCGGGGTGAACCTGGGCCTCAACCAACAAGCCTCTCCATTTAGCTCGGTCTTTAGCTAATTGCCTCCAGTTGCGCACTCCAAGTTGGTCGAGGTCCCCTTGAACTTGTGCGCGCCACCTACGGCGATAATTCCCTCTACTGCGTCGTCCCTCGGGGTTAGATTCGAAGACTCTGCGGGCCGGAGCGTTGGTGTCCATTCGCTCTACATGTCCTAGCCATCTCAGACGTCCAATACGCAGTTTTTTGACTAGGTCGATGTCGCTGTACAGCTCGTATAGTTCGTGATTGAATCTTCTCCTCCAAAACCCGTCAACGCAAACGGGACCGAAAATCTTACGAAGAATTTTTCTCTCGAAGCGACCAAGGATATCTTCATCCTCTTTTAATAAAGTCCATGTTTCAGCGCCGTAAAGTAGGACTGGGATGATCAAGGTCTTATATAGAGTCTCCTTAGTTGCTCGAGAGAGGGCTTTACTGTTGAATTGCCTTATAAGCCCAAAAAAACAGCGATTGGCAAGAGTTATTCTTCGATTGATTTCTGCGCTGATTTTGTTTGCTGAATTTATAGCAGAGCCAAGGTAGACAAAGTCCCTTACTACCTCGAAGTTATAGCTGCCCACGGTGACGTTTTGTCCAATTCGTCGATGTTGGTTATCCCTTCTAGTTGACAGCATATACTTGGTTTTGCCCTCGTTTATCGCCAAACCCATTTTGGCCGCTTCCGCCTCAATGCTTGCAAAAGCACCGGTGACAGCCCGCTGAGATCTTCCGATAATGTCTATATCGTCGGCGTATGCAAGCAGTTGTACAGACTTGTAATAGATTGTGCCTCCGGTGTTGGCTTGTGAGTTCCGCACAATCCGTTCAAGTACAATATTGAAGAAGTCACATGACAGCGCGTCACCTTGTCTAAAGCCTTTTTTGACATCAAAGGTCTCGGTGAGGTCATTACCGACCTTGATGGAGCAGCGAGCGTTCTCCATCGTCAGCCTGCACAGGCGGACAAGTTTGGCAGGGATGTCAAAACTAGACATGGCTCTATAAAGCTCTTCTCTATAGATGCTGTCATAGGCGGCCTTGAAATCGATAAAGAGGTGGTGAGTATGGATTTGGAATTCTTGGGTTTTCTCCAGGATCTGCCGAAGTGTGAAGATTTGATCGATGGTGGACTTTCCTGGCCTGAAACCGCACTGATAGGGTCCAATCAGGATGTTGATAAAAGGTTTCAGGCGTTCACACAATATCGCAGAAAAGATCTTGTACGCGATGTTGAGGAGACTGATGCCTCTATAATTGGCGCAGTTGAGGGGGTCTCCTTTCTTGTGGATCGGGCAAACGATGCTGAGATTCCATTCATCAGGCATACACTCCTCTGACCAAATATTAGAAATGAGTTGGTGTATGCACTCTACCAATTCATCCCCAGCTGCCTTGAAAAGTTCGGCCGGTAAACCGTCAGGTCCAGCAGCCTTGTTCGATTTTAGCTTGGATATTGCTATCCTCACTTCGTTTTGGTCAGGTGGACGGAAATTTTGACTATCATCGTCCATGTTGAATGGTTCATTCTGCCTGACAGCGGGATGTTGGTCTTCGTCGCCGTTATACAGTCTGCAGAAGTAGTTTTTCCATATTCTCAGCACCGACTGTGATTCTACTACGAGGTTTCCATTCTCATCTCTACAGGTTTCTGTACGGGTATTACTTCTCTGACACGTTCTTTTTACCTTTTGGTAAAACTTCCGTACATTGTTCCTGGAGTATAGACTCTCGATATTCTCAAACGCGCGCTTCTCATGCTCTTTCTTCTTCTTTTGGAGAAGCCGATGTTCTTCCCGTCTCTTTTGCTCGTAGAGCTCACGAGCAGCTCTCGTCTTCCTTTGCAGCGCCGCTTTGTATGCCTCTTGTTTTGCTGCATGCACTCGCCGGCATTCTTCGTCAAACCAGGGGTTTCGCGGTGGTGGTCGAGCGAAACCCAGCACATCAGTCGCGGCGTTTCTGATGGCATGTTGGCAGCGTTGCCACTGGTCTTCGGTACTTGATGCTGGCGGCAAAGGGGTGATTGAGAGATTTCGGGATACGCGTTCAGCGAAGAGTCTGGCGGTCTCTTGCGATTGTAGCTTTTCGACGTTAAATTTTCTCACAGTGATTCTTCTTTGTTGCTCAGATTGGGATATCCGCATTCGTACCTTGGCTACAACAAGGTAATGATCCGAGTCTATGTTGGCCGCTCGGAAGGTCCGGACATCCAGAATACTGGAGGCATGCCTTGCGTCGATCGCAATATGATCAATTTGGTTGATCGTGACATGATCATTGGACCGCCATGTCTGCTTATGAATATCGAGATGAGGAAACCATGTGCTTGCTATGGTGACATTTCGCTCCACAGCGAAATCAATTAGCCTTAGTCCGTTATCAGACGTGGTGTCGTGTAGGCTATGCTTACCGACTGCTCTACCGAAGACGTCCTCCTTTCCTATTTTGGCGTTAAAATCGCCCAATACGATCTTAACGTCGTATTTAGGACATTGCTCGTATGTTTTGTCGAGGAGCTCGTAGAAACACTCTTTGGAGGCAGGGTCCTTTTCTTCTGTGGGGGCATGAACACATATTAGGCTTATGTTAGCGAATTTAGCCTTGATCCGGATAGTCATAATACGCTCGCTCACGTGTCGGAAGCTTAAGACTTCTTGCCTAAGTCTGCCGCGTATGACAAATCCGCATCCGAATAAGCGTTGCCTGTTGCCTCTGTAGCAATCACCGTAGTAGATGTCACAGTTTTTCATCTTCTTTTTGCCTGGCCCATCCCATCGTACTTCCTGGATGGCGGTAATATCTGCTTTATAGCAGTCTAGGGCCTCTGCTAGTTGTTCGGCTGCACGTGGTCTGTAAAGGGACAGAACGTTCCACGTACAGATCCGAAGGTCGTTGTCCTTATTTCGTTTGCTGGGGTCGTCATTAGTTGGGTCATCCTTATCCGAGGCTTTTGGTTGTTTCGGAACCATGCGTTTTTTACGTGGTAGGGAAGTTACCCCGACGGCACAACCCCCAACCTGGAGGGCCAGTTCCTTAATTATTCCCCTAGGACGAGGGGCCGGGTACACCGGTGCCAGTAGTCCACTACGGAAGTATGAGCGCTGCCGTTGGCCCATTAAGGGCTCCTCCGCCACCATCTCTATTCCAATGTCCTGACCAACATTGGGAATTCCTTACCGACCTGTGATCCGAATACGTCGAAGCAGCTCGCGCAAGGTATTCACTAAGTTCAACCTAACTGGAACTATAGACGCCACCGTTGACTCCGTCTAGGGAATTCGTCCGCTGCCGCCTGGAACAGGAAGAAGTGCTCTAGTGAGAAAAGCACTCTTCCCCCCCTCTCTCATCTGCTGCCACCAAGAATCCGCCAAACGGGGTTGGTTACCCATTTCTTGGATTAAGGTACTAGGCACCCGGCTGTCACCGCGTGGAGGTTGAGAGTAGGAGTTGGTAGGCCTCAGCTGAGTGAAAACGCTTGTGTTTTCATATGATCGCATGCACTACCGTTTGACAACCATGCACTACCGTTTGACAACTGCTTTGTACGCCTCTTGTTTTTCTGCATGTGCTTGCCGGCATTCCTCATCAAACCAGGGGTTTCGTTGTGGTGGCCGAGAGAAACCCAGTACATCAGAGGCGGCATCTTTGATGGCTTGTTGGCGACGCTGCCACTGGTCTTCCGCATTTGCTGCTGGCGGAATAGGACTTAGATTAAGATTAGAAGAAACTTGATCGGCAAAGGTTCTGGCGGTCTCTTGCGATTGTAGCTTTTCGACGTCAAATTTCTTCACAGTATTTCGTTGATTTCGCTCCGTTGTAGATATCCGCATCCGTACCTTGGCTACAACTAGGTAGTGATCCGAGTCCACGTTGGCTTCTCGGAAAGTCCGCACACCCAGAATATTGGAAGAGTGGCTTGCTTCGATCGCAATGTGATCGATTTGGTTGACAGTTTTTCGATCAAAGGAGAGCTATGTTCCCTTGTGAATATCGAGACGTGGGAATCGCTTACTAGTTACGACAAAGTTTCGTCCCACCGCAAAGTCGACTAGCCTGTGTCCGTTGTCGGATGTGATGTTGTGCAGACTGTACTTTCCGATCACGCTACTAAAGACGTCCTCTCTTCCTAGCTTTGCGTTAAAATCACCTAGGATAATTTGAACTACAAAATGGGAAGGACTCAACGAGCACTAGAACAACCAAAAGGGCCTAAGATAAGTGGAAAAGTTAATAAACCCCCAAAAAAATAGAGCAAGCAGGCTACTTGAATTCATCAAACACGATTGCGAACTCTAACCGGCTACTTAACCGGACATTGTCCACTCAGGCACCATCTGAATAAAATAAAACTAACAGATATAGCCGTGTGCAGAGTTTGAGGGAAACAAAGAGAAACACCAGAACACATTCTTTGTGAATGACCGGGGGCCTCAAAGAAACGACTACTCCATCTAACACGGGTCTCGATTGGCCCAGCGGATACCTGGAACATGGAACCCAAGACTTTATTGAGCTTTATTTGGTTAGCCATTGGGCCAGCACAATAAATCGTATAGGTCGCTGTGCACTTGGGTTGCGTGAGGTGGGCTAATAGACAACATGCAGTTCTTCTTCTTCTTCTTCTTCCTATTTCGTCGAGATTATGATATGAAATCAAGGGATCATAACACTCTCACTTCATCGCATGTCTGTTGATCTTCCTGTGGCGTTCGCCTGTTTGACCTCAGAAAATATCGGCAAGCCTCGCAATTTTAGATCACTTCGTCACTGGGGCGCGATGGTCGATGCTCTCATCACAGGTTGCTACGCTATTGATCATAAATCTCAGCTATTTAAACTTTTCGTGCTTGAGAAGCACTGTTCCATTCAAACAAATATCTGGAATAGGCCTGAGTGGATCAGAGAATGAGCAGCACAAGTGCTCGGTCATTTTTGGACTAACGCGGTACCCATTTCCCTCAAAAACGTTCACCCATACGTCAAGTGCTCGTTACAGGGACGTGGGATCATCACTTATGATAGCTCCATTGTCAGCAAAGAATAACTAGTGCACATAGGGTACAGTTGTATGCAACTAATTACGTCCGATGATGGGAATTTTATACGAGCAATCATTTGTGGGCAATCATCAAGTTCGAAAAGAGGGAATAGGGAAAGCCAAATGAATTGAACATCATGTCGCTTACTCTCATTTTCTGGTGGCGGCGCATTCAGTAAGAATGTGTTCAGAGATCTCATCATCTTTTTGACTCCCATAGAGGGCTTAAGACTACGCATCTCTCAATCATTCGTCCATTATATCTTTCACGTGAGCTGAATGCTCTTAGAATGTTACGCCACAGCAAAATTGGAAAGCTCTTTTCCCAGCTTTTTCGGAAAGGGTGAGATTGTGAAAATACTTTTTTAATTCCTCAAGCTCAGTAAAACAATACCCTACTACTGAGCCACTACGCCCACCAGAGGAGAAGTGCTATGCAAATTTCTGTTGTCGTACATTTCGTCGTTGGTAAGGCAAAATCGCATCATCACCTCCCCATTGTGCCCGCTGGAAAGCTATCTGATAGTGAACTAACGATGAGCGTATGGTGAGTCTAACGATATATGTGTAGCTGAACACTCAGACGGTCAAACGGTAGTGCATGCGATCATATGAAAACACAAGCGTTTTCACTCAGCTGAGGCCTACCAACTCCTACTCTCAACCTCCACGCGGTGACAGCCGGGTGCCTAGTACCTTAATCCAAGAAATGGGTAACCAACCCCGTTTGGCGGATTCTTGGTGGCAGCAGATGAGAGAGGGGGGGAAGAGTGCTTTTCTCACTAGAGCACTTCTTCCTGTTCCAGGCGGCAGCGGACGAATTCCCTAGACGGAGTCAACGGTGGCGTCTATAGTTCCAGTTAGGTTGAACTTAGTGAATACCTTGCGCGAGCTGCTTCGACGTATTCGGATCACAGGTCGGTAAGGAATTCCCAATGTTGGTCAGGACATTGGAATAGAGATGGTGGCGGAGGAGCCCTTAATGGGCCAACGGCAGCGCTCATACTCCCGTAGTGGACTACTGGCACCGGTGTACCCGGCCCTTCATTATAGGGGAATAATTAAGGAACTGGCCCTCCAGGTTGGGGGTTGTGCCGTCGGGGTAACTTCCCTACCACGTAAAAAACGCATGGTTCCGAAACAACCAAAAGCCTCGGATAAGGATGACCCAACTAATGACGACCCCAGCAAACGAAATAAGGACAACGACCTTCGGATCTGTACGTGGAATGTTCTGTCCCTTTACAGACCACGTGCAGCCGAACAACTAGCAGAGGCCCTAGACTGCTATAAAGCAGATATTACCGCCATCCAGGAAGTGCGATGGGATGGGCCGGGCAAAAAGAGGATGAAAAACTGTGACATCTACTACGGTGATTGCTACAGAGGCAACAGGCAACGCTTATTCGGATGCGGATTTGTCATACGCGGCAGACTTAGGCAAGAAGTCTTAAGCTTCCGACACGTGAGCGAGCGTATTATGACTATCCGGATCAAGGCTAAATTCGCTAACATAAGCCTAATATGTGTTCATGCCCCCACAGAAGAAAAGGACCCTGCCTCCAAAGAGTGTTTCTACGAGCTCCTCGACAAAACATACGAGCAATGTCCTAAATACGACGTTAAGATCGTATTGGGCGATTTTAACGCCAAAATAGGAAAGGAGGACGTCTTCGGCAGAGCAGTCGGTAAGCATAGCCTACACGACACCACGTCTGATAACGGACTAAGGCTAATTGATTTCGCTGTGGAGCGAAATGTCACCATAGCAAGCACATGGTTTCCTCATCTCGATATTCATAAGCAGACATGGCGGTCCAATGATCATGTCACGATCAACCAAATTGATCATATTGCGATCGACGAAAGGCATGCCTCCAGTATTCTGGATGTCCGGACCTTCCGAGCGGCCAACATAGACTCGGATCATTACCTTGTTGTAGCCAAGGTACGAATGCGGATATCCCAATCTGAGCAACAAAAAAGAATTACTGTGAGAAAATTTAACGTCGAAAAGCTACAATCGCAAGAGACCGCCAGACTCTTCGCTGAACGCGTATCCCGAAATCTCTCAATCACCCCTTTGCCGCCAGCATCAAGTACCGAAGACCAGTGGCAACGCTGCCAACATGCCATCAGAAACGCCGCGACTGATGTGCTGGGTCTCGCTCGCCCACCACCGCGAAACCCCTGGTTTGACGAAGAATGCCGGCGAGTGCATGCAGCAAAACAAGAGGCATACAAAGCGGCGCTGAAAAGAAAGACGAGAGCTGCTCGTGAGCTCTACGAGCAAAAGAGACGGGAAGAACATCGGCTTCTCCAAAAGAAGAAGAAAGAGCATGAGAAGCGCGCGTTTGAGAATATCGAGAGTCTATACTCCAGGAACAATGTACGGAAGTTTTACCAAAAGGTAAAAAGAACGTGTCAGAGAAGTAATACCCGTACAGAAACCTGTAGAGATGAAAATGGAAACCTCGTAGTAGAATCACAGTCGGTGCTGAGAATATGGAAAAACTACTTCTGCAGACTGTATAACGGCGACGAAGACCAACATCCCGCTGTCAGGCAGAATAAACTATTCAACATAGACGATGATAGTCAAAATTTCCGTCCACCTGACCAAAACGAAGTGAGGATAGCAATATCCAAGCTAAAATCCAACAAGGCTGCTGGACCTGACGGCTTACCGGCCGAACTTTTCAAGGCAGCTGGGGATGAATTGGTAGAGTGCATACACCAACTCATTTCTAATATTTGGTCAGAGGAGTGTATGCCTGATGAATGGAATCTCAGCATCGTTTGCCCGATCCACAAGAAAGGAGACCCCCTCAACTGCGCCAATTATAGAGGCATCAGTCTCCTCAACATCGCGTACAAGATCTTTTCTGCGATATTGTGTGAACGCCTGAAACCTTTTATCAACAGCCTGATTGGACCCTATCAGTGCGGTTTCAGTACAGGAAAGTCCACCATCGATCAAATCTTCACACTTCGGCAGATACTGGAGAAAACCCAAGAATTCCAAATCGATACTCACCACCTCTTTATCGATTTCAAGGCCGCCTATGACAGCATCTATAGAGAAGAGCTTTATAGAGCCATGTCTAGTTTTGACATCCCTGCCAAACTTGTCCGTCTGTGCAGGCTGACGATGGAGAACGCTCGCTGCTCCATCAAGGTCGGTAATGACCTCACCGAGACCTTTGATGTCAAAAAGGCTTTAGACAAGGTGACGCGTTGTCATGTGACTTCTTCAATATTATACTTGAACGGATTGTGCGGAACTCACAAGCCAATACCGGAGGCACAATATATTACAAGTCTGTACAACTGCTTGCATACGCCGACGATATAGACATTATCGGAAGAACTCAGCGGGCTGTCACCGGTGCGTTTGCAAGCCTTGAGGCGGAAGCGGCCAAAATGGGTTTAGCGATAAACGAGGGCAAAACCAAGTATATGCTGTCAACAAGAAGGGAAAACCAGCACCTACGAATTGGACAAAACGTCACCGTGGGCAGCTATAACTTCGAGGTAGTAAGGGACTTTGTCTACCTTGGCTCTGCTATAAATTCAACAAACAAAATCAGTGCAGAAATCAATCGAAGAATAACTCTTGCCAATCGCTGTTTTTTTGGGCTTATAAGGCAATTCAACAGTAAAGCCCTTTCTCGAACAACTACGGAGACTCTATATAAGACCTTGATCATCCCAGTCCTGCTTTACGGCGCTGAAACATGGACTTTATTAAAAGAGGATGAAGATATCCTTGGTCGCTTCGAGAGAAAAATTCTTCGTAAGATTTTCGGTCCCGTTTGCGTTGACGGGTTTTGGAGGAGAAGATTCAATCACGAACTATACGAGCTGTACAGCGACATCGACCTAGTCAAAAAACTGCGTATTGGACGTCTGAGATGGCTAGGACATGTAGAGTGAATGGACACCAACGCTCCGGCCCGCAGAGTCTTCGAATCTAACCCCGAGGGACGACGCAGTAGAGGGAATTATCGCCGTAGGTGGCGCGCACAAGTTCAAGGGGACCTCGACCAACTTGGAGTGCGCAACTGGAGGCAATTAGCTAAAGACCGAGCTAAATGGAGAGGCTTGTTGGTTGAGGCCCAGGTTCACCCCGAACTGTAGCGCCACCTAAGTAAGTAAGTAAGAACACTCAGACCTGCGTAAGCACATCTGGGAGAACTTCAGCGCGCATATGCTTAACCGGACGAGGCATCTCTTGTTGACCTGATCGGCTTAAATATGCGTCTCAGAAGTCTAGTAAGAGCTCCTCAGAAGGAGGACGTGCGCCAGATGAATTCTCTCGATGATGTCAACGGTGACGTCTACAGACCAGCGGATACCTTAGCGGAGCTACTTCAACATATTTGGAGCTGAGGTCTGTAAGGATTTTCAATACTACGTCAGGGTATTGAAAAAGAGATGGTGGCGGATGAACCCTTAATGGACCAACGGCAGCGCTCATATCCCCGAAGTGTGTTACTGGCATCGGTGTATTCGGCCCCTCGTCCTAGGGGTGGCAAAAAAAGGATCTGGTCCTCCAGGTTTGGGGTTGTGCCATCGGGTTAATTTCCCTACAACCTAAAAAACCTTCGGTTACGAAGCAACCAATAGCCTCGGATACGGATGATTCTACTTTTGACGACCCAAGCAAACGTAAAAAGGACAACGATCTTCGTGTCTGCATGTGGAATGTTAGGTCCCTCTACAAGCCACGTGCAGCCGCACAACTTGCGGAGGCACTAGAGTGTCTCAAAGCAGAGATGTCCGCCATCCAAGAAGTGCGATAGGATGGGCCGGGCAAAAAGAGGATGAAAAACTGCGACATCTACTACAGCGATTGCTACAGACAACAAGGACAGCGCCTATTGGGTGCGGATTTGTCATTGGAGGCAGACTTAGGCAAGAGGTCTTGAGTTTCCGGCATGTGAACGAGCGCCTCATGACTATTCGTATCAAGGCTAAATTTGCCAACATTAGCCTAATATGCGTTCACGCCCCTCACGAGAAGAAGGACGACGCGACAGAGTATGACTTCTACCAGGTCTTGGACAAGACGTATGAGCAATGCCCTTGCCACGACGCTAAAATTATTCTAGGTGATTTTAACGCAAAGTTAGGAAGAGAGGACGTCTTTAGTAGCGTGGTCGGAAAGCACAGCCTGCACGACTTCACATCCGACAACGGACTCAGGCTAATCGAATTTGCAGCGGGGCGAAACCTTGTCGTAGCTAGTACGCTGTTCCCACGTCTCGACATTCACAAAGGAACATGTCTCCTTTGATCAAAAAACTGTCAACCAAATCGATCACATCCTGAAGAGCCGACATCTCTTGAGCATCGTAGCTGGAATCTACTTTATTCGTAATTGATAATCTTGCGTGACACCTATCGTCCGATTCCGGTCTCATGGATATGAGGTCTGATGCAAAGGCAATTGCGTAAATTCACTGTTGACTTTCCTTGTGCTCAAGACTGATTGTAACTGGATTACTTGTGTCTGTAGTCAGACACAGCTTAAAATCTTGAAAAGTTCATGAAAGTAAGACTTTCTTAGGCTTGTCTGGGTCTCAGGTCACACTGGGATCATGGGGAATGCGGCCTTCGATGAGATTTCTAGGTAAGGCTCAGGACTTGAACCTATGTTGACTTTTCCCGTGTCCTCGGTTTGGGCTTTCATTGATGGTTGGGTTTTTCTCGATCACAGCTGTGTGTGGCATGACTCTTCAGAATGTATGGCTGCTCCTAGACGTGGTTTTACTAAATATCTTAATGAGCTGGGCTTAAGTTAGTCACGTATTGACAAGACCATCTCCACAGGAGGGTTTAAGTGAGACTCCAGTCTGCGATGCCTGTGGAGAGGCCGATGAAACTGGGAAACATTTCCTCTGTGTGTGTTATGCCTTTGCTCGTATTTGGTGGCAGATCTTCGCTGTTGATGTGCTGTTAGCTCTTTTTCACTAAAGCGCTTATTTAACTTTCTTATAAGGATACGAAAATTTTGTTAAAAGGAATCAGGGTCCTTTCCCTTGGCAGTACAATGGACCAGTTGCGTCTGCCCCGAAAGAACTTAGGTATAGCTAAGTTTGATTTTGGTGTATCTAGCTTGTTGCGAAAACTGGTCTTCGTTTAATAGTAAACATTTGTCCATAGTCCTTAATAGAACATTGTGTTGCTCTTAATAGAGCTTCCCTTGAAAAAGTAATTTCATTCAAAAGACTATCAGAAGGCGCACAACATTCGCATTTAAATTCGTTTAGATGTCCTTAAATGGACTGTCTAAGCACTTTCTAACGTTGCGAAATCTCTTATTGGTATTGTGAGCGACATTTTTTTGGCCCCAGTTTGGTTAGCTATAGGAATGTGAACAATGCGTTAGTTTAATGGCTCAACACAAACAACAACAATGTTATTAACGACAGAGACAAGATAAAGATGACAACATACACGGCACAGCTCCCTTCTATCTATGGTGTGCCGAAAATTTATAAACATAGCATGCCTTCCAGACCAATGCCATGCCGGCATTGATGAGAGTACCGTGCTATGAACTCTCTTAGTATGTGGGAATACCACAATGCGCGACGAAAATATCGGTCCGTCTGTTAGTAATTCCATCGAACTTGTAAGAATTGCGTTCAGACATCATGGTGTCTCATGATGTCGGGTCTCTATTCAGTAATATCACAGGACAACTCCACAAGAAATTTATTTTTATTTTTTTTAAGCTACGATTAGAGCTCTAGACTTTCTGGCTTCCTCATACACATTTGGGTATATTTGCTGTCAAATAGGTTCAAATGGCATAATTGTCGATTTCTTGTGCAACAATTTGGTTAAGTTTGGTACAATTTAGATCTAAACAAGTTTTGGTATTGAGTCTCATAGTAGTCTCATAGTAGTCTACTGTAACCAATCTCACTCAAACCCAAACTCACCCGACCACTGCAGGAGCTGTCAAGACGCAGCAAATATAGAAAGTATCAATCACTTGGGTAACAAGGTTTGGGGAAAAGTTGGGGAAAACTCAGACACATTGCCAAAAACCGTACACGATGGCATAGTAGAGGCCACAAGGGGATACAAGACAAAACAAGTGATCTTGTGCAAGTTCCACTAAGAAACAAGATACGATTCATGAATGGCTCAGGTTGGTTCGCTACTGGACCAATCGAAAGATAAAGACTTTACAGGTTTCATAAACAAAAGGGGAAACACAATGGACGGTTTGGCCCTCATGAGAAGCACAATTTAGATCTGAACAAGTTTTGGTACTGAGTAGTACCAAGTAGTCGGGTCTACTGTAACTAAGCAGTAATAGTGCATTCAGTCAAATTGTGTCATATAAACATTTGTCTCAAATTTGGATACATTTCTTAACAAGCCAAGCAGTCAAATCGTAGCTTTGTAATTGACTAGAGAACATAGTATATTTAGCATATTAAGGTATCCAATAAGGTTACTTAAAAATGTGTTGAAATTTGTACGATATCTATACATACGAATACATTGATGATGATACATGATACCGGCGCCAATTATAATATCTAAAATGCTCCTTCGATGTCTAAAAATGATGCTAGAGTATATTCTTTAAAGTGAAGGTTTTTCTCTATGAATGGGACAACATCATGTAGTGTAGTTTGCCTTTTATGTAGGCGTGTTGAGTGTCACATAAATTTTATTCATTGAGAAGGCTTCTCAGGTGTAGATCAATTAATCTCTCCAGTGTTTTCAAAAGAAACGAGTTGAGGCTAATCGGTGTGAAATCTTTTGCAGAATTATGGTTTGGTCTACGCGCCTTAGGGATGAAGACCACTTCTACCTCTCCCAATTGTTCGGTACGTAACCTAGCTTTATACAGCTGCGGTAAATTACTTTAAGCCAGTGTGTGATTCTTGCTAGAGCATGTTGAAGCATGGCTGGAGTGATGTTTTCTGGTCCTGCAGATTTTTAGGGGTTAATCGATTTCACGGCTCATGCTATCTTTTGCTCTGTAATGATATCATTGTTGTCATTATCATTTGTTACTGAGTTTGGAACAACCTGAAGGGTAGTAGCGTTTGTGACGAGATCGCTGCACCCTGGGAAGTGTGTTTCCATTAACAGTTCTAACGATTCTTGGCTTGACTCCGTCCAGGAGTTATCACCCGCGACTGTCGGGTCTTTAGATAAAACTTTGCCTAGTCTGGCAGCCTGGTTAGTGCTTTCAATGGATTCACAATAGTTGTACCAGGACTTTGTTTTTGCTCTTCTAATATGACGTGTGTAAAGATTAAGTGCGCATCTGTAAGGATCTGATTTTCTTGATCTTGCTTTATTATGTAATCTTCTGACCTCTGTTCTACGATTTCTAAGTTCGTTTGTCCACCAAGTAGCCTTGGTGGGTTTACGATTGTGAGATGTGGGACAGGATTTATTAAAGGCTTTGTTCATTTTTTCAGTTATGAGGACAGCAGAATCGATAGATGTGCCATTTGAAAGGGATTCATCCCCGGGATGAGGTATCCATTGGTTGGTTCATTTAGTGTATTCTGCCCAATTCGTCTTTTGGGGTTCCTAAAATATCTTTGTACAAGCAACCTAACGCAGAGCCTTGTGCGCCTTGCGGGGCAATTTATTTGTGTGCCAACGACTGGTCACATTCTTGAAACCTTGGTAACACCAACGCAATCAATAACTTCGTCTTCTCCGGAGAAACCGTTTCGCACGACGTGAGATTCTGAAAATGAAGGTCTTTTGACGAGAGTGATTTAGAGGTAAAGATGGCCGTATTCCGCCAAAATGTTCCCTCAACCGTGCTACAAACTTTGTCTGACTAATCGTTTTGTTTTCTTGCAATAAATCATTGGGTAACCACAAGCCTTGCCCATACACCAGTTCCGAAATCAGTTCTCTAAAGAGTTGCGATTCAAACTGCCTACCCTGTTCCGTGATTATAGCGCAAGGAATGCCAAAACGCGGTACCCATTCGCGAACGATTGCTGCTGCTACTGTCTCCGATGTGATATCGTTTAAAGGAATGGCCTTTGGCCAGCGAGTAAAACGATTAATCAGGGTTAAGCAATAGCGATAGGTCTCTGAGGTGGGTAATGGGCCGATAATGTCTAGGTGTACGGTTTCAAATCGGTTACACATGTTCTTAAATTGCTCAACTGGGCTATGAATGTGTTTGGAAATCTTCGATCGCTGACAAGCTATGCAACTTCGTGCCCAATCCCTAACATCCTTGTTGATTGATTGATCCTTGAATTGATTTCCACACAAATAGGGTTCTTGCCTCTTTGACACTCGCTCTTATGCCGGGGTGGGATAAACTGTGGATACTGTCAAATATTTTTTTTTCTAAATCGAGGAGGAATGTATGGACGAACCCTACCTGTGGACACGTCACACAAAATGTGAACTTCCGAGCCTAAAACTGGAATTCTCTTAAACTTTAGCGCGTCTTGTTTTGCGAGCAATAATTTCAATTCCTCGTCATTTGCTTGTTCATGCGCTATTTCCGTGTAATTTATTGTTTCCAGTATTGAGATCGCATCTAATCTAGATAGTGCATCCGCTACCGTATTTTGTTCTCCCGGCAAGTATCTTATGTCCGCTGTAAATTATGCAATCAGATCTAAGTGTCTCAGGCGAACACCACAGGCGGATCAGTAGAAATGCGGTGAAGTGGGAGGGTTGTGATCCCTCATTTTCGGACCATAACCTCGCTCACAAAAGGAAGAAGAAGAAGAAGAACATCTAATTGTCTCAGCTGACGAGGTGATGCTTTATCAGGCTTTTGCTGGAACGTGTAAATGCGGGGCCTATGGTCTGTGTATATAGTGAAAACCCTGAATATTCGTTTAGACGAGGAGGAAGACCCCTATCGTAAATTTTATCTAAGCAACCAAAACATATTTTATATGTATCCCAACCCCAACCCCAACCCCAAGTCCTAGGCATTATTCCCAAAAAAGCTGCATAATGTGGATAACATCGTAAATCAAACTTTTTTCAGATTCACCCAACAACGTGCGGATAATGATGATTAGGAGAACAATGTTTGTCATTATTTTGTTTAAATTTAGAATCTGAGTCAGGAAGTAAATACCACCCGGTCGTGACCTTTATTTGTTTTCATGAAACTAATTACTTCCTTGATGGTCGACTTTTAACACTTAGCCCGCATTTACAACACTTACTTTTGGCAATTACTAGAACTTTGTGTACGTACGTAGATTGAGTTCTAGACCACATCTATTGGAGTAGAACATTCTCCGATTGTACTTAGAACTTTTGGCCGATTTTTACTGCTGACGATAACTAAATTAAGTGCACAAATGTGTTTCATTAAATACTCTAGTCTTAGTCGTTAATAAATTGCATTAGCTTAGGTAAATTGTTTCGAAAAACTTAAACACTATCTGTGGTCATCATGTTTTAATGTGTATCTATTACAATTTGACATCTGGCATGCGTTATTGTTTTGAACCAGCTTTATGGATAGCCGACGATTTGCGTAATGAAACACAATACCTGCCTCTTATAGAACTAAGATGATAAATGGCTCGGCATTTGACTTGCATAATTATGCAGATTAATTTGGAAAAAGCTTTTGATCGTATGAACTCATAGAGAGTTCATATGTTTCGAAGTGTTGCCACAGTGTCTTCATTCAAATGATTTCATTGTGATGTTGCTACCATCACAACATCATTATAATCTATCTCAAAAAATAAACAAATAAAAATTTGGCACATCGAGCCCATATAGGGCCTAGCATTATGCAGTCATTAGCATTGTTAGTTTATTTTTTCACACGCAGATGTGAGAAAATCTGCAAAAGGTAGCATCTACTTTGTTTTTGCATCGTTATTAGATGAGTGGGTTTTAGTTTTGCGTAGTTATAAACTTTCTTTTACATATTTAAACCACTCTCTTCTTTAGGAAATTCCTGAAATGTGCATGTAGCTTCGTTGTGGAGCTAAATGTCACCATAGCAAGCACATGATTTCCTCATCTCAATATTCATAAGCAGACATGGCGGTCCAATGATCATGCAACGATCAACTTGGTTGATATTGCGATCGTCGCAAGACATGCCTCCAGTATTCTGGATGTCCGGACCTTCCGAGCGGTCAACATAGACTCCGATCATTCCTTGTTGCAGCTAAGGTACGACCGCAGATATCCCAAACTGAGCAATAAAGAAGAGCCCCTGTGAGAAAATTTAACATCGATAAGCTACAATTGCAAGAGATCGCCAGAGCCTTCGCCGAACGCGTATCCCGAAATCTCTCAATCACCCCCATGCCGCCAGTATAAAGTGCCGAAGACCAGTGGCAACGCTGCCAACATGCCATCAGAAACGCGGCGACTGATGTACTGGGTCTCGCTCGCTCACCACCGCGAAACCCCTGGTTTGACGAAGAATGCTGGCGAGTGCATGCACCAAAACAAGAAGCATACAAAGCGGCGCTGCAAAGAAAGACGAGAGCTGCTCGTGAGCTCTACGAGCAAAGGAGACCAGCACTCATCACATCAGCACCGAGGATCTGCCACCTGATACGAGCAAAGGCCGGACACTCACAGAGATAATGTTCCGCGGTGTCGTCGCTCTCTCCACAAGCGCCGCAGATTGTAGTGTCACTCAAGACCAGCACGTTAAGGTGCTTGGCGAAAGCATAGTGGCCTGTCCAAATGCCAATAAGTTGTCTACAGTCTTTTCTGTTGGGAGACAGCAAGAATGCCGCTGATTTCTTACAGACGTCCGGGAGCATACGTTTAGTCAACCTACATCCTGGAGTGTCATGCCACACACAATTGTGCTCGTGAGAGACCCAATCGTCAATGGAAGCCCTAACCGAGGAGGCAGAGAGACCCAACGCGGGTGCGGGACCTGAGATATCCTCCTCTGAGCCTTTTCTATCAATCTTATCGGAGATCTCGTTCTCCAAGATGCTAATGTGACCTTGGACCCAGATAAGAGACAGAGAATTCTGCCTTGCGACCGAGTTCAAAGAGTTTTTGGTTTCACGAACTATTTTGGAAGTGGTTAAAGGGTTAAGCAAGGCCTTAAGCGCAGCATCAAAATCGCATCATCACCTCCTCGCGGTGCCCGCTGGATAGCTATCTGATAGTGAACTAACGATGAGCGTGTGCTGAGTCTGACGATATATGTGCAGCTGAACACTCAGACCTGCGTAAGCACATCTGGGTGAACTTCAGCGCGCATATGTCTAACCGGACGAGGCATCTCTTGTTGACCTGATTGGCTGAAATATGCGTCTCAGAAGTCTAGCAAGAGCTCCTCAGAAGGAGGACGTGCGGCGGAAGAATTCTCCCGATGGAATCAATGGTGCAGTCTACAGACCAGCGGATACCTTACCGAAGCTACTTCAATATATTTGGAGTTAAGGTCTGTAAGGATTTTCAATACTACGTCAGGGTATTGAAAAAGAGATGGTGGCAGATGAACCCTTAATGGGCCAACGGCAGCGCTCATATCCCCGAAGTGGGTTACTGACATCGGTGTATCCGGCCTCTTGTCCTAGGGGTAAAAAAAAAGGATCTGGCCCTCCAGGTTGGGGGTTGTTCCGTCGGATTAACTTCCCTACCACGTAAAAAACCTTTGGTTACGAAGCAACCAATAGCCTCGGATACGGATGATCTTACTGTTGACGACCCATGCAAATGTAAAAAGGACAACGATCTTCGTGTCTGCACATGGAATGTTAGGTCCCTCTACAAACCACGTGCAGCCGAACAACTTGCGGAGACACTAGAGTGTCTCAAAGCAGACATTACCGCCATCCAAGAAGTGCGATGGGATGGGCCGGGCAAAAGGAGTATGAAAAACTGCGACATCTACTACGGCGATTGCTACAGACAAAAAGGACAGCGTCTATTCGGGTGCGGATTTGTCATTGGAGACAGACTTAGGCAAGAAGTCTTGAGTTTCCGGCATGTGAACGAGCGCCTTATGACTATCCGTATCAAGGCTAAATTTGCCAACATTAGCCTAATATGCGTCCACGCCCCTCTACAGGCAGAAGGACGACGCGACAGAGTATGACTTCTACCAGCTCTTGGACAAGACGTATGAGCAATGCCCTAACCACGATGTTAAAATTATCCTAGGTGATTTCAACGCAAAGCTAGGAAGAGAGGACGTCTTTAGTAGCGTGGTCGGAAAGCACAGCCTGCACGACATCACATCCGACAACGGACTCAGGCTAATCGAATTTGCAGCGGGCCGAAACCTTGTCGTAGCTAGTACGCTGTTCCCACGTCTCGACATTCACAAAGGAACATGTCTCCTTTGATCAAAAAACTGTCAACCAAATCGATCACATTGCGATCGACGCAAGGCACTCTTCCAGTATTCTGGGTGTCCGGACTTTCCGAGGAGCCAACGTGGACTCGGATCACTACCTACTTGTAGCCAAAGTACGAGCGCTCCCAACAAGCCATCAGAGATGCCGCCTCTGATGTACTGGGTTTCTCTCGCCCACCACAACGAAACCCCTGGTTTGATGAGGAATGCCGGCAAGCACATGCAGAAAAACAAGAGGCGTACAAAGCGGCGCTGCATAGAAGGACTACAGCTGCTTACGAGCTCTACGTGCGCAGGAGAAAAGAGGAATATCGACTTCTCAGAAAGAAGAAAAAAGAGCATGAGAAGCGCTCGATCGAGGAGATTGAGAGACTTTATTGTGCAGGAATAATGTTCGAAAATTTTACCAAAAGGTAAAAAGAACAAGCCAGGGTTTCAAAGGCAGAACAGAAGCCTGCAGGGACGAATATGGTAACATAGTAGTAGAATCGCAGTCGGTGCTGAGGATATGGAAAGAACACTTCTGCAGACTGTTAAACGGCGGTGATGACCAATATTCCGCTGTCAGGCAGAATGAGCTATTCAACAGTGACGATGGCAGTCAAGATTCCCGTCAACCCGATCAGAATGAAGTGAGGATAGCGATATCTAAACTCAAATCCAATAAAGCTGCTGGAGTCGACTGCCATGCCGCTGAACTTTTCAAGGCAGGAGGAGATGAGTTGGTAAGGAGCATGCACCAGTTCATCTGTAAAATCTGATCGGACGAAAGTATGCCCGATGAATGGAACCTCAGCATCGTTTGCCCGATTCTGAAGAAAGGAGACCCTCTGAACTGCGCCAACTACAGAGGTATAAGTCTCCTAAATATCGCATATAAGATCCTGTCTGCCGTACTATGTGAACGCCTAAAACCGATCGTCAACAACCTGATAGGTCCTTATCAGTGCGGTTTCAGGCCTGGTAAGTCCACCATTGACCAAATATTCACACTACGGCAGATCTTGAAAAAACCTATGAATATAAAATCGATACGCATCACCTTTTCATCGATTTCAAAGTTGCCTATGATAGCGTGTATAGAGACGAGTTATACAGAGCCATGTCTAGTCTTGGCATCCCTGCCAAGCTCGTCCGTTTGTGCAGAATGACGATGGAGAACTCTCGCTGCTCCATCAGAGTCGGTAAGAACATCACCGAACCGTTCGATGTCAGGAAAGGTCTTAGACAAGGTGACGCGCTATCATGCGATCTCTTTAACATAGTAGTTGAGAGAATTGTACGAAACTTACAAGCCAACCCCGAAGGTACAATCTTCTTCAAGTCTGTACAACTACTCGCTTATGCCGATGACATTGACATAATCGGAAGAACTCAGCGGGCAGTCAATGGGGCATTTACGAGTATTGAGAACGAGGCAGCAAAGCTGGGTCTAGCGGTCATTGAAAGCAAAACAAAATATATGCTGTCTACAAAAAAGGACGCCCAACAGCCGCTTCTTGGACAGAACACCATAATAGACAGATATAATTTTGAGGCAGTAAAGGACTTTGTCTACCTAGGCTCTATGGTGAGCTCCACAAAAGACAACGGTGGGGAGATCACACGAAGAATTACTCTTGCCAGACGTTGTTTCTATGGGCTAAAACGGCAATTGAGTAGCAAAGCCCTATCTCGAACTACTAAGGTAACTCTTTATAAGACACTAACCACCCCAGTCCTGCTGTATGACGCAGAGGCATGGGCTTTGACAAAATCCGATGAGGGTGCCCTTGGTTATTTCGAGAGGAAAGTTCTTCGAGCGATCTTTGGTCCTGTCTGCATAGACGGTGAGTGGGGGAGAAGGTACAATGCCGAACTATACGGCCTGTACAAGGACATCGACATAGCCAAAGAGTTCACATACAGCGACTAAGATGGCTGGGTCATTTGGAGCGGATGGATCCCAACGTTTCGCTAAGAAAGTTTTGGAATCCACCCCAGATGGACGAAGCAGTAGAGGACGACCTCGCGGTAGGTGGCGCAAACAAGTGGAGGGGGATCTCAATCAACTTGGCGTGCGCAACTGGAGGCAGCTGGCTCGTAACCGTGCTGGCTGGAGAGGTTTGTTGGTTTAAGTCCAGGTCCACCCCGGAGAGTAGCGCCATCTAATTAGCATAACAACAATTTGTCCAACGACAATTTGTCCAACGACAATTTGTCCAACGACAATTTGTTCAACGACAATTTGTCTAACAAGAATTGGTCTAAGCAATAATATGCCCTAAGGGCGAATGCCTAAACGACAATTTGTCGAACACTTAAATATTTGAAGAAATATTTTGTGAAATTTCCTTGAATCTCTATTGACTTGAAGACAGAATTCCGATTGCAGTCTCTTCAAATTACATTGCTGTCCAACAAGCAATCATCGTTCCTCGAAAGCAAGTGACTTGAGAAGAAAGTGGTCCTGAGTATTCTTGCTTTGTGGGCATGACTAACAATGGCATTGATTCTGCAGTCTTTCCTACTCAAATCGAAAAGGAATTGCACAGGTCAAGGATTGTACAAGAACTCAAACCAATCATCTTACTTAAAGTATAGGTTTGTGATTAACTTCCAAGGGCATTAGCCTAAGTTGTGCAGAATTGAAAAAAAAAATCATAGTTTGCATTAAGAATAAATAAAAATCTTATATATTAATACGTGAACGCGAAATGTATCGTACGTTTATTTAGTATTTATTATAAGAGGAGTGGAATGAAACTTATATCATTCGAAAGGTACTGTGCCATAGATGTGCAGAAGAAAAAAGTCATGTGTGTATATTGCCGTTATGTCAGGTAAAATAAAGCCAACATACACACATGATTTCCCCCTACAAAACGCTTTAACCAATTAAATGAAAGCATTTTGATCACGTTCATGACTGTATGAGCTTAGATCGCTTTGCCTAACATAACGTTGTTTCTCTCGCTGTTTGTTTATTTCCCCTCGGTCGAATTTCGATCACACTCGATACTAGTATAAATAAAACTACGATGCTGAATGAATTATGCTTAGATAGAGAGCGAATAGCGTTGTCACGGTTACTGGTAGATTTTGCTAATTAATTCAAATTAAAACTTAAACGTATGCGATCGCACCTTTTAACGGATGAAACTGCTGAGTCAGTCTATACTTTGATTTTGTTTACAATTTAGTATTGTTCTAGAATATAGGGTGATTCCGTTTCAGAGGTGTTAGTGTGTATTTGAAGGCGGTGCGTCCTCGTTACACACTTAGCACAATAAACGTTTACTTAACGGATTTTGGTGAAATTCTGAAATTCAGGTTCTAACTTTTAGCTTGACGTGACGACGCATTCTTTTGAAAGACATTGAAATCTGATGAAATTAGCGTAAGATGCGGTATTTGGACAGTGCAATCCCACCCTTTGCTGGGCTCCAGGTTACTGTGACACACCGGGGTATTGTCCAGCTGACAATCATTATCGGCATTGAGGCGCCAAAGTCTTATATTAAGTACCTTATCACCTACCCTTAAAAAAAAAAAAAAAAAAAAAAAAAGTACCTTATCCAGACCGACACGCGAAGAAGGAAACCACCTCCGATGAAACCACCTAGGCCAATTTAACACCGCCCTTGGCCAACATTGAACAAAACTAGGTCCATCGGACTCCTGAAACACAAGAGATGAACCCTCTCCAAACTTACACTGGACTGTTCACTGGACACTGCGCCGTATGAAGACATGCCCAGAAAGTAGGCACCCTCTACAACGACTCCTGTAGAAGCTGTAGGGTTGGAGAGGATGAAAAGGAAGAAGAAACCATCAGTCACCTCCTCTGCGCTCGCCAACACTAGGAAGGCCACCCTGGGTGAATACTTTTTCAATGATCTAAATGATCTCCTCAACTCCTGCACTTCTAAAATCAGCTCCTTAATACAACGAAGTAAATGGTTACTAGAGTAAGAGAGTGACCCACCCACCTTACACATCGGCAGTGCAATGAACCTATTTCTAGTCTAAATGAACCCTCATCGAGGGCCAATCATTACCAACCAAGATATGGTGGGGTGAATAAGAACCCCACAAGACGTAACTTGGAAGCGAAGAAGAAGGAAAAGAGTTATTATTTGGAAGGTAAGAATGTAGTGGTTTATAGCTTATGGGGCATACTCCCATGAAATGGAGAGTATCCACTTTTGCTCGTTGATTGCATAGAGTGCATCTCATACCTTGTACTTTGTGACGTACGTAGTTGAAAGGTAAGAGTTCTCAGCTAGCTTTGCAAATAGTGGAGATTAATTCGGGAAGCGATTTCGTTCTTCAAGATCATATTCGAGTGTTTCTTGTCTCACTTATGAACTTGAGCTGGAACTGGTGGATTCGTCGATCTTCAATAACAGCGTTTGCAGAGCGTCTTTCTAGTTTGTTGAATTCTTTTCTATTATTGATACATTTTGTTTGTTTTGCTTAGTTAACCACTCCCACTCTTTGAAAAACTGTAGCTTTCGACTGAAAGGCGCTTCTTCTTCTAACCCTCCCACCTCATTGCAGCTCTACTATGGGGTTCGCCTGTTTGACCTCGGTGACGGTGGGCGCCGTGGCGTAAGTGGTTAGTGTGTCGGATCACTACGCATGAGGTTCCAAGTTCCAATCCCAGAAAACACCAAAAAGTTTTTTCACGGTCCCACCTCTCGCGAGCGTCTGACAAACATCCGAGAGTATTATTGTCACGAAAAAGCTTCTCAAATCGCCGTTCGGATTCGGCATTAAACTGTAGGTCCCTTCCATTCGTGAAAAAAATATAACGCACATACCATGAGTGGTTGCGAGAAGCTAGGCCCTGGCACTTAAAGAGCTGTTGCGCCAAATATTTATTTTTTATTTATTTCTATTTGACCTCAGGAAATATCAACATGGCTCTCGATTAAGGATCACCTGATTACTGAGGCAAACCAAATGCTGGTGTCGTTGCATGTGTGTGATCCAAGAGTTTTTAGGTCTATCTCTCTTTCACGATGGCAGGGGAACGTTCATTAATATTGATGGGGTTCAAATGATTTCTTCTTTGAACGTGGCAATACCAGCTGAGCCGGTTGCGCTCTATTTTTCGTGAGATGGCTTCTTTGGCGTGAAGGCTTCCACTGATCTTTGAACTTTTTATTCGATCAAGCTTTGTCACTCCTACTGTCATACGAAGCATCTCATCTCAGCTGCTGTTTATTTACTATTATACGAGTAAGTATTGTACAATACATATTGTGAAACGTATGTGAGTGCTGGCCGCTCAACTGTGATATAGAGCCTTACCTTCAGGGTAACTTTCGGTAATAGAAGATACACTTACGCGATGACTAATGCCGTCAGGACAGGTTGTTTCACTATTGATCATATATCCTAGATATTTGAACCTTTTGCACTTGTGAAGCACTGTTTCATTCAAATAAATACCTGGAATAGAACTGAGTAGCTTAAGTGCTCGGGCATTTTTTTGACTAATGCGGTACCCATTTTCGTCGAAAACGTCATGTGCATGTTCGTCAAGTGCTTGTTGCAGGGACGTAGGATCCTCACTTATGATTGCTCAATCGTCATCAAAGAATAACTAGTGCAATTTGGAGTGCGTCATTTTTCTTTTAAGTAGGGCATCTTACTCTTGTCTCTGCTCCCTCGTACATGTCCGCTGTCATCATCTTCAAGAAGTTTGCCCTGATTATTGTTAGTGAACTTTGGCGAACGAATATCCGGAGCATTCCTCCTTCTTTGAGCGGTGATTTTAAAGATGAAGATGGTTGCACCACTGATAATATTTTGTCATTGCAGCTCCTAGATAGCCTAGTTTGTATCAGCAACCGAGGCAGATATTTCCTCCATCATCCCGATACAGGCCCTCCGTACTCTCCGCATACTGCTGGGCGCACCCCTTTTCGTTGTCTCTTGCTTATCCCCAGTCGAACGTTTCCCGTCCCGATAAAAGAAGAATGATTTCAATATGAACATACCTCATGCCAGCAAAGGTAGGTAGGTAAAGTGGTGGTCCAAAAGAACCCAATTAGCGCTTAGGGTGCGCCGTTTTGTTACCACGGACTCGTGTATACCTATTGTAGTGGTTAGTTAAAAACGGATGTTAAGTTCAAACCCAGCCCGTGGAGTTCAGGAAGAGGATTAGTTCTCCAATCCTCTTGTCCGCTATCTCTTTCAGATCCTCGAAGAAGGGTTTGCCAAGAGTTTGTTGTCTGATCCTCGCCAGTGCCGGACATCTGCAAATGAAGTGACATAGAGATTCTTTCTCATCAATATCCTTGCAGCTCCTACAAAAAGTGTTGTGGGGGATACAAAGCTTGGCCGCATGGTCTCTAACTGGCCAGTGACCTGTGATAATAGCTACGATTTTGGCAATAACTGGTCTTGGTTTGCCTAGTAACTCTTTTGACCTGGGTTTGTTGAAACTGGGCCACGTCTTTCTAGATATGACACAGCTTGTGAGGCTGTTCCACCCGCGATTGGCTAGCTGGAGGAAGTAGGTAGGTAGTGGGTAATTAAGCCTATTATTAAAATTAAGTTATGCTGTTGTTGGAGTTTGTTTTATTCGGCGTTTGAGGAAGGCCCCATATGTGGGTGCCTCCTGTTCTCTTCCCATTCTTTGTGATGCATTTTCTTTCGATGGGAATGCATGTTGGCATGGAGTTTAATGTTTTTGGGCAGTGTGGACATGTGTAGAGAACTTCTCCTGTGTGCGTTGTCATGTGCTCCTTAAGTCCACCGGCCTTCTCGCACATGGGACATTTGTGATTTCGTTCACACTTATGCACATACGAATAGTGACGCTGTAATGCGGCCGGATTTGGCGCCACTTTGCCACAAATATAGCACACATGCGGCACATTTGACTCGGTGTGCGTTGAGTTCATATGCCTCTTTAGGCCGTATTTATTTTTCAATTTTGCCCCGCATTTGTCACATTGTACGCTGGGTATTGGTACACCAGCGTGCTCCAGCAAATGCCTTTGGAATGCTTCTCACCCGCGTATCGACTTACCACACTGATCGCAGATCTTCGCATACGCATTCTGGTGCACGTTATTAATGTGCGCACGCAATGTGTAGTTCGATGGGAAGAATTTATTGCATTCCTCGCAGGGGAATTTACGTTCCTCCTCGGGTATGTGAATATGGAGGTGACGTGTAAGCAATGGTTTTTTGAAGAAACTCTTACAGCACTGATCACATTGATAGATGCGCTGCTTCTCCGTTATATGCGTATTCATATGAACTTCGAGACAACGCCTATCGGCCAGTACCTTATCACATTTGTCGCACTTGAAGTGTTCGGGATTCAAATGAGTGTAAATATGATCCACCAGGATGCCGCGTTTTAGAAATTTCTTTCCGCAGCAGGATGCATAACCTCGTTCGCTGTGCTTGGAGCGGTAGTGCTTTTTTAAAACGAAGAAGCTTGCTAGCGGTATCAGACAAACGTTACACGATAACTTCATATTCTGCTGGACTATATCGTCGTATTCCTGTGAGAGCACTAGCTTCTTGATTTGTCCTTCCGTTGTTTGCTTTGGGGTTGTGTTCTTGAGCGTATTTTTGCAAGGCCGACCGCGTTTCTTGCCGGTCGTCATTATTGCTTGAAGGTGAATATAGCCCTTAACGGCACCAAGCGGAATTTCGAATCTTTCTGCTAGAGAGCCGTTAAGGGCCGACCCTCGCCTGGCCAGCTTATCAGCACGCTCATTACCCTCATGGTTGCTGTGCCCTGGGACCCAGATGAGAGTGATTCTGGAGTGAGTGCTTTGTTGATTCAATTTTTTTTTATATATTTATATTTATTAAAGTAGCTTGATAGAATGGTTAATACATTGGTTATTTTTCAGAGTTTTAGAAATTAATTCTTTACAGCTATAATTCTCAACGTGTGTATATAATGAGGATTCGATTAGGAATAAGATTTATTTACATAATTTATATAATTAAAGGAAAAAACTACTAACAAAAACCCTTATATGATTCTTAATACTAAATAACACTTAAAACTAAATAACAAAGTGATCACAGAGATGAATAAATAATGTGCAACGGGCTCATCCTTTGCCAATATTTCTGCAAACGTGCTTTTCTTCTTTTATAAAACAAACGTTTAATTCATTTTATTTAATTAATAGATATTAAAGATATTAAAATAAAAAATATAATATATAAATGAATAAATAAATAAATAAATAAATAACAAATAAAATAAATCAATAAGTGCACACGAAAACAAAAAATAAATTAATATATGTATGATTAATTAAATAAATAGGTAAATTAGCAGACAAATCAATACATGAATTACTAAGTTGATAAATAAATTGGAATATGATTATAATAAATAATTAAAGAAAACAAAAATGAATAAATGTACGTGGAAAATAATAAAAATGAAAAGATAAATAAGTAGCTAAACGTGCAACATTATAATATAAGTTGTTGGATGAGCTCGTTGTCTGAATATCTGCATTTCTCAAGGAAGTTAGTTGTAAGTTTGTTTATAGTTGTAGAAATAAAATTGACATTTGCTCTTTTGTGCAACCTTCTAGTTGAGAAGTGCCAAGGTAGATATAGCATCATTTTTAAAATTTTATTTTGGCAAATTTGTAGTTTTCCTATGTGTGTATTGGCACAATCACACCAGACTGGTGCACCATAAGACAGTATGGCCAGGAAAATAGTCTTAAAAATGATAATCTTATTATCAATACTAAGAGCGGATCGTCTATTAATGAATGGATATAGTATCTTAATAGTCAAGTTTATTTTGTGTATTGTTTTGGACACATGTTTTTCAAATGTTAATTTGCTATCTAGAACTAAGCCCAGATACTTGCATTCATTGTTCCAATCAATCTCTTCGGAGTACAGGTTAAGTTTTCTTGTGGGAAAGAAAGTTTGTTTTCTGCGGCGAGTAAAGAATACTACTTGAGATTTATTAGGGTTAACTTTAATTTTCCATTTATGGAAAAACTTCTTAATTTTATGCAAAGAGTTTTGCAAGCAGTGTAGTATGTCAGAGGGTAGCATACTGGATGAATAGATGGCAGTGTCATCAGCAAACATGGCCAAATGTGTGTTTGTTAAAAGCTTAGGGATATCAGACATGTATATATTAAACAGAACGGGACCTAAAACTGAGCCCTGAGGTACCCCAAACGGAACATCCTGCAAAGAAGAGTGTATAATTCCGACATGAACTGCAAAGAATCTGTGCTGTAAAAAGTTTTGAACAATTTTGATTAACGCAGTAGGAAATCCGAATTTGTACATCTTGTGCACTAGTGCATCATGCCATACAGTATCGAACGCTTTTACGATGTCCAAAAGAACTAAGCCTGTGGAACATTTTAAGGTGAAACTTTTTTGGATGTGATTTTTAATTCGCAGGACTTGATGGCTGGTTGAGTGTCCGCATCTAAAACCAAATTGTTCTTTAGGATAAATTTCGTTTATCTCAATATAAATCAGAAGCTTTCTTTTGATAATTTTCTCGAGAATTTTGCCAATGCTGCTCAACAAACTAATTGGCCGATAACTTAAGGGATTGTCTTTGGGCTTATCAGGTTTTGCAATTGGGATAACTTTAGCAGTCTTCCATACTTTCGGAAAATAGCAATTTCTGAGACATGCATTAAATATAAGTACAAGATATCTAATACCCTTAGGTGGTAAAGATTTCAGAGTCTATTGGATATATTGTCAAGACCTACAGATTTTTTCGGTAAAGTTTCATTTATAATATTTTTAACAGTAGCAACGTCTGTTGAGGTACTTTCATCAGCATGGTTGATGATTCTGGCCAATTCAGCAATCGAAACGTCAACTTCATAGGACGTTTCGAGATCGCTAAGATTCGCAGCTACCAAATGATTATCTGCAAATATTTTAGCGAGAATATGTGCTTTTTCTTCTTGTGTGACATATGCTGTACCGAGAGATTTAAGCGGAGGAATATTACAAGACTTTTTCTTAATAATTTTGGCTACTTTCCAGAATGGTTTAGAACCCTTAGAGAAGCTAGATAACAATGAATTCCAGTATTTGTTCGGAAAGATGCAAATTTCATTATTAATTTGACTATTTAGCATCACATATTCAGCTCTATAGAACTGTTGCCTATACCTGATGCATTTTCTTCTAACGCAATTGCGAAGTCTTATAAGATGTATTATATACTGCGGTAGTGACGGTGCTTGAGGACACTGGGCTGAAGTTTTAGGAATTGAACTGTCGGCCGCAGCTGTAATAGTTTCTATAAACTTTTCAATATGTTCATCAATATTATGCGACACATTGGTATTTGTCAATGAAAGATTACTATCAATGTTGATGTTATTAGAGATATATGCTCGAAATCTATTCCAATTTGCTGCCGAATATTTATATTTGCCAGCAAAGCTATTTGCTGAAGCAGATAAATTAAGAGTGATGCAAACTGGAAGGTGGTCTGAGCTAAGAGAACTTAAAGCTATAGGCTGAGAGAATAGGTTATTTGTATTTGTTATAAAAACATCAAGGGTGGATGGATTTTGAGAAGCATTGCTCGGGATATAGGTTGGTTCCGTGGGATATAATAAGGAAAGTCGACTGTGTGTGGCTAGTGTATCATTTAAGATATTACCCCAACAGTTGGCTCTCAAACAACCCCAAGATTGGTGCCTGCAATTCAGGTCACCACCGATCAAGAAGTCGGAATTTTGTCTAAGAAGTTTCAAAATATCTCTTCTAAACTGAATTCTTCTCTCGCTATTATTTCTCCTTCCAGGGAAGTAAGCTGAACAAATTTTTAATTTTAAAGAGTTTTCTAAACTAATCTCAACGCACAAAGCTTCAATCACATCTAGCTTAGGCGTATGTGTAACAGAATATTTGATATTTTTATTAAACAAGATAGCAACACCGCCACCTATCACAGATTCCCTATCCTGTCTATAACATGCATAATTAACGTGTGAGAAACGTATATCACTACTCAGCCAAGTTTCAGTAATCAGAGCTATGTCAATTTTATTACGTTGCAAAAAATCAAAAAATTCTATTTGCTTATGGCGAATGCCTCTTGCATTCCAAATGACAATTTTGGGACTATTATATGACATTATAGACATACTTAACAGCTAATGTAGTTATAACATTGAATTGTTCCGATTCAATTTGAACCGGCATTGCTCTACCAGTTTTGAAGAGATGCAAACCGCATCAATGGCCTTGATGGCAGCAAAAAAAAAATAGCGAAAAAATAGCGATATTGTGATTAGATGTTGGAAGATTGTTTAGCAGGCGGCAGGCTTCTCGAATCGCAAGAAGCTGCGCTTGGGAAACACTAGCAGAGTCTGGGAGACGGAAAAACCTTAATATATTCAGCTGGTCAGAGAAGATGCCTGCGCCGACTCCGCTCCGCAGTCCATCTTCGAACCGTCCGTGTATATCCCTATATCATAGTTGCAGGTAACACTTCCGTTCTTCTATTCTTCTCTGGAAGGGAATTTTGTTAAGAAGGATTTTCTGAAGTTGAGTTTGGGTATCGTGTAGTCGGTCGAGGACGCAACCAGTTCACTAAGTATCGTCTCCAGGACCTTGCCGTGACCATATGGCCTTGTGGTCCAGCATCCATATTCCATGAGCCGGACTGCGCTGCATATAGCTGTGTCTTTGATGTGTAGTTGGAGGGGGATCAGATGCAAGATCACACTGAGAGCATCTGTTAGACAAGACCTCATTGCTCCTGTGATACCCACCCACGCCGATCTCTGTACTTTTTTTATTCTGTCGATATTGTCCTTTTTTTTGGGGGGGGGGGGGGGGGGGTGAATGCCGGTAAACAGCATCATTTCAGTCTTCACCGGATTTACTCCGAGGCCACAGCTCATGGCCCATGAGTGTACCTTATCCAGAGCCCTCTCCATGAGTTGACTTATCGCGGAGAGGAGCTTTCCTGATACTAGTATAACCACATTATCCGCGTACGCAACCACCTTAAAACCCTCCCTATCAAGTCGCACCAAGATTTTATTAATCGCCATTAACCAGAGCAGGGGGGAGATGACTCCGCCTTGTGGAGTTCCTCTGTTTACCGTCTTAGTTGTACTACTGTTGCCTAGTGTTGCATGGATTATACGAGTACTGAGCATAGAAACTATCCATTGGCTAATAAAGCCTTCTATACCTAACTCTGTGATAGATTCCTGAATAGATTCAGTGAAAATGTTGTTGAAGGCTCCTTCTATATCAAGAAATGTGGCGAGAGTATATTCTTTGTAGTGAAGAGTTTTTTCCACTGTATGCACGACCTCATGAAGAGCAGTTTCTGTGAACCGCCCTTTGAGATACGCATGCTGGGATTTCGACAGTGGAGAATTCAGGTTGTCGCGGATATGGAAGTCTAGGATATATTCTAAAGTTTACAAAACAAAGGAGGACAGGCTTATGGGTCTAAAATCCTTCACGGACTCATGTCCTCGCCGGCCCGCCTTGGGGATGAAAACCACTTTGATACGTCTCCAGGTTTGGGGCACATGGTTTAGGTTTAAGCAACTCCTATAAATCGGTAATAGCCAGGGAATTGTTATGTCTTGCAATTTCTGCAGCATAATAGGCATGATGCTGTCAGGGCCAGGTGACTTATAGGGAGAGAAGCTATTTATAGCCCGGGAGACTTTATTCTCCATAATAATGTTTGTGATGCTATCCCAAGCTGCCAGTGGCGTACAGGTGGGACTAGCTAATTCTACTCTAATCTCACTGCAGCCTGGGAAGTGAGTACTCATCAGGAGTTCCAGAGATGCCGCAGAAGAATCCGTCCAGCTTCCATCCGTATTTTTAAAAAAAGACGGGTTGCTATGCCCTTTGGACAAAATTTTGCTGAGCCTTGCGAATTATTTGAGGGACTCGATAGACTGGCAGTAATCTTTCCAGCCCTCTTTTTTGGCCATTCTGATGGACTCCTTATATATTTTTAGGCAGTCCTTGTAGGGATGCTAGAAGTTATAATTGTAGCAGATATTGAAGATCGCTCTGGTCATCTTCCTAAGCTTTGATTGATCTTCATTCCACCATGTTGGGACTTTCTTTTTACCAAAACTGATTGGACACGAGACTTTAAAGACAACGTTAATTGTTTTCCCAAAGATTTCAACCTTTGAATCCAGTTCCGTGGTCGAGTCGATTTCATACATTGATGTGCTACCCAGTTTTGACTTAACTATACGATTAAACTTTGTTCAGTTTATGCGTTTTGGGTTTCTATACGGTTTTGGGGTCTCAATCTCGAGACAGACGTTGAAGAGTATCCAGTTATGATCAGAAAAAGATTGTAAATCGGACACTCTCCAGTTTTCAACCCTGATGGTTTCGTTGTTAGATACTAGAGTAATGTCAATAACCGCCTCCCACCCATTGAAGTTATCCGTATTCGGAAAAACAAAAGTTGGAGAATTGCCAGTATTGCAAATTGATAGGTTATTGCTAATGATGAAATCGAAAACAGACTCACCTCTGTCATTTGTCTCCGCGCTACCCCAAATCGTATGTCTGGCATTGGCGTCGCAGTCCATCAAGAGGTTGGCCTTACTGGTGTTAATAGTTGATGTTACGTATTGTAAACAGATGCAACGAAAAAGGCCTCACCGTTTGCAGTTTCCAGTTTAACCACCGTTAAATCGGCAGAGCTAAGGTTAGGACATAGAAAAGCTTTAATATGCTTCTTAGCTAAAATGCAAGTTCTAGGCTTACCGTTGCAGTTATTGTGATTGTAGTAGAGTTTGTAGTGGTTGTCCTGAAGTCCCCGCCAGCAGAGCATTACAACTCTTTTTAGAATTAGATTTGTGACCCTTGTACTCTTACTTGTTTCCGTCGAGAATAGACCACCTTTAGAGCACCTTCTCCACTTCAGCTTCTTTGAGGAATTTGAGAATGAGAAATGGGTCTATGGTTGATGTATCCTCGTCTAATATTTGGTACTTACCCAGAAATTTCATTCCTTTTCAGGTAAGAGCGCTACAAGACTCCAGAAAGTGCTCCGGAGTCTTGTTACAGAATCTGCAGAGTCCATTTTCTGCTATACCAAATTTCTTTAGGTGTTCCTTGAGTTTACAGTGCCCCCTTTGGAATGCGTAGATTATTCTTATTTAGGTTGATACATGCTATGAAACTTTTCCGGTGCTTCATTACCTTCCATTCCGACGTTGGATTACTTTATTTCTTCTTCCCATGTCGTTAATCTTCTGAAGGCACAAAGTTAGACCTGACGACATGGGCATCAAGTGCCCTGATGGCTGCTTGACTGTCTGACATTATTGCTGTATCGCAATTCCTGTAGTTTCTTTCAATATTGATTTAGTCGTTTCAGTCTACGGCATATATTTTTGCCTTAAAGATGCTGGTGCTGGTCAATCCCCCCAAAAAAACGGAGTTAGTACCATTCACTAACAAAAGGATAATTCCACAATTCGTAGCACCTTCGGTAAGGAGTATTCCCCAAAGTATCTCCAGTAGAGCGAGATACCTCGGCCTGGTGCTCGATAGGAAAATGAACTGGAGACATTAACGATAGAGTCAAAAAGCCACGATAGCCTTCTACTCGCAATGAGAACGACACCTACAACAGGACTCGAAGCCATTCTCAACCTGTTTCCGCTGGACATTTTTATACAAGCATCGGCGGCTATTAATGTCCTAAGATTAAGCCAGATAGATAGCTGCAGACCAAATGGAATGGTCCATACCACGATCCTGTAGTGATATCTAGGCAATGTATCTAGTACAGACTACACAACGCCTTACCTAGACTTCATAAGACTATTTTTAAGCACCTATCCCAGCAGGGAAGACTGTAAAAATAACAAAACGCCTAACGTGCGATCCATAGCTGTGTACATCGATGGATCCAAAATGGAAATAGGTGTAGGTGCAGGCATCTTCTCTGAACCGCTTGGTATCTTCATGTCAGCTCGGCTTCCGAACTACAGCAGCGTTTTCAAGGTAGAGGTCCTGGCGGCGACAATAACAGCCCGTGAGACTGCGATGAGGGCAACACCACGGGAGGGTATCACCCTTTTCATCGACAGCCCGGCAGGCATAAAAGCAATATCTGCTATATCTATATAAATAAAATCGAAGCTTGTGAAGTGTTGTAGAGAAGAGCTCGAAGTTCTTGGAACACAGCACAAGGTAAGGCTCTACTGGGTCCCTGGACATGAAGGCATATCAAGGAATGAGAAAGCCGACGAACTGGCTAAAGGAGGCTTACCACTAAGCTCGGGCCGATCCAACCCCTCAGTCTACATTCAAACTTGAAGCAGGGAACAAATCTCTAACGGAGGCAAGCAGTAGGTGGACCTCTCTAGATACCTGTATCACCACGAGAAAGCTATGGCTTACATACGACAGAGCAAAATGACCAACAGACTGACGCAGAGGGATATAAAATCCCTCTCTACTCTCATGGGAGTAATTACGGGACATAATACTATGCGATACAACATGAAAAAGTTACGCGTGACGAACGAAGACCTTTGTAGGGGCTTTGGTGACGAGGAGGTTAAAAAGGACACTACCCACCTTCTTTGCCACTGCCCAGGCTTGTACCATCTAAGAAACAAGTTCCTCAGACAATATGTCTTTAAGGATTTAGAAGAAGTGTCAAACAGACCGATAAATGGCATCTTCATTAAATCGGACACAGGAAGTACTAAATGCTTTCTATTAGGCTATGTATTACAATGTGTCTATATTAACCTGAGTGTGTTGTGGAGGATTTCTATCCTTTACACCATCCCACTTACCTAACCTATATAGCATCTTGAAGACATATGTAGCTCATGAACGGAATTATCTGTGTAAAACACGGGGGTGCCCCCCTGGCAGCTGTCCTCCTTGAGGTGGGGGGGGGCGGGCAACGTGACTGGGATGTGCGAATGGGGTAACTTAAATAGTTATTCCCATCCACACAATCCAGTCGCGGCTAACAAAGCGCACACCCCATGATGACAAAAAGGAGAGGACTGGCCTCGGATATTGCCAAACTTAGTAAATCAGGGCATCCTTTGGAACCAGGCCTGAAGGGTGTCAGCTTGCGAGCGTCTGGTGGTCGGCCTGTCTCGTTCGGCAGCTGAACGGGTCAAGCCCGAAATGGCTACGAGCTTCCTGTTAATGGTCTCGCGAACCATTACGGGAGTCAAGGGGTGAGCGCACTATGTACCGATATAGGTACAGATGGAATCATTTTTGACAACGGCATCGACTTAGGGTAAGCACATGGAACGCTTCATAGCTCACAGGGAAGGACCTTGAGTTTGTTGAGGAGGCTGCTAAAAGTCGACTAGATATAGTTCGTGTCTCTTCAACAAAGCAGAGAGGTTCTAAAACTGTGGATCTTTCGGATGGGTGGAAGCTCTTTCTGTCAGGAGTCGCACCCTCAATGTCTGCTCAGGCGGGAATGGGGATACTCACAAGTCCCAGGTTGACAGGCACAGTATTGGAGTGGATACCATTAGGAGGGAGAGTTGCGATCTTAAAGCTCAAGCTTGAAAAATCTACTCTGACATTGGTGCAGGTGTATGCATCGAACCTTCAATCAGAGTATGCAGTTTTCTTAGATGAAGTTGATGCTGCCCTTGAAAAGGTTGCAGATATGGATTCTTTTGTCCTGATGGGTGACTTCAATGCTCACGTGGGTGTGGATGTTATCACGTGGGGGAGTGTGATTGGGAGGAACGGTGATCCTGAACCAAAACGTGAATGGAGAGAAGTTGTTGGATTTTCGTTGTGAAAATGGCTTATCCATCACGAACACTATCTTTCCACACAAAAATATTCACAAATGCACGTGGTACTGTCAGTCAGAGTCTTCAGCAGAAGTCGCTGAGAGATTTCTTCGTGGAATCATTGTGGAAGAAAATGGTTTGTGACGTTCGCGTATGGAGAGGGGCCGAACTGTCAACTGAACATCACTTTGTGTTGTGGAAATTGTACCTTAGCGAGAGAGTACCTCCCTTACCAAGGCGTAAGCCAAGAATGGTTACACGCATACGATGGGAGAGGCTACAGGACGATGAGATACGGGAGACATTTGCGCGGTTTAAACGAATTCCAACTGTTCCATCAAATGTAGAGGAAGAATGGCAACTGTTCTCAGCAGCGGTTATAACGCAAGCGGAAGATGTGTGTGAAGTGAAGCGGCTTGGTGTGGCGGCTGGTGGTGAGAAAAGAACTGCTTGGTTTAAAACTCCGGGAGTTCAAGAAGCCATCAGAGAGAAAAAGAGAGCCGTTAAGGTGTGGATTCACTTGGGGAACTCCGATTCTCGAAATCGGTACACTGAGGCGCGAAGAATCTGCAAGTTTCGTTGTGAAAACAGCGAAAGAACAGTCTTGGAAGGAGTTTGGCGAAAAATTGGAACGTGACCACAGATCTGCAAATAAGATGTTCTGGCAGACCGTTCGCCGACTCAGAGGAAAAAAGTTGAATATCGTTGAAGGAGTTAAATCCAAAGACGATACACTTCTTTCCAATGAAAGGACATCTTACGCAGATGAAGCGAGCACTTTTCAGAATTGCTCAATCCCAAACAGGGCACCGCAGATGACAGACCTATGGTCGAGAGTTGGGCGGAAAGTAGTCCTACGGTAGAGGAAGTAACCTTGGCGATCAAAGCGCTAAAGGTTGGCAAATCTGCTGGTGTGGATGAAATTCGGCCAGAAATGCTCAAGGCTTTAGGTAAAGAGGGAGTGCAATGGCTTCCGCGTGTCATTAAAGTGGCCTGGGAATGCGGTGAATCACCTGGTGATTGGCAAATGGGGGTGATAGTTCCTCTGTTTAAAAAAGGGGGACAAAAGAGATTGCGCCAACTATAGGGGTATATCTCTTTTAGTGGGAGACTTAAGGATTAGTCATTTGCTTTTGCGGATGATTTGGTCATCCTTAGGTCCTCTCAAACCGAACTTCAGCGCGCACTCGAAAGGTTTGTAGCCGTTTGTGATGATGCTGAAATGAATATCAACCGACGTGAACAAATCGGAAGTAATGGTCGTTTCCCAAAAAAAAAAACCATTCAGTGCACTCTGCATGTAAGTGGAGTCCCACTGAAACAGGGGGATACGTTTAAGTACCTCGAGGTCTTATTCACGAGTGTTGGAAAGAGCAATGCCGAGTTATCCTGTAGAATTGGTCAGCCTGGATCAATTTTGAGAGAGCTTGGTCAATCTGTTATAAGGAAGGTCGAACTTAGTATTCAAGCTAAGCTATCGGTTTTTAACTCGGTGTATGTTCCAACTCTCACCTATGGTCATGAAATTTGGGTACTGACCGAAAGAATAAGATCGCGGATACAAGCTGTCGAAATGAGGTTCCTTCGCGGTGTTGCTGGAATAACTCGTAGGGATCGAGTGCGCAACATCAGAGTTGAGCGCTCAATGTTGAGCAGCTACTTTTCCGAACGGAACGATCTATGCTTCGATGGTTTGGTCACGTAGTGCGTATGCCCCCAGATCGGCTTCCAAGACGTGCCATCAGGTAGGCGATCCCCCGGTAGACTTAGAAACAGATGGTTGGACCAAGTCAGACATCTCTCCTGGATACGTCTAGGGATTCCTCCTGATGAGTTGGAGTCAATGGCGGAAGATCTGAGCATCTTACCCGCGCGACTCTTATGAAGGATTAGCAGGCCATTGAAAATGTATGTGCAACAAGGCAACGTTCTTGGTCCGCTTTTGTATCTTTGAAAGTCGCACGAATAAAAAAACGTAAAGAACTTCAAAATATTTGACAAACATCTAGAGTTTAGATCAAGCATTCCTTGTAGGCATAGTAACACACAAACTTACCATTCTCCCCCTCTGAATATTTTAAAACAAAATCAAATCAAAAAATGCGAATTTAAATGAATCTATCGCCTATCCCCATAGGCAGTTAAGTACATCATAGCACCATGTGTGTATTATTAGGTTTTTAACCCACGTCCAACATGATTTGCATATTTTATTTGCATTCCTTCACATTAGTGTCTCGATCAGTTCACAGATTGGCTCTGTATTGCGACCCAGTGAATTTATCTATTGACTAACTATAAATCTGAACTTTATGAATGTATCTTTCTTTTCGTTTGTAGAACTTTTTAACGTTTTACCAACAATCGCAACAGACTACAAATCCAAGTCGGCTTTCACATTCATTGGCATCACTCCATACTTTTACACCTTCGATGCGGAAATTGCCGAAAAGATACTTTCATCTAGAAATTGTACGGATAAATCGGATGCATTCGAGCTAATGGACAAGGAAATTGGACCAGGATTACTATCTAGTAAAAGTTAGTGTAACACGTTTATCTATACCAATGGTATGTTAAAGCTTTATTCTATCTTTCAGCTCAACGATGGACCAAGCATCGAAAGCTTATAAATCCCTCATTCCATCATAAGGTTCTGTTGAAGTTCTTTCCGATATTTAACAAGAAGTCTGACGAGTTATTGGAAAAATTAAACAAACTAGTTGGGTGTGGTGAATTTGATTTGAATGATATATTCCAAAGATTCACAATGCAAACGGCTTTCGGTAAGCGGAATGAGATTTAAGTGTATCTTTGTAACTTTGAAATCTTTCAGCCACCACCATGGATGTCGAGATGAATGAGGCCAACGAAAGGGACTGCAAATATATAGACCACGCGCAAAAGTGAGACTTTTTTTATTTCAATTTATTCTTACACTTTGCATATTGGTTAGCAAGATGGTCTTGAACGTACCAAGCTTGACATAATACTTTGTTTGAATTGATGATATACTGTCCACACTTTCAAAGGCCTTTCACCATAAAAGGTGTAACAATTTGACACTTTTGCATAATATCGGGTTCTGTGTTAGCCAGCTTTGGGATCCGAAAATTATTGACACAATCTTTGCCTTTCAAATAACTCATCAAACAGGTGTCTAGTGCTGTCAAATCTGGTGATCCTCCGGCCCATATCACGTCACTCAAAATGAGCCAAGGCAACCCGAAACCCACGTTTCAAAGTCTCGACAATTTCACAGAATCTGTTATAGCGCCGGCTTGATTAAACCACATACTTTCCAGGACCTGCTCCGTCTGGAAAAAAGTCATCCAACACTTCTCTATAGCGCTGGCTAGTGACGCTCATGGTATTGCCTGCGTTGTCCTTGAAGAAATAGGGCCCAATCTTCGTGAAATCTTCCTGTGTATCATGTGTGGGTCCTTAGTTCCTTAAAAGTGGATGTTGTGCTTCTTAACAAATCTATTGAGGTCGAAGTGCGATTTATTTGTTAAAGCTTAGGATGATGTGGACATTAGGTTAGGTTAGTGGGCTGAACGAAGGGAGGGTAAAATAATCCTTTACACAACATTCAGGTCAGTGCAGACTCATTGTGCTACCCGTTGAGGGAAAACGATATCACTTGTTCACTGAGCTTGGAATAGAAACTATCCTGTGGATTTGATATAGTCGTTCAGCTGTTCGTCGGGTAGTTCTCCTATATCCTGGAAGTGTCTTACGAGAAATTTATATCTTAGCGGGTGTTTCTTGGTGTTCAAACTGATTACATTGTTTCGTCATATTTTGGACAACATCCGGAACGCGGACTTTGCTTTGATTTTGTTGCCTATATCCAGTTCGGTTCTACTATCGGTCGAGACAATACTTCCAAGGTACTGGAAATCTTCAACTCTCTCTACTGGTTGTCCAGCAAGGCATATTTGAGCCGATGCGTTAGTTCCAAGGCTGATATATATTTTTTTTAGTTGTTCCTTCCCCCCCTTTCCACATCTGCTCATTTGGTGGAGGTCCATAATTCTGTGGGAGAGTAAGCATACATCGTCAGCGTAGTCAAGATGTTTCAGTTAAGATGTAAAGTCCATCGAATTCCTCCGTTTCCCGTCGATAAAGTTGCACGAAGCACATCGCTAATCACCAATAGGAATAGTATTGGTGAAAGGATACACCCTTGTCTTACCCCACTTTGGATCTCAAATTACTCAGACAACCTTTCTCTGTGCAAAACGTGACATTTGGAGCCTTCATATGTAGCTTTGATAATAGCAATTAATCTATCGGGAATACCTCTCCTGCGTAAGGCACAGCAAATAAACTCCCTGTTGACACTATCGAACGCCTTCTCAAAATCGATGAACAGCAGGTAGAGTGGTGATCGATATTCAACACACTGTTCGATGATAGTCCGCAGGGTGTTAATGATGAATGTGGGCGCCGTGGCGTAAGTGTTTCGGATCACTGCGCGTGACGTTCCAAGTTCGAATCCCAGAAAACACCAAAAAGTTTTTTCACGGTCCCTCCTCTCGCGAGCGCCTGACAAACATCCGAGAGTATTGTTGTCACGAAAAAGCTTCTCAAATCGCCCTTCGGATACGGCACTTAACTGTAGGTCCCTTCCATACATACATACATACATACATACATACATACATACATACATACATACATACATACATTTTCAATGGCCCGCTAATCCTTCATATGCTTACCTTTGACAGGAGCGAAAATGTAGACGATATTTATAACGTTAAAACTATTCTGAATATCGTAGTCAAGATTGAGCCTATGCGTACGAGATCGATACCTCAGTGTAAACGCTGTCAAGGCTTTAATCACACACAGTCGTATTGTCAAAAAGAGCCGAGATGCGTAAAATGTACTGGTAACCATCTCTCGGAAAAGTGTGACCTAAATAAGCAGGCCCCGGCTACCTGCATTAACTGCAAAGGAAAGCACCCAGCGAACTATCGAGGTTGCAAAGTGGCAAAAGAGCTTCAAAAGAGGCGAGACACATTTAAAAATATTCAACGCCAGAACGCAGAACCGGTTAAAAATAGTCGTGAAATTGCTAAGCCAAGGGTAACGACCGTCAATAAACACGTCAAAGTTAAGACGAGAGTCGAGCAAAGTAAAGTTCCTTCGGCAAAATCAAAGGAAAAGCCACAATCTCCAGAGACGCTAACATATGCTCAAGCTGTGTCGCTAGAAAACAAGTAAATCGGTGTTACGGTAGACCCAGTCTCCCAAGTCTTCTCGATAATTCTTGCGAAACTTGAGGAGCAAACGAAGGTAAACAAAGTCATATTTGATAAATTGAGCAAGCTCGAGTTAAAACCTCGCCAAAAAAGAACTCCCATATGAATATGAATCAGCCACTAAAAATTTTAACATGGAACGCAAACGGGCTTCTACAAAAAAACGCTGAATTAGAAGTATTCTTACGGAATGACAACATTGACATTTGCTTGATCTCTGAAACTCATATGACAAAGGAATCCGGAGTAAAAATAAGAGGGTATCGTGGTTATCACGCATACCACCTTTCCGGAAGAGCTAGAGGCGGATCCTCCTTATTCATTAAAGACTGCATTGAGCACTCCATAAATACGACGATTGAAATCGATACAATGCAAACAAGTTCAGTTCGAGTTAAGAATAGACACTCGTATTTCAAAATCGCGTCCATTTATTGTCCTCCGCGATGCACGTTTAGAAGTAACGACTTTGTACGTATCCTTGACTCACTTGGACCGAATTTCATTATAGTTGGCGATTTCAACGCAAAACACACTTTTTGGGGTTCCAGATCCAATTCACGGAAAGGCAGACTTCTGTACGAAGCCGGTATGCAATTCGGGGTTGATTTTTTTTCAACGGGGAAACCGACGTATTGGCCCTCTGATACAGCAAAAACACCGGACCTAATAGACTTCTTCGTAGCAAAAGGAGTATCTTCAAATTTTGCGAAAGTAGAGAAAAGCTTTGATCTCTCCTCAGATCACTCGCCGGTAATCTTGACAATAAGTGACCGACTAATGACAGTAGAAGGTGTGCCTAGATTAACTAACAAAAAAACTAACTGGCGCGACTTTAGAACTGATTGCGAAGAAAATATTGTCTTAAATGTATCGCTCAAAACACCCTTCGAAATAGAAGATGAACTCGGCAAATTTATTGAATCAATAGAGAATGCCGCGTGGAAAAATACACCTTTAAGGAGGAAAGAAGTCCCATGCAATGAAGCTAATTATCCGCCGGAAATAAAAGAACTTATTCGAGAAAAGAGGAGAGCACGCAAAATATGGCAACAAACTCGCGCTCCCCAGCATAAAACTCACTCGAATTTCCTATGCAATAAGCTTAAAAAGGCGATCCAAGACCTAAAAAACCGAGAGACTTCAGCTTATCTTGAAGGTTTAACCGCCGAAAAAACCACTAATTACTCGCTCTGGAAAGCTGTCAAAAGAATTAAAAAACCCCAAATACATTCGCCATCGATAAGAAAAAAACAACGACGAATGGGCAAAAGGTGACAAAGAAAAAGCGGATCTATTTGCCGAGCACTTAGAAGAGACTTTTAAGCCATTTGATGGAGAAACATTGGTAGGCGATTTTACCGGTACGACTACGACATCTGATAACCTTAGAATAAAAAGTGTGTCACTTATAGAACTTTGCCAGGCAATAAAAAACCTGAAAAATAATAAAGCTCCTGGCTATGATTTAATAACCGGACAAATCCTCAAGGAATTACCAAAAAAGGCACTATTAAAATTGCTTTATTTAATAAATGCGTCTATTAGATTATTATACGTTCCAAATCAATGGAAAGTCGCAGAAGTCATAATGGTTCCGAAACCGGGGAAATCTCCAAATGACAAAAAATCGTACAGACCGATATCGCTACTACCAATAATATCGAACGTATTTGAAAAACTCCTTCTGAAACGGATTCTTCCGGTCATTGAAGAGAGACGCCTAATACCTGACCACCAATACGGGTTCAGAATCAAGCATTCCACAATTGACCAGGTTTATAGAATAACCGACGAAATTGAAAAAGCCCTTGAGGAGAAAAAGATTTGTTCTAGCGCTTTTCTTGACGTATCTCAAGCCTTCGACAGGGTTTGGCACGATGGATTGAATTATAAGCTAAGACGAATCCTTCCGGAGCAACTTCATAAGATCTTAGAATCATACCTTAAAAACAGACTTTTTCGTGTCAAGCACGGAACTGAATATTCTGATTTTAAAGAAATCGCCGCCGGAGTTAAGCAAGGAAGTGTCCTTGGGCCTATCTTATTCTTGCTGTACACTCGGGACATACCACAAACTGAAGGCACTATTGTAGCTACGTTCGCGGACGATACGGCTATTCTGGCAACGGAAAGTTCAATCGAGTCAGCAACCATAAAACTGCAACGAGCCTTGGATAAAATCTGTGAGTGGACAAAAACTTGGCGCATTGTTCTTAACGAGACCAAATCGACGCATGTTAACTTCACTTACAAGAAAATAATCAACCTTCCCGTTTTCATTAACTCGGTACAAATACCGCATGCAAACGAAGCTAAATATCTGGGAATGACACTAGACGCGAAACTTAAATGGAAACCTCACGTTAAAAAGAAACGTGACAAAATCGAAAATCGAATTAGAGAAATGTATTGGCTAATTGGAAGATATTCCAAATTAGGCGTATATAACAAACTGCTTCTGTATAAGCAAGTGCTTAAACCCGTGTGGACGTACGGTATACAACTCTGGGGTTATACCAAACCAAGAAATAGGAATCTCATACAATCATTCCAAAATAAAATTATAAGAATAATCGTGAACGCTCCCTGGTATATCAGAAACAATGATATCCACAGAGACTTAGGGATAGCTACCGTGGAGGACGAAATAAAAAACTTCGCTCGCAAGCTTCGTATTCGTCTTCATGGCCATTGCAACTGTGCCATACTCCAAACTTTGGATGTGACAAATCTTACGCGCCGACTTCAAAGAACGAAACCTTTCGAATTAACACAATAAGACAAAAAGCCGCATGTCATGGCGGTTTAAAAAAAAACAAATACAAATATTTGGCGCAACAGCTCTTTAAAGTGCCAGGGCCTAGCTTCTCGCAACCAATCATGTTGTGTGCGTTATATTTTTCACACGAATGGAAGGGACCTACAGTTTAATGCCGACTCCGAACGGCGATTTGAGAAGCTTTTTCATGACAACAATACTCTCGGATGTTTGTCAGACGCTCGCGAGAGGTGGGACCGTGAAAAAACTTTTTGGTATTTTCTGGGATTCGAACTTGGAACCTCATGCGTAGTGATCCGACACAGCAGGTGCTTTTATTGAAAATCTACCTGCCTCACGCGAATATTCTCTTCTGAAGCTTAAACTACTTGATAAGGTCTAACTTAGTCGTTGTAAACAAAACGAAGGGAAGGGTGTTTTTAGTCAGTAGAAATCTGACACTACTATGAGTACACGGTCTCATAGTGTCTCATGAAGATTTTCACCTACCCACGAAAAAAAAAAAATAAGGGTCGCGGGGGTAGGATGCTCAGGTGGACTCTCCATCCTTCTCGATCCTCCGCCATTGACTCCAACTCATCAGGAGGAATCCCTAGACGGCTCCAGGAGAGATGCCGGACTTGGTCCAACCATCTATTTCTAGGCCTACCGCGGGGTCGCCTACCTGATGCCACGGCCACCATGGCACGTCTTGGAAGCCGATATGTCGGCATACGCACTACGTAACCAAACCATCGAAGCATAGGTCCCTTCCATTCGTGTGAAAAATAAAACGCACACAACATGAGTGGTTGCGAGAAGCTAGACCCTGGCACTTAAAGAGCTGTTGCGCCAAATATTTTACGTATTTTTTTTATCGCTAGTGAATACGCGGTTCAAGGCCATACCAAAACGCTCTTTCCATCTCTTGAGCTGGTTCTCATCCAAAATGCGCAAGGAGCCGTCTAGGCTATTCACTGGGTGTTGGCTGGAGCTGCGACCACCTGTCAGCTCTTTGGTGATTCGGTAGACGGTCCTGCTGTCGCACTTCCGTGCAGCTCCTTCTATTTCTGTAGCCAGTGCATTAATGTAGTTGCGTCTGTCACGTCGCACGATACGATGAACTTCTCTCATCTTCATGCGATATAGGGACTCTAGCTCGCTTCTCTCTGCTGCTGGAGTAGCTGCAACGTGAGCTTTCAACTGTTTTCGTTCGTCAATCCGTCTCCAAGTATCTTGGGAAAGTCACGCCCTATGTCTTCCCTGCGATCGACCGACAATTCTTTCAGCACCAAATGTAAACAATTTTTCACAGCACACCAATGGTCTTGAATGATTACGGGCAGTGAGTTGCTGCTTCAACACCTTGCGAAAGGTGTTCCCTTAATTGTTGGCACACGGAGGGATCACTAAGTCGATTGATGTTGAAACTGGGCATTCTTGTGTTGTCGTGAAATCTTCGAACTGCAGAAGTGCGTAGTTGGTAGTAGCTATCATAAGATGGTGATTTCGTACTAGCCCCACATCTGCCCCACGCCTCTTTCGGACGTCCAGGAGACTACAGGAATACCTCGATTTACGTCGTTTTCGGGACCGAGAAAATGCGATGCAAATCGAAACAACGTAAATCGAAAATAAAATTATCCAATACTCGTACAGTCCATATGGATTGAAAAAGACTTACTCCGAATGATATTGTGCCCGAAATCGGTGAGATGTGCATCTCGGTTAGATAAGAATGACGAAAGAGGGAATTTCGTGAAAAAATTGTGTCAAGGAACGACGTAAATCGAAATTGCAGCGACGAAACTGGGAAGTAAAAAACCGGACAACGTAAATCGAGGTATCCCTGTACTTCTTTTAATTTTTTTTTTTGGTTGCACCTGGAGGTGCAGGAATCTTCAAACGATACCAATGGTCCGTACCATTGGTTATGCCCGATTCATATATCTGACAATGCCATCAGTGGTAGTCAGTATATGCCTACGGGCTAAAGTTCACCCCCTCAGAGAGGCACTATGAGAACCGGCTGCGCGTACTCATAGTAGTAGGAAATTCGTTCCTCTCGTTCGTCCCTGTACTTCTAAAGCGAAGGCTGATGGCAAAATGGCCAATTTGGTTGGAGGTTGCTTGCCTGTAGTTGGAAAACCAGCTGACTTTGTCGCAGGTCTTGTGCTCACACATGGTGCTACCTATCACAAGGCGGTTGGCATTGCAAAAATCCACAAACCTTTCGCCATTGTCAATGCGATTGCCTAGTTCATGCTTCCCGATTACATGTTTGAACCCTTCGTTGTGGTTGCCTACCTTGGCATTCAAATCCCCCATCACTATGACAAAGTCTTCATTTGGTGTTGTGTTGAAGACGGCGCTTAAGAGATTGTAGAAGCTCTCCTTTTCGTCCTCAGACGAGCCCTTCGTTGAGGCATAACACTGTATGGTGGTGACGCGTCGTACTCTAGTCCGGAATTTGGCCGCCATAATCCTATCACCATGAGGCTGCCAGGAAATTAGGCCCTTGCGTACTGTTGTTGTTAACAGTAGTCCGACTCCATATTCCCGCGGACTTCCGGAAGGCCTTCCCGAATAGAGTAGAACAAAGTTACGCGTTGGGGACTGGTACTCGCCCGCTTCTAACCATCTTACTTCACTTACCCCCAAAAGTTCCAGTTTATATCGCATGAATTCCTTTTCCAGTTAGAGGAATCTGGCATTGTAAGGACCTTTGCTTCCCGAGTCGAGGAGTGTCTTTACATTCCAGAAATCTTTGTCCGGATACAGTAGACAAAAATCGTCAAGACCTTTTTTTTTTTTTTGTGTAATCTTCTATAGATACCAGTAGCCCGAGCTACTGGCATGCACGATTCGCAAACCTGAATAATCGATGCCAGGAATACGCTTACGTACTAAACCACACCCTGCACACTTCAACCACTCTCCCCGCGGGACTACCGTTAGGTATTACTTCGCGGGGCTGGTTAGCTATTTATGCTCTTCTTTCGCTGTCTTCCGCTCCTTGTTCCAAAAGTGTTGCCGGTTGGACTTGGTTGCTCTCTCTGACTCTTTCCAGCCGCCTAAGTTCCTGCACGATTATCGCTGCAACTTGTTTCACCGCGTCCCATATTGCATTCGATGCTATCATATGGTGCACAATGTTTTCGGGGATTGGTATTTCTCCAAATTTTTCCTCCAGTTCTCTGTGCTCTATATGAAAACGTGGGCACTGAAAAAATACGTGCTGAGCGTCTTCTGAGGCCTCTCCGCAATTTGGACAGTTGGGAGATTCATCTAGCCCAAACCTGTTGAGATACGCTCGAAAGCAGCCATGTCCGGTTAGGAACTGGCTAAGATAGAAATCTACCTCTCCGTGTTTCCGGTCTATCCATTTTTGGATATCCGGTATAAGTCGATGGGTCCATCTTCCCTTGGAGGACTGGTTCCATCGCTCCTGCCATGCTCTAATGCTTCGCTGTCTTTCTTCCAGCTTGATATTTTTGACTGACGCTTGAGGTTCCTAAATTTTGGCGTCGTAGGTCCTTTATAGCTCGATAGCCAAGATATCCGCTGGTAGCATTCCCGCGATGACACATACTGCCTCGTCTGACACCGTACGAAAGGCAGAGCATACTCTCAGCGCACATAGTCTGTTGACAGAGTTTATCCTTCTTGCGTAGGTCTTTTTCGTCGTAGCTTTGGCCCATATGTGCGCCGCATACATAAGGATGGACTGCACCACCCTGGATAGAATAAGTCTCCTTTGTTGCCTAGGTCCTCTTATATTTATCATTATTCTTGATAAGGCACCGCTCACCCGAGCCGCTTTGTCACACGTACTTTCAAGGTGCTCCTTGTAAGTGAGCCTCGCGTCGATCATCAAACCTAGGTATTTGATAACCGATTTTGATGTCGTATTATGATCTCCTACTCTGATGGTGATTTCCTCTCTTTTCTTGCGGCTGCTTACCAATACTGCCTCTGTTTTATGTTCGGCGACCTCTAACCCGACTGCTGCCATCCACCGTTTGACTTTTTGGATACATTCATTTGCAATATCCTCTATTTCCTCTAGATGTTTTGCAACCACGACAATTGCAATATCAACGGCGAAGCCTATGATTTTTCCCTCATTTGGGATTCCAAGCCTTAGAACCCCGTCATACATAATGTTCCAAAGGATAGGGCCTAATACCGATCCTTGTGGAACTCCGCCAGATATGTGGTACTGCTTTACTCCATCGGTATCGAAACCGTTTCTCGAAGTAGCTCAGTATTATTTTAATTAAGAACCATGGCACCATCATTGACCTAAGCGATTGCACTACGAGTCCCCAATTCGCAGAATTGAACGCGTTCTTGACGTCCAATGTTATTACGGCACTGTATCTCTTTGCACCGCCTCTCCATCTCCTGCCCTGAATAGCTTCTTCCAAGGTTGTACAATAGTTACCCTTCTTATTGCATCTACTGTAGAACGAGCTTTCCTAAAACCGTACTGTTGGTTGGAGAGTCCCCCGGCTTCATCAATTGCCACTTCTAATCGGTTGCATATGATTCGCTCCAGTATTTTACCCAATGTTTCTAACAGGCATATGGGACGGTATGACGAGGGCTCGTCTGGTGGTTTTTTCCCTTTAGACAGTAGCACTAGACGTTGCTTTTTCCATTGGTCTGGAAAAATTCCTTCTGTTAGACACTTGTTGTAGAGTTCCACAAATGGTTGCGTATTTATTTTAATGGCTAATTTAAGGGCCTTGTTCGGTATGCCATCCAATCCAGGTGACTTGGTATCCTCGAATCGTCTGCATACATCCAGGAGTTCCCTTTGCGTGACAGTTGGGATGTCCTGTACTTCCGGAGGTGGCTCTATATGCTCTGCTGGTATTTGAGGTGGAAACAACCCCGATACAATTTTCTGCATAAGGAGACGGCATGAGGGGGAGGGTGCCCTAGTGCCTTTGAGTTTTGCCATTACTGTTCTATAGGTGGTGCCCCAAGGATTTACATCTGCCTGCTCGCAGAGTTCCTTAAAGCTATTGCTCTTACTTCTGCGTATGGCTAGTTTTAGCTCTCTTCGCCTATCTTTGAATTGCACCCGTAGGTCCAGATGTGTGGACAAACCTCTGGATCGCTGGAATAGTCTTCTGGCTCTATGGCACTTGCTGCGTAGCTCTGCTATGTCTTGGTTCCACGAGTATACTGGTGGCCGGCGATTTGTTGACGTTTTCCGGGCCATGGATGCGTCGCAAGCCCTAGTTACTTGCTTGGTAACCTCAACGGCCATAGCGTTTGCTGTTCCTGGGCTTATTGTTGACTCTATAAAAATCAGGGCAAAAGTGTCTTTGTCCATGGTGCTTATTTTTCACCCCATTCGTTGTGCCTTCTTTGGGCGTTCCTGGGTTGGTCTCCTAGGTTGTACTTCAAACAGGATGGCAAGGTGGTCGCTGTGAGTATATTGATTACTGATTCGCCAGTTGGCGCCTCTCGATAAGGAACTAGTTGCAAAGGTGATATCAACTATGGCGCCTACACCATTTCGACTAAAAGTATGCTTACTTCCTGTATTTAGCAATATTAGGTCTAGTGACGATACGGCTTCTAGGAGAGCTTCTCCCCTTCTATTGGTCCGTGCGCTGCCCCCAGCTATAATCGTTGGGCTACGACCTCTAGCATCATCCACGAGCCTATCAAGCATACTTTGGAACTCTTCAATGGTGTTGTTTGGAGATGCATAACAGCTATAGACATGTACTCCTTTGACCTTTGCTCGCACGAAGCCTGTTCCGGGTGTCATCATTTTTTCTTCAAAGGCGCAATCTCCGCAGGCCCAAATCGTCAAGATCTGATCACTCCTAACCGAGGCATAGTGTCGATTTTCAGTAACGCAGGTTGCTGGCCCACGTTACCTAGTCTAGAATCAAGGTCCTAGATAACCCGCACTGTCAATTTTAGCCTAACGTATAAGGGTTTGTACGTATAGTTGCCAGGGCTCCACCACTAGGAGGTAAAGCAAGCACTTCATCACGAACTTGATTGTTGCGCTAGTGATCCTAGCCAAGTTTTGAGCAGTCAGTAGTTTCCCGATCAATCGCATTGCAGATCCCCAAATATTGTTTGATATTATTGAAGGCCCCCTCTATATCGAGGAAGGCCGCCATCGAGAATTCTTTGTTAACCAGCGACTTTTCAATAGTGCCAACGAGAGAATGCACCGCGGTCTCTACAGACTTACCCATTATCTAGGCAGGATCGAAATAGTTTAGTCATCCAGGGTCGAAGAATGCCATATGCATGTGGCATCTCCACTGGGATAACTCCATCTGGTCCTCCCGATTTGTATGGAAGAACCGTTTTACCACTCATGAGAGTTTTTGATCGTTTACTACGTCTTCTGGAATTTGTTGCGCTTTCGATCTGAATGTTTCGTGATTGAAGTCGTCCGCTGCTGTGTTTTCGGGGAAGTGAGTATCTAGGAGAAGGTTTAGTGAGTCTCTACTAGAGGTAGTCACGGTTCCATCCGTATCACAGGGTAGAGCCAGAGAGAAATTGTCTATCAAACAGAAAAAAAAAACTAAAATGATACAAATGCACTATAACACATCTAATTCGCATGAGAGACACCCACAGATTGGGGAACTGAATTAGTGCCAAAGGAAAAGGGCAGAACTTTTTTGCCAAACAAATCCATTCAAATTTATCTGTAACACAAATCTGTATCTCTGAAGTTTATGGAGCACCTAAGATACAAGCCAGTCTGACTTTTATTTGAATTTCTCCCATAAAGAGCAGGCACAGATCTAGTGAAAAATTTGCCATTTCAGAGCTTTGATCAATCTTGATCTAGAAAAAGTGGGTCTCGTCATTCGCTCCGTCCATCTTAAGAAACTAAATGAAATGATACAGGTTCAAGCGCAAACACGTGCCACTAAGTCGTGCACCTTAATCAATTTAATTTACAAAAATAACTAATTAGATGCATGCCAGTGCTATTTCGCCACTTTGCGAATGCTTGGGATGAGTAAGTGTTTCGTAATCTGTACTGAGTCATCTTGAAAGAGTTCATTCACCTGTCGTTAGGGTCGTTAGGTTTTGTCTTATTTTAATTAGTTTTATCATATTTTATTAAATCACAATATAGCCTTCATTATATGGAAATTAGTGTGGTTACTTTCACTGACCGTCGTCGTCGTCATGCTGGATGGTCATGCATTCCCAGACATTCTATCTTTGCCTTGGTAATTATGGGTATGGTAACCATAAAAGTGAAAAGGTCGTCGGTTTTAGAGTAAACAAAACATGTACCATCGCTATGTTATGCTTCAAAGAGCTTTTCTTTTCAGTGACAATTGTTTTTTTTTGTGTTCCTTATGTCATTTGTTATGCTTCTGACTCTGAGTAAAGAGTGGAATATAGTAAAATATGGTCTTACACAAGTAAACTCAATGTTGTGTACAAAGCACAATAGCCCACTTATTTTCCATTTTTTTTACGTGCTCAGTGATCAGTACATACAATGTTCCGCATACGACAGAGTATGCTCTGTTCATTAATTTATCACACAAGGTACCAGCGGGGTTATTAAAAAGTGGAAAATAGTAAATGGCAATTTGATCTTAGTCTAAATGGCTACAGACTTTTTCACACAGGTAGAACTGATCGAATGGGTGGTGGGATAGCAATATACATTCGGAACTGTATTCTTTGTAATTCAATCGCTTGCACCCATGGTAATACTCCCGTCGAATACTGCTTTATTGAAATAAATAATGGTACTAATAGATGTTTGCTGGGTGTAATTTACAGGCCTAGTAGCGACCTTGGTCTCTCATGTGTCTCCTCTGCTCTGGAAAATATGTCCACCCTCTATCCCGATTTAATTTTGTGTGGCGATTTCAACTGCAACCTGCTTTCAAAATATGTATCGAGATCCTTTATCGACAAAATGAATGCGCTAGGATTGGTCGTGATTAACATCTGTATTAAATTCGCAGCAAATTTAATACAGATGTTGCAAGAAAAAAGCGAAGAAGAAGTGCGCCCAGCTTCAAGCATGCAATACGAAGGACCTGTATCGGGAGCTGGAGAAAATATTTTCCCCGGTTGCTGATGCAAACCAGACTATTCAGGAGCTGCGACGATACAATATGAACAGGTGCGCAACCATCTTAAAAATAGCCGCACAAAGAAAGGGGAATGCTCAGGAGACTCGTTCGGCAAACTTTATTAACAATGCTCATGGCCAGCTTGTGAATGACAACAAAGTTATGCAGAGGTGAAGGCCGTATTGTGAACGACTCTTGAATTTTTTTTTTTTTGTTTTTTCCCGAGGGTAGGTGAAAAATCTTCCGTAGACACTGCAGTCTAAGAGCCAACCGCGTGATGTCCTAAGACATAAAAAAGAAGGATGAGTTGAATATAAAATGAAAGCTTGCTTGTAGACATAGACAAAACGCCAATGGTTGGTTGAATTTTTTGCCCAGGAATAAAAAAAAATGGCTACTTCCGGTAGGTTTTTTTTTTTTTTGATTTTCAAAGGCATAAAAAGAAGAATGAATGAGTAACCATTCGATAGAGGACCTTAAATAGGACTTGAAGCCATTGGGTTCCCATCCGGCCACTAACTCCCGACAACCCTATTTTAAATCGTCAATTTTTTTGATTGACTATAAGCATAAAAAAGAAAGTCGGAACAAATACCAAATTAAAGCTGCTGTCCTACCATTAACAAATATGTATATAGGGTTATCTGCAATTAATTGGCCAGATATTGGGTTGGTCAATAAATTCCCTCTGGTTATCGTCAGTGTTCCCGTTAACTTTGAATGACGCGCGCCGTTTGTAAATGTTGCTTCGAGCTTGCAGTTTACTTTTTCTTTAAAAGCATATCCCAGCGCATATGTGAAAGAAAGTTCATAGCGATCGGTTGTGTTTTACGCATTTGGTAAACTTTTGAAAATGGAGACAAATAAGGAGTATTTTCGGCAGATTTTGCTTTTTTATTTTCGGAAAGGAAAAAACGCTGCACAAACACATAAGAAGATATGGCTGTGCACGGCAATAACTCTGTAAGCACTTGGACTGTTTCGGCGTTTTCGTGATGGTGATTTCACATGTTCTGACTTGCCCCATTCTGGACGACCGGTTGAGATTACTTACTTACTTATATCCTTTAACCCCTCGGGGGGCATAGGGCGTCAACCACGCCTGCGCGCCATCGTGTTCGGAGTTCTGCAACGCGTTTGAGCTGCCTCCAACCCATTCCTAAAGAGCTCGATTTCTCCTCAACTGTTCTGCGCCACGTTTGCCTAGGGCGTCCCGCTATTATGCCTGCCTGGGTGAGCGGATTCCACTGCATGGCGTATTTCGCAATGGAGTTGTCTTCGCGCCGTAGGGTGTGTCCAATCCATTGCCTTTTTCTTCTTTGTATAGTAATGCTTATAGGTTCTTGGCTCGTTTTTAGATAAAGTTGTTCGTTGGAGATGCGGTTCGGCCAAAAAATCCTCAAGATGATTCTTAAGCATTTGTTTACGAAGACTTGCAGCTTGCGTGTGTTAATGGTGTCCACCTTCCAGGTACTGCACCCATAAAGCAGCACTGATTCTACGTTGGAGCGGAACAGTCGTAGCTTGGTTCTTAAGCTAATAACATTGCTTCTCCAGATTTTGGACAGCATTCCGAACGCAGCTTTAGCCTTCCCGATTCTGCTGCACACATCCAGTTCGGTGCCACCGCGATTAGCCGAGACGACACTTCCTAAATATAGAAAGTTATCAACTTTCTCGACTTGCTTTCCGGCAATGTTAAGTTGAGCGCGGGTATTGGAATTACTCAAGGATTTTGTTTTGGCTGTGTTTATTTTTAGCCCCACTTTGTTTGCCTCAGCTTCTAGATTTTGGGCCATCAAATGAAGATCCATTATCCGATGTGAAAGTAGACAAACATCGTCAGCGTAATCTAGGTGTTTAAGGTAAGATGTCATAGTCCAACGAATTCCAGAATTAGCTTCCGTCAATGCTGCACGGAGTACATCGCTGATAACCACCAAAAACAATAGTGGTGACAGTATGCACCCTTAACGTACTCCACTTTGGACTTCAAAATCCTCCGGCACCTTACCATTGTGCACGACGTGACACTTACCACCCTCGTATGTAGCCTTGATAATAGCTATAAGTTTTTCTGGGATGCCTCTCCTGCGCAAGGCCAACCAGATAACATCTCGATTCAATCTGTCGAAAGCTTTCTCGAAGTCGATAAACATTAAATGTAGCGGAGACCTATACTCAACGCATTGCTCGATAATGATCCGTAAGGTGTTTATGTGGTCAATGCAGGAGGATCCAGCGCGAAAGCCTGCCTACTCGACATCGAGAGTTGAATCTAAATGTTCTTTAATTCGTTCTAGAATTATTTTAGCTATTATTTTAGCCACGGCTGGAAGAACGCATATACCACTCCAGTTACCGCAATCCATCAAGTTTCCCTTCTTTGGAAGTTTAATGATCATCCCCCTTTTCCACTCCTGTGGAAATTGTTCACTATCCCAAGCTCTCCGTATTAGGGGATGCAGCAAATCTGCCGATGTATTTGGCGCCGCTTGAAATAGCTCGGCAGGGATGCCATCAATACCCACCGCCTTGTTCTTCTTGAGGGACTTGATTGCTGCTATTATCTCGGTTTTACTGGGAGGTGCGGTGCGAATTCGGGAATTTGTTGCTTCGAACTGCTCATTCGAATTCGAGATCATACCGCCATCGTCTATGTGATTTAGCACTGTAGCAAAATGTTCTCTCCATCTAGTGAGCTGATCCTCATCCGGAATCAGAAGGTTACCGTCTAGACACTTCACTGGATGTTGTTTGGAGTTTCGACCACCGATGAGCTCCTTAGTGATGCTATACACAGTCCTACTGTCGCACCTACTCGCTGCTTCTTCAGCCCTTGAGGCCAGTGAGTTGATATATTGACGTTTGTCACGTCTCACACTACGCTGCACTTCTTTCTTCTTCGCACGGTATTGGGTTTCAAGCTCGGTTCTCTCTACTGCTGAGGCCGCTGCAATCCGAGCCTTGATTGCTGTACGCTCATCGATCCATCTCCAGGTGTCTGCAGAAAGCCATGTGCGGTGGTGTTTCTGCTTTTTACCGACATACGTGCGTGCCCCAGTCGCAAAAGCATTTTTCACAGCACTCCAGTGGTCATCCATGTTCTCTATGCTGCTGATTGCTTCTGCTTCTAAGGCAAGATGGTCCCTGAACTGTTGGCGCACTTGGGGTACCTTGAGCCTGTCGATATTAAACCTGGTGATGTTAAGTAGGTTTGAGCGGTTGCTGTTGACGGATGCAGTACGAAGGCGTAAATGAGCTACCCTGTTATGGAAGCTTCGAAATTTGTCCTGAATGCATCTTTTTTGGTCATGGACAATTCTCTTTTCGAATCAACTGATACGCATGTTTGGATAATTTAGCATCCAAAATAAATGCTAGCGCTTCTTCGGTTGAATTAGGCTTCAATTCTATGGACCGTGATTGTAATACCCGTTTTATTTTCGTAGCTTTCCCAGGAGAACCTGAAACTGCTTGCTTCGTCCTTCATTCCAATCGCACGTAAATTTGTTTCTGGTGCATAAACTAATTTAGAGGAATCAGCTGAATTTAACAAATATTGCACTCTGCATCTCTCAGTTCTTTCAATTGCAGCACTAAATTCCTTTCGAGGTCTGCCTGTAGATGAGATATTTGATAATCTAGGCTCTGTTTCAGTGGCATGCACACTAACTTTAAGGACTGGTAACACTATATTTTCACTCGGACACGAGTTATTACTTTTTTCAAAAACAGTGAAGTTCCAGCTACATTCCTTCCATTTTTTGCCTACATATCCATTAATTGTCTTCAAAATTGAATAGATTTGATCCTTACTGTCAGCTGAGAGTTCCTCAGTATCGAGTTTTTCTAGGATAAAATTATACAACGCACTTTGTTTGTTACCCTGAGTATATTTTTTCCATTCATCAAATAATTCTCCTCTGGAAATTCGGCTACCCTCTGAAATAAATTGTCATAACTTTGTAATACGCAAGAAAATGCAAAGAATTTTTGGTGTGTGACTAGTTTATTAGCCAGGCTTTCTAAAAATATACAATTTGACCGGACGATGTTGGACGATAACACTGTAGGCTTAAATAAATTTAGGTTTTTATTCGCGTTTATCAAACGTTAGAGTGTTATATAAAATGTTTCACAATACATTTTTAACAACTAATTTATTCCATTCATTTACATTTTTAGATAGCACTTACCTTCAGTAACATATCCATAATTAAATTCTACTCGAATCACTCTGGAAAACTTAGCACATGTATTTACTTCTGACTGTTTGATTTGGCTTACATTATTCTTTGCAGCCATGTCATTCAAAGTGCGCACTTTGGGCTTTCCTAGTACCATTATTTTTACAGAGTGGCCCGAAATACTTCGTCACATTATGAATTGACCATTTTTGAACATATTAATCTTTTTTTTTTTTTGGAGCAACAAAAAATTTGAATTTTGTCCAGATGGATTGCCATTTTGCACCACCGTGCGACGCCCTTCCGGTTAGCCAGTTCCGGTCGTTTTTCGGTGATTGCATCCTTCAGTTTATCCAGTTGAGACCAGTATTTAACGAAACCAATTGTTTGCTTATGCGGAAGAAGCTCATAATACACCATTACCTTACAATCCCACCAAATACAGAGCATAACCTTCTTAGGGTGAAGACCAGCTTTTGGAATGGCTAGAGGTGGCTAACATCTTTTGCTCCATGATCTTTTCCGTTCCACATTATTGTAAAGCATTCACTTTTCATCGCCAGTTATCATCCGTTTTAAAAATAGTTCACTTTCGTTGCGTTTCTGCAGGGAATCGCTGATGTAGGCACGATCCAATAAATTTTGTTCACTTAAATTGTGCAGCAGCCAAATATCGTATCGATTTACGTATTGCAGTTTGCGCAAGTGATTTTCTACGCCTGATTTCGATATATGGTATCCAATATATCAGCTATGTGCCTGGTTTTGTCAATCTCAACCCGTCGTTCAGAATGGGGCAAGTCAAAACATGTGCAATCACCATCACGAAAACGCCGGAACAGCCCAAGCGCTGACAGAGTTATCGCCGTGCACAGCCATATCTTCTTACGTGTTTGTGCAGCGTTTTTTCCTTTCCGAAAATAAAAGAGCAAAATCTGCCGAAAATACTCCTTATTTGTCTCCATTTTCAAAAGTTTACCAAATGCGTAAAACACAACCGATCGCTATGAACTTTCTTTCACATATGCACTGGGATATGCTTTTAAAGAAAAAGTAAACTGCAAGCTCGAAGCAGCATTTACAAACGGCGTCATTCAAAGTTAACGGGAACACTGACGATAACCAGAGGGAATTTATTGACCAACCCAATATCTGGCCAATTAATTGCAGATAACCCTATATACATATTTGTTAATGGTAGGACATCAGCTTTAATTTGGTATTTGTTCCGACTTTCTTTTTTATGCTTATAGTCAATCAAAAAAATTGACGATTTAAAATAGGGTTGTCGGGAGTTAGTGGCCGGATGGGAACCCAATGGCTTCAAGTCCTATTTAAGATCCTCTATCGAATGGTTACTCATTCATTCTTATTTTGTATGCCTTTGAAAAAAGAAAAAAACCTACCGGAAGTTGCCATTTTTTTTATTCCTGGGCAAAAAATTCAACCAACCATTGGCGTTTTGTCTACGTCTACCAACAAGCTTTCATTTTATATTCAACTGATCCTTCTTTCTTATGCCTTATGATATCACGCGGTCGGCTCTCCTACTAATGGATTTCAAAGCTAGACATGGCTCTATATTGCTGCTCTGTATAGATGCTGTCATAGGCGGCCTTGAAATCGATAAGGAGCTTAGAGGATGGGTTTGAGATGTAGGCCATTGTATTACGCCCAGAGGATGATCAAGTTCTGTTCCACTCATCTTGGATGTTAAAGCCGCTTGCAGCCAAGATTCCTGCATGTTTTATAGCGGGGTTCCTCGACTTAAGTCTCGGTTGTGTGTGCTGCAATACACAAATATCATCGTGTATAATTAAATCTGGATTCAGCAAGATTTTTCTATAGTCTCTCAGGGCTGAGTTTGAACGACGAAGATTAGGAGGTGCAATAGTGCAGAGAACTGGGAACCAGTGAACCGGGGTGGATCGAATTGTGCCGGATATCAGTTGCATGGTGGTGTGAAGCTGGACGTCGATTTTGTTGACGTGGGCGCTCTTCAGCCACACCGGGGCACCGTATTCTGCGACACTGTAGACAAGCGCAAGAGATGCGGTACGGAGCTAGGTACCATTTGCGCCCAACGAAGATCCCGTTAGCTTTTGAATGATGCTGTTTCGAGTGCAGAGTTTAAGTGCGGCATTAGAGAGGTGTTGCTTGTAGGTTAGTGACTGGTCAAGAGTGACACCGAGGTATTTGGGGTGGGGATTGTGCCTCAAGACAGCATTGCTGAAAGAGACTGTAAGATTCACATCCGCCAGCTGGCTCGTTAGGTGGAAACAGCAAACCTTCTTCTTCTTCCTTTTATCAGCGAGGCTATGATCCGAAAACAAGGGATCACAACCCTCCCACTTCACCGCATTTCTACTGATCCGCATGTGGGGTTCGCCTATTTGACCTCAGAAAATATCGGCAGGCCTGCCGATTTTGGATCACTCGGTGACTGAGGCCAATGAAATGCCGATGTCGTCGCATTTGGCGTTTATAGGCCTGCCTTTCCTACATCGCGATGTCTTTGGAACGTGCATAGATATTGCCTTTTTTACAGGGTTCAAATGATCTCTTCTTTGAACGTGGCAATACCAGCTGAGCCGGTCGCGCTCTAATTTTTGTACGATGGTTTCCTTGATGTGAAAGCTTCCACGGATCTTTGAACTTCTTATTCGATCAAGCTTGGTCACTCCTGCTGTCATGCGAAGCATCTTCATCTCAGCTGCCGTTAATTTACTCTCATACTTTTTGTACATCGTCCAATATTGTGAACCGTATGTGAGCGCTGGACGTACAACTGCGGTGTAGAGCCTTCCTTTTAACTTAGGGGGCATTTTTCTGTCACAGAAGATAGCGGAATTTTCTCGCCACTTCATCCACCCTACGCTTACACGATGATTGATGTCGTCATCACAAGTTTCTTTGCTATTGATCATAGATCCCAGATATTTGAACTTTTCGCACTTGGGAAGCACTGTTCCATTCAAATAAATGTCTGGAATAGGCCTGAGTGGATCAGAGAACGGGCAGCACAAGTACTCTGTCTTTTTTGAACTAATGCGATACCTATTTCCCTCCAAAACGTCCACCCACACATCAAGTGCTCGTTGCAGGGATGTAGGATCCTCACTTATGATGGCTCCATCGTCAGCAAAGAATAACTGATGTACCTTGGGGTCCATCACTTTACCTTCAAGCAGATAATCAAGGACTGTAATAAAGAGCAAAGGACTTAAAACGCTTCCCTGGTGCACCCCGACTTTGATTGGGAACTCTTCGGTTACTCCAGCGGGGCATCTTACTCTTGTCTTTGCTCCTTCGTACATGTCCATGATCATCTGTACATAGGTTTCTGGAACCCCTCGATGTCTTAGCGCCACCCATATCAGATCTCGTGGTTGTCTGTCGAATGCCTTTTCAAAGTCAACCAATACAATATGCAAATCCCTTAAGGAATCACGATGTTTTTCCATTATGATCCTTATACTTTGGATTGCATCTGTGGTTGATTTACCCGAGACAAACCCGCACTGATCATCAGATAGCCGTATTATTTTTCGCAGTCGGCCACCTAATACCCGCTCAACGATCTTCATGGTGTGTGACATCAGCTTGATCGAACGGTAGTTATCACAGTTTCGCGTATCACCCTTCCCTTTGTATACAGGGAGGAGGTAACTTTCCCTCCATTGATTCGGCATTGGATCACCTCTCACGAATTTGGAGATGAGAATTCTGAGCCATCTGAACCCGATGTCTCCCATCTTTTTCCAGAACTCAGAGGGTATTTCGTCTGGCCCAACCGCTTTTCGTTTTTTGGAGTACTTTACCACCTCACTAACTTCTTCGACTGTAATGTCGACTATTTCTTCACAGTTAGGGGTGGCTCTTGGAAAGTATAGCCGAGGAAACTGTTCATTCAAAAGCTCTTCACAATACTGCCGCCACCTCTGCAGAATTTTGTCGTCATCCACAAGAAGCTGGCCATGAGCATTGCTAATGAACTTTGGCGAACGAATCTCCTGAGCATTCTTCCTTCTTTGGGCGGCTATTTTGAAGATAGTGGCGCTCTTGTTCATATTGTGTCTTCGCAGCTCCTGGATAGCCTGGTTTGCATCAGCAACCGGGGAAAATATTTTCTCCAGCTCCCGATACAGGCCCTCCGTACTCTCTGCTTGAAGCTGGGCGCACTTCTTCTTCACTTTTTTCTTGCAGCATCTGTATTCCATTTCGAGGCGAGCTTTTTCGTCATTATTATTAGAGGGGCACTTTGACCAAGCTTTGAAACCCGCTTTCTTCTCATTTATCACTTTCTTAGCTTCATCACTCCACCACCATGTTTCTTTGGCGTGTTGATGGTGGCCTTTTGAAGCTCCTAGCAGTGATTTGGCCTTCTTTAAGCAAGTTCGCTGTAGGGAATCCCACATATTTTGTGCTCTGCACTCTTCATCCTCAGCTCCGTTGATGGCGTGAGAGAGGTAATTTTGCATTACGAAAACAAAAGCTTCGCCTTTTTCTTTGTCCAGATTGTACCACTTGATTTTCTCAGAGACCCTTGTTTGTTTGCTTTTCTTCGGTGTTTTCATAAAAATTTCTGTTAGCAGGAGACGGTGTTGCCGAGCGATTGCCTCTCCCAGGATCACTTTGCAATCTTTTACCCGAGGCTTCATTAAACTGCCTACCAAATGGTAGTCAATCTGAGTTTCATCTCCACCACTGCTGTAAGTGATCAGGTGTCGGCTTTGTTTGATGAACATGGTATTTAACACGATAAGACCGTGTGATTTGCACATGCTTAGGATGTCTTCACCAGGAAGGTTCCTGAAGCCATATCCTAGTCCTCCATGGCAGTCTTCATAGTCTTCGTTTGATTTCCCGACATGTCCATTCAAATCTCCTCCAACAAACAGAAATTCTTCCTTTGGGATGTTCTTAAGGAGATTGTGGAAATCTAGCCAAAATGCATCTTTATCTCTCTGATTGTACCCATCGTGGGGAGCATATGCACTGACAATATTCCACACCTCTCCTTGTATTACTAGTTTGAGAGACATCAAACGGTCGCTGGACTTCGAAATGCTCAAGACGTTTCCAAGTAGCCCTGCCGCAAGGATGATACCGATTCCGTTCCTAGCCTTTTCCGTTCCGTAGTAGAACATCTTGTAATCTTTTGTCCTAACGTCCAAGAAACGCGCCCGATTCCCGGTGTTTTTCCATTTCGTCTCTTGGACACACAAGATGTCCACGCGCCTTCTATTCATCATCTCTTCCAGCTCGTAACTTCGACCGATCATGCTTCCAACGTTCCAACTCGCGACCCTCAAATTGCGTCCAAACTGTTTCATTATTTTGCTAGCCCCCGGAATCCGTATAGCTCTGACCCGAACATTTCTGCTCGGTCCAGGATCAGTACCATGCACAGCAGTGGTAGTGCCTGGCGGGGTAGTGCCTTTCCTTTTTGCAAGTATTACCATAATGATACAGTTTTGCAATACAATTTTTTGCACCATATTGCGATGGTGTTTGTTGTTTGACACGTGCATGCTCCTGTTTTATTATTGTTTGATCTTTCTTTTATGACACCGGTGATCTCCAGTCGTGTCAACCCACGGACTCACATGCACACTTGTGGGAGGGTTTTTAAGGTAGTATATGTGTCGCTAGGCTCACTTGGGTGTTATATTGCCTAGATCTGATTTGTCCCCCTTAGTCGCCTTTTACGACAAGCGCTGGTTGTTGGTGGGGGGCGCTGCAGTGATATTCTTAACCCGTCCCTGCACGGGGCCATTTGTGAAAGTAGGATCCCAGCGTCCGGAGGTCCACGTTGAGCGTTTCTTCAGTGCATGGGATGGATTTGTGTTGGGTAGCTATCGCAAGGTCATCTGCATATTCATTCCTTGAGGAAAGTTCAGGCAGGTCGGATATGTATAAATTAAACAGAATTGGAGCTAGCACTGATCCTTGCGCGAGCCCATTGTTAAGCTTCTTAATTTTGCTCTGTTTTCCGTCAATGAAGATTTCTAGTATCCGATTCGTCATGGTGTTGTTTATGAGCTGTGCTATCGTCAGGCAGGGTATGACTTTTAGAAGTTTATACATAAGTCTATCCCTCCAAACAGTATCGTATGCAGCTGTCAGATCGACAAATGCCACAGAGGTCTTAAGGCCCTTTTCACAGCCAGCCTCGATATGCGTTTTCAATGATAGCACTTGGTCAGCGCAGTTTCGTCCAGGCCGAAAGCCAGCTTGTTCGATGGGGAGAGCTTCCCCAATAATGGGACCGATGCGATTCAGTAGCAGCCTTTCAAGTAATTTATAGCACGTGCTTAAAAGTGCAATAGGGCAATAGGTAGCTTTCGGTTGATGTTTCGGCTTATTGGGTTTCAGGATTACTAAAATCTTAGTTCTTTTAAAGGCAGATTTCCTGTGTCCAAAATGTTGCTATAAAATTTAGATAACCATCTTCTTGTGTTAGTGCCGGCGTGAATAATGAATTCTGGAAAGATCTCATCAAATCCAGCTGCTTTCCCACTTTTCATTGATTTTACAGCATTGTCGACTTCATAGGTAGAAAAGCTATGTGAGAATGCGGATGGCACAGGTGTATTGCGTTTAAGTTCCCGCAATGCACATCTAATTAATTTTGTATGCACTTTGTCGACAGGCGCGCGAGAGAGGTCTACAACGCGGTTCGCTATTGCGTCTGGGCTTATAGGAGTTGTGTTGCTGGCTCCAAGTTTGCGGTGTAGGTTCCACGCCTTACGGCTGGAATGTGTGAAGTTCATTCTTTCCACCGTTGACGACCACTTCTGTCTACGGCTCCCGTCAAGGGACCGTAGTAATCTGTCAGCGATGTTAGGGCTGCCAGTATCTTTAAAATGCTTGAACAACCATTCGCTTTCCTCGGACCATCCAGGGATATATTCTTTGCGGTAGCCCCGTGGAATGTGGCAATAGATAGGATGATGCCAACAAATCTGTCATAGTTTTCTGCTGACGGAGGGACGAAGCGGAGGCAGGCATCGACTTCTCGACTGAAATTGTTCCAGTTAGCTTTGTTAAAATTCCAACGAGGCTTTGGGACGGAGTTTATTAATGGGATTTGTATCCCAATTTCGTGGGGCGCCGTGGCGTAAGTGGTTAGTGTGTCGGATCACTACGCATGAGGTTCCAAGTTCGAATCCCAGAAAATACCAAAAAGTTTTTTCACGGTCCCACCGCTCGCGAGCGTCTGACAAACATCCGAGAGTATTGTTGTCACGAAAAAGCTTCTCAAATCGCCGTTTGGATTCGGCATTAAACTGTAGGTCCCTTCCATTCGTGTGAAAAATATAACGCACACAACATGAGTGGTTGCGAGAAGCTAGGCCCTGGAACTTTAAAGAGCTGTTGCGCCAAATAAGTAAGTAAGTATCCCAATTTCGACGATGACTGGACGGTGCTGGCTATGTGGGAAGTTCGGGAGTACAGTTCTCGGAGCAGGGACTGGGTGGTTATCAGAGTTCTTGGTGACAAAACAGAGATCAGGGTTGTAATCCTTTTTCCATCTCCGAGAATAAAACGTGGCCTTATTTTTAGCATCGAATAATAAATGCACGTTGTTGTTATCGGCCCAGTCGGCAAGTTTATTTCTATTTTCGTCGTTTGTGGTATACCTCCAGAGATGGTGGTGGCTATTGAAGTCGCCTATGTAGACTGTTGGTTTATCGTAAGTTTTGAGAACACTGTTTGGCCAAGAAACTCCGGGGGGCTTATATAGGTTCACTATGTAGGTCCCAGCTGTCTCTATGGTTACGGATTAAACGCAATCGTCGGAATTTGAGCTGATGAGTTTAACTTCGTCAAGGTCGTTTCTTGCATATGTTGACACACCATAAGTAGGATGGAATATAGAGCCGATCACAGAGTACCCGTGGATGATGCCTCTTGACTGAAGTTCAACTTCTGATGATACGTGAGTTTCTTGAATGGCTACAATGTCAATTTTGTTGTTTAGAAGCAGTTCCGATAAGTGTTCGGATTTGACCTACTTATGCTTTCGATGTTTAATTGACATATTCGGACAGAAGGGCCTATATGTGTCGTCTTTTTGTACTGAGAAGTACATGTTCTATAATTCGTTTTCATTTGTCTGCAGTTAACTATTGTACTTTATTAGTTTATTGATAAGGAGATGATGAATATCGACTTGGACTTCTTGTGTTTTCTCCAGAATTTGTCGAAGTGTGAAGATTTGATCGATGGTGGACTTTCCTAGCCTGAAACCACACTAACAGGAGGCCAACCAGGCTGTTGATGAAAGGTTTCAGGCGTTCACACAATATCGCAGAAAAGATCTTGTATGCGATGTTGAGGAGGCTGATGCCTCTATAATTGGCGCAAATGAGGTGGTCTCCTTTCTTGTGGATCGGGCAAACGATGCTGAGATTCCATTCATCAGGCATACACTCCTCTGACTAAATCTTAGAGATGAGTTGAAGTATGCTCTCTACAAATTCATCACCAGCTGGCTTGAAAAGTTCGGTCAGCAAGCCATCAGGTCCAGCAGCCTTCTTGGATGTCAGCTTGGATATCGCTATTCTCACTTCGCTTCGATCAGGTGGATGGAAATTTTGAATATCGTCGTCTATGTTGAATGGTTCATTCTGCCTGACAGTGGAATGTTGGCCTTCGTCGCCGTTATACAGTCTGCAGAAGTAGTTTTTCCATATTCTCAGCACCGACTGTCTCTCTCCTCGATCGCACGTTTCTCATGCTCATGGAGAAGCCGAGCTCGTTAGTAGCTCTCGTCTTCCTTTGCAGCGCCGCTTTATATATCTCTTGTTTTGCTGCTTGCACTCGCCGGCATTCTTTGTCAAACCAGGGGCTTCGAGGTGTTGGTCGGGAGATACCCAGCGTTTCTGATGGTGTATTGGCAGCGTTGCCACTGGTTTTCGGTACTTGATGTTGTCGGCATAGGGGTGATTGAGAAATCTCGTGATAAGGGTTCGGCGAAGTCTCTGGCGTCTTATTGCTAATACTGGAACTAAACTTTAAAAATTAAATTTAAAAGAAATTTATAAAATATAGGCTACCTAGTGGATTCAGCTGAAATATTGTATATTTTCACAGTCACTTGAAACTAAGCATTGAGCGTACACTAAAACCCTGGCGAAGGGTTGATGCAATTTTCTGGCTAAATGAATTCTACAATTCCTATGTGGAGTCAAGGAAATACATTCACAAATTTATTACCGACGTAAGTACTCATTAAATGCATTTCATACACTCTATAAGCCAACACTTAAAGATAATCAATAAAAAATTTGAAACAATTGGAGAACCAACCATCACCGATGGATGCGAAGAAAATGTTGATATAACAAAGTCTCGAAGGATATTTATCGATCAAGCCAAGGAACTGTATCGGACGAACTTGTTCTCCTGGCAGGACGTTTTCATTGAGTCAAATATAATAGTTCTTGCTGTAAGTATGTCCTCGTATGAGTCTCCTTGAACTGATTGATTTATTTCTAAATTAGGCATTTGAGACGTCAGCTTCTACATTGTATACCGTGATGATGCTCCTGGCTATGCATCCTCAGTACCAGGAGAAACTATTCGAGGAAGTTCTCCTAGTTTATCCCGATAAGGAGGTGAATGTAAACTATGATGATCTTAAGAACCTCGTCTACATGGAAATGATTATCAATGAGGCGTTGAGAGTTTGTGCAACTATTCCTCTGCTTGGACGATGTGCTTCAGGAGGAGATGTTCAAATTTCTGACGATCTGTCCATTCCACAGGGGACATCAATATTAATCGACATATTCAATCTGCATCGCGATGAGGACACATGGGGACCGACTGCGAAGAAATTCAATCCCGACAACTTTTTACCAGACAACCTCTTGGGAAAGCATCCCTATGCGTTCATTCCATTTTCAAAGGGACCAAGGAATTGCATAGGTAAGGGGCTTTGTCCTTCAAATAAGTATGAACTTTCTGTTGAATTTCTTTTTTTTATTTCAGGCTGGCGATACGCAGAAATGTTCCTAAAAGTTATCCTCAGCAAGATGATACGGAATTTTAGGTTTACAACGAAATCGCGTTTCGAAGATTTAAAATTCACAATGTCCATGTCGTTGAAGTATGAGGATATGCCGGGTTTGGAACTCCATCGGAGAGAGGATTAATAAGATTGTTGAATCAAGCATCACACATTCTTCTGCTTTGTACTATTTATAAATAATTTTTCCGTCATTTTGTTAATTAATATCATTACGTTGGTTCTATATATTTTCTATTGAAAAATTAAACATTTTTGTTACTGAAAGATGCATTTTTTTTGGATACTATATAAGCTTACAACACTGATACGGCTAGTTACTTAGCTCGGATGCAACACACAACTGATATTGTCTACAGAAGAGGAATTACGATTACTTGTGAACAGATAATCACAAATGTAGGAGACGTTGCCCGCGAATTCAAAAGGTTAAATCGTTTTAAAATTTATCGCACTCCATTACCTCTAAAGAATAAATTGTACAATGCTGATTGTAGAATAAAAAAAGCGAGAAATGAAACATAGAATAAGGATATGCCACAAGGATAATAGAAACTCCATAAAGTGATCCGAATATGTATGTATTTTGCCAACAGAACATTGTATTTTCTAATATATGAAATATACGATCTTGAAGAAAGGACACCCACTGAACTATGCCAACCTGTTAGAAATATTTATTTAATGTGAACGATTCCTAATAATTTTATAGATTTGTTTTTTGGCAACACCCCGCTTTGATTATTATAGAAATATCACCTATGTAAACTCTACATATTTTTCTATTTAATAAAAATCAGAGCGTCCGATATTTTATTCGATTGCCTGAGCTTAAAGCTGAAAGAGCTTTTCTTCTTTAATTTTTATTCTATTCTATTCTGGATATAGTCTAATACAACCACAGAAGTATAAGTCTTCTCAACATCACATATAAAATTCTGTCTGCCGTATTATGTAAGCGCCTAAGACCGATCGTCAACAACCTGATAGGGCCTTATCAGTGTGGTTTCAGCCCGGGAAGGTTAACTGGCTGTCTGCACGGCAGTACAGACATATGTAGACCAGTAAATGTCCTTTGTGGTACGGTACCATGGATCAATCATTAGGCCACCCAGGGACTAAAAAACCTAACCGGAGCTTTTTATAAAGCGATGAATGCTCATGGCGTCTTAGGACGCCAAATCGCCGAGGTCATCAATGACAAGTGCATTGGAGGTGAAGGATGGTTTCCTCCTCCTCTTCGTCCCAACAGCTCCTGCAGAAGTAGTTGGAGAAAAGACAAAGTCTTTTGGCAATGTCCAGTGAGAGCACTGATAACGCAGCTGATCTGTGATCGCTTTAGCTTGGCCAACTCGGCACTACGTTTCTGTTCCAGCTTAGGTTAGATCTGTCTCGAAATTTGACACATTGAACCATTTTCCGATCTGTGGTTGGTCTTACTAATAGTATTCAGCTTTATTAGATGCTTACATGTAGCAAGGGGCATAACCATAGTCGAAAGGGGGCGTTTGCGAGTATTGAGACAGATGTAACAACGATGCTGTCTGCAAAAAAGGACACCCAACATCCACTTCTTGGACAGAACGCCATATTCACTCGAAAACTAAAACGGATTCCTTAATCGCGATTAAGGAAGTCTTATCTTAGCTTGAGAAAAACATAATATTTGCATCTTTCTAGACAGCCAAGCAGAAATTAAATGCATGGAATCGGTCTCTATAAATTTATAAGCAGCCTTAGACTGCGGATCGTCTCTCAAGGAGATGGCAGATCAGTTTAATATTCACCTCTGCTGGGTGCCGGGACATAGGGATACTCCAGGGAATTGTAAGGCTGATGAACTAGCGAGAAAAAGAACAACTATACCCATCCTGTCCTATAAAGACTCCTTAGGTGCACCCATCGCTACTTGAAAACTCAAATTTAAGTTGGATGCTACGAGAGTAGAAATCTTAGGTGTACAAGTGGACCATCATGTCTAGCGGCGTAACAGATTTGGCCAAAGCTGGGTTCGAAACGTTCTAGGAATTTGAGTTCCTTCAATAGATTGCATATCGGCACTCCAATCGGTGTCATCACTGGGCACTGTCTAATAGACAAGCATGCATGTAGTTCCTTTTTGCGAACGACTTTTGTAGAAGCTGCATGGATGGAGAAGAGGAAGAAACTATTCCTCATATTCTTTATTTCTGAACAACTCTTTCCCGTAGAGGCAGCTTCACTTAGGAGCCTTCTATTGCAATGATATAGGCGATCTGATAGACATAGATATTAAGAGCCTCCTACGCTTTATATGAAGACCAAAATGATTTAACGAGTATGTAGAGAGAAACTTTCTTCATGATCTCCGTGGTATTACAATGTAGTTATTGTTGGTGTAGCACCATCACAATGAAATCATTTGAATGAAGACACAGTGGCAACACTTCAAAACAAATGAACTCTCTATGAGTTCAGACTATCAAACCTTTTTTAAAGTTCATCTGCATAACTATGCAAGTCAAATGCAAGGCACTTATCATCTAAGTCCTATAAGATGGAGGTATTGTGTTGCGCTACGCAAATCGTCGGCTATCCATAAAGCTGTTTCAAAATGATAATGCATGCCAGATGTCACAGATACTCATTAAAACATGATGACCATAATGCGATTTTTTAACGACTAAGACTAAGTGTAGCATATTTAATGCAACACATTTATGGACCTAATTTAGATTTCGGCAACATTAAAAATCGAGCAAAAGTTCTAAGTACAATCGGAGAATATTCAACTCCAACAAATGCGGTCTAGAACACAATCTACGTTTGTACACAAAGTTCTAGTAGTTATCAAAAGTAAGTGGAATGCATGAGGGCTAAATATTAAAAGCTGACCGTCAAGAAAGTATTGTAATTGGTTTCATAAAAACAAATTGTTTTACGCTTATAGAGCGTTAAACTCGAGATATACTCGTAAGATGTAAAAAAGCGTCCGACTTTTTAGTGGTGGCCTGCTGACGGATGACCGGTGAAAAGCCAGAAGATCAGTCCACAATATAACCCCTTTTGCTTAAGGGTACATATATCTGCCTGCTATCTTGTTGGAGGGGTTGAGTCGCTTAGGTGGTACTCGGTTGCAAACGGGACGTTGCGGCTCTTCCTTGTCCTCAACTCTACTCGCACTATGCACTATAATGGTCGGCCGACGGGGTTGTTCGAGATGTTACTTACTTACTTGGGTGGCGCTACAGTTCGGGATGAACCTGGGCCTCGACCAAAAAGCGTCTCCATTAGCTCGGACTTCAGCTTATTGCCTTCAGCTGCGCACTCCGACAAACTTGCAGTGCGCAACTGGAGGTCCCCTTGAACTTTTACGTGCCACCTACGGCCAGGAGATTTGAAGATTTGAAGTCATCCAGTCTTCATGTCCTACCCATCTCAACCCTCCGATACGCAGTTTTCTGACTAAGTCGATGTCCGTTTACAGCTCGTATAGTTGGTCATAGAATCTGCTCCTCCAAAACCCCGTTAACGCAAATGAGACCGAATATCTTACGAATCATTTTTCTTCTCTCGTAGCGACCAAGGATATCTTCATCCTCTTTTAATAAAGTCAATGTTTCAGCGCCGTAAAGCAGGACTGGGATGATCGGGGTCTTATACAGAGTCTCCTTAGATGTTCGAGATAGAGCCTTATGGTTGAATTGCCTTATATGCCCAAAAAACAGCGATTGGCAAGAGTTATTCTTCGCTTGAATTCTGCGCTGATCTTATTTTTAAAGTTTATAGCAGAGCCAAGGTAATCAAAGCCCCTTACTACCTTGAAGTTATAGCTGCCCACTGGGACATTCTGCCCAATTCGTCGGTGATGATGTCCCTTGTTGTTGACAGCATATACTTGATCTTGGCTGCTCTGCTTCAATGCTTGCAAACGCACCGGTGACAGCCAGCTGAATTCTTCCAATAATGTCAATCTCGTTAGCGTATGCAAGCAATTGTACAGACTTTTGACTTCTGGTGTTGGTTTGTGAGTTCCGCACAGTCCGTTCAACTACAATATTAAAGAAGTCACATGACAGTGCGTCACCTTGTATAAAACCTTTCTTTTGACATCAAAGCTCTCTGTGAGAGAGCTCAATTGTCATACTGCACAAAGAGACATGTTTGACAGGGATTTCAAAACTAGACAAGCTTCTTTCCTTAGATAATGTTATATGTGGATTTGCCTGACAATTAATGTGATCAGTTCTGTAGACAAACCATATTCGATCTCCTAGTAGATGTACGGATATCGATAACCAAGGAGTTGATTATGATCTTCTTCTTCCTCCTATTTCGGCGAGGTTATGATCCGAAAACAAGGGATCATAACCCTCACACTTCGCCGCATTTCTACTGATCCGCCTGTAGAGTTCGCCTATTTAACCTCAAAAAATATCGGCCGGTATCCCGTTTTTGGATAACTCGGGTGCTGAGGCCAATGAAATGCCGATGTCGTTGCATTTGTGTGATCCAGGCCTCTCCTGCCTCGCGATGTCTTCAAAACGTTCATAGATATTGCCTTTTTAACTTAACAGGGTTCAAATGATCTCTTCTTTGAACGTAGCAATACCAGCTGAGCCGGTCGTGCTCTGTCTTTCGTACGATGGTTTCCTTGACGCGGAGGCTTCCACAGATCTTCGAACTTCTTATTCGATCAAGCTTTGTCACTCCTGCTGTCATGCGAAGCATCTTCATCTCAGCTGCTCTCATATTTTTGTACATCGTCAACATTTTGAACCGTATGAGAGCGCTGGACGCACAACTGCGGTGTAGAGTCTTCCTTTCCACTTAGGGGGAATTTTTCGGTCACAGAAGATAGCAGAGTTTTCTCACCATTTAATCCACCCTACGCCTCCGCGATGGTTGATGTAGTCATCACAGGTTGCTTTATTATTGATCATACTCGTAGATCCCAGATATTTGAACTTTTCGCACTTGGGAAGCACTATTCCATTGAAAAAAATTTCTGGAATAGGCCTGAGTGGATCAGAGAACGGGCAACACAAGTACTCTGTCTTTTTTGAACTAATGCGATACCCATTTCCCTCCAAAACGTCCACCCACACATCAAGTGCTCGTTGCAGGGATGTAGGATCCTCACTTCTGATGGCTCCATCGCCAACAAAGAAAAATTGATGTACCTTGGGGTCCGTCACTTTACCTTCAAGCAGATAGTCAAGGACTGCAATAAAGAGCAAAGGACTTAAGACGTTTCCCTTATGCACCCCGACTTTGATTGGGAACTCATCGATTACTCCAGCGGGGCATTTTACTTTTATCTTTCCTTCGCACATGTCCATAATCATCTGTACATAGGTTTCTGGAACCTCTCGATGTCTTAGCCCCACACATATCAGATCTCGTGGTTGTCTGTCAAATGCCTCTTCGAAGTCAATCATTGCATACAATATGCAAATCCTTTAAGGAATCACGATGTTTTTTCATTGTGATCCTTATATTGTACTTTGGATTGCATCTGTGGTTGATTTACCCGCGACAAACCCGCACTGATCAACAGATAGCCGTATTATTTTTCGCGGTCGGCCACCTAATATCCGCTCAACGATCTTCATGGTGTGTGACATCAGCTTGACCGAACGGTAGTTATCACAGTTTCGTGTATAACCCTTCCCTTTGTATACAGGGAGAAGGTAACTTTCCCTCCATTGATTCGGTATTGGATCACCTCTCATAAATTTGGAGATAAGAATTCTGAGCCATCTGAACCCGATGTCTCCCATCTTTTTGCTGAACTCAGAGGGCATCTCGTCTGGCCCAACCGCTTTTCGTTTTTTGAAGTACTTGACCGCCTCACTAACTTCTTCTACTGTATGTCGGGTATTTCTTCACACTTATGGGTGGCTCTTGGAAAGTATAGCCGGGGAAACACTTCATTCAAAAGTTCTTCAGAATACTGCCGCCACCTCTGCAGAATTTTGTCGTCATCCACGAGAAGCTGGCCATGAGCATTGTTAATGAACTTTTTCGAACGAATCTCCTGAGCATTCATCCTTCTTTGGGCGGCTATTTTGAAGATGGTTGCGCTCTTGTTCATATTCTGTCTTAACAGCTCCTGAATAGCCCGGTTTGCATCAGCAAACGGGGAAGATATTCTCTCCAGCTCCCGATACACACCCTCCGTACTCTCTGCTTGAAGCTGGGCGCACTTTTTCTTCGCTTTTTTCTTGCAACATCTGCATTCCACTTCAAGGCGAGCTTTTTCGTCTCTATTATTAGAGGGGCACTTTGACCTAGCTTTGAAAACCCCTTTCTTCTTATTTATCACTTCCTTAGCTTCATCAGTCCACCACCATTGGTGGCCTTTTGAAGATCCTAATAGTAATTTGGTCTTCTATAAGCAAGTTCGCTATAAGGAATCACACATATTTTGTCCTCTGCACTCTTCATCTTCAGTTCAGTTCCGTTGATGGTGTGAGAGAGGTAATTTTTCATCATGAAAACAAAAGCCTCGTCTCTTTCTTTGTCCAGATTGTACCACTTGATTTTCTCAGGGACCCATGCTTGTTCGCTTTTCTTTCGTGTCTTCATAAAAAAAAAACATCTAAAGTACCTAAATGGTCCACACGTATTCAGCGCATCTAGTAGTAGATTATGGTATCCCCATTAGAGCCATTAAATAATCCATGTTTTTACAATCACACTTAGATACCTAATATCAGAGCAGTCATCTTTAGCAATGGCACGCCGCAGGGTCAAACAGCAAACAGGTACCGAAATAGTCTCGGGTGGGGTCGTTAGTTGTTGTACAAACAATGCATCATTTGGTATTTTTTTGAATTAATATGTGTAGTTGGACCACAATGCTCCAAGAGGACTAATGCTTGGACGTGATTGATGTGTACACAATAATGGAAATTACCAAAACTACAAAGAACTACTGAAATGTATTTATTATTTGATCAACAACTTTGCTAAGATTAATGGATGAGATCATGTCTTTTTCGTATTAGAGATAAACATTCTTACGTGCATCTATTCGCATACCTTTAGCCAAGCATTGGCTTCGTACAAATTCTCGAATCTCAGATTAATTTAGTTAAAACATGTAATTCAGATACCTTCTCGAAAGATCGCGGAAAAGATGTCGCAACTCAATAAGTCTACACAACTGAATAACTGTTGGATTTATATATTAAGTCCAAGAGTGTATATGGTACATACGAATGCATCAAGCTGTCAGGCAGAATAAACTATACAATATAGACAATGGTATTCAAAAGTCGAAAGTACACATTCGTCAAATCTTCATACTTCGACAGATCCTGGAGAAAACCCAAGAAATCCAAAAGGATACTCTCCATCTCTTTATCTATTTCAAGGCCGTCTATGACAGCATCTATAGAGAAGAGCTTTATAGTGTCATGTCTAGTTTTGGCCACCCTGCCAAACTTGTCCGTCTGTACAGGATGAAGATGGAGAAAAAAGGTTTTAGACAAGGTGACGCGCTGTCATGTGACTTCTTTAATATTGTACTTGAACGGATTGTGCGGAACTCACAAGCCTACACCGGAGGCACAATCTATAACAAGTCTGTACAACTGCTTACATACGCCGACGATATTGACATTATTGGAAGAACTCAGCGGACTGTCACCGATGCGTTTGCAAGCATTGAAGCAGAAGCGGCCAAAATGGGTTTAGCGATAAACGAAGGCAAAATCAAGTATATGCTGTCAACAAGAAGGGACAACCCATACTGACGAACTGGACAGAACATTACTGCTGGCATCTATAACTTCGAGATAGTAAGGGACTTTGTCTACCTTGGCTCTGCTATAAATTCTACAAACAACATCAGCGCAGAAATCAAGCGAAGAATAACTCTTGCCAATCGCCGTTTTTTTGGGCATATAAGGCAATTCAATAGTAAAGCCCTATCTCGAACAACTAAGGAGACTCTGTATAAGTCTCTGATCATCCTAGTCCTGCTTTATGGCGCTGAAACAATGGCTTTATTAAAGGCGGATGAAGATATCTTTCGTTGCTTCGAAAGAAAAATTCTTCGTAAGATATTCGGTCACACTTGCATCAACGGACTTTGAAGGAGAAGATTCAATGACTAACTATGCGAACTGTCAGAAAACTGCGTATCGGACGGCTGAGATGGCTAGGAGATGTCGACTGGATGGACACCAACGCTCCGGTCCACAGAGTCTTCGAATCTAACCCGGAGGGTCGACGCAGTAGAGGGCCATCTGGCCGTAGGTGGCGCGCATAAGTTCAAGGGGACCCCGACCAACCCCGAGTGAGTAACGCCCTATTAGCGTAAAACAATTTGCTTAGCCCTCTTGCATTCCACTTACTTTTGATAATTCCTAGAACTTTGTGTACCTCGTAGATTGTTGGAGTTCAACATTCTCCGATTGTACTTAGAACTTTTGCTCGATTTTTAATGTTGCCGAAAACTAAATTAGTTCCATAAATGTGTTGCATTAAATACACTTAGTCTTAGTCGTTAAGAAATTCCATTATGGTCATCGTGTTTTATTGAGTATCTGTGACATCTGGCATGCATTATCGTTTTGAAACAGCTTTATGGATAGCCGACGATTTGCGTAGCGCAACACAGATGATAAGTGCCTTGCATTTGACTTGCATAGTTATGCAGATGAACTTTAAAAAAGGTTTGATAGTCTGAACTCATAGAGAGTTCATTTGTTTTGAAGTGTTGCCACTGTATCTTTATTCAAATGATTTCATTGTGATGCTGCTACCATTACATAATCACTATAGTCTATCTCGGAAGGTTAGGTTGCGTTAGGTTGAAGTGGCTGCCAGCTAAGAATCGCCACAGTATAGCTCCATTGTGTTACCATGGGGATCATGAAGAAAGTTTCTCTCTACCTAGTCGTTAGACCATTTTGAGCTTCTTATGAAGCGTAGGAGGCTCTTAATAACTAAACCTATCAGATCGCCTATATTGTTGCAGTAGAAGACTCCTAAGTGAAGCTGTCTTCTACGGGAATGGGCAGAAACAAAGAAGGTGAGGAATAGTTTCTTCCTCTTCTTTATCCATACAGCTTCTACAAAAGTCGTTCGCAAAACGGAACGACACGATGACACCGATTGTATTGCCAATTTACAATCTATTGAGTTTATACTCCAGGAACAATGTACGGAAGTTTTACCAAAAGGTAAGAAGAACGTGTCAGAGAAGCAATATCTGTACAGAAACCTTTAGAGATGAAAATGGAAACCTCGCAGTAGAATCACAGTCGATGCTGAGAATATGGGAAAACTACTTTTGCAGACTGTATAACGGCGACGAAGACCAACATCCCACTGTAAGGCAGAATGAACCATTCAACATAGCCAATGATAGTCAAAATTTCCGTCCACCTGACTAAAACGAAGTGAGGATAGCAATATCCAAGCTAAAATCCAACAAGGCGGCTGAACCTAACGGCTTACCGGCCGAACTTTTCAAGGCAGCTGGTGATGAATTGGTAGAGAGCATACACCAAATCATCTCCAAGATTTGGTCAGACGAGTGTATGCCTGATGAATGGAATCTCAGCATCGTTTGCCCGATCCTCAAGAAAGGAGACCACCTCGTCTCCGCCAATTATAGAGGCATCAGTCTCCTCAACATCGCATACAAGATCTTTTCTGCGATATTGTGTGAACGCCTGAAACCTTTTATGAACAGCCTGATTGGACCCTATCAGTGCGGTTTCAGGCCAGGAAAGTCCACCATCGATCAAATCTTCACACTTCGACAGATCCTGGAGAAAACCCAAGAAGTCCAAATCGATACTCACCACCCCTTTCTCGATTTTAAGGCCGCCTATGACAGCATCTATAGAGTAGAGCTTTATAGAGCCATGTCTAGTTTTGACATCCCTGCCAAACTTGTCCATCTGTGTAGGCTGACGATGGAGAACGCTCGCTGCTCCATCAAGGTCGGTAATGACCTCACCGAGACCTTTGATGTCAAAAAAGGTTTTAGACCAGGTGACGTGCTCTCATGTGACTTCATAATATTCCACAGCCAACACCAGAGGCACAATCTATTACAAGTCTGTACAACTGCTTGCATACGCCGACGATATTGACATAATTGGAAGAACTCAGCGGGCTGTCACCGGTGCGTTTGCAAGGATTGAGGCGGAAGCGGCCAAAATGGGTTTGGCGATAAACGAGGGCGAAAGCAAGTATGTATATGCTGTCAAGAAGAAGAGACAGCCAACACCGACGAATTGGACAAAACGTCACCGTGGGCAGCTATAACTTCGAGGTAGTAAGGGATTTGTCTACCTTGACTCTGCAATAAACTCTGAGAACAACATCAGCGCAGAAATCAAACGAAGAATAACTCTTGCCAATCGCTGTTTTTTGCGCTTATAAGGCAATTCAGCAGTAAAGCCCTATCTCGAACAACTAAGGAGACTCTATATAAGACCTTGATCATTCCAGTCCTGCTTTACGACGCTGAGACATGGACTTTATTAAAAGAGGATGAAGATATCCTTGGTCGCTTCGAGAGAAAAATTCTTTGTAAGATTTTCGGTCCCGTTTGCGTTGACGGGTTTTGGAGGAGAAGATTCAATCACGACCTATACGAGCTGTACAGCGACATTGACCTAGTCAAAAAACTGCGTATTGGACGTCTGAGATGGCTAGGGCATGTAGAGCGAATGGACACCAACGCTCCGGCCCACAGAGTCTTCGAATCTTACCCCGAGGGACGACGCAGTAGAGGGAATCATCGCCGTAGGTGGCACAAGTTCAAGGGGACCTCGACCGACTTGGAGTGCACAACTGGAGGCAATTAGCTAAAACGGAGAGGCTTGTTGGTTGAGGCCCAGGTTCACCCCGAACTGTGGCGCCACCTAAGTAATCAAGTAAGAGTCCTTAAGATTCTCAATGGATTGGCAGTATTCTCTCCATGACTGTCTTTTAGCCCCTCTGACAGATTGTTTATATTTCCTAACGCAGTCTGTACCGGTATTTACAGCTATGGCAGATATTGAAGGTCTCTCTCGTCAACTTTCTAAGACGTGAGAGTTCCTCGTTCCACCAAGGTGGGAATGTTTTCTTGCTTTATTTGAGTGGACACGAGACTTTATACGCCATATTAAAAGCTTTTTCGAAAGTCTCTACTTTGTTGTCGAGTTCTGTAATTGATATTGTTTTTGGTTTGGGGGTTAAACGGAGCTTTGGCTTGACCCAGTCGATTCTTTTGGGGTTTCTAAAAAGTTTAGGAGTCTCGATCTCGAGGTCTACATCGAAGAGTATCCAGTTATGGTCTGAGAAAGATTTCAGATTCGATACTCTCCAATTTTCATCTTTGATCACTATGCTAAAAATAAATGAAAAATTTCTTAAGGGTACATAAGTACACCCACTCATGATGAAGTTACATGGCTTCCCCAAGTTAATTAATCATCTTCAATCAAAAATAAACAACTGACTGTACAGCAAATTCGTTACAAATACAAATATTTGGCGCAACAGCTCTTTAAAGTGCCAGGGCCTAGCTTCTCGCAACCACTCATATTGTGTGCGTTATATTTTCCACACAAAGGGAAGGGACCTACAGTTTAATGCCGAGTCCGAACGGCGATTTGAGAAGCTTATTCGTGACAACAATACTCTCGGATGTTTGTCAGACGCTCGCGAGAGGTGGGACCGTGAAAAAACTTTTCGGTGTTTTCTGGGATTCAAACTTGGAACCTCATGCAAATTCGTTCTTGAATTTGAAATACATCGCATCGTAGTAACGTACCCCAAGGAAGGCATGCACTTTTGATTACGCAAGCGCGGAGCAGTGGTCGGGAATTTGTTTATCCAATAAAATCCAATAGATAGTTAAGTGTCACTATAAGTATCTTTGGTTGTCGCATTCTTAATTTGTTTTTATTGTCAGTATTATTCATTTTGATTGTCCATAATATTGACGAGCTCACGTTTTAGTCTTTCATAAGACTTTGGACGCGTAAAACGTAGACGAATAAATTTTTTGTTCTTAATTACGTTCGGGTGAGTTGGTCAAAAATTATATTAAAAGTACAACAAATGTCGGCCGGTTAGGGTTTGGTTTTTCTGTTTTTTTTTTTTTTTTGTGTTCTGAAGTTTTTTTTTTTTGTTAAATTCGTTTAGTTGATATATTTAGCGGCTGGTTCCCTTAAATTGTTTGTAGAATCAGATTGACAGTCGATTGTGATCATCGAGCGGTTAGAAGTTGAAATTAAAATGTCGGTTGCGGTTGTACTTGTTGCTTTTGGTGTTACGCTATGGCTATACTCCATTTGGCGTAATAGACGGTTTTATTTATTTTCGTTAAAAATTCCTGGCCCATTGGGATGGCCAATCTTTGGTGTTGCATTGCGATTCCGGACCTTAGATGGTAGGCTTACTTGGAGTGAATTACAATTAACTTATGGAGCAGCACTGGTAAAGTGTAAAAGGATATATGCGAAATGCAAAGACTTTTAGTTGTCTGTTAAAAATGGTGTTAAGTGCTAAAGTTTTTTGAAAATTTCGCGGACATTTAAGAGTACATATGTGTTAATATTTTTTGCTTTTAATTTACGTCTATTTAAGCTATTTATGGTCGATTGATTGCTTCGTTCATTTTTATGAGTTTAGAATGGTTTTGCGCAATGTTATAAGTGTTTGAATAAATAAAATAGATTTTCATTCATTTGAAACTTAAAATTAAGTAAAAATCTTTGCTAAGTGAATATACATATGCTTATGTATATATATGCACTAGTGAGTATTTTCAAAATTAGCGTAGAATGCACTCCCAGTTCATTCTGTTTATAGCTAAGCAGATTTCAATTTAAATTAACTTTAAATTAGTGCAAGCTTCAATATTCCAATACTGATTTAAATATATGCATTTACGCTATACTACAAGTTTCAAAAATTTAACTGCGTCCAAGTAGTCCACTACGGTAGTATGAGCACTGCCGTTGGCCCATTAAGGGCTGAGAATATGGAAAAACTACTTCTGCAGACTGTATAACGGCGACGAAGACCAACATCCCGCTGTCAGGCAGAATGAACCATTCAACATAGACGATGATAGTCAAAATTTCCGTCCACCTGACCAAAACGAAGTGAAGATAGCAATATCCAAGCTAAAATCGAACAAGGCTGCTGGACCTGACGGCTTAACGGCCGAACTTTTCAAGGCAGCTGGTGATGAATTCGTAGAGTGCATACACCAACTCATTTCTAATATTTGGTCAGACGAGTGTATGCCTGATGAATGGAATCTTAGCATCGTTTGCCCGATCCTCAAGAAAGGAGACCACCTCGTCTCCGCCAATTATAGAGGAAACAGTCTCCTCAACATCGCATACAAGATCTTTTCTGCGATATTGTGTGAACGCCTGAAACCTTTTGTCAACAGCCTGATTGGACCCTATCAGTGCGGTTTCAGGCCAGGAAAGTCCACCATCGATCAAATCTTCACACTTCGGCAGATCCTGGAGAAAACCCAAGGATTCCAAATCGATACTCACCACCTCCTTATCGATTTCAAGGTCGCCTATGACAGCATCTATAGAGAAGAGCTTTATAGAGCCATGTCTAGTTTTGACATCCCTGCCAAACTTGTCCGTCTGTGCAGGCTGACGATGGAGAACGCTCGCTGCTCCATCAAGGTCGGTAATGACCTCACCGAGACCTTTGATGTTAAAAAAGGTTTTAGACAAGGTGACGCGTTGTCATGTGACTTCTTCAATATTGTACTTGAACGGATTGTGCGGAACTCACAAGCCAACACCGGAGGTTGAGAGTAGGAGTTGGTAGGCCTCAGCTGAGTGAAAACGCTTGTGTTTTCATATGATCGCATGCACTACCGTTTGACCAGAACAGAGGTCGAGGACTTTTCTGTTGTCACTCTTTCCCTCACCTTTTTGTGCTCTGAACCCGGTAGTTTTAGTTTGCCTACTTTCGCCTGTGCATTCTTACGCTTTGGCTTAGTTTGCAGTTTAGATTTTGCAAGGGGCTTAAGGAGCATATCTCTCCGTTTTTGCAACTCCTTAGCTACTTCACAGCCTCTATAATTTGCCGGGTGCCCTTACAGTTAGCACATGTTGCAGAGGTTTGTTTATTTACTCCACAGGCTTGGGAGAGGTGATTTCCGGCGCGTTTCGCACATGACGGTTCTTTTTTGCAGTACATTTGCGTATGGTTAAATCCTTGGCAACGTTTGCACTGCGGAATCATCCTTAAATTTCTACGCATGGGATCGATTTTGACCACGATATTTAGTATGGCTCTAGTTCGGTAGATATCGTCGATATTATCCGATTTATCGAAGGTAAGCATAAAAGGCGGAAGTCCACGCCTTACCAAGACGTCTTTATCTATTTCCGTTTGTTGCTTCTCCTTCTTGATGATATAAACGGCATCAAGAATTTTAAAGCCTTTGGCTTGAATGTCAGTCATAATCTCTTCTTTGGTGCATGACGGGTGGAGTCCCCTTGCAACGACACGATGTGGCCTTTCTGACTTGATTTCGAAAGTATACCACTGCATTTTTTATGGTATTTAGCTTTTGGGACACAGCTCGGTAGTCATTGTAGTCATCGACGTTGACTTTCCACGCATTATCCCTCAAAGACGTAACCTTATACTTTGATGTTATTATTCCTTTAAGGAGGCTTTGTAACTTATTGTATTCCGTTATCCCGACAATGTTTATTGGTGGTGGTGGACGAAATTGCGCTCGTAGTTGCGGTTCTTTGTGATTTTCTTCTTTCACGGGCTCGACTTCGGGCGATGAACCGGCTCTCTGTTTTTTACTAGGTCTTTTCTTTGGGACCCGATACGTTTCGCGTGCTAGCTCTTCTTCGTCTGTGTGATATTCCAGACTAGCTAAGCGTGCTGGAGTACATTCGCGTTCTCTCTGGATATGTGTGGTCTTTAGGACCTTATTTTCATCTTTTAATAAGTCTATCTCTTTCTTAAGATCTTGATAGAGTAGATCCATTTCGTTAAGCTTGATTCGCAGTGTTTTATTTTCGTCCTCAAGACTTTTGTATGGTATTTCGCTGAGTCCTGAATTTCGCGCGCTGGCACTCCCGGTGGGCTTCTTTTCCCGGAGTTATTCGATCTTGGTGGAGGAGATCGACATACCCTTGTACTTTTTAAGAAGGGATTTATTAGTTGCAATAACTGGCACTCCCCAGAATCCGTAGAGTCGACCTCCGAAGAGGGTGGATTTTCCAATGAACCTGGGCTGCCACCTGGGGTAATTAATCGTTTTGTTTTGCTCATTGCATTTTGTGTATACACTACGCTCGGTATACGGAGGGTGGATTTTAGTCGCCTCTTACGACAGGCATGCCTACCTCGGGTATATTCTAACCCCTACCCGAAGGGGGTGGCTCTTTGGTGATTCTGTAGACGGTCCTGCTGTTGCACTTCCAGCCACTAGCCAGCGCATTAATGTAGTTGCGTCTGTCACGTCGCACGCTACGATGAACTTCTCTCATCTTCATGCGATATAGGGACTCTAGCTCGCTTCTCCCTGCTGCTGGAGTAGCTGCAATTCAGACAATTCTTTCAGCACCAAATGTAAACAATTTTTCACAGCACACCAATGGTCGTGGATGGTTGCGGCAGTGAGCTGCTGATTGCTTCCACAACTTGCGATTGTGCGCCCTTAATTGTTGGCGCATTGAGGGATCACTATCGATGTTGAACCTGGGCATTCTTGTGTTGTCGTGGGATCTTCGAACTGCAGCAGTGCCTAGTTGGAGAGTAGCTATCATAAGATGGTGATCTCGTACTATCTGTTCTATTTGTTGATGAATCCATTAAGGCCAAAATGGGCTTTATTGCTTACGATGAGTTACTGGGCAAAACCAGAAGTTCCTTCTTTTAGGTTGGGAATGGTTTGCACTCCATGATTAATTTCTAATCTATCTTGTCCACCTCTGTCAAAAAACTTCTGCTAGACAAGGCTATTTACAAATATTTATGTTACAAACTTAAGCCCAGCCTGAAAATACCTTGTCTGAGCCTCATGCGACGTCAATCTTTCTTGGCAATTGCTGTACCAAGATCACCCTTAAAATTAATTCTAACTCCATGTTCTTCCTATTACAGCCTTTCTTCCAGTGCTCTTGAAAGCAGCAGTAAAATGTAAGAACGATACAGGATTCTCATGGATAGGTCACATTCCATTTATGGTATCTAAAGATCCGACTGTCGTTGAAAAAATTCTAACCTCACCAGATTGTCTAAACAAGCCATACGTTTACGATGCCTTTGTAGAAGCTTTAGGCGGTGGATTGCTGACAATTAGTTGTAAGTACTACACTTAAGTGTTCCAACATTTTTTTTTTTCTTTTAAATTTTCGTTCTTCCAATTGAAGCTCCAAAATGTACGACACACAGAAAAATGCTTAATCCTGCCTTCAATCACCACACCCTCTTGTCGTTCTTTTCGATTTTCAATGATGGAACAGACGTTCTTATTCAAGAGTTGGACAAACAAGTTGATCGTGGTGAGTTTGACATAAGATCACCTATTTATGGTTGCACACTGAGGATCTCAATTGGTAAGGAATAAGGATATTTATCCATTTATTTGTGGTGTGAATTGCATGCTTTGTATATTAGAAACAACAATGGGCCTGAATGGAAATGAGTATCGGGAAAGGAGTGTCAAACTTTTGCCATATACACAAATGTAAGAGTATAAGAAAAAAGGCTTTTAAAACTTACTCACTATTTTTGCTTTTAGAGTCCTTACGACAACAATGAATCGGCTGGTCCAACCTTGGCTACGTATTGAAGCAATTTTTCGCTTAACAAGCATGTACAAACCTTATAAGGAGGCGAAAAAAGTTGTGGATGGATTTGTCACTGAAGTGAGCACAGTAAGAGAGCTTAAGTTAAAAAATTTTGAAAATAAATCAATTGCAGGTAATAAACAAAAAACTCGCATCAAGACGAGACGATCAGGATAACAAAGCGTGTATTGAAAGCAACAAGGAAGATGAAGGAAACGTTGACATAAAGAAATCAAAAAATATATTTATAGACCAAGCGATAGATATGTACGAGAAGAACCACTTTGATTGGAATGATTTTTTCGGTGAATCTAGCTCAATGATCTATGCAGTGAGTATGATATGATATCCTATAACATAGATACTAACTTACGTAACGATTTCCCGCCCATATATTTGTACCACCCGCAGACCTCACTATTTGCTTTGTTTTCGAAAGAGTTTTACGTAAGATCTGATTAAATATCTGAAAGGATCATTAAACAATGAAATTCATATTTCGAATTGGTAGTTTTGAACTAATTCATATTGCAAAGGCACCTATCAGTATCCTTTCTGATGCACTGTAAGTACAGGGATCTTTTAGACTAGGAGGAGCATGCAGTGTATTCCAAGTTAATATCCTGGCAATAGAAAAAGGGGGCAAGCTCATTGGAAAGGAAGTAGTTCCTATGGGTTGGTGGAAGGCGTTTACGGGATTAAGTGACGAATTGCCATTTGCTTATATTAAGCTCGAGATGATTTGTCTGACACCAACGAGAAAATCTGTTTAGGTCATCTTGAAGTGGGCGAGAATCGGTGGGAGAAGGTTAGGTTAGGTATGTGGGCTGGTGTAGGGGATAGAAAATTTCTACACCATACTCAGCCCAATATAGACCCATTGTGATACTCAAGAGAGGAAAGAGAATAGATTAGAGAATCCCTTCCTCGTGAAAAGTAGAAAATAAATCATCTTCTGTACATATCCTAAGAAAAGTATTTACTACTTACTCTGCCCGAGATACAAACCATTCAGAAGATTTGAGGAAGTTTGCGATGTCGTTTATCAGTCTGTTGGACAACTCTTCTAAAACCTTAAAGAAGTGTTGTCCAAGGAACTTATTTCTCAAAAGGTAGAGGCTTAGGCAGTAGCAAAGAAAGTGGGTGGTGTCTTCTTGAACCTCCTCGTCACCGCAGCCTCTACAAATGTCTTCGTTCGTCACACGTAGTTTTTTCATTTGGTACCGTATGGTTTTATGCCCTGTAGTGACTCCTATTAGAGCAGAGAAGGATTTTCTATTCCTCTATATGATCCTACTGATCCTTGCTCGGTCGAATGCAGGCCATAGTTTCCTCGTGGTGACACAAGTATCTAAAGAGGTCCACCTGTTGTAAGCCACCATTAGGGCTTTGTTTCCTGCTTCGAGTTTGAGTGCGCAAGGCGGTATTTACACTGAGCGGTTGGATTAGTCCGAGTTTAGTGCTGAGCTTCCTCTAGCCGGTTCGTCGGCTATCTCATGCCCTGGTATGCCTTCGTGACCAGGGACACAGCAGAACTTTACCTTGTACTGTGTTCCAAGAACCTTGAGCTCTTCTCTACCACACTTCACAAGCTTCGATTTTATTTCTGTAGCAGATATTGCTTTTATTGCTGCCTGGCTTTTATTGCTGCCCTCATCGCAGCCTCATTATTGTCACTGCTAGGACCTCTGCCTGGAAAACGCTACTTTAGTTCGGAAGCCGAGCTGACATGGAGAAACCATGCATTTCAGAGAAGATGTCTGCACCAACACCTATTTCCATTTTGGACCCATCGGTGTATACAGCTATGGATCGCTTGTTAGGCGTTCTGTCATTTTTCCAGTCTTCCCTGCTCGGATAGGTGCTTACAAATGGTCTCGTAAAGTCTAGGTAAGGCGTTGTTTAGTCCATACTAGATACATTGCCTAGATGTCTCGCAGGATCGTGGTATGACCCATTGCATTTGGTCTCCAGCTATCTATTTGTTTTAATCTTACGGCGCTAATAGCCACCTATGCGGAAGCAGGTTGAGAATGGCCTCGAGTCTAGGTGTCGTCCTCATTACACTGGTTGTGGCGGGTAGTTGGGTTTTTAATTTTGCTGGCGGCTTGTCGCCATAGGTAAGTATTGGCCTTACAGCTTTTTTATATAGCTGTATACATCCATAGGATGATTCTGGGGTTCGCTCCCCAAGTTTTCGCTAATATTCTGTTCCACGAATTTGTAAAATCGGGTTGAAAACCAAAAGCTTTCAACTTAAGAATAAGTCAGAGGCAATTACATCAATTTCGTTGCCATCTTCGAATGCACACAGCGCCAGAGAAACGAATTCTGTTAAGTTAGTGGTTGTCGATCTACCTTTAAGGAATCCGTGTTGGATACACTATGCTCTCGAAGAGTTTGGGTATGCATGATAGTTTGGCGATAGGTCGATAGTTGGGTATTTCGTTTTTTGAACCTTTTTGTGGATAGGGATGATGAATGAGTTCTTCCAAAGTAGGGGGAAAGATCCTTGAGAAATGGACAAAAGAAAAGAGAAGTCAGTGGTTGGGCCAAGTGTGTCAGGCATTTTTTTTTTAACAATTGCAGGCAACCCATCAGGACCGGTTCTCAAAATAACCAAGGAACCTTAGCAGTTCGAGATAGGGCTTTGTTACTCAATTGCCATCTTAGCCCATAGAAACAACGATTGGCAAGAGTAATTCTTTGTGTGATCTCCCTATTGATGTCATTTGCGGAGCTCACCATAGAGCCTAAGTAGACACAATCCTTTACTACCTCAAAATTATATCTATCTATTGTGGCGTTCTGTCCAAGACGCCGATGTTGGGTGTCCTTTTTTGTAGACAGCATATATTTTGTTTTGCTTTCATTGAGTGCTAAACCCATCTCTTTGCTGCGTCGATCTCAATACACGCAAATGCCCCATTGACAGCCCGCTGAGTTCTTCCCATTATGTCAATGTCATCGGCATAAGCGAGTTGTTGTACAGACTTGTAAAAGATTGTACCTCCGGTGTTGGCTTCTGAGTTTCCTATAATTCTCTCAAGCACTATGTTAAAGAGATCGCATGATAGCGCGTCACATTGTCTAAGCCCTTCCCAGTTGCGACTTTGATGGAGCAGTTAGAGTTCTTCATCGTCATCCTGCACAGTGGGGCGAGCTTTACTGGGATGCTCTGCATAGCTCGTCTCTATACACGCTATCATAGGCAACTTTGAAATCGATGAAAAGGTGATGCGTATCGATTTTATATTCATGGGTTTTTTCCAAGATCTGCTGCAGTGTGAATATTTGGTCAATGGTGGGCTTCCGTGGCCTGAAACTGCACTGATAAGGACCTATCAGGTTGTTGACGATTGGTTTTAGGCATTCACATAATACGGCAGACAGGATTTTATACGCTATGTTGAGGAGACTTATACCTTTGTAGTTGGCGCAGTTCAGAGGGTCTTCTTTCTTCAGGATCGGGCAAACGATGCTGAAGTTCAATTCATCAGGCATACTTTCGTCCGACCACATTTTACAGATGAACTGGTGCATGCTCCTTACCAACTCATCTCCTCCTGCCTTGAAAAGTTCAGCGGCAAGGCACTCGACTTTGTTCAGCAGCTTTGTTGGATTTGAGTTTAGATGTCGCTATCCTCACTTCATTCTGATAGGGTTGATGGGAATCTTGACTGTCATCGTCACTGTTGAATTGCTCATTCTGCCTGACAGCGGAATATTGGTCATCATCGCCGTTTAACAGTCTGCAGAAGTGCTCCTTTCATATCCTCAGCACCGACTACTACTATGTTGCCATTTTCGTCCCTGCAGGCTTCTGTTCTGGCTTTGAAACCCTGGCATGTTCTTTTTACCTTTTGGTAAAATTTTCGAACATCATTCCTGCAATAAAGTCTCTCAATCTCCTCAATCGAGCGCTTCTCACGCTCCTTCCTCCGCTTGTAGAGCCCGCGAGCAGCTCTAGTCCTTCTACGCAGCGTCGTTTCGTACGTCTTTTGTTTTGCTGCATGTGCTTGCCGGGGGACCTGCATTGCGATTGATCGGGAAACCACTGACTGCCCAAAACTTGGCTTGGGCCAGTAGCGCAACAATCAAGTTCGTGATGAAGTGCTTACTTTACCTCCTAGTGGTGGTCCCGGGGCAACTATGCGTATAAACCCTTATACGTATAGGCCAAAATTGTAAGTGCGGGTTGTCTAGGGCCTTGATTCTAGGCTAGGTAACGTGGGCCAGCAACCTGCGTTACTGAAACCAGCTCGCTACTGAAACCGACACTATGCCTCGGATAAGGACTGATCACATGTTGACGACTTTTGGCTATTGTACCCGGACAAAGATAGGTTTCTGGAATGTAAAGACGCTCCTCGACTCAGGAAGAGAAGGTCTTTACAATGCCAGATTCCTCCAACTGGAAAAGGAATTCATGCGATATAAACTGGACATTTTGGGGGTAAGTGAAGTAAGATGGTTAGAAGCGGGCGACTACCAGTCTCCAACGCGTAACACTGTACTACTCTATTCTGGAAGACCATCCGGAAGTCCGCGAGAATATGGAGTCGGACTACTGCTAACAACAGCAGCACGCAAGGGCCTGATTTCCTGGCAGCCTCATGGTGATAGGATTTTGACGGCCAGATTCCGGACTAGAGTACGACGTGTCACCATCATACAGTGTTACGCCCCAACGAATAGTTCGTCTGAGGACGAAAAGGAGAGCTTCTACAATCTCTTAAGCGCCGTCTTCAACACAACACCAAATGGAGACATTGTCATAGTGATGGGGGATTTGAATGCCAAGGTAGGCAGCGACAACGAAGGGCTCAAACATGTAATCGGGAAACATGGTCTAGGCAACCGCAATGACAACGGCGAAAGGTTTGTGGATTTCTGCAATGCCAACCGCCTTGTGATAGGTGGCACCATGTTTGAGCACAAGACCTGCCACAAAGTCAGCTGGGTTTCCAACGACAGGCAAGCAGCCTCCAACCAAATTGACCATTTTGCTATCAGCCGCCGCTTTAGAAGCAGTCTCCTGGACGTCCGAAACAGACGAGGGGCAGATGTGGGGATAGTACGTGATCACCATCTTATGATAGCTACTCTCCAACTACGCACTGCTGCAGTTCGAAGATCCCACGACAACACAAGAATGCCCAGGTTCAACATCGGTAGACTTAGTGATCCCTCAGTGCGCCAACAATTAAGGGAGCACTTTTCGCAAGGTGTGGAAGCAATCAGCAGCTCAATGCCCGCAACCATCCAAGACCATTGGTGTGCTGTGAAAAATGTTTTTACATCTGGTGCTGAAAGAATTGTCGGTCGATCGCAGAGAAGACATAAGGCGTGGCTTTCCGAGGATACCTGGAGAAGGATTGACGAACGAAAACAGCTAAAAGCTCGCGTTGCAGCTACCCCAGCAGCAGGGAGAAGCGAGCTAGAGTCCCTATATCGCATGAAGATGAGAGAAGTTCAGCGTAGCGTACGACGTGACAAGCGCAACTACATCAACGCGCTGGCTACAGAAGCAGAAGAAGCTGCACGGAGGTGCGACAGCAGGACTGTCTACAGAATCACGAAAGAGTTGACAGCAGCTCCAGCCAATACCCAGTTACAAGCCTAGACGGCTCCTTGCTCATTTCGGATGAGGACCAGCTCAAGAGATGGAAAGAGCATTTTGCTATGGTTTTGAACCGTGTATTCGCTAGCGATATACTCCCAAATCAGACTGAGATGCCCGAGGTGAGAAGTTCCCGAATACGCACCACGACTCCCAGTAAAGATGAGATCATTACCGCGATCAAGGCACTCAAAACCAACAAGGCGGTAGGACTTGACGGTATTCCAGCAGAGCTCTTACGAGCAGCGCCAACAACATCGGCTGAGCTTCTGCTTCCACTTATAGATAGAGCTTGGGAAGCTGAGAGCTTTCCTAACGAGTGGAAAAAGGGAATGATCGTCAAGCTTAATAAGAAAGGAAATTTATTGGAGTGCGGAAACTGGAGGGGTATCTGGGTGCTGCCTGCTGTAGCTAAGATAATAGCTAAAATCATCCTTGAGCGAATCAAACAACATCTCGAAGACACACTCGATGCCGAACAAGCAGGTTTCCGCTCTGGATCCTCCTGTGCCGACCACATCAACACCCTGCGGATTATCATCGAACAGTGTGTTGAATATCGATCGCCACTGCACCTGCTGTTCATCGATTTTGAGAAGGCGTTCGATAGTGTCAACAGGGAGTTTATTTGGCGTGCCTTACGCAGGAGAGGTATTCCCGATAAACTAATTGCTATTATCAAAGCTACATATGAAGGCTCCAAATGTCACGTTCTGCACAGGGGGAGGTTGTCTGAGGAATTTGAGATCCAAAGTGGGGTAAGACAAGGCTGTATCCTTTCACCAATATTATTCCTATTGGTGATTAGCGATGTGCTTCATGCAGCTTTGTCGACGGGAAACGGAGGAATTCGATGGACTCTTACATCTCAACTAAAACATCTTGACTACGCAGACGATGTATGCTTACTCTCCCACAGAATTATGGACCTCCACCAAATGACAGCAGATGTGGAGAGGGAGGCAGGTGTCGTCGGGCTGAAAACCAATACGACAAAAACTAAAATCATCAGCCTTGGAACAAACTCATCGGCTCAAATATGCATTGCTGGACAACCGGTAGAGAGAGTCGAGGATTTTCAGTATCTTGGGAGTATTGTCTCGACCGATGGTGGAACCGAACTGGATATAACCAACAGGATCGCCAAAGCAAAGTCCGCGTTCGGGATGTTGTCCAAAATATGGCGAAGCAATGCAATCAGTTTGAGCACCAAAATAAGACTGTTCCGCTCCAACGTTGAATCCGTGCTGCTATATGGTTGCAGCACGTGGAGAGTGACCACTACTATCACCAGAAAGCTGCAAACGTTCGTTAATAGGTGTCTGCGCAATATCTTACGGATTTTCTGACCCAATCGTATCTCTAACGAACACCTTTACGAGAGAACGGGTCAGGAACCAATAGGCACAACTATCCAACGGCGGAAGTGGCAGTGGATTGGTCACACGTTCCGAAAGGGTGACAGCTCCATAGCGAACCCTCTAACTCAGGATGGCAGAAGACCTGGCGGTCCGCGGAAAACATGGCGCAGAACAGTCGAGAAGGAGGCACGGCAGTTAGGGAAAAGTTGGGGAGAACTCAGACACATTGCCAGAAACCGTACACGATGGCGCGTAGGCGTAGTAGAGGCCCTAGGACCCACAAGGGGATACAGGACATAAGTAAAAAGTATGTGCTTGCCGGCACTCCTCATCAAACCAGGGGTTTCGTTGTGGTGGCCGAGAGTTCCTATGGTGGCGGCATAGGACTTAGATTATGATTAAAAGAAACTCGATCGGCAAAGGCTCTTGCGATTCTAGCCGTCTGACGTCAAACTTCCTCACAGTATTTCGTTGACTTCGCTCCGTTATGGATATCCGTAACCGAACCTTGGCCAGTGATCTGAGTCCACGTTGGCTCCTTGGAAGTTCAGGGCACCCAGAACACTGTAAGACTGCCTGGCGTCGATCGCAATGTGATCGATTTGGTTGACAGTTTTTCCATCAAAGGAGAGTCATATCCCCTTCTTAATATCGAGACGTGGGGACCGCGTACTAGCTACGACAAAGTTTCGCCCCGCCGCAAAGTCGACTAGCGTGAGTCCGTTGCTGGATGTGATGTCGTGCAGGCTGTGCTTTTCGACCACGCTACTAAAGACGTCCTCTCTTCCTAGCTTTGCGTTAAAATCACTTAGGATAATGTTAACGTCGTGGTTAGGGCATTGCTCATACGTGTCGTCCAAGAATAGGTAGAAGTCATCCTTTGTCGCGTTGTCCATCTTCTCGTGCCGGAAACTCAAGACGTGCCTAGGTCTGTCTCCAATGACAAATCCGCATCCGAATAGACGTTGTCCATGTTGTCAATCGCCGTAGTAGATGTCGGAGTTTTTCATCCTCCTTTTGCCCCGCCCATTCCATCGCACTTCTTGGATGGCGGTAATGTCTGCTTTGAAACACTCTAGGGCCCCCGCAAACTGTTCGGCTACACGTGGTTTGTAGAAGGACCTAACATTCCACGTGCAGACACGAAGATCGTTCTCCTTTTACGTTTGCTTGGGTCGTCAACAGTAAGATCATCCGTATCCGAGGCTGTTGGTTGCTTCGTAGCCGAAGGTTTTTTACGTGTTAGGGAAGTTAACCCGACGGGACAACCCCCAACCTGGAGGACCAGAACGTTTTTATTTTTACCGCTAAGAAAAGAGGCCGGATACACCGATGTCAATAACCGACTTCGGGGATATGAGCGCTGCCGTTGGCCCATTAAGGGTTCATCCACCACCATCTCTTTTTCAGTACCCTGACGTAGTATTGAAAGTCCTTACAGACCTCAGCTCCAAATATGTCGAAGTAGCTCGAGTAAGGTAGCCGCTGGCCTGTAGACGTCACCGTTGATTGCATCGGGAGAATTGATCCACCGCACGTCCTCCTTCTGTGGAGCTCTTGCTAGACTTTGAGACGCATATTTCAGCCAATCAGGTCAAGAAGAGATACCTCATCCAGTTAAACATATGCGTGCTGAAGTTCACCCAGATTTGCTTACGCAGGTCTGAGTGTTCAGCTACACATGTATCGTTAGATTCAGCATACGCTTATCGTTATTTCATATCAGACAGCTATCCAGCAGGGCACCACGGGGAGGTGATGATGCGATGCGATGCAACGCCATGCTAGGTCGTATGTTAATGCAAATGTGCTTCTTCTCTGCACTATCACAGAAGATATCGAATGTCTTTTGAATTCATGCAGGAAACACTTAAGCTTATGAGGCACCTCTACATCGTCTCTACTTACGATCGACCTTTCATGATCCATCTTGAGAACTAAATGAACTCTCTGATGGCTTCTGGATTGAATACTTTACTCAAGAGCTTAGTAATGATGATGATTAATTAAATTAATTAAAAAGTTTGTGTACAGCAATAATAATTTTAAAACAAATTTCTTTCTAGGCATTTGAAACAACAGCTACAACCATACAAACCGCTTTGATAATGCTTGCAATGCATCCTCAGTACCAAGAGAGACTTTATGAAGAAATTCTTTCGGCTTTCCCAGAAAAGGACTGCGAGGTCAATTATGATGACTTCACAAACCTAGTCTACATGGATATGGTCATCAATGAAACATTTCGAATTGCATCTACCGTGCCAGTAATAGTGCGTTACGCTGATGCTGATATATACATCTCCAAGGACATTACGATTCCAAAAGGCATGAATATGCTTATTGATATATTCGATATGCACAGAAACCCAAAGGTATGGGGACCGAATGCAACATTATTTAATCCGGATAATTTTCTGCCCGAAAACTTAGCCAACAAGCATCCATATGCTTTTATACCATTTTCGAAAGGTTCTAGGAATTGTTTAGGTAAGTGACAGAACGAAAAATGCGCCGCGTTCTAACTTCAATAGAAGTGACATGACGCCTATTGCATTCAAGTTGTGTCAACTATCAAATGACAATTTGAATTCATCTCACCGAACTTATTGAAGTCAATCTCTTATTTTTCAGGTCAGCATTATGCAAACATGCTCCTAAAGGTCGTTCTAGCAAAATTGATTCGAAATTTCCGATTTACAACGAAATTTGCGTTCGAAGATCTGCACTATGTCGTGAATTTGACGTTAAAGCTTAAGGACACACCACAACTTGAAGTGCACAGGAGATGATAACGGATTTCTGTTATTTTTTAAACAATGTACATAGTCGTATCTACGTCTACTGCTATTCAGGCTATAGGAATGTGTTGACAGTTTAATAAAGCGCCGATAATTTTAGAAAATGAAAAAATAAAATTAAATTAATTTTACTGTTTGTATTAATCGTACGTCGCGAAGCGTACAGACTGAAGCATTATTTTGTGCAGCGTTTCTTTTATTTTTGCTATGTTCTCCTGCCTTGCGTTAATTAAAATCACTGGAGGTTTTTATGTCTACCGCTCGTAGTCGGTTGTGGATGAGGAAATGCTTGATGCTCTCGACATCCAAATTGAGACAGAAATAACTGGGTGAGTGGATTATAAAATGTCTGCAGTAGAATTTCTGACCTGCCTCACAGTCCATTTGAATCTTCATATTCAAAAGTAACTGCTACGATGAGATAGCATCTGATACGATCTGCTCCGATTGTTCCGGAATGCATTCTATAAATTACATATAACAGGCATTTTACTTTGTTTATTTCAATCTAAAATTGTACCTTGAATTTAATTGTAAAAACTACCTACATTAATCTCCAAATTTTCTATCTTTTTTGCAATTGCCGAATCACCTGGACGACGGAATTAATTTTTGGGAATTTTCCTTTATCGAGCTCTCTTTCCTAGCAACCACCAACCGCGAAACATCATCCTAACAGTCCACATTTGTAATAATCGAATTTTGTCTTGATCATTGGCAATGAGAAATAAATACATTTATAACGTTTTGAATTTGGTATTTTTTCTTTTGTCTTTCTTTCATTGTTGATCAAAGTTGGTCCTTCGTAAAACCCGGATTTTTGTGGTAATTTGAATCGCATTTGAAACTACATGGTGGTTGCTAGACTTTTGGATCTGGAGACATTGGATACAATTAAGTATTTGGTAAAAGGTAATCTGGAGATTTTCTTGTTTGCTGGGGTTTGCTGTTTGCTAGACTTTTTCTGAGTGCTGTTGAGGATTCCGCTGGAGTTTTCTAATATTGCTGTTGTCGAAAAAAGGATATTGTGAAATCGCGTGCTGATAAAATTATCGCTCCTACATGCTCGTCTTTTTTTAACTTTGATTATGAATGTGTTAAAGCAATCTCGTGGACATTTGAAGGGTGTTATAACTCGTGCACATACCTTTATTTTGGAGGCCGATGAAAAAGATTTAGATGATTTAGAGACGCGGTTCGCCCGTTTGGAGGAAACGTGGAAGGGTTTTTGCGAGAATCAAAATAAACTTTTTCAATATTGCGAGGAAGATGGATACGGTAATCCTGAAATTGATTTTGAAGTGACCGAAATAAAATATATTGGTGCAAGAAGTGCGTTCCTAAAAGCTATTCGTAAAAAGATACTTACCATTCCACCGCCACCTCCAACGCGTGTTCAAGGAAACCTTGATTCTTCTGAGGAATTTCTTAAGCAACAAGTCGCCTTGTTGGAGACTCTTCTTAAAAAGCCCTCAGCCAATTCTGTGTCGAAAGTATCCGATGAAATTGAACTACCGCAATTTAAAATAGCTCCGTTTGGTGGAGATTACCGTGAATGGCCAGAGTTTCGGGATATGTTCCTAGGTAGAATTGACTGTAAGAAAAATCTTCCTGGTGCTCAAAAAATGCGTTACTTAAAATCGTTTTTGCGCGATGATGCCGCGAAATTGTTGAATAGTATCGAAATCGCTGATTCTACTTATGTGCAAGCGTGGGAAAAACTCGAACGTCGGTATGATAAGCCGTTATACATTATTAACGGGCATATTGAAAGTTTTCTGAAAATGCCAACGGTGGTAGTCGCGGATAGTGGACATTTGCGTCCGTAAGCGGATAAATCTGATGAGGTCATACGCGGTTTGAAGGCCTTTCGATCCGAAACCAGAGATCCGTGGTTGATTTTCCTTTTGCTCAGTAAAACAGACTCAGACACACGTAGAGCCTGGTCGCTTCAAACAAATAACTCTGAAGAAGCAACCGTTCAGGAACCTATCGATTTTTTGGAAGAAAGGTGCGATGCTTTAGAAGCATGCGAAACGCGACCGAGTGAATTGAAAAACCGCGCGAATAGACATTTGACGCGTTCGGGTAGTGCTTTAAATAATATAAAAACCTTTGCTGTCTCAAATCCCTCATGTCCCATGTGCAAAGGGGACCATGTTCTGCCGCAATGCCCTCAATTCCTTGCCTTGCCTTGTCTCGTCGCAGCTATGCTAAGGATCAAAGACTGTGCTACAATTGTTTAGGTAGCAACCATTCGTCTTCAAGATGTCGTTCAAAAACTCTTTGTCCTCATTGCGGTATTCGTTATCATATCCTAGTGCATTTGGATTCGTCAGCTAATGAGGTTCACAACCCGAACGCAGGAAAACCTTCGACGTCTAGAGATGCCTCTTTATCGATTGTTAGTAATCATATGCAAAATGAAATTCGTCCTTCCGGCATTTTGCCTACAGTAGTGGTCGAAGTTGTAGACGCCTGTGGTAGAACACAGCGTTGTCGTATGCTGCTCGACACCGGGTCCCAGGCTTCTTTTGTTACGGAAAGTTTGGTGAAAAGGTTAGGCCTTCGTCGTCGTCACGCTCGTCTTTCTGTTTCCGGTATCTCCTCTCTACAAGCTGGCATTACACAAGGAGCCGTAAGCCTACATCTCAAGTCTTGTTTTGATTCAAATGAAATGGAAGTTGAAGCCTTCCTTTTGAATCAAATTACTTCCAAAACCCCTATACTACCTTTGGCTTTTGATAACTCCTTGCTGCTGGAGGATTTGAAACTGGCCGATCCAGGTTTTAACACCCCAGGTCCTATTGATGTTTTGCTGGGATCCGACAAAGCCTGGAGTATTTTGCTTGATGGTTGTCGTATAGATGAAGACGGTAATTTGATTGTGCACAATACCATTTTTGGATGGGTAATAACTGGGAAGATAGCAACCAAAGAAATTGTCTCGTTCCGTGTAGGAGTAGAACCGGACGTTGATATTCTTCTGAAGTCCTTTTGGGAAATGGAAGAACTTCCGCACAGTACTTATTTAATTGACTCTGAAGACCTTGTGGACGTAAACTTTTGTAAAACATTTTCTCGTGCGCCTGATAATAAATATATTGTTGAGTTGCCATTTCGACATAGGGATGTGAAGTTTGGAAATACTATCTCAGGAGCTTTATCTCGGTTGTCAGCTATGGAACGTCTTCGCTCGCAATGAACATCTTCGCTTGGAGTATTGTCTGTTTATGAAGGCTTATCAGGAGTTAGGGCACATGGAGCTTATTCCAGAAAACGAGATCGAACCTACATCTGGGAAGACTTTCTATTTGCCACATCACGCTGTTGTCACAAATAAATTACGGGTTGTTTTTGATGGGTCCCATAAGGATGGAAATGGTATTAGCTTGAATGAAATGCTGCATATAGGGCCTCCACTTCAGCGAAATTTAATAAACGTTTGCTTACGTTGGATTCTTGGCAGCAGAAACCTAATCAGGAAAATTGTGCACGATTGCATGAAATGTTTTCGCCTACGTCAAGACACATCATCACAACTCATGGGAAACTTGCCTTCTTCACGACTTTCGCCATCTTTTGCTTTCGCTCACACTGGTTGCGACTACGCTGGACCAATTATACTTCGCTTAGCAAGAGGAAGGAAGCCAAAGCTAATAAAAGGGTACTTTGCATTGTTTGTTTGTATGGTGACAAAGGTTTTGCACTAACACTGGTTATGAATCCATCACTAGTGCTATGAGACGCAGGGGAATAGACGAACCTACTACCAGATGGGTTAGGAACATGCTCGATAGCCGCATAATAACAACTTCGTCTGGAGAGGTCTCTGTGACGGTCTCCGCGGCCAAAGGCTGCCCTCAAGGCGGCGTCCTCTCGCCTCTCTTATGGTCACTCGTGGTGGATGACTTATTGAACACACTTAATAGTTCAGGTTTCACAACCATAGGCTATGCAGATGATCTAGTGATCATCATTAAAGGCAAACATGAAGACAATGTGTGTCAACTCATGCATAATGCACTCCTTGTAGTCTCGGACTGGTGTGCTGGGGAGGGCCTATCGATTAACCCCAGCAAGGCAGTCGTGGTACCGTTTACAAGAAGAAGAACGCTGAATATTGGCTCAGTGACTCTAAACGGCACAACAATCAATTTCTCCGATGAGGTCAAATATCTAGGAATCGTCCTGGATAAGAAGCTTAATTGGAATTCCCATATTAAGAATAAAATTGCCAAGGCGACTACTGCCTTGTGGGCCTGTCGCCGTATGTACGGCAAGACCTGGGGCCTGTCTCCAAAGGTCATTTTCTGGTTATATACCACGGTTGTAAGACCCATTCTGACATACGCGTCCGTAGTCTGGTGGACGAAAACCAAAGAGGTCACAACCATAAATAAACTCACAAAACTCCAAAGACTAGCTTGCCTCGGCATCACAGGTACTATGCACACTTGTCCCACAACAGCCATTGAAGCCATAATCGGACTTACTCCGTTACACATATTTATAAAAAAAAGTGGCAATCCGCAGTGCAGTTAGTCTTAGAAAATCAGATGCTAATAGTACACGGGATCACGTGGATCTGGAGCTATTGTCCGACTTCCCCGAGCTAGACATGCTCAGCACGGTCTCCGACTTTACGCCTAAATCACTCTACTTTGGTAGAAGGTTTGAGATTGTGATCCCAAGCCGTGATATATGGAATAATGGCGGACCGTCGCTTGATCCAAAAGGTACAGTGTGGTACACCGATGGATCAAAAATGGATTCAGGAGTTGGCGCCGGTGTGTATGGACCCAACCATAAAATTTCGAAATCACTCGGAAAGAGTCCTAATGTTTTCCAGGCCGAGCTTTACGCCATTGAAACTTGTGCTAACATTAACCTGCACTCAGGCATCAAAGGTGCCTCTATCCATATACTCACCGATAGCCAAGCGGCGCTCAAAGCACTGATCTCCCATGTGATCAGCTCAAAATCAGTTCTAAGCTGCTTCGACAGCTTACAAAATCTGTGCCGACACAATAAAGTAAAATTGTGGTGGGTACCGGGTCATGTAGGCGTTGACGGCAACAAAACTGCTGACCTACTAGCTAGGAAGGGCTCCTCTGAGTTGTTCACTGGACCTGAACCCTTCTGCGGAATACCCGATTCCGCCTTCAAACTTTCCCTAAACACCTGGGAACGCAACATGTGCATCTCCCACTGGAATAACTCCCAAGGTCTCAGGCAGGCTAAAAGAGCTGTCCAACCCTTCCAAAGACAGGCAATTGATATCCTAAAATACGGCAGAAATGACATAAGAAGGCTTGTGAGCTTCCTTACCGGTCACTGCCAACTTCTCTACCACCTCAACAAAATGAGAATTTCGGAGAATATCACCTGCCGCCTCTGCCTAGAAGAGGACGAAACCGCAGAACACATACTATGTGAGTGTGTAGCTCTGTGTAGAACTAGGAGAAGCTTTTTCCTCAAAGAGATCATATCTCCAAAAGATCTTAGGAACACCTCCGCAGCCGTAATTATAGCTTTCATAAGGAGAGTAGAAGTACTGCTGCCCTAACACGCCATTTGGGCGTGGCCACACACCTGTTTAAAAAAAAAAAAAAAAAAAGGTTTTGCACCGGGAAGTCGTCAGTGACCTGTCCACAGATGGCTTCTTAGCAGCGTTGCGGCGGTTTATTGCCAGGAGGGGGAAATGCAATGTCATCTACTCGGACAACGGCACCAATTTCCAAGGAGCTGCGAGAGTGCTGGCTGAATGGTATACATTGGTACGATCCACGGAACACAACGAACAAATTTCGACAACATTGGCAGCTGAAAGCATCAAGTGGGAGTTCATTCCACCACATAGCCCTCACTTTGGAGGGCTTTGGGAAGCGGGGGTCAAATGCGTGAAACATCACCTCCGCCGAGTTGTGGGGAATAACGTCTTAACTTTTGAAGAGATGTCTACTTTATTGTCCCAAATTGAAGCCTTACTAAATTCTAGGCCTCTTTGTGCTATTTCTGATTCAGATTTGAATCCTCTAATTCCATCTCATTTCCTTATAGGCAGACCATACACGGCGATACCGGAGCCTAGCTGTATAGAGGTCCCACTTAATCGACTTGGACGATGGGAGCTCATTCAAAACATGTTGCAAGGGTTTTGGCGTCGATGGCACTCTGACTACTTAACAACGCTTCAACAGCGTCCTAAATGGAAAAATGAGACCAGAAATTTTCAAATTGGTGATCTTGTTGTGGTTAAGGAGCCCAAAATGCCATCATCCAAATGGGCACTAGGACGGATCGACGCACTTAATCCGGGCAAAGATGATCTTGTACGAGTGGTTTCTGTTCGCACCAAAAATGGCATTTTTAAACGACCAATAACAAAGCTGGCTATTCTACCTTGCTCCTGAAATTCCTTCAGGGGGGCCGGCGTGTTCGGGAATGCATTCTATAAATTACATATAACAGGCATTTTACTTTGTTTATTTCAATCTAAAATTGTACCTTGAATTTAATTGTAAAAACTACCTACATTAATCTCCAAATTTTCTATCTTTTTTGCAATTGCCGAATCACCTGGACGACGGAATTAATTTTTGGGAATTTTCCTTTATCGAGCTCTCTTTCCTAGCAACCACCAACCGCGAAACATCATCCTAACAGTCCACATTTGTAATAATCGAATTTTGTCTTGATCATTGGCAATTAGAAATAAATACATTTTGAATTTGGTATTTTTTCTTTTGTCTTTCTTTCATTGTTGATCACCGATCGTACTGGAAATTTCTGCAAAATAGCACCAAAAGTTATGCACTGATTTTTGAAAAAAATATTCTTGCGCCTAAGACTAGGCAACAGTCGTTCAGCAAAATTTGTGATATTTGAATGAGGTGAGGAAAGATATTGAATGATCAGAGATTGACTGATGCTTTACTAAACTGACTCAACAATCGGAAGTCATTGAGCTTCTGTGTTTGAAGTCATCATGTCGGTCTGTCTAAATCTGGTCTACATTCCCAAACTGTGAACCGAGGTTGAAGTCATCTTCAAACCTAAGGCAGGAGAAAGCTTACATGTGGAATCAAACGACTTAATAGTCTATCGTCCTTTCTACTGAAAACGCTAGAAAGGCTGGTCGATATCCATATTTTGTTGTTTTTATTATTGACTCGTGCTAAAGGGGACATTTTTGGGGATCTGCATTGCGATTGATCGAGAAACTACTAACTGCGCAAAACTTGGCTTGGGCCAGCGGCGCAACAATCAAGTTCGTGATGAAGTGCTTGCTTTACCTCCTAGTGGGGGCCCCCGGGCAACTATACGTATAAACCCTTATAGGTGTAGGCTAAAATTGCAAGTGTGGGTTGTCTAGGGCCTTGATTATTGATTACCTGATTGATTGATTATTGATTGACTAGGTAACGTGGGCCAGCAACCTGTGTTACCGAACTCTGCTCGCTACAGAAATCGACACTATGCCTCGGATAAGGGATGATCACATGTTGACGACTTTTGGCTATTGTACGCGGACAAAGATAGAATCCAGGAATCTAAAGACGCTCCTCAACTCAGGAAGCGAAGGACATAAAAAAAACAACAAATATTTGGCGCAACAGCTCTTGAAAGTGCCAGGGCCTAGCTTCTCGCAACCACTCATGTTGTGTGCGTTATATTTTTCACACGAATGGAAGGGACCTACAGTTTAATGCCGAATCCGAACGGCGATTTGAGAAGCTTTTTCGTGACAACAATACCCTCGGATGTTTGTCAGACGCTCGCGAGAGGTGGGACCGTGAAAAAACTTTTTGGTATTTTCTGGGATTCGAACTTGGAACCTCATGCGTAGCGATCCAACACACTAACCACTTACGCCACGGCGCCCATCGCCATCGGAGTCATCAACGCTAATTTTCCACGCATTGTTCCTGAGTGACGTTACCTTGAATTTCGATGTCGTCGTTCCTTTAAGAAGGCAATGTAGCTTACTGTAGTCCGTTATGCCAACGACGTTTATTGCAGGCGGAGGACGTGCTTTAGCTTGAGTTTGTTTTGGCTTCGACTCATTTTGCTTGTCTTCTTTTCGCGGCTCGATTTCGGGCGAAGAGCCGGCTCTGCGTTTTTTGCTAGGTCTTTTCTTTAAGACGCAATTCGTTTCGCGTGCAAGCTCTTCTTCGTCCGTGTGATATTTGGGATTAGCTGCGCGGGGAGGGGAATTTTCGCGTTCTTTTTGTAACAGCGAGTTCTTTAGAAGCTTGTTTTCCTCTCTCAGCATATCTACCTCTTTTTTGAACTCTTGGTAGAGTCGATCCACTTCAGTAAGCTTATTGCGAAGTTAGTTATTTCCCTTCTCAAAGCTTTTACATTTCTCTGAGTCCTGTTTCTTGTGCGCTTGCACTTCCGGTGGACTTTTTTTCCCGGAGACATTCGGTCTTGATGGTGGAGACCGAGGTACCCTTGAACTTCTTATGAAGGAGTTTATCAATTGCAATAATTGGCTCTCCCCAGAATCCGTAGAGCCTACCTCCGAAAAGGGTGGATTTTCCAGTGAACCTGGACTGCCACCTGGGGTATTAAATCTTTTCGTTTTACTCATTGCATTTTTTTGTATACACTTTAAGCCCGGTATACGAAGGGTGGATTTTAGTCGCCTCTTACGACAGGCATGCCTACCTCGGGTATATTCTAACTCCTACCCGAAGGGGGGTTATGAACTACGAATTTAAATGGATTTCTGCAACGAGAATGTACAGGAGAGGAAGGGCGAATGGAGGGTGCTACTTTGGCTTCAAGAAGGATCTTGGTGAGGTTCACTGTGAGTTTAAAGTGTTGGAGGAGTTCGCTTATGTAAGCTTGGAGTTCGAGAAAACGCAATACTGCATACTACCATCCTATTTAAACTGCAACAACTGGCAAAGGGATTTGGATAAACTTCAGGAGGTACTGATGCAAATTACCAACTCAAACATAATGGTAATAGGTGACCTAAACGCACGAGTAGGCAAAGAACATAGAGCAGCAAACAATGTGGCTGATATAAGGCGCCAATCGATGGATTCAACATGCAATGCAAACGGTACGAAACTTCTGGAACTCTGTGATTCCTTTGGAATGCGTCTGTTAAATGGTACCAGTGTGAGCGACAAAATCGGCAACATCACATTTGTGGGAAAGCAGGGAACGACGGTTATTGACTATTGCTTATTAGGAGGTGATTGGAATTCGCGCGTTACGGACTTAGAGGTTAAACTGGTGCCTTACTCTGACCACTTGCCTATTGTTGCTACCTTTGAACATACTAGCACCCAGATGGAGAGAACCAGAGATATGAAGTTAGCCCCCAAGCTGGTGTAGAGTTTTGCGAAGGAACCCATGTATATGAAGCTTTTAGATGAAAACCTTATAGCCCAGCAGGAATTAAATCTTGAAGGAATAGAAGTTAGTATTAAGAACTCTTACCCATGTTCCATCAGAAACAAGCAGAAGACGCAAGGCATAAAACCGTGGTTTGATGATGAGTGTGAAAGAGCCAGACAGATTTCATTCGCCTGGCTTAAATTATTTAGAATCTGTAATAAAAGTGTGATCCGTGACTCTTATATCGAAGCCAACATTAAGTACAAGACCCTGTGTATGCAGAAGAGGAAAAACCACTGCCAGCTAGAGGCACATAAATTGGCGCATTGTAGGAATGCAGCTGACTTTTGGAAGCGGATAAGAAATGTCAATGGCATAACGTACACTATTGCTAGGGAGCTGAGCCCTAACATTCTCCGACAGCATTTCGAAAGTCTACTGAATCCGGTTGCGTACAGTGAAAGCTTCCAATATGCTACACCTGGCTTCGCAAATGAAATTTTGGACAATCCGATAACACATGCTGAGGTTACAGAAGCACTGTGTAATCTGAAGGATGGCAAAGCAGCAGGCTCAGATGGGATCCCTTCGGAGTTTTACAAGTATGGCACCAATGAGCTTCACGGTAGACTGACCGGCTTGTTTAGTAATATTTTGGAGCTCGGATGTGTCCCGCAGCGATTTAAGGAGGCATTAATTTTTCCTATCCACAAAAAGGGTTGTACATTGGATCCAGGGAATTATCGGGATATTTCCTTTCTGAATGCATCCTACAAAATTTTTACGGCGATACTTCAAAAACGATTAAATGCGTGGATAAGAGCCAATAACCTACTGAATGAGTTCCAGGCGGGTTTCAGATCAGGGTACTCTACAGTCGACCATATGTTTGTACTAAGCAGCATTGCAAAGTCATTTCTTTCGCAAGGCAAGAAGCTCTAAGCCTTCTTTATTGATTTTAAGGCAGCCTTCGACTCGATGGACAGAACTGCCCTATTATATAAGCTCTACTCTTTGGGAATGTCACTGAAATTTGGAAGGCTAATAGGAAATCTATATGCTGATACTAAAGCTGCGGTTTGGGATGGAGATGTTCTATCGGCATTGTTCCAAACGCATTCAGGAGTACGACAGGGATGTGCGCTGAGCCCAAATTTATTTGCTCTGTTCATTCATGACCTGACTGACTGTTTACCAGGAGGTGTGGAATACGCGGGTGTGTTCGTCAAAGCCCTTTTGTTTGCGGACGATGTTGTTCTGTTGGCATACTCCCCGGATTCCTTACAACTCATGATCAATAGTTTGCATGAGTACACCAAATTATGGAAGCTAGTGGTCAACCTTAACAAGTCCAAAATTATGATTTTCAAGGAAGGTGGTGGCCGAAATTGTTCCAACGAAAAGTGGCAATTTGATGAGAGAGCAATCGAAATTGTTAAGGAGTGCAAGTATCTCGGGGTTTACATAACTAAAAATATGAGCATGGAACGGCAACTCAAGGAAAAATTAATAAAATCTAAAACGGCCATCAATGTATCTTGGAAAAATTGTTTCAACAGCAAATATATTAATCATAGCAGCAAATTCATGGTTTTTGAAGCGGTGTTTGGATGGCAAACGACTAACAAAGGCCTCGTAGGGGCAGCATCTCCCGATAGGTGTTGGTCCGCTAAGTAACGAGACAGAGCCACTGCAGCCGAAAACCTAGCAGCTCTGTTAGTAAGCCCTACTCCCACCTCCTCGTGGTGCCATCTGGGGATTTCTTCGGAAATTGCTAACGGGAGAGGACGAATGGCGAGCTTCCTGCGCCAAAAAAACAGGATAAGTGTCGGTTGGTCTGTGGCCCAGCGAGCCGCAACCGTAAAAACAAATTTTGCTCCGAAACGCAAACCAACTCCTCGGATACGGACGGATAATTTGATGACGACCTTTGGCTATCGAACACGGACAACGATCGGATTCTGGAACGTTAAGACCCTCCTGGACTCACTCAAGGAAGGGCCTTATAACGCCAGATTCCTCCAATTAGAACGCGAATTCGCAAGGTATAAAATAGACATCTTAGGGCTGAGCGAGATAAGATGGTTCGATGCTGGGGAATTCATCTCCCCAACCAAAAACACTGTCATGCTCTACTCTGGTAGACCAGCTGGAAGTGCACGGAGTTCCGGAGTAGGACTCATGCTAACTCCAGCAGCACGTAGTAGCCTCATACCCTGGAAACCCCATAGTGACCGGATATTGACGGCTAGGTTCCAGAGTAGAGTTAGAAAAATTACCATCATACAGTGTTATGCTCCGACTCTAGACGCGACTGAGGATGAAAAGGATGATTTTTATAGCCACTTAGGCGCCGCCTACAACCAAACGCCTAATGGGGACATCGCAATGGTGATGGGAGATTTCAATGACAAGGCGGGTAGCGACAACACCATGCTTAAGCACGTGATGGGAGTTCACGGCGTGGGAGACCGTAATGATAACGGTCAGCGGTTTGTGGACTTCTGCAATACCAACCGCCTAGTCATCGGAGGTACGCTGTTTAAGCATAACACCTGCCACAAAATCAGTTGGGTCTCTACTGATAGGCAACGAACATCCAACGAACCAGATCGACCACATTGCGATCAGTCGCCGCTTTAGAAATTGTCTCCTGGACGTCCGAAACAGACGTGGAGCTGACGTCGGACTAGAACGAGATCACCATCTTATGGTAGCTCATTTACGCCTTCGTACTGCATCCGTCAACAGCAACCGCTCAAACCTACTTAACATCACCAGGTTTAATATCGACAGGCTCAAGGTACCCCAAGTGCGCCAACAGTTCAGGGACCATCTTGCCTTAGAAGCAGAAGCAATCAGCAGCATAGAGAACATGGATGACCACTGGAGTGCTGTGAAAAATGCTTTTGCGACTGGGGCACGCACGTATGTCGGTAAAAAGCAGAAACACCACCGCACATGGCTTTCTACAGACACCTGTAGACGGATCGATGAGCGTACAGCAATCAAGGTTCGGATTGCAGCGGCCTCAGCAGTAGAGAAAACCGAGCTTGAGGCCCAATACCGTGCGAAGAAGAAAGAAGTGCAGCGTAGTGTGAGACGTGACAAACGTCAATATATCAACTCACTGGCCTCAAGGGCTGAAGAAGCAGCGAGTAGGTGCGACAGTAGGACTGTTTATAGCATCACTAAGGAGCTCATCGGTGGTCGAAACTCCAAACAACACCCAGTGAAGAGTCTAGACGGTAACCTTCTGATTTCGGATGAGGATCAGCTCACTAGATGGAGAGAACATTTTGCTACAGTGCTAAATCACATAGACGATGGCGGTGTGATCTCGAATTCGAATGAGCAGTTCGAAGCAACAAATTCCCGAATTCGCACCGCACCTCCCAGTAAAACTGAAATAATAACAGCAATCAAGTCCCTCAAGAAGAACAAGGCAGTGGGTATTGATGGCATCCCTGCCGAGCTATTTCAAGCGGCGCCAAATACATCGGCAGATTTGCTGCATCCTCTAATACGGAGAGCTTGGGATGGCGAACAATTTCCACAGGAGTGGAAAAGGGGGATGATCATTAAACTTCCAAAGAAGGGAAACTTGATGGATTGCGGTAACTGGAGAGGTATATGCGTTCTTTCAGCCGTGGCTAACATAATAGCTAAAATAATTCTAGAACGAATTAAAGAACATTTAGATTCAAATCTCGATGTCGAACAGGCAGGCTTTCGCGCTGGATCCTCCTGCATTGACCACATAAACACCTTATGGATCATTATCGAGCAATGCGTTGAGTATAGGTCTCCGCTACATTTAATGTTTATCGACTTCGAGAAAGCTTTCGACAGATTGAATTGAGATGATATCTGGTTGGCCTTGCGCAGGAGAGGCATCCCAAAAAAACTTATAGCTATTATCAAGGCTACATACGAGGGCGGTAAGTGTCACGTCGTGCACAATGGTAAGGTGTCGGAGGATTTTGAAGTCCAAAGTGGAGTACGTCAAGGGTGCATACTGTCACCACTATTGTTTTTGGTGGTTATCAGCGATGTACTCCGTGCAGCATTGACGGAAGGCAACTACGGAATTCGTTGGACGATGACATCTTACCTTAAACACCTAGATTACGCTGACGATGTTTGTCTACTTTCACATCGGATAATGGATCTTCATCTGATGGCCCAAAATCTAGAAGCTGAGGCAAACAAAGTGGGGCTAAAAATAAACACAGCCAAAACAAAAGCCCTGAGCACTTCTTCTAACAACCGCGCTCAACTTAACATTTCCGGACTGGATAGTTGATAACTTTCTATATTTAGGAAGTGTGGTCTCGGCTAATCGCGGTGGCACCGAACTGGATGTGTGCAGCAGAATAGGGAAGGCTAAAGCTGCGTTCGGAATGCTATCTAAAATCTGGAGAAGCAATGTTATCAGCTTAAGAACCAAGCTACGACTGTTCCGCTCCAACGTAGAATCAGTGCTGCTTTATGGGTGCAGTACTTGGAAGGTGGACACCATTAACACACGAAAGCTGCAAGTCTTTGTAAACAAATGCTTAAGAATCATCTTGAGGATTTTTTGGCCGAACCGCATCTCTAACGAACAACTTTATCTGAGAACGGGCCAAGAACCTATAAGCATTACTATACGAAGAAGAAAGTGGCAATGGATTGGACACACCCTACGGCGCGAAGACAACTCCATTGCGAAATACGCCATGTAGTGGAATCCGCTCACCCAGGCAGGCAGAATAGCGGGACGCCCTAGGCAAACGTGGCGCAGAACAGTTGAGGAGGAATCGAGCTCTTTAGGAATGAGTTGGAGGCAGCTCAAACGCGTTGCAGAACTTCGAACACGATGGCACGCAGGCGTGGTTGACGCGCTATGCCCCCGAGGGGTTAAAGGATCTAAGTAAGTAAGTAAGTAAGTTGAAGCGGTGTCCGAGTCGATCCTGTTCTATGCGGCGCAAGTATGGGGCGGAAGGCAGTACGAAACTGTGGAGAAGCTATAAAGATTTTATGTGAAAAGAATATTCCGCCTTCCACCGAATACACCTAACTACATGCTTATGCTCGAAACAGGCTTATCGCCTTTATTTATTAAGACTTTCAAGCTACAGGTAGATTATATACTTAAAGCTCTAAATATGCTAGCCCACCGTCTCCCAAGAAAAGTAGTTCTGAATGCTGTGCAAACAAAAACTGGTTGGTACAGGGAATGGCTGGATCTGGCTAATGGATGTGGGATCGAACTGAGAGAGGACAACATGCGAAACTGGGACACCAATTTGTACGAGCTCATTATAAAGCTAGACAAGCAGGCTAGAGCGAGATATGCTGAAGAGGCAACTGGATCAGTACATACGGCAATCTACAGTAAGCTCAACCACAACTTGCAGAGTAACAATTATTTCCATGATAATTACAAGATAGAAGAAATAACTATGATACTGATACACAGGGAGAACTTGCCTATTTTATGCAACATGTGTAACTTAGTGGAGAGAGAAGATGTATTCCATTTTATGGGCAGATGCCCAATCCTACGAGAAACAAGAAGGCATGTATTTGGATATGACGTCTTGACGGAGATGCAAGTGGTTTGCCTCCTTAATGAAGCGGATGTAAGCACACTTTACCGGTATTGCAAAATTGCTCTAACGTATCGACAGCAAATTATAAACGAAAGCTTTTAACAAAATATTCCCTTTATTTTGTGTAGTTTACTATAGAAGTTAAAATTACTATTTTATTTTTACTTGTGAATATTAAAAAATCAAACAGGCAGACGGCAAAGCCATGCTAAATTTTGATTTTGATTTTGTTCTGTATTAGAAAATATTACATGAACAAATAAAATCTTATGAATTGAATTGAAATGAATTGCATTAAAGATATTTCTAAGATAAATTACGGCTCTGTCCGGTAGTTTTTTCAGTATTTGACCTGTTATTAGGTCATAACCGGGTGTTTTTTTGCATTTAAGTTTGTTTTTTAGGTGGTTCGTATTTTCTTTATTGTCGTATTCGTAGGTGTGGTTAAGTTGCTATCTGGGAGTGAAATATTACGTCCATTAAAGTCATTCGTGAATGTTGTTTTAAAATAGTCTGCTAGGGTTTTTGCTATTTCGGTGTCTGTTCTGGACCAAGTAGCGTCAGTTTTCATCAGGGGTGGTTGGTGGTTAATTCCTTTTTTCAGCTTTTTGTTCAGCTTCCACAGCGAATAGTTTGTTGTGTGAGTTGCTGTGAGATTTGCCAAGAATGTGTTAATGTGTTGGTTGTTATGAGTTATAAGAAGGTCTTTAAGTTCCATGGTTGATTTATTATAATTTGCTTTGTCCAATGGTGATCTGGTACATTGTCAAATTTTTCGTAGTTTTCGTTTTTCTTTGATTTTTTGTCGTATAAATTTTGGTGTTAAAGTAGGTAAGCTTATAGTTTTAATCATTTGAGTTTCGTCATTCGTCTCGAAAGTGTTGTGGGGTAGACACGCATAGAGAAGTTTTGAGTTTCTTATTACATCCTAAGTTCCATTAAATACTCTTATCAAAAATGAGTGACTGTATTTGTAAAAAAAAGGTAGACAGAACCGACGCGAAAATCGAATGCAGTGATTGCAAGAAACTTTTCCATGGCAGATGTGTGAACTTATTGCCTGCTGACATAGAATATATGAAAAAGAACAAAACAAATTGGAGATGCTCTCAATGCACTCAGCTTCGCCGGCGCTCTATGTCAGCTGATACTATATCTGTCTCAGTTCCTATCTACAGTGCAATAGAAAAACAAAGCAATAGTGATCATCAGATTGAAAGTGTTAATATGTCCATCCCTGTTTCTCCTCAAAGTGAAATAGTCAAACCATGCCCAAGTGATCAACCAAGTTCAAGTAAAAACTCTCTTACAGGGAACAATATATCTAAACCACTCCCTCCTTCAAATGCAAATGCAATAAAAAACAGAAACAATGCAAATTGTCAAAACTTGAGTGAAAAAATAACAATTCAAACAATATATAATGAACTCATTGAAATGAAATCCATAAATCAAGACTTCCTTGCGCGTATCACTTATTTGCAAACTGAAAATTGTGAACTTAAAGCAAAAGTTTTCGTGCTAGAAGAAAAAATAGAACTCTTAGAGCAAAACAAACTTTCAAATACTGTCGAAATCGTCAATGTACCAAATGTAAACAATACAAATGCAATGCAAACTACACTGAAGCTTGTACGTGATGGTGTAGGTGTAAAAATTTACGTTTAAAGTACAAAAATAGTAGGTTTATTGTTCGATGCCAAACGATTACAATTTTTTTCTTAAAAATGGGCTGAAGGCCTTTTTACTCTATGGCCGATTTTGTTAAAGTGAACAGAGTTGGATCGACCCGAAGTTGGGTGCTAAACAATACAATACAATGACACATAGATGGCGCTCACACGAATGAATGCGTTCAACTAGAACAGATAAAAAATGTATAATAAAAGTGCTTACAACTCGGCCGATCTGACAATTGGTCGACCACGAACAATTAAATTTTAACAATGGTACGGAATTTTAACTTTAAATTACATATTACTTAAGGTCTACATCGGGAGTGTTGCCCCGGCTATTGATATCTACAGCCTTGTTGTCGGGTTTCGAAAGCCACTTCCGCATTCTATTGGCTTCAACGACCCCATCGTAAGGTAGCTGAGTCAACTGGCAATTTTCAACGTCTCGTAGTACATATCTATCATTTCCTAAAACTTTATGTACAACATAAGGTCCACGGAATTTCGGCAACAACTTTTTATTTGTTCCCGTCGTAGTATCGACATTTAGCATGACAACAAAATCGCCAACCTGATAATTTTTTACCTCCTTGCTGTGCCTAAGAAAATAACTCAAATTATATTCCTGAGAACTATCAATACCCTTTGAGGCATCTGCCCTGATTTGTAGGAGATCACGCGGAGTATCCGAACCCCATTTATTGTCTAAATGTTCCGTAATTTCGTCTATTAACTCCCCTCGTTGTTCAACGCCAAACAGCAACATACTAGGGGAGTTTCTCGTCGCCTTGTGAATAGAATTATTAACGGCAAATTCTACCTGTAGAAGCTTACAAGACCAATCGGCATGATTGACGGGTTCACATAATTTCCCCAACATGGCTTTAATCACCCGATTGATTCGCTCTACTTGCCCATTCGCCTGGGGTGAAGCCACTGCTACCTTCACGTGCCCTATATTTGTACTTCTCTCGTGCTGGTGGACCTTGTCGGGTACAATTTAACGAATTCCGTAAAGGCGTCTACGATAACCAGGATATGTTTCCTTTTCGAATTTACGGACGGCAGCGGACCAAAATGGTCCAAGTGGATGGTATCAAACGGCAGCGGGTTTTTAGGTATATTATACAAATTCCTTTCGCTAGAGCGAACAGGAGCGGCATACATAATACACTTGAGGCAGTTTTGGATAAACCTTTCTATTTTCTGGCGCATATTCGGAAACCAATAACAAGTGACAATCTTATCAAAACACTTATCAACCGCCTGATGCCCGAACTTTTCATGGATCAACCGAATGACATTACCCTCCATTTCATTCGGGACATATAACGCCTTACGACCATTTTTCCTAACTTTAAATACAAGTCCGTCCGTCAACTCAAAGTCCTTAACTTCTTCAATCTCCATACGATCCCGCAGACTTTTAATTGCCTCATCTCGGCCTTGGGCTATCTGAATTTGAAAATCTACGTCGTCAACATCCCAAACGGCAGCAATCTGGCATCGGCTCAGGGCATCGACGTGCCCCATGGAAACACCACTACGGTGCTGAATCTTATAGTTATAATTCTCAAGCTCTAAGGCCCAGCGGGCAATCCGTGGATCAACTTGTTTGTTATCTAACGTCATTGCTAATGAGCTACAGTCCGTCACAATTTTAAAGGGTAATCCTTCTAAATAAACTCGGAATCGTCTCAGTGCATAAATTATTGCAAGCGTCTCGAGCTCAAAGCTGTGGTATCTAGATTCGGCAGCAGAGGCAGTTTTCGAAAAGTATGATACCGGGTGGAGTTTCTCATCGTTCTGTCTTTGCAGCAGAACGGCTCCAAATCCAATTGAGCTGGCATCACAATGTAGTTCCGTCTCTTTCGTAGGGTCATAGATGGCAAGGACGGCCACCTCGACCAGTCTAGACTTCAGTTCCATAAACGCAGTACGGCATTGTTCGTCAAAGTCGAAATCGGCATTTATCTTTAATAGATTTTGCAACGGCTTTGTAATTCGGGAGAATGAATGCACAAATCGTATTAAATAAGAAAACAAACCTAGACAGGAATGCAATTGCTTCTGGTTTGTTGGGACTGGGTATCTCTTTATAGCGGCAATATGAGAGTCACTCGGTGCAATACCATGAGGTGTAACGGCATACCCTAGGTACTCTATCTCTGTATAGCAAAACTTATACTTCGCAAGATTTAATTTAAGATTTCGTTGCGTAATTCGTCTCAGCACAGTTCGTAATAAAATCAAATGTTCGTCAAAATCAGCAGTAGCAATCAATATATCGTCCATATAGGCAACTATTTTACCTGAATCAATCAGGTCGCGAAAAATAACATTGATGAACCGCTGAAATACAGCCGGCGCATTCTTCAGTCCAAACGGCATTCTAAGGTATTCCCACATTCCACTGGGAGTTACAAACGCAGTGAGAGGTATAGATTCCTCAGAAACTTTAACTTGGTGAAACCCGCTCTTCAAATCTAAGAGTGAGAAGTATTTCTTTCCCCCTAGGTATTCTATACAATCCTCAATAAGCGGCAAGGGTTGATTGTCTCGAATAGTCTTCTTATTAAGGCCTCGATAGTCGACATACATTCGAGTCTCTCCGTTCTTCTTTTTAACTAATACGATAGCGGAAGCATAAGGTGACCTACTTGGTCTAATTATTTCATCTTTCTCTAACTGACTAACTATTGACTGTACCTTCGTACGCTCAAAGTGAGAGAGTCGTCGGGGGGCACAATGGAACGGAATATCGTCGCTTAAATGTATTTTCATTTCATAATCTAAGGGCTCTATTCTAACGTCTTTCGGAGAAATATAAGAATCTATAATTAAGTTGTTTAATTCGGCACGGCAAGGTTTATCTAACTTAAAATCAATATTCAACTCAGCTTCACTAGCGGCAATTTCAATATTAAATATTTCTGGGGAGAGCCAATTGTTGCATTTAATAAACCCCTTTTTGAGAAATTCAAGGGTAACTCGGTCTCCACCATCAAGACCGAATGTCTCCGGAAAAAGAAGTCCGCCGGAAGCGCAAGCGCAAGAGAAACGGGACTCAGTGAAATGTAATAGCTTTGAGGAAGAAAACAATGAACTCCGTATTAAGCTAAATAAAATGGATCTACTCTACCAAGAGCTTAAGAGAGAGGTAGAATCACTAAAAGAGGAAAACAAGGCGTTAAAGAATTCACTTTTGCAAAGAGAACGGGAAATTACCCCACCCCGTGCAGCTAGTCCCAAATATCACACGGATGAAGAAGAGCTAGCACGCGAAACAAATGGGGTCTCAAAGAAAAGACCCAGCAAAAAACGAAGAGCCGGTTCTTCACCTGAAGTCGAGCCACGAAAACAAGACAAAGAAAAAGACTTGAAACAGAAACAAACTCACGACAAATTACGTCCCCCGCCTGCAATAAACGTCGTCGGCTTTACGGACTACAATAAATTGCATTGCCTTCTTAAGGGAACTGTGACATCGGAATTTAAAGTTACGTCATTCCGAAACAATGATTGGAAAATTAATGTAGTTGACTCTGACGGCTACCGAGCAATATCGAAAAAACTAAACGCGGAAAAGATCCAGTGGTTCACCTACGAAAATAAATCAGAAAGATCACTCCGTGTTATAGCAAGGGGTCTCCACCCCTCGTGCACTAAAGATGACATTATAAATGACCTTAAAGGAAAAGGCTTGAAAATTATCGACGCAATTAATATCTTAAAGAAGATAAAGCAGAAAACGGAACAAGGCAATGAAATCTTGGTCAAGCATGGACTTCCGCTCTTTATGCTAACCTTCGATAGAAGCGAAAATATAGACGATATTTATAACGTAAAAAGTATTTTGAATATCGTAGTTAAAATCGAGCCTATGCGTACGAATACACGATCGATACCTCAGTGCAAACGCTGTCAAGGTTTCAATCACACCCAGTCGTATTGCCAAAAAGAACCGAAATGTGTAAAATGTGCCGGGAACCACTTATCAGAAAGGTGTGACTTAAATAAGCAGGCTCCGGCGACCTGCATAAACTGTAAAGGCAAGCACCCAGCAAACTATCGAGGTTGTGAAGTAGCAAAGGAGCTTCAAAAAAGGCGCGATACTCTCAAGAAACCGATACACCCGAACCCAAGCTTAAGAGATCGTAAAACCGATAAGCCCAAGACCGCTAAGCCAGTCAAAACGAAGCGACCGATAAAGGGAAATAAAAAAATTGCGCAAGAGAACGTCGCTGGTCCAAGTGCAGCGGAAAAACCGCCACAAGTTGACGCGAGATCGTACGCGCAAGTCGCGTCAAACGAAAACAAATTAAGATCAGCTACAACAGATCCGGTTAGCCAAATATTTACCATTATATTGGAAAAATTTGAGGAGCAAACCAAAGTTAATAAAATTATACTTGACAAATTGAGCAAGCTCGAGTTCAAACCTCGCAAGACAATCAAAAAAACATGAATATGAAACAGCTACTTAAGATACTAACGTGGAACGCAAACGGCCTTCTGAAAAAAATCGACGAGTTAGAAGTGTTTCTACGGAAAAATAACATTGACATATGTTTGGTATCGGAAACGCACTTAAAAAAGGGACTTAGACCCAAAATAAAAGGCTACAGCGATTACCATGCGAATCATCCTTCGGAAAATGTGAGAGGCGGGTCCTCTCTTTACATCAAAGACTGTATTAAGCACTCCGAAAACATAGAAATAGAATTTGATTCTATGCAAATAAGCTCAGTCTCCGTAAAAATAAACCACTTAGACTACAACATCGGATCTAGTTACTTCCTTCCGGGATATAAGCTAGTAGAAGACGACCTCGTTCGTCTCTTTGACTCACTCGGACCTAATTTTGTCTTAGGTGGTGACTTTAACGCGAAACACACTTTCTGGGGATCAAGATGCAATTCGACAAAAGGCAGATTATTGTACAAAGCCAGCATGAAACGTGGGGTGAACTTTTTTTCGACAGGAAAGCCAACTTATTGGCCAACTGACAAAAATAAAATCCCTGACCTCGTCGACTTCTTTATCGCGAAAGGGTTAACTAAAAATTTGACGGAAATCGAAGAATGCTATGATCTATGCTCAGATCACTCGGCAGTCACTCTGAAAATAGGTGGAAGTCTAGTAAAAAAAGAAGGACCGCCTAGGTTAACTAGTAACAAAACTAACTGGGACGCTTTCAGAAGAGACTGCAAGGAAAATGTTGCTTTAAATGTACCGCTAAGACACCGTTCGAAATAGAAGAAGAAATCGACAAACTCGTCGAAGCCATTCAGAGCTCAGCGTGGAAAAACACTCCTTTGCGAAAGACAGAAGCGCGGAACAATAAAGTCAAATACCAGCCTGAAATCGAAGACCTCATACGAGAAAAGAGGAGAGCGCGCAAGAGATGGCAACAATCCCGCGCGCCACCGGATAAAACTTATCTGAACCATCTTTGTAACAAGCTTAAAAAAGTGCTGCAGGACCTAAAAAATCACGAGACTTCTACTTACCTCGAGGGTCTGACCGCTGATAAGTATTCAAACTACTCTCTATGGAAAGCCTTGAAGTCCATAAGGAAACCTGTAATGCACTCGCCGCCAATTAGGAAAGCTAACGGGGAATGGGCAAAAGAAGATAAAGAGAAAGCAGAATTATTTGCCGATCACTTAGAGGAAACATTCAAGCCGTTCAATGGACAACCGTTGATCGAAGATCCGAATGTTAATATGGCACCCGACAACTTTAGAGTAAAAACCGTATCCCTGTCCGAACTTCGAATGACAATACAAAAATTGAAAAATAACAAGGCTCCGGGATATGATTTAATCACCGGCGAAATTTTAAAAAAAGAGCTACCGAAAAAAGTGCTGGTTAAGTTGCTCTACATTATAAATGCTTCCTTAAGACTATTATATGTTCCAAGGCAATGGAAAGTCGCCGAAGTTATTATGGTTCCGAAACCGGGGAAATGTGCAAATGACAAGAAATCATATAGACCCATTTCACTTCTGCCAATAATATCTAAGGTCTTCGAGAAACTTCTGCTGAAACGATTGCAACCAGTAATTGAAGAAAGACACTTGATCCCGGATCATCAATTCGGGTTTCGGGTCAAACATTCCACAATCGATCAGGTGTATCGAATAATGAACGAGATTGAAAAAGCTCTAGAAGGGGAAAAAATATGCTCTAGCGCTTTTCTCGACGTATCGCAAGCCTTCGACAAGGTATGGCACGAAGGCCTAAGTTATAAGCTAAGGGTAATCTTACCGGCAAAGTTGTACAGAATATTGGAATCTTATCTTGAAAACAGACTTTTCTGTGTTAGACACGGGAGTGAATATTCGGATTTCAAAGATATCTACGCCGGTGTTCCACAAGGAAGTGTTCTCGGTCCAATCCTGTTCTTGCTCTACACAAGAGATATACCACAAGATGAAGGGACCGTTGTAGCAACGTTCGCAGACGACACGGCTATCCTCGTAACGGATGAGTCAGTCGAATCATCAACGGGAAAACTCCAACGAGCTTTGAACAATGTATGCGAATGGACAAAAGCCTGGCGAATAGTCCTCAATGAGACAAAATCAACGCATGTCAATTTTACGTTAAGAAAGATAAACAACGTACCTATATCCATTAACTCCGTACAAATACCTTACGCAAACGAGGCAAAATATTTAGGAATGACCCTAGACGCAAAACTTAAGTGAAAACCACACGTTAAAAAGAAGCGCGAAGAGCTCGAAATCAGATTTAGAGAAATGTATTGGCTACTCGGAAGATACTCGAAGTTAAGCGTATACAACAAACTGCTTCTGTATAAGCAAGTGCTAAAACCGTCTTGGACATATGGTATACAACTTTGGGGTTGTACCAAACCAAGCAATATGGCTCTACTGCAAGCATTTCAAAATAAAATGCTAAGAGCAATCGTGAATGCTCCTTGGTATATAAGGAATAGTGATATTCACAGAGATCTAGGAATTGCTACCGTGAGGGACGAAGTAACAAACTTTGCTCGCAAACTTCGTACCCGTCTTCATGTTCATTGCAATAATGAAATAATCCGTACTATGGACGTGACAAACCTTGAGCGCCGACTACAAAGAACAAGACCTTTCGACCTAGCGCCGTAAGGAAAAACCGCATGTAATGACGGTATTAGTAGGTGCCTTCACTGGAAAGCTACCTACCTAACGCGATTAACACTACAGAAGCGTAAACTACTCGTTAAGGCAACTTAGTCGTAGTCATCACAAAAAATGAAAATATGAGAGGAACGAATTTCCTACTACTATGAGTACGCGCAGCCGGTTCTCATAGTGCCTCTCTGAGGGGGTGAGGTTTAGCCCGTAGGCATATACTGACTAGCACTGATGGCATTGTCAGATATATGAATCGGGCATAACCAATGGTACGGACCATTGGTATCTTTTGAAGATTCCTGCACCTCCAGGCGCAACCAAAAAAAAAAAAAAAAAATATATTTGGCACTGAACAAGGTTCCTCGTTAATCCAAGTTGACCCAACTCCCAAAACCGGTCTTGTCGTTTCACATTCATTAAAAGCGGCAGATACGTAATCATTTTTCAAAAGACTGTATTTATCAAGAACCATATAAGATTCATCTGGCAGGGCACAGAATTCATTATTGCGATTTAAAGCAAGCAGTTTTTCTTTACAATATTTAAGTTTTACTTTAGTCAAGTGAATGTTAAAAGCATGTAAAAAGTTTCGTCCCAAAATTAACGGCATGAACATGGCTTCGTCAGGCAAAACAACAATTTGAATCAACTTTTCTTTATTACCAAACTTTACTCGGCATACAAGTTTGTCTAGAATTTTTAACTTATTTCCACCTATCCCGTAATAGGGTAATCTAGCTGTAATCAAAGTTTTCAGCAAACTATTCGGCACGCACGACAACTTTATGAGACTTATTGGACTTCCCGTATCGAAAAGGGAGAGAAATTCGATGAATTCTGCGCCCTTTAACAAATCAACCCTAAAAGCAACACTTACCCAATTTACAGCACCAATTACGGCTTTATCGTCTTCATCGGAATCGTCTGGGGCGTCTACGGCGGCAGCTACTTGTTTCTCGGCACCTACGGCAGCAACTCGATGCGGCAACTTCTTAGGATTTTGGCACGACCGATGGTCATGTCCCATTTCCCAACATCGGAAACAGGATTCATTCGGGCGCAGCGGATGTGGGCACTACGGCTTAATATGTCCCATTTGTGAACAATTAAAGCATAACGGCACTTTCTTCTCGGCATTCATCTTCACTGTAGCGGCATGTTTCGTCGTAGCGGCAAATTTCCTTGAGGCGGCATCGGGATCACGTCCTACGGCATTTTGGCAGCGGTACCGTCGTTGGTACCGGTTGATCAACCGCTTCAGCTCCTCAATGGTGCGAGCTCCCAGCAGTAGATTTACGTTCGGCACATCTCCCATTCCGTCGACTATAAAATTGATTATCTCCAACTCACTAATATCGGAGCGTTTAGCAACCGCCTGCAGAGTGAGAATATAGCAGTGTAACGACTCTTCGTTCTTCTTCCATCGTCGGCGGCTCAGCATTTTGTAAACGTACTGGCAGGAAACGGCAATATCAAATTCCTTGACAAGTGCTGTCTTCAATTCGCTGTATTTTAAAGCGGCAGTCGACGCTAAAAAGACGCGAGCAGTTCCAACCAGAGAACGACGTAGGCTCAGCAACTTCAAATGGTCGTCTGCTTTGATTGTAGCCATAATTGCCTCAAAATCGCAGAGGAAATGTTGTACGGAATGGCCCAAGTCGTCTCCAGTAAACTTCGGCAGTGCGTACTCGACGTCCCCGAAATTCGTCCTGCATTGGTTGGATGAAACTGCATCCCCTTCTACCTCACGTATCTCCTTTTGAAGCTTTAGGATTTCCATCTGCTTACGTAGATTATTCAGCTCTTCGTCCAGAGCAGCACCCTGCATGTCTTCGGCACCTACGGCATTATCGATATTGTCGTCATTTACGGCATTTACGGCGAGTTCGTTTGGAGTGGCATCAGCGGCAGCGTCTATTTCGTTGTTTGCAGCCGACACGTCATCGTCAGCTTTCCTGGTGGTTCGTCTCGTCACACGTGATGTCATCAGAATAGGTTAAAAAAAATAGTTTTTCCGAAAAATTCTTTTAGTACAGTTTGGGCCAGCTTGTCCTGACCCCACATCTGAGTTTTAAAGTACAAAAATAGTAGGCTTATTGTTCGATGCCAAACGATTACATTTTTTTTTCTTAAAAATGGGCTGAGGGCCTTTTTACTCTATGGCTGATTTTGTTAAAGTGAACAGAGTTGGATCGACCCGAAGTTGGGTGCTAAACAATACAATACAATGACACATAGATGGCGCTCACACGAATGAATGCGTTCAACTAGAACAGATAAAAAATGTATAATAAAAGTGCTTACAGATGAGTCAGACATTGACAATTGTTATGTACGTAAAATAAAAAAGAATGTCAATGCCAGACAAAATACCAAAAACGAGAACATACCGGATATCAATGTTTTGGTTGTAAACTTTACCCCTCGAAGTATGAAAGAAAGCATTATTAAAATGAAAAATTCAAACAAACACAAATTGAACACAAAAATCTTCGGAGACCATCATGATGGTGCAGCAATATACATTAATGACAGCCTGACCCCTCGAACTCGCGAACTTTTCAAAGCAGCTAAACAGGTAAAAGTGGAGAAAAAGTACAGATACATTTGGACAAAAAATAATTGGATATATCTGCGCAAGAAGGAAGGTGATGATGCATCCAAAGTGAGGTGTTTTGCTGATCTTTCCAAACTATGAGTGTCGACTCCTATACTTTTAATTGCGCTAAAAATTATCCAATTACCTTCCAAAATGTATTTTCGTTATCGTCTTTATGTATCCACCAAAACATACGCAGCATGAGAAAAAACTTTGATTCGTTCGTAGCACACATTAATGCCTTAAACCTTATGCCTGAATTTATAATTTTATCTGAAATTTGGTTGTACAGCAATGAGTTATCCAGTTACAGCATTCCGGGTTATAATGAACCATATAATGATTCCTATAGCGCAGGTGGTGTAGCAGTTTTTATTAAAAAGTCCCTTTCGTACCAATGTAAAGTTAAATCCCTAAATCTAAGTAGTGCTGATATTGTGCAAATAAATTGCAATATAAACAACGAGCCGTTTATAATTCTTTGCGTCTACCGCTTGCAAGAAGTAAATTTTAGCATCTTTCTAGGACAAATGAATGATCTTCTTAAGGATAAAACTACCAAGAACTTGTTAATAATAGGAGACTTAAATGTAGATATCTTAAAAAGTAATGGTGACTCTGACAATTACTTGCTTTTAATGTCATCGTATGGGCTAGAGTCAATAATCAATGAACCAACTCGCATTACAGAGAACTCTCAAACTTGCATCGACCACGCTTTTGTAAGATTACAAAAAAATTCTTTACACAAGATATCTAGTGAGGTATTAGACTGCAAAATCACTGATCATTGTATGATAAATTTGAGCACGGAGCGCTTAAACTTAAACAAAAATAGTAAGTGCATACCCTTTCGTATTAAACAAAAAATAGACTATGAAAAACTAAATGAAAGTCTTAAATATGAGTTCTGGGAACAGGTCTATGCAAAAAATAATCCTTCGCTAGCTTACGACACCTTTTTGAGAATCTTACAAAGCTACATCAAAAGTTCCACAATGACTCTGGGTGATACACGAAATGGTTCCAAATTAAAGCGGCTTAGACCGTGGATTAGTGTGGGCTTGCTCAAATTAATAAAACAAAAGAATCTTTTACGGAAGAATTGTAAACGTCACCCTCATGACATGAGGGTGAAACAAAAATATATGAAATTAAGTAAAAAGGTGAAAAAAACAAGTAGAGGAACGTCGAGATAAATTTTATTCTTATAAGTTTGAGAAGTGTAAAGGCAACATCAAAAAGGAGTGGAGTGTTGTAAACAGTATCCTTAATAGAGAAAAGAGTAGAGATGGTGTCTTCGAAATCGAAGTTGAAAATACTATAGTTTCGAACACGAAAGATATTGTCAACAATTTCAACAATTATTTTGTTTCTGTTGCTGCAAATTTCAAACCTTGTGCTCCTACAAGTAATTGCATGTGCGACCTATATCCGGACTTAATTGTTGACGCCTCCCAAAAAAATAGTTTTGCTTTTGAGCCTATAACCGCACTTGAAATATATAAACGAATAAACAGTCTCGACAGTAAATGTACCTGTATATCTGATGGTGTCACAAATCATCTACTGAAGCGAATTGCTCCATACACTGTTGAAATTTTAGCATATATAATGAATTTGAGTGTAAATTGTGGCATTTTTCCCTCTGCGTTAAAAATTGCTGAAGTTATACCTGTATTCAAAAAAGGTAACCCTAAACTCATGAGCCAATACAGACCCATTTCCTTACTTTCAACATTTTCGAAACTTTTTGAAAAAGTTATGAAGGATCGATTTACATCTTTTCTAAACAGAAACAAGTATTTTTGCAGCGAACAGTTTGGTTTTCGTGAGGGCCGCTCTACTGAGGATGCCATATTAAAATTGTGTAGCGAAACACATGATGCTTTTAATAATGGCAATAGCACAATAACCTTATTCATAGATATAACCAACGACACCTACAGCAGGACTCGAGGCCATTCTCAATCTGCTTCCGCTAGACATCTTTATACAAGTATCGGCAGCCCATAGTGCCGTAAGATTAAGCCAAACAGATAGCTGGAGACCAAATGCAATGGGTCACACCACGATCCTGCAGAGATATCTAGGCAGTGTATCTAATACAGACTACTTAACGCCTTACCTAGACTTCTTAAGACCATTCTCTAGCACCTATCCGAGCAGGGAAGACTGGAAAAATGACAGAACGCCTAACGAGCGATCCTTAGCTGTTTACACCGATGGATCCAAAATGGAAATAGGTGTAGGCGCAGGCATCTTCTCTGAAACGCTTGGCCTCTTCATGTCAGCTCGACTTCCGAACTACAGCAGCGTTTTCCAGGCGGAGGTCCTAGCAGTTACAATAGCAGCTCGTGAGACTGCGATGAGGGCAATACCACGAGAGGATGTCACCTTTTTCATCGACAGCCAGGCAGCGATAAAAGCAATATCTGCTATAGAAATAAAATCGAAGCTTGTGAAGTGTTGTAGAGAAGAGCTCAAGGTTCTTGGAACACAGCACGAGGTAAAACTCTGCTGTGTCCCTGGTCATGAAGGCATACCAGGGAATGAGAAAGCCGATGAACTGGCTAGAGGTGGCTCAGCACTAAGCTCGGACCAATCCGACCCCTCGGTGTACATCCCGCCTTGCGCCCTTAAGCTCGTAGCAGGAAACAAAGCCATAACGGAGGCTAACAATAGGTGGACCTGTTTAGATACTTGTGTCACCACGAGGAAGCTGTGGCCCGCTTTTGACAGAGTAAGAACCAATAGACTCATACAGAGGCACAGAAAATCCCTCTCTACTCTAATTGGAGTCATTACGGGGCATAACACCATGCGGTACCACATGAAAAAACTACGTGTGACTAGCGAAGACCTTTGTAGAGGCTGCGGCGACGTGGAGGCTCAGGAGGACACCGCCCACTTTCTCTGTCATTGCCCAGGCCTCTATCATTTGAGAAATAAGATCCTTGGGCAACACTTCTTTGAGGATCTAGAAGAGTTGTCCAACAGACCAATAAATGACATCGCAAACTTCATCAATTCCTCTGGATGGTTTGTATCTAGGACACAGTGAGTACTTAGTTCTTTCTTTAGGATACTTACAAAGACGGTATTTTTCCACGAGGTAGGGATTTCCTTTTCCTATCTCCTTTCCCCCCTTGAGTATCACAATGGGTCTATACTGATCTGAGTGTGGTGTGGAGGTTTTCTATCCCCCTACACCTGCCCACTTACCTAACCTAACCTAGATATAACCAGGCTTTTGATATGGTCAATCATAACATTTTGTTGGATAAACTGTACAAAGCTGGTTTTAGGGGTTCGGTACACGATTGGCTTGCGTCATACTTAAGAGGGAGATCACAAAAGGTTAAGCTTGATGGTATTCTTAGTGAAGAGATGGAAATAACCACCGGGGTACCTCAGGGCTCTGTTTTTTGGGCCCACTCTTGTTCCTCATCTATGTGAATTCCATATTTAAGCAACCATATATCAGCAGCATTACAGCTTTTGCAGATGATATGGCATTGACATTTGTTAATAAGTCTTTATTCAAATCAGTAATAAATCTCCATCATGACTTGCAAATCTTAAGACAATGGTTCGCAAAACATGAACTTTTAATTAGCGAAAAAACGAAGGTTATGATCTGCAATTTAAAAGGTGATGATTTGATTGACTGTGATGTTCTCTTTCACTCAACTGCGTGTGCTAAATATAGTTTTTCTAATCACTTCTGTGGCAGAGTTAACTTTTATGAAAATGCTTCTTGCACTGAAAATTGTTTTAAAATAGAAATTGTTGATAACTTTAAGTATTTAGGAGTTTTATTGGATAAGAACCTAAATTGGAAGGCTCACACAGCAGAGTTAAAAAAGTACATGATGGCTGTTACTCGCAATATGTTTATGTTAAAACCGTACTGCTCAGAAAAGGTATTGCTTATGATCTACCATGGACTCGTGAATGCAAAGCTACAATATGGTATCTCAAGTTGGGGAGGAGCCTATTCCAATACTCTTGAACCATTGGTGGTAGGTCAAAAACATATAGCTAGAATTATCTGCAGGAAAAATCGGACAGCGAGCAGCTGGCCTTTGTTTTGTAGACTTCGTATTTTGCCTCTGAAGCATCTATATGTCTATAAAGTGCTTAAAGTGTTCTTCTTGCGAAGTGGCTATAGCATAACTCTTAGAAACTCGAGCATCTTTAATTTGAGTGTTAATACTCAGGCATAAGTAAATGTTCCGGCTTCAAAGAAAACAATTTTTTCGAATTTTTACACTGTTACAGCACCTAAGCTATTCAATCAGTTGTCATACAGGATACGTATTTTAAAAGAAACCCATCAAATTTTTGAAAGAAACAAAAAAATGGCTTTTTACCGTGGATTGCTCTGAGCTCAGAAATATGTTCCTTAATATTGTTTAATAAAGTTTGTACAGTAAAGTTTGTATTATAGATAATCATTCAGCTTGTTGTAAATCTTCTCGTTACTACCCCACACTAAAAAGAATTATTATTTTGTATGCGGGGTCGTTCGCCTCTAGCACTTAATGCTACAAAATTGACTCCTTATTGTTCTTTATCTTTCCATTTTATATTTATAATAAAAAGAAGTTATTGAATTTTTAATAAAAAAAAAAAAAAAAAATCTCAGGCGTTGACTTAGTTGCTGCTAGGTGTATTGAATCATTAAAGTGTATTATAGCACTTTCAATGTTTTGGTGTGTTTTAAGAGGAATCCTTGGTTCAATTTTCTCGTCAATTACTCTGCGAAAAGCGTCCCAATCGGTTTTATAGTTAGTTAGGGATGGGATGGAGCACCGTGCTTTAACAATATTGGAGTATTCAATTACAATAGGAGAGTGGTCAGATGAGAGGTCAAGGCAATTGGGTATGGTTAATGTTCTTCGTGATACAGAAATCAACGAGGTCTGGTTTTTTTCTTAATGCCACTTGGCCAATAGGTAGGCTCTCTTGTGCTTATGAATTTGCAGCTATTTCTTGTTATCGCCTCCATAAGATTTTTCCCTTTTTTATTGGTTAATCTTGAACCCCAGTCTGTATTTTTTGAGTTGTAGTCTTACTTACTTACTTAGGTGGCGCTACAGTTCGGGGTGAACCTGGGCCTCAACCAACAAACCTCTCCATTTAGCTCGGTCTTTAGCTAATTGCCTCCAGTTGCGCACTCCAAGTTGGTCGAGGTCCCCTTGAACTTGTGCGCGCCACTTACGGCGATGATTCCCTCTACTGCGTCGTCCCTCGGGATTAGATTCGAAGACTCTGCGGGCCGGAGCGTTGGTGTCCATTCGCTTTACATGTCCTAGCCATCTCAGACGTCCAATACGCAGTTTTTTGACTAGGTCGATGTCGCTGTACAGCTCGTATAGTTCGTGATTGAATCTTCTCCTCCAAAACCCGTCAACGCAAACGGGACCGAAAATCTTACAAAGAATTTTTCTCTCGAAGCCACCAAGGATATCTTCATCCTCTTTTAATAAAGTCCATGTTTCAGCGCCGTAAAGCAGGACTGGGATGATCAAGGTCTTATATAGAGTCTCCTTAGTTCTTCGAGATAGGGCTAGGGCTAGGGTTGTAGTCGCCCCCCGCAATAAAGCGCGAACCCAATGTTTCAATGTACTCTGAATATTGCCCCGGGCTAATGGTAAATTTTGGTGGGCAATACAATGCAGATAGTGTTACAGTATTATGCATACTTGCATATATACCACTACTATACCCATTATATGTAATGTAGTTGTTTTAGTACTTAGTTTAAGCATTTAGCTTTAAGCATAATTTGTATATGAATTCCAATAATAAATCAGTCTTAAACTTAACTTTGAACATATAACATGGTGTCAGATAGTAATGAGCGATTCGGACAGTAAAAAACAATTAGAAATTAAATGTAAGCCAGTGATAAATAAAAACCAAGTGATCGGGCAAAAAATGGATTCCACAAAAGTGCCAAAACAATTTAATTTTCAAGCCCCGAATTTGTATGAAGAGTGCGCATTTTGGGAGCAAACAATTCAAATATATTTACTAGCAATCGGCTTGGAAGAGGAAGACAACGATGCCAGAAAAATTGCTATACTTCTCAATAGCATAGGAGATGATGGAATTAAGTTGTATAATACTTTTAAAGTGGCCAAGAATGTGAAATTCAGTGAAGTGATAAGCAAAATCAAGAACTATTTCGCGCCAAAAAAGAATTTAATCTACAACCGTTACAAATTTTTGACTAGTAGACAAAAGCTACACCAAAACTTTGACAATTTTTTAACTGAGTTAAAAGTATTGGTGGCTCCGTGTGAGTATGCAAATGAGAGCGACATGCTAAGACAGGGGTCGGCAAATAATTTTAAGTGGGGTCCAGGTACGGTTGAAAACTTTAATCGAGGTCCAGAAAAAAAAGCTCATAATTTTTTATTTTTTTTTTGCTTCATTTAAATAACTGTAGAAAACACAATAGGTAAAATTAATGAGAGAAATTACAACGACGGTCTTAAGCCAGTTTTTTTCAAATTTGGTTCACGCGGGGAACAGCAAATGCGAAGAGTGTCGTCAAGGTGGGCGTCTCATAATCTCGAACGATATTTGTTCTTCAAAAAATTCATTCATCAAGACGATTCGCATATATACACAGCTGGTCAAAGAAATAGGTGTGAACTTAATTTTTTTTTTAAATTAATTTGTACCAAATGTTTTAAATAGTTTTAATGTTTTTGGGGCTTAAATTAATTTTAATAAAATAAACAAATGATTTAAATACATAACAACTCTAAAATTAAGAAATTAATAGATAAATTGAAAAAAATGGTTGAATTTCATGATTTTTTCGTGGCCAATGAAATGGGTATTTTGAGCTAAAACAATTAAATTTATCATTTTTACCAACATGTTTTCGAAAATTCTAACGTTTTTCGTTTCCTTACCTTATTGTCCTGAACATCCTCCATCATTTGCTTAAACTTTTTCAATTCTTCGTGGCATTGAATTGATTAGTTTTCAACATATTGCCAAGAGTATAGCATACCAATATCCTTGTACCGCTTCCCATAACTGATCCCTGTTGGTGAAATATTGACCCGCTAATATTCGCTTGAGCTCATTTCACAAGTTCTCAATAGGATTGAGATCAGGGGACTGACTGGGCCACGGGATTACAGACACTTTATTATCTCTAAACCAATTCTTTACAAGGAACGATGTGTGTTTCGAGTCATTATCTTGCTGGTAGTGCCATCGAAGGGGTATGTTTTCTTTGGCATATGGAAGCATAATGTTCTCCGAAATGTCCTTGTATTCGAACTTGGTCATGGTATTTTTTATTTGAAATATAGGACCAATACCATGCCACGAAAAGCAACCGCACACCATGATATTGCACCCTCCGTGCCTTACCGTTTTTCTTGTGTAGCGCGCTTCAAACTCCCTACCTTTTGGTCTTCGCGCATTACGTCCAGAGTCCGAGCAAAACTAATTTATTTTTGTTTCGTCACTCCAAAGGATGTTATGCCAATTTATTCATCCTTCAGGTCCGGTCCACTCTTTGTGGCTTAAAGCGAATTCTTCGCGAAACTTTAAGTTCTGACCTCTTAAAAGTGGAACTTTCCTGGAGATTCTTCTTGACAAATTGGCATCTTGGAGTCTTCGGCGAACTGTACGCGCACTCACTACATTTTCAATTTGTGCACAAATGGTCCTTGAACACGCAAAAGGGTCAGATTTAGACAGTAACATAATGCGACGGCCAATAGTCGGTGAAGTTTTTTTCTGCTTTCCCCCTTTTTCCGTGACTTTTAAAGGCTTGAGGGCATTATTTACAAAGTTTTCAGAGCACCCTAGTGCCTCAGTTATAAACTTGTACGTTTTGCCCGCCTTTTTACCAAATTTCGCTCTTTTTGGGTGCAGTGAGCTTTTCGTCCCATATCTTAAAGCTTTTTTTAAAAAAAAACTATTAGCTAGAAGTACCTGATATAATCTAAAGAAATTTACTGTTATATAATTCGCATTAAACCAATAAAAAAATGTTCCGAACTTCGATTTGGATTCATATCAACTGTATTGTTTGGTGCAGGTATGGGTGTTGAATGTATGAATGGTCGGCTAGTTATAAAAGATATATGTAATTGAATTGAATAGGTAGTGGGGATATTTAAAAATATTTGAAGGTCCAAGGTTTAACCTTTTCGCCTTTAACCGGTCCGGCTGTTGCTGGCCACTGTGCTAAGAGACGTCTTTATCATTGGCATTATGGATGAAGTGCTAAAAGAAAAGCTCCTAACATAAGAAAAACTTACGCTTACAAAATTAGAAGAGCTTGTCAAAGCTTATGAAGCCAGCAAGCAACAGATTACGGACATGACCCTTGAAACTCATCAACACAAAGAAGTCCTATCGGTCCAACAATACAAAAAACACAGACCACAAGAATCAACGCAAAATCACATGCAGCGGCCAACATATAATAGGTCCACCAGCGGCAGGGAACAATCATCACGACAACGGTTTCGAGAATCGAAGAGCAACAATAGCAGACAGCAGCCAAAAACAACACATTCGATGTCATCAATGAAGACATGCTCCAAATGCGGATACATACACCAATATACGGTTTGTCCAGCAACGGGAAAAATATGCAATAAATGTGGTAAACTTAATCAATTTGCTAATATGTGTTATATGAAGAAATATATCGGAACTCTGCAAGCTGAATCTAATAACAATTATGACAGTGACAGTTCTTCAACTGTGGAAGAAGAATGCGGAGATTTCTTTTTGGGTGCCGTAATAATCAATAAAGTTGATTTTAATAATAAACAAAATATTTGGATGGAAGAATTTAAAGTTTTAGATAGAATTTTATTGTGTCAGCTATATACAGGTGCGTAAGTTAATTTGATTTCTTATAGTACCTTAAAAAATATTTTAAATGATAATTACAAAATTAAATACTGTAAAGTTAAATTAAGTTCATTCGGTGGGGGGAAAATACCTGTAATCGGAAAATGTAATCTGGATGTTAGGTGCATGAAAACAAACAAACATTTTGTCTTAGAGTTTATTGTCACAAAATTGGAAGCAAATACCATCATTGGATTATCTGATTGTGTACGTCTTGGGTTTGTTAATTGCAATTCAAAGATAGTACCCAATAATAGTTCTATAGCAGATCAGTTGCATGTTGATCACGTTGCCGCTAGTTATTTGGATGTTTTTAAGAAATACATATAAGAATCTGTTTGATGGTTAAGGTTGCGTTAAAATGGAATGCCAATTGGAACTAGAGGATAATGCTTCGCCGAGTATTCATCCGCCACGTAGGATTCCATTTAAATTACATGATATGTTGAAGGCAGTACTAAATAAAATGGAAACAGCAGGTGTTATCCAAAAAACCACAGGTGCTACTGAGTGGGTCAGCTCGTTAGTTTTAGTAGAGAAGAAAAATAAGAAAATTCGAGTTTGTTTAGACCTCCGAAAACTAAATGTGGCCATTAAACGCTCTCATTACCCATTCCCAACGCTTGAACAAATCAAAAATCGTTTAAAAGGGGCAACCATTTTTTCGGTGTTAGATGCCAACAGCACAAAGTTTGTGTTGAGCTTTACGGTCGACTATTGATAGTGCTCTTGATTTTCGTGATTATACTGCAATCAAAAGCCTGGTGCTTGAGTAATTACTTTTTGAAACCGATATATGACAGTGACTGTTAAATAAACCTCTTAAATAAAAGAAAAAGTTCCAATTTATTTAAATAATTTAATACTAAATTTTGAATTTGTGCCCTAGATTCATTACTCGCTTTTGATTGCCGCCTTTAAATTATCATCTAGTTTGTCCTTGCGAAACATGAATCTCTGCTCTCATTGTGAGGAGAGTTTACCCGCTGAAGGAGATTTCGTGGTGTGCAAGACCTGCAACCGTAAATTGCACTACAACTGCGCTGCGGTACGGGAAAAGTCTTGGAGAAACTTGGGTCCAGCCTGCAGAGGTGGAGACGTTCAAGCCGTTAATGTTGCTGAAAACTCATCCTCATCGACAACGGCACAGACCTCAAGGCCATTGGAACCGGTAGTGCAAGCAAGCAAGAGAGCGCACTACGAAGTTACAACCAGTCCCGTTGCGGCAAATTCAGCTGGTGGCAATGACACTCCCATTCTAGCGGAGCTAAAAAAACTGAGAGCCGAAATCAAAGACATTGCGATCAGCTGTGAGTTCTTCGCAAACAAATACGATGAACTTAATTCTAACATCACCCAAAACAACAAACTAATGGAAAATTTAGCTAAACAAATAACTGATCTCAAAGAAAGCAACGCAAAAAAAGACGAAACTATTAAAAAGATGCAATCACAGATAAACGTTTTAGAACAACAAACACTTAAGAACAACATTGAAATTAAAAACATTCCACCAACACATACTGAAAACCTTGTGGAAATTATTAAAGGCATTGGTCAAACTATCAATTACGAAGTAAAGGACAACGACATTTCTGACATTTATAGGACCAAAACGAAAAACCCTGAAAAATCTTTAATTGTGGCATCATTCTCGTCACATATAACCAAATCCTGCTTTGTTAAACAAGCACGGTCAACTCGTGCAATGCAGCTGAAAACTGTGATGGGAAATACTGTCAATGCCCCCAACCCAAACCAAGCTTGCAGTAGTGCTTCTGTTTTCGTCAACAATCAGCTGACCAAGCAAAATAAACAACTGCTTTGGATGGCGAAAGAGAAGGCAAGGCAAGTAAACTGGAGCTATGTGTGGGAGTCAGCGGGAAAAGTGCTAGCAAAAAAGAGTGAGAGTACGAAGGCGGTTGCAATAATGACAGTTGATGACGTAAGTCTCATAGCAGATGTTTAATTGCATCTTATGTGTGAGTGTATGTCTAGGCGAATAACTAACTGACCATATAAATGGAAAACACAAATAGAAACAATATATTAGTAGATTTGGATTATAGGGTAATACACGGTTTTCATTCATTCATTCATTTTCAATGGCCCGCTAATCCTTCATGAGGGTCGCGGGGGTAGGATGCTCAGGTGGACTCTCCATCCTTCTCGATCCTCCGCCATTGACTCCAACTCATCAGGGAGAATCCCTAAGCGGCTCCAAGAGAGATGTCGGACTTGATCCAACCATCTATTTCTGGGCCTTCCGCGAAGTCGTCTACCTGATGGCACGGCAACCATGGCGCGTCTTGGAAGCCGGTCTGGGGGCATACGCACTACGTGACCAAACCATCGAAGCATAGATCGTTCCGTTCGGAGAAGTAGCTGCTCAACGTTGAGCGCCTCGCGTACTCTGGTGTTGCGCACTCGATCCCTACGAGTTATTCCAACAACACCGCGAAGGAACCTCATTTCGGCAGCTTGTATCCGCGATCTTATTCTTTCGGTCACTACCCAAATTTCATGACCATAGGTGAGAGTTGGAACATACACCAAGTTAAAAACCGATAGCTTAGCTTGAATACTAAGTTCGGCCTTCCTTATAACAGATTGGCCAAGCTCTCTCAAAATTGATCCAGCCTGACCAATTTTACAGGATAACTCGGCATTGCTCCTCCCATCACTCGTGAATAAAACCCCGAGGTACTTAAACTTCTCCACCTGCTTCAGTGGGACTCCACTAACATGCAGAGTGCACTGAATGGGTTTTTTGGAAACGACCATTACTTCCGATTTGTTCACGTTGATCTTCATTCCAGCATCATCACAAACGGCTACAAACCTTTCGAGTGCGCGCTGAAGTTCGGTTTGAGAGGACCCAAGGATGACCAAATCATCCGCAAAGAGCAGATGACTAATCCTTAGGTCTCCCACTTTGAAACATTCTCCGCCACGGCTGCGCTGCAACATCCAATCCATATATACAATGAAGAGGAGAGGTGACAAAACGCACCCCTGGCGGAGTCCAACGCCCACAGTGAAAGGTATTGATTTAACACCGTTTATCCGAACACAGCTTTTACAGTTTGTATATAAAGACTGAATCGCCCTTAACAGGGAACCATTAATCCCATACTCCTGCAGAACACTCCAGAGTTTGCCTCGAGGAACCCTATCATATGCTTTTTCCAAATCCACAAAACAAGTGTAGACAGGTTTGGCATATTCCCAGGCTTTCTCAAGAACCATTCTGAGAGTGAACAACTGGTCGGTTGTGCTTCTACCGGGACGAAAACCGCACTGCTCATCCCCCAAACTGTCCTCAACCACAGCTCTGGAACGTTTTTCTAGCACCTTAGCGAAGACTTTTCCAGGGAGACTTAAAAGAGATATACCCCTGTAGTTGGCGCAATCTCTTTTGTCCCCTTTTTTAAAAAGAGGAACTATCACCCCCATTTGCCAATCACCAGGTGTTTCACCGCATTCCCAGGCCACTTTAATGACACGCGAGAGCCATTGCACTCCCTCTTTACCTAAAGCCTTGAGCATTTCTGGCCGAATTTCGTCCACACCAGCAGATTTGCCAACTTTTAGCGCTTTGATCGCCAAAGTTACTTCCTCTACCGTAGGACTACTTTCCGCCCAACTCTCAACCATAGGTCTGTCATCTTCGGTGCCCTGTTCGGGATTGAGTAATTCTGAAAAGTGCTCGCTCCATCTGCGTAAGATGTCCTCCTCATTGGAAAGAAGTCTACCGTCTTTGGATTTGACTCCTTCAACGATATTCAACTTTTTTCCTCTGAGTCGGCGGACGGTCTGCCAGAACATCTTATTTGCAGATCTGTGGTCACGTTCCAATTTCTCGCCAAACTCCTTCCAAGACTGTTCTTTCGCGGTTTTCACAGCTAATTTGCAAGTTCTTCGCGCCTCAGTGTACCGATTTCGAGAATCGGAGTTCCCCAAGTGAATCCACACCTTAAAGGCTCTCTTCTACTCTCTGATGGCTTCTTGAACTCCGGGCGTTTTAAACCAAGCAGTTCTTTTCTCACCACCAGCCGCCACACCAAGCCGCTTCACTCCACAAACATCTCCCGCAGAGGCAGTAACCGCTGTTGAAAACAGTTGCCATTCTTCCTCTACATTTGATGGAACAGTTGGAATTCGTTCAAACCTTTCAGATATTTGCCGTGCAAATGTCTCCCGTATCTCATCGTCCTGTAACCTCTCCCATCGTATGCGTGTAACCATCCTTGGTTTACGCTTTGGTAGGGGAGGCACTCTCTCGCTAAGATACAATTTGCACAGCACTAAGTGATGATCAGTTGACAGTTCGGCCCCTCTCAATACGCGAACATCACAAACCATTCTCTTCAGACACGATGGTACCACAAAGAAATCGATCAGCGACTTCTGCTGAAGACTCTGACGGTACCACGTGTATTTGTGAATGTCTTTGTGTGGAAAGATGGTGTTCATGATGGATAAGCCATTTTCACAACAAAAATCCAACAACCTCTCTCCGTTCGCGTTTTGATCAGGATCACCGTTCCTCCCAATCACACTCCCCCATGTCATAACATCTACACCCACATGAGCATTGAAGTCACGGTTTTAGCGGTGATAATTTTAATGCTTTTAAAAATGTGAATTTTAGTTGCTTATGCCTTAATATAAGATCAATGCGCAAACATTGGAATACATTTTGCGTCAACATAAGCACCCTTTTGAAGTATTTAAAAATAATTGTTCTTGTAGAAATTAATATTCAAAAAGAAGAAAATGATAAATATTTCTTGAATGGATTCAACGCGGAATTTCTTAACAGGAATGAGCGTAGAGGTGGTGGCATTGTCATGTTCATTAAGAATGGTTTAAAATATGAACGCATAAATGTTGAAAGTTTGTCTTACGAATGTCTTCGAGTTAAAATTGTGGAAGGAGAAAAAATTAAATATATAGATGGAATATATAGACCGCCTAAACTAAACAGAAAAGGATTTATCAGAGAAATGGGACTTATACTTGAACAGCTAGGCAAAAAAAGAGATATCGTGATATTGGGAGATATGAATATTGACATTCGGAGATCTGACCGAAATGATGTAAAAGACTATTTAGAGATGTTAGCTGCGCACGGGTTGATGAATGTGATCCAGGATTATACGAGAGTTGATCCTAGAAGAGGAACATCGACATTGATACAGCACATTGTGGTAAGCATGATAGATAGACCAATGCTATCTTCTGTAATCGAAAGCGATATCTCCGATCACTATGCTGTTTTGTATGGAACTATAACTAGCATTCAAGAAAGACGAGAGTCATATATTCGAAATAGGATGGTTGATGAACGAATACATGCAACTGATTGGGAAACCTTGTTAGCTGAAAATGATATTGACGATATGCATGGAAAATTTTTATCAAAAATGCAAGACATCTATGCGAACTCCAGGGTGATTAAAATAGCGCGCAAGAAATGTAGGCAAAATCCTTGGATAACTGCTGAAATTCGGGAAAAATGCCAACAAAGGGATCAACTGTATCGAAGATGGAAGAACAATAGGCTGAACTTGGCTTACGAAGCTGAGTATAAGCAATTTCGGAACAGGGTTAATAGGGACATCTTTATACATAAGTCCAACTATTATAAGGGAAAGTTCAACAGCCTAAGATCGGATCCTCGTAAAACGTGGAACTTGATCAATGAAGTAATGGGGCGAAAGAAGCTAGATCTTGACGAAGTGATCATCAAAAACTTTCCCCTAGAAAAGTGCCTAGGGACATTATCCAAGAGATGCGCTGAGAACTTTTCAGATCAAGTCCTACAGATAGTTCACAATTGCCATATAAATACATCCCACCATATGAACTCATTATTACCCAACACTATATTTATCGCAGAAACAAACACTGAAGAAGTTCACCATATATTAAAACAAATGGATGAAAATAAATCAGCGGGAATCGATGGCATTAGAGCGCGCGATATTAAAAACAATGCAACTGTTTTTGCTCCGATAATCTCAAGGCTCATAAATCTTAGCTTAAATCAATCTAAAGTTCCTCGAATACTTAAGACTGCAATAGTACGCCCTATCTATAAAGGAGGAACTAAGAGCTTGCTAACCAATTACAGACCGATATCAATATTGTCGGCTATTGAGAAGTGTATGGAAGAAGTAGTTACAAGGCGGCTCCAAAAATTTGTGGAAAATCATTCCCTTATCCACGAAAAACAGTTTGGATTTCAAAAAAACAAAAGCACGGGAAAACTTATTGGAGAATTTGCGAATGTCATCAATGGTAGCTTGAATAAAAACCACCATGTACTAGTTTTGTTTATGGATTTCAGTAAGGCATTTGATACGCTGAACCATAAAAAGCTAATAACAGCGTTAAATCGATTAGGCATCCGAGGCATACTAGCAGACTGGCTGGAAGACTACCTAAATGAAAGATCGTTTCGAGTGAAATTGGGAGACAGTTTTAGCAATGATACACCGGTTCTTTTCGGAGTACCACAGGGATCGAAACTGGGACCATTATTGTTCATCCTTTTTACCAACGAGCTACTTCGCGTTTTCAAAAACAGCACCCCTTTTGCATTCGCAGATGACACGGCTCTAGTCGTCCAACATAAGTGTCTTGATACTGCTACGAGAATAATGCAAGATGAGTTTGATAAAGCCGTTGAATGGTGTCACGACAATGGACTAATATTGAACCCCGCCAAAATCAAGATGATGCATATTCGGGGACCGCATCATAGATCAACTCAACAGAGGATTAGTTTTCGTAGCAGTATCTGTCAAAATGCACTTTCGAATCAGACCATCGAAGTTGTCGAAAGTTATAAATATCTAGGGATCACCATCGACAGCCATTTCATTTGGGACAAGCACATCGACAAACTACGCTCAGAACTCAAAAAGGCACTGTTCGCATTATACCATCTGGGAAATTATTCGACGCTTCAGGTCCAGAAGCAAGTTTACTATGCACTAGTCGAATCAAAATTGAGGTACGGGATACTCGCTTGGGGCAGCGCATCAAATTCACATATCAACAAGCTGCAAAAACTTCAAAACACCATTGTGAAGAAGATCAACAGAAGACATCCATCAAGCACATCTGGGGAATACTCGTTCAAGGTATTGACAGTGAAACAAATATTCAAGTTGACACTGTGCTTAGAACACTATGATGACATCAGATTTAAAAGACCCGTCGACCATCAATACAATACGAGAAGACGATTCCGAGGTATGCTTCAAACGCCATTATGCAACAACAACTACGGCAGGCGACAACTAGAGCATAGCGTTCCAAATGTTTTTAATGAGCTTCCCTCAAACATGAAAAATATTATAAATTTCAAAACCCGCAAAAAGCGTTTGAAAGATTTTTTTCTTGCTGAAATATAACTTTGTGTTCTATTTCTTATATTCTTATATTTTAATTATTTAAATGTTGAATTTGGAACTTTCTATTTATTTATTTTTTTTTTTTAATTTTACCTTGATTATGTAATAACTTAAGCTCATTTAACAGACTTTTTTTTTAAAAAACTTTGATACGCAATCTTCTGCAGATAAGCCCCTCAGGCTTCGCAGATAAATGTATAGCAATGTAAATCTAAACTTTAGTAAATAAAATGAATTTGAATCTTGAATTTGAAACAAAGGTTTCTGGATGATTCCTCTAGATCACGAAAGTATACGAATTTGTACTTTTAATACACCATTTGGTAGGTATTCGTTTAAAAGACTTCCATTTGGTATAAAGGCAGCCCCAGAAATATTTCATCGTGTCATGGTAGATATTTTTGGTGACCTTGAAGTGTCTGTTTATTTAGATGATATCTTAATTTATGGTAAAAATAAAGAAGAACATGACGCGCGCCCTTTTGCTGTTCTAGATAGAGCACAATCAGCTGGGGTTAAATGTAATAAAGAAAAAAGTCAACTAGGAGTTCCTGAAGTAAAATATTTTGGTCATGTCTTTAATAAGGATGGCATTTCGCCAGATCAGTCTAAAATTAAAGCTATACTGGAAATGCCAACTCCAAAATGCACAAAAGACGTTCAAAGATTTTTAGGTATGCTTACCTATCTAAACCCATTTATATCAAATTTGTCCGAAAATTCACAGATATTGAGAAATTTATTGAAAAAGAACGTTTCGTGGAAGTGGGATGAAAATTATGAAAGGTGTTTTAATCAGTTGAAAAGATCTATATCATCCCCTCCAATTTTATCTTATTTTGACCCAGATGGTGCGATTGTTTTGTCGGTTGATGCTTCTCAATTCGCTGTAGGTGCGGTACTTAAACAAAATGATAAGCCGATAGCTTTTGCATCAAAAACATTAACCGACTGTCAACAAAGATATGCACAAATAGAAAAAGAACTGTACGCAATTGTTTTTGGATGCAATAAGTTTCATCAGTACATATTCGGTCAGACAATCTCCGTAGAGACTGATCATAAGCCTCTAATATCTCTTTTCAAAAAACCACTTGCAAAGGTTCCACCACGTCTGCAGAGAATGATGCTCTGGATTCAAATCTATGATTTACAAGTGATTTTTAAACCATGTAAATTAATGCAGGTGGGCAAAATCGCATCATCACCTTCCCGTGGTGCCCGCTGGATAGCTATCTGATAGTGAACTAACGATGAGCGTATGCTGAGTCTGACGATATATGAGTAGCTGAACACTCGGACCTGCGTAAGCACATCTGGGTGAACTTCAGCGCGCATATGTTTAACCGGACGAGGCATTTCTTGTTGACCTGATCGGCTGAAATATGCGTCTCAGAAGTCTAACAAGAGGTCCTCAGAAGGAGGACGTGCGGCGGATAAATTCTCCCGATGGAATCAACGGTGACGTCTACAGGCCAGCGGAAACCTTACCGGAGCTACTTCGACATATTTGAAGCTGAGGTCTGTAAGGATTTTCAATACTACGTCAGGGTATTGAAAAAGAGATGGTGGCGGATGAACCCTTAATGGGCCAACGGCAGCGCTCACATCTCCGAAGTGGGTTACTGACATCGGTGTATCCGGCCTCTTGTCCTAGGGGTACAAAAAAAAGGATCTGGCCCTCCAGGTTGGGGGTTGTGCCGTCGGGTGAACTTCCCTACCACGTAAAAAGCCTTTGGTTACGAAGCAACCAACAGCCTCGGATACGGATGATCTTACTGTTGACGACCCATGCAAACGTAAAAAGGACAACGATCTTGGTGTCTGCACATGGAATGTTAGGTCCCTCTACAAACCACGTGTAGCCGAACAACTTGCGGAGGCCCTAGAGTGTCTCAAAGCAGGCATTACCACCATCCAAGAAGTGCGATGGGATGGGCCGGGCAAAAGGAGTATGAAAAACTGCGACATCTACTACAGCGATTGCTACAGACAAAACGGACAACGTCTATTCGGGTGCGGATTTGTCATTGGAGGCATACTTAGGCAAGAAGTCTTGAGTTTCCGGCATGTGAACCAGCGCCTCATGACTATCCGTATCAAGGCTAAATTTACCAACATTAGCCTAATATGCGTTCACGCCCCTCACGAGGAGAAGGACGACGCGTCAAAGGATGACTTCTACCAGCTCTTGGACAAGACGTATGAGCAATGCCCTAGCCACGACGTTAAAATTATCCTAGGCGACTTTAACGCTAAGCTAGGAAGAGAGGAAGTCTTTAGCAGCTTGGTCGGAAAGCACAGCCTGCACGACAACACATCCGGCAACGGACTCAGGCTAATCGACTTTGCGGCGGGGCGAAACTTTGTTGTAGCTAGTACGCGGTTCCCACGTCTCGATATTCACAAAGGAACATGGCTCTCCTTTGATCGAAAAATCGTCAACCAAATCGATCACATTGCAATCGAGGTAAGGCACTCTTCCAGTATTCTGGGTGTCCGGACTTTCCGAGGAGCCAACGTGGACTCGGATCACTACCTAGTTGTAGCCAAGGTACGGATGCGGATATCCACAACGGAGCGAAATCAACGAAATGCTGTGAGGAAATTTGACGTCGAAAAGCTACAATCGCAAGAGACCGCCAGAACCTTTGCCGATCGTGTTTCTTCTAATCTCAATCTAAGTCCTATGCCGCCAGCAGCAAATGCATAAGATCAGTGGCAGCGTTGCCAAAAAGCCAACAGAGATGCCGCCTCTGATGTACTGGGTTTCTCTCGCCCACCACAACGAAACCCCTGGTTTGATGAGGAATGCCGGCAAGCACATGCAGCAAAACAAGAGGCGTACAAAGCGGCGCCGTGGCGTAAGTGGTTAGTGTGTCGGATCACTACGCACGAGGTTCCAAGTTCGAATCCCAGAAAATACCAAAAACTTTTTTCACGGTCCCACCTCTCGCGAGCGTCTGACAAACATCCGAGAGTATTTTTGTCACGAAAAGGTTTCTCAAATCGCCGTTCGGATTCGGCATTAAACTGTAGGTCCCTTCCATTCGTGTGAAAAATATAACGCACACAACATGAGTGGTTGCGAGAAGCTAGGCCCTGGCACTTTAAAGAGCTGTTGCGCCAAGTGTTTGTAAAGCGGCGCTGCATAGAAGGACTAGAGCTGCTTACGAGCTCTACGTGCGCAGGAGAAAAGAGGAACATCGACTTCTCAGAAAGAAGAAAAAAGAGCATGAGAAGCGCTCGATCGAGGGGATTGAGAGACTTTATGGCAGGAATGATGTTCGAAAATTTTACCAAAGGGTAAAAAGAACATGCCAGGGTTTCAAAGCCAGAACAGAAGCCTGCAGGGACGCAAATGGCAACATAGTAGTAGAATCGCAGTCGGTGCTGAGGATATGGAAGGAACACTTCTGCAGACTGTTAAACGGCGATGATGATCAATATTCCGCTGTCAGGCAGAATGAGCCATTCAACAGTGACGATGGCAGTCAAAATTCCCGTCAACCCGATCAGAATGAAGTGAGGATAGCGATATCTAAACTCAAATCCAACAAAGCTGCTGGAGCCGACGGCCTTGCCGCTGAACTTTTCAAGGCAGGAGGAGATGAGTTGGTAAGGAGCATGCACCAGCTCATCTGTAAAATCTGGTCGGACGAAAGTATGCCCGATGAATGGAACCTCAGCATCGTTTGCCCGATCCTGAAGAAAGGAGACCCTCTGAACTGCGCCAACTACAGAGGTATAAGTCTCCTAAATATCGCATAGAAGATCCTGTCTGCCGTACTATGTGAGCGCCTAAAACCGATCGTCAACAACCTGATAGGTCCTTATCAGTGCGGTTTCAGGCCGGGAAAGTCAACCATTGACCAAATAATCACACTACGGCAGATCTTGGAAAAAGCCCATGAATATAAAATCGAGACGCACCACCTTTTCATCGATTTCAAAGTTGCCTATGATAGCGTGTATAGAGACGAGTTATACAGAGCCATGTCTAGTCTTGGCATCCATGCCAAGCTCGTCCGTTTGTGCAGAATGACGATGGAGAACTCTCGCTGCTCCATCAAAGTCGGTAAGAACATCACTGAACCGTTCGATGTCAGGAAAGGTCTTAGACAAGGTGACGCGCTATCATGCGATCTCTTTAACATAGTACTTGAGAGAATTTTACGAAACTCACAAGCCAACCCCGGAGGTACAATCTTTTACAAGTCTGTACAACTACTCGCTTATGCCGATGACATTGACATAATCGGAAGAACTCAGCGGGCCGTCAATGGGGCATTTACGAGTATTGAGATCGCGGTAGCAAAGATGGGTCTAGCGGTCAATGAAAGCAAAACGAAATATATGCTGTCTTCAAAAAAGGACACCCAACATCGGCGTCTTGGACAGAACGCCACAATAGACAGATATGATTTTGAGGTAGTAAAGGATTTTGTCTACCTAGGCTCTATGGTGAGCTCCACAAAAGACAACGGTGGGGAGATCACACGAAGAATTACTCTTGCCAGACGTTGTTTCTATGGGCTAAAACGGCAATTGAGTAGCAAAGCCCTATCTCGAACTACTAAGGTAACTCTTTATAAGACACTAATCATCCCAGTCCTGCTGTATGGCGCAGAGGCATGGGCTTTGAGAAAACCGGATGAGGATGCCCTTGGTTATTTCTAGAGAAAAGTTCTTCGAGCGATCTTTGGTCCCGTCTGCATAGACGGTGAGTGGAGGAGAAGGTACAATGGCAAACTATACTGCATGTACAAGGACATCGACTTAGCCAGAAGAGTTCACATACAGCGACTAAGATGGCTGGGTCATTTAGAGCGGATGGAGCCCAACGTTCTCGCTAAGAAAGTTTTCGAATCCACCCCGGATGGACGACGCAGTAGAGGACGACCTCGCGGTAGGTGGCGCAAACAAGTGGAGGGGGACCTCAACCAACTTGGCGTGCGCAACTGGAGGCAGCTGGCTCGTAATCGTGCTAGCTGGAGAGGTTTGTTGGTTGAAGCCCAGGTCCACCCCGGACCGTAGCGCCATCTAAGTAAAAAAGTAAGTAAATTAATGCAGATTGCAGATACATTGTCCAGGGCCCCCCTTCCAGAAACGGAAACTTTGGATAACGAAAGTGAGGTTTTTATCCATGTTGGCATCATTTTAGCTTCTCTCTCAATATCTGAAGAGAGGCTTCAGCAAATTCAAGATAGTACTATTAACGGTAAGACATTACAATTACTTAAGAAGTATACGGACGATAAATGGCCTGAACATAGACGATATGTCGATAAGTCAGTGCTTCCATTTTGGTCTGTTCGACATGAAATATACTTCCATGATTTTTTGTGCTTTAAGGGCAATAATGTTATAATTCCACAAAATTTACGAGAGCAATTCATGATGCTTGTGCATGAGGGTCATGCAGGAATAGAGAACATGAAACGCCGGACAAGAGCATCTATTTATTGGCCAGGAATCACTCAAGACATAACCAAATTTGTAGATTGTTGTTAGATTTGTCAACGTTTTAGGAACAATAATCCCAAAGAACCACTTCAACCACACGATATTCCGAAATTACCATGGGATACTGTAGGTATGGACATTTTCCAACTTGAAATAGTCGATTATTATTCAAAATATATTGACTACTACAAGCTTACAAAATGCATCAGTTCAACAATCGTAAAACCACTTAAAGATATATTTTCAAAATTTGGTATTCCTAGAGTCATAGTGTTGGACAACGGGCCTTCTTTTGTGTCTGCTGAAATGAAATCATTTTTACAAAGACTGGGATATCAGTCATCAAACCAGTAGTCCACACTTTCCACAGGCAAATGGTTTAGCAGAAAGATCAATTCAAACAATTAAAAAAATGATTAAAAAGTGTAAGCAATCGAATACTGATCCATATATCCCTTTACTGAACCTACGAAATACACCTAACAGTTTTGGCTTAACACCGGCCCAATTGCTTATGGGGAGGACCTTAAGGTCAAAAATACCAAGCCAAATTAAACAACTTAAGCCATCAATCATAGACGGTGACAAATACAGAGCAAAGTTAAAAAATAGTCAGGAACGCTCGAAAAGAATGTATGACAAAACTGCAAAACTGTTACGTAGTTTAAAGGTAGGAGATAAAGTTCTTTTCAAAATCAATCCAAATAAAGTTTCATCGAATAATGGTACTATATTTGAACTTTGTAAAGAACCAAGATCATACTTAGTAAAGTCTTTAGGTGGTCGTCTATTTAGAAGAAATAGACGCCAATTAAAAAATTATAATTTTACAAGCGAAAAGAACAAAGATATAAGTGAAGAACAAAATAAAAATAACAATCCACAAGATTTCATGCAGTTAAGATCTGGAAGAGTAAAAACAACCACATAAAAAATGTGCGGACATTGCTATAATTTTTTTATGGAATAGATATGCTACTTTAATTTTTCGAAAAAAAGAGGGGCATGTTACAGTATTATGCATACTTGCATATATACCACTACTATGCCCTTTTTATGTAATGTAATTGTTTTAGTACTTAGTTTAAGCATTTAGCTTTAAGCATAATTTGTATATGAATTCCAATAATAAATCAGTCTTGAACTTAACTTTGAACATATAACAGGTAGTATGAGTGGTCCGTGTGTGTCCTCGATTTGAATTGTCGTAGCTTGTATTTAGTCCTTTGCATATTCTTGAAGTACGTTGTATTTAATATTTTGTCTTATTATTATTGCTGAGCCACCGCGGGCTCGTCCGCTAGGATGGTTAGTGTGGTGTATTAAGTATTTAGCGATTTTGATTAAGCTTTTATTTGAGAAATGAGTTTCTGAAATTAAAAGAATGTCAATAGATTGTTCAATTATAAATTGTTTTAGTTCCGAGGCATGTTGGTTAAGTCCTTCCTTCACTTCACTTGTGATTTTCATTGAGTTCGGACGTTTCTCTAGCCGTATATCCTAACATATTGTTTCACTTTTTTCCTACTCGCATACCGTTTACAAATTGCCGCTTAATTTTTCCCGCAAATAGCATCGTTTTATTCGGTGTTTTCGTTGTTTTAACCGGCGATCAAACTGTTTACATAGCCTTGCATTGTATTGGTGACTTTTTATAAACTGTGCATACACGTATACACGTATACACGTACTTACAGCGTGTTGACATTGACAGCTGTCATCGGCTAAAGCTTGGCATTCGATCTGCACTTCATTAACATCAGTGTCGGTATACAGTGTTTTTTTTTTTTTTTTTTTTGTCGGGATAGGAACCACTCGACTGGAGAACTCAGACACAACTGGTCCATTGTACTGCCAGAGAGCAAACCCTGATTTACCCATTTTACTGGAATTTCCTTGACTTTCGAAGAAAGCCAAGCAAGCACTTCAGTGATGAGGAGCTTACAGTACCAGCACTCACCACATCCGCACCGAAGATCTGCCACCTAATACGAACAAAGGCCGGACACTCACAGAGATAATGTTCCGCGGTGTCGTCGCTCTCTCCACAAGCGTCGCAGATTGTAGTGTCACTTAAGCCTAACACGTTAAGGTGCTTGGCAAAAGCGAAGTGGCCTGTCAAGACGCCGATAAGTTGTCTACAGTCTTTTCTGCTGAGAGACAGCAAGAATGCCGCTAATTTCTTACAGACGTCCGGGAGCATGCGTTTAGTCAAGCTGCAACCTGGAGAGTCATGCCACACACAATTGTGCTCGTGAGAGACCCAATCGTCAATGGAAGCCCTAACCGAGGACGCTGGAAGACCCAACGCGGGTTCGGGACCTGAGAAAGCCTCCTCTGAGCCTTGTCTAACAATCTCATCGGAGATCTCGTTCCCCAAGATCCCAGTGTGACCTGGGACCCAGATAAGAGACAGAGAATTCAGCCTTGCGACCGAGTTCAAAGAGTTTTTGGTTTCACGAACTATTTTGGAAGTGGTTAAAGGGTTAAGCAAGGCCTTAAGCGCAGCCTGACTGTCACTACAGACACAAATGCTACGTCCCTTCCACCTGTTCTTCACAACATAGTTCATGGCCATTAGGATTGCATAAGTTTCCGCTTGGAAAACAGACGCATATTTGCCTAACGAGAAGTGAAGTCTAATGTTGTCGACTTCCACGAAGACACCAGCGCCAGACCCTTGACTGGTTTTGGAACCGTCCGTGAAAATACGACTACATTCCATTCCCGGCTCAGACTCTGACCGAAGCCAGTCCTGGACACAAGGAAAGTCGACTCTGAATTTGCGCATCAGCGGGAGTTCTGGTGTCATTGCATCAGACGGCATATCCATAAGACAGGAGTCGTAAGATAAGTGTCGCGCAATTCATCAAAGTTCCAGTGTGGGGTATACCAAAAACCGCCTCGCCTAAGACGATGGATGGGTTTGATAGTGCAACCCATGATATAAGTATCGAGTGGAGGTAAGTTCAGCAAAGCGTCTAGAGCAGAGCCAGGCGTACTCGGGAAAGCTCCCGAGCAGCCAAGACAAGCCATTCTTTGGAGTGTCGTACAAAAGGCAACCACATATTTACGCGAGAGCCCCTTCCACCAAACAACCGACGCATATGCGAGGAATGGTCTTATCATAGCCGTGTAGATCCAGAGAACCTTATTCGGTGATAAGCCCCAAGTCTTGCCAAAAGCACCCTTACACTGCCAGAAGACTGAGAGCGCCTTGGATGTTTTCGACTCGACGTGTTTGGACCAATGAAGTTTCTTATCTAAAATCACTCCCAGATATTTGGCTTCATTGGAAATGCGAATGGTGACGCCTTTTAGTACTGGCTGAGTCAGACCGGTCAAAATCCTTCTTCTCGTAAAAAGAACAACCTCTGTTTTAAGAGGATTCACCGAAAGCCCACCCCTAGTACACCATTCATCGATCATGTCCAGAGCCGCCTGCGCGTTAGCACAGACCGTCGCCAGGCATGGCCCGACAGAAAGTACGGCGACATCATCCGCATATGCCTGAGCGTAGACGTTAGAACTATTTAGAGTGTTCAACAGAGAGTCGACCACCATGCACCATAACAATGGAGACAGAACGCCACCTTGCGGGCAGCCCCTGTTTACCTCTGTCATAACATATTGGCCACAATCCGCATCCACTACCAACGTTCTATTCATTAGCATTGCTTTAGTCCACAACACTAATGATTCATCTACCCCGTGTTGTCTGGCAGAGTCGCACATACAGTCAAAAGTCGCATTGTCAAAAGCACCCTCAATGTCGATGAAGATACCCATCGCGTATTCTCTCCTATCAAGCGCGCATTCAATTCTGGCCACTAGATTTTGAAGTGCGGTCTCACAGGATTTCCCACGCTGATAGGCATGCTGCATCTCCGATAGTGGATGCAGTTTCAAAGCAACTTTGCGCACGTGAAATTCTACCAGTCTCTCCATACTTTTCAGTAAGAAGGATGTCAAACTTATAGGTCTGAAACTCTTGGGGAGCGAATAGTCTTCCTTACCAATTTTCGGTATGAAAGCTACTCTGACTGTCCGCCAAGGTGTAGGAATATATGCCAGCGCCAAGCCAGCGGTGAAAATTCTTTTCAGAGTTGGCAATAGCTGATCTATACCCTGTTGCAGCATAGCTGGATATATTCCATCGGTGCCAGGCGATTTGAAACCATCAAAAGATGCCACAGCATATTTGATGGCCTCATCTGTTACCACGGCTGATGCAATATACCAGCTGCGCCGAGTTTTCTGACTTAGATCAAGCTCAGACTGGGTAAGCGGGCCAAGCTGCGACCTAGTGATTATCCGATTGCCAGGAAAGTGAGTCTCCAGCAGAAGACTAAAAGTTTCCGCTTTCGTCTCAGTAAACTTGCCATCAGATTTTCTCAGTGACTCCGGTTTGGTCGGCTTGCCCCTTTTGAGAACATTAACCAACCTGCTGGTTTCACCGAGTGTCTCGATCTTTTCACAAAAATCTCTATAAGAAGCACTTTTCGACAACCGAATTAACTTCTTGTAGTCTTTTTGCTTCGATCTAAAAAGATTCCAGTCACCTTCTAAATTAGGCTTGAGTGACCTATTTAGAAGTTTTCTGGATTCTTTCCTAAGTCGCTGCAGTTCTGGGCTCCACCAGGGAACCGGAGTTCTGCAGGGGGTTTTTGTCAATGGGCACGTCAGTTCAAAACAGGTGGTAAGGACACTAGTCAGGTTTTGAAGAGCATCCTCAACCTTTCGTTTCGTTCTGAGTTTAGTTGGAGTTTTGACAGATCTGTCTAGCTCTTCCCTAAACCGCACCCAGTTGGTTTTCCTCGGATTCCTCCTCTCCTGCAAAGTTATGGCCTCGCATTCGATTTGGAAAACGATGTATCTATGGTAACAAAAGTTGGCTGGGAGCCCACATTGTTAATTACCATGCCAGACGATAGTATAAAGTCTAGGAGATGGTTTCCTCGTGTGTTACATTTGCTGCTGCCCCAGACTGTATTCTGAGCATTCGCGTCGCAACACATGACTAGTCCCATCTCCTGAGTGTCACAGTACTTTATGAGTTCGGCAACCGCCTTCGGTGGTGGAGGCATTACCGAATCATAAGGGAAGTAAGCCGACGCAACGACGAAGGTTTTCCAACTTCCGGTCGTTTCGTAGCTTACAGCTGCAGCAACCAGGCCCTGTCCACAAAATTGTCCAAGCTTGGTTACTGAGAGGAAATTCGGCACAATTAGACAAGCTCTCGGTCTTTCAGATCGCTCGTCATATAGTACCGTTACTCCACGAACACCCCCAAAACCACATATGCGCTTGTTCCGCACGTATGGCTCCTGGATAGATGTTATGTGGGGTTTTGTACGCACCACGGAAAGTCTGCTACTTAAGAGAGCGGTAGCAGCCTTTGAGTGATGGATGTTTATCTGCGAAAATATCAAAGATATAGTCGCAGTTTTATTAGCAGAACGGCGCGCACCAGGTGCGCACATGCTTCCGGCGAGGCGAGCGCCCCTACCCGTGGCATTGCTTGCGTCAGCCATTTTCTTTCCGCTAGTGCTGGGACCTTTAGGGGTAACAGCACCGGTATCCACCAGATTTTGTGCGCAGATAACGCCACCGGTAAGAGTGTGCCCGGCAGAAGAGCGCGCATCAGATGCGCACACGATTCCACTAAGAAGAGCAGGCGAAACTTGTTCCATCAGATTGGACCTGTTCGAGCCGACCGAAAAGGAGCCAGCGTTAGGTCTGAGGGATTGATCGGCTCCAGTTGGAATACTTTCTGCCGACCTAGGCTTCTTTCCTGTCGCTACTGAAGGATGACTGCTTTCGGCGCTTGCGCCTTCAGCTGACTCTGCAGCCTCTTTGCACCGCGCCATCGCCGCCTTCCTTCTTCTCCTTTTCAATTGACTCTTAACCAGGAGCCCGTCGGAGTGCGCCGCTTCGGGAGCTCGTTCAGCCTTATTGGTTTCCCGAGTCAAACCGTCACCGACACAACTTCGACCAGCTACCCTTCTATTGAGACAGAGATTAGACGTTCCAGCCGAAGCCTTTCCGCCACTTTCTTTGCCATTCCAGCCCAGTCTACCAATCGAGTCAGAGACAGAGCTGCAGGAGTCTTCTGAAACAAGCGTCGCTACTACTTCTGATTCAACGCCAGAGGCGGGGGGTAAAAGTATGGTGGTTGGGACCTCCAGAATCCTCGTCCCGGCCGTAGTCAAAAAGACCACGGGTGGATTATCGTTTTCACGAGTACCACCTGGAGTAGATACCGTACAAGTTTCTTCCATCATACCTTCAACAGGTTTTGCGTCACAGTCAAGACGTATACAGTGTTGATAACACATTGCTTTAGGCCCTGTGTGCACTTTCAAACATTTAAAAAATCTTTTATTATTATTATCTTTTAAATAAAATCGCTTTATAATGGATACCGGTTGTGCTGAGTGCGAAAAAGCTTACAGTTCTAATGACATTTATATATCCTGTGACGGTTGTCTCAAACTTTTCCACACTAAATGCGTTAATCTGTCTGCCAGGACTGGAGATTATTTGCGAAGTACTACCCCTAATGGTCTTCAGTGGTTCTGTGTAAAATGCAGAAAGTTCTCTACGTCTTCGCTTTTGACATTGCTTGCTGACTGCAGAGCGCCAGCTAGGCACATTTTAACTGAACTCGATCGACTACAGTCATTATGCAAGGAGCATCTATCCAACTGCGACAAACTTTACGATCTTGCTTGTCGCGATGAAGCTGCACCGAACGAGGGGAAACCTACCAATCCCAAAAATCTCGCCAAATCAAAAAAAAAAGAAGGACTTGGCGATTTCAACTGCTGTAGCCGCCGGGACTTCTTTGCTGCCTAGTCCGCTAGTTCCTGATATTCCTACTGTGGATTTAATTTTACCAGTTGACGATCCTTCTGAGAGTACTCAACTAACTCCTGTTCCTGTGGGGAATGTATCCATTTCTGCCCCAGTTTCACCTTTCCTACCTGCAGTCAACTCTCCGGGTCTACCTCCATCATCCGTCAATTTAGTTGTGGTTAAAAAGCCCGTTCGAAAATCTATTTTCATTTCGAGACTGTCTTCTGCTACCACTGTGGATGACCTGATGAAATTCATCAGAAGCAAAATTTCCTCGCCTGGGCCTATCATCAAATGCTTCAAATTTAACTTCAATGTACCTTGGGATCCATGCATCCTTTAAGCTCTTTCCAACGGATGGGTTCTTCGACCTGCTGCTCTCTAAAGATTTCTGGCCTGATGGGACAGTGGTTCATGAATTCGTTCCGAAGGAAAGAAACGCTTCGATGAATTTTCCTTCTTTGCCTGCTGCTGCTACATCTGCTGCTTTGCCTACTTCTGTTTTGTCAGCTGCTCATCCAAAAAACGATTAGTTCTTCCTAATACGAGATCCATAGTCTCTGATGTTGCTGCTGTTCTACCTCAATTGTCATCGTCATCATCATCACCTAAATCATCTTGTACTATTTATTTTACCAAAATGTTGCTGGTTGTAAGTCTAAACTTAAATTTATTTACTTATTTTTTCTTCTTGCTTGTATGACATAGTTATTTTAACCGAGACTTGGTTAACTGATAATCAATTAACCACTGAATTATTTAATGCTAATAACTACACTGTGTTTAGGAAAGATCGTAACCTACCTTTGTCAGGTAAAGGTACTGGTGGTGGAGTGTTTGCAATTCGTTCTTCCTTATCATGCAGACTGATCGAATTGAAATCAGACTCTTCATCTTCAGTTTCTGATCAAGATGTTGATCAATTATTAGTCAGTATAAAGTTAGATGGTGAATTAGAATTAATTTTAATGGTAAGCTACATTCCACCTAAGAGCTCACTTCAACTTTATGATTTACATTTAAACAACTGTGGTTTCATTTTAGATAACCTTAATTGCTCTCAGCATGTCTTATGCATCGGTGACTTCAATTTAGGTGACACCAATTGGATTTATGATTCAGACGATAAATGCCTAATTCCTTTTAATGTTACCACTCAAGTTGAAGCATCTGTAATTGATTTTTTCAGTCACTATGCTCTTATTCAAGTCAATAATCACCACAATAACCTCAATCGTTTACTTGAACTAGTGTTCGTTGATAGGGAATTTAATATTAGTGTCGATCTATCTAATTTCCCTATCATTAAAAACTCTCTTCACCATCTTGCTTTAGATGCTAAAATTAGTTTCTTTAGTTACTTAAAATCGAAAATGTCGAAAAATTGTACTATTTATAATTACAAAAATGCTAACTTTGATGCAATGTTCTTCTTCTGTGCCATGGGATACTATTTTGGGGATCCTCTTGTTCAAATAACGCTTATGAATCCTTTCTTTCCTTTTTAAATTGCGCGATCAGTCAATTTGTACCTAAAAGGAGTATTAGATGTAATTCCAATCCTATATGGTTCAACAAAAGGCTATCTAATCTAAAGAATAAAAAAAATAAAGCTTATAAACTTTATAGGAGTAACAGGGAGAATTTAGAGTTTCGCGATTGTTATTTAGCTCGTCAGCGCGAATTTGATTCGCTCAATAAATTCTTATATCGTGATTACGTTTTGTCAGCCGAATCAAGATTGAAAAGCGATAGCAAATATTTTTGGAGCTATATAAATAGCAAGCGTAAGACTAATGGATATCCAAATTGTATGAGCTACTCAGGAGCAACTACTAGTGATGTATCCACAATCTGTAATATGTTTGTCACTCACTTTAAATCTGTTTATTCATCCGTTTCTCCCTCTTCCGAAGACTTACCGAATGTGTCTGAAATCTTTGATTTAGGTTCACTTAATGTTGATGTCATTGAGGTGGAGAAGGCGTTATCTTTATTAGACTGCAATAAAAAAGAGGGACCGGATGGTATTCCACCCTTACTGCTTAAGAGTTGTGCTAGCGCAATAGCTAAGCCGTTAACTCACATTTTCAATATGTCTCTCTCTGATGGCGACTTTTTAAACGAGTGGAAGGTATCCTTTGTATCACCAATTTTCAAATCTGGCTCCAAACAAGATGTTACAAATTATAGACCTGTCTGTAAAAAATTTCAACTATTCCTAAGTTATTCTTACTTACTTACTTACTTATGTGGCGCTACAGTTCGGGGTGAACCTGGGCCTCAACCAACAAGCCTCTCCATTTAGCTCGGTCTTTAGCTAATTGTCGGTTGGTCTGTGGCCCAGCGAGCCGCAACCGTAAAAACGTTTACTGCTCCGAAACGAAAACCAACGCCTCGGATACGGACGGATAATTTGATGACGACCTTTGGCTATCGGACACGGACAACGATCGGATTCTGGAACGTTAAGACCCTCCTGGACTCAATCAAGGAAGGGCCTTATAACGCCAGATTCCTCCAATTAGAACGCGAATTCGCACGGTATAAAATAGACATCTTAGGGCTGAGCGAGATAAGATGGTTCGATGCTGGGGAATTCATCTCCCCAACCAAAAACACTGTCATGCTCTACTCTGGGAAACCAGCTGGAAGTGCACGGAGTTCCGGAGTAGGACTCATGCTAACTCCAGCAGCACGTAGTAGCCTCATATCCTGGAAACCCCATAATGACCGGATATTGACGGCTAGGTTCCAGAGTAGAGTTAGAAAAATTACCATCGTACAGTGTTATGCTCCGACTCTAGACGCGACTGAGGACGAAAAGGATGATTTTTATAGCCACTTAGGCGCCGCCTACAACCAAACGCCTAATGGGGACATCGTAATGGTGATGGGAGATTTCAATGCCAAGGTGGGTAGCGACAACACCATGCTTAAGCACGTGATGGGAGTTCACGGCGTGGGAGACCGTAATGATAACGGTGAGCGGTTTGTGGACTTCTGCAATACCAACCGCCTAGTCATCGGAGGTACGCTGTTTAAGCATAACACCTGCCACAAAATCAGTTGGGTCTCTACTGATAGGCAACGAACATCCAACCAGATCGACCACATTGCGATCAGTCGCCGCTTTAGAAATTGTTTCCTGGACGTCCGAAACAGACGTGGAGCTGATGTCGGACTAGAACGAGATCACCATCTTATGGTAGCTCATTTACGCCTTCGTACTGCATCCGTCAACAGCAACCGCTCAAACCTACTTAACATCACCAGGTTTAATATCGACAGGCTCAAGGTTCCCCAAGTGCGCCAACAGTTCAGGGACCATCTTGTCTTAGAAGCAGAAGCAATCAGCAGCATAGAGAACATGGATGACCACTGGAGTGCTGTGAAAAATGCTTTTGCGACTGGGGCACGCACGTATGTCGGTAAAAAGCAGAAACACCACCGCACATGGCTTTCTACAGACACCTGTAGACGGATCGATGAGCGTACAGCAATCAAGGCTCGGATTGCAGCGACCTCAGCAGTAGAGAGAACCGAGCTTAAAGCCCAATACCGTGCGAAGAAGAAAGAAGTGCAGCGTAGTGTGAGACGTGACAAACGTCAATATGTCAACTCACTGGCCTCAAGGGCTGAAGAAGCAGCGAGTAGGTGCGACAGTAGGACTATGTATAGCATCACTAAGGAGCTCATCGGTGGTCGAAACTCCAAACAACATCCAGTGAAAAGTCTAGACGGTAACCTTCTGATTTCGGATGAGAATCAGCTCACTAGATGGAGAGCACATTTTGCTACAGTGCTAAATCACATAGACGATGGTGGTATGATCTCGAATTCGAATGAGCAGTTCGAAGCAACAAACTCCCGAATTCGCACCGCACCTCCCAGTAAAACCGAGATAATAACAGCAATCAAGTCCCTCAAGAAGAACAAGGCGGTGGGTATTGATGGCATCCCTGCCGAGCTATTTCAAGCGGCGCCAAATACATCGGCAGATTTGCTGCATCCCCTAATACGGAGAGCTTGGGATAGTGAACAATTTCCACAGGAGTGGAAAAGGGGGATGATCATTAAACTTCCAAAGAAGGGAAACTTGATGGATTGCGGTAACTGGAGAGGTATATGCGTTCTTTCAGCCGTGGCTAACATAATAGCTAAAATAATTCTAGAACGAATTAAAGAACATTTAGATTCAACTCTCGATGTCGAACAGGCTGGCTTTCGCGCTGGATCCTCCTGCATTGACCACATAAACACCTTACGGATCATTATCGAGCAATGCGTTGAGTATAGGTCTCCGCTACATTTAATGTTTATCGACTTCGAGAAAGCTTTCGACAGATTGAATCGAGATGCTATCTGGTTGGCCTTGCGCAGGAGAGGCATCCCAGAAAAACTTATAGCTATTATCAAGGCTACATACGAGGGCGGTAAGTGTCACGTCGTGCACAATGGTAAGGTGTCGGAGGATTTTGAAGTCCAAAGTGGAGTACGTCAAGGGTGCATACTGTCACCACTATTGTTTTTGGTGGTTATCAGCGATGTACTCCGTGCAGCATTGACGGAAGGCAACTATGGAATTCATTGGACTATGACATCTTACCTTAAACACCTAGATTACGCTGACGATGTTTGTCTACTTTCACATCGGATAATGGATCTTCATCTGATGGCCCAAAATCTAGAAGCTGAGGCAAACAAAGTGGGGCTAAAAATAAACACAGCCAAAACAAAAGCCCTGAGCACTTCTTCTAACAACCGCGCTCAACTTAACATTGCCGGACAGGAAGTCGAGAAAGTTGATAACTTTCTTTATTTAGGAAGTGTGGTCTCGGCTAATCGCGGTGGCACCGAACTGGATGTGTGCAGCAGAATCGGGAAGGCTAAAGCTGCGTTCGGAATGCTATCTAAAATCTGGAGAAGCAATGTTATCAGCTTAAGAACCAAGCTGCGACTGTTCCGCTCCAACGTAGAATCAGTGCTGCTTTATGGGTGCAGTACTTGGAAGGTGGACACCATTAACACACGGAAGCTGCAAGTCTTTGTAAACAAATGCTTAAGAATCATCTTGAGGATTTTTTGGCCGAACCGCATCTCTAACGAACAGCTTTATCTGAGAACTTGCCAAGAACCTATAAGCATTACTATACGAAGAAGAAAATGGCAATGGATTGGACACACCCTACGGCGCGAAGACAACTCCATTGCGAAATACGCCATGCAGTGGAATCCGCTCACCCAGGCAGGCAGAATAGCGGGACGCCCTAGGCAAACGTGGCGCAGAACAGTTGAGGAGGAATCGAGCTCTTTAGGAATGAGTTGGAGGCAGCTCAAACGCGTTGCAGAACTTCGAACACGATGGCGCGCCGGCGTGGTTGACGCCCTATGCCCCCCGAGGGGTTAAAGGATCTAAGTAAAAAGTAAGTTTAGCTAATTGCCTCCAGTTGCGCACTCCAAGTTGGTCGAGGTCCCCTTGAACTTGTGCGCGCCACCTACGGCGATGATTCCCTCTACTGCGCCGTCCCTCGGGGTCAGATTCGAAGACTCTGCGGGCCGGGGCGTTGGTGTCCATTCGCTCTACATGTCCTAGCCATCTCAGACGTCCAATACGCAATTTTTTGACTAGGTCGATATCGCTGTACAGCTCGTATAGTTCGCGATTGAATCTTCTTCTCCAAAACCCGTCAACGCAAACGGGACCGAAAATGTTACCAAGAATTTTTCTCTCGAAGCGACCAAGGATATCTTCATCCTCTTTTAATAAAGTCCATGTTTCAGCACCGTAAAGCAGGACTGGGATGATCAAGGTCTTATATAGAGTCTCCTTAGTTGTTCGAGATAGGGCTTTACTGTTGAATTGCTTTATAAGCCCAAAAAAACAGCGATTGGCAAGAGTTATTCTTCGATTGATTTCTGCACTGATTTTGTTTTTCGAGTTTATAGCAGAGCCAAGGTAGACAAAGTCCCTTACTACCTCGATGTTATAGCTGCCCACGGTGACGTTTTGTCCAATTCGTCGGTGTTGATTTTCCCTTCTAGTTGACAGCATATACTTGGTTTTGCCTTCGTTTATCGCCAAACCCATTTTGGCCGCTTCCGCCTCAATGCTTGCAAAAGCACCGGTGACAGCCCGCTGAGATCTTCCGATAATGTCTATATCGTCGGCGTATGCAAGCAGTTGTACAGTCTTGTAATAGATTGTGCCTCCAGTGTTGGCTTGTGAGTTCCTCACAATCCGTTCAAGTGCAATATTGAAGAAGTCACATGACAGCGCGTTACCTTGTCTAAAACCTTTTTTGACATCAAAGGTCTCGGTGAGGTCATGACCGACCTTGATGGAGCAGCGAGCGTTATCCATCGTCAGCCTGCACAGACGGACAAGTTTGGCAGGGATGTCAAAACTACATGGCTCTATAAAGCTCTTCTCTGTAGATGCTGTCATACTTATGTCCTGTATCCCCTTGTGGGTCCTAGGGCCTCTACTACGCCTACGCGCCATCGTGTACGGTTTCTGGCAATGTGTCTGAGTTCTCCCCAACTTTTCCCTAACTGCCGTGCCTCCTTGTCGACTGTTCTGCGCCATGTTTTCCGCGGACCGCCAGGTCTTCTGCCATCCTGAGTTAGAGGGTTCCATTGCATAGCATGGTTCGCTATGGAGCTGTCACCCTTTCGGAACGTGTGACCAATCCACTGCCACTTCCGCCGTTGGATAGTTGTGCCTATTGGTTCCTGACCCGTTCTCTCGTAAAGGTGTTCGTTAGAGATACGATTGGGCCAGAAAATCCGTAAGATATTGCGCAGACACCTGTTAACGAACGTTTGCAGCTTTCTGGTGATAGTAGTGGTCACTCTCCACGTGCCGCAACCATATAGCAGCACGGATTCAACGTTGGAGCGGAACAGTCTTATTTTGGTGTTCAAACTGATTGCATTGCTTCGCCATATTTTGGACAACATCCCGAACGCGGACTTTGCTTTGGCGATCCTGTTGGTTATATCCAGTTCGGTTCCACCATCGGTCGAGACAATACTCCCAAGATACTGAAAATCCTCTACTCTCTCTACCGGTTGTCCAGCAATGCATATTTGAGCCGATGAGCTAGTTCCAAGGCTGATGATTTTAGTTTTTGTCGTATTGATTTTCAGCCCGACGACACCTGCCTCTCTCTCCACATCTGCTGTCATTTGGTGGAGGTCCATAATTCTGTGGGAGAGTAAGCATACATCTCGTAGTCAAGATGTTTTAGTTGAGATGTAAGAGTCCATCGAATTCCTCCGTTTCCCGTCGACAAAGCTGCATGAAGCACATCGCTAATCACCAATAGGAATAATATTGGTGAAAGGATACAGCCTTGTCTTACCCCACTTTGGATCTCAAATTCCTCAGACAACGTCCCCCTGTGCAGAACGTGACATTTGGAGCCTTCATATGTAGCTTTGATAATAGCAATTAGTTTATCGGGAATGCCTCTCCTGCGTAAGGCACGCCAAATAAACTCCCTGTTGACACTATCGAACGCCTTCTCAAAATCGATGAACAGCAGGTGCAGTGTCGATCGATATTCAACACACTGTTCGATGATAATCCGCAGGGTGTTGATGTGGTCGGCACAGGAGGATCCAGAGCGGAAACCTGCTTGTTCGGCATCGAGTGTGTCTTCGAGATGTTGTTTGATTCGCTCAAGGATGATTTTAGCTATTATCTTAGCTACAGCAGGCAGCACGCAGATACCCCTCCAGTTTCCGCACTCCAATAAATTTCCTTTCTTAGGAAGCTTGACGATCATTCCCTTTTTCCACTCGTTAGGAAAGCTCTCAGCTTCCCAAGCTCTATCTATAAGTGGAAGCAGAAGCTCAGCCGATGTTGTTGGCGCAACCGATGTTGTTGGCGCAAAGATGCTGTCATAGGCGGCCTTGAAATCGATAAAGAGGTGGTGAGTATCGATTTGGAATTCTTGGGTTTTCTCCAGGATCTGCCGAAGTGTGAAGATTTGATCGATGGTGGACTTTCCTGGCCTGAAACCGCACTGATAGGATCCAATCAGGCTGTTGATAAAAGGTTTCAGGCGTTCACACAATATCGCAGAAAAGATCTTGTATGCGATGTTGAGGAGACTGATGCCTCTATAATTGGCGCAGTTGAGGGGGTCTCCTTTCTTGTGGATCGCTCAAACGATGCTGAGATTCCATTCATCAGGCATACACTCCTCTGACCAAATATTAGAAATGAGTTGGTGTATGCACTCTACCAATTCATCCCCAGCTGCCTTGAAAAGTTCGGCCGGTAAGCCGTCAGGTCCAGCAGCCTTGTTCGATTTTAGCTTGGATATTGCTATCCTCACTTCGTTTTGGTCAGGTGGACGGAAATTTTGACTATCATCGTCTATGTTGAATGGTTCATTCTGCCTGACAGCGGCATGTTGGTCTTCGTCGCCGTTATACAGTCTGCAGAAGTAGTTTTTCCATATTCTCAGCACCGACTGTGATTCTACTACGAGGTTTCCATTTTCATCTCTACAGGTTTCTGTACGGGTATTACTTCTCTGACACGTTCTTTTTACCTTTTGGTAAAACTTCCGTACATTGTTCCTGGAGTATAGACTCTCGATATTCTCAAACGCGCGCTTCTCATGCTCTTTCTTCTTCTTTTGGAGAAGCCGATGTTCTTCCCGTCTCTTTTGCTCGTAGAGCTCACGAGCAGCTCTTGTCTTCCTTTGCAGCGCCGCTTTGTATGCCTCTTGTTTTGCTGCATGCACTCGCCGGCATTCTTCGTCAAACCAGGGGTTTCGCGGTGGTGGTCGAGCGAGACCCAGCACATCAGTCGCGGCGTTTCTGATGTCATGTTGGCAGCGTTGCCACTAGCCTTCGGTACTTGATGCTGGCGGCAAAGGGGTGATTGAGAGATTTCGGGATACGCGTTCAGCGAAGAGTCTGGCGGTCTCTTGCGATTGTAGCTTTTCGACGTTAAATTTCCTCACAGTAATTCTTCTTTGTTGCTCAGATTGGGATATCCGCATTCGTACCTTGGCTACAACGAGGTAATGATCCGAGTCTATGTTGGCCGCTCGGAAGGTCCGGACATCCAGAATACTGGAGGCATGTCTTGCGTCGATCGCAATATAATCAATTTGGTTGATCGTAACATGATCATTGGACCGCCATGTCTGCTTATGAATATCGAGATGAGGAAACCATGTGCTTGCTATAGTGACATTTCGCTCCACAGCGAAATCAATTAGCCTTAGTCCGTTATCAGACGTGGTGGCGTGTAGGCTATGCTTACCGACTGCCCTACCAAAGACGTCCTCCTTTCCTATTTTGGCGTTAAAATCGCCCCATACGATTTTAACGTCGTATTTAGGACATTGCTCGTATGTTTTGTCGAGGAGCTCGTAGAAACACTCTTTGGTGGCAGGGTCCTTTTCTTCTGTGGGGGCATGAACACATATTAGGCTTATGTTAGCGAATTTAGCCTTGATCCGGATAGTCATAATACGCTCGCTCACGTGTCGGAAGCTTAAGACTTCTTGCCTTAGTCTGCCGCGTATGACAAATCCGAATCCGAATAAGCGTTGCCTGTTGCTTCTGCAGCAATCACCGTAGTAGATGTCACGGTTTTTCATCCTCTTTTTGCCCGGCCCATCCCATCGCACTTCCTGGATGGCGGTAATATCTGCTTTATAGCAGTCTAGGGCCTCTGCTAGTTGTTCGGCTGCACGTGGTCTGTAAAGGGACAGAACATTCCACGTACAGATCCGAAGTCGTTGTCCTTATTTCGTTTGCTGGGGTCGTCATTAGTTGAGTCATCCTTATCCGGCTTTTGGTTGTTTCGGAACCATGCGCTTTTTACGTAGTAGGGAAGTTACCCCGACGGCACAACCCCCAACCTGGAGGGCCAGTTCCTTAATTATTCCCCTACAACGAGGGGCCGGGTACGCCGGTGCCAGTAGTCCACTACGGGAGTATGAGCGCTGCCGTTGGCCCATTAAGGGCTCCTCCGCCACCATCTCTATTCCAATGTCCTGACCAACATTGGAAATTCCTTACCGACCTGTGATCCGAATACGTCGAAGCAGCTCGCGCAAGGTATTCACTAAGTTCAACCTAACTGGAACTATAGACGCCACCGTTGACTCCGTCTAGGGAATTCGTCCGCTGCCGCCTGGAACAGGAAGAAGTGCTCTAGTGAGAAAAGCACTCTTCCCCCCCTCTCTCATCTGCTGCCACCAAGAATCCGCCAAACGGGGTTGGTTACCCATTTCTTGGATTAAGGTACTAGGCACCCGGCTGTCACTGCGTGGAGGTTGAGAGTAGGAGTTGGTAGGCCTCAGCTGAGTGAAAACACTTGTGTTTTCATATGATCGCATGCACTACCGTTTGACCAGCCAAGTTATTCGAAAAAATTATTTATAATAAACTTTATTTCCTTGTTAAAGAATACATTTCCGTTTATCAACATGGGTTTGTCTCCGGTAAATCCACGACTACAAACTTGTCTATTCTGACAAACTTCATAGTTGCAGGTTTTGAAAAAAGGTTGCAAACCGATATTATCTTTACGGACTTTGCCAAGGCCTTTGATAGGGTGAACCATACGGTCTTGTTGCATAAGTTATCTTGTATGGGTTTTCATTCTAATATTCTGAAATGGATTAGGTCTTACCTGACTAACAGAATGCAATATGTGAAAATCGATCAGTGCCTGTCGACTCTTATTACTGTTACATCTGGTGTTCCCCAAGGCAGTCATTTAGGACCTTTACTTTTTCTACTTTTTATCAATAAAATACCTCTAATTTTTAAACATTCATGCTGCCTACTATTTGCTGATGACTTAAAGCTGTATCGTTTGGTAGCTTCCGTACGCGATTGTGTACTTCTTAATGGGGACTTAACGAGACTAGTTGAATGGTGCAATATTAACTTTCTGCATCTGAATATAGCAAAATGCCAATCATTCTCTTCTTACAGACATTTAAATCCTATTATATTTAACTACAGCATTCACAATATATGCCTTGACAGAGTAGATCGTAAAAAAGATCTTGGTGTAATTTTAGATACAAAGCTTACGTTCTCACTCCACATCGATTATGTAATAAGCAAAGCAAATTCTATGCTAGGCTTCATCAAAAGAAATGCAAGTGAGTTTTCTGATCCCTACTCATTGAAATCGCTGTTTATTTCTCTGGTCAGATCTGTTCTGGAGTACTGTAGCTCTGTTTGGTGCCCATACTATATTGTTGCATCAGAAAGGATAGAAAGGATTCAAAGAAAGTTCACTAGATATGCTATTTATAAATTAAACTGGCCTATAGAGATGCCTGCCTATAATGCTAGGTGTTTATTAATTGGACTAGTGTCTCTTGAGAAAAGACGTAAATACTTTTCCATTATGTTTATCCGTGATCTTTTAACCTTTCATATTAAATGCCCTCCGTTACTTCAACTTATTAATTTGCATTCTCCATCTAGAATGTTGCGTGAACAGTTATTATTCTACGAGCAGCTTCATCGCTCTAACTATAGTCGTAATGAACCATTATCGCGTTGCATCAGAGAAGCTAATTCAATTTGTTCTCAAGTAGACTTTTTCGGTAATTGTACGCGTGACACTTTCAAATCTAGAATTCTTTGTTTGCTTGCCAATCAAACAGTAGAAGCTATTTTTCATTAACTTTTTATATGTATTTATTTTTTGTTTTATTCTTTACTAATAGCAAGCTTTTGTTTATATTAATTAAAATAGTTATTGTACATATTTAGTTGTATTATCATTTTAATTGTACTTATAGTCTATAAGAGTTATATGTACTCTGATTGATGAATAAAGTGAAATGAAATGAAATGAAATGAAATTTGCATTCCATACGACTATTTTTAATTTACTGTTATTGTCCATTTATTTTAGTGATTATTAAAGTTAAAATGTTCATCATATTAGATATTTGTGTGATAAGCTGCTTCATCATGCTTTTTAGTTCTGATAGATCGTCTATAGATTTGGTTTCATCCAGCGGTCTTTGTGCGTTATGGTTAGTGTTGTTGCAAGTCATCTGTGAATTGTGGTTTGGGATTATTTCTGTTTGGGACAGGATTCTGAGTAAGTGCTTCAGTTGATATTCCTGGTAGATCTACTTTTTCCTTGCGTGCGGCTTCTGCGAATGATATCTTGGGATTAGTTTTACTTTTGACAGGATTTTGGTTTAGCAGGTCTGTAGATGTTGTCTGTTGTTCTGTAGTTTTTTTTTGTCGGGCAGGGAATCTTTGCACTTTTAGAGCTTTGTATATTTCGCAGCCTTTATAGTTGGCCGTGTGTGGTTCGCCGCAAAAAGCGCATTTTATGTTGCTGCTTTCAGTTTTTAAGGTGCATTCGATTGTTCTCTGTTTTCCTGCGCACTTTACACAAGTTGGTTCCAATGTTCAAGAATTCTTGGTGTGTCCGTACTTCTGGCAGTTTGAGCATTAAGGTATACTTCTTTTTTGATGAGGTGGTTCGAATGATACTTTACAGTGTATTAAGTGTGTTACCACTTCCCAATCGTATCTCTAACGAACACCTTTACGAGAGAACGGGTCAGGAACCAATAGGCACAACTATCCAACGGCGGAAGTGGCAGTGGATTGGTTACACGTTCCGAAAGGGCGACAGCTCCATAGCGAACCAGGCTATGCAATGGAACCCTCTAACTCAGGATGGCAGAAGACCTGGCGGTCCGAGGAGAACATGGCGCAGAACAGTCGAGAAGGAGGCACGGCAGTTAGGGAAAAGTTGGGGAGAACTCAGACACATTGCCAGAAACCGTACACGATGGCGCGTAGGCGTAGTAGAGGCCCTAGGACCCACAAGGGGATACAGGACATAAGTAAGTAAGTAAGTGTGTTACGTTGTAAAATTAAAAATAAAATAAATTATTGTTATTATTGTTTACGAGTTCGATGGCGAAGAGCGGTAATGGTCTTTTGTTTCTCTTTGTGTTATGTTGTGGATGTTGATTACGTTATGACTAAGATCAGCTAGTTCCTTTTTAATTTCATTTGGGTCCGTAGAATGGTGCATGTTCCGAAGCATGACTCCGAAGCCTCGTTGTTCTTTTGGCTTGAATGTGTAGTATTGAGTATTCTTAAGTTTGAGTACTTTTATAATTTTTGTGTAGTCTGTTGGTTGTATTTTGATTTCGTCGTTTGCTAGGACTTTTAGTATATATGTATCCTTCGTTGTTGTCATGTTGAGAGCATCTATTAAGACGTGTATGAATTTAACGCTTTGGACATATATTGGCGGGGGTTTGGGTATAGTTGTCCTTATTTTTTTATCATCTTTCTCTGGTAGTGTGTCTGTACATTCATCGGTTTTATCATCGGTTGATAATATTTCGAATCGGTTTTCAGATTTTCTAGGTGGTTGGTTCAACCAATATTTTTTTAAAGTGGTTTGATTTCTTAGTTTTTTTAGCATTACTTTGATTACTTTTCTCGGGTGATGTCCTAGTTCTTTTTGTTTGCAATGTATTTGTATTAGTAGTTTCATTTATTATGTTAGTTTTAGATGTAGTTATTGGTATGGTTACCATTTTGGTGTTACTTGCTGTTACAGTAGTCGTTGTGTTTAAGGTTGATGCAGTTGTTGTTATGATCGTTGTTGAAGTTACTGTGGTTGTTACTGGTGGTGTGGTAGTGTAAGTAGTGGTAAATGAGTTGTAGCTGTAGTTATTTAGTTGGTTTGAGCTACCCCATGAGTGAATTTATCTTTCCCTCTCTGAACTTTCTTTTTCAAAATAAAGCACTTTTAAGTTATTTTTTCATATAACGTTGTTTATTGGTTGAACTCCAAAAATTAACTCACTCACTATTCCAATTCTTACTATAACATCAAACATTAACATTACAGTACATTTTACGTACAACAAACGTAAAAGAGAAACATAGAAAAATAATACAGAAAATAACAGCTCAACAACATGCGTGTGATTAACCAACTCTCTTCAGCTTTATACAGTTGTAACAGTTGATAGACGAAAACATGTTTATTTATGGTGTGATGCTTGAAATCTTACTGTATGCTGATAACATAAGTAACGTTTGCGGTTGTGGTTGCACTTCTACTTTACTCATAGTAAAGTAGATAATGTAACTCATGGGGGCGATCTTTGTATACTCATCCTACACGGAGGTTAGACAAGCATACTTTTGGGCAAAATGGATGGCTAATCGGGCGGCTGTTGTCTAAGATGGAGATGTTGTTTAGAAAGCTTTAGTGATATAAAGCTTACAGTAGCAACTTTAAGGCAAATCGGATGGATGTTGTCTACGATTAGCTCGTTGCTTAAAAAGCTTAGGTGTTATAAAGCTTTTAGAGTGGGCTCCAATGGTATTCCAGGATCCACTGAATTGCTGTCAGCAGGTTGATTACCAGACAAAGGAGAGTGTGGAAAATAAAATTCGGTTGACAGTGGTGGCTTGCATGAAGTGCAAGTGGTAGGAACTTATTCAGCGTTTATTACGCGCAGAATAATGTGTTTTTCTGTTTTAAAACTAGCACTGATATAAGTACGGCTGTGTAACCTGACAGCGTTGCCAGTAATGATGCTATCTCATCGTAGCAGTTACTTTTGAATATGAAGACTAAAATGGACTGTGAGGCAGGTCAGAAATTCTACTGTAGACATTTTATAATCTACTTACCCAATTGTTTCTGTCTCAATTTGGATGTCGAGAGTATTAAGCATTTCCTCATCCACAACCGACTACGTGCGGCAGACGTAAACACCTCCAGTGATTTTAATTAACGCAAGGCAGGAGAACATAGCAAAAATAAAAGAAACGCTGCACAAAATAATGCTTCAGTCTGTACGCTTCGCGACGTACGATTAATACAAACAGTAAAATGAATTTAATTTTATTTTTTCATTTTCTAAAATTATCGACGTTTTTTAAACGGTCAACACATTCCAATAAGTTGAACAGCAGTAGACGTAGATACGACTATGTACTTTGTTTAAAAAATAACAGAAATATGTGTTCATCTCCTGTGCACTTCAAATTGTGGTGTGTCCTTAAACTTTAACGCCCCATGCATGACATAGTGCAGATCTTCAAACGCAAATTTCGTTGTAAATCGGAAATTTCGAATCAATTTTGCTAGAACGACCTTTAGGAGCATGTTTGCATAATGCTGACCTGAAAAATAAGAGATTGACTTCAATAAGTTCGGTGAGATGAATTCAAATTGTCATTTGATAGTTGACACAACTTGAAGGCAATAGGCGCGTTCATACATTGCAACTGCCCAATTTTATGTTACAGTCATGTCACTTCTATTGAAGTTAGAACGCGGCGCATTTTTCGTTCTGTCACTTACCTAAACAATTCCTAGAACCTTTCGAAAATGGTATAAAAGCATATGGATGCTTGTTGGCTAAGTTTTCGGGCAGAAAATTATCCGGATTAAATAATGTTGCATTCGGTCCCCATATCTTTGGGTTTCTGTGCATATCGAATATGTCAATAAGTATGTTCATGCCTTTTGGAATGGTAATGTCCTTGGAGATGTATATATCAGCATCAGCGTAACGCACTATTACTGGCACGGTATATGCAATTCGAAATGTCTCATTGATGACCATATCCATGTAGACTAGCTTTGTGAAGTCATCATAATTAACTTCGCAGTCCTTTTCTGGGAAAGCCGAAAGAATTTCTTCATAAAGTCTCTCTTGGTACTGAGGATGCATTGCAAGCATTGTGAAAGCGGTTTGTAGGGTTGTAGCTGTTGTTTCGAATGCCTAGAAGGAAATTTGTTTTAAAATTATTATTGCTGTACACAAACTTTTTAATTAATTTAATTAATCATCATCATTACTAAGCTCTTGAGTAAAGTATTCAATCCAGAAGCCATCAGAGAGTTCATTTAGTTCTCAAGATGGATCATGGAAGGTCGATGGTAAGTAGAGACGATGTAGACGTGCCTCATAAGCTTAAGTGTTTCCTGCATGAATTCAAAAGACATTCGATATCTTCTGTGACAGTGCAGAGAAGAAGCACATTTGCATTAACATACGACCTAGCATGGCGTGGCAAAATCGCATCATCACCTCCTTGTGGTGCCCTGCTGGATAGCTATCTGATAGTGAACTAACGATGAGCGTATGCTGAGTCTAACGATACATGTGTAGCTGAACACTCAAACCTGCGTAAGCAAATCTGGGTGAACTTCAACACGCATATGTTTAACTGGATGAGGCATTTCTTCTTGACCTGATTGGCTGAAATATGCGTCTCAAAGTCTGGCAAGAGCTCCACAGAGGAGGACGTGCGGTGGGTCAATTCTCCCGATACAATCAACGGTGACGTCTACAAGCCAGCGGCTACCTTACTCGAGCTACTTCGACATATTTGGAGCTGAGGTCTGTAAGGACTTTCAATACTGCGTCAGGGTACTGAAAAAGAGATGGTGGTGGATGAACCCTTAATGGGCCAACGGCAGCGCTCTTATCCCCGAAGTGGGTTACTGACATCGGTGTATCCGGCCTCTTGTCCTAGGGGTACAAAAAAAAGGATCTGGCCCTCCAGGTTGGGGGTTGTGCCGTCGGGTTGTGCCGTCGGTAAAAAACGTTTGGTTACGAAGCAAGCAACAGCCTCGGATACGGATGATCTTACTGTTGACGACCCATGCAAACGTAAAAAGGACAATGATTTTCGTGTCTGCACATGGAACGTTAGGTCCCTCTACAAACCACGTGCAGCCGAACAACTTGCGGAGGCCCTAGAGTGTCTCCAAGCAGACATTACCGCCATCCAAGAAGTGCGATGGGATGGGCCGGGCAAAAGGAGTATGAAAAACTGCGACATCTACTACGGCGATTGCTACAGACAAAAAAGACAACGTCTATTCGGGTGCGGATTTGTCATTGGAGGCAGACTTAGGCAAGAAGTCTTGAGTTTCCGGCATGTGAACGAGCGCCTTATGACTATCCGTATCAAGGCTAAATTTGCCAACATTAGCCTAATATGTATTCATGCCCCTCACGAGAAGATGGACGACGTGATCAAGGATGACTTCTACCAGCTCTTGGACAAGACGTATGAGCAATGCCCTAGCCACGACGTTAAAATTATCCTAGGTGATTACAACGCAAAGCTAGGAAGAGAGGAAGTCTTTAGTAGCGTGGTCGAAAAGCACAGCCTGCATGACATCGCATCCAGCAACGTACTCACGCTAGTCGACTTTGCGGCGGGACGAAACTTAGTCGTAGCTAGTACGCGGTCCCCACGTCTCGATATTAAGAAGGGAATATGGCTCTCCTTTGATGGAAAAACTGTCAACCAAATCGGTCACATTGCGATCGACGCCAGGCAGTCTTACAGTGTTCTGGGTGCCCTGAACTTCCGAGGAGCCAACGTGGACTCAGATCACTGGCCAAGATTCGGTTACGGATATTCATAACGGAGCGAAATCAACGAAATACTGTGAGGAAGTTTGACGTCAGACGGCTACAATCGCAAGAGCCTTTGCCGATCGAGTTTCTTTTAATCATAATCTAAGTCCTATGCCGCCACCATAGGAACTCTCGGCCACCACAACGAAACCCCCGGTTTGATGAGGAGTGCCGGCAAGCACATACAGCAAACTAAAAGACGTACGAAACGACGCTGCATAGAAGGACTAGAGCTGCTCGCGGGCTCTACAAGCGGAGGAGAAAAGAGGAACATCGACTTCTCAGAAAGAGGAAAAAGGAGCATGAGAAGCGCTCGATCGAAGAGATTGAGAGACTTTATTGCAGGAATGATGTTCCAAAATTTTACCAAAAGATAAAAAGAACATGCCAGGGTTTCAAAGCCAGAACAGAAGCCTGCATTTACGAAAATGGCAATATAGTAGTAGAATCGCAGTCGGTGCTGAGGATATGGAAGGAGCACTTCTGCAGGCTGTTAAACGCAATGATGACCAATATTCCGCTGTCAGGTAGAACGAGCCATTCAACAGTGACGATGGCATTCAAGATTCCCGTCAACCCGATCAGAATGAAGTGAGGATAGCGATATCTAAACTCAAATCCAACAAAGCTGCTGGAGCCGACTGCCTTGCCGCTGAACTTTTCAAGGCAGGAGGAGATGAGTTAGTAAGGAGCATGCACCAGTTCATCTGTAAAATCTGATCGGACGAAAATATGCCCGATGAATTGAACTTCAGCATCGTTTGCCCGATCCTGAAGAAAGGAGACCCTCTGAACTGCGCCAACTACAAAGGTATAAGTCTCCTCAACATAGCGTATAAAATCCTGTCTGCCGTATTATGTGAATGCCTAAAACCAATCGTCAACAACCTGATAGGTCCTTATCAGTGCAGTTTCAGGCCACGGAAGCCCACCATTGACCAAATATTCACACTACGGCAGATCTAGGAAAAAACCCATGAATATAAAATCGATACGCATCACCTCTTCATCGATTTTAAAGTTACCTATGATAGCGTGTATGGAGACGAGTTATACAGAGCCATGTCTAGTCTTGGCATCCCTGCCAAGCTCGTCCGTTTGTGCAGAATGACGATGGAGAAATCTCCCTGCTCCTTCAAAGTCGTTAAGACATCACCGAACCGTTCGATGTCAGGAAATGTCTTAGACAATGTGACGCGCTATCATGCGATCTCTTTAACATAGTGCTTGAGAGAATTATAGGAAACTCAGAAGCCAACACCGGAGGTACAATCTTTTACAAGTCTGTACAACTACTCGCTTATGCCGATGACATTGACATAATCGGAAGAACTCAGCGGGCTGTCAGTGGGGCATTTGCGAGTATTGAGATCGACGCAGCAAAGAGATGGGTTTAGCAGTCAATGAAAGCAAAACAAAATATATGCAGTCTACAAAAAAGGACACCCAACATCGGCGTCCTGGACAGAACGCCACAATAGATAGATATAATTTTGAGGTAGTAAAGGATTATGTCTACTTAGGCTCTATGGTGAGCTCCGCAAATGACATCAGTGGGGAGATCGCACAAAGAATTACTCTTGCCAATCGTTGTTTCTATGGGCTAAGATGGCAATTGAGTAACAAAGCCCTATCTCGAACTACTAAGGTTCCTTGGTTATTTTGAGAACCGGTCCTGATGGGTTGCCTGCAATTGTTAAAAAAAAATGCCTGACACACTTGGCCCAACCACTGACTTCTCTTTTCTTTTGTCCATTTCTCAAGGATCTTTCCCCCTACTTTGGAAGAACTCATTCATCATCCCTATCCACAAAAAGGTTCAAAAAACGAAATATCCAACTATCGACCTATCGCCAAACTATCATACATACCCAAATTCTTCGAGAGCATAGTGTATCCAACACGGATTCCTTAAAGATATATCGACAACCACTAACTTAACAGAATTCGTTTCTCTGGCGCTGTGTGCATTCGAAGATGGCAACGAAATTGATGTAATTGCCTCTGACTTATTCTTAAGTTGAAAACTTTTGGTTTTCAACCCGATTTTACAAATTCGTGGAACAGAATATTCGCGAAAACTTGGGGAGCGAACCCCAGAATCATCCTATGGATGTATACAGCTATATAAAAAAGCTGTAAGGCCAATACTTACCTATGGCGACAAGCCGCCAGCAAAATTAAAAACCCAACTACCCGCCACAACCAGTGTAATGAGGACGACACCTAGACTCGAGGCCATTCTCAACCTGCTTCCGCATAGGTGGCTATTAGCGCCGTAAGATTAAAACAAATAGATAGCTGGAGACCAAATGCAATGGGTCATACCACGATCCTGCGAGACATCTAGGCAATGTATCTAGTTTGGACTAAACAACGCCTTACCTAGACTTTACGAGACCATTTGTAAGCACCTATCCGAGCAGGGAAGACTGGAAAAATTACAGAACGCCTTACAAGCGATCTATAGCTGTATACACCGATGGGTCCAAAATGGAAATAGGTGTTGGTGCAGACATCTTCTCTGAAATGCATGGTTTCTCCATGTCAGCGCGGCTTCCGAACTACAGTAGCGTTTTCCAGGCAGAGGTCCTAGCAGTGACAATAATGAGGCTGCGATGAGGGTAATACCACGGGGGGATATCACCTTTTTCATCGTCAGCCAGGCAGCAATAAAAGCAATATCTGCTACATAAATAAAATCGAAGCTTGTGAAGTGTGGTAGAGAAGAGCTCAAGGTTCTTGGAACACAGTACAAGGTAAAGTTCTGCTGTGTCCCTCGTCACGAAGGCATACCAGGGCATGAGATAGCCGACGAACCGGCTAGAGGAAGCTCAGCACTAAACTCGGACTAATCCAACCGCTCAGTGTAAATCCCGCCTTGCGCACTCAAACTCGAAGCAGGAAACAAAGCCCTAATGGTGGCTTACAACAGGTGGACCTCTTTAGATACTTGTGTCACCACGAGGAAACTATGGCCTGCATTCGACCGAGCAAGGATCAGTAGACTCATATAGAGGAATAGAAAATCCTTCTCTGCTCTAATAGGAGTCACTACAGGGCATAAAACCATACGGTACCAAATGAAAAAACTACGTGTGACGAACGAAGATATTTGTAGAGGCTGCGGTGACGAGGAGGTTCAAGAAGACACCACCCACTTTCTTTGCTACTGCCCAAGCCTCTACCTTTTGAGAAATAAGTTCCTTGGACAACACTTCTTTAAAGTTTTAGAAGAGTTGTCCAACAGACTGATAAACGACATCGCAAACTTCCTCAAATCTTCTGAATGGTTTTTATCTCGGGCAGAGTAAGTAGTAAATACTTTTCTTAGGATATGTACAGAAGATGATTTATTTTCTACTTTTCACGTGGAAGGGATTTTCTAATCTATTCTCTTTCCTCTCTTGAGTATCACAATGGGTCTATATTGGGCTGAGTATGGTGTAGAAATTTTCTATCCCCTACACCAGCCCACATACCTAACCTAACCATCTCCCACCGATTCTCGCCCACTTCAAGATGACCTAAACAGATTTTCTCGTTGGTGTCAGACAAATCATCTCGAGCTTAATATAAGCAAATGTCAATTCGTCACTTAATCCCGTAAACGCCTTCCACCAACCCATAGGAACTACTTCCTTTCCAATGAGCTTGCCCATTCCCCCAGTTTCATTCTTGCGTGATTTAGGTGTAATTCTGCGCTTGGCTTTGTAAAACGTTGGTCCAGGGAATTTTTGAAACCAGATGTTACCAAATCACTTTATATCACCCTCGCTAGACCTATCCTCGAATATGCTAGCCAAGTCTGGTGCCCACACTACGCTGTCCGACGTATTGAAGCCATCCAGTGCAGGTTCAGTCTCTCGAACATCGACGCCAAACGACACCGACTTACTCTTCCTTCATCAGCTAATTACTGATACAATTCGAAACAATCTTCAGCACCGCTTCAATTCCACCTAGCCGTGTCTTGATTGATAAAATAAAATCCCCATCCTCGTCAAAGCATTCGCCTTTTCGATCCTTTCTATATTGCTATGTCCGGGAATCTAGCAGAGTTTGACCGAATAGTATCTGATAGTGATCAGTGCGTCTCTTCTATGCATTTTGCAACTTTTTCTATTGCCAGGATATTAACTTGGAATACACTGCATGCTCCTGCTAGTCTAAAAGATCCCTGTAATTACAGTGCCTCAGAAAGGACACTGATAGGTGCCTTTGCAATATGAATTAGTTCAAAACTACCAATTCGAAATATGAATTTCATTTTTTAATGATCTTTCAGATCTCTTATCAGATCTTACGTAAAACTCTTTCGAAAACAAAGCAAATAGTGAGGTCTGCGGGTGTTACTAATATATGAGCTGGAAATCGTTACGTAAGTTAGTATCTATGTTATAGGATATCATATCATACTCACTGCATAGATCATTGAGCTAGATTCACCGAAAAAATCATTCCAATCAAAGTGGTTCTTCTCGTACATATCTATCGCTTGGTCTATAAATATATTTTTTGATTTCTTTATGTCAACGTTTCCTTCATCTTCCTTGTTGCTTTCAATACACGCTTTGTTATCCTGATCGTCTCGTCTTGATGCGAGTTTTTTGTTTATTACCTGCAATTGATTTATTTTCAAAATTTTTTAACTTAAGCTCTCTTACTGTGCTCACTTCAGTGACAAATCCATCCACAACTTTTTTCGCCTCCTTATAAGGTTTGTACATGCTTGTTAAGCGAAAAATTGCTTCAATACGTAGCCAAGGTTGGACCAGCCGATTCATTGTTGTCGTAAGGACTCTAAAAGCAAAAATAGTGAGTAAGTTTTAAAAGCCTTTTTTCTTATACTCTTACATTTGTGTATATGGCAAAAGTTTGGCAATCCTTTCCCGATACTCATTTCCATTCAGGCCCATTGTTGTTTCTAATATACAAAGCATGCAATTCACACCACAAATAAATGGATAAATATCCTTATTCCTTACCAATTGAGATCCTCAGTGTGCAACCATAAATAAGTGGTTTTATGTCAAACTCACCACGATCAACTTGTTTGTCCAACTCTTGAATAAGAACGTCTGTTCCATCATTGAAAGTCGAAAAGAACGACAAGAGGGTGTGGTGATTGAAGGCAGGATTAAGCATTTTTCTGTGTGTCGTACATTTTGGAGCTTCAAATGGAAGAATGAAAATTTGACAAAAAAAAATGTTGGAACACTAAATGTAGTACTTACAACCAATTGTCAGCAATCCAGCGCCTAAAGCTTCTACCAAGGCATCGTAAATGCATGGCTTGTTTAGACAATCTGGTGATGTTAGAATTTTTTCAACGACAGCCGGATCTTTAGACGCCATAAATGGAATGTGACCCAGCCATGAGAATGCTGTATCGTTTTTATATTTTACTGCTATTTTCAAGAGCTCTGGAAGAAGGGCTGTAATAGGGAGAACATGGAATTAGAATTAATTTTAAGGGTGATCTTGGTACATCAATTGCCAAGAAAAATTTACGTCACACGAGGCTCAGACAAGGTATTTCCAGGCTGGGCTTAAGTCTGTAATATAAATATTTGTAAATAGCCTTGTCTAGCAGAAGTTTTTTGACAGAGGTAGGAAAGATAGATTAGAAATTAATCATGGAGTGCAAACCATTCAACCTAAGAGAAGGAAGTTCTGGTTTTGCCCAGTAACTCATCGTAAGCAATAAAGCCCATTTTGGCCTTAATGGATTCATCAACAAGTACATAGAACAGATAGTACGAGACCACCATCTTATGATAGCTACTCTCCAACTACGCACTGCTGCAGTTCGAAGATCCCACGACAACACAAGAATGCCCAGGTTCAACATCGATGATGATCCCTCAATGCGCCAACAATTAAGGGCGCACAATCGCAAGGTGTGGAAGCAATCAGCAGCTCAATGCCTGCGACCATCCACGATCATTGGTGTGCTGTGAAAAATTGTTTACATTTGGTGCTGAACGAATTGTCGGTCGATCGCAGGGAAGACATAGGGCGTGACTTTACCAAGATACTTGGAGACGGATTGACGAACGAAAACAGTTGAAAGCTCACGTTGCAGCTACTCCAGCAGCAAGGAGAAGCGAGCTAGAGTCTCTATATCGCATGAAGATGAGAGAAGTTAATCGTAGCGTGCGACGTGACAGAAGAGAGAAGGAGGTGCACGGAAGTGCGACAGCAGAACCGTCTACAGAATCACCAAAGAGCTGACAGGTGGTCGCAGCTCCCGCCAACACCCAGTGAAAAGCCTAGACGGCTCCTTGCTCATTTCGACTGAGGACCAGCTCAAGAGATGGAAAGAGCATTTTGCTACGGTTTTGAACTGCGTATTCGCTAGCGATAAAAAAAGTAAAAAAAAATAAATAAAAATTAAATATTTGCCGCAACAGCTCTTTAAGTGCCAGGGCCTAGCTTCTCGCAACCACTCATATTGTGTGCGTTATATTTTTGACCCGAATGGAAGGGACCTACAGTTTAGTGCCGTATCCGAACGGCGATTTGAGAAGCTGTTTCGTGACAATAATACTCTCGGATGTCTGTCAGACGCTCGCGAGAGGAGGGACCGTGAAAAAACTTTTTGGTGTTTTTGGGGATTCGAACTTGGAACCTTACGCGAGTTATGTTAGAGACACACAACACAAGTAACGAGACACCAGCAGAGGGAGTACAAAAAGGGCAAGTGTCCACTTTCATCCCCAGCTGCAAGTAATAAACTCGGTGAGTTATGATGGACGCCGTCGAATCCCATCTACACCACATCTCCAATCACAACTCATAAAATCACTGAGTTATGATGGACGCCGTCGAATCCCATCTACACCACATCTCAAATTGCAACTCATAAAATCGATGAGTTATGAGGGACGCCGTCGATCCAGCTAGTATTTTTAAGAGTAGAATTGTAAGTAGAGTTTTAGTTTAGATTTGTCAACGCAAATGAGCAGATCGGCTCAAATAAAATAAATTTATATTTAAAAAAAAAAGAAATAGAATTGTTTTAACTTAATTGGCGCAGTCGGTAGGATGCTTAATAAACATATACATGTAAAATATATGTCCCTGAAAGGATCCAGTGATAGAACTAAAGTTCCGCAAAAAAAAAAAAAAAATTTTAATTTTTAGGACGAAAGTTCCTAGCAAAAAGTGAATCGTGAGTGAATTGTGAATAGTAGTGTTCAAAATTAAAAAAAAAAATTGTATACACAAATTCTCTAGGAGAACACTAAACAATCTCTAAATCCACAAATAAAAATTATATATTTACCTAGATATATATTAAACAGTGACAAAGTAAAAGTGAAGCGATTCGATATGGCGAACGCAGAACAAACCGGAGTCATCAACAGACTAGAAAAGGTCCCCACATTCGAAGGATCCAACGAGGACGTCATAAACTTCACAAACCATGTGAGCTATTTATACGACCTACTCGATGTCGTCTACCAACCTTTGGCGAACCTCATCATCATCCACAAAATCCAAGGAGAAGCAGCTAACTCAGCACGGAGAGCCCCAGAAGCTTCATGGAACTCCATAAAAATCTGTCTCCTCCAGGACTATGGAGTAAAGGAAACATACGAGCAGATTCTCCAAGATCTTCATGCAGTACAGGCAAGAGATGTAAACACCCTCTACAATCAACTGAACGACATCCTACAAAAATTAAACAGGAAAAGTAAGTTAGAGCCCAGTGCTATTTATACTACAATAAATAATGAAAATATTGTCTTAAACAAATTCATTAACAACTTAAATGCCCCTCAGGTAAGCATAATTATCGCACGAAACATTACGTCTTTGAGTGATGCATATTACCTCTTAAGTAGGTATAGGCAACTTAACGATAGAATATCGTTAAATAAGGTTAAGCTTAGTATTCAAAACTATCCGCAACATAAACAGAATAACTTCCAACCTAGCCCAAATCCACCTTCCTTTAATAACCATAACAATTACCGTCCAAACCATAATAATAATCGGAATAATTACCGACCTAGAGTAGATATCAATAATTCCAATCAATTTAGAAATACCCCAAGACCCATGGAAACCAATAATTTAGACCAAAACAATGAAGGAGAGGTAAATTTAATAAACCCCGGGAGGTCGAGACACTTCCCGTAATATCGGTCCACATACAAGGATATCGACTTAGACTTTAAGTAGATACAGGAGCCTCAGTTTCTTTATTAAAAATAGATAAATTAAAACAGTACCCTAGAATTAAGTTAAAGAAGCCAATATCTATGGCAACAGCAGATACAAAGACACAAGTCACGGAGGAAATCATATCCCCTCTTCCTGAGGAATTCAATGAGCCCACCTCTACGATGACATGGAAGCTATTGAACTTTACGAATGCGAAATTCGATGGAATCTTAGGAACGAATATCCTAAAACCAATCGAAGCTCAAATAGATTTTAAGTTTGCGTATTTAAATATAAATAATAACAAAATACCTTTCATAGAAAATGAAGAAAGCAATGTTAATGCATGCCCCTTTCATTATGAGGAAATAACTCAGATGAGCGTAAATCATCTAAGTATTAAAGACCTCATACCTAAAGATTTAAACCATGAAGAATACAGGGAACTTCAGGAATTTTTACATAAAAATAGAGATCTCTTTTACAAAGAAGGAGATACTCTTAGTTCAACTACTCAAACAACACATAAAATTAGAACAACGGACGATGCACCCGTTTTTACAAAAATATATCGTTATCCCAAAATTCATGAAGAAGAAATTGATAGACAAATATCACAAATGCTCCAAGATGGAGTAATAAATAAAAGTATTTCTCCTTACGCATCCCCAATGTGGGTTGTACCAAAGAAAGAGGACAGCTCAGGAAAGAAAAAATGGAGAATCGTTATAGGCTATCGGAAGTTAAATGAAAAAACAATGGAATATAAACATCCGATACCTCATATAGACGAACTGTTAGATAAAATAGGTAGATGTCAGTATTTCACAACATTGGACTTAGCAAAAGGTTTCCACCAAATTAAAATGCATCCACAGGATATAGAAAAGACAGCCTTTTCGACACCATCCGGACATTACGAGTTTTTGCGGATGCTTTTTGGTCTAAAGAATGCTCCAGCAACATTCCAATGTATGATGAATGAAGTCTTAGGCGAATACATAGGAAAAATCTGTGTAGTTTACCTAGACGACATACTTATATTCTCCACTTCGTTAAAAGAACATCTAATAAACTTAAATCTTATTTTCAAGACACTAAGGAAATTTAATTTAAAAATCCAAATAGATAAGTGTAACTTCCTTAGAAAAGAAACCCAGTTCCAGACAAAATAAGTACTATACAAAAAATAGAAATACCTAAAACTCAGAAGCAAATCAAAAGCTTCCTAGGACTGACAGGGTATTATCGAAGATTTATAAAGGATTACGCCAAAATAGCAGGACCAATGACTAGGAACCTGAAAAAGAATGCAAAGATCGATGTAAACGATTCTGAATACAGAAAAGCATTTGAAGAACTCTTACTTACTTACTTAGGTGGCGCTACAGTTCGGGGTGAACCTGGGCCTCAACCAACAAGCCTCTCCATTTAGCTCGGTCTTTAGCTAATTGCCTCCAGTTGCGCACTCCAAGTTGGTCGAGGTCCCCTTGAACTTGTGCGCGCCACCTACGGCGATGATTCCCTCTACTGCATCGTCCCTCGGGATTAGATTCGAAGACTCTGCGGGCCGGAGCGTTGGTGTCCTTTCGCTCTACATGTCCTAGCCATCTCAGACATCCAATACGCAGTTTTTTGACTAGGTCGATGTCGCTGTACAGCTCGTATAGTTTGTGATTGAATCTTCTCCTACAAAACCCGTCAACGCAAACGGGACCGAAAATCTTACGAAGAATTTTTCTCTCGAAGCGACCAAGGATATCTTCATCCTCTTTTAATAAAGTCCATGTTTCAGCGCCGTAAAGCAGTACTGTACTATTTATAATTACAAAAATGCTAACTTTGATGCAATGTGTGAATATTTGTCTTCTGTGCCATGGGATACTATTTTGGGCTCCTCTTGTTCAAATAACGCTTATGAATCCTTTCTTTCCTTTTTAAATTGCGCGATCAGTCAATTTGTACCAAAAGGAGTATTAGATGTAATTCCAATCCTATATGGTTCAACAAAAGGCTATCTAATCTAAAGAATAAAAAAAATAAAGCTTATAAACTTTATAGGAGTAACAGGGAGAATTTAGAGTTTCGCGATTGTTATTTATCTCGTCAGCGCGAATTTGATTCGCTCAATAAAGTCTTATATCGTGATTACGTTTTGTCAGCCGAATCAAGATTGAAAAGCGATAGCAAATATTTTTGGAGCTATATAAATAGCAAGCGCAAGACTAATGGATATCCAAATTGTATGAGCTACTCAGGAGCAACTGCTAGTGATGTATCCACAATCTGTAATATGTTTGTCACTCACTTTAAATCTGTTTATTCATCCGTTTCTCCCTCTTCCGAAGACTTACCGAATGTGTCTGAAATCTTTGATTTAGGTTCACTTAATGTTGATGTCATTGAGGTGGAGAAGGCGTTATCTTTATTAGACTGCAATAAAAAAGAGGGACCGGATGGTATTCCACCCTTACTGCTTAAGAGTTGTGCTAGCGCAATAGCTAAGCCGTTAACTCACATTTTCAATATGTCTCTCTCTGATGGCGACTTTTTAAACGAGTGGAAGGTATCCTTTGTATCACCAACTTTCAAATCTGGCTCCAAACAAGATGTTACAAATTATAGACCTGTCTGTAAAATTTCAACTATTCCTAAGTTATTCTTACTTACTTACTTACTTAGGTGGCGCTACAGTTCGGGGTGAACCTGGGCCTCAACCAACAAGCCTCTCCATTTAGCTCGGTCTTTAGCTAATTGCCTCCAGTTGCGCACTCCAAGTTGGTCGAGGTCCCCTTGAACTTGTGCGCGCCACCTACGGCGATGATTCCCTCTACTGCGCCGTCCCTCGGGATCAGATTCGAAGACTCTGCGGGCCGGAGCGTTGGTGTCCATTCGCTCTACATGTCCTAGCCATCTCAGACGTCCAATACGCAATTTTTTGACTAGGTCGATATCGCTGTACAGCTCGTATAGTTCGCGATTGAATCTTCTTCTCCAAAATCCGTCAACGCAAACGGGACCGAAAATCTTACGAAGAATTTTTCTCTCGAAGCGACCAAGGATATCTTCATCCTCTTTTAATAAAGTCCATGTTTCAGCGCCGTAAAGCAGTACTGGGATGATCAAGGTCTTATTTAGAGTCTCCTTAGTTGTTCGAGATAGGGCTTTACTATTCAATGGCCTTATTAGCCCGAAAAAGCAGCGATTGGCAAGAGTTATTCTTCACTTGAATTCTGCGCTGATATCATTATCAGAGTTAATAGCAGAGCCAAGGTAGACAAAGTCCATTACTTCATTGAAGTTGTAGCTGCCCACTGTGACGTTAAATTCAATTCGTCGGTGCTGATTGTCCCTTCTTGTTAACAGCATATACTTGGTTTTGCCCTCGTTTATCGCTAAACCCACTTTGGTCGGTTCCACCTCAATGCTTGCTGAGTTCGTCCAATAATTTCAATATCGCCGGCGTATGCAAGCAGTTGTACAGACTTGTAATAGATTGTGCCTCCGGTGTTGGCTTGTGAGTTCCGCACAATCCGTTCAAGTATAACATTGAAGAAGTCACATGACAGCGCGTCACCTTGTCTAAAACCTTTTTTGACATTAAAGGTCTCGGTGAGGTCATTACCGACCTTGATGGAGCAGCGAGCGTTCTCCATCGTCATTCTGCACAGACGGACAAGTTTGGCAGAGATGTCAAAACTAGACATGGCTCTATAAAGCTCTTCTCTATAGATGCTGTCATAGGCGGCCTTGAAATCGATAAAGAGGTGGTGAGTATCGATTTGGAATTCTTGGGTTTTCTCCAGGATCTGCCGAAGTGTGAAGATTTGATCGATGGTGGACTTTCCTGGCCTGAAACCGCACTGATAGGATCCAATCAGGCTGTTGATAAAGGGTTTCAGGCGTTCACACAATATCGCAGAAAAGATCTTGTATGCGATGTTGAGGAGACTGATGCCTCTATAATTGGCGCAGTTGAGGGGGTCTCCTTTCTTGTGGATCGGGCAAACGATGCTGAGATTCCATTCATCAGGCATACACTCGTCTGACCAAATATTAGAAATGAGTTGGTGTATGCACTCTACCAATTCATCCCCAGCTGCCTTGAAAAGTTCGGCCGGTAAGCCGTCAGGTCCAGCAGCCTTGTTGGATTTTAGCTTGGATATTGCTATCCTCACTTCGTTTTGGTCAGGTGGACGGAAATTTTGACTATCATCGTCTATGTTGAATGGTTCATTTCATTTGAAGAACTCAGAGATTCTCTAATAAAGGAACCCATACTAGCATACCCCGATTTCAATAAAAAAATCGTCTTAACGACAGATGCTAGCAACCATGCAATAGGAGCCGTCCTTTCCCAAGAAGGACACCCAATTAGTTATATTTCCCGAACATTAAACGAACACGAGAAAAACTATTCTACAACAGAGAAAGAATTGTTGGCAATAGTGTGGTCAGTTAAATACCTAAGACCCTACTTATACGGTAGACCCTTTGATCTCAAAACAGATCATCAACCACTTAAGTGGCTACAAGTAAAAAACTTAGGTAGAGATATTTCACCACGACTACAGAGATGGATACTCCAGTTAGGAGAATACGATATACATATAGAATATCTAAAAGGTACGAGCAATACTGCAGCCGATTTCTTAAGCAGAGAAATAAACATGATAGAAGATGAAGAATCAATGCAACCCACGATACATTCTCAACAAGAAGAAGCGAACGATCATTTCCCTATTAAAGATAGTCCAGTTAACATATTTAAACAGCAAATAGTATTGAAAGCTGGAAATGGACTTCGAAAAGCAAATAACAGAATATCTATAGGAATAAACGAAATTAACAAACACGAATTTAATAACCGTTTAATTCCCTTATTAGATAACAAAAGTACAGGAATATATACAGATTTGTCCGACACCGAATATAACTTGCTTCAACAGAAATTGATAGAATTATTTGGAACAAGAATAAAATTCCATAAATATCAATATCTCGCTAAAGATATGAAAACAGAAGAAAGCAAATAAAACAGTACCACGAAAAAGAAACAGGACATTCTGGTATAGAAGAAAACTACAGAGGACTCAGAACAAAAATGTATTTTAAGAATCTGAGAGAACTCATAAATGACGTTATTAACAGCTGCAATATATGTAAGCAATCAAAATACGACAGAAGACCCGTTAAAGAAAAATACAAGCTAACAGAAACCCCCAAAGATATCAATGAAATTGTACACATAGATATCTACTATATTGCTAAAACGAAATTTCTCACCTCAATAGATAAATTCAGTAAGCTAACTACAACCACGTATGTTCCTAATGTTTCACATGAAACGTTAGAAGAAACAATTTTACAACTAATAGCCGTAAATGGAAAATCAAACAGTTTCGTGATGGATAACGAATTTAACTTCCCTAGGATAATAAAGTTATTAGAAGATCTAGAAATAGAGACCCATTTTACAAAACCAAATAGTCACACCGGGAATTCTGACATTGAGGTTTTTCACAGAACATTAGCCGAAAAAGTAAGAGCAATCCTTAATGGAAAAGTTAATCCAACAGTTCACGAAATTCGGAAAGCAGTGCATAAAGCAAATCTCTTTTATAACACGTCCATACATGCAACAACCAAACAAAGGCCATATGATGTTCAAAACGGAAGAATCATTAAAAAACCACTTTATGAACTCATGATCAAAAACAAAGAGAAAGTCATAAATAACATTAATAAAAATAGAGAAGAATACAATGATAACAGAATTGAAGGCTTTGTAAAAAACTCCAGAGCAGACCGCCATAAAACGCAACCAAGATATAAGTTCAATAAACTCAACAATCAGCATGAAACGAATATACAAAGGGAAAGAGTCACTCGATCGAAGAACGATAAAAATTTGATAAGAACTAGCCAGAGAACCAAACATTCTCGAAACATATAAAATCATACTCAGTTCAATCTCGGAAGTCAAACAATAAAGACGTAAATAAAAAAAAAACATATAGAAATATACAATAAAAATAAAAATAATGAATATCTTAATACTAGTTTTTTTTTTTTTTTTAGATAGATACAATTTTATTCATTTCCAACTTAAAACTAAAATAATAACAATAGTAGTTAGCTAAATACTGGAAGAGAATAAATAGTGAACATTCTATAACTATTAGAACGTTATGTCCTGAGTTAGTGTTGAATGATACTTCAATTTTATTTAAATAATATAATAGGGTTCTGATGTGGGGTGACAATCAGTACTATTAAAGAAAAGTGTAAAAATAAATAAAACAATTCAATAGATATAAACCAAAATACAAATAGAATTTATAAAGAATGAATTCACAGAGGAAAGAGAGAATTTTTCCAGAAAAAAAACAATTCAAAAATATAAATCTTGCAGATATTTATGTGATTTAAGTGGTATTACTTATGCTGAAGATTAAGATATGGTGCTTAACAAAGATTCAATGCTTGCATGGTCAATGGTAAATAGCCACTTTTTTACTTTTATTAGGAATAAGTGAACGTTGTAAGTAATTCTGACAAAATATGGTAGTTTATTGAAATACGTTGGGGCTGTAACGGTGTAAAAATGAGAAAAATGAGTCCTATGCACAACTGGTATGTTGACAAGAGCCAAGTTATTTATGCGTAAGCTATAAATTTGTGAGTTTCTACTAGGAATGTTACCACTTCGCTTGAAAAACTCCCTGAGTACTTTAAATATGTACAGATGCCTTAGTGGTAAAATTCGTAGTTTTTTGAACAAGGGCCAGCTATGAGTGAAACGATTACGATTAGAAATTATCCGAATTAAGTGCTTTTGTGCCATCAATAAAGGTCTCAACGTAGTAGAGTATGATCCTCCCCAGCTGGTCATACCATATTGCAACTTTGAGTGTGCAAGACCGTAGTAGATTTCAGCTAAAACTTTCCCAGAGCAATATGGTTTGATGAGGTAAAGTTTACGAGCCACCAGCATCAAATGGGATTTTACTTCTCGGATATGGTCCTTCCAGCTCAAGTTATGATCGATTAAAACTCCAAGATATTTAAAATTTTTCACTGACTCGATTTTAAAGCAATTAGTAGAGCATTGGTTGTAATCGAAAAAATTGTTAATACCACATGTGTGTATGGGTAAGCTAAACCTTTCACAGTCATATGCATGAAAACATAGATTAAAATCATTTAAGGCATTTCCCGATATTTTTATAGACATCAGCTTCGTTTTCTCACTGATAACCAACTTATGAGCAGCAAACCACAGTCTTAATCTCTCTAAATCTGCTCCAATCTTTACTACGCAATCAAAGAGGGTTTGATACTGATATGTAAAAGCTATATCATCACCAAATGCAGTAGATATGCCATTAAATTCCTGTGTGAATAGAGAATTTATGTAGATTAGAAATAGAAGAGGTCCAAGCACAGAACCCTGTGGGACGCCATTTCTTAGTACACGAAAGTTACTGAAGGTTCCGTTGATATTAACTTTTTGTTTCCTACCTTTTAAATACGTTTTGAACCAATCAAATATTACTCCTCTAAATCCAGCTTTATATAACTTGTCTAGTAACAATTCATGGTCGACCATGTCAAATGCTTTTGTCATGTCAATAAGCAGAGCCATAGTTGATTTTTTATTGTTTGTACCTTCATATAACTGACTGCACAACCTAAGAATAGCATCTTCTATTGACATACCAGACCTAAAACCAAATTGATTATCGGAGAAAAAGCGATTATAATCCAAAAATGATAGGATGCGGATTTTAATAAGTTTCTCAAAAAGTTTAGCAAAAGTCGGAAGCAGAGATATAGGTCTATAATTAGATACATTTTTCCTATTTCCTTTTTTAAAAAGAGGAATTATTTCAGCACATTTAAGGGATTGTGGGAAACAACCATTATTCACACTTAGGTTAAACAAGTAACTCATGATGTCAGCTACATACCAAGCAATTTTTTTCAGTAACATGCTTGTTATGCCATCGCTAGTGCAGGAATATTTGTTTTTCAAAGACATCATGAGTTTGTAGAGCTCAACCGCTGTAATTGCATTAAACACAAAACTATTTGCTTGCATGTTATCAGGAATTACATCTGAGGATAACGTACAGTTGCAAGAATTACAAGGTCCAACCGACGGCTTTAATTTTTCTGAGATTTCAGTAAAATATTCGTTAAATTTATTAGAGATGCTGGTGGCGTCAGATAAATGTATTCCGTTAACTTCTAGATCATTAATTTCTAAAGGTTGCTTATGCTTCCCTAAAATGCTGTCAACAACTCTCCATTGCTCCTTACTGTTACCCTTAGTCTTTTGAAACAAATCAAAATAATAGTTATTACGCGTTTCTTCAACCTTTTTACGAATGTTTTTACATAATTTGACATAGTACTTTCTTAAACTTCTATTTCGTGGGTGCTTGGTGCATTTAACTGCGAAACTATTTTTTCTTTTTACTTGTTTTAAAAGTATATTTGTCATCCATGGCTTTAAATGTCTTTTATTGTTTGAATTATGCAGGGAGACAGTAGTACAAGACTTAATATGATTTTGTAAAATCGAAGAAAACAAATCAAAAGCAACAGAAGGATTACTCTCCGAATAGACCGATTCCCAGAATTCATTTTTCAAACACTCCTTTAACCTGCTATAATCTACATTGTGTTTCTTTCTTGGAGGATTAAGATTAGTTTTTGGGTCAGTATTCGTCAATGAACTGAGGGCAACCATATGATGATCTGAGAGTTTGTAATCGAAGACTGCACCACTTAATATAATTCTATTATTTTTTTGCACTCTAGTGAAAATGTGATCAATGCAACTTGCAGAAGAATCGGTCACACGGGTTGGAACATTAATAGTACTCTTTAAACCATATGATGCCATAAGGAGCAAATAATTTTCAGCGTCTTTTTCAGAATCGTTCAAAATGTCAATGTTTATGTCGCCCAAAACAATTAAATTTTTTTCCCGCATCACACCAAGAACATCATTTAACTCTTCAATAAAAACAGATTTTGCAAATTCATGCAATCTGTATATGCACAACATTGCGTAGTTTTCGTTTCGATATCCAAACGAAAAATTCACAACATCTGCGCTAGACATATTAATGTTAGAGAAATTGCAAACTAACCCATTCTTTACATACACCGCTACACCCCCAGCTGAATATGATTCATTACATCTACCAAAAATTGAATACCCCGGAATATTGTAAAAGCTTAATTCACTCTCGTAAATCCATATCTCACTTAACACAATTACTGCCGGTAAATTGTCGAGTGATTCAATTTGAGCTAGCAAGGATGAAAAATTTTTTCTAAGGCTACGTATATTTTGATGCAAGCAGAAAATATCAACAGAATTAGTAGGAAAGACTTGGGAAATATATGCATTCGGATTAAAACGAGGCACAGAATAAACAGAATTCATAATTTATCGAAATCAGCAGCACAAGCAATTCTTACTAAATTGTCACCCTCGTTCCTGCGCATATATACCACGCCATTCCTAGTCCAGACATATTTGTACTTCTAGCTTTCTTCAACGATGTTGCAGTTTTAAGCAGCTGACGTGTCCGATAAGTGAGGCAATCGTTGATGTACATCTTCCGTTGGCTTGCTTCCGAGTTGAGCAGAGTAGTTGTTAGCGGTTCCTTCCTCTCTCTTTTTGCTTCCATTATTTTTTCCTTGCAGTGACGAGATGTGAACTTTACATGGAGAATATGAGTACAGCTTGGTGAGTCATTGTTTGGTTCGTTTTGATGACGATTTGCAATTTTTTTTGCGTAGCAAAGGTCAATGTCTTTCTCTGTAACATCAACATGCATACCATCACGGAAAACTTTTAGCGCCAGGTCGATGGGAGAGGCATTGCAGTTGTTGGGAGGAACATTATAGATCTCAACGGTGTTGGCAATCAATTGTTGTTCAAGTAGATTTACTCTATCTTCAAGCAGGTTAATTTTATGCTCGCACTCTTTGTTTTTAGAGCGCAGTTCTTCTATCTGCAGTCTTTGGATTTCTTTCACCTCTAGGATTTCAGCGTAAATCATGTCCAGGGTAATACTGGATGCTCCTGGAGATGTATTTTGCGGCAATGTTGGATTGTGTGGAAGTGGTTTAGCTGTCTTTTTATGCTGATGTTGGTTCGCAACAGTAGAAGCGCATGACTCTCCAGAGAGAGAATCGCGGCGTTTAGCTGTCACACAGCTCACACATCTCCAAGTTTTGCTACTTTTTCTCATAAAGTCTAAATCAGCGGGCATCAAGTTTACGCATGAGGCATGAAAAATGCATTTGCAGTCACAACAGACCACCTTACATTCGCTCCTTTCGACTTTATTTTTACACGAGTTGCAAGACATTTTTGAATTTGTTAATCGAATTGAGAAAGTTTCCGACGCGTGTGTACCCCACAACAAATCACTTGAGTTATATTGCTATCAATCACAGCTTTAGTGAAGAATAAAATAATTATAGAACAAATCGGTAACAGTAACGGTTACTCGGTAATTCGATAGGATCAAGCGGAAGTGATTAATAAATATAGTTCAATAATACATATAATAAATGTAACGGAAATAAGTTCAGTGATAGCAAAAATTAAAGAACAATGGTTAAATCAAAAGGAAGTTTTGTTAAAATCACCTTCAGACATAACGATCGAAAGAGAAATAGAGTTGATCCAGGAAGAATTGCAAAGTGTTAAAGAGCACAAACGAGGAAATCTTAAAAGAAATGTTAGGAGTTTAATTAACTTAGGAGGTAGAGCACTCAACATTTTATTTGGTACCATGGACGATGAAGGCAGAGTAGAAATTGAAAATCAACTTAAGGTTATAACTGAAAATAGTCACCACCTTATAATAAACAATAATAATCAATTAAAGATTAATAGCCAGATTCAAAATGAACTAGAAAACATAAAAAACGCACTTTTAACAAAAACCAAACATGAACTAGGATTTCAGCTAGAATTTCAAATGGCCGAGAAAAGACTAGTAGTGTTAGAATATCAACGTAAAATAGACAAAATTAAAGAGTTGATAGAAAAAATTCAAAATATTATTTTAGCTAGCCGATTACAAATTATGACAACAAGCCTACTAACCACGGAAGAAATTCAAAACTTTGATATAGATTTACGTAAGCTAAAGAACATTAAACTTTCAATTGTAATTTTTATAATCCAAATTCCGGATAAAATTTATACCTTTGATAAATATTTGTATACTCCAATTCCAAATGAAGAATTTATAGAAATAGATATTAAAGAGGAAGTTATGATAAAAGATAATAATACATTTTTAAAATATGAAAACAATAAAGAACTCAGACACTTAAAACCTGTAAAAAATTGTTTAAACAAAAAAAGATTGCAAAAGGAAAATTAATAAAGAAAATAATGTAATTGTAGAATTAAGAAAAGGCGTATTATTAATAAAAAATAGTAACACAAAAATTAACAGTTCCTGTGACGAACGAAGAATCATAGCAATAAAAAGAAATGTACTCATTCATTTCGAAAATTGTAAAATTATTATTAATAATGAAGAATATGAAAATCAAAGAAATATTGTAAAACAACCAATTAGTATTGACTTAGAAGAAATGTTAAATCTCACAACAATTGCTAATAAAAATATAAGCTGGAATACCACAAAAATTAATAATATTGATAAAATAATAGAAAATTATTCAAACCATTCGAACATTCACTATAGTATACATGCAATTGTACTTATTTTAATCATTAGCATAATTGTAATTTTGTATAAGAGATTGTTCCAGGAGAAACAACCAGCTAAGGGAGGAGGAGTTATGTTAGAGACACACAACACAAGTAACGAGACACCAGCAGAGGGACGATTGTTCATATGAGTACAAAAAGGACAAGTGTCCACTTTCATCCCTAGCTGCAAGTAATAAACTCGGTGAGCTATGATGGACGCCGTCGAATCCCATCTACACCACATCTCCAATCACAACTCATAAAATCACTGAGTTATGATGGACGCCGTCGAATCCCATCTACACCACATCTCAAATTGCAACTCATAAAATCGATGAGTTATGAGGGACGCCGTCGATCCAGCTACATGGTGGACGCCGCCTAATTTAAGTATTTTTAAGAGTAGAATTGTAAGTAGAGTTTTAGTTTAGATTTGTCAACGCAAATGAGCAGATCGGCTCAAATAAAATAAATTTATATTTTTAAAAAAAAAGAAATAGAATTGTTTTAACTTAATTCGCGCAGTGATCCAACACACTAACCACTTACGCAGCGCCCACATTCATCATTAACACCCTGCGGATTATCATCGAATAGTGCGTTGAATATCGATCACCACTCTACCTGCTGTTCATCGATTTTGAGAAGGCTTTCGATAGTGTCAACAGGGAGTTCACTTGCCGTGCCTTACGCAGCTACATATGCAGCCTCCAAATGTCACGTTTTGCACAGAGAAAGGTTGTCTGAGGAATTTGAGATCCAAGGCTGTATCCTTTCACCAATATTATTCCTATTGGTGATTAGCAATGTGCTTTAGGCAGATTTGTCGACGGGAAACGGAGGAATTCGATGGACTCTTACATCCCAACTGAAATATATGGACTACGCTGACGATATGTGTTCTGCGGTTTCGTCCTCTTCTAAGCAGAGGCGGCAAGTGATATCCTCCGTAATTCTCATTTTGTTAAGGTGGTACAGTAGTTGACAGTTACCGTTTCTGTTGTATTTAAGGATATCAACTGCCTGTCTGTGGAAGGGTTGGACAGCTCTTTTAGCCTGTCTGAGACCTTGGGAGTTATTCCAGTGGGAGATGCACATCTTGCGTTCCCAGATGTTTAGGGTCAGTTTAAAGGCGGAATCAGATATTCCGCAGAAGGGTTTAGGTCCAGTGAACAACTTAGAGGAGCCTATCCTAGCTAGCAGGTCAGCCGTTTTGTTGCCGTCAACACCTACATGACTCGGTGCGCACCACAATTTTACTTTATTGTATCGAGCCAAGTTTTGTAAACTGTGGAAGCAGCTAAGAACTGATTTTGAACTGATCAAGTGGGAGATCAGTGCTTTAAACGCCGCTTGGCTATCGGTGAGTATGTGGAGCATCTTTGATGCCTGAGTGCAAGTTAATGTTAGCACGGCCTGGAAAACACTAGGACCCTTTCCAAGTGATTTTGCAATTTTATAATTGGGTCCATACACACCAGCGCCAACTTCTGAATCCATTTTTGATCTATCGATGTACCACACTATACATTTTGTATCAAACGACTGTCCGCCATTATTCCATATATCACGGCTTGGGATCACAATCACAAACATTCTACCAAAGTAGAGTGATTTGGGCGTAAAGTCGAAAACCGTGCTGAGTATGTCTAGCTCGGGGAAGTCGGTTAATAGATCTACGAGATTCACATGAACCCATGTACTATTAACACCCGACTTTCGAAAACTAACTGCACTGTGAATTGCTACTTTTTTTATGAATATGTGTAACGGAGTGAGTCCGATTATGACTTCTAGGGCTGTTGTGGGACAAGTATGGCAAGCTAGTTGTGACCTCCTGGGCTTTCATCCACCAGACAACGGACGCGTGTATAAGGATGGGTCTTACAACCGTGGTATATAACCAGAATATGACCTTTGGGGACAGGCCCCAGGTTTTGCCATGAATACAGCGACAGGCCCACATGGCAATAGTCGCCTTGGCAATTTTCTGCTAAATATGGGAGTTCCAGTTAAGTTCCTTGTCTGGGACAATTCTTAGATATTTAACCTCATCGGAAAAATGAATGGTTGTGCCATTTAGAGTCACTGAGCCAATGTTCAGCGTTCTTCTTCTTGTAAACGGTACAACGACTGCCTTGCTGGGGTTAATCGAGAGGCCCTCCTCAGCATACAAGTCCAAGACTACAAGGAGTACATTTTGCATGAGTTGACACACATTGTCTTCATGTTTGCCTTTGATGATTATCACAATATCATCTGCATAGCCTATAGTTATGAAACCGGAACTATTCAATAAGTCATCCACCACGAGTGACCATAAGAGAGGTGAGAGGTCGCCGCCCTGGGAGACAGAGACCTCTCCAGACGAAGATGTTATTATGCGGCTTTCAAGCATGGTCCTAAACCATCTGGTAGTAGGCTCGTCTATTCCCCTGCGTCACATGGCACTACGGATGGTAAACGACTAACAAATGCCTCGTATGAGCAGCATCTCCCGATAGGTGTTGGTTCGCTAAATAACGACAAAGAGCCTCTGCAGCCGAACAACTTGCTGCTCTGTTAGTAGGTCCTACTTCCACCTCTTTGTGGTGGCATCTGGGAATTTCTTTGGAAATAGCGAACGGAAGAGGACGAATGGCGAACCTACTGCGTCAAAAAACAGGATAAATGTCGGCTGGTCTGTGGCACAACGCGCCTCAACCATAAAAATTCCGAAACGAAAATTTACGCCTCGGATACGGACGGATAATACGACGACGACATTTGGCTATCGAACATAGAGAAGGATCGGATTCTGGAACGTTAAGACCCTCCTGGACTCACTCCAGGAAGAGTCATGTAACGCCACATTCCACCAAATGGAATGCAAATTCGCCTGGTAGAAAATAGACATCTTAGGGCTCAGCGAGATAAGATGGTTCGATTATGGGGTATACATCTCCCCAACAAAAGCACTGGCATGCTCCACTCTGGTAAACCAGCTGAAAGTGTACGGACGACCGGAGTAGGACTGGCGCTAACGATAGCGGCTCAAGGAAGCCTCATATCTTGGATACCTCACAGTGACCGGATATTGACGGCTAGCTTCCACAGTAGTGTAAACAAAATTACTATCCTATAGTGCTATGCTCCGACTCAAGACGCGACTGAGGATGAAAAGGACAACTTTTATAGGCAGTTAGGCGCCGCCTACAACCAAACGCCGATCGGGGACATCGTGATGGTGATGGGGGGATCTCAAGGCCAAGGTAGGTAGCGACAACACGATGCTTAAACACCTGATGGGAGTTCACGGCGTTGCAGACTGTAATGATAACGGTGAGCGGTTTGTGGACTTCTGCAATGCCAACCGCTTAGTCATTAGAGGTACGTTGTTTAAGCGTAACACCTGCCACAAGATCAGTTGGGCGCCTACACTACTCTACTCTACTGACAGTCAGCGAACATCCAACCAGATCGACCAAATTGCCATCAACCGTCGCTTTATAAATTGTCTCCTGGACGACCGACACAGATCTGGAGACACCTGGAGACGGATCGATGAGCGTATAGAAATCAGGGCTCGGATTGCAGCAGCAACGTCAGCACATGAAGGGCTGAAGAAGCTTCAAGGGCTGAAGAAGCAGCGAGCAGGTGTGCCAGCAAGACTGTTTATAGCATCACTAAGGAGCTCACTGGTGGTCGGAACTCCAAACAACACCTAGTAAAGAGCCTAGACGGTAACTTCTGATCTCGGACGAGGACCAGCTCACCAGATGGAGAGAACATTTTGCTATAGTGCTAAACCACTTAGACGATGGCGGTATGATGTCGAACTATTTCAAGCGGCGTCAAATACATCGGCAGATCTGCTGCACTCTATAATCCGGAGAGCTTGGGATAGTGAACAATTTCCGCATGAGTGGAAAAGGGGGATGATCATTAAGCTTCCAAAGAAGGGAAACTTGAAGGAGTGTGGTAACTGGAGAGGTATTTGCGTTCTTCGACCACATAAACACCTTATGGATCATAATAGAGCAATGCGTTGAGTATAGGTCTCGGCTACATTTACTGTTTAACGACTTCGAGAAGGCTTTCGACAGATTGAATCGAGATGCTATCTGGTTGGCCTTGCACAGGAGAGGCGTCCCAGAAAAACTTATAGCTATTATCAAGGCTACATACGAGGACGGTAAGTGTCACGTCTTCCACAATGGTAAGGTGTCGGATGATTTTGAAGTCCAAAGTGAAGTACGTCAAGGGTGCATACTGTCCCCACTATTGTTCTTGGTGATTATCAGCGATGTACTCCGTGCAGCATTGGGGTAAGGCAACTGTGGAATTCGCTAGACTATGACATCTTACCTTAAACACCTAGATTACGCTGACGATGTTTGTCTACTTTCACTTTCGGATTATGGATCTTCATTTTATGGCCCAAAATCTAGAAGCTGAGGCAAACAAAGTTGGGTTTAAGATAAACACAGCCAAAACAAAAGCCCTGAGTACTTCTCATAAGTACGCGCTCAACTTTACATTGCCGGATAGGAAGTTGATAACTTTCTTTATTTAGGAAGTGTGGTCTCGGCTAATCGTGGTGGCACCGCACTGGATGTGTGCAGCAGAATCGGGAAGGCCAAAGCTGCGTTCGGAATGCTATTCAAAATCTTAGCAGTAATGTTTTCAGCTTAGCAACCAAGCTGTGACTGTTCCGCTTCAACATAGAATCAGTGCTGCTTAATGGGTGTAGTACTTGGAAGGTGAGCACCATTAACACAAGCAAGCTGCAAGTCTTCGTAAAGAAATATTTAAGAATCATCTTGAGGGTTTTTTGGCCGAACCGAAACTCCAACGAAAAACTTTATACGAGAACGGGCCAAGAACCTATAAGCATTACTATTCGTAGAAGAAAGTGGCAATGGATTGGATACGGCGAGAAGACAACTCCATTGCGAAATACGCCATGCAGTTGAATCCGCTCACCCAGGCAGGCAGAATAGCGGAAGGGCGTATGCAAACGTGGCATAGAACAGTTAAGGAGGAATCGAGCTCTTCAGGAATGAGTTGGAGGCAGCTCAAACGCGTTGCAGAACTCCGAACAAGATGGAGCGCATGCGCGAAGAATCTAAGTAAGTAGCCATGGCACAAGTGATGGATTCATAACCAGTATTATCAAAAGCACCTTCTTTTCTTCTTCTTCCTTTTATCAGCGAGGCTATGATCTGAAAACAAGGGATCACAACCCTCCCACTTCACCGCATTTCTACTGATCCGCCTGTGGGGTTCGCCTATTTGACCTCAGAAAACATCGGCAGGCCTGCCGATTTTGGATCAGTCGGTTACTGAGGCCAATGAAATGCCAATGTCGTCGCATTTGTCTGATCCAGGCGTTTATAGGCCTACCTTTCCTACATCGCGATGTCTTTGGAACGTGCATTGATATTGCCTTTTTAACGGGGTTCAAATGATCTCTTCTTTGAACGTGGCAATACCAGCTGAGCCGGTCGCGCCCTATTTTTTGTACGATGGTTTCCTTGATGTGAAAGCTTGCACGGATCTTCGAACTTCTTATTCGATCAAGCTTTGTCACGCCTGCTGTCATGCGAAGCATCTTCATCTCAGCTGCCGTTAATTTACTCTCACACTTTTTGTACATCGTCCAACATTGTGAACCGTATGTGAGCGCTGGACGTACAACTGCGGTGTAGAGCCTTCCTTTCAACTTAGGGGACATTTTTCTGTCACAGAAGATAGCGGAATTTTCTCGCCACTTCATCCACCCTACGCTTACACGACGATTGATGTCGTCATCACAAGTTGCTTTGCTATTGATCATAGATCCCAGATATTTGAACTTTTCGCACTTGGGAAGCACTGTTCCATTCAAATAAATGTCTGGAATCGGCCTGAGTGGATCAGAGAACGGGCAGCATAAGTACTCTGTCTTTTTTGAACTAATGCGATACCCAGTTCCCTCCAAAACGTCCACCCACACATCAAGTGCTCGTTGCAGGGATGTAGGATCCTCACTTATGATGGCTCCATCGTCAGCAAAGAATAACTGATGTACCTTGGGGTCCATCACTTTACCTTCAAGCAGATAATCAAGGACTGTAATAAAGAGCAAAGGACTTAAAACGCTTCCCTGGTGTACCCTGACTTTGATTGGGAACTCTTCGGTTACTCCAGCGGGGCATCTTACTCTTGTCTTTGCTCCTTTGTACATGTCCTTGATCATCTGTACATAGGTTTCTGGAACCCCTCGATGTCTTAGCGCCACCCATATCAGATCTCGTGGTTGTCTGTCGAATGCCTTTTCAAAGTCAGCCAATACAATATGCAAATCCCTTAAGGAATCACGATGTTTTTCCATTATGATCCTTATACTTTGGATTGCATCTGTGGTTGATTTACCTGAGACAAACCCGCACTGATCGTCAGATAGCCGTATTATTTTTCGCAGTCGCCCACCTAATACCCGCTCAACGATCTTCATGGTGTGTGACATCAGCTTGACCGACCGGTAGTTATCACAGTTCCGTGTACAACCCTTCCCTTTGTATACAGGGAGAAGGTAAGTTTCCCTCCATTGATTCGGCATTGGATCACCTCTCACGAATTTGGAGATGAGAATTCTGAGCCATCTGAACCCGATGTCTCCCATCTTTTTCCAGAACTCAAAGGGTATCTCGTCTGGCCCAACCGCTTTTCGTTTTTTGGAGTATTTGACCGCCTCACTAACTTTTTCGACTGTAATGTCGGCTATTTCTTCACAGTTAGGGGTGGCTCTTGGAAAGTATAGCCGGGGAAACTGTTCATTTAAAAGCTCTTCACAATACTGCCGCCACCTCTGCAGAATTTTGTCGTCATCCACAAGAAGCTGGCCATGAGCATTGCTAATGAACTTTGGCGAACGAATCTCATGAGCATTCTTCCTTCTTTGGGCGGCTATTTGGAAGATAGTGGCACTCTTGTTCATATTGTGTCTTCGCAGCTCCTGGATAGCCTGGTTTGCATCAGCAACCGGGGAAAATATTTTCCCCCGCTCCCGATACAGGCCCTCCGTACTCTCTGCTTGAAGCTGTTCGCACTTCTTCTTCGCTTTTTTCTTGCAGCATCTGTATTCCATTTCGAGGCGAACTTTTTCGTCACTATTATTAGAGATTTTGGCCAAGCTTTGAAAGCCGCTTTCTTCTCATTTATCACTTTCTTAGCTTCATCACTCCACCATCATGTTTCTTTGGCGTGTTGATGGTGGCCTTTTGAAGCTCCTAGCAGTGATTTGGCCTTCTTTAAGCAAGTTCGCTGTAGGGAATCCCACATATTTTGTGATCTGCACTCTTCATCCTCAGCTCCGTTGATGGTGTGAGAGAGGTAATTTTTCATTACGAAAACAAAAGCCTCGCCTTTTTCTTTGTCCAGATTGTACCACTTGATTTTCTCAGAGACCCTTGTTTGTTTGCTTTTCTTCGGTGTTTTCATAAAAATTTCTGTTAGCAGGAGACGGTGTTGCCGAGCGATTGCCTCTCCCAGGATCACTTTGCAATCTTTTACCCGAGGCTTCATGAAACTGGCTACCAAATGGTAGTCAATCTGAGTTTCATCTCCACCACTGCTGTAAGTGATCAGGAGTCGGCTTTGTTTGATGAACATGGTATTTAACACGATAAGACCTTGTGATTTGCACATGCTTGGGATGTCTTCATCAGGAAGGTTCCTGGTGCCATATCCTAGTCCTCCATGGCAGTCTTCATAATCTTCATTTGATTTCCCGACATGGCCATTCAAATTTCCTCCAACAAACAGAAATTCTTCCTTTGGGATGTTCTTAAGGAGATTGTGGAAATCTAGCCAAAATGCATCTTTATCTCTCTGATTGCACCCATTTTGGGGAGCATATGCACTGACAATATTCCACACCTCTCCTTGTATTACTAGTTTGAGAGACATCAAACAGTCGCTGGACTTCGAAATGCTCAAGACGTTTCCAAGTAGCTGTGCCGCAAGGATGATACCGATTCCGTTCCTAGCCTTTTCCGTTCCGTAGTAGAACAGCTTGTAATCTTTTGTCCTAACGTCCAAGCAAAGCACCTTCTATGTCAAGGAATGCACAAAAGGCGATTTCTTTTAAGCGGTAGACAGATTTGATCTCTGTGACGAGATAATGAAGAGATATTCAGAATCCTTGAATTGAATTCCACTATAATAGTAATTTACCCTTTTCCCATTTTGAACTTGGACGCAGTTAAAGTAGTATAGCGTAAATGCATATATTTAAATCAGTATTGGAATATTGAAGCTTGCACTAGTTTAAAGTTAATTTAAATTTAAATCTGCTTAGCTATATACAGAATGAACTGGGAGTGCATTCTACGCTAATTTTGAAAATACTCACTAGTGCATATATGTACATAAGCATATGTATATTCACTTAGCAAAGATTTTTACTTAATTTTAAGTTTCAAATGAATGAAAATCTATTTTATTTATTCAAACACTTATAACATTGCGCAAAACCATTCTAAATTCATAAAAATGAACGAAGCAATCAATCGACCATAAATAGCTTAAATAGACGGAAATTAAAAGCAAAAAATATTAACACATATGTACTCTTAAATGCAACAACACCATTAACACCATTAACACCATTTTTAACAGACAACTAAAAGTCTTTGCATTTCGCATGTATCCTTTTACACTTTACCAGTGTTGCTCCATAAATTAATTGTAATTCACTTCAAGTAAACCTACCATCTAAGGACCGGAGTCGCAATGCAACACCAAAGAATGGCCCAGGAACTTTAAACGAAAATAAATAAAACCGTCTATTTCGCCAAATGGAGTATAGCCATAGCGTAACACCAAAAGCAACAAGTACTACCGCAACCGACATTTTAATTTCAACTTCTAACCGCTCGATGATCACAATCGACTGTCAATCTGATTCTACAAACAATTTAAGGGAACCAGCCGCTAAATATATCAACTAAAAGAATTTAACAAAAAAAAAAAATCTCAACACAGAAAAAAAAAACAAAACCCGAACACTTGTACTTTTAATATAATTTCTGACCAACTCACCCGAACGTAATTAAGAACAAAAAATTTATTCGTCTACGTTTTACGCGTCCAAAGTCCTATGAAAGACTAAAACATGAGCTCGTCAATATTATGGACAATCAAAATGAATAATACTCACAATAAAAACAAAATAAGAATGCGACAACCAAAGATACTTATAGTGACACTTAACTATCTATTGGATCTTATTGGATAAACAAATTCCCGACCACTGCTTCGCGCTTGCGTAATCAAAAGTGCATACCTTCTTTGGGGTACGTTACTTTACTTACTTTACTTTACTAGGGCCTTGAACGCACTGCGACCTGTAAGATCTATTGTGCCAGCCGGGTGTTTAGCTGAGAACTTGGTTAAGGCTCTTGATAAACATCAACAAAGTTCCAGGCTCAATATTCCAGAAGTCAGAGGGACTCAATAAAGCCCTTCCGATATGGAGAAGTCTTTTTCGTACGGCCATGGGACATTCTGCTACTCCTATCTTGTGCAGATGGTACCTGAGTGGGCAATGACCGGTCAAGTAGCCTGTTTAGGTTCTTAGGTCTGCTTTCCTAAGCTCGAGTAGCTTTTTAACCTTGCAGCGGTTGAGATTAATGAACTTCTTTGCCTGTCTTAAGCCCTTGAGTTTGGCCCAGTACTCTGCATGATGATCATCTTCCCATTTCCTTATTTTTTTTTTTTTTTTTTCGAGGGTAGGTGAAAATCTTCAACAAGACAATATGAGGATCGACAGCGCGTGCTCATAGTAGTGTGGGATTCTTACCCACTAAAAAACCTCCCTTCAAAATAGACTTGTTTTTATTTTTACTACAACTAAGTATTCGACTTATCAAGCAGTTTTCGTTTCACGAAATAATGACGTTTTGCAGGTAGCTTCCCATTAGAAGTTCCTGCTAGCTCCGCAGTTTAGACGCGGTTACTTATCGCGCTAAGTCTAAAGGTTTGATTCTTTGTAGACGGCGAAGTAAATTTCTTTCATCCAAAACTTGGAGGACTGTTATATTAGCGTGACTTTCTAGTCGGCTTTTATGCTTTCTCGCGTAGTTTTTGATTTCGTCTTCAATTGTTTTAATGCCAAGATCTCTGTGGATATCGCTATTTCGGATATACCATGGCGCATTAGCAATACCCCTTAGCACTTTGTTCTCAAAAGTTTGCAAAATTTTAATGTTACTTATTTTGGTACAACCCCAGAGTTGTATACCATATGTCCATACGGGCTTTAGCACTTGCTTATATAAAAGCAGTTTGTTCTCTATATTAAGCTTGGAATATTTTCCAAGTAACCAATACATTTCTCTATATTTATTATCTAGTTCTTTGCGTTTTTTCTTAACGTCCATTTCAGCTTTGTATCAAGTGTCATTCCAAGATACTTAGCCTCGTTTGCAAATGGAATTTGAACCGAGTTTGAAAAGAAAGATCGGCAAATTATTTATTTTCTTATAAGTAAAATTTACATGAACAGATTCGGTCTCGTTAAGTGCGATTCGCCAAACCTTTGTCCATTCATTTACTCTATCCAAAGCTTCTTGCAGTTTTTCTGTAGTATCTTCGACCGTTTTACCTGCTGCCAAGAGAGCAATGTCATCGGCAAATGTAGCTAGCTCAGTGCCTTCTACTTGCGGTATATCACGTGTGTATAATAGATACAAGACTGGACCAAGAACGCTTCCTTGCGGCACTCCAGCCAATATTTCCTTAAAATCCGAATATTCGTTTCCACATTTGACGCGGAATAGTCTATTCGTAAGGTAGTTCTTCAAAATATTATATAGGTGCTCTGGCAGAACTTGTCGTAATTTAAACTTTAAGTCTTCGTGCCAGACCTTGTCAAAGGCTTGAGAGACGTCAAGGAATACGCTTGAACAAATCTTTTTTCTTCAAGTGACTTTTCGATTACATGTGTTATTCGATGTACTTGTTCAACTGTAGAATGCTTACTTCTGAATCCGAATTGATGATCAGGGATGAGATGCCCTTCTTCTATTACCGGCTGTATTCGCCTAACCAATATTCTCTCGAACACTTTGGGTATAATTGGAAGAAGCGAAATCGGTCTATAAGACGTTTTTTCATTGGGCGGTTTTCCAGGCTTAAGGACGATTATAACTTCGGCGACTTTCCATTGACTGGGAACATATTCTAGTCTAAGTGCGGCGTTTATAATGAACAGAAGCTTAATTAGAGCTTTTATTGGTAGTGCTTTAAGAACCTCTCCCGTAATTAGGTCGTATCCAGGAGCCTTCTTAGGTTTAAGTTTCTTTATTTCTTCCTTAAGTTCGGTAAGTGTTGCATTTCTTATTACGCTATTGTCTATATACGACGTATTTATATTTTCAATAAGAGCTTGTCCATCAAACGGTTTGAAAGTTTCTTCCAGGTGGGTGGCAAAAACTTGCGCTTTCTCTTTATCATGCCTGGCCCATTCGTCTTGATTTTTCCTAATTGGCGCGGCTTGAATTTGAGGTTTTTTAATACCTTTTATAGTCTTCCAAAGCGAATAGTTAGAATCTTTTTCTGCCGTTAAGCTTTCTAGGTAAGTTTGTATTTCATTATTCTTAAGGTCTTTAATAGATCTTTTTAGTGAGTTGCACAAACGGTTAATTTGTGCTTTATGTTTCTTTATTTTTATGTTAACGCTACTCCGTGCGACTCCAAAATAGAGTTTAGGACCGACTAGTGGGCGACTAGCGCCTCTTCTCGCAAAGCAGTTCGCCCGTTCGTTGCCCTCGAAGCCTTCTTGTCCTGGTATACAGGCCACAGTGACTGTGTTTTTCGATGCGAGATCTTCGAGTAGGTTTAGACAGTCCCATACATGTTTTGATCCTACCGTGTACGATTTCACAGCCATAAGTGCTGCCTGACTGTCTGAGAGGATATAGATACGAGTACCCTCGACTCTTCTACGCAGACATTCTCGTACACAGAGCTCGATCGCATGGACTTCCGCCTGAAATATTGTTGGTGATGTCCCAAGCGCAGCCGCACGTTGGAACCTGGGTCCATAAACCCCTACGCCAGTGCTACCATTTTCCAATTTTGAACCATCTGTGTACCAAGTTTGAGAGTTTGGTAAGACTACAAGTCCTTTTTTTTTTTTTTTTTGATTGGGAGGGGTAATCTTCAAAAGACGAAACTCAGTACGTCCTGAGTAACAGTGTGGGACTCTTACCCACTAAACTCCCCTCCCACGACCGCCCCATTCCCCGCGGTACTGCCGTCAAGCATTTCATGGCGGGGGGGGTTTTAGTCTGATGTATTCGACTAGTGCATGTTTGCATTTTCCTGCTCAGCATTTATTGTACAATATTTCGCCGGTCTGATTCTTTCCTTTCTCTTTCTAGGGTTCTTAGAATCTTCATTATGCGCATTGTGCTCCCAGCGACTGCGTCCCATGCCTCCTGGCTTTTGAGCATTTCGCCAACGATGTTTTCTGGCGTCAGTGGGTGGCCGAGTTCGCTCCTTAGTGCATTCCTTTCGTCGATGAATCTTGGGCATTCAAAAAATATATGTTCTGCGTTTTCTACGCAGTCAGCGCAATGCGGACAGTAAGGGCTATTGTCGTGTTTATACTTGCGTAAGTACGAACGAAAGCATCCATGGCCCGTTAGGAACTGCGTTAAGTAGAGCTCAAGTTCTCCATGTTGCCTGTCGAACCATGGCTGGATTTGGTGTATGAGCCTATGGGTCCACCTGCCTTTCTCAGAAGCATTCCAGCGTTCTTGGCATTCTCTTAGGCTTTCTGCCCTATAGAGCCGGTTTTCGCTGGCCTCGTTTCTTTCTCTTCTTGCGCAGTACTGACGTTGCTGTTCTACTGCCAGGATATCTATTGGGAACATTTTCGCTACCACGCAAGCTGCATCGCTAGAAGTAGTACGAAATGCGCAGCTAGCTCTCAATGCACATATTCGATACACAGATGTGATATGTGATCTGTATGTTTTAATTGCCATGGCCCCGGCCCAAATTGGTGCGGCGTATATGATTATAGACGTAACCACTCTAGCCAGCAGTAACCTACGGCTATGTCTTGGTCCTCCTATGTTGGGCATGATACGCGCGAGTGCAGCACCTGCTATTGCACCTTTTCGGCCTACATACTTAAGGTGATCTCTAAATGAAAGTCTCGTATCTATCATGATACCTAGGTATTTGATATGCGGTTTAGATGTGATTTTATGGCCGACAACTATAATGGTGAGAGTTGCTACCTTCTTTCTACTACTTATCAGGACTGCTTCAGTTTTATGCTCCGCCAGTGTTAGACCAACTGAGGTGAGCCATTTTCGTATTATCCTTATTGTCGCATTGCTTATCTGTTCCACCTCCTCCAACAGTTCAGCAGTGACAATAATGGCGATATCATCAGCAAATCCCACTATTTTTGTTTCTTCGGGTATAGGAAGTCGCAGTATACCGTCATACATAATATTCCAAAGCAAAGGGCCAAGGACTGAGCCCTGTGGTACTCCGCCTGTGATCTTATATTCCTTGGGGTCGCGGTCTGTATTGTATACCAAGATTCTGCACCTGAAGTAGACAACAATAACGTCTATGAGGTATTGCGGAACTTTCATCATTCTGAGCGCTTGTAAGATGTGACTCCAATTTGCCGTATTGAAGGCGTTTTTTATGTCAAGAGTTATAACCAAGCAGTACTTTTTGGAACCGCCTCTCCATCTTCTTCCCTGTATAGCCTCTGGTGCCGTTTTAACTACCACATTGATTGCATCTGTTGTTGAGCGCGCTTTTCGAAAACCGTATTGGTGTTCTGAAAGACCTCCAGATTCTTGAACTGCTGCCTCTACCCTGTTATAGATGATTCGCTCCAATATTTTGCCAGCCGTATCTAACATACAGAGCGGGCGGTATGATGATGGTTCATTTGGTGGTTTCTTACCTTTGGGAAGAAGTACTAGGTTTTGCCGTTTCCACTGATCCGGGAAGACTCCTTCCTTCAGGCACGAGTTGTAAATGATAATAAACATTTCTGGGCTTACTTTTATAGCTGTCTTGAGTGCTATATTTGGGATACCATCTGGTCCAGGTGCTTTTTTATCTCCAATTTTATTGCAAATCTCGATTATTTCATCTTTGGTTACCATCCGAGAATGCGTTCTCTGGTTGGTGAGGAAATAGTCCGACCACGATGTTGTGTAAGAACTCTGGGCAGGTGGAATTCTGTGGATGGCACCTTTTCAATTTTTTCATGACGATTTGGTAAGCTTTGCCCCAAGGATTTTCGTCAGCTTCATCACACAGCTCGGCGAAACACTTCCGTTTGCTCTTTAGTATAGCTGTTTTTAGTTCCTTTCGAGCCACCCTGTAGTCTTCTTGCAGTTCACTGGAGACGGCCCTCGCTCTAGATCGCATATACGCCCTTCTCGCTCGATGACACTTGGTACGTAGATGCGCGATTTCTTCATTCCACGAGTAAACTGGGGGACGATGTTCCATAGTCTTTCTTCTCCTCATTGTGGCGTCACATGCCCGTGTAACCTCATTTATGGCCTGCATTGCTTTACTGCCCGCACGATCCGTCAGTACTGCGTTTCTGTTGAAGATACATGTGAATGCTTCCACGTCGAAAGAGTCTGATTTCCAGTCTTTTTTCTGGGGTAGCCTGGCTAGCGGTGTTTGTCTTCTTGCTTCCGGCAGTACTTCACATATTATCGCCTGGTGATCGCTATGAGTATAGAGGTCACTGACTTCCCACTTTGTTCTTCCTATCAAGGAGCTACTTACGTATGTGATGTCTATAATAGAAGCGCCGCTTCCTCTGCAAAACGTGGGTTTATTTCCGCTGTTTACTAGTACCACGTCTAGGGCTGTAAAAGCCTCCAGTAGGGATCTTCCTCGTCTGTTCGTTTCTTTACATCCCCATTCAGCGGCCCATGCATTAAAGTCGCCAGCAATGATCGCCGGTTTTCGATCTAAAGCATCGTTTACGAGTTTGTCCAGCAGCTCTTCGAACTCTTCTATCGAGAGGCTTGGTGCTGCATAGCAGCTATAAATATATATTCCGTCGATTTTTGCCCATATAAAACCATCTCCTGATGTTGGCATTCTCTCTTGGAAGGCGGTTTTCCCACAGGTCCATATGGCCGCTTTTCCCGTAGTGTCCGTTATCCACGCGTTTGCATCGAATTCTTTGTAGGGCTCACTAAGGATTACGACGTCTACTTTTTGTTCGCGCATACAGATTGTATGAGGAGATGATGAGACTACAAGTCCTTCATTCCTCCATGTGTGGCGGTCACCAATGACCACATTGAATTTCCTGGAGAACCGGTATTTCTTGATCATAGTATCTGGGATTTTGAGAATAGGGTCATTTTGAATATAGCATAGAATCTTCAAATGGCCTGTAAAGTTACCGATTTTAAGGTCCGAGATCTTGGGTAGCCTAAGAGCACTCAGCATAGCTTCTTTTTGTGCTGCAAGGTGCAACGGTGTGAGGCTAAGCATTGCTCCCATTGCTGCCGTAGGGCACATTCTCATTGCTCCTGTGATACTCAGACAAGCTAGACGATGTATTTTATTTAACTGTTCCTGAGTCTCGGCCTGTAAGGTTTTTGGCCACCAAGCCAACGATGCATAGGTGACCATGGGTTTGATAATGGCGCTGTATGTCCAATATATTATCTTGGGTTTTAGCCCCCAAGTTTTACCATGTAGGCGCTGGCACATAAACATTGCTCTTGTCGCTTTCTCGGTAACCTTGTTCAGGTGTGAATTCCAGGTGAGCGTCTTGTCAAGTATAACACCTAGGTATTTCGCTTCCTTGGAAATGTCGATTGGGACGTATAAAAAAGGGTACAAGTATAGTATAGTTTTTCCGGGGTTGATGGTAAGTCCCTTTGTCCTGCACCAACCGGAAGTTAAATTGAAGGCAACCTTGCATTAGTTGAGAAATTATGTCCTCAAATTTGCCTCTGACGCTGATGACATTGTCGTCTGCGTATCCTTGTACTTTGTAACCCGATTTTTCAAGCAGCTCTAGGAGTTCGTCAATAACTAAGGTCCAGAGCAGGGGAGAGAGGACTCCTCCCTGCGGGCAACCTCTGGTAGCTGTTATAGTTTTATGCGAGCCTCCGCACTCGTTTCTTATCTTCCTCCTGCATAGCATGGTTAGGATCCAGTTTATGATCAGAGGAGCGATATTTTTCTTGATCAAAGCCTTTTTGATAGCCTCATAGGAAGTGTTGTCGAATGCTCCCTGTATATCTATGAAGGCACATAGGGCTGTTTCTTTGGCAGCTAACGATTTTTCAATCAATAATGTTAAGCTATGAATGGCTGTTTCCGTAGATTTCCCAGGTTGATAAGCAAATTGGTTTGCATGCAGAGAATCATGTATAAGGAACTTTTCCCTTATATGATGATCGACAATTTTCTCCATCGTTTTTAGGAGAAAGGAACTGAGACTAATGGGTCGAAAGGATTTAGGCGATTGGTCCGCCTGCTTTGCCGCCTTTGGAATGAAGACCGCCTTAACCTCCTTCCAAATTTTTGGTATGTAGCCTAGTGTAAGGCTGGATCTGAAAATTCTTATAAGGGTAGGAATTAACAGGCTTGTTCCTTGTTGTAGTAGGCAGAGAAATATGCCATCTATACCTGGTGATTTAAATGGGCTAAAGGTAGATAGAGCCCATCTAATATGGTTGGCAGTAAAGATTTTGCCACATAGGCTATAGTCTCGTGTAGAAGCAAAGAGAACGTCGTTCCTCAGGTGTTCTGGAGAGACAGCACAAACGGATATACAGCCTGGAAAGTGGGAATCAAGTAAGGCTTGACAGGTTTCCTCCGGACTACTGGTGAATTCCCCATCTTGTTTCTTTAGGAAGCCAAGATGCTTGGAGTGACTCTGGGCTAGGGCCTTTTGAAGGCGAGCCGCAGTGGGGAAGCTTTCGATACGTTCGCAGTGAGTTCTCCAAGATTCGCGTTTAGATTTTCTAAGTTCTTTGTTATAACTTGTTAGAGTTTCTTTGTAAAGGCACCAATGGGCATTGATTTTAGCTCTATTGAATAGCTTCCTAGTTTCACGCCTAGGTGACTCAAGATGCTTATTCCACCAGGGAGCTTCGCAGTTGGTCCTTTTCTGTGTTTCGGCACAACTGCCTTCATAAGCGACGGAAATGGTTTTTCGAAGGTGTTCTGCCTCGAATTCCAACTCTGAAATGGTATGTATAGGATTCGAAGCACGATTTAGTTCTGCCTCGAGGATAAACCGATAGGAATCCCAATTTGTGTGCCTAGGGTTCCTGTAATTTAGCGTGTCACTCATGGAGATCCCTATATCGAATCTGATGTGGTTATGGTCCGACATAGAGACTTCATCAGACACGTGCCAGTTTGTGATGGAATTGTATATAAAAGGGCTTGCCAAAGTGAGATCTAGTACCTCTTGGCGGATGATGTTAGTAAAAGTAGGAACGTTTCCCCTATTTACCACCACCATGTTGTTAGTACATACAAATTCAAAAAGCGATTCACCTCTTTTGTGGATGTCCGTACTGCCCCAGGCGGTGTGATGGGCGTTAGCGTCACAGCTGATAATCCAGGGTAGCTTTTTGGCACAGCAGTATGCCATAAAGTACCCTAACTCGTTCGGCGGTGCCTCGGCTGTGTCCCCGGGAAAGTAAGCGGAGGCGAAGACAACCTTCGTGGTTCCACTTGTTAGCGGCACTTCTGCCACTATCGCCACCAGGTCCCTAGTAATGAACTCTGTAATGGGAAATATATTATGAGTATTTTTAATTAAAATTGCTGCCCTAAGATTACTCCACGAGTCAGAATAAATTAACTTACAGTTCTTCGTTGGGAGCCCTTTAATGGCTCCCTCGAGCACTAATGGCTCTTGCATCAATGCTAAGTCAACATCTTCCTTGATGAACCGTCTATTCAGCACGGAAGATGCTGCCCTAGCATGGTGCAAGTTTATTTGAAGGCACTTGAAATGCCTTCTGATGAGTGGTGGAGGACTGATCTACCGTTTACGCCCCCTGTCCCGGTGGGCCGTTTTTCTGACCCTGCCGCTATTTAGTACCGCAGCTTCCTCGGGGTTTCTTCTCTCCCACTTCCTTAACCTTCCAGAGGGAGGGATGTAGCGCCTTTCGCTATACCTAGGGGTGTAGTCTACCTCTCGACGTGATGTGTGTCTGGGTCTGAGGGGCGAGGGTGGACGTGGATGAGGGTTGCGCGGATGAGAGTTACGCGGATGCTTCGGTAGCGCGCTTGAAACTCTAGCTGATGTACTTTCTGGCGGCCGTTTGTTTGCGGATACCGCCTCAGCGCTGGTGCTGGGGCTCTGTGTGGCCTCTGCCCTGGTGTTGGAGACCCGTATGGCCTCAGCGCTGGTGCTGGGGCCCTGTATGGCCTCAGTGCTGCTGGTATTAGCTCTGCGCGTACAAGAGCTGGCAGGATTTTCTTTAACTATCGTGCCTGTCTGGTTTACGGTGGGTCTTGGGTGCTCTTTATGTTTACGGCGAAGTTGTACGGACCCGAAGCCGTAACTAAGTTCACCTCCGATTTTCGAGAGGTGTGAGGCTGATGCCGGATCCAGAGCCACGGTAATCTCCACGACGGCTGCTCGTTCGACTCTATTGAGCACTCTCCAGTCGTCCACTCTTAGCCCTTCGTTTTGGCCTTTTATTAGTCCCAACAAACGCTCCTTCGAGTCTTTACCAGGAAAGTACTCAACAAAAATTTCTGGACGCGGAACTTCTCCCTCGTCCACAGCTTTCAGCTGTGCATCTTTCCAGGGCTTCATTTTGGGTACTGTTGTCTTGAGCCAGTCCGATGTTGCTCTATTTTTACAGCTGAAAAGAAGCCAGCCGGGTTTGAAAGTACAACCGAGGAACTGCGGTTTAGTAGAGGTTTCCCTCTGCTGCAGGATGATGTCCAGTACCTTGTCCTGTACCCGTCTGAGCTGGTCTGTAGTCCAGATGGTGCCCGGGAAGTCTGGTGGTAAGACACCAATCTTGACGATATCAACGGCGGCGTCCCTGTAGGTTTTGGTTTTTACAGGGCTTGATGGTCCGAGCCTAACTTTTGACGTGGTGGCTATCCTCATCGCTGCGTTGTCTGGTGGTGTAGCGCTGTCACCTCTTGAACGTTTTGATGGGGCTTCTTGCCTGTTTAGTGGAGTCTGCGCTAACTCATAAGCTTTCTCCAGGCTGTGTCCTTTCCTCAGAAACTTTTTTAGTATCTTGCGTCCAGCTCCAGATAGCTTGACCCTTTCTGAAAAGATACTTTCGACGCCTTCAATATGAGCATCAATCACCGTTGCAGGAGAGCCAGGTGATGCTAGGAGAGTCTCTTCATACTCCGTATTTATGGTGTCAGTTGTGTCGATGGTACTTGAAGCCACGTCCACTGCTATGACATCCATAAGTTCAGACTCCACAGTAGGACCAAGTGCCCTCTCTGTAAAGTCTGAGAGGCCCAAAGCGGTCCCGGTTTGCACGTTAAGAGGAGTGCATTCCTCATCGTTATTTTTTTAAATTTTTATCCATGGGATTTTTTGATAAGAAGAAGGCTAGTTCACCCGCGGTAGAGCCCCATGCCACGGGAGGGCTAATTTAAACCGGATGTCACCTGGTTTCCGGAGTCCACCGTTATAAGACACACTTACGGAGTGCCATTCATCCCTTAGGCACGGGTTTTTTCAAGTTTTCCTCTTTAGATCCGCCATATTTCGTATTCAGCAGGGACACCTCGTGCAGGATGTGGTTCTTCACCACGTATGGACGGTCTTAGGAGATAGATTCATTTGGATGCCTCTATTCCTCTGGCTCCTTTGCCTGGAACCTTGCCCCCTTGGTACGTTACTACGATGCGATGTATTTCAAGTTCAAGAACGAATTTGCTGTACAGTCAGTTGTTTATTTTTGATTGAAGATGATTAATTAACTTGGGGAATCCATGTAACTTCATCGTGAGTGGGTGTACTTATGTGCCCTTAAGAAATTGTTCATTTATTATTAGCATAGTGATCTGATAATGACGATAATATCAAAGATGAAAATTGGAGAGTATCGAATCTGAAATCATTCTCAGACCATAACTGGATACTCTTCGATGTAGATCTCGAGATCGAGACTCCTAAACTTTTTAGAAACTCCAAAAGAATCGACTGGGTCAAGCCATAAGTTCAAAGCTCCGTTTAACCCCCAAACCACAAAAAATATCAATTACAGAACTCGACAACAAAGTAGAGACTTTCGAAAAAGCTTTTAATATGGCGTATAAAGTCTCGTGTCCAGTCAAATATAGTAAGAAAACATTCCCACTTTGGTGAAACGAGGAACTCTCACGTCTTAGAAAGTTGACGAGAGAGACCTTCAATATCTGCCATAGCTGTAAACACCGGTAGCCTTATACAGACTGCGTTAGAAAATATAAACAATCTGTCAGAGGGGCTAAAAGACATTCATGGATAGAATACTGCAAATCCATTGAGAATCTTAAGGACTCTTACTTACTTACTTAGGTGGCGCCACAGTTCGGGGTGAACCTGGGCCTCAACCAACAAACCTCTCCGCTTAGCTCGGTCTTTAGCTAATTGCCTCCAGTTCTTTTTATTTTAGTTCATTTGCCTCAGTACCCGAGCCATCCGAAAACGGGATACCGGCCGATATTTTCTGAGATTAAATAGGCGAACTCCACAGGCGGATCAGTAGAAATGCGGCGAAGTGAGAGGGTTATGATCCCTTGTTTTCGGATCATAACCTCGCCGAAATAGGAGGAAGAAGAAGATCATAATCAACTCCTTGGGTATCGATATCCGTAAATCTACTAGGAGATCGCATATGGTTTATTCTACAGAACTGATCACATTAATTGTCAGGCAAATCCACATATAACATTATCTAGAGAAAGAAGCTTGTCTAGTTTTGAAATCCCTGCCAAACATGTCCGTTTGTGCTGTATGACAATTGAGTTCTCTCACCGAGAGCTTTGATGTCAAAAGAAATGTTTTAGACAAGGTGGCGCACTGTCATGTGACTTCTTTAATATAGTAGTTGTACGGATTGTGCGGAACTCACAAACCAACACCAGAGGCACAATCTATCAAAAGTCTGTACAATTGCTTGCATATCCTAACGATATTGACATTATTGGACGAACTCAGCGGGCTGTCACCGGTGCGTTTGCAAGCATTGAAGCAGAGCAGACAAGATCAAGTATATGCTGTCAACAACAAGGGACATCATCACCGACGTATTGGGCAGAATGGCCGAGTGGGCAGCTATGACTTCAAGGTAGTAAGGGGCTTTGATTACCTTGGCTCTGCTATCAATTCTTAAAACGATAGCAATGCAGAAATCAAGCGAAGAATAAATATTGACGATCGCTGCTTATTTGGGCTAATAAAACAATTCAACAGTAAAGCCTTATTTCGAACAACCAAGGAGACTCTGTATAAGATCCCGATCATCCCAGTCCTGCTTTACGGCGCTGAAACATGCACTTTATTAAAAGAGGATGAAGATATCCTTGGTCGCTTCGAGAGAAAAATTCTTCGTAAGATATTCGGTCTCGTTTGCGTTGACGGGTTTTGGTGGAGAAGATTCAATCACGAACTATACGAGCTGTAAACCGACATCGACTTAGTCAGAAAACTGCGTATCGGAGGGTTGAGATGGGTAGGACATGAAGACTGGATGACTTCAAATCTAACTAGGAGGGACGACGCATTAGAGGGCCTCCTGGCCGTAGGTGGCACGTAAAAGTTCAAGGGGACCTCCAGTTGCGAACTCCAAGTTGGTCGAAGTGCGCAACTGGAGGCAATAAGCTGAAGTCCGAGCTAATGGAGATGCTTTTTGGTTGAGGCCCAGGTTCATCCCGAACTGTAGCGCCACCCAAGTAAGTAAGTAACATCTCGAACAACCCCGTCGGCCGACCATTATAGTGCATAGTGCGAGTAGAGATGACGACAAGGAAGAGCCGCAACGTCCCGTTTGCAACCGAGTACCACCTAAGCGACTCAACCCCTCCAACAAGATAGCAGGCAGATATATGTACCCTTAAGCAAAAGGGGTTATATTGTGGACTGATCTTCTGGCTTTTCACCGGTCATCCGTCAGCAGGCCACCACTAAAAAGTCGGACGCTTTTTTACATCTTACGAGTATATCTTGAGTTTAGCGCTCTATAAGCGTAAAACAATTTGTTTTTATGAAACCAATTACAATACTTTCTTGATGGTCAGCTTTTGACATTTAGCCCTCATGCATTCCACTTACTTTTGATAATTACTAGAACTTTGTGTACAAACGTAGATTGTGTTCTAGACCGCATTTGTTGGAGTTCAATATTCTCCGATTGTACTTAGAACTTTTGCTCGATTTTTAATGTTGCCGAAATCTAAATTAGGTCCATAAATGTGTTGCATTAAATACTCTAGTCTTAGTCGTTAAAAAATTGCATTATGGTCATCATGTTTTAATGAGTATCTGTGACATCTGGCATGCATTATCGTTTTGAAACAGCTTTATGGATAGCCGACGATTTGCGTAGCGCAACACAATACCTCCCTCATATAGGACTAAGATGATAAATGCCTCGGCATTTGACTTGCATAGTTATGCAGATGAACTTGAAAAAAGGTTTGATAGTCTGAACTCATAGAGAGTTCTTTTGTTTTGAAATGTTGCCACTGTGTCTTCAATCAAATGATTTCATTGTGATGCTGCTACCATCACATAATCACTATAGTCTATCGCGGAAGGTTAGGTAAGGTTTTTTTCTTTTTTTTTTTGCGCGGGCCAGATTGATTATTAATACCCTTATACTGGGGTGGCAATGGTGCAGTGGGTAGTGTGATTGCTTGTTAACCGATGTGGGCAGGTTCAAGCCCCAGCGGTGAACAGCAACCATGGGCCACCCAAGTATAAAGGAAAAACCATTTACATCGAAGTCTTTCCAACCACTGCACAAAAGAAATGTTCCTGCCTGGTAGTACAATGGATCGGAGAGGTCTGAGTGCTCTGGGATTTGGGTTTCCATTTTTCTTAAAAAAAAAAATAAATTACCCTTATACTGGTCCTCAGGGCACGGGCGGATGGGAAAAGGGGAGAAAGAGACAGAGGAGATGCCGGTTTGCGTTAGCTATAAATGTTTGAAGGTTGTAATGATTAGGAAATACAAAGGCTGGTAGTTCGTTCTACAAACGTGTTGTTCGGCTGATAAACGAATCCCTATATTTGACAGTACGTCCGAAGTTGGGCTTGACGGTGCATTCGAAGCGTGACGCGTATTACGGGTGAAGTTTTGAAAGGGAGGAATGCAAGTGGCTATTTCGCTGGAGCATTTTTCATAAATGTCGTAAGAGGCGACTAAAACCCACCCTTCGTGTACCGGGCTAAAAGTGTATACAAAAAAATGCAATGCGTAAAACGAAAAGATTTAATACCCCAGGTGGCAGTCCAGGTTCACTGGAAAATCCACCCTTTTCGGAGGTAGGCTCTACGGATTCTGGGGAGAGCCAATTATTGCAATTAAGAAACCCCTTTATAAAAAGTTCAAGGGTACCTCGGTCTCCACCATCAAGACCGAATGTCTCCGGGAAAAAAAGTCCACCGGAAGTGCAAGCGCACAAGAAACAGGACTCAGAGAAATGTAAAAGCTTTGAGAAGGAAAATAACGAACACTTCGCAATAAGCTTAATGAAATGGATCGACTCTACCAAGAGCTCAAAAAAGAAGTAGACATGCTGAGAGAGGAAAACAAGCTTCTAAAGAACTCGCTTTTACAAAAAGAACGCGAAAATTCCCCTCCCCGCGCAGCTAATCCCAAATATAATTTCATAATTTCATAATTTATTAGTGCATAAAAATCTTTTACAATAGATTGTAACAATCTTTTGTTAGCAAAAGTTATAAAGAAAAAAACAATGTAAATAAGGTAATATGCAAGCAAAGAGGAGTGAGACAAGTTAGTGTAAAAAGATTTAAAAAAAAGTAAAAAATTAAATTTAAATTATGTAATATAAGTACAAGTAAATAAGAAAAAGTACGAAAGCGATTAAGATAGTTATTCAAAAAGTATTTCAGTCTTCAGCCAAATGTCTAAACAGGACGTCACCAAATGTGCTTGAACCACAGACTCTTCTAATGCTGAGGGGAAGCGAGTTCCAGGAGCGAGCGGCAGAAACGAAAAACTGCCGTTCAGTTGCAAGGCAGGTAAAACGCGGTTGAATTAAAGTAAGCGAGCGTGTTGAATTGGCAAACCGAAGCTTGTCCGATAAATAAGTGGGTTGTTTGGTTGTCATAATTTGGTGTAAAAACATTAGGGAAAGATAATTGAGATACGTATGTAACGTGCATCCTAGTATCTTTTTGACATAATGAGATACATGGTCATATCGCCTCAGATCATAAACATAACGTGCCGTGTTATTGAAGACGGTGGTTAGCTTTCTTTTACTCTCGGCGCTACATCCAATAAAAATTTAACACCCATACGCAATTAAAGGCACTACGAGGGATTTAATTAACATAAGTTTAGTGTTCAAAGGAGTGTAATGCTTTGGCATGGATAGATTTCGAAGACAACCGTACACCTTTCCAATGACTGATTGAATATGATCGTCCCATCCCAAAGTTCGATTAAAATAAATGCCAAGGTTTTTAGCTTTATCAGTGTACTGAAGCACTGTACTACCAAGATAGATAGGAGGGAAATAGCTAGGATCAAGCTTGGTTTTGTAGATAGTAATGCAGTGGGACTTGCTTGGGTCTTATTATTATTATTATTATTATTTATTTCCATTTCAAAAGAACAATATTATTTCTTATATCTAAGTTATTACAAATTCAATTTCAAATTTTTAATTAAAATAACTTAAATATCGTTTAACTACGAATTATGCAATCATTTTCGATTGGGTGAAATGGTATCTAGTACACACTTTGTGGCATAAAATACCAGTGGTAAGTGCATTAAACTAAAACTTTGTTTTAAAATATTGTGAAAAGCCGCGCTGAGAGAGTAATAAGTTTTATGTTGAGAGAGAACAGTATTGGAAGCTACATATCAAAGTAAAGTAAACATTTAGAAGCGAAAATGAAAGATATGGAAAATAATGAGTATTAAACATTAAAAGTCGACAAGTAATGTTACGCCTACGTAGTATAAAGAGGGTTTAGTGCTGCTTACGTTAATACCTGCATCAATTCTTCTACATCTGATCTGGACAGCAACCAGTTTCTGAGACTTCTAAGGAACAAGGACTTGCATTCTATATGGTTACATACATCTTGAGGCAATCTGTTATATATAAAGGGAGCTATAATAAAAGCAAAGCGACGGTAGTGTTCTGTTCTAGCTCTTGGAACTATTACTGCTGTTGAAGACCTTAGTGAATAGATTTCATTTTCACTAACGTTGGTATAACCACCTCGCAAATAGAACAGCCTCAATACCTTATAAACATAAAGATTTCTTAACGGCAGTATATTTAAAGAATTAAACAATGGGTGCGATGGCTCCCATCTTGGTTTGAACAGCATTACTCTGATTATCTTCTTCTGAGCTGTAATAAGAGGTTGTAGGTTACTAATGAATGCACTGCCCCAACAAGAAATACCGTATTCCAGTCGCGAGTTAACAAGCGCATAATAGATAGCAATTAGTAGATTGGATGGTACCAATTTTCGTAAGTGAAAAATCTTGTTCATTGCTATATAAACAGTTTTTTTAATATTAGTTATGTGTGGTTTCCAATTTAAATTATAGTCCAAAGTTACACCTAAATATTTAAATTCAGCAACCGATTCTAACGTCATGCAGAAATCCTTGCAGTTCTTATGGTCGCAATTAGGGTCATGTAAACCAACCCCATCGATAAAATTCTGGTTTGAGAATGAAAAAGACATAACTTTGGACTTACTGCTTAGCACCATTTGGTGATACTTGAACCACTTGTTTAACACAGAAAGGTCCATGTTCATTTGATTTCTTATATTATCTACACAGGGAGCAGCGTATGAGATAGCCAAGTCATCGGCGAAGGCAATTATTTTCCCATTCAGAGGCAACTTAAATATAGAATTTATATATAAAAGGAACAATAAAGGACCAATAACTGATCCTTGGGGAACGCCAACACCTGGACAGGGCAAGGACTTACTCAAAGTTGCATTTACACGAACAAGCTGTTTTCTATCTTGAAGGTAGGACGAGATCCACTTCAAGATGTAACTTCTAAACCCAAATCGCTGAAGTATTTTTAGTAATAGTTTGTGATTTACTAAGTCAAATGCCTTTGTAAGATCAAGGAAGAGAGCGCCAGATTCATTACTCCTGTCGAGTTTCGCGTTAATATCCTCTAAGAAAGACAATATAGCTTCTTCCGTAGACTTTCCTTTTATAAAACCAAATTGTGATTTACTAAGAAGCTTATATTTTTCTAGGAACTTAAGCATTTTTTTGGTTATAATTTTCTCAAAAATTTTTGAAAAAACTGAAAGTAACGATATAGGTCTATAATTGTTGGGATCACAGTTATCACCCTTTTTATAAATTGGAAATATTACAGCCGTTTTCAGGCAATCTGGAAATACACCACTTTCGAAACTTTTATTTAAAAGATATGCTAATGGCTTAGTGATGAGGTTGCTTACTTGTTTTATTGTTAAACTGCTAATACCATCTAGTCCGCAAGAGTGTTTAATCTTTAATTTGGATATGACATGAAGCACCTCAGCTTCAGACACTGTGCCAAGGAAAAACGACGAGAGGACTACGTTATCTAGGATGGATTCCTGAGAGGCTATTTCCCCATGATTCAGCTGACTATTTTTTGAGCTTTCCGCTACATTTTTAAAGAAGGCATTCAACCCATTGCCCATTTCTAGCTCGTTTGAAGTTGTGGTTCCATCCAAAAATTTCAAACATTTTAAGGTATTATCTGTATTACTTTTGCCTAGTAAATCATTAACGATATTCCATTGCTGTCTTGGATTGAACTTGTTTTCGTTAAATTTTCGGTGATAGTATGATTCCTTTTGCTTGTTTATTTGAGCAAAAATTTCCTTCTGCATTCTTTTGTAAGAATTTTTTACAGAGGGAATGTGGAACCTTCCTTTATTTTTAACATAAAAATTGTTTTTTTCCCTAATTCGTTCGCAAAGTTGGTCAGTCATCCATGGTTTAATCTTCTGAAGTAGTCGTTTTTGTTTCATAGATTTGCACGAGTCTACATGGTCAGAGAGGATCTTTAAAAATATACTAAAAGCATTGGAGGGGCAAGGTGTATTATAAACCTCCTCCCAAGATTCCTGCGCAAGATATTCGTTCAGTTTAGAAAAGTTTAATTTAAAGTGTGCGTGTACTTTTTTGGAATTCGACTGCTCCTTATTGGTTACCTTCAACAGATCAGAAAAAGATACACCAATTGCAAAGTGGTCAGTTATATCCCATTCCAGCATAAACGGACGGACTTTCAATTCATTTTTTTTCCTCACGAAAATATGGTCGATGCACGTTTTGGTACTGTCGGTTACTCTAGTTGGTACATTCAAGAGTGACTCGAAACCCAGGGAAGACAAAAGAAGTATATAATTATCAGAGCTCAGAGGAAGATCGAGTATATCAATATTTATGTCACCAATAACACAGAAATTGTGACCGTTCAATGCGCATAGTAGGTCTTCAATATCTTTTAAGAATATATCCCTGTGAACAGATTGCAACCGATATATGCAAACAATATCTAAGAAAATGCTATCAAGTTTAATTTTTACTATAATACAATCTGCACTTCTCAGATCAGGTGTAGAAACTTTAGCGACTGAAAGGGTATTTTTTACAAATATTGCTATTCCACCGGATGGGTACCTTTCATTGCACTCAGCATAGACATTATAGCCCGGAAGCGAATAATTGCATAATTCGTGGTCAAAAATCCAGATTTCGGATAAGACAATTATTTGAGGTAAGACTAGAAAACTATTATGCAAAAACGAACAAAAACTATCAAAATTTTTTCTCATACTTCTTATATTTAGATGAAAAACGGTTAAGTGATTCGAAGATGCACTGTAATCCAAACCAACAAATATATCATTACTTGAGCTACTACTATTAAGATCAATAAATTCATTACAAGGAAACATAAAAATAAAAACAAGAATTTTTGTCTAGATAAATACTACTTAATCATAAATGATTAAGATCATCGATGCAGTTGATGAACTTGATCTCCATGCCAGTCGTTCGTCTCATCATAATTTTTCCATACCGAACCCAAAGAAAATCATAACTGAAATTCTTTTTCGCTTTTTTCGCCTCTTTTAGCAAAACTTTTGCCGCACTTGACAGCCAGTCATTAATAAAAATATTACCTCTACTCGATGCAAAGATTTTCCCAGCATTGATCGGTGTCTTCTTAGTGTGTACGGCAGCCAAAATTCGCTCTTTCACTCTCCTGCTACGAAGTTGTACCACAACAGCACCAGACGGTTTAGTCGTAGGCCGTTTTTTTCGGACCAACGGACGACCTCCCGCAGGTCGTCGTTTAACCGGCTCACACTGTCCTCAATCATTCCTATTTTACTGCTGATATATATTTGCACATCGTCAGCATACAAGTGCACGGATGAAATTGTGAATGAAAGTGGCAGATCATTAATAAAAATACTGAAAAGCAGTGGGCCCAAAATAGAACCTTGTGGTACTCCTGCCATAGTTTTAATGAGTTCTGATTTCTTATTCTGCACGACAACAGATTGCTGTCTTTCGGAGAGGTAGGTAGCAATTAACTTTAGTGCAGAAGAAGATAAATGGCAGCCTGTTTTGAGCTTATGGAGTAGTATTTTATGGTTGACTGTATCAAAAGCTTTGGAGAAATCAAGAAGGGTTAAAATAGTTAAGTTGTCGTTGTCCATAGCCTCGCGAATGTCATCAGTCACCTTTAATAGGGCTGTTACACAGCTATGTTTTTGCCTGAAGTCGGATTGACTGCTGCAAAGAAAATTTATTCTATGAAGGTAATCTGACAACTGCTGATGTATTATTTTCTCCAAAACTTTTGATAGATACGGAAGAATAGAAATGGGCCTATATTCCGGTGGAGAAAATTTCGTTCCCTTTTTTTTCAAAATCGGAACTACTTTCGCTGTTTTCCACTTATTAGGAAAAGTTGATGTAAAAATAACAGAGTTAAGTACATGTGTCAGGACAGGGAGCAGATGGGGTAGTATGGCCTTCACAAATAAGGGATGTATCTCATCAATGCCAGCGGATTTAGATTTTATACGGAGGATTTCTCTGAGGACATCGACCTGGTCAACACAAGAAAACTGAAATTGGTTAGGTGGCTCTGAATTATTAGTTTGCGTTATGTTATCTTGGTCTGAATGCGAAATATTTGGGACTGCCGCCTGCGTCTTGACAAATTCTTTGTTTAATTGGTCAGGGTCAATATTTCCAAGATCCTGCTTCCTATTACGACCAACGCCTATGGCTTTCAAATTTTTCCATAACTTTTTAGAATCAAGATTTCCATTCAGATGAGCAGAGAAGTAAAACCTCTTGGCTTGTCTTACTTTGGAAATGACCTGGTTGCGCAGGTTACGAAAGGTGGTATATATATCGGGTAATCTAAACCGCTTCCATCTCTTGTACTCAACATCACGCTTGTTCATCAGTTGGATGATATCACTAGTGCACCATTCGTTTACACGATGCCTGACAAATTTTGTTTTTAGTGGAACGTGGGTGTTAAACAAACTTAGGATGCTATTTTCTAAAAATTCTACTTTTAATTCAGAGGACGACATAGAGTATATCCGTTGCCAATCTACCCCTAAGATGTCTTGTTCAAGGAGTTCGGCATTAACATGTTTGTAATCCCTATATTCATATGAAAATGGAGGACAGGAAGCAATATTGAAAGTAGCAAAAATTAAATCATGTCGCGAAAACCCCGGGGCGGATAACTGATCATAGAATAGAACATCTTGATAATCACTCACAAAGAATAAATCCAACAGCGTACTGGTGCTATCGCTGAAATGAGTCGGTACTATTGTATTAACTGGGTGAAGGCTTAAGGTTTTCATATTATCTAAGAATGGCTTAGACATTTCGCTATTTAAAAGATTACAATTGAAATCACCACAGACGATTACATTGCTGAAGGAGGAAGAAACATTTTCAAGCACAGTATAGAGAGGTGATAGATCTGTATGGGAATTCGGCCTATAAACCACACCAATCAGACAGTTGGCTATAGCAATAAAGCAATATTCGAGTGGGCTATTAGGGGGTGAACTAATTACAGTTTTGCTATTAATACCATCACGAACATATAATGCAACACCACCACCACTTCTATTACTCCTATCCGCACGAAACATGTTGTATCCCTTTAGGCTATAATGAACATCATCATTATCTTCATGAAACCAAGTTTCAGAGACACAGACGATGTCCACATTAGAGCCAACAAACAATCCACGAAATTCGTCAACTTTTGGATTCAAGCTTTGTGCGTTTATGTGACATACATTAAATCCAACACGCTGCTGACATAAAATATTTAACATTAAACGCAAGTTTCCATTAATGCCACGGCCCAAAGAACTATTTGCATTACCCGTGGTCATGTGTATGAAACAAAAAGGCAAACCTTACCCTACAGCGTAGAAGACCACCATGTAAACAGAAGTGGTGAAAAAATTTAAACATTTGACTGTTAATAAATACCAATGAAATACTATTTGAAATGCTATAATGAATTACTAAAGAGAGAAAAATAAACATAATTAAGAGATTAAAATTACGCGAAAATTTAAGACTCATTTAGACTTTAAAGTTGAAAGTTAGTGGTGAGCTTTAAGATGATTCAGCATAGTGACGATTGTTCGTGATCATGGAGTCCAAAAGTTCGCAGGAATCCACCACGAAAGCTCCGCTGTCATTTGTTGTTTTTACATACACTCGCCCTCCTCTGGTGAAAACAGATGTCAGCTGCTTGCGTTGTTTACATTGGAGAGCTTTACGGTGAATGATATGATTGTGGGTAGTAAGGCTTTCGTTAAAGTAGATTCGGCTATCGGTCTTCAATCCAATATCTTTCAAGCATAAGGTTCCTTTAAGATTTTTACAATATTGGCTTGTTGATCGCAGTACGTCGATTTTATCCGTGGGCGATTCAAATTTAACAATGATTGCGCTGTCTTGTGAAGCTCCCCGGGGTTTTGTGGGAAAATTTTTTTGCGGTGCAGGTGGATTGCATTTGACAGACCGGCAAAGCAAGTTGAATATCTCCTGAAGATCTTCTCTATATCTTTTTGGAACTCCAAGCAAGACAGCATCGGCAGATATGCTTTTCCGCTCCAGGAAATCTGTTTTATTGCGGAGAATTAATAGTTCGGTTTCCAGTTGATTGGTAACGTTAGATGAACTTTCTAGAGCATCAACTCGAGCACCAAGTACGGACATAGCACTATTCACCTCACTGAACCGAGCATTTATTTCATTAATGAAACTGTTAAATTTATCATTAATGGTTTTGTTCATATTGTAATATTCTTGCTGGGGTTCGTTTAAATAAAACCTTCTTTTGTGTATTTAATCGTTTATTTTTTATCAAACACCAACTTTACTTTAACACAATAGTCAATCACTTTATTCTTTATTTATTTCAAAATAAACGGTCGCTACAGATTTATTTTCACAATGTCGCCTGCTTTCACCACTGGTCGGATATCTCTTGTAATCGCTGTATTCACTTATAAACAACTGGCTGTCGACGTTGGTTGTGGTATGGGTATTTATAGGAAATTGCAAGGGGTTCTAGAACATGCTAGATGTTTCTCCGGGTGAATTGAGGATCATGGAATATTGGGATATTGTGTGGAACAGTTGTGGAACGTAAGCACACCAGGTTGGAACGTAAGCACATCAGGTTGGAATATTTACTACTAGTAGGCAATAGATGTCGTTGCACAGTTTGAGATACAGTGTTTTAGTTTTTGGTACACAAACCATCCTGTAGTCAATGCTACACTGCCCCCCTCTTAAACTTGTTCGTCCCGAACAAGATCATCAGGATTACTGCCATGGTAACGATGAAGACGATCCAGGTGGACAATTTTCATCTTGCTTCTTACTCCACGCTGGATCCGGAAGACGACGTCATTGATGCGTGTGACCACTTTATAAGGGCCCTCCCAGTCTTGCTGCAGCTTGGGTGACCTCCCCTTTTGCCGGTGTGGGTTGTACAGCCATACTAGGTCTCCCTCGTGGAAGCTGAACGTTGTTGCCTTTGTGTCGTACCTGGTTTTCATACGGTCACTCGCTATCCTTATCCTCGTCCTGGTCCTCTGATGTATGTCTCGGATCCTTTCCCTGAGGTCTGCCACATAGTACTCTTCACATTTGGGCTCATCGTTAGGGGATCCAAACTTCACCTCACTGTGCACTGCATTTCGGTAGGCCATTAAGAAAAGAGGAATTTGTCGATCCCAATCGCGCTGGTGGTCTTCTACGACCTTGGAGAGATGTTCGTTTAAGGTTCTGTTGAAGCGCTCTACCATTCCGTCGGATTGTGGATGAAGCGGGGTAGTTCTCGTCTTTTTGATTCCTAGTTGTTGACATACCTCTTGGAATATCTTCGATTCAAAGTTTCGTCCCTGGTCAGAATGCAGTTCCATGGGCACGCCAAACCTGCTCACCCAGTTGCTGACGATCTGTTCCACGATGGTCTTCGCTTCCTGGTTAGGGATGGCGAACGCTTCCGGCCACTTGCTGAAGTAGTCCATGACGACTAGGATGTAATGGTTACCATTGACGGTTTCTGGAAATGGACCAGCGATGTCAGCGGCAATCCGTTCAAAGGGTGCGCCCACGTTGTACTGGTGCATCTTGCCTCGCGTTTTCGTTCTGGGTCCCTTGCTGGCGGCACACACGACGCATTTTCGGCACCAACTCTCTACATCTACCCTTGGGCTGAGCCAATAGAAACGTTCTCGCACCTTCTCCAGCGTCTTGTTTGCACCCAAATGACCTCCGGATGCTCCATCATGCATCTCCCGTAGCACCTCGTGTACTTTTGATCGCGGCAAGACAAGCTGCATTATGAAATCTTTCCCATCCGGCCTTTCCCATTTCCTTTTCAGTACACCATCTTGCACATGAAGGGAGTCCCACTGAGCCCAGTATGCCTTGAGAGTGGGGCTCCTGTCCGAGATATCTTGTCCATTTGGCTTTTCCATAAACTCCTTCCACGCTAATATCGGCTCGATGTCTGGGTCTTCTTTCTGAGCGTTGCGGATTTCTTCTGCACTCCAACCAGCGATAGGCTCAGCTCTTACCCTTTGGATGGAAAGAAGGTTCTTCTCTTCCTGCCGCACACAATGCTTGCAGTCGCTCTTACATGGTCGCCGGGACAATGCATCCGCATTAGAATGAAGTTTCCCTTTACGATGCTGTATTTCATAGTCGTACATCTGCAGGCGTTCAATCCATCTTGCGACGTGCCCTTCCGGATTCTTGAACTGCAGCAGCCATTTTAGAGCCGCGTGGTCTGTGCGCAAAAGGAACTTTTGGCCGTAGAGGTATTTATGGAAGTGTTTTGTCGCCAGAAGCAGCGCCAAAAGTTCTCGCCTGGTCACGCAGTAGTTCCTTTCGGGCTTGGAGGGAACTTTGCTGAAGTATGCTACTACCTTCTCTTGGCCATTGTGTACTTGCGAAAGAACCGCTCCGACACCGACGTTACTTGCATCTGCATCCACGATGAACATTTCTCCGGGAATGGGATATGCTAGTGTTGGTGCTTCGCATAGTTGTTGCTTAAGGTTCTTGAAGCTATTGTTGCACTCACCTGACCACTTGAATTGCCTTCCTTTTTCCGTCAGCAGGTGCAAGCTCTTCGCGATTCCGGCAAAGTCCTTTACGAATCGTCGGTAGTACGTGGCGAGGCCCAAAAAGCTCCTGAGTTCGTGTTTGTCTTTTGGAACTGGCCAGTTTTTCACAGCTTCCACCTTGTCCGGATCGGTTCGCACTCCTTCTGACGAGATAACGTGGCCCAGGTACTTGACTTCGGATCTGAAGAGGTCACATTTCTTTGGGTTCAGCTTCAGGTGAGCGCTTCGAAGCCGTTCTAGCACATTCTTCAGGTTGTCGCGATGTTCCTCGAATGTTTTTCCTATCACGATCACATCGTCCAGATACACCAAGCAAGTTTTCCAGGTTAATCCACGTAGGACGTGTTCCATTAGGCGCTCAAAAGTTGCCGGAGCGTTGCAAAATCCAAATGGCATTACTGTAAACTGCCACAGCCCATTTCCTGCAGTGAACGCAGTTTTCTCTCGGTCCTTTGGATCGATCTGTACCTGCCAGTAACCGCTCTTTAAGTCAAGGGTGGAAAACCATCGAGCTCCTGAGAGTGTGTCCAATGTGTCATCGATCCGTGGCAGAGGGTAGCTATCCTTTTTCGTGACATCATTAAGTCTGCGATAGTCCACGCAGAATCGTGTGCTGCCATCTTTCTTCTTAACCAGTACAACAGGTGAGGCCCACGGACTCTTAGAACTTTCGATGAGCCCTTCGTTCTCCATCATTGACACCATATCTGCAACCTCCGTCTGCTTTGCCAGTGGTAGTCGTCTGGCAGGCTGACGAATTGGTCTGGCATCCCCAGTGTCTATGCGATGTTGCACCAGATGTGTTCGACCATACTCTCCATCCTGTGAGGCAAATATATCAGCGTACTCACCGTTTAGCTTTTCTGCCATGGCTTGCTGATCCTGATCCAGTTCGCAGTGCTTGAGGATCATGTCCCTTACTTCCGCCAACCTGGCTGATGAAACGGGCTTCGCAAATTCCTTTTCGGTTATTGTTGAAATTGAACATATCGGCGCATATTTACCAATAACCTCCCCTTGTTTTAATTTGACGCTATGGCTCTTTAAGTTCATGAGCCTTACTGGGACCAGGCTGTTCTTTGGCTCCACTAAAACTTTTCCCACGATGTAGTTTGGGGAATTCCTTCGTGAATCTGGCTCCAATAGGTAGAATCGGTGGCTCCCAGGATCACCCTCTAGTTTTGTCCAAATTATAGTCTCGGAAGATGGTGGTAAGACTTCGTCCTTGCTGAGTATTGTCCTTAAATGTGCTGCATTCTCGTTTCCGTACACCATTGGAATCTCTACGTTCCGGTACCGCAGAACTTGCATCCCGATGTCAATGATTACGTCATGTTCTTTCATAAAGTCCACTCCGATTATGCATTCATCACATACGTCGGCCACCAGGAACGCATGGGAAAAGGCCAACCCCGCTAGTTGTAACGTGAGGCGAACTTCTCCGTATACTTTCGCCGATTCCCCTGTCGCGGTTCTAAGACAGTAGCAGCTGGTGTTGTGCAGCCAAGACTTCTGGACGAGATCTCTTCTTACAATGGAAGCCGTGGCGCCAGTATCGATAGTAGCCACGCACTTGTTTTTGCCGATGAATGCTTCCACTGTTAGACTCTTGTTGCATCGTTTGGTTTGGGAGACCTGGATGGTGGTCTTGGGGCGTCGATTCCATTAGCCAACTTCTGCCCCTCGAAGCTGACTTTTAGGCGTTTCCCGACTCCTGGTTTCGAGAAGCCTGGCCAACAGGATGGATGTTCTCCCTGTAGGATGGTTCTTCGTTGCGTCGCCTATTCGCACAATGTGGACAGTTTCCGCGTCTGGGTGGATTTCTGCATTGCCGTTGTAGGTGTCCTATTTTGTTGCAGTTCCAGCAACGAATTTGTCCTCCGCGAGCGTTGTTTCGGTCTTCGACGTCCATCCTCTGGCAAGAGCATTCGATGGCGGCTACTTCCCTCCAACGGTGGATTCCTTGACATGCCTGGTCTGCGGCCTCCATTGTCAGAGCAAACGCCAAAGCTTCGGCGAGTGTTTTCTTTCCAGCCATTTTTACCGCCATTTGTAGTTTCGCATCAGCTATAGCATGGGTGAACGCTTCGGTTGCCATCTCGTTAATAATCTCCTCGCCGGCGTTTGGATAGGACAATGTGCCAGCCGCTCGATGTCTGCTTGTAACTGCTGGAGCGTCTCACCCTTCATCTGGGACCTTCTGCGCAACTGGACCCTGTATTCTTGCTGCATGTGGTCGTCCCCAAATCGCATCTCAATGGCTTTCACCAGACTATCGTAGTTGCGTTGTTTGTCCTCGGGAATAGTTTGTAGTAACTCTGCAGCTGATCCTCTAAGCACAAGCGTGAGGGCAATGGACCTCTCTTCATCGTCCCAGTTGTTCGTCATTGCCGCAGCTTCGAACTGCCTCTTATATATTGGCCATGATGTCTGTCCATCGAAGACGGGAGGCTGCATCTCTTTCCTTCTCGGGCAGTCGGTTGAATACTCCCGAACTTTCTGTTTCTTCACGCATTCGAGTTCCTTTGTCAAATTCTCGAATCTTCCTTCAACAGCCTCGAATTTTGTTTCAAATGTCTCAATTTTCGCCTCTACGTTTTCAAACTTCTCATCAATTGTTCCAAATCTTGTTTCCAAACTTTTATTTTGTTCATCGAATTTGCTTTCGAGAACATTTCTTTGATCGAATAGCTGTTGCTCTAGAGAATTCTTTTGTTCATCGAGCTTGGCATCTAAAGAATTCTCAAATTGTTTATTCTGTTCCTCGAGCTTGGCGTCTAGAAAATTCTTTTGCTCGTCAAAAGAATTATCTAGCTTCTTGAATTTTCTATTCTGATGGTCGAATTTTTCAGATAACAATTTCATTAAAGCCGACATGTCACTCGTCGTACTTACTTGTTCTTCTTCGACGTCAAACAAAGCTGTTTCAGGATCTGTACCCTCGTCCGTCATTATTTTCCGCAACTTAATGATCAATTCTCTCTTCGTACCAGCCGTAGGCTGATCCAGCTGGCTCGGTGCTTCCTTTAGTTGCACCAATGACAAATCTTCTAGCACCATTTTCTTTTCACTTACACAATAAGCAATACACAAAATTTGTTTTATCCCACTTCTGACACCAATGTAATATTCTTGCTGGGGTTCGTTTAAATAAAACCTTCTTTTGTGTATTTTAATCGTTTATTTTTTATCAAACACCAACTTTACTTTAACACAATAGTCAATCACTTTATTCTTTATTTATTTCAAAATAAACGGTCGCTACAGATTTATTTTCACAATGTCGCTTGCTTTCACCACTGGTCGGATATCTCTTGTAATCGCTGTATTCACTTATAAACAACTGGCTGTCGACGTTGGTTGTGGTATGGGTATTTATAGGAAATTGCAAGGGGTTCTAGAACATGCTAGATGTTTCTCCGGGTGAATTGAGGATCATGGAATATTGGGATATTGTGTGGAACAATTGTGGAACGTAAGCACACCAGGTTGGAACGTAAGTACATCAGGTTGGAATATTTACTACTAGTAGGCAATAGATGTCGTTGCACAGTTTGAGATACAGTGTTTTAGTTTTTGGTACACAAACCATCCTGTAGTCAATGCTACAATATTTTGCATTTGAATGTTAATTTGAGCAATAATTTCATCTGACCGCTTTTGAATTTCTTGCTTAATTGTTTTAAGAATTTTTTCATTTATTGATCCGGCTGGAGAAATTTGGTGCGAATTGCCTTTATTTTGTCTTAGGCTCGTTGCAACGGGGGTATTATATGCCATATTTTTGCAGGGATAGAAAAAGGGAGTTTACACAATTAATTATGCAAAAATCGCGGCGTAAAACACTGCAATTGATAAATAAACCGTACTTTGAAAAATATTTGCAAAGAGTTTTATTTGTTAGGATAATAAGGACAGAGCACGAACTATATCGCACGGACGAAGAAGAGCTTGCACGTGAAATGAATTGCTTCTTAAAGAAAAGACCTAGCAAAAAACGCAGAGCCGGCTCTTCGCCCGAAATTCAAGGTAACGTCACTCAGGAACAATGCGTGGAAAATTAACGTTGATGACTCCGATGGCTACCGAGCAATATCACAAAAATAAACACGGAAAAGATCCAGTGGTATACTTATGAAAATAAGTCAGAAAGACCACTGCGTGGTATAGCAAGGGGGCTCCACCCCTCGTGCACAAAAGACGACGTAATGAACGACCTCAAAGCTAAAGGTTTAAACACTTTTAATGCCGTCAATATTCTCAAAAAGGTCAAGCAACAAACGGAACAAGGCCAGGAAATCATGGTCAAGCATGGACTTCCGCTCTTTATGCTTACTTTATGCGAAAATGTAGACGATATTTATGACGTTAAAACTATTCTGAATATCGTAGTCAAGATTGAGCCTATGCGTACGAGTACGAGATGGATACCTCAGTGTAAACGCTGTCAAGGCTTTAATCACACACAGTCGTATTGTCAAAAAGAGCCGAGATGCGTAAAATGTACTGGTAACCATCTCTCGGAAAAGTGTGACCTAAATAAGCAGGCCCCAGCTACCTGCATTAACTGCAAAGGAAAGCACCCAGCGAACTATCGAGGTTGCAAAGTGGCAAAAGAGCTTCAAAAAAGGCGAGACACATTTAAAAATATTCAACGCCAGAACGCAGAACCGGTTAAAAATAGTCGTGAAATTGCTAAGCCAAGGGTAACGACCGTCAATAAACACGTCAAAGTTAAGACGAGAGTCGAGCAAAGTAAAGTTCCTTCGGCAAAATCAAAGGAAAAGCCACAATCTCCAGAGACGCCAACATATGCTCAAGCTGCGTCACTAGAAAACAAGTAAAGCGGTGTTACGGTAGACCCAGTCTCCCAAGTCTTCTCGATAATTCTTGCGAAACTTGAGGAGCAAACGAAGGTAAACAAAGTCATAATTGATAAATTGAGCAAGTTCGAGTTAAAACCTCACCAAAAAAGAACTCCCATATGAATATGAATCAGTTACTAAAAATTTTAACATGGGACGGAAACGGCCTTCTACAAAAAAACGCCGAATTAGAAGTATTCTTACGGAATGAAAACATTGACGTTTGCTTGATCTATGAAACTCATTTGACAAAGGAATCCGGAGTAAAAATAAGAGGGTATCGTGGTTATCACGCATACCATCCTTCCGGAAGAGCTAGAGGCGGATACTCCTTATTCATTAAAGACTGCATTGAGCACTCCATAAATACGACGATTGAAATCGATACAATGCAAACAAGTTCAGTTCGAGTTAAGAATAGGCACTCGTATTTCAAAATCGCGTCCATTTATTGTCCTCCGCGATGCACGTTTAGAAGTAACGACTTTGTACGTATCCTTGACTCACTTGGACCGAATTTCATTATAGTTGGCGATTTCAACGCAAAACACACTTTTTGGGGTTCCAGATCCAATTCACGGAAAGGCAGACTTCTGTACGAAGCCGGTATGCAATTCGGGGCTGATTTCTCTTCGACGGGGAAACCGACGTATTGGCCCTCTGATACAGCAAAAACACCTGACTTAATAGACTTCTTCGTAGGAAAAGGAGTATCTTCAAATTTTGCGAAAGTAGAGGAAAGCTTTGATCTCTCCTCAGATCACTCGCTGGTAATCTTGACAATAAGTGACCGACTAATGACAGTAGAAGGTGTGCCTAGATTAACTAACAAAAAACTAACTGGCGCGACTTTAGAACTGATTGCGAAGAAAATATTGTCTTAAATGTATCGCTCAAAACACCCTTCGAAATAGAAGATGAACTCGGCAAATTTATTGAATCAATTCAGAATGCCGCGTGGAAAAATACGCCTTTAAGGAGGAAAGAAGTCCCATGCAATGAAGCTAATTATCCACCGGAAATAAAAGAACTTATTCGAGAAAAGAGGAGAGCACGCAAAATATGGCAACAAGCTCGCGCTCCCCAGCATAAAACCCACTCGAATTTCCTATGCAATAAGCTTAAAAAGGCGATCCAAGACCTAAAATACCGAGAGGCTTCAGCTTATCTTGAAGGTTTAACCGCCGAAAAAACCACTAATTACTCGCTCTGGAAAGCTGTCAAAAGAATTAAAAAATCCCAAATACATTCGCCATCGATAAGAAAAAAACAACGACGAATGGGCAAAAGGTGACAAAGAAAAAGCGGATCTATTTGCCGAGCACTTAGAAGAGACTTTTAAGCCATTTGATGGAGAAACATTGGTAGACGATTTTACTGGTACGACTACGACATCTGACAACCTTAGAATAAAAAGTGTGTCGTTTATAGAACTTTGCCAGGCAAAAAAAAACCTGAAAAATAATAAAGCTCCTGGCTATGATTTAATAACCGGACAAATCCTCAAGGAATTACCAAAAAAGGCACTATTAAAATTGCTTTACTTAATAAATGCGTCTATTAGATTATTATACGTTCCAAATCAATGGAAAGTCGCAGAAGTCATAATGGTTCCGAAACCGGGGAAATCTCCAAATGACAAAAAATCGTACTGACCGATATCGCTACTACCAATAATATCGAAGGTATTTGAAAAAATCTTACTGAAACGGATTCTTCCGGTTATTGAAGAGAGACGCCTAATACCTGACCACCAATTCGGGTTCAGAATCAAGCATTCCACAATTGACCAGGTTTATAGAATAACCGACGAAATTGAAAAAGCCCTTGAGGAGAAAAAGATTTGTTCTAGCGCTTTTCTTGACGTATCTCAAGCCTTCAACAGGGTTTGGCACGATGGATTGAATTATAAGCTAAGACGAATCCTTCCGGAGCAACTTCATAAGATCTTAAAATCATACCTTAAAAACAGACTTTTTCGTGTCAAGCACGGAACTGAATATTCTGATTTTAAAGAAATCGCCGCCGGAGTTAAGCAAGGAAGTGTCCTTGGGCCTATCTTATTCTTGCTGTACACTCGGGACATACCACAAACTGAAGGCACTATTGTAGCTACGTTCGCGGGCGATACGGCTATTCTGGCAACGGAAAGTTCAATCGAGTCAGCAACCATAAAACTCCAACGAGCCTTGGATATAATCTGTGAGTGGACAAAAACTTGGCGCATTGTTCTTAACGAGACCAAATCGACGCATGTTAACTTCACTTACAAAAAAATAATCAACCTTCCCGTTTTCATTAACTCGGTACAAATACCGCATGCAAACGAAGCTAAATATCTGGGAATGACACTAGACGCGAAACTTAAATGGAAACCTCACGTTAAAAAGAAACGTGACGAAGTCGAAAATCGACTTAGAGAAATGTATTGGCTAATTGGAAGATATTCCAAACTAAGCGTATATAACAAACTGCTTCTGTATAAGCAAGTGCTTAAACCCGTGTGGACGTACGGTATACAACTCTGGGGTTGTACCAAACCAAGAAATAGGAATCTCATACAATCATTCCAAAATAAAATTATAAGAATAATCGTGAACGCTCCCTGGTATATCAGAAACAATGATATCCACAGAGACTTAGGGATAGCTACCGTGGAGGACGAAATAAAAAACTTCGCTCGCAAGCTTCGTATTCGTCTTCATGGCCATTGCAACTGTGCCATACTCCAAACTTTGGATGTGACAAATCTTACGCGCCGACTTCAAAGAACGAAACCGTTCGAATTAACGCAATAAGACAAAAAGCCGCATGTCATGACGGTTTCAGCAGGTGCTTTTATTGAAAATCAACCTGCCTCACGCGAATATTCTCTTCTGAAGCTTAAACTACTTGATAAGGTCTAACTTAGTCGTAGTAAACAAAACGAAGGGAAGGGTGTTTTTAGTCAGTAGAAATCTGACACTACTATGAGTACACGGTCTCATAGTGTCTCATGAAGATTTTCACCTACCCACGAAAAAAAAATAAATAAAATAAAAAAATAAAAATAAAACTGCATTCACAACTTTTAAAATTCATTTCTTCTACATGAGTTTCGAACAAAAAGATAATTTCAAACTGATTGATAAAATTATAAAAATCTGCAATCAAATCCTTATTTTTTAAACCTGCTACGTTATATGACAATATTTTATATTTTTTAATTTCTTTCTTAATACTATTTTCATTATTTCTTCTAATTTTAACGCTATTTTTACAGAAAACAGGACAGACGGCATAACAGTTAAATACTAGACTGTGGCACAAAATTTGTGCAGAAGAAGATAAATGGCAGCCTGTTTTGAGCTTATGGAGTAGTATTTTATGGTTGACTGTATCAAAAGCTTTGGAGAAATCAAGAAGGGTTAAAATAGTTAAGTTGTCGTTGTCCATAGCCTCGCGAATGTCATCAGTCACCTTTAATAGGGCTGTTACACAGCTATGTTTTTGCCTGAAGTCGGATTGACTGCTGCAAAGAAAATTTATTCTATGAAGGTAATCTGACAACTGCTGATGTATTATTTTCTCCAAAACTTTTGATAGATACGGAAGAATAGAAATGGGCCTATATTCCGGTGGAGAAAATTTCGTTCCCTTTTTTTTCAAAATCGGAACTACTTTCGCTGTTTTCCACTTATTAGGAAAAGTTGATGTAAAAATAACAGAGTTAAGTACATGTGTCAGGACAGGGAGCAGATGGGGTAGTATGGCCTTCACAAATAAGGGATGTATCTCATCAATGCCAGCGGATTTAGATTTTATACGGAGGATTTCTCTGAGGACATCGACCTGGTCAACACAAGAAAACTGAAATTGGTTAGGTGGCTCTGAATTATTAGTTTGCGTTATGTTATCTTGGTCTGAATGCGAAATATTTGGGACTGCCGCCTGCGTCTTGACAAATTCTTTGTTTAATTGGTCAGGGTCAATATTTCCAAGATCCTGCTTCCTATTACGACCAACGCCTATGGCTTTCAAATTTTTCCATAACTTTTTAGAATCAAGATTTCCATTCAGATGAGCAGAGAAGTAAAACCTCTTGGCTTGTCTTACTTTGGAAATGACCTGGTTGCGCAGGTTACGAAAGGTGGTATATATATCGGGTAATCTAAACCGCTTCCATCTCTTGTACTCAACATCACGCTTGTTCATCAGTTGGATGATATCACTAGTGCACCATTCGTTTACACGATGCCTGACAAATTTTGTTTTTAGTGGAACGTGGGTGTTAAACAAACTTAGGATGCTATTTTCTAAAAATTCTACTTTTAATTCAGAGGACGACATAGAGTATATCCGTTGCCAATCTACCCCTAAGATGTCTTGTTCAAGGAGTTCGGCATTAACATGTTTGTAATCCCTATATTCATATGAAAATGGAGGACAGGAAGCAATATTGAAAGTAGCAAAAATTAAATCATGTCGCGAAAACCCCGGGGCGGATAACTGATCATAGAATAGAACATCTTGATAATCACTCACAAAGAATAAATCCAACAGCGTACTGGTGCTATCGCTGAAATGAGTCGGTACTATTGTATTAACTGGGTGAAGGCTTAAGGTTTTCATATTATCTAAGAATGGCTTAGACATTTCGCTATTTAAAAGATTACAATTGAAATCACCACAGACGATTACATTGCTGAAGGAGGAAGAAACATTTTCAAGCACAGTATAGAGAGGTGATAGATCTGTATGGGAATTCGGCCTATAAACCACACCAATCAGACAGTTGGCTATAGCAATAAAGCAATATTCGAGTGGGCTATTAGGGGGTGAACTAATTACAGTTTTGCTATTAATACCATCACGAACATATAATGCAACACCACCACCACTTCTATTACTCCTATCCGCACGAAACATGTTGTATCCCTTTAGGCTATAATGAACATCATCATTATCTTCATGAAACCAAGTTTCAGAGACACAGACGATGTCCACATTAGAGCCAACAAACAATCCACGAAATTCGTCAACTTTTGGATTCAAGCTTTGTGCGTTTATGTGACATACATTAAATCCAACACGCTGCTGACATAAAATATTTAACATTAAACGCAAGTTTCCATTAATGCCACGGCCCAAAGAACTATTTGCATTACCCGTGGTCATGTGTATGAAACAAAAAGGCAAACCTTACCCTACAGCGTAGAAGACCACCATGTAAACAGAAGTGGTGAAAAAATTTAAACATTTGACTGTTAATAAATACCAATGAAATACTATTTGAAATGCTATAATGAATTACTAAAGAGAGAAAAATAAACATAATTAAGAGATTAAAATTACGCGAAAATTTAAGACTCATTTAGACTTTAAAGTTGAAAGTTAGTGGTGAGCTTTAAGATGATTCAGCATAGTGACGATTGTTCGTGATCATGGAGTCCAAAAGTTCGCAGGAATCCACCACGAAAGCTCCGCTGTCATTTGTTGTTTTTACATACACTCGCCCTCCTCTGGTGAAAACAGATGTCAGCTGCTTGCGTTGTTTACATTGGAGAGCTTTACGGTGAATGATATGATTGTGGGTAGTAAGGCTTTCGTTAAAGTAGATTCGGCTATCGGTCTTCAATCCAATATCTTTCAAGCATAAGGTTCCTTTAAGATTTTTACAATATTGGCTTGTTGATCGCAGTACGTCGATTTTATCCGTGGGCGATTCAAATTTAACAATGATTGCGCTGTCTTGTGAAGCTCCCCGGGGTTTTGTGGGAAAATTTTTTTGCGGTGCAGGTGGATTGCATTTGACAGACCGGCAAAGCAAGTTGAATATCTCCTGAAGATCTTCTCTATATCTTTTTGGAACTCCAAGCAAGACAGCATCGGCAGATATGCTTTTCCGCTCCAGGAAATCTGTTTTATTGCGGAGAATTAATAGTTCGGTTTCCAGTTGATTGGTAACGTTAGATGAACTTTCTAGAGCATCAACTCGAGCACCAAGTACGGACATAGCACTATTCACCTCACTGAACCGAGCATTTATTTCATTAATGAAACTGTTAAATTTATCATTAATGGTTTTGTTCATATTGTAATATTCTTGCTGGGGTTCGTTTAAATAAAACCTTCTTTTGTGTATTTAATCGTTTATTTTTTATCAAACACCAACTTTACTTTAACACAATAGTCAATCACTTTATTCTTTATTTATTTCAAAATAAACGGTCGCTACAGATTTATTTTCACAATGTCGCCTGCTTTCACCACTGGTCGGATATCTCTTGTAATCGCTGTATTCACTTATAAACAACTGGCTGTCGACGTTGGTTGTGGTATGGGTATTTATAGGAAATTGCAAGGGGTTCTAGAACATGCTAGATGTTTCTCCGGGTGAATTGAGGATCATGGAATATTGGGATATTGTGTGGAACAGTTGTGGAACGTAAGCACACCAGGTTGGAACGTAAGCACATCAGGTTGGAATATTTACTACTAGTAGGCAATAGATGTCGTTGCACAGTTTGAGATACAGTGTTTTAGTTTTTGGTACACAAACCATCCTGTAGTCAATGCTACACTGCCCCCCTCTTAAACTTGTTCGTCCCGAACAAGATCATCAGGATTACTGCCATGGTAACGATGAAGACGATCCAGGTGGACAATTTTCATCTTGCTTCTTACTCCACGCTGGATCCGGAAGACGACGTCATTGATGCGTGTGACCACTTTATAAGGGCCCTCCCAGTCTTGCTGCAGCTTGGGTGACCTCCCCTTTTGCCGGTGTGGGTTGTACAGCCATACTAGGTCTCCCTCGTGGAAGCTGAACGTTGTTGCCTTTGTGTCGTACCTGGTTTTCATACGGTCACTCGCTATCCTTATCCTCGTCCTGGTCCTCTGATGTATGTCTCGGATCCTTTCCCTGAGGTCTGCCACATAGTACTCTTCACATTTGGGCTCATCGTTAGGGGATCCAAACTTCACCTCACTGTGCACTGCATTTCGGTAGGCCATTAAGAAAAGAGGAATTTGTCGATCCCAATCGCGCTGGTGGTCTTCTACGACCTTGGAGAGATGTTCGTTTAAGGTTCTGTTGAAGCGCTCTACCATTCCGTCGGATTGTGGATGAAGCGGGGTAGTTCTCGTCTTTTTGATTCCTAGTTGTTGACATACCTCTTGGAATATCTTCGATTCAAAGTTTCGTCCCTGGTCAGAATGCAGTTCCATGGGCACGCCAAACCTGCTCACCCAGTTGCTGACGATCTGTTCCACGATGGTCTTCGCTTCCTGGTTAGGGATGGCGAACGCTTCCGGCCACTTGCTGAAGTAGTCCATGACGACTAGGATGTAATGGTTACCATTGACGGTTTCTGGAAATGGACCAGCGATGTCAGCGGCAATCCGTTCAAAGGGTGCGCCCACGTTGTACTGGTGCATCTTGCCTCGCGTTTTCGTTCTGGGTCCCTTGCTGGCGGCACACACGACGCATTTTCGGCACCAACTCTCTACATCTACCCTTGGGCTGAGCCAATAGAAACGTTCTCGCACCTTCTCCAGCGTCTTGTTTGCACCCAAATGACCTCCGGATGCTCCATCATGCATCTCCCGTAGCACCTCGTGTACTTTTGATCGCGGCAAGACAAGCTGCATTATGAAATCTTTCCCATCCGGCCTTTCCCATTTCCTTTTCAGTACACCATCTTGCACATGAAGGGAGTCCCACTGAGCCCAGTATGCCTTGAGAGTGGGGCTCCTGTCCGAGATATCTTGTCCATTTGGCTTTTCCATAAACTCCTTCCACGCTAATATCGGCTCGATGTCTGGGTCTTCTTTCTGAGCGTTGCGGATTTCTTCTGCACTCCAACCAGCGATAGGCTCAGCTCTTACCCTTTGGATGGAAAGAAGGTTCTTCTCTTCCTGCCGCACACAATGCTTGCAGTCGCTCTTACATGGTCGCCGGGACAATGCATCCGCATTAGAATGAAGTTTCCCTTTACGATGCTGTATTTCATAGTCGTACATCTGCAGGCGTTCAATCCATCTTGCGACGTGCCCTTCCGGATTCTTGAACTGCAGCAGCCATTTTAGAACCGCGTGGTCTGTGCGCAAAAGGAACTTTTGGCCGTAGAGGTATTTATGGAAGTGTTTTGTCGCCAGAAGCAGCGCCAAAAGTTCTCGCCTGGTCACGCAGTAGTTCCTTTCGGGCTTGGAGGGAACTTTGCTGAAGTATGCTACTACCTTCTCTTGGCCATTGTGTACTTGCGAAAGAACCGCTCCGACACCGACGTTACTTGCATCTGCATCCACGATGAATATTTCTCCGGGAATGGGATATGCTAGTGTTGGTGCTTCGCATAGTTGTTGCTTAAGGTTCTTGAAGCTATTGTCGCACTCACCTGACCACTTGAATTGCCTTCCTTTTTCCGTCAGCAGGTGCAAGCTCTTCGCGATTCCGGCAAAGTCCTTTACGAATCGTCGGTAGTACGTGGCGAGGCCCAAAAAGCTCCTGAGTTCGTGTTTGTCTTTTGGAACTGGCCAGTTTTTCACAGCTTCCACCTTGTCCGGATCGGTTCGCACTCCTTCTGACGAGATAACGTGGCCCAGGTACTTGACTTCGGATCTGAAGAGGTCACATTTCTTTGGGTTCAGCTTCAGGTGAGCGCTTCGAAGCCGTTCTAGCACATTCTTCAGGTTGTCGCGATGTTCCTCGAATGTTTTTCCTATCACGATCACATCGTCCAGATACACCAAGCAAGTTTTCCAGGTTAATCCACGTAGGACGTGTTCCATTAGGCGCTCAAAAGTTGCCGGAGCGTTGCAAAATCCAAATGGCATTACTGTAAACTGCCACAGCCCATTTCCTGCAGTGAACGCAGTTTTCTCTCGGTCCTTTGGATCGATCTGTACCTGCCAGTAACCGCTCTTTAAGTCAAGGGTGGAAAACCATCGAGCTCCTGAGAGTGTGTCCAATGTGTCATCGATCCGTGGCAGAGGGTAGCTATCCTTTTTCGTGACATCATTAAGTCTGCGATAGTCCACGCAGAATCGTGTGCTGCCATCTTTCTTCTTAACCAGTACAACAGGTGAGGCCCACGGACTCTTAGAACTTTCGATGAGCCCTTCGTTCTCCATCATTGACACCATATCTGCAACCTCCGTCTGCTTTGCCAGTGGTAGTCGTCTGGCAGGCTGACGAATTGGTCTGGCATCCCCAGTGTCTATGCGATGTTGCACCAGATGTGTTCGACCATACTCTCCATCCTGTGAGGCAAATATATCAGCGTACTCACCGTTTAGCTTTTCTGCCATGGCTTGCTGATCCTGATCCAGTTCGCAGTGCTTGAGGATCATGTCCCTTACTTCCGCCAACCTGGCTGATGAAACGGGCTTCGCAAATTCCTTTTCGGTTATTGTTGAAATTGAACATATCGGCGCATATTTACCAATAACCTCCCCTTGTTTTAATTTGACGCTATGGCTCTTTAAGTTCATGAGCCTTACTGGGACCAGGCTGTTCTTTGGCTCCACTAAAACTTTTCCCACGATGTAGTTTGGGGAATTCCTTCGTGAATCTGGCTCCAATAGGTAGAATCGGTGGCTCCCAGGATCACCCTCTAGTTTTGTCCAAATTATAGTCTCGGAAGATGGTGGTAAGACTTCGTCCTTGCTGAGTATTGTCCTTAAATGTGCTGCATTCTCGTTTCCGTACACCATTGGAATCTCTACGTTCCGGTACCGCAGAACTTGCATCCCGATGTCAATGATTACGTCATGTTCTTTCATAAAGTCCACTCCGATTATGCATTCATCACATACGTCGGCCACCAGGAACGCATGGGAAAAGGAAAACCCCGCTAGTTGTAACGTGAGGCGAACTTCTCCGTATACTTTCGCCGATTCCCCTGTCGCGGTTCTAAGACAGTAGCAGCTGGTGTTGTGCAGCCAAGACTTCTGGACGAGATCTCTTCTTACAATGGAAGCCGTGGCGCCAGTATCGATAGTAGCCACGCACTTGTTTTTGCCGATGAATGCTTCCACTGTTAGACTCTTGTTGCATCGTTTGGTTTGGGAGACCTGGATGGTGGTCTTGGGGCGTCGATTCCATTAGCCAACTTCTGCCCCTCGAAGCTGACTTTTAGGCGTTTCCCGACTCCTGGTTTCGAGAAGCCTGGCCAACAGGATGGATGTTCTCCCTGTAGGATGGTTCTTCGTTGCGTCGCCTATTCGCACAATGTGGACAGTTTCCGCGTCTGGGTGGATTTCTGCATTGCCGTTGTAGGTGTCCTATTTTGTTGCAGTTCCAGCAACGAATTTGTCCTCCGCGAGCGTTGTTTCGGTCTTCGACGTCCATCCTCTGGCAAGAGCATTCGATGGCGGCTACTTCCCTCCAACGGTGGATTCCTTGACATGCCTGGTCTGCGGCCTCCATTGTCAGAGCAAACGCCAAAGCTTCGGCGAGTGTTTTCTTTCCAGCCATTTTTACCGCCATTTGTAGTTTCGCATCAGCTATAGCATGGGTGAACGCTTCGGTTGCCATCTCGTTAATAATCTCCTCGCCGGCGTTTGGATAGGACAATGTGCCAGCCGCTCGATGTCTGCTTGTAACTGCTGGAGCGTCTCACCCTTCATCTGGGACCTTCTGCGCAACTGGACCCTGTATTCTTGCTGCATGTGGTCGTCCCCAAATCGCATCTCAATGGCTTTCACCAGACTATCGTAGTTGCGTTGTTTGTCCTCGGGAATAGTTTGTAGTAACTCTGCAGCTGATCCTCTAAGCACAAGCGTGAGGGCAATGGACCTCTCTTCATCGTCCCAGTTGTTCGTCATTGCCGCAGCTTCGAACTGCCTCTTATATATTGGCCATGATGTCTGTCCATCGAAGACGGGAGGCTGCATCTCTTTCCTTCTCGGGCAGTCGGTTGAATACTCCCGAACTTTCTGTTTCTTCACGCATTCGAGTTCCTTTGTCAAATTCTCGAATCTTCCTTCAACAGCCTCGAATTTTGTTTCAAATGTCTCAATTTTCGCCTCTACGTTTTCAAACTTCTCATCAATTGTTCCAAATCTTGTTTCCAAACTTTTATTTTGTTCATCGAATTTGCTTTCGAGAACATTTCTTTGATCGAATAGCTGTTGCTCTAGAGAATTCTTTTGTTCATCGAGCTTGGCATCTAAAGAATTCTCAAATTGTTTATTCTGTTCCTCGAGCTTGGCGTCTAGAAAATTCTTTTGCTCGTCAAAAGAATTATCTAGCTTCTTGAATTTTCTATTCTGATGGTCGAATTTTTCAGATAACAATTTCATTAAAGCCGACATGTCACTCGTCGTACTTACTTGTTCTTCTTCGACGTCAAACAAAGCTGTTTCAGGATCTGTACCCTCGTCCGTCATTATTTTCCGCAACTTAATGATCAATTCTCTCTTCGTACCAGCCGTAGGCTGATCCAGCTGGCTCGGTGCTTCCTTTAGTTGCACCAATGACAAATCTTCTAGCACCATTTTCTTTTCACTTACACAATAAGCAATACACAAAATTTGTTTTATCCCACTTCTGACACCAATGTAATATTCTTGCTGGGGTTCGTTTAAATAAAACCTTCTTTTGTGTATTTTAATCGTTTATTTTTTATCAAACACCAACTTTACTTTAACACAATAGTCAATCACTTTATTCTTTATTTATTTCAAAATAAACGGTCGCTACAGATTTATTTTCACAATGTCGCTTGCTTTCACCACTGGTCGGATATCTCTTGTAATCGCTGTATTCACTTATAAACAACTGGCTGTCGACGTTGGTTGTGGTATGGGTATTTATAGGAAATTGCAAGGGGTTCTAGAACATGCTAGATGTTTCTCCGGGTGAATTGAGGATCATGGAATATTGGGATATTGTGTGGAACAATTGTGGAACGTAAGCACACCAGGTTGGAACGTAAGTACATCAGGTTGGAATATTTACTACTAGTAGGCAATAGATGTCGTTGCACAGTTTGAGATACAGTGTTTTAGTTTTTGGTACACAAACCATCCTGTAGTCAATGCTACAATATTTTGCATTTGAATGTTAATTTGAGCAATAATTTCATCTGACCGCTTTTGAATTTCTTGCTTAATTGTTTTAAGAATTTTTTCATTTATTGATCCGGCTGGAGAAATTTGGTGCGAATTGCCTTTATTTTGTCTTAGGCGCGTTGCGACGGGGGTATTATATGCCATATTTTTGCAGGGATAGAAAAAGGGAGTTTACACAATTAATTATGCAAAAATCGCGGCGTAAAACACTGCAATTGATAAATAAACCGTACTTTGAAAAATATTTGCAAAGAGTTTTATTTGTTAGGATAATAAGGACAGAGCACGAACTATATCGCACGGACGAAGAAGAGCTTGCACGCGAAATGAATTGCTTCTTAAAGAAAAGACGTAGCAAAAAACGCAGAGCCGGCTCTTCGCCCGAAATTCAAGGTAACGTCACTCAGGAACAATGCGTAGAAAATTAACGTTGATGACTCCGATGGCTACCGAGCAATATCACAAAAATAAACACGGAAAAGATCCAGTGGTATACTTATGAAAATAAGTCAGAAAGACCACTGCGTGGTATAGCAAGGGGGCTCCACCCCTCGTGCACAAAAGACGACGTAATGAACGACCTCAAAGCTAAAGGTTTAAACACTTTTAATGCCGTCAATATTCTCAAAAAGGTCAAGCAACAAACGGAACAAGGCCAGGAAATCATGGTCAAGCATGGACTTCCGCTCTTTATGCTTACTTTATGCGAAAATGTAGACGATATTTATGACGTTAAAACTATTCTGAATATCGTAGTCAAGATTGAGCCTATGCGTACGAGTACGAGATGGATACCTCAGTGTAAACGCTGTCAAGGCTTTAATCACACACAGTCGTATTGTCAAAAAGAGCCGAGATGCGTAAAATGTACTGGTAACCATCTCTCGGAAAAGTGTGACCTAAATAAGCAGGCCCCAGCTACCTGCATTAACTGCAAAGGAAAGCACCCAGCGAACTATCGAGGTTGCAAAGTGGCAAAAGAGCTTCAAAAAAGGCGAGACACATTTAAAAATATTCAACGCCAGAACGCAGAACCGGTTAAAAATAGTCGTGAAATTGCTAAGCCAAGGGTAACGACCGTCAATAAACACGTCAAAGTTAAGACGAGAGTCGAGCAAAGTAAAGTTCCTTCGGCAAAATCAAAGGAAAAGCCACAATCTCCAGAGACGCCAACATATGCTCAAGCTGCGTCACTAGAAAACAAGTAAAGCGGTGTTACGGTAGACCCAGTCTCCCAAGTCTTCTCGATAATTCTTGCGAAACTTGAGGAGCAAACGAAGGTAAACAAAGTCATAATTGATAAATTGAGCAAGTTCGAGTTAAAACCTCACCAAAAAAGAACTCCCATATGAATATGAATCAGTTACTAAAAATTTTAACATGGGACGGAAACGGCCTTCTACAAAAAAACGCCGAATTAGAAGTATTCTTACGGAATGAAAACATTGACGTTTGCTTGATCTATGAAACTCATTTGACAAAGGAATCCGGAGTAAAAATAAGAGGGTATCGTGGTTATCACGCATACCATCCTTCCGGAAGAGCTAGAGGCGGATACTCCTTATTCATTAAAGACTGCATTGAGCACTCCATAAATACGACGATTGAAATCGATACAATGCAAACAAGTTCAGTTCGAGTTAAGAATAGGCACTCGTATTTCAAAATCGCGTCCATTTATTGTCCTCCGCGATGCACGTTTAGAAGTAACGACTTTGTACGTATCCTTGACTCACTTGGACCGAATTTCATTATAGTTGGCGATTTCAACGCAAAACACACTTTTTGGGGTTCCAGATCCAATTCACGGAAAGGCAGACTTCTGTACGAAGCCGGTATGCAATTCGGGGCTGATTTCTCTTCGACGGGGAAACCGACGTATTGGCCCTCTGATACAGCAAAAACACCTGACTTAATAGACTTCTTCGTAGGAAAAGGAGTATCTTCAAATTTTGCGAAAGTAGAGGAAAGCTTTGATCTCTCCTCAGATCACTCGCTGGTAATCTTGACAATAAGTGACCGACTAATGACAGTAGAAGGTGTGCCTAGATTAACTAACAAAAAACTAACTGGCGCGACTTTAGAACTGATTGCGAAGAAAATATTGTCTTAAATGTATCGCTCAAAACACCCTTCGAAATAGAAGATGAACTCGGCAAATTTATTGAATCAATTCAGAATGCCGCGTGGAAAAATACGCCTTTAAGGAGGAAAGAAGTCCCATGCAATGAAGCTAATTATCCACCGGAAATAAAAGAACTTATTCGAGAAAAGAGGAGAGCACGCAAAATATGGCAACAAGCTCGCGCTCCCCAGCATAAAACCCACTCGAATTTCCTATGCAATAAGCTTAAAAAGGCGATCCAAGACCTAAAATACCGAGAGGCTTCAGCTTATCTTGAAGGTTTAACCGCCGAAAAAACCACTAATTACTCGCTCTGGAAAGCTGTCAAAAGAATTAAAAAATCCCAAATACATTCGCCATCGATAAGAAAAAAACAACGACGAATGGGCAAAAGGTGACAAAGAAAAAGCGGATCTATTTGCCGAGCACTTAGAAGAGACTTTTAAGCCATTTGATGGAGAAACATTGGTAGACGATTTTACTGGTACGACTACGACATCTGACAACCTTAGAATAAAAAGTGTGTCGTTTATAGAACTTTGCCAGGCAAAAAAAAACCTGAAAAATAATAAAGCTCCTGGCTATGATTTAATAACCGGACAAATCCTCAAGGAATTACCAAAAAAGGCACTATTAAAATTGCTTTACTTAATAAATGCGTCTATTAGATTATTATACGTTCCAAATCAATGGAAAGTCGCAGAAGTCATAATGGTTCCGAAACCGGGGAAATCTCCAAATGACAAAAAATCGTACTGACCGATATCGCTACTACCAATAATATCGAAGGTATTTGAAAAACTCTTACTGAAACGGATTCTTCCGGTTATTGAAGAGAGACGCCTAATACCTGACCACCAATTCGGGTTCAGAATCAAGCATTCCACAATTGACCAGGTTTATAGAATAACCGACGAAATTGAAAAAGCCCTTGAGGAGAAAAAGATTTGTTCTAGCGCTTTTCTTGACGTATCTCAAGCCTTCAACAGGGTTTGGCACGATGGATTGAATTATAAGCTAAGACGAATCCTTCCGGAGCAACTTCATAAGATCTTAAAATCATACCTTAAAAACAGACTTTTTCGTGTCAAGCACGGAACTGAATATTCTGATTTTAAAGAAATCGCCGCCGGAGTTAAGCAAGGAAGTGTCCTTGGGCCTATCTTATTCTTGCTGTACTCTCGGGACATACCACAAACTGAAGGCACTATTGTAGCTACGTTCGCGGGCGATACGGCTATTCTGGCAACGGAAAGTTCAATCGAGTCAGCAACCATAAAACTCCAACGAGCCTTGGATATAATCTGTGAGTGGACAAAAACTTGGCGCATTGTTCTTAACGAGACCAAATCGACGCATGTTAACTTCACTTACAAAAAAATAATCAACCTTCCCGTTTTCATTAACTCGGTACAAATACCGCATGCAAACGAAGCTAAATATCTGGGAATGACACTAGACGCGAAACTTAAATGGAAACCTCACGTTAAAAAGAAACGTGACGAAGTCGAAAATCGACTTAGAGAAATGTATTGGCTAATTGGAAGATATTCCAAACTAAGCGTATATAACAAACTGCTTCTGTATAAGCAAGTGCTTAAACCCGTGTGGACGTACGGTATACAACTCTGGGGTTGTACCAAACCAAGAAATAGGAATCTCATACAATCATTCCAAAATAAAATTATAAGAATAATCGTGAACGCTCCCTGGTATATCAGAAACAATGATATCCACAGAGACTTAGGGATAGCTACCGTGGAGGACGAAATAAAAAACTTCGCTCGCAAGCTTCGTATTCGTCTTCATGGCCATTGCAACTGTGCCATACTCCAAACTTTGGATGTGACAAATCTTACGCGCCGACTTCAAAGAACGAAACCGTTCGAATTAACGCAATAAGACAAAAAGCCGCATGTCATGACGGTTTCAGCAGGTGCTTTTATTGAAAATCAACCTGCCTCACGCGAATATTCTCTTCTGAAGCTTAAACTACTTGATAAGGTCTAACTTAGTCGTAGTAAACAAAACGAAGGGAAGGGTGTTTTTAGTCAGTAGAAATCTGACACTACTATGAGTACACGGTCTCATAGTGTCTCATGAAGATTTTCACCTACCCACGAAAAAAAAATAAATAAAATAAAAAAATAAAAATAAAACTGCATTCACAACTTTTAAAATTCATTTCTTCTACATGAGTTTCGAACAAAAAGATAATTTCAAACTGATTGATAAAATTATAAAAATCTGCAATCAAATCCTTATTTTTTAAACCTGCTACGTTATATGACAATATTTTATATTTTTTAATTTCTTTCTTAATACTATTTTCATTATTTCTTCTAATTTTAACGCTATTTTTACAGAAAACAGGACAGACGGCATAACAGTTAAATACTAGACTGTGGCACAAAATTTGAAGAACTGCTGCTTGTGTTTCCACCCACTGGTATTCCACTCTTAGCAATTGATCTTCTTTCAGCTATCGTTGCAGAACTGTCATCGATCACCTGCTTGAGAATTGACATTCCACACTCGCCGTCACACCCTTCACATCGCAGACTGTTGTTGTTGTCGAAGTAAAATGTCTTGTCACCGATTTTCAGTTTTTGTCCGCGCACTTCAGCATGAATGTTTTTATTTTTCTTTGAAATATCAGCTTTTATATTAAACATTCGTTTTCTCCTATCCCGTGATGCTTCCGTGTAATCTCTGTGTATAGTCACCCTAGTGCCGTGAAGTTTATATGTTTTGTTTAGAACCCGCCCCACGTCTTCCTTCTTATGCAATTTTAAGATGACGTTTGCAGTGTTGTTTTTAGTCCTCAAGGCCCGTGTATCCGTAATTAGCGATGTATCTTCGCTCCCTAAAAGTTGCAGACATAATTCCCTCGCTTTCACCTCAGGGTTCACACCAGTCTGATCAGGCATATGGACCACAACGTTGTTTTCAATCGCCTTCCTCTCTAAAATTTCCACTTTGCGTTCCAAAGAAGAGTAGCAAGTTTCCACATGCTGCAATTTATTCCTCAGGATAGAGTTTTCCCTTTCTAAGGCTTGTATTTCGACGGTTACTCTTTCCAGATCTGCTTTTGTAGCCATATATTTAAGTTTTTCGTCGAGTAAAGCTGCCATCGAGCCCTCTATAAGTGCTTTTAGGTCGTGGACTGCCATGTTACCTACTGTATTATGGTTTGGCATGGCGGGGGCGGAGCGGGGCCTCTCCTCCGGTGACGTTTCAATTAGTCGCCGTTTGTTTATCTGGGGATTATTGTTGCCGTTTTTTTGCGGGGTTCTTTGCACTCCACCAACCATTGTAATCAAAGCACTTTGGAAATTTTTAAACTATTCTATGAGTGTGTCGACTCACCTAATAATTTTATATCTGGATGAAGGCTGTATGCAAATTCTGCACTTCTACTAGTTTTTTGCGAAAATTAAACGTTAAGGACTTGAAGAATTAATTAAACTTTGGCGAACGATTTTACTTGTGATTCACTCAAGAGCTGTTAATCAATCGCTCTTTAATGCTATTTTAAGGATTAATTATTACCCAAAAGTATGGAAAGTCTCCAAAATAATAGCAATCCCGAAGCCAGGCAAAGACGCTACAAAACCCTCATCATACAGGCCGATAAGTCTTCTACCGATTGTTTCGAAAATATTCGAAAAACTCCTGCTTGACCGTATCGACATAACACTTAAACTGAAACGCCTTATTCCGGACCATCAATTTGTATTTCGACCAAATCACTCTACCATTCAACAGGTACATCGTGTGTCAAATAAGGTCCTAAACGACTTGAATGAGCAAAAATACTGCGTAGCAGTTTATCTAGACGTTGCTAAAGCCTTCGATAGTGTACGGCACAAAGGACTATTATTGAAACTTAAGACAATGCTACCGGACTTCCACGAACTCATCAAAAGCTACTTGGACAATTGGCACTTCTGTGTGCTGTACAATGATGAACATTCAAATTTACGTTAAATCGACGCAGGTGTTCCACAGGGTAGTGTACTAGGTCCTATCCTCTATTTACTCTTTACTGTGGACATACCTAAACCAGTAACACAGGACTCCATGCTAGCAACATTTTTTTTATCCGAGGGTAGGTGAAAATCTTCAACAAGACAGTATGAGGATCGACAGCGCGTGGTCATAGTAGTGTGGGATTCTTACCCACTAAAAAACCTCCCTTCAAAACAGACATGTTTTTACTTTTACAACAACTAAGTATTCGACTTATCAAGTAGTTTTCATTTCACGAAATAAGGACGTTTTGCAGGGACCTTCCCATTAGAAGTTCCTGCCAGCTCCGCAGTTTAGACGCGGTTACTTATCGCGCTAAGTCTAAAGGTTTGGTTCTTTGTAGACGGCGCAGTAAATTTCTTTCTTCCAAAACTTTCTTCTTCTTATGTCCTGTATCCCTTTGTGGGTCCTAGGGCCCCTACTACGCCTACGCGCCATCGTGTACGGTTTCTGGCAATCTGGCTGAGTTCTCCCCAACTTTTCCCTAACTGCCGTGCCTCCTTCCCGAATGTTCTGCGCCATGTTCTCCTCGGACCGCCAGGTCTTCTGCCATCCTGAGTTAGAGGGTTCCATTGCATAGCATGGTTCGCTATGGAGCTGTCACCCTTTCGGAACGTGTGACCAATCCACTGCCACTTCCGCCGTTGGATAGTTGTGCCTAGTGGTTCCTGACCCGTTCTCTCGTAAAGGTGTTCGTTAGAGATACGATTGGGCCAGAAAATCCTTAAGATATTGCGCAGACACCTATTAACGAACGTTTGCAGCTTTCTGGTGATAGTAGTGGTCACTCTCCACGTGCTGCAACCATATAGCAGCACGGATTCAACGTTGGAGCGGAACAGTCTTATTTTGGTGCTCAAACTGATTGCATTGCTTCGCCATATTTTGGACAACATACCGAACGCGGACTTTGCTTTGGCGATCCTGTTGGCTATATCCAGTTCGGTTCCACCATCGGTCGAGACAATACTCCCAAGATACTGGAAATCCTCTACTCTCTCTACCGGTTGTCCAGCAATGCATATTTGAGCCGATGAGTTTGTTCCAAGGCTGATAATTTTAGTTTTTGCCGTATTAATTTTCAGCCCGACGACGCCTGCCTCCCTCTCCACATCTGCTGTCATTTGGTGGAGGTCCATAATTCTGTGGGAGAGTAAGCATACATCGTCAGCGTAGTCAAGATGTTTCAGGTGAGATGTAAGAGTCCATCGAATTCCTCCGTTTCCCGTCGACAAAGCTGCATGAAGCACATCGCTAATCACCAATAGGAATAATATTGGTGAAAGGATACAGCCCTGTCTTACCCCACTTTGGATCTCAAATTCCTCAGTCAACCTTCCCCTGTGCAGAACGTGACATTTGGAGCCTTCATATGTAGCTTTGATAATAGCAGTTAGTTTATCGGGAATGCCTCTCCTGCGTAAGGCACGCCAAATAAAATCCCTGTTGATACTATCGAACGCCTTCTCAAAATCGATGAACAGCAGGTGCAGTGGCGATCGATATTCAACACACTGTTCGATGATAATCCGCAGGGTGTTGATGTGGTCGGCACAGGAAGATCCAGAGCGGAAACCTGCTTGTTCGGCATCGAGTGTGTCTTCGAGATGTTGTTTGATTCGCTCAAGGATGATTTTAGCTATTATCTTAGCTACAGCAGGCAGCACGCAGATACCCCTCCAGTTTCCGCACTCCATTAAATTTCCTTTCTTATTAAGCTTGACGATCATTCCCTTTTTCCACTCGTTAGGAAAGCTCTCAGCTTCCCAAGCTCTATCTATAAGTGGAAGCAGAAGCTCAGCCGATGTTGTTGGCGCTGCTCGTAAGAGCTCTGCTGGAATACCGTCAAGTCCTACCGCCTTGTTGGTTTTGAGTGCTTTGATCGCGGTAATGATCTCATCTTTACTGGGAGTCGTGGTGCGTATTCGGGAACTTCTCACCTCGGGCATCTCAGTCTGATTTGGGAGCATATCGCTAGCGAATACACGGTTCAAAACCGTAGCAAAATGCTCTTTCCATCTCTTGAGCTGGTCCTCATCCGAAATGAGAAAGGAGCCGTCTAGGCTTTAAACTGGGTGTTGGCTGGAGCTGCGACCACCTGTCAGCTCTTTCATGATTCTGTAGACGGTCCTGCTGTCGCACCTCCGTGCAGCTTCCTCTGCTTCTGTAGCCAGCGCGTTGATGTAGTTGCGCTTGTCACGTCGCACGCTACGCTGAACTTCTCTCATCTTCATGCGATATAGGGACTCTAGCTCGTTTCTCCCTGCTGCTGGGGTAGCTGCAACGCGAGCTTTTAGTTTTCGTTCGTCAATCCGTCTCCAGGTATCCTCGGAAAGCCACGCCCTATGTCTTCCCTGCGATCGACCGACAATTCTTTCAGCACCAAATGTAAAAACATTTTTCACAGCACACCAATGGTCTTGGATGGTTGCGGGCATTGAGCTGCTGATTGCTTCCACACCTTGCGAAAAGTGCTCCCTTAATTGTTGGCGCACTGAGGGATTACTAAGTCTATCGATGTTGAATCTGGGCATTCTTGTGTTGTCGTGGGATCTTCGAACTGCAGCAGTGCGTAGTTGGAGAGTAGCTATCATAAGATGGTGATCACGTACAATCCCCACATCTGCCCCTCGCCTGTTTCGGACGTCCAGGAGACTACTTCTAAAGCGGCGGCTGATAGCAAAATGGTCAATTTGGTTGGAGGTTGCTTGCCTGTCATTGGAAACCCAGCTGACTTTGTGGCAGGTCTTGTGCTCAAACATGGTGCCACCTATCACAAGGCGGTTGGCATTGCAGAAATCCACAAACCTTTCGCCGTTGTCATTGCGGTTGCCTAGTCCATGCTTCCCGATTACATGTTTGAGCCCTTCGTTGTCGCTGCCTACCTTGGCATTCAAATCCCCCATCACTATGACAATGTCTCCATTTGGTGTTATGTTGAAGACGGCGCTTAAGAGATTGTAGAAGCTCTCCTTTTCGTCCTCAGACGAACTATTCGTTGGGGCGTAACACTGTATGATGGTGACGCGTCGTACTCTAGTCCGGAATCTGGCCGTCAAAATCCTATCACCATGAGGCTGCCAGGAAATTAGGCCCTTGCGTGCTGTTGTTGTTAGCAGTAGTCCGACTCCATATTCCCGCGGACTTCCGGATGGTCTTCCAGAATAGAGTAGTACAGTGTTACGCGTTGGAGACTGGTACTCGCCCGCTTCCAACCATCTTACTTCACTTACCCCCAAAATATCCAGTTTATATCGCATGAATTCGTTTTCCAGTTGGAGGAATCTGGCATTGTAAGGACCTTCTCTTCCCGAGTCGAGGAGCGTCTTTACATTCCAGAAACCTATCTTTGTCCGGGTACAATAGCCAAAAGTCGTCAACATGTGATCATTCCTTATCCGAGGCATAGTGTCGGTTTCCGTAGCGAGAAATTTTCGGTAACGCAGGTTGCTGGCCACGTTACCTAGCCTAGAATCAAGGCCCTAGACAACCCGCACTTACAATTGTGGCCTATACGTTTAAGGGTTTATACGTATAGTTGCCCGGGGACCACCACTAGGAGGTAAAGTAAGCACTTCATCACGAACTTGATTGTTGCGCTACTGGCCCAAGCCAAGTTTTGGGCAATCAGTAGTTTCCCGATCAATCGCAATGCAGGTCCCCAAAACTTGGAGGACTGTAATATTTACGTGACTTTCTAGTCGACTTCTATGCTTTCTCGCGTAGGTTTGAATTTCGTCTTCTATAGTTTTAATGCCAAGATCTCTATGGATATCGCTATTTCCGATATACCATGGCGCATTAACAATACCTCTTAGCACTTTGTTTTCAAAACTTTGTAAAATTTTAATATTAGTTATTTTGGTACAACCCCAGAGTTGTATACCATATGTCCATACGGGCTTTAGCACTTGCTTTTATAAAAGCAGTTTGTTCTCTATATTAAGCTTGGAATATTTTCCAAGTAACCAATACATTTCTCTATATTTATTATCTAGTTCTTTGCGTTTTTTCTTAACGTCCATTTCAGCTTTGTATCAAGTGTCATTCCAAGATACTTAGCCTCGTTTGCAAATGGAATTTGAACCGAGTTTGGAAAGATCGGCAAATTATTTATTTTCTTATAAGTAAAATTTACATGAACAGATTCGGTCTCGTTAAGTGCGATTCGCCAAACCTTTGTCCATTCATTTACTCTATCCAAAGCTTCTTGCAGTTTTTCTGTAGTATCTTCGACCGTTTTACCTACTGTCAAGATAGCAGTGTCGTCGGCAAATGTAGCTAGCTCAGTGCCTTCTACTTGCGGTATATCACGGGTGTATAATAGATACAAGACTGGACCAAGAACGCTTCCTTGCGGCACTCCAGCCATTATTTCCTTAAAATCCGAATATTCGTTTCCACATTTGACGCGGAATAGTCTATTCGTAAGGTAGTTCTTCAAAATATTATGTAGGTGCTCTGGCAGAACTTGTCGTAATTTAAACTTTAAGTCTTCGTGCCAGACCTTGTCAAAGGCTTGCGAGACGTCAAGAAATACGCTTGAGCAAATCTTTTTTTCTTCAAATGCTTTCTCGATTACGTCAGTAATTCTATGCACCTGGTCAATCGTCGAATGCTTACTTCTGAACCCAAACTGGTGGTCAGGGATAAGATTATTTTCTTCTATAACCGGCTGGAGACGCCTTAATAATATCTTCTCGAAAATTTTCGATATGATTGGAAGAAGCGAAATTGGTCTATACGATTTTACTTCATTTGGCGGTTTTCCTGGTTTTAAAACCATTATGACTTCCGCAACTTTCCATTGGCTCGGCACGTGTTTTAATCTAAGTGCAGCATTTACAATATGAAGAAGCTTAATCAATGCTTTTCTAGGTAAAACTTTGAGAATTTCTCTGGTAATCAAATCATAGCCAGGAGATTTCTTAGGTTTTAGATTCTCGATCTCATGTTTGAGTTCCCTTAGCGTTGCACTTGTGAGCGTCAAATAGTCAGATGGTAAATCCAGCCTATTGCGGTTATCGTAAACCACTTGACCATCGTATGGTTTAAATGTTTCTTCCAGGTGGGCCGCAACAAATATACCCACTGTTGACATTCCAACCTCTAGCATAACAAATACTCATATAGCCCCAATCAAAAACCGTCTGTCAGCGTTGCCTAAGCCGAAGGAAATCTTCGTTTCTAGACTACTTCCTGGCACGTCCTGTGACGACATAATTAACAATTTAAAAGACTATTCTGTTGACGTATCTAAAATTGAATGTCCAAAAATTAATAAAAAGACTAGTCCTTTCGCCTCATTTGAAATAACGACGGAGTTATGTCTCTTTGAAAATCTATTGAACAAAGAGATGTGGCCACAGGGGACTCCGCACAAAAACGAGAAATTTATTATTAGCATCTTATGCATCGATCCATGATGTGATTGCGCTGACAGAAACTTGGCTTAATTTTACCTTTCTGAACACGGAATTATTCTCCTCAGACTTTGAGGTATATCGTAAAGATAGATACTTAGATATTGAGCATCTAAGGGGTGGTGGAGTCCTAATTGCTGTTCGAAACTCTTTGCAAAGTTGCATTTTTCCAATTCCTAATACAGACTCGCTGGACGTTATTTGTGTGAAATTAAATTTAGGATATAGGTTCATTATAATTATTAACATTTATATTCCTCCTTAAAGCTCGATCGAGGTATATAAGCACGCTACTGATGCCATAAACTATGTATCGGAAAATTGTAATCCTCTCGACGACATTTTATTGGTGGGTGACGTTAATCTACCCAACTTAAAGTGGACCCTTTCTGACGACGAACTTAGTTTTGTGGTGGCTCATGCGTCTTTACCTCAAGGAACAATTTTGGTGGACAATGTAATGTCTTGTGGTTTTTTATACAAATTCTACCAGTTGTATTGTGGAACCTAGTTCCACCACGATGAGTGCTATTGACGCGTATCATCCTCCACTTCACGTTATTCTTTCTCATGACGATGTGGTTCATGATACTTTTGAAAATTTGACTCTTGAATTTGATTTTAAGAAATCAGACTTTAATTTACTGAACGAACTAATATCTAGGCCCCCCTGGCAGCTGACCTCCTCGTGGTGGGGGGCGGGCAACGTGACTGGGATGTGCAGATGAGGTAACTTAAATAGTTATTCCCATCCATACAATCCAGTTACGGCTAACAAAGCGCAAACACTATGATGACAAGAAGGAAACGACCGGCCTCGGATATTGCCAAGCCTGGTAAGCCAGGGCATCCTTTGGAGCCAAGCCTGAAGGGTGTTAGGATGCGAGCGTCTGGTGGTCGGCTTGTCCCGCTCGGCAGCCGGCCGGGTCAAACCCGAAATGGCTACAAGCTTCCTGTCAATGGTCTCGCGAACCATTACGGGGGTCAAGGGGTGAACGCGCTGTGCACCGATAGGGGCACAGATGGACTCTCTGAGATTCGACAATGGCATCGACTTAGGATAGGCACATGGAACGTCTCATCGCTCACAGGGAAGGATCTTGAGCTTGTTGGGGAGGCTGTTAAAAGTCGACTAGATATAGTTGGCGTCTCTTCAATAAAGCAGAGAGGTTCTAAAACTGTGGACCTTTCGGGTGGGTGGAAGCCCTTCCTGTCAGGAGTCGCACCCTCAATGTCTGCTCGGGCGGGAGTGGGGATACTCACAAGTCCCAGGTTGACAGACAGAGTATTGGAGTGGATACCATTAGGAGGGAGAGTTGCGATCTTAAAGCTCAAGCTTGAAAGATCAACTCTGGCATTGGTGCAGGTGTATGCACCGAACCTTCTGTCAGAGTACGCAGCTTTCTTAGATGAAGTTGATGTTGCCCTTGAAAAGGTTGCAGATATGGATTCTTTTGTCCTGATGGGTGACTTCAATGCTCATGTGGGTGTAGATGTTATGACATGGTGGAGTGTGATTGGGAGGAACGGTGATCCTGATCAAAACGCAAACGGAGAGAGGTTGTTGGATTTTTGTTGTGAAAATGGCTTATCCATCATGAACACTATCTTTCCACACAAAGACATTCACAAATATACGTGGTACCGTCAGAGTCTTCAGCAGAAGTCGCTGATCGATTTCTTTGTGGTACCATCGTGTCTGAAAAGAATGGTTTGTGATGTTCGCGTATTGAGAGGGGCCGAACTGTCAACTGATCATCACTTAGTGCTGTGCAAATTGTATCTTACCGAGAGAGTGCCTCCCCTACCAAAGCGTAAACCAAGGATGGTTACACACATACGATGGGAGAGGTTACAGGACGATGAGATACGGGAAACATTTGCACGGCAAATATCTGAGAGGTTTGAACGAATTCCAACTGTTCCATCAAATGTAGAGGAAGAATGGCAACTGTTTTCAACAGCGGTTATTGCCTCTGCGGGAGATGTTTGTGGAGTGAAGCGGCTTGGTGTGGCGGCTGGTGGTGAGAAAAGAACTGCTTGGTTTAAAACGCCCGGAGTTCAAGAAGCCATCAGAGAGAAGAAGAGAGCCTTTAAGGTGTGGATACACTTGGGGAATTCCGATTCTCGAAATCGGTACACTGAGGCGCGAAGAACTTGCAAATTAGTTGTGAAAACAGCGAAAGAACAGTCTTGGAAGGAGTTTGGCGAGAAATTGGAACGTGACCACAGATCTGCAAATAAGATGTTCTGGCAGACCGTTCGCCGACTCAGAGGAAAAAAGTTGAATATCGTTGAAGGAGTTAAATCCAAAGACGGTACACTTCTTTCCAATGAAAGGACATCTTACGCAGATGAAGCGAGCACTTTTCAGAATTGCTCAATCCCAAACAGGGCACCGCAGATGACAGACCTATGGTCGAGAGTTGGGCGGAAAGTAGTCCTACGGTAGAGGAAGTTACTTCGGCGATCAAAGCGCTAAAAGTTGGCAAATCTGCTGGTGTGGATGAAATTCGGCCAGAAATGCTCAAGGCTTTAGGTAAAGAGAGAGTTCAATGGCTCTCGCGTGTCATTAAAGTGGCCTGGGAATGCGGTGAAACACCTGGTGATTTGCAAATGGGGGTGATAGTTGCTCTTTTTAAAAAAGGGGACAAAAGAGATTGCGCCAACTATAGGGGTATATCTCTTTTAAGTCTCACTGGAAAAGTCTTCGCTAAGGTGCTAGAAAAGCGTTCCAGAGCTGTGGTTGAGGACAGTTTGGGGGATGAACAGTGCGGTTTTCGTCCCGGTAGAAGCACAACCGACCAGTTGTTCACTCTCAGAATGGTTCTTGAGAAAGCCTGGGAATATGCCAAACCTGTCTACACTTGTTTTGTGGATTTGGAAAAGGCATATGATAGGGTTCCTCGAGGCAAACTCTGGAGTGTTCTGCGGGAGTATGGGATTGCTGGTTCCCTGTTAAGGGCGATTCAGTCTTTATATACAAACTGTAGAAGCTGTGTTCGGATAAACGGTGTTAAATCAATACCTTTCACTGTGGGCGTTGGACTCCGCCAGGGGTGCGTTTTGTCACCTCTCCTCTCCATTGTACATATGGATTGGATGTTGCAGCGCAGCCGTGGCGGGGAATGTTTCAAAGTGGGAGACCTAAGGATTAGTCATCTGCTCTTTGCGGATGATTTGGTCATCCTAGGGTCCTCTCAAACCGAACTTCAGCGCGCACTCGAAAGGTTTGCAGCCGTTTGTGATGATGTTGGAATGAAGATCAACGTGAACAAATCGGAAGTAATGGTCGTTTCCAAAAAACCCATTCAGTGCACTCTGCATGTTAGTGGAGTCCCACTGAAGCAGGTGGAGAAGTTTAAGTACCTCGGGTTCTATTCACGAGTGTTGGGAGGAGCAATGCCGAGTTATCCTGTAGAATTGGTCAGGCTGGATCAATTTTGAGAGAGCTTGGCCAATCTGTTATAAGAAAGGCCGAACTTAGTGTTCAAGCTAAGCTATCGGTTTTTAACTCGGTGTATGTTCCAACTCTCACCTATGGTCATGAAATTTGGGTAGTGACCGAAAGAATAAGATCGCGGATACCAGCTGCCGAAATGAGGTTCCTTCGCGGTGTTGTTGGAATAACTCGTAGGGATCGAGTGCGCAACACCAGAGTACGCGAGGCGCTCAATGTTGAGCAGCTACTTCTCCGAACGGAACGATCTATGCTTCGATGGTTTGTTCACGTAGAGCGTATGCCCCCAGACCGGCTTCCAAGACGCGCCATGGTTGCCGTGCCATCAGGTAGGCGACTTCGCGGAAGGCCTAGAAATAGATGGTTGGATCAAGTCCGACATCTCTCCTGGAGCCGCTTAGGGATTCCCCCTGATGAATTGGAGTCAATGGCGGAGGATCGAGAAGGATGGAGAGTCCACCTGAGCATCCTACCCCCGCGACCCTCATGAAGGATAAGCGGACCATTGAAAATGAATGAATGAATGAATGATGAACTAATATCTAGTATTGCCTTTGTAGGAATTTTCAACAGCAATAGTAATATTGAACAAATGACTGAACATTTTTACATACATATATTTAACTGTTTTATCTCGTCCGTACCCGTAAGAAACACACGTAAGGATTTGTCTACAACTGCTCCTCGGTACAATAACCAATTACGGAGTCTGCGAAATAAAAGAAAAGAAAATTATTTAACGACAAACACAGCAAGCGATTATAACCAGTTTGCTATCCTCTATATGATAGTTACATTAATAAAATGCGTGGCTCACTTCTTTACGAAGTTTTTGGAAATTTGTAAACAGTGAAAAAAAAACGGATGGTTATCCTGCTAATATGTCTTATTTAAGCGCGTCAAGCAGCAGCCCTCTTGTAATCTACAATATGTTCTCTTCATTCTTTGGCCTATCTTTCTGTTCCGATAACTATTTGCCTGCCCAAAGTAATTTCCCCCACCTTAAAGGTTTCTCTAGCAGCTCAATGGGCCAGATTTCAATAATTGATGAAGATGTGAGAGAGCATTTAGCAACGACACCTGTGGAATTCATGTGATTGTGCTAAAATATTGTTGCAATGCCTTGGCAACACCCTTAGCCGTGCTATTTCGGGCATCATTAAAGCAGAGCATTTTTCCTAAAATTTGGAAAACTCTTTTATTATTCCTATACACAAAAAGGGAAATCGAGGTGAAATTTCTAATTATAGACCTATTGCCAAGCTATCGTGTGTGCCAAAACTGTTCGAGGCTATAGTTTGTAAGGGTTTTTAGTTTGCTTAGAAACCATTTCTATCAACCAAGCAGCATGGGTTCATGAATAGAAGATCCACTGTTACTAGCCTGTTGGAATTAACTTCTTTTACAAACAAAGTTGTCGAAGAGGGTGGTTAGGTCGACTGTATTTATACAGATTTTAGCAAGGCCTTTGACAAACTTTCTCACAGCTTAGTTCTGTTTAAAATGACCTCTTTGGGCTTTCCAAATCATTTCGTTTGTTGGATATGTTCTTATCTTGAAGACCGAACTTATCAAGTTTTATTTCGAGAAATAACATCCGATGCAACCCTCGCTACATCCGGTGTACCCCAAGGAAATCACTTAGGCCCTCTTTTATTTATCATTGCGATCAAAGACGTGGTGGCAATACTTAAGAGTACTCGAATCTTAATCTATGCTGATGACATAAAAATCTTTAGGCTTGTACGCAGTCAGTCTGATTGTATAGCTATGCAGAATGATTTAGATACGTTCGCTGAATGGTGCTGTAATAACAATTTATTTTTGAACGTATCTAAATGCCAGTCGATGATCTTTTCAAGAAAACATAATTCAATAAGCTATGATTGCAATATCAATGAATCTGTACTTAACAAAGTCACATCAATATGTGATTTAGGAGTGCATTTTTCTCGAAATATCGACTTCGATTTTCACATTGAACAAATACAGTTAGCCCACATCGCTCACCTAGTCGCGAATATCAGACGGACGAAGAAGAGCTAACACGTGAAACGAACTGGATCGAAAAGAAACGACCTAGCAAAAAACGAAAAGCTGGTTCCTCACCGGAAGTCGAGCCACAAAAACATGAAAAGTGCAAGGAGTTGCAAGAAAAGCCACAACAAATAAAACTACGTCCTCCGCCACCGATAAACGTCGTCGGAATTACGGACTATAATAAGTTGCATTGCCTTCTTAAAGGAACGCTAGCATCGAAATTTAAGGTGACATCTCTCCGAAGCAATACGCGGAGAATCAATGTCGATGATGCCGACGGTTACCGATCATTATCCCAAAAATTGAATGCCGAAAAGACTCAGTGGTATACTTACCAAAATAAGTTAGAAAGACCACTGCGTGTTGTAGCAAGGGGACTCCACCCCTCGTGCACTAAAGAAGATGTAATGCACGACCTTCAAGAGAAAGGCTTTAAAATTCTTGATGCCGTCAATATTATTAAGAAGGAAAAGCAACAGTCGGACGGAGATCATGAAAAATTGGTAAGGCGTGGACTTCCACTATTCATGCTTAGTTTCGATAAAGATGAAAATAAAGATATTATATATGGTATTAAGACTATTCTAAACATCGTGGTCAAAATCGAACCTATGCGTAAGAGCTCCAGATCGATCCCGCAGTGTAAGCGTTGTCAAGGTTTCAATCACACGCAGACTTAGTGCCAGAAAGAACTACGATGCGTCAAATGCGCAGGTGAACATCTCTCAGATGAGTGTCACCTGAATAAGAACTGTAAAGGAAAACATCCTGCGAACTATCGAGGTTGCGAAGTGGCGAAAGAGCTCCAAAAAAGGCGCGATACGCTCAAAAATTCCATGGGCACGAATCCAAAACCAATTAAGAATAGACCCAAAATAGCTACGAAAAAAGCAGCGAAAGATAAAAAATCGGTCAATATTCTCTTAAGATCGGGTAATGAAGAAAAACCCAAACGTAGTAGAGAAAAGGTGACCGGAACTAAATCCTCGAATATTGGCGTGCAGTCTTATGCTCAAGCGGCGATGACAGCTAATGGCAAGTACAAGACCGACAGCTCACGGGAGATCAAAGCAAGAAATCGTCCAATTTCTAACGTAAAGACTCCTGCTCAAGCTGCGATATTGGAAAACGGTGATAGAGGTAGCTCACAAGATCATGTATCCCATGTTTTTTCCCTAATTCTTGCGAAACTTGAAGAGCAATCCAAAATAAACAAACTTATTTTCGAGAGACTAGTTGCATTAGAAAACAACATTCATAACACGCGCACTTCAACCAGAATATGAAAGAAACGATTAAAATTCTTACTTGGAACGCCAACGGGCTTACACGAAGACTCGACGAGTTAGAAATCTTTATACGAGAAAAAGACATTGATATATGCTTGGTCTGTGAAACTCATCTGACAAAGCAATCGAATGTTAAGATAAGGGGATATAGCGTGTATCACGCCTTCCACCCATCGGAAAGAGCCAGAGGCGGATCATCCTTGTTTATAAAAGAATGTATCTAACACTCAGCGGAAGTAAAGATTGAATTAAAAGCAATGCAAGTAAGCACGGTACGTGTTAGAAATATACATTTTGCTTTCAACATTTCGTCTATATATTGTCACCTGCGATGTAAACTTGAAGAAAGTGATTTCACAAACATCTTTGACTTCCTTAGACCCAATTTTATTATTGGTGGTGACTTCAACGCGAAACACCCCTTCTGGGGTTCAAGGTACGCCTCTCAGAAAGGTAGAACGCTTTATAATGCGGGTATGCAATACAGTTGTGATTTTCACTCGACTGGTAAACCAACATATTGGCCGACTGATAGAAATAAGATACCAGATCTGATCGACTTCTTTATTGTTAAAGGAATATCTGGCAACTGTATAAAAGTTGAAGAAAGCTTTGATCTCTCCTCTGATCATTCTCCAATCATTATGACGATAAGCGAAGCTCTGGTTGAAAAAGTAGGACCGGCCAGATTAACCCGCGCGAAAACTAATTAGGATGACTTCAAAAAAGATATTGAAGCAAATATTGAGCTGAGCGTATCACTTAAAACGCCATATGAACTTGAAGTTGAAGTTGATGGCTTCGTCGAAATCCTACAGAATGCCGCGTGGAAGAATACTCCCAAACCTAAGAAAACGCCGGCCAGTTACTTTCAAACTTATAAGAGAAGGAAATAAAAGAGATGATTAAGGAGAAGAGAAAAGCGCGCAAAAAATGGCAACAAACTCGGGCTCCGCAACATAAAGCACATCTTAAACGTTTGTGCAACTAACTAAAAAGTTCAATTAAAGTTCAGAATAATGAAATGCAAACTTACCTAGAAAGCTTAACGGCAGAAAAAGATTCGAATTACTCGCTTTGGAAGGCTATAAAAGGTATTAAAAAACCTCAAATTCAAGCCGCCCCAATTAGGGAAAATCAAAACGAATGGGCCAGGCATGATAAAGAGAAAGCGCAAGTTTTTGCCACCCACCTGGAAGAAACTTTCAAATCGTTGGGTGGACAAGCTCTTATTCAAAATATAAATACGTCGTATATAGCCAATAGCGTAATAAGAAATGCAACGCTTACCGAAATTAAGGAAGAAATAAAGAAACTTAAACCAAAGAAGGCTCCTGGATACGACCTAATTACGGGAGAGGTTCTTAAAGCCCTACCAAGAAAAGCTCTAATTAAGCTTCTGTTCATTATAAACGCAGCGCTTAGACTACAATATGTTCCCAGTCAATGGAAAGTCGATATCCAAGATGTTCGAGAGAATATTGATTAGGCGAATACAGCCGGTAATAGAAGAAAGGCATCTCATTCCGAATCATCAATTCGGATTCAGAAGTAAGCATTCTACAGTTGATCAAGTGCATAGAATAACACATGTAATCGAAAAGTCACTTGAAGAAAAAAAGATTTGTTCAAGCGTATTCCTTGACGTCTCTCAAGCCTTTGACAAGGTCTGGCACGAAGGCTTAAAGTTTAAATTACGACAAGTTCTGCCAGATCACCTATATAATATTTTGTGGAAATGAATATTCAGATTTTAAGGAAATAATGGCTGGGGTGCCGCAAGGAAGCGTTCTTGGTCCAGTCTTGTATCTATTATACACCCGTGATATACCGCAAGTAGAAGGCACTGAGCTAGCTACATTTGCCGACGACACTGCTATCTTGACAGTAGGTAAAACGGTCGAAGATACTACAGAAAAACTGCAAGAAGCTTTGGATAGAGTAAATGAATGGACAAAGGTTTGGCGAATCGCACTTAACGAGACCGAATCTGTTCATGTAAATTTTACTTATAAGAAAATAAATAATTTGCCGATCTTTCCAAACTCGGTTCAAATTCCATTTGCAAACGAGGCTAAGTATCTTGGAATGACACTTGATACAAAGCTGAAATGGACGTTAAGAAAAAACGCAAAGAACTAGATAATAAATATAGAGAAATGTATTGGTTACTTGGAAAATATTCCAAGCTTAATATAGAGAACAAACTGCTTTTATAAAAGCAAGTGCTAAAGCCCGTATGGACATATGGTATACAACTCTGGGGTTGTACCAAAATAACTAATATTAAAATTTTACAAAGTTTTGAAAACAAAGTGCTAAGAGGTATTGTTAATGCGCCATGTATATCGGAAATAGCGATATCCATAGAGATCTTGGCATTAAAACTATAGAAGACGAAATTCAAACCTACGCGAGAAAGCATAGAAGTCGACTAGAAAGTCACGTAAATATTACAGTCCTCCAAGTTTTGGAAGAAAGAGATTTACTGCGCCGTCTACAAAGAACCAAACCTTTAGACTTAGCGCGATAAGTAACCGCGTCTAAACTGCGGAGCTGGCAGGAACTTCTAATGGGAAGGTCCCTGCAAAACGTCCTTATTTCGTGAAATGAAAACTACTTGATAAGTCGAATACTTAGTTGTAGTAAAAGTAAAAACATGTCTGCTTTGAAGGGAGGTTTTTTAGTGGGTAAGAATCCCACACTACTATGACCACGCGCTGTCGATCCTCATAGTGTCTTGTTGAAGATTTTCACCTACCCTCGGAAAAAAAAAAAAAAAAAAAAATTTGCTAGCATGGAGTCCTGTGTTACTGGTTTAGGTATGTCCGCAGTAAAGAGTAAATAAAGGATAGGACCTAGTACACTACCCTGTGGAACACCTGCGTCGATTTAACGTAAATTTGAATGTTCATCATTGTACAGCACACAGAAGTGCCAATTGTCCAAGTAGCTTTTGATGAGTTCGTGGAAGTCCGGTAGCATTGTCTTAAGTTTCAATAATAGTCCTTTGTGCCGTACACTATCGAAGGCTTTAGCAACGTCTAGATAAACTGCTACGCAGTATTTTTGCTCATTCAAGTCGTTTAGGACCTTATTTGACACACGATGTACCTGTTGAATGGTAGAGTGATTTGGTCGAAATACAAATTGATGGTCCGGAATAAGGCGTTTCAGTTTAAGTGTTATGTCGATACGGTCAAGCAGGAGTTTTTCGAATATTTTCGAAACAATCGGTAGAAGACTTATCGGCCTGTATGATGAGGGTTTTGTAGCGTCTTTGCCTGGCTTCGGGATTGCTATTATTTTGGAGACTTTCCATACTTTTGGGTAATAATTAATCCTTAAAATAGCATTAAAGAGCGATTGATTGACAGCTCTTGAGTGAATCACAAGTAAAATCGTTCGCCAAAGTTTAATTAATTCTTCAAGTCCTTAACGTTTAATTTTCGCAAAAAACTAGTAGAAGTGCAGAATTTGCATACAGCCTTCATCCAGATATAAAATTATTAGGTGAGTCGACACACTCATAGAATAGTTTAAAAATTTCCAAAGTGCTTTGATTACAATGGTTGGTGGAGTGCAAAGAACCCCGCAAAAAAACGGCAACAATAATCCCCAGATAAACAAACGGCGACTAATTGAAACGTCACCGGAGGAGAGGCCCCGCTCCGCCCCCGCCATGCCAAACCATAATACAGTAGGTAACATGGCAGTCCACGACCTAAAAGCACTTATAGAGGGCTCGATGGCAGCTTTACTCAACTAAAAAATTAAATATATGGCTACAAAAGCAGATCTGGAAAGAGTAACCGTCGAAATACAAGCCTTAGAAAGGGAAAACTCTATCCTGAGGAATAAATTGCAGCATGTGGAAACTTGCTACTCTTCTTTGGAACACAAAGTGGAAATTTTAGAGAGGAAGGCGATTGAAAACAACGTTGTGGTCCATATGCCTGATCAGACTGGTGTGAACCCTGAGGTGAAAGCGAGGGAATTATGTCTGCAACTTTTAGGGAGCGAAGATACATCGCTAATTACGGATACACGGGCCTTGAGGACTAAAAACAACACTGCAAACGTCATCTTAAAATTGCACAAGAAGGAAGACGTGGGGCGGGTTCTAAACAAAACATATAAACTTCACGACATCAGGGTGACTATACACAGAGATTACACGGAAGCATCACGGGATAGGAGAAAACGAATGTTTAATATAAAAGCTGATATTTCAAAGAAAAATAAAAACATTCATGCTGAAGTGCGCGGACAAAAACTGCAAATCGGTGACAAGACATTTTACTTCGACAACAACAACAGTCTGCGATGTGAAGGGTGTGACGGCGAGTGTGGAATGTCAATTCTCCAGCAGGTGATCGATGACAGTTCTGCAACGATAGCTGAAAGAAGATCAATTGCTGAGAGTGGAATACCAGTGGGTGGAAACACAAGCAGCAGTTCTTCAAATTTTGTGCCACAGTCTAGTATTTAACTGTTATGCCGTCTGTCCTGTTTTCTGTAAAAATAGCGTTAAAAATAGAAGAAATAATGAAAATAGTATTAAGAAAGAAATTAAAAAAATATAAAATATTGTCATATAACGTAGCAGGTTTAAAAAATAAGGATTTGTTTTCAGATCTTTATAATTTTATCAATCAGTTTGAAATCATCTTTTTGTTCGAAATATCGACTTCGATTTTCACACTGAACAAATTGTCAATAAAGCGAATTCATTGCTTGGCTCTATGAAACATTGGAGTAAAGAATTCAAGTGTCCTCTTATGAAATCCACACTTTATAATACCTTTGTCCGTCCGCAGTTAGAGTAAGCGTCTAACATTTGGTCTCCCATGTATGCAGTACACATTAACCGTATTGAATCGGTACAGCGTAAGTTTGTCCGATTTGCACTTCGCCATTTAAACTGGAATGACCCTACATGTCTTCCACCATATTGCGACCGCCTTCTTCTCTTTAATCGTAATTCTTTGGAGAAACGTAGGGAAGTATGTAATGTAGTATTCTTACACCAGCTGGTAAATGGTTTTATTGACTCGCCGGATATTTTAAATGAAGTCGGTTTAAATGTAAGATGCTACAACTCCAGAAATACCGAGATTTTTCGCGTAAATTTTCTACCGAACGAACTACGGTTCTAACGAACCTCTTACGCGCACGGCGAAGCAAGTGAATACTAACCGCGACAAATTTGATTACAACCATAGTAAATCAAAACTAAAACATAAATTATACGGGCGATACTAACTTCTTTGCTGTAAGTGTTTAGTGTAATGTTTGACTTATGCGTAGCATATTAATTTTTAGTTCGTACTTTTGTTTAGTATGAAATTAGCTTTTTGTTTACTTGTCCAGTCTTTTTGTGTAAGGTGTTAGGCTTTAGAAATATTAACAATACTAACAACTAACACCACGCTAAATGATGACTGTGACAAGCTGGATATTACTTAGTAGCTGGTTTGAGTTTTTTTTTCTTTCAGTTCAAAGTAATATTCGTCACAAAATGCTTGCCCCTAAGCAGTATTGATAGCGTTTAAAATGTTGAGGAGACTGATGCCTCTATAATTGGCGCAGTTGAGGGGGCCTCCTTTCCCGTGGATCGGGCAAACGATGCTGATGTTCCATTCATCAGGCATACACTTGTCTGACCAAATCTTAGAGATGAGTTGGTGTATGCACTCTACCAATTCATCCCCAGCTGCTTCGAAAAGTTCGGCCGGTAAGCCGTCAGGTTCAGCAGCCTTGTTGGATTTTAGCTTGGATATTGCTGTCCTCACTTCGTTTTGGTCAGGTGGACGGAAATATTGACTATCATCGTGTATGTTGTATGGTTCATTCTGCCTGACAACGCGATGTTGGTCCTCGTCGCCGTTATGCAGTCTGCCGAAGAAGTTTTTCCATAATCTCTTCACCGACTATGATTCTACTATGAGGTTTCCATTTTCATCTCTACAGGTTTCTGTACAGGTATTGCTTCTCTGGCACGTTCTTTTTACCTTTTGGTAAAACTTCCGTACATTGTTCCTGGAGTATAAACTCAATAGATTGCATATTGGCAATACAATCGGTGTCATCATGTCGTTCCGTTTTGCGAACGACTTCTGTAGAAGCTGCATGGATAAAGAAGAGGAAGAAACTGTTCCTCACCTTCTTTGTTTCTGCCCAACTCTTTCCCGTAGAAGACAGCTTCACTTAGGAGTCTTCTACTGCAACAATATAGGCGATCTGATAGGTTTAGTTATTAAGAGCCTCCCATGCTTCATAAGACAGATACTCATTAAAACATGATGACCATAATGCAATTTTTTAACGACTAAGACAAGAGTATTTAATAAAACACAACTATGGACCTAATTTAGTTTTCGGCAACATTAAGAATCGGATAAAAGTTCTAAGTACAATCGGAGAATGTTCAACTCCAACAATCTACGACGTACACAAAGTTCTCCTAATTATCAAAAGTAAGTGCAATGCATGAGGGCTAAATGTTAAAAGCTAATTAAGGAAGTAATTGGTTTCATAAAAGCAAATTGTTTTACGCTTCTTCTTCTTCCTTTTATCAGCGAGGCTATGATCCGAAAACAAGGGATCACAGCCCTCCCACTTCACTGCATTTATACTGATCCGCCTGTGGGGTTCGCCTATTTGACCTCAGAAAATATCGGTAGGCCTGCCGATTTTGGATCACTCGGTAACTGAGGCCAATGAAATGCCGATGTCGTCGCATTTGTCTGATCCAGGCGTTTATAGGCCTGCCTTTCCTACATCGCGATGTCTTTGGAACGTGCATAGATATTGCCTTTTTAACAGGGTTCAAATGATCTCTTCTTTGAACGTGGCAATACCAGCTGAGCCGGTCGCGCTCTAATTTGTGTACGATGGTTTCCTTGATGTGAAAGCTTCCACGGATCTTCGAACTTCTTATTCGATCAAGCTTGGCCACTCCTGCTGTCATGCGAAGCATCTTCATCTCAGCTGCCGTTAATTTACTCTCATACTTTTTGTACATCGTCCAACATTGTGAACCGTATGTGAGCGCTGGACGTACAACTGCGGTGTAGAGCCTTCCTTTCAACTTAGGGGGCATTTTTCTGTCACAGAAGATAGCGGAATTTTCTCGCCACTTCATCCACCCTACGCTTACACGATGATTGATGTCGTCATCACAAGTTGCTTTGCTATTGATCATAGATCCCAGATATTTGAACTTTTCGCACTTGGGAAGCACTGTTCCATTCAAATAAATGTCTGGAATAGGCCTGAGTGGATCAGAGAACGGGCAGCACAAGTACTCTGTCTTTTTTGAACTAATGCGATACCCATTTCCCTCCAAAACGTCCACCCACACATCAAGTGCTCGTTGCAGGGATGTAGGATCCTCACTTATGATGGCTCCATCGTCAGCAAAGAATAACTGATGTACCTTGGGGTCCATCACTTTACCTTCAAGCAGATAATCAAGGACTGTAATAAAGAGCAAAGGACTTAAAACGCTTCCCTGGTGCACCCCGACTTTGATTGGGAAATCTTCGGTTACTCCAGCGGGACATCTTACTCTTGTCTTTGCTCTTTCGTACATGTCCATGAATTGTTTTATGCTTATAGAGCTGTAAACTCAAGATATAAGATGTTAAAAACCGTACGACTTTATTGGTGGCCTGCTGACGGATGACCGGTGAAAAGCCAGTAGATCAGTCCACAATATAACCCATTTTGCTTAAGGGTACATATATCTGCCTGCTATCTCGTTGGAGCAATTGAGTCGTTTAGGTGATACTCGGTTGCAAACGGAACGTTGCGGTTCTTCCTTGTTGTCATCTATACTCGCACTATGCACTCCAGTTACGCACTCCGACCAACCTGGTAATTCGCAACTGGAGGTCCCCTTGAACTTGTACGTGCGACCTACGGCCAGGAAGCCCTCTAATGTGTCGTCCCTCCTGGTTAGATTTGAAGTCATCCAGTCTTCATGTCCTACCCATCTCAACCGTCCGATAAGCACTTTTCTGACTAAGTCGATGTCGTTGTACAGCTCGTATAGTTGGTTATAGAATCCGCTCCCCCAAAACCCCGTCACCCAAACGAGACCGAATATCTTACGAACAGGTTTTCTCTCGAAGCGAACAAGGATATCTTTAGATTTATTCTTCGCTTGATTTCTGCATTGCTGTCGTTTTCAGAATTGATAGCAGAGCCAAGATAGACAAAGTCCCTTACTATCTCGAAGTTGTAGCTGCCCACTGCGACATTCTGCCCAATACGTCGGTGATGGTGTCTCTTGATGTTGGCAGCATAAACTTGATCTTGGCTGCTCTGCTTCAATGCTTGCAAACGCACCGGTGACAGCCCGCTGAGTTCTTCCAATAATGCCAATCTCGTTAGCGTATGCAAGCAATTGTACAGACTTTTGATAGATTGTGCCTCTGGTGTTGGTTTGTGAGTTGATCCGCACAATACGTTTTTTTTTTTTTTTTTAGGTGTCGCCAAGGATGTATAATCTTCTTAGATACTAATAGCCCGAGTGCTACTAGCATGCACGATTCGCAAACCTAAGTAATCGATTCCAGGAATACGCCTACGTACTAAACACACACCCTACACACTTCAACCACTCTCCCCGCGGTACTGCCGTTAGGTATTTCTTCGCGGGGCTGGTTAGCAATTATGCTCTAGTCTCCGAGGCCGCCTCTTGGGCTCTTCTTAGGGCTTCTGCTCTTCGCAGCGCATTCTGCGCACACACTATGAATGAGCAGATCTCCATTCACTCGCCCTCTGATCGTGTCATGTGACTAACAATATTTTCTGGACCTGGCAGGTTTGCTCTGTCTTCTGCAAAGCGTCTGCAGTAGAACACTGCATGCTCCGCGTTTTCCTCTTCGTTTGGGCATATTGAACACAGGGGCGAACTATCGTGTCCAAATCTATGGAGGTATTTCCGGTAGCCACCGTGTCCGGATAGGTACTGTGTGAGGTGGTAGTTACAGTTCCCCCTCGCTCTCTCTGTCCATGATTTTATAGTGGGAATGAGCTTGTGGGTCCACCTGACTTTGGTAGAGCTGTCCCACCTGGTTTGCCACAGCGTTGCTGATGCTGCCCTTTCCTCCTCCTTAATCCTTTTTGCCTCTTGCCGGTTCGAGGGACGTCTAAGGTATACCCTCTGCATCTCTTCAGCGAGGATGTCGATTGGGACCATCCCAGCTAAAACGCAGGCTGCATCGTCGGAGATAGTTCGGAAGCCGCTGATCTTTCTGATTGCGCAGAGCCTGTGAGCTGATGATAGCTTCTTCCTGCACTCATTTGTCGCCAGTGCACCTGCCCATATCGGGGCAGTGTATAGAAGTACCGAGCTGACCACTCTGGACAGCAGGATCCTGCGGGCGTATCCAGGCCCGCCGATGTTCGGGAGCATTCGGGAGAGTGCTGCCTGCATCAGCGATGCTTTCTTGCTGGAATACTCGACGTGGGCTTTGAAGCAGCGTAGCCTGTTGTCGAGCATGACTCCAAGGTACTTCAAGGATTCTTTGGACCTGATTATCTGGTTTCCGATCCGGAAGCTGGCGTATTCCACCTTTTTGCGGCTGGTTATTAGGACAGCTTCGGTCTTGTCTGCAGCTAGTTCCAGACCGGTAAACTCCAGCCATTCCTTTATTCTTATAACTGCCTCATCGGTGGCAGACTCCACCTCGTGTACGTGCTTGGCTACTGTAACCACTGCGATATCGTCAGCGAAGCCAATTACTTTGACTCCCTCGGGTAATGTTAGTCGCAGAACTCCGTCGTACATAATGTTCCATAGGAGAGGTCCCAGAACCGACCCTTGCGGGACTCCCGCGGAAACACTGTAGTGCTTAACGCCATCGTCAGTATGGTATCTTAGCTTCCTATTGCTGAAGTAGTCCGTGACTATCCTCAGCAGGTAGTATGGTGTATCCATCCTGGCCAGGGATCTCCTAATGAATGGCCAGCTTGCCGAGTTGAACGCATTTTTGACGTCGAGCGTTACTACTGTGCAGTATTTCTTCGTCCCCCATTTCCACCTTTTCCCTTGTATTGCTTCAGGTGCTATATCTATTACCGCCTTTATGGCATCGACGGTAGAGCGTGATTTTCTAAAGCCGTACTGACAGTCTGACAGGGCTCCGTTTTCCTCCGCCACCGCAAGCAGTCTGTCATAGATGGTACGCTCTAGGATCTTTCCCAGCGTATCGAGCGGGCGGCTTATTGCCCTTTGGAAGCAGCACTAAATGTTGCAATTTCCATGGTGTAGGGAATACCCCTTCCCCTATGCACCTTTGCATCGTTGTTAGAAAGATGTCCGGTCTCGTCTTAACAGCCGCCTTGATTGCCCTATTCGGGATGCCATCCGGTCCAGGTGCTGTGCTGTCTCCGATTTTTCTGCATGCCCCAAAGAGTTCTTCTGACGTGATTGGCGGGATATGCTCCATGCTGATCTCCCTCGTGATGGAGACCATACTAGTTGGTCTATGGGGGAATAGGTGCTCTACTATAGTCTTTAGCATTGTCGGGCATGTAAGTTGTGGAGACCTGCTGCTTTTAATCTTCTTCATCACCACTCTATACGCCATGCCCCAGGGGTCTAGTTCGGCCTCGTCACAGAGCCGCCTAAAGCTTCTTGACTTACTCTCCTTAATGGCCCTTTCCAGTTCTCGCCTCGCTAATTTAAATGTGGTTAGCCGCTCTTGGAAATCTTGTCTGCCTCTGGATCTCTGATATCTGCGTCGTGCTTGTAGGCACTTCGCCCTGAGCCGTTTAATCTCGTCGGTCCACCAGTAGCAGGGCTCGCCTCTTTTACTGACAGACTTTCTGGGCATTGCTGCGTCGCACGCTGTGGTTATGACCTGGATCAGCTGATGCGAAAGTGCCTCAGCCGATCCATTATTTGTTGTGGAGCTGGTGCTTAGCATTTCTTCGAACGTGTCTTTGGCGAAGAGCGTATCCTTCCACTTTGGTCCTGTTAGGGTGGGACGCAGTCTACGTTTCTCCTCGCCGACATTAAATATAATTGCCTGGTGGTCACTGTGGGTATAGTCTTCGCTGACCCGCCATTTGGTTTTCCGCAGGAGTGAGTTGCTCATGAATGTGATGTCAATGATTGACCCTCTGCCAGCCTTTCGAAACATTTCCGCTGTACCGTCGTTGGACAGACTAATGTCCAGTGCTGCGAAACATTCAAGGAGAGCTCTTCCCCTTGCGTCCGCACAATACGTACAACTACAATATTGTAGTATCAAGTACATCGCCAGGTACTGCGTACAACAACATCTATTGCCTGCTAGCAGTAAATATCCGTCTTCGATGGACAGACATCATGGCCAATATATAAGAGGCAGTTCGAAGCTGCGGCAATGACGAACAACTGGGATGACGAAGAGAAGTCCATTGCCCTCACACTCGCGCTTAGAGGATCAGCTGCAGAGCTACTACAAACTATTCCCGAGGACAAACAACGCAACTACGACAGTCTGCTGAAAGCCATTGAGATGCGATTTGGGGATGACCCCATGCAGCAAGTATATAGGGTCCAGTTGCGCAGAAGGTCCCAGATGAAGGGTGAGACGCTCCAGCAGCTACAAGCAGACATCGAGCGGCTGGCACATTTGTCCTATCCAAACGCCGGCGAGGAGATCATTAACGAGATGGCAACCGAAGCGTCAAAATAGGACACCTACAACGGCAATGCAGATATCCAACCAGACGTGGAAACTGTCCACATTGTGCGAATAGTCGACGTAACGAAGAACCATCCTACAGCGACAACATCCATCCTGTTGGCCAGGCTCCTCGAAACCAGGAGTCGGGAAACGCCTAATAGCCAGCTTCGCGGGGCAGAAGTTGGCTAATGGAATCGCCGCCCCCAAGACCACCATCCAGGTCTCCCAAACCAAACGATGCAACAAAAGTTGAACAGTGGAAGCATTCATCGGCAAAAATAAGTGCGTGGCTACCATCAACACCGGCGCCACGGCTTCCATTGTAAGAAGAGATCTCGTCCGGAAGTCTTGGCTGTACAACACCAGCTGCTACTGCCTTAGGACTGCGACAGGGGAAGCGGCGAAAGTATACGGAGAAGTTCACCTCACGTTACAACTAGCAGGGTTGGCCTTTTCCCATGCGTTTCTGGTGGCCGACATATGTGATGAATGCATCATCGGAGTAGACTTCATGAAAGAACATGACGTAATCATCGACATCGGTGTGATAGTTCTGCGGTACCGGGACGTAGAGATTCCAATGGTGTACGGGAACGAGAATACAGCACATTTAAGGACAATACTCAGCAAGGACGAAGTCTTACCACCATCTTCCGAGACTATAATTTGGACAAAACTAGAGGGTGATCCTGGGAGCCACCGATTCTACCTATTGGAGTCAGATTTAGGAAAGAATTCCCAAAACTACATCGTGGGAAAAGTTTTAGTGGAGCCAAAGAACAGCCTGGTCCCTGTACGGCTCATGAACTTAAAGAGCCACAGCGTCAAACTAAAACAAGGGGAGGTTATTGGTAAATGTGCGCCGATATGTTCAATTTCAACAATAACCGAAAAGGAATCTGCGAGGCCCGTTTCATCAGCCAGGTTGGTCGAAGTAAGGGACAGGATCCTCAAGCACTGCGAACTGGATCAGGATCAGCGAGCCATGGCAGAAAATCTAATCGGTGAGTACGCTGATATATTTGCCCCACAGGATGGAGAGTATGGCCGAACACATCTGGTGCAACATCGCATAGACACTGGAGATGCCAGACCAATTCGCCAGCCTGCCAGACGACTACCATTGGCAAAACAGACGGAGGTTGCGGACATGGAACTACTAAGGAGACTCTGTATAAGACCCTGATCATTCCAGTTCTGCTTTACGGCGCTGAAACATGGACTTTTATTAAAAGAGGATGAAGATATCCTTGGTCGCTTCGAGAGAAAAATTCTTCGTAAGATTTTCGGTCCCGTTTGCGTTGACGGGTTTTGGAGGAGAAGATTCAATCACGAACTATACGAGCTGTACAGCGACATCGACCTAGTCAAAAAACTGTGTATTGGATGTCTGAGATGGCTAGGACATGCAAAGCGAATGGACACCAACGCTCCGGCCCGCAGAGTCTTCGAATCTAACCCGGAGGGACGACGCAGTAGAGGGAATCATCGCCGTAGGTGGCGCGCACAAGTTCAAGGGGACCTCGACCAACTTGGAGTGCGCAACTGGAAACAATTAACTAAAGACCGAGCTAAATGGAGAGGCTTGTTAGTTGAGGCCCAGGTTCACCCCGAACTGTAGCGCCACCTCAGTAACTAAGTAAAAGTCCTTAAGATTCTCAATGGATTGGCATTATTCTATCCATGACTGTCTTTTAGCCACTCTGACAGATTGTTTATATTTTCTAACGCAGTCTGTATAAGGCTACCGGTATTTACAGCTATGGCAGATATTGAAGGTCTCTCTCGTCAACTTTCTAAGACGTGAGAGTTCCTCGTTCCACCAAGGTGGGAATGTTTTCTTGCTTTATTTGAGTGGACACAAACGAGACTTTATACGCCATATTAAAACCTTTTTCGAAAGTCTCTACTTTGTTGTCGAGTTCTGTAATTGATATTTTTTTTTTGGTTTGGGGGTTAAACGGAGCTTTGAACTTATGGCTTAACGCAGTCGATTCTTTTGGGGTTTCTAAAAAGTTTAGGAGTCTCGATCTCGAGATCTACATCGAAGAGTATCCAGTTATGGTCTGAGAAAGATTTCAGATTCGATACTCTCCAATTTTCGTCTTTGATATTATCGTCATTACTAGATCACTATGCTAACAATAAATGAAACATTTCTTAAGGGCACATAAGTACACCCACTCATGATGAAGTTACATGGATTCCCCAAGTTAATTAATCATCTTCAATCAAAAATAAACAACTGACTGTACAGCAAATCCGTTCTTGAACTTGAAATACATCGCATCGTAGTAACGTACCCCAAGGAAGGTATGCACTTTTGATTACGCAAGCGCGGAGCAGTGGTCGGGAATTTGTTTATCCAATAAGATGCAAAAGATAGTTAAGTGTCACTATAAGTATCTTTGGTTGCCGCATTCTTATTTTCTTTTTATTGTGAGTATTATTCATTTTGATTGTCCATAATATTGACGAGCTCACGTTTTAGTCTTTCATAGGACTTTGGACGCGTAAAACGTAGACGAATAAATTTTTTGTTCTTAATTACGTTCGGGTGAGTTGGTCAGAAATTATATTAAAAGTACAAGTGTTCGGGTTTGGTTTTTTTTTTCTGTGTTGAGATTTTTTTTTTTTTTTGTTAAATTCGTTTAGTTGATATATTTAGCTATTTAGCGGCTGGTTCCCTTAAGTTGATTGTAGAATCAGATTGACAGTCGATTGTGATCACCGAGCGGATTGAAGTTCAAAATAAAATGTCAGTTGCGGTGGTACTTGTTGCTTTTGGTGTTACGCTGTGGCTATACTCCTTTTGGCGAAATAGACGGTTTTATTTATTTTCGTTTAAAATTCCTAGCGCAATGGGATGGCCATTCATAGGTATTGCATTGCGATTCCGGTCCTTAGATGGTAGGTTTACTTGAAGTGAATTACAATTAATTTATGAAGCAGCACTAGTAAAGTGTAAAAGGATATATGCGAAATGCAAAGACTTTTAGTTGTCTGTTAAAAATGGTGTTAAGTGCTAAAGTTTTTTGAAAATTTCGCGGACATTTAAGAGTACATATGAGTTAATATTTTTTGTTTTTAATTTCCGTCTATTTAAGCTATTTATGGTCGATTGATTGCTTCGTTAATTTTTATGAATTTAGAATGGTTTTGCGCAATGTTATAACTTACTTACTTATGTCCTGTATCCCCTTGTGGGTCCTAGGGCCTCTACTACGCATACGCGCCATTATCTACGGTTTCTGGTAATGTGTCTGAGTTCTCCCCAACTTTTCCCCAACTGCCCTGCCTTCTTCTCGACTGTTCTGCGCCATGTTTTCCTCGGACCGCCAGGTCTTCTGCCATCCTGAGTTAAAAGGTTCCATTGCATAGCATGGTTCGCTATGGAACTGTCACCCTTTCGGAACGTGTGACCAATCCACTGCCACTTCCGCCGTTGGATAGTTGTGCCTACTGGTTCCTGACCCGTTCTCTCGTAAAGGTGTTCGTTAGAGATACGATTGGGCCAGGAAATCCTTAAGATATTGCGCAGGCACCTATTAACGAACGTTTGCAGCTTTCTGGTGATAGTAGTGGTCACTCTCCACTTGCTGTGTCCATATAACAGCACCGATTCAAGGTTGGAGCGGACCAATATTAGCTTGATGTTCAAACTGATTGCATCGCTTCGCCATATTTTGGACAACATCCTGAACACGGACTTTGCTTTGGCGATCCTCTTGGCTATATCCATTTCCGTTACACCACCGGTCGAGACAATATTCCCAAACTACTGGAAATCCTCTATTCTCTCTACCGGTTATCCAGCAGTGCATATGAGTTTGATCCAAGGCTGATTATTTTAGTCTTCGTTGTATTTATTTTCAGCCTGACGACGCACGTCTGCCTCCCTCTTCACATTTGCTGTCGTTTGGTGGAGGTCCATAATTCTGTGAGAGAGTAAGCATAACGTACATCGTCAGCGTAGTCCAGATGTTTCAGTTGGGATGTAAGAGTCCATCGAATTCTTCCGTTTCCCGTCGACAAATCTGCATGAAGCACATCGCTAATCACCAATAGGAATAATATTGGTTAAAGGATACAGCCTTGTCTTACCCCACTTAGGATCTCAAATTCCTCAGACAACCTTCCTCTGTACAGAACGTGACATTTGGAGCCTTCATAAGTATGTAGCTTTGATAATAGCAATTAATTTATCGGGAATACCTCTCCTGCGTAAGGCACGGCAAGTGAACTCCCTGTTCACACTATCGAACGCCTTCTCAAAATCGATGAACAGCAGGTAGAGTGGTGATAGATATTCAACGCACTATTCGATGATAATCCGCAGGGTGTTAATGATGAATGTGGGCGCTGCGTATGTGGTTAGTGTGTTGGATCACTGCGCGTGAGGTTCCAAGTTCGATTCCCCAAAAACACCAAAAAGTTTTTTCACGGTCCCTCCTCTCGCGAGCGTCTGACGGACATCCGAGAGTATTATTGTCACGAAACAGCTTCTCAAATCGCCGTTCGGATACGGCACTAAACTGTAGGTCCCTTCCATTCGGGTCAAAAATATAACGCACACAATATGAGTGGTTGCGAGAAGCTAGGCCCTGGCACTTAAAGAGCTGTTGCGGCAAATATTTAATTTTTATTTATTTTTTTTATCGCTAGCGAATACGCAGTTCAAAACCGTAGCAAAATGCTCTTTCTATCTCTTGAGCTGGTCCTCAGCCGAAATGAGCAAGGAGCCGTCTAGGCCTTTCACTGGGTGTTGGCTGGAGCTGCGACCACCTGTCAGCTCTTTGGTGATTCTGTACACGGCCCTGCTGTTGCACCTCCGTGCAACTCCTTCTACTTCTGTAGCCAGACCATTAATGTAGTTGCGTCTGTCACGTCGAATTCTACGATTAATTTCTCTCATCTTCATGCGATATAGGGACTCTAGGTCGCTTCTCCTTGCTGCTGGAGTAGCTGCATCGCGAGAATTCAGCTGTTTTCGTTCGTCAATTCGTCTCCAGGTATCCTTGGAAAATCACGCCCTATGTCTTCCCTGCGATCGACCGAAAATTCTTTCAGCACCAAATGTAAACAATTTTTCACAGCACACCAATGGTCGTGGATGGTTGCGGGCAGTGAGCTGCTGATTGCTTCCACACCTTGCGATTGTGCGCCCTTAATTGTTGGCGCATTGAGGTATCACTATCGATGTTGAACCTGCGTATTCTTGTGTTGTCGTGGGATCTTCGAACTGCAACAGTGCCTAGTTGGAGAGTAGCTATCATAAGATGGTGATCTCGTACTGTCTGTTCTACTTGTTGATAAATCCATTAAGGCCAAAATGGGCTTTATTGCTTACGATGAGTTACTGGGCAAAACAAGAAGTTTCTTCTTGTAGGTTGGGAATGGTTTGCACTCCATGATTCATTTCAAAGACAAGGCTATTTACAAATATTTATATTACAAACTTAAGCCCTGCCTGGAAATACCTTGTCTGAGCCTCATGTGACGTAAATCTTTCTTGGCAATTGCTGTACCAAGATCACCCTTAAAATTAATTCTAATTCCATGTTCTCCCTATTACAGCCTTTCTTCCAGAGCTCTTGAAAATAGCAGTAAAATATAAAAACGATACAGGATTCGCATGGCTGGGTCACATTCCATTTATGGCATCTAAAGATCCGGCTGTCGTTGAAAAAATTCTAACATCACCAGATTGTCTAAACAGGCCATGCATTTACGATGCCTTTGCAGAATCTTTAGGCGGTGGATTGCTGACAATTGGTTGTAAGTACTACACTTAAGTGTTCCAACATTTTTTTTTTTTTTTTTCTTTTAAATTTTCGTTTTTCCAATTGAAGCTCCAAAATGTACGACACACAGAAAAATGCTTAATCCTGCCTTTAATCACCACACCCTCTTGTCGTTCTTTTCGATTTTCAATGATGGAACAGACGTTCTTATTCAAGAGTTGGACAAACAAGTTGATCGTGGTGAGTTTGACATAAAACCACTTATTTATGGTTGCACACAGAGGATCTCAATTGGTAAGGAATAAGGATATTTATCCATTTATTTGTGGTGTGAATTGCATGCTTTGTATATTAGAAACAACAGTGGGCCTGAATGGAAATGAGTATCGGGAAAGGATTGCCAAACTTTTGCTATATACACAAATGTAAGAGTATAAGAAAAAAGGCTTTTAAGACTTACTCACTATTTTTGCTTTTAGAGTCCTTACGACAACAATGAATCGGCTGGTCCAACCTTGGCTACGTATTGAAGCAATTTTTCGCTTAACAAGCATGTACAAACCTTATAAGGAGGCGAAAAAAGTTGTGGACGGATTTATCAATGAAGTGAGCACAGTAAGAGAGCTTAAGTTAAAAAATTGTAAAAATAAATCAATTGCAGGTAATAAACAAAAAACTCGCATCAAGACGAGACGATCAGGATAACAAAGCGTGTATTGAAAGCAACAAGGAAGATGAAGGAAACGTTGACATAAAGAAATCAAAAAATATATTTATAGACCAAGCGATAGATATGTACGAGAAGAACCACTTTGATTGGAATGATTTTTTCGGTGAATCTAGCACAATGATTTATGCAGTGAGTATGATATGATACCCTATAACATAGATACTAATTTTCGTAACGATTTCCCGCTCAGATATGTAGGATTTGTTCTACAGGATCCTACGATCCTCTTCTTTCGCTCGTTGTCTCAAAAAAAACAGTCTTACTACGTTATAATTCAATTGTGATCTTTATTCTTTTAGTGTTTTAAGCTAACACGAGAGGGTTGATGCCCATTGACTGTGCATTTACTCTACTGGCAAAAGGAAAGGAAAAGTAAAAGCTCTCGTGTTCGTGTGTGTCTGTTTCTTTATCTCTTCCTTCGTCCGTTCGTTTGCTTATTTAATGCTGTGATGTTACAGCTGCGTAATGTTCTGGTCGTCTGTCTGTCGACGTTAGAGGTTCTTATGTACTTCTGAGTTTATGTGTGTATGTTAGATGGTTGGTCTGTTGTCTGTAGCGTATGTCGTCCTTTGTTTGGCCCCAATCCTACATATATTAGTAACACCCGCAGACCTCACTATTTGCTTTCTTTTCGAAGAGTTTTACGTAAGATCTGATTAAATATCTGAAAGGATCATTCAACAATGAAATTCATATTTCGAATTGGTAGTTTTGAACTAATTCATATTGCAAAGGAAGGAAGTAGTTCCTATGGGTTGGTGGAAGGCGTTTACCGGATTAAGTGACGAATTGACATTTGCTTATATTAAGCTCGAGATGATTTGTCTGACACCAACGAGAAAATCTGTTTAGGTCATCTTGAAGTGGGCGAGAATCGGTGGGGGAAGGTTAGGTTAGGTATGTGGGCTGGTGTAGGGGATAGAAAATTTCTACACCATACTCAGCTCAATATAGACCCATTGTGATACTCAAGAGAGGAAAGAGAATAGATTAGAGAATCCATTCCTCGTGAAAAGTAGAAAATAAATCGTCTTCTGTACATATCCTAAGAAAAGTATTTACTACTTACTCTGCCCGAGATACAAACCATTCAGAAGATTTGAGGAAGTTTGCGATGTCGTTTATCGGTCTGTTGGACAACTCTTCTAAAACCTTAAAGAAGTGTTGTCCAAGGAACTTATCTCTCAAAAGATAGAGGCTTGGGCAGTAGCAAAGAAAGTGGGTGGTGTCTTCTTGAACCTCCTCGTCACCACAGCCTCTACAAATGTCTTCGTTCGTCACACGTAGTTTTTTCATTTGGTACCGTATGGTTTTATGCCCTGTAATGACTCCTATTAGAGTAGAGAGGGATTTTCTATTCCTCTATATGAGTCTACTGATCCTTGCTCGGTCTAATGCAGGCCATAGTTTCCTCGTGGTGACACAAGTATCTAAAGAGGTCCACCTGTTGTAAGCCACCATTAGGGCTTTGTTTCCTGCTTCGAGTTTGAGTGCGCAAGGCGGGATTTACACTGAGGGGTTGGATTAGTCCGAGTTTAGTGCTGAGCTTCCTCTAGCCGGTTCGTCGGCTATCTCATGCCCTGGTATGCCTTTGTGACCAGGGACACAGCAGAACTTTACCTTGTACTGTGTTCCAAGAACCTTGAGCTCTTCTCTACCACACTTCACAAGCTTCGATTTTATTTCTGTAGCAGATATTGCTTTTATTGCTGCCTGGCTTTTATTGCTGCCCTCATCGCAGCTTCATTATTGTCACTGCTAGGACCTCTGCCTGGAAAACGCTACTTTAGTTCGGAAGCCGAGCTGACATGGAGAAACCATGCATTTCAGAGAAGATGTCTGCACCAACACCTATTTCCATTTTGGACCCATCGGTGTATACAGCTATGGATCGCTTGTTAGGCGTTCTGTCATTTTTCCAGTCTTCCCTGCTCGGATAGGTGCTTACAAATGGTCTCGTAAAGTCTAGGTAAGGCGTTGTTTAGTCCCTACTAGATACATTGCCTAGATGTCTCGCAGGATCGTGGTATGACCCATTGCATTTGGTCTCCAGCTATCTATTTGTTTTAATCTTACGGCGCTAATAGCCACCTATGCGGAAGCAGGTTGAGAATGGCCTCGAGTCTAGGTGTCGTCCTCATTACACTGGTTGTGGCGGGTAGTTGGGTTTTTAATTTTGCTGGCGGCTTGTCGCCATAGGTAAGTATTGGCCTTACAGCTTTTTTATATAGCTGTATACATCCATAGGATGATTCTGGGGTTCGCTCCCCAAGTTTTCGCGAATATTCTGTTCCACGAATTTGTAAAATCGGGTTGAAAACCAAAAGCTTTCAACTTAAGAATAAGTCAGAGGCAATTACATCAATTTCGTTGCCATCGTCGAATGCACACAGCGCCAGAGAAACGAATTCTGTTAAGTTAGTGGTTGTCGATCTACCTTTAAGGAATCCGTGTTGGATACACTATGCTCTCGAAGAGTTTGGGTATGCATGATAGTTTGGCGATAGGTCGATAGTTGGGTATTTCGTTTTTAGAACCTTTTTGTGGATAGGGATGATGAATGAGTTCTTCCAAAGTAGGGGGAAGATCCTTGAGAAATGGAAAAAAGAAAAGAGAAGTCAGTGGTTGGGCTCTCAAAATAATCAAGGAACATTAGTAGTTCGAGATAGGGCTTTGTTACTCAATTACCATCTTAGCCCATAGAAACAACGATTGGCAAGGGTAATTCTTTGTGTGATCTCCCTATTGATGTCATTTGCGGAGCTCACCATAGACCCTAAGTAGACAAAATCCTTTACTATCTCAAAATTATATCTATCTATTGTGGCGTTCTGTCCAAGACGCCGATGTTGGGTGTCCTTTTTTGTAGACAGCATATATTTTGTTTTGCTTTCATTGACTGCTAAACCCATCTCTTTGCTGCGTCGATCTCAATACTCGCAAATGCCCCACTGACAGCCCGCTGAGTTCTTCCGATTATGTCAATGTCATCGGCATAAGCGAGTAGTTGTACAGACTTGTAAAAGATTGTACCTCCGGTGTTGGCTTCTGAGTTTCCTATAATTCTCTCAAGCACTATGTTAAAGAGATCGCATGATTGCGCGTCACATTGTCTAAGGCCTTTCCTGACATCGAACGGTTCGGTGATGTCTTACCGACTTTGAAGGAGCAGGGAGAGTTCTCCATCGTCATTCTGCACAAACGGACGAGCTTGGCAGGGATGCCAAGACTAGACATGGCTCTGTATAACTCGTCTCCATACACGCTATCATAGGCAACTTTGAAATCGATGAAGGGGTGATGCGTATCGATTTTATATTCATGGGTTCAGATCTGCCGTAGTGTGAATATTTGGTCAATGGTGGGCTTCCATGGCCTGAAACCGCACTGATAAGGACCTATCAGGTTGTTGACGATTGGTTTTAGGCATTCACATAATACGGCAGACATTATCTTATATGCTATGTTGAGGAGACTTATACCTCTGTAGTTGGCGCAGTTCAGAGGGTCTCCTTTCTTCAGGATCGGGCAAACGATGCTGAGGTTCAATTCGTCGGGCATACTTTCGTCCGACCAGATTTTACAGATGAACTGGTGCATGCTCCTTACTAACTCATCTCCTGCCTTGAAAAGTTCAGCGGCAAGGCCGTCGGCTCCAGCAGCTTTGTTGGATTTCAGTTTAGATATCGCTATCCTCACTTCATTCTGATCGGGTTGACGGGAATTTTGAATACCATCGTCACTGTTGAATGGCTCATTCTACCTGACAGCGGAATATTGATCATCATTGCGTTTAACAGCCTGCAGAAGTGCTCCTTCCATATCCTCAGCACCGACTGCGATTCTACTACTATATTGCCATTTTCGTAAATGCAGGCTTCTGTTCTGGCTTTGAAATCCTGGCATGTTCTTTTTATCTTTTGGTAAAATTGTCGAACATCATTCCTGCAATAAAGTCTCTCAATCTCCTCGATCGAACGCTTCTCATGCTCCTTTTTCCTCTTTCTGAGAAGTCGATATTCCTCTTTTCTCCTTCGCTTGTAGAGGCCGCGAGCAGCTCTAGTCCTTCTATGCAGCGTCGTTTCGTACGTCTTTCAGTTTGCTGCATGTGCTTGCCGGCACTCCTCATCAAACCGGGGGTTTCGTTGTGGTGGCCGAGAGTTCCTATGGTGGCGGCATAGGACTTAGATTATGATTAAAAGAAACTCGATCGGCAAAGGTTCTTGCGATTGTAGCCATCTGACGTCAAATTTCCTCACAGTATTTCGTTGATTTCGCTCCGTTATGGATATCCGTAACCGAACCTTGGCTAGTGATCTGAGTCGACGTTGGCTCCTCGGAAGGTCAGGGCACCCAGAAAACTGTAAGACTGCCTGGCGTCGATCGCAATGTGATCGATTTGGTTGACAGTTTTTCCAACAAAGGAGAGCCATGTTCCCTTCTTAATATCGAGACGTTGGGACCGCGTACTAGCTACGACAAAGTTTCGTCCCGCCGCAAAGTCGACTAGCGTGAGTCCGTTGCTGGATGTGATGTCGTGCAGGCTGTGCTTTCCGACCACGCTACTAAAGACGTCCACTCTTCCTACCTTTGCGTTAAAATCACTTAGGATAATTTTAACGTCGTGGTTAGGGCATTGCTCATACGTGTCGTCCAAGAGCTGGCAAAAGTCATCCTTTGTCGCGTCGTCCATCTTCTCATGCCGGAAACTCAAGACGTGCCTAAGTCTGTCTCCAATGACAAATCCGCACCCGAATAGACGTCGTCTATGTTGTCAATCGCCGTAGTATTGTAGATGTCGCAGTTTTTCATCCTCCTTTTGCCCGGCCCATCCCATCGCACTTCTTGGATGGCGGTAATGTCTGCTTTGAGACACTCTAGGGCCTCCCCAAGTTTTTCGGCTGCACGTGGTTTGTAGAAGGACCTAACATTCCACGTGCAGACACGAAGATCGTTGTCCTTTTTCGTTTGCTTGGGTCATCAACAGTAAGATCATCCGTATCCGATGCTGTTGGTTGCTTTGTAGCCGAAGGTTTTTTACGTGGTAGGGAAGTTAACTGGACGGCACAACCCCCAACCTGGAGGACCAGAACGTTTATATTTTTACCCCTATGACAAGAGGCCGGATACACCGATGTCAATAACCCACTTCGGGTATATGAGCGATGCCGTTGGCCCATTAAGGGTTCATCCAGCACCATCTCTTTTTCAGTACCCTGACGTAGTATTGAAAATATTTACAGACCTCAGCTTGAAATATGTAGCTCGAGTACGGTAGCCGCTGGCCTGTAGACGTCACCGTTGATTGCATCGGGAGAATTGATCCACCGCACGTCCTCCTTCTGTGGAGATCTTGCTAGACTTTGAGACGCATATTTCAGCCAATCAGATCAAGAAGAGATGCCTCGTCCAGTTAAATATATGAGTGCTGAAGTTCACCCAGATTTGCTTACGCAGGTCTGAGTGTTCAGCTACACATGTATCGTTAGACTCAGCATACTGTAATATTCTTGCTGGGGTTCGTTTAAATAAAACCGTTTTTGTGTATTTTAATCGTTTATTTATTATCAAACACTAACTTTACTTCAACTCAGTATTCAATCACTTTATTTTAATTGTCGCTACAGATTTACTTTCAATATGTCGCTTGTTTTCACCACTGGTCGAATCTCCCTCTTGTAATCGCTGTATGCACTTATAACCAACTGTATCCACGGTGGTTGTGGTATGGGTATTTATAGGAAATTGTAAGGGGTTCTAGAACATGCTAGATGTTTCTCCGGGTGAATCGAGGATCCTGGAATATTGGGATATTGTGTGGAACAATTGTGGAACGTAAGCACATCATGTTGGAATATTTACTGCTAACAGGTCGCTGCTACAGTTTGAGATACAGTGTTTTAGTTTTTGGTACACAAACCATCCTGTAGTCAATGCTACAATACGCTCATCGTTAGTTCACTATCAGATAGCTATCCAGCAGGGCACCACGAGGAGGTGATGATGCGATTTTGTCACGCCATGCTAGGTCGTATGCTAATGCAAATGTGCTTCTTCTCTGCATTATCACAGAAGATATCGAATGTCTTTTGAATTCATGCAGGAAACACTTAAGCTTATGAGGCACCTCTACATCGTCTCTACTTACGATCGACCTTTCATGATCCATCTTGAGAACTAAATGAACTCTCTGATGGCTTCTGGATTGAATACTTTACTCAAGAGCTTAGTAATGATGATGATTAATTAAATTAATTAAAAAGTTTGTGTACAGCAATAATAATTTTAAAACAAATTTCGTTCTAGGCATTCGAATCAACAGCTACAACCCTACAAACCGCTTTGATAATGCTTGCAATGCATCCTCAGTACCAAGAGAGACTTTATGAAGAAATTCTTTCGGCTTTCCCAGAAAAGGACTGCGAAGTCAATTATGATGACTTCACAAAGCTAGTCTACATGGATATGGTCATCAATGAGACATTTCGAATTGCATCTACCGTGCCAGTAATAGTGCGTTACGCTGATGCTGATATATACATCTCCAAGGACATTACGATTCCAAAAGGCATGAACATACTTATTGACATATTCGATATGCACAGAAACCCAAAGATATGGGGACCGAATGCAACATCATTTAGTCCGTATAATTTTCTGCCCGAAAACTTAGCCAACAAGCATCCATATGCTTTTATACCATTTTCGAAAGGTTCTAGGAATTGTATAGGTAAGTGACAGAACGAAAATTGCGCCGCGTTTTAACTTCAATAGAAATGACATGACTGTAACATAAAATTGGGCAGTTGCAATGTATGAACGCGCCTATTGCCTTCAAGTTGTGTCAACTATCAAATGACAATTTGAATTCATCTCACCGAACTTATTGAAGTCAATCTCTTATTTTTCAGGTCAGCATTATGCAAACATGCTCCTAAAGGTCGTTCTAGCAAAATTGATTCGAAATTTCCGATTTACAACGAAATTTGCGTTTGAAGATCTGCATTATGTCGTGAATTTGACGTTAAAGCTTAAGGACACACCACTATTTGAAGTGCACAGGAGATGATAACGGATTTCTGTTTTTTTTTAAACAATGTACATAGTCGCATCTACGTCTACTGCTATTCAGGTTATTGGAATGTGTTGACAGTTTAAAAAACGTCGATAATTTTAGAAAATGAAAAAATAAAATTAAATTAATTTTACTGTTTGTATTAATCGTACGTCGCGAAGCGTACAGACTGAAGCATTATTTAGTGCAGCGTTTCTTTTATTTTTGCTATGTTCTCCTACTTTGCGTTAATTAAAATCACTGGAGGTTTTTACGTCTACCGCACGTAGTCGGTTGTGAATGAGGAAATGCTTGATACTCTCGACATACAAATTGAGAAACAACTGGGTAAGTGGATTATAAAATGTCTGCAGTAGAATTGCTGACCTGCCTCACAGTCCATTTTAGTCTTCATATTCAAAAGTAACTGCTACGATGAGATAGCATCTGATACGATCTGCTCCGATCGTACTCGAAATTTCTGCAAGATAGCACCAAAAGTTATGCACTGATTTTTGAAAATTTATTCTTGCGCCTAAGACCAGGCAACAGTCGTTCAGCAAAATTTGTGATATTTGAATGAGGTGAGGAAAGATATTGAATGATCAGAGATTGACTGACGCTTTACTAAACTGATTCAACAATCTGAAGTCATTGAGCTTCTGTGTTTGAAGTCATCATGTCGGTCTGTATAAATCTGGTCTACATTCCCAAACTGTGAACCGAGGTTTTAGTCATCTTCATACCTAAGGCAGGAGAAAGCTTACATGTGGAATCAAACGACTTAATAGTCTATCGTCCTTTCTACTGAAAACGCTAGAAAGGCTGGTCGATATTCATATTTTATTGTTTTTATTATTGACTCGTTCTAAAGGGGACATTTTTGGGGATCTGCATTGCGATTGATCGAGAAACTACTGACTGCTCAAAACTTGGCTTGGGCCAGCGGCGCAACAATCAAGTTCGTGATGAAGTGCTTGCTTTACCTCCTAGTGGGGGCCCCCGGGCAACTATACGTATAAACCCTTATACGTGTAGGCTAAAATTGCAAGTGCGGGTTATCTAGGGCTTTGATTATTGATTAACTGATTGATTGATTATTGATTGACTAGGTAACGTGGGCCAGCAACCTGTGTTGCCGAACTCTGCTCGCTACAGAAATCGACACTATGCCTCGGATAAGGGATAATCACATGTTGACGACTTTTGGCTATTGTACGCGGACATAGATAGAATTCTGGAATGTAAAGACGCTCCTCAACTCAGGAAGTGAAGGACATAAAAACAAAAAAAAACAAATATTTGGCGCAACAGCTCTTGAAAGTGCCAGGGCCTAGCTTCTCGCAACCACTCATGTTGTGTGCGTTATATTTTTCACACGAATAGAAGAATCCCCCTTCGGGATAGGGGTTAAAATTTACCCGAGGTAGGCATGCCTGTCGTAAGAGGCGACTAAAGTCCAAATTTTTAAACTTTTTTGAAAAAAAGTTAAAGATAGAAACCATGCAATGAACAAAACAACAGGAAGTAATACCCCAGGTGGCAGACCAGGTTTACTGGAAAATTCACACTCTAACGAGTTCGGTCCTACGGATTTTGGGGAGGACCACTTATTGCATCTCATCGACCCATTCTCAAGAAGAGCTAAAGTATCTAGATCACCGCCGAGGGAATCTAGTAAAAGCTCCAAAATAATACCCACAACACCTCAGGGTAAGAAAACAATTCATGCAGAGAATTGTACAGCAGCACTGCTAGCGGAGATGAAAAAAATGCAGGCTGAAAATGAAGAACTCCCCAAAAAACTTAGCAATATAGAATTGCTCACAAGCCATTTACAAAATGAAGTAAAAGAGCTAGTTTAAGAAAATAAGGACCTCAAAAAGGAACTTAAATTAAAACCGCAAGAAAAATGCCGTGAGTACCTTACGGACGAGGAGGAACTCCTAAGAGAAACTGACTGGATAATAAAAGAGAAAGAGAGACCAAGCAAAAAGCGTAAAGCAGTGTCTTCACCAGTCATAAGTCCAGGCAAATCGCCCACAATAGGCAAAGAAAAAGTTTCAAAAAATAAGGTAACACCCAACCAACCAGATATTAAGAAGGAAAGACCGCCTCCACCAATTAATATAATTGGAATATCTAGTTTCGCTGAGGTTAAGACACTTCTGAACTCAGTACCAAGCAAGAACTATAAAATAGTAGCTTGGAACAATGATGTTTGGACAATTCATACTGCAGATTCAGATACATACAGAGCTCTTGCGAAGAAGCTCAGTGAAACTGATATCCAATGGTACACATATGAAGATAAAAATAACAGACCCATCAAGGTTATGGGTAGGGGCCTTCATCCAACATGTGATAGGGAAAGTATTATAGAAGATTTGCAGCAGAAAGGCATGCACTTGCTCGATGCAGTCAAAATCTTAAAAAAAGAGAAAAAAACAGATGAAGAAGGAAAGCAAGTGGTATGCAATAGAGCCCTTCCACTCTTTATGCTGACATTTGACAGCAAAGAGAAATCAGAAAGTATATACAAACTAGAGATTAGGGACAAAGAGGTGGGAAGAGCTCTCAGAGCCAGACAGGAAGAGACTTCACAACGCACGGGCCTACCTGCAGGAGTTGGCCTTATCGGAGCACTCATCAGTGACGGGCTCATCGATGGGAAAGACCCCTGCAGCTATCCCGAGCGTGAGAGAACCGATGGGACCGGCAAAGTCTACGATAAGCCGTAGCTAGTCTAGACCTGAGGCGATCACATTGGCAATCTCGGAGCAGCCTCCCATTGCAGCAGAGCCGCAGAAACCATCCGAGGGCAGCAATGTAGATGTCGGGGTGGCGAAGACGGATGATCCGAACGGGGCAAGCCGCAGCCAGCCTCGTGAGGAAAATCGGTCAGCGCCCATGCCGGATGGTGAATGTAGCCCTGCTGACAATGGAAACTCTACTACCTGTAGTTTTGCGACAGTAGTCAGCGCGGGTGGACTTGGCCTGAGACTAGCCCGACCATCATCCACGTTCGAAAAGACTAGGGAGGTTAAGGCACAGAAGAGGACAACAACGCTCAGAAACAGGAAGCGTAATGCCATTAGGCTAATTCGGCGGCTTAAAAAGCGTGATCCGAAGTCCTTCACGGACAAGTAAAGGGAGGCTCTGGACAGGGCCAACAACACGCTCAAGCTCGCAGGGTCGACTAGGTGCACTGATCAGCAGGACCGGAAGGTAAGAAGATCGCCTACGGTGGGAGCGGGAAGCCGTCAGCTCCCCATCTCGACCGTAGCTGGTCTTCGGTCAGCAACCTACTCTAAACCATCTGTGGCAGGGCCGGCTGCAGACTGCTCCAAGAAGGCAACCTGCAGAAAGGACGACGACACAGCACTACGAACGGGCAAGGGTCAGATTGCGTTGAGAGGAGAATGCCGTTTGCCACCCTCCTCAGCTGCAAACAAACCTACGCCGCTCTCGACTGTTCGGGGTAAAGGGATACAACCCGTCCCCATCGTGAGAAGTTCTAGGGCTTACGCAGACGCTAGAGAACGTAGCGCAGGGCAGACTAGGGTAACGGACGGAGGCCTACTCGCGAGAAGGAAGGTAAGCCTCTTGCCACCCTCCCTGATCACGGACAGGCTGAGGTCCTTGTCAACCGAGCCGGAGTCAGTCGTTAAGACCTCATCCGAGCCGATTGCGAGCAGTTCCAAACGAGGAAGACATGACGATACGATCTCGCCGCCTACGAACAGTACCAGCAAGAAGGCCAGGCTAGCCGCATCTGCTAGTGCTGGTCTGCAGGTGGCGATTGTAGATCATAACAGCCCAGAGAAAAGACTCAGCAAAGATCAGTGGAGGCTCATCGAGTTGCGCATACTCGAAGCCATCAATTCCACCATTGTCGAGAAGGAGGGACAATCCCCCTTCTTTGAGCAACTGACCACCATCAGAGGTTTTAAGCTCCTTTCATGCGACAATGAGTTCACGCTTAAGTGGCTCCAAACTTTCGTGGCTAACACGCAGGCTCCATGGGCTAATGCCGACATTCGACTCGTCGAAAAGAAGAACCTGCTAGAATTTACTAGGCCAAAAGGGCGTATCCTGATACCTGGCCCTCATATTCCCAAGGAGCAACTCGGAGTTCCAAAGATGAATTTTGCGATGGAAAAGGCTCCAAAATTATGGAAATTGCTGATGCGTACGATTGTAAGATCTTAAATGGCAGCTGCAGCGGTGACTCAGATGGTGAATTTACGTTCATCCGTGGAACATCGTGCTCCGTAATAGATTATTGTTTTATGTACGGTAATTGGAACTCAATTGTCAACGATTTTTCAATAGCTGTTCAAACATTTTCCGACCATATGCCGTTGGAAATTTCGTGCACTATTTGGAAGGCAGGGGATACGTCTAACTCAAGGCAGCTGGCTCTCCTTCCGAAGTTGGTTTGGAATAACAGTTTTCGTGCCTCTTATCAAAGTAATTTGAATACGGAACTTTTGAGTCTGATGGAACATAATTCAGCTCCACACATTGACGTCCTAACGCAAATTATAAAAAGATCTGTACCGTCTAACGTCAATGCAAGACGTATTGTAGCCAGTAAACAGAAGTGGTTCGATATCGAGTGTCTAAAGGCGAGGAAACGATCATTTGCATTGCTATGGCGCCTAAGGAAGCAAAATAATGACCATGTCAAAGAACTCTATGCAGAAGCAAATAAATATTTCAAGCGTCTTTGTATAGAAAAAAGGAAAAAATTTAGCCAGGAAGTCATTGCAGTTCTTAATACTTCAAGGTGTTCAGCAGACTTTTGGAAGGCGGTTAAAATTGTAACTGGAAGAACTAACTTGATTTCGTCGACTTTACAAGCTTCTGATCTGAGGGAGTATTTCAAAAATTTACTCAACACTCCACAGTTTTCTCCGTTACCGCAATATGCAGCCCCTTTCTTCACAGACGAGCTCTTAGACTCACCATTTACTCTTTTGGAAGTGAAACGCGCAGTTGATTGCTCTAAAACGAGGAAAGCCCCAGGTGACGATCGGATCCCTTTCAAATTCTACAAGAACAGTTCCACAGAATTTCTCACTGCACTCACAAATGAATTCAATAAAATTTTTGAAACAGCCAATGTCCCAGAAAGCTTTAGAAGAGCGATAATTTTCCCATTGCACAAAAGAGGTGAACTAGATAATCCAGCTAACTACAGAGGCATTTCTTTTTTGAATACTTCGGCAAAACTATTTAGTGCTTTGATATTTAATAGGCTTACACAATGGATGGCAAACAATCGAATTTTAAATGAATACCAGGCGGGGTTCAGAAAGCATTATTCAACACTGGATCAAATTTTTACTCTCACCAACATTGCAGAGTTTTTTAAACAAAGTAGCAAAAAGCTATATGTCTTCTTCGTTGACTTTCGTGCAGCTTTTGACTCCATAGCGCGTGAAGCTCTTTTCTATAAGCTGTACAAAATTGGTTTATCAAGTAAAGTGATAAATGTGCTAAAAGCGATGTATGAGAGCAACGTGGCGTACGTATGGAATGGAGAGAATGTATCGGAAGAATTTGGAACACAAATGGGAGTTAAGCAAGGATGCATCCTAAGCACGCTACTCTTCATCATATTTATCAACGACATAGTAGGAGAAGTAGGAGGAGGGATCGAGCTTGGTAGTGTGCGGATACCGGCGCTAAAATTTGCGGACGATATAGTGTTTTTATCGGAGACAGTTGAAGGGATGCAGCTTACTATGAACCGTCTTGAAAACTACTGTAAGCAATGGAATTTGACGGTGAATTTATCAAAATTAAAGATGATGATTTTTAGAAATGGCGGTGGAAGATACTCTCGCAACGAAAAGTGGTTCTATCGAGGTGAAAACGTTGAAATAGTGAAAGAGTATAAATATTTAGGTGTGCTAATTACATCCAACCTCAATATGAAAAAACACTTTGAATGTCAGCTAGCAGCAGCTAAAAGAGCTATTTCATCAGTTTGGGGACGTTGCGTCGACAATAAGTTTATCGATCACACAGCGAAGAATAAACTATTTCGTACAACTGCTGCCTCTATACTGCTGTACGGAGCCCAAATTTGGGGTTATTGCTTTTTTGAAGAAGTTGAAAAATTTCTAAGGTACTTTTTGAAACGAATCTTTCGACTTCCAATATGTACACCGAACTATATGCTGCATCTAGAAACTGGAGTCCCTTCTCTCTTCTTAGATACCCTAGAGCTGCATATTGATTATATTGTTAAAGTAGTGGAGATGGATGATGGAAGACTGCCCAGGATTGTTCTGAAGCATATACTTTCGACAAGAGGGCACTTGGTTCAAAAGTGGGAGGAGTTGGCAGCAAATTATGGCGCGAGCTTAAATATTGCATCTGATATACAACTTTCAATGATAAAACCTATGCTTACAAATGTTTTGAAAAATGCAGGTAATTCCATGTATGAGAGATTTGTAGCTGAAGCACATTCATCGCAACATAGGCTGATCTACAGTAGGCTGAATTTTAACCACATTGAAAGCGACTCAACGTACTTCCTCAATCGTTACTCTCTGCATATGATAAGCACAATATTCAAACTTAGAGGTGAACTAACAAGTCTTTATTTTATTCCACATCGACCCGATCTGCCAATTTTATGTGACCTGTGCAACCTTAAAGAGAGGGAGGATGTTTACCATTTCATCGGAAGATGTCCCATTTTAGGAGAATTTCGCACGAGATAGGTTAGGTTAGGTTAGGTTAGGATCGGCCCTCGATGAGGATGTACTTAGACCAAGAAGTAGGTCCATTGTACTGCCGATGTGTAAGGCGGGTGGATCACCCTCTTACTCTTGGAACCATTTGCTTCGTTGAATGAAGTCGAGAATTTTAGCCGTGCAGGCGTTGCCGAGATCATTAAGATCATTGTAGAAGTATTCACCCAGAGTGGCCTTCCTGATGTTGGCGAGCGCAGGACAGGCGCACAGGAGATGACTGATGGTCTCTTCTTCCTCTTCATCTCTGCAGCTTCTGCAGAAGTCGTTGTGAGGGATACCTAATCTCTGGGCATGTCTTCCTATGACGCAGTGTCCGGTGAGGACATTTGTTATTTTTGAGAGGGTTCCTCTCTTGTGCTTCAGGAGTCCGATGGACCTGGATTTATTGTGTATCGGCCAGAGCTGTCTGGCGGTATGACATTGGTCTAGATGTTGCCATCGATGATTGGCTACTTTCTCGGCATCAATTTGAATAAGGTACTTAACATAAGACGCTGGCGCTTCGATGTCGGTGATGCTTATGCTATCTGTACCAGAGGAGCCTTGTCGTGCAAGTTCGTCGGCTGCACAATTCCCCGGTATGTCACAGTGACCTGGTACCCAGCAAAGGGTGAGGTTGTACTGACCAGCTATCTCGTTAAGAGATATGCGACAGTCTTTCACTGCCTTAGATCTCGTAGTGCTGGATGCGAGGGATTTGATGGCCGCCTGACTGTCGACATAAATAACAATATCAGGTGTTGATAGTGTGCTAGCTGCCAGCCAGTCAGCGGCTTTGCGAACTGCGGTGATTTCGGCTTGAAAAACGCTGCAGTAGTCTGGAAGGTTAAAGGAGAGGTGTATGTCCAGATCTTCGGAGAAAATTCCGGCACCGACTCCGTCCTTGGTTTTGGACCCGTCCGTGAAGATTGACAGCGATTCGTTGTAAAGGACATTGCGTTGCGTCCACTCACTTCTGTCCGGTATCGAGTGCGTGTAGCCCTTGTCAAAATCATATTCAGTGGGCAGATGGTCAGTGGAATTGGGAAGATGACGGTGCATCGAAAGTATATTGGTATGTCCCGTGTGTTGCTCCTTCCACTGCCTGGAGCCTCTCAGTCTTATTGCCGAGCTGACAGCCAATTGCTTACTGACGATGTCAATCGGAAGCAGATGGAGCATGGTTTGGAGCGCCGCTGTGGGAGAAGTTCTCAGTGCACCGGTAATACTGAGACATGCAACTCGCTGAGTTTTTTCCATTATGGATAGGTTGGATTTCTTCTCCAAGGCGGGCCACCATACCAATACTCCATACATGAGAATCGGTTTAATGACCGACGTGTATAGCCAGTGCATGATGCTTGGTTTAAGGCCCCAGGTGGAGCCTACTGCTTTCTTGCAGATGTATAGAGCGGCCAGCGATTTCCTGGCCCGTTCGACGACATTCTCCTTCCAAATTAGCTTGCGGTCAAGCTTTAGGCCTAAATAGCTAGCACTATTTGAAAGCTTGAGGGTGGATCCCCTTATCTTGGGCGGAGTGAAGTCAGGGAGCTTGTGTTTTCTTGTGAATAGAACTAGCTCGGTCTTCGTCGAGTTAACGGAGAGGCCGCATTTATCGGTCCATTTGATCAGTTCATTGAGAGCAGACTGCATGACATCGGCCAGCGTCTGCGGGTATTTGCCTGTTGTTAGAATGGCGACATCATCTGCATAGGCAATAACATTGCATCCAGTTTTTTCGATCTTTAGAAGGGCCTCGTTGAGCACCAAATTCCACAATAGTGGAGACAGTACACCCCCTTGAGGGGTGCCTCGATGTACATGTCGCTTGACAGTACTACTTCCGAAGGATGCTGTTATCACCCTGTTCTTTAGAATGTGTTCTACGAAACAACAGATGGGTTCGCAGATGTTGAGCCTACGTAAGGCACTGGTAATCGAATTTGTTTCAACGTTGTTGAAAGCTCCCTCTATGTCTAGAAATGACACTAGGGTGAACTCTTTGGTTGAGAGTGATTTTTCGATAGGGTGGATGATGGAGTGCAAAGCCGTTTCCACAGACTTGCCTTTTTGGTAGGCGTGCTGTGACATGGATAGTAGGGTGCTATCAATAGTGGCCTTGATGTGTAGGTCCAGGATTCTTTCCAGAATCTTGAGAAGGAAGGACGATAGACTAATAGGTCTTAGGTCCTTTGGGAGGGTGTGCGATGTCTTGCCTGCTTTGGGTATAAAGACCACTCTTACCTCGGTCCAGGCAGTTGGTGTTGTTCCGAGCTCAAGACAAGCCTTCAGAATGCAGGAAAGATACTGCCATACTATATTGAAGGCCGTCTGAATCTGGGCCGGAAAAACACCATCCGGTCCCGGGGATTTGAATGGTTCGAAACTGTTTACTGCCCATTTCAGCTTATCTTCGCTGATAAGATGAGGATGTGCCTGTGGGCGTGCAGCAATTACCAGGGCGCGATCATCGTTGGGGGTAGGCGTGCAGCCGGGGAAGTGAGTGTCCATGAGCAGGTTGAGCGATGCTTCGTCCGATTCAGCCCAGGATCCATTGGGATTCATGAGGACACTAGGTATAGTTGGTGTTTTGGAGAGGACTTTTCGCAGTCTAGAGGATTGAGACGTGTTGTCAATACTCTGACAAAAACCGCGCCAGGATCTGCGTCTAGCTTTCCGAACCTCTATTTTGAAGTTCTTCAGACTTTCTTTGTAGATCTCCCAGTCCAGTGGTAGCCTTGTTCGTTTGGCTTTATAGAACTGCTTCCTGCTTGTGCAGCGAAGGCTGTTGAGTTCTGCATTCCACCATTGGGGACGATTGCCCACCTTTCTTCTTGTGGTCGGACAGGATTCGATGAAAGCTGTATTAAGTGCAGAAGTTAGAACGGTGTTTAGCTTGTCTAATTCCAATTGTGTAGTTGGTGTAGTGTACAATTGATTGGATAGTTTAGCAGAGAGGGATTTATTGTGTAAGCACCAGTCGGTTTTCCGTCGATTGCGGAAGACCAAGGGTGCGGTACTGTGACAGATTTCCAGCTTGTACTCCAGATAGCGGTGATCGGAAAACGAATGACTGTCAGATACAGTCCAGTTGGAAATTGCAGGATAGATATTTTGGGAAGCAAAGGTGACGTCAAGCACCTCTTGCCGGGTCTTGGTAATAAAAGTAGGACTATTTCCTCTGTTACAAACTACTAGGTCGGTGCCTACTAAATACTCGAAAATAGACCTACCTCGAGGGTTAGTGTCGGTACTTCCCCATAGATCATGGTGCGCGTTGGTGTCGCACCCCAATAAGATGGCTTCTCTTCTCCTCCTTGCTTCATCTACCACTTCTTCCACTTCCTTGGATGGAGCAGACTCGGGGTCTTCATACGGTAGGTATCCTGACGCCAGCCAGATGATGGTGTTTTTTGATTTAAGCAGCGTTACTGCTAGGTCTCTTGTGCTATGGTGCGGAAGAAAAGTTAGGTTTAAGGAGGTTTTAGCAAGAATGCAAGCTCGTGTTCTACCTACATTCTTCGCGTGGTATAGCGTATATCCTGGGGCCCTTAATCCTATGACGGTGTCATCTCTTATCCAAGGTTCTTGGATCAGGGCGATGTCAAAGCCTCGTTCACTGAGGCGAAGTAACAGGTTAGCGGATGCTAAGGAAGAATGGTGGAGATTAATCTGTATCAGTTTTAGCATCATTATGAGCTGATACGGACCTCTCCACGACGGTAGCGTTTAGGTCATCGGGGGATGATGGTTCATCATCATGGATTACAACGCGGGGGAGGGCGGGAGTCGCCGAGTTAGAGGGACCTGCGATGCTATTACGGTCCGCCGTGAAAAGCCTTACATCAATTACCTTCAGACCACAACGGATCTTAAACTCCTTCGCGCGGAGTAGAGGTATTGATTCGGCAGTTAGAGAGATGACTAGCGAGCGGCCAGATCTCTTGGTGTCGTTATCCGTTTTTTTAGAGCTCGGTGGCTCCTCAAATGCCTTCCAGTCTTTGACTGGTAGGTCCGGATTTTGGTAGGCAATCAGGCTAAGAACTTTTGCTGGCTCGGGCGGTTCGAGTGGAACCCAGATCCTTGCTTTCGGCCTGTGGGGGATTTGGCTCCGTTCCACCACCTTGAGCTTGGCTCCTGGCCAGATTTCACCTATGCTGCTAATGACAGCGGCGATGAAGTCGACCGAGTTCTGATCGTCGCATGCGATCAGCTTGACGAAGCCTTGATGCCAGCCAGCGTCTTGAAAGGTGGGTGGAGAGTTGGGATGAGTTATTATACGCTCGTAAAGGCAGTTCATCACTCTGCCTTCAATGAGCCTCCACTTATCGTAGGAGATCCTCCCCTCATCGTCAGACAGGTCCACTATCGCGACGACGAGGCTGTCCTTGACCGTCTCGGAGAAGGGTTTGGAGCTCACTGAGCTCTTTGTCTTCTTCGAGGCGTTGGACTCCTCGTCTACGGACCTGCGTCTCTTGGGCGCAGAGTCTATCGCGACTACGGACTGGCCCCCAGCTTGGTTTGGTAAACCAGATCGACTCGGTGTGTCGTTAGCGTGGGAGCGATACTTTCGAGGAGAGGGATTCACTCTCTGATTCGTGGGTTGGCGAGTGCCCCGGGTGGAGGACTGGCGTGAGCCACGGGTGGAAGGGTGGCGTGTGCCACGGGTGGTTGGGTGGCGTTGCCCACGGGTAGCGAAGTGCCGCAGAGGCTTTAGCTTCATTAGCTCGCTGAACTGTCGGGCAATGTCAGTTGCCCAGACGTGGGATTCCCGCTCCTGCTGACTCCACTCCTTTTCCGTCTTTTTGCCTAGTCGGTCAAGGATGCGGAAAGCCGCTTTAGTCTCACGACTTACCGATTTCCTTTCTTGGTCAGTGAGCTTGGGAAGAGGTGGAGGAGCTGAACTGCACGTGGGTGTAGCGCTATTCAGCTCGTCCGACAGCACGGAGCACTCGCTGACGGAATCGTCAATGCAGAGATTCTGCAGATGCTCTTCCACACGTGTAGTGCTTTTAGAGCTGCCGACGATGTCGGCTGTTTCCGGGTTTTTTTGTTGAGGTCCGGCCTCAAGGTCTGGTTTTTTGTGTGTGTTAGAAATTTTGGTCCCACGAGTAGCTAGGGAAAGGGTGGTCAGTCTGCACAGAGCCCCGCATTATGCAGATAAGGCAGTTGATACCAGAGCGTGCCCGCTGTCTCTGGATACACCGTTTACGACTGAGCTATTTTTGGTTGTCCTGGGCCCTCAGCCAGGCTGATCCTCGGCACGGTACGGTTGACACCTTGATCCAGCCCAGGGGGAAGAGTTGGGGGAGGGGTGGGGAAGAAAAGAAGGATAGGAGAGACTAGGTAGGATGATTATCTTTTAGTTTTTACTTCGAGCCTCTTCAAGTGAGTCGCTCATCGTTGCGGCGATACCGCTTGGGACGTGATACGTCCCCGATGTCGATTTCAAGCGTCTTGAGCTCTAGTATAAGCCATCACACCGCGACAAGGTAGATAATCAAGTGATGGTTCGCACGAGATACTTCGGAGTAATTTCGCTAGACTTGGATGAGGTGATCAACGTACTGAACGGAAGTCATGGTTGGGATGTTTTGTACAACTATGCTACAGCTGCAATCCGCTACAGAGCCCGTATTTTGGAAGGCGATTTTTAAACAGAAATAGCAACCATATTGTCAATCTGGTAGACGGCCTTAAGCCAAACCATAAACGACTATGTATATACTGTTCGTGAAAATTGTATGAAGTTAATAAAAAGTCTAACTAACTAACTAACTAACTATTCCCAAGGAGCGTATTGAAAGGAACCTACGGCACCTTAACCCGGAGCTCCTTAGTGACGACTGGGTGGTGCTTGAAATGGGCGAGCACTCAGAAAAGGGCACAGAGATCGTGGTCCTGCTCAACCATAGATCAATGCCTATGCTAAGAAGGTTCAATAATAAAGTTCGCACTGGTATCACCCGGTGTAAAGTCCGACCCTTTACGGATAGGACAGAGAGGAAGGAAAGGGGGGCGGGTGACAAGGTAAGAAGAACATGAATTTCATTCAAATAAACCTGCACCACAGCATATTTGCTAGCGCTAATCTTATATATCTTCTAGGCGAAAGGAACATAGACATAGCTCTCGTACAAGAGCCATGGATCTCCCGTGGCAAAATTAGTGGGCTAAATCATAAAGATTTAGCACTGTATAGCAGCGAACCGCTAAACGCGGACCGTAAGAACAGAACTTGTATCGTAGCTAGGAAACACATTAACTTATTTCTTCTATCTACCTACAGCAACTCAGACCAGACGGTAGTAAGGCTTGACCGGAGGGGGCTCCCCTCACTGATTATCTCAGCCGTGTACATGCCTTACGACGGAAATGATGGACCGCCATCCGAACTCACCCGCGCCTTAACCAGGAAAGCGGAAATCGAGAGATGGGACCTACTACTAGGCTGCGAGGCGAACGCACACCGCGCGCAATGGGGCAGTGGTGATACAAACCCACGCGGTGAGTTGATTTTCGAATTTATTATCGAACATAATCTTTTAGTAGCCAATAGGGGTTCTGAACCCACTTTCGTAGTTAGAAACAGGCAGGAGGTTATTGACATTACACTAGCGAGTAACTCAAATACCCTCTCTATAGACAATTGGAATACTTTGGAGATTGAATCCTATTCCGATCTCAGATTTATTGAATTTAATCTCATTGATAGATGCGACTTTCCCAAACCCCATAGAAACCCAAGGAAGACCGACTGGACTACCTTCAGTTACGAGGTGCTGAGGAAGGCGAATCTACTACAAGCATGTTACTTACATGAGCCAGCTGACATTGAAAAGCCGAGGAAATCACTGCTGTCTTCAAAGAGGCTTTCCAGAAGGCATGTCCGGTATCTAGACCTAAGACAAAAGTCTCCCCCCATCGTGGACCAAAGAACTAGCCAGAATAAGAAGAGAAACAAGGAAACTCTTGAACCTGGCGAAATCAACCGGAGCTGACTCTGACTGGGAGCTATACAAAGCCAGTCAGAGGAACTTCAAGAGCGCAACGCAAAAAGCCAGAAGACAGTCGTGGCAACGTTTCTGCGACGAGATTAAGGGTACAACAGAAACGGCCAGATTGAGAAAAATCCTCTCCAGAGAATCGAAGACTCTAGGTTCCCTAAAGAACACTGAAGGAAACTGGACTGAGTCCTGTTTGGAATCCCTTGAATTGCTTATTAAAACGCACTTCCCGGGGTGTACTACCGTACCATGTAGCAGTACTAATAACAACAATCACAGCGAATCGGAACCCCCTGTGGATTTGGTAACAGAGGACAGAATAGAGTGGGCAATAAGATCGTTCTCCCCCTTTAAATCCCCAGGACTTGATGGGATTATACCGATCATGCTGCAAAAAACTGCACCAATCATTACCTCAATTCTCAAAAGCTATTTGCCAGTAGTCTTAAACAATGTTACATACCAAGAACATGGAGGGAGGTAAAGGTGGTTTTTATATCCAAGGCGGGCAAGGCTAGTCACACCACCGCGAAGGACTTCAGACCAATAAGCCTTACCTCTTTCATCCTGAAAACTTTTGAAAGATTGTTCGACGTCTACATACGTAGTAGAATACGCCCGGGGGACTTATCCCCAGCCCAACACGCATACACGAAGGGTAAATGTGTGGAAACTGCCCTACATCATGTTGTCGGCTCTATAGAAAAATCACTTATGGATAAAGAGTTCACACTAGCTGCTTTTTTGGACATTGAAGGAGCCTTCAATAATGTAAATATCGAAGCGGTTAAAAGAACCCTATGAAACCTAGACATCGACATCAGTCTAATTAACTGAATTGTTAGCATGCTCGAGGAACGACATATAACCACCGAACTTACGGATTCAAAGCTAGAAACATACGCCTCGAGGGGTACCCCTCAAGGCGGGATAATCTCCCCACTGCTCTGGGTCATTGTTCTTAATGAGGTACTACAACAACTAAGGTACAGTGGAGTAAGAGCTACAGCGTACGCGGATGACGTTATGCTGCTTGCGACAGGTAAATTCCTGCCTACCCTCAGCGAACAACTTGACGGAGCCCTAAATACTCTTCGCATATGGGCCAGGAGCTGCGGTCTAAAGGTTAATCCCCAAAAAACCGAACTCGTACTTTTTACGAACAAGAGGAAAATACCGGAGTTTAGTACACCTTCTGTTGATGGTATCCCACTCAGATTGTCCGATAGCGCAAAATACCTGGGCCTTGTACTTGACAAAAAGCTCAACTGGAGATTAAATATAGAGGAAAGAATTAACAAAGCAACAATAGCCTTTTACTTTACAAGATGTTCTACTACGGAACGGAAAAGTCTAAGAACGGAATCGGTATCATCCTTACGGCAGAGCTACGTGGTAGCGTCTTGAGCACTTCGAAGTCCAGCGACCGTTTGATGTCTCTCAAACTAGTAATACAAGGAGAGGTGTGGAACATTGTCAGCGCATATGCTCCCCATGATGGGTAAAATCAGAGAGATAAAGATGCATTTTGGCTAGATTTCCACAATCTCCTTAAGAACATCCCAAAGGAAGAATTTCTATTTGTTGGAGGAGATTTGAATGGACATGTCGGGAAATCAAACGAAGACTATGAAGACTGCCATGGAGGACTAGGATATGGCATCAGGAACCTTCCTGGTGAAGACATCCTAAGCATGTGCAAATCACATGGTCTTATCGTGTTAAATACCATGTTCATCAAACAAAGCCGACTCCTGATCACTTACAGCAGTGGTGGAGATGAAACTCAGATTGACTACCATTTGGTAGGCAGTTTCATGAAGCCTCGGGTAAAAGATTGCAAAGTGATCCTGGGAGAGGCAATCGCTCGGCAACACCGTCTCCTGCTAACAGAAATTTTTATGAAAACACCAAAGAAAAGCAAACAAACAAGAGTCTCTGAGAAAATCAAATGGTACAATCTGGACAAAGAAAAAGGCGAGGCTTTTGTTTTCGTAATGAAAAATTACCTCTCTCACACCATCAACGGAGCTGAGGATGAAGAGTGCAGAGCACAAAATATGTGGGATTGCCTACAGCGAACTTGCTTAAAGAAGGCCAAATCACTGCTAGGAGCTTCAAAAGGCCACCATCAACACGCCAAAGAAACATGGTGGTGGAGTGATGAAGCTAAGAAAGTGATAAATGAGAAGAAAGCGGCTTTCAAAGCTTGGTCAAAGGGCCCCTCTAATAATAATGACGAAAAAGCTCGCCTCGAAATGGAATACAGATGCTGAACGAAAAAAGTGAAGAAGAAGTGCGCCCAGCTTCAAGCAGAGAGTACTGAGGGCCTGTATCGGGAGCTGGAGAAAATATTTTCCCCGGTTGCTGATGCATACCAGGCTATCCAGGAGCTGCGAAGACACAATATGAACAAGACCGCCACTATCTTCAAAATAGCCGCCCAAAGAAGGAACAATGCTCAGGAGATTCGTTCGTTAGCAATGCTCATGGCCAGCTTCTTGTGGATGACGACAAAATTCTGCAGAGGTGGCGGCAGTATTGCGAAGAGCTTTTAAATGAACAGTTTCCCCAGCTATACTTTCCAAGAGCCACCCCTAACTGTGAAGAAATAGCCGACATTACTGTCGAAGAAGTTAGTGACGCGGTCAAATACTCAAAAAAAAACGAAATGCGGTTGGGCCAGACGCAATACCCTCTGAGTTCTGGAAAAAGATGGAAGGCATCGGGTTCAGATGGCTCAGAATTCTCATCTCCAAATTCGTGAGAGGTGATCCAATGCCGACTCAATGGAGGGAAAGTTACCTCCTCCCTGTATACAAAGGGAAGGGTGATACACGACACTGTGATAACTACCGTTCGATCAAGCTGATGTCACACACCATGAAGATCGTTGAGCGGGTATTAGGTGGCCGACTGCGAAAAATAATACGGCTATCTGATGATCAGTGCGGGCTTGTCTCGGGTAAATCAACCACAGATGCAATCCAAAGTATAAGGATCATAATGGAAAAACATCGTGATTCCTTAAGGGATTTGCATATTGTATTGGTTGACTTTGAAAAGGCATTCGACAGACAACCACGAGATCTGATATGGGTGGCGCTAAGACATCGAGGGGTTCCAGAAACCTATGTACAGATGATCATGGACATGTACGAAAGAGCAAAGACAAGAGTAAGATGCCCCGCTGGAGTAACCGAAGAGTTCCCAATCAAAGTCAGGGTACACCAGGGAAGCGTTTTAAGTCCTTTGCTCTTTATTACAGTCCTTGATTATCTGCTTGAAGGTAAAGTGATGGACCCCAAGGTACATCAGTTATTCTTTGCTGACGATGGAGCCATCATAAGTGAGGATCCTACATCCCTGCAACGAGCACTTGATGTGTGGGTGGACGTTTTGGACAGAGTACTTGTGCTGCCTGTTCTCTGATCCATTCAGGCCTATTCCAGACATTTATTTGAATGGAACAGTGCTTCCCAAGTGCGAAAAGTTCAAATATCTGAGATCTATGATCAATAGCAAAGCAACTTGTGATGACGACATCAATCATCGTGTAAGCGTAGGGTGGATGAAGTGGCGAGAAAATTCCACTATCTTCTGTGACAGAAAAATGTCCCCTAAGTTGAAAGAAAGGCTCTACACCGCAGTTGTACGTCCAGCGCTCACACACGGTTCACAATGTTGGACGATGTACAAAAAGTATGAGAGTAAATTAACGGCAGCTGAGATGAAGATGCTTCGCATGACAGCAGGAGTGACCAAGCTTGATCGAATAAGAAGTTCGAAGATCCGTGGAAGCTTTCACATCAAGGAAACCATCGTACAAAAATTAGAGCGCGAGCGGCTCAGCTGGTATTGCCACGTTCAAAGAAGAGATCATTTGAACCCTGTTAAAAAGGCAATATCAATGCACGTTCCAAAGACATCGCGATGTAGGAAAGGCAGGCCTATAAACGCCTGGATCAGACAAATGCGACGACATTGGCATTTCATTGGCCTCAGTAACCGACTGATCCAAAATCGGCAGGCCTGCCGATATTTTCTGAGGTCAAATAGGCGAACCCCACAGGCGGATCAGTAGAAATGCAGTGAAGTGGGAGGGCTGTGATCCCTTGTTTTCGGATCATAGCCTCGCTGATAAAAGGAAGAAGAAGAAGCCTTTTACTCATGTAGTAGAATTTTTGGTAGAACCTGGGGACCCTCCCCCAAAATCATACTATGGATGTATACGGCTATAGTTAGACCCATACTAACTTACGGCAATCTAGTATGGTGGCCAGCTGTCAACAAATCCACCAACTTAAAGGCAATCACCACATCTTCTTCGACTACGTACCTTGTCGCGATGAAGATGCTTAGTAAGGACCCAATGATCCCGAAGGGCGATTGCAGTAGGGCCACCCATGCTGTATGGTCTTCGGGGAGGGATATCTGAAGCTAAAGTGTAGTCATCCCATTCTAACGGGTGGAGTGAGCGTTTCATGTAAACCGTGCCCAGGGATGAAAGGCTGAGGGTTTTTATCAGTCGCTAACGCGCTCCTTCAGGTGCCCTGGCAGGGCCTGTCGTAATAAGCCTTACCGCCAGTAAAACCGCCTATGCTGGCGGTGGACACTTCTCACCGGCTTACTCGTGGGAACATGCATACAATTTCAAAAACAAAACCTAACAAAAAAACAAAAACAAACACAACTACAAATTCCGAGGCTTTGCCTCCAAACCTAACGAACAAGGACAATGAACAGACCGACAAACCTATATACAGAGAGACGACGGACAACGACACCTACACGAACCCTTCGGATTCTGATACCAGATCCATTGACAATTCCGCTTCAGATGCGGAGCCCCAGGCAAAAGCCGTATCGGCACGTTGCGGGCGCGCAATCCAGAAGAGGAATTCCCCTAGTGCTAAAAAGTGCAGAAACCTTCGCTTGGCAAAGCACCTGCTCGCACGGATTCTCGAAAAACCAGAGGAATCGTGGGGGCAGAAGGACAAGGAGTCGCTGCGCTGGGCGAGTAGCGTTATCGCTGAGGAGACCAGTCAACCCGAGTCGGGAGGGCAGGCCCCCTCAACGAGTAAGAGTGTGCCACTTGATAACAAGAGGCCACCCCCAAAACGCGCTCGCCCGACAATACATAACAGGTCTCAGCCTAAGTCGGCGAGACCTGCGAATGGCAATAGGCCCTTCGGCAACACCCCGAACCGTCAACCCGAGTCGGGAGGACGTTCGGGCGTGGTACCAAAAACGGTCTCAACGTCCAAACGCCCTAGATCCCAGGACGATACCTCCAAGACCCCGAAGAAGGCCAAGAATACCGAGTCGGTGCTCAGGCCCTACAACGAGGTGGCGAAGGATCACCTGGTGTTCGGTATCTGCGACAGCGGAAATGAGGAGGGCCGTATCAGTGGTGATAACTGGGGGCTCCTCAAGGCAAGACTTGCGTCAGACGTACTGGCGCATTGTCTTAAGAATCCAACTGCTACGCCACCGACCTTTTCGGACGCTGGCTGGTACCTCAACGGTGCAAAACTTTTAAAATGCAGTAACAGCAGTTCCATCGCGTTCCTAAAAGAGGCAGTACCCAAGCTTAACCACCTTTGGGCCAAAGCCGATTTATCGGTCTGTCACTGGAGCGACATAAAGGTCCGTCCAAGAGCTCGAACTTGGATTCCACCAGGACCAAGCAGTGAATCGGATATCCTGAAGTTGATCCGTATTCAAAATCCTGACCTTCCAACCTCCAATTGGAAGGTCATTGAAGCCGATGAACCCGTATAGGCAGGAAGGTTAGTCTCATTCCTCCTCAACCAAGAATCCCTGGAGCTTTTAAGCAAGAGGGATTACAAGATCTTCTACGGCATGGAAGAACTGGTACTGAAGGTCCATGAGAAAGACGAGAGGCTCATCTCAGGTATGGTTTCCTCTTTGAGCAGTCTTGGATTGGATACCGAATCAGATAGCCTCCCGTCGGACTCACTACCGACAGCTGCCACTTCGACCCAGGCCGTAACGCCAGCTGAGTCAGCAGGCGTCAAAGAAATGGGACCGGTCGGTACACCAGCTGAGTCAGCAGGTGAGGTAGAGACAGTTTCGCTGCCAAAGCAAAACAGTGGTGAATCTTCCGAGTCGGAGGATGGTGACACCACAGTAATAGAGGCATCTGTACCAGTCAGGAATGATGCTCCGACTAGTGCAGATTAATCTACACCATTCCATAGCAGCTTCTGCTAACCTTTTGCTCCGCCTGCAGTCAGGAGGAGAGGACATTGCCCTTATCCAGGAACCTTGGGTGAGAAAAGACAACCGCATAGCTGGATTTAGGGCAAAGAATTATTCCTTGCTTTATGCCAAAGGATCAGATAAACCAAGATCCTGCATTCTAGTAAAAAATAACTTAAAAGCCTCCTTCCTACCAAATTTCAGCGATTCGGACTTCGCATGTGTGGAGTTAGACCGCGAGGGGAAAGACAGGCTATGGATATCGTCAGCGTATATGCCCTATGATGACACAGGCCCACTACCAACACCAAATATACGCGAGACGATAAAGTCAGCCCAAGTAAGCAACATCCCCATAGTGATAGGCGCTGACGCCAATGCCCACCACAACCTTTGGGGAAGCAGTGATACAAACAATCGAGGTGAACGTCTTTTTGATTTCATCATAGAAACTAACCTCGTAGTATGTAATATAGGTTCTGAACCTACCTTTACTAACAAAATTAGACAAGAAGTAATAGATATTACTCTAGCAACCAACTCCGCAAAGCTAAACATTAGCAAATGGATGGTGTCGAAAGATATCTCTTTTTCGGACCATAATTATATTCAATTTAGTTTGGAATTTACGAAACCCATCAAAATCCTTAAGGAATCCTAGGAACACTAATTGGCAGGTTTATAACACATTTTTAAATAAAGAGCTTAGCACCGAGATAACTCAACCTTGCTCACCATCCGAAATCGACCAGATGGTGGACAAAGTCTCCGGAACTATGAACAAAGCCTTCTTGAAAGCTTGCCCAATTAGCAGGCACAGAAACGGCAATAAACCACCTTGGTGGAATTCTAACATAGCAAAACTCCGAAATGGTAGTAGGAAGCAGTTCAATATAGCAAAGTCTTCACGATCTCCAGAAGATTGGGATAAATATAAGAACAGCCTCAGGGTCTTCAAAAAAGAGATAAGGAAAGCTCAGCGAGAATCGTGGAGATTATTCTGTAGCAATATAGAAAAGACAAACGATTCTAGCAGATTGAGGAAAATTCTTTCCAAATCTCCTCATATCCCTAGCTTTATCCAGAAACCTAACGGAGACTGGACTAAGTCCACAGAAGAAACATTAAACCTTCTTATGGACACGCATTTCCCAGGAAACTCTATAGATACGATTACATCTATACCCCAACACCACTCTATCATGGACGTTCCGGCAGGAGTAATAAACACCCACACTATTCATTGGGCTGTTAATAGCTTCCTACCATATAAATCTCCAGGCATAGATGGTATTTCACCAGTGGAACTGCAGGAGGGCATAAAACCCTTAGCCCCCTGGCTCTACGTGATTTTCAACAGCTGCCTTAAATTCAGCTATACCCCATCCTCGTGGAAACGAGTTAAGGTGGTTTTCATCCCGAAATGCGGTAAGACCTCCCACTATAATCCGAAGGATTTCAGACCAATCAGCCTCTCCTCCTTCCTTCTGAAAACGTTAGAAAGGCTAGTCGATAACCATATCCGTTCAAAACTCAAGGTACAAACCTTATCTAGCTCTCAGCATGCTTACCGGAAAGGTTTTTCAGTGGAAACAGCTCTACATTCGTTAGTAGGCACCATTGAAAAATCTCTTGCCGTTAAAGAATATACTATGGTGTCTTTCCTTGACATAGAAGGCGCCTTTAATAACGTCAATACAGAATCCATCACAAGAGCGCTCGCTGACCTGGAGGTGGACTGCTGCCTTTGCATCTGGATAGAGCGAATGCTGAACAGCAGGCAGTTTCTATCCGAGCTCGGGTGCTGCTCAACCAAAAGGCTAGCGCACAGGGGCACACCCCAGGGGGGTGTTCTCTCTCCGATACTTTGGATATTAGTAGTGATTGAACTACTCACTTCACTAGAAAATAAAGGCTACAAAGTCGTAGCATATGCTGACGATATTGCCATAGCCATATCAGGTAAATTCCCCCAAACCCTAAGAGATGTAATGAACTCGGCGCTAAATTTAGTAGCGAAATGGACGGACAGCGTTGGGCTCAACGTAAACGCGTCCAAAACTGAACTAGTACTTTTTACTAGGAAATACAAAATCCCGTTCGTAGCCCCACCTAAGCTTAGAAACACGGAACTCAGCTTTTCAAACAAAGCAAAATACTTAGGGTTGACCCTCGATAGTAAACTTAACTGGAAACAGAACATTCTAGATTGAACCAAGAAAGCGGAAATCGCCATCTACACCTGTAAAAAGGCTATAGGTCCTAAATGGGGTCTTCTACCTAATATAGTCCACTGGTTGTACCTGCCGGTGGTCAGACCAATCCTGCTTTATGGCGTTCTCGTCTGGTGGCCTGCACTCGAAACAAGGTGCAACACAAACTCTATCGAAAGAGTACAACGATTAGCATGCAAATGCATCACAGGGGCTCTCAGGTCCACTCCCACAGCCGCCTTAGAAACCCTACTTAACGTATATCCCATTGATATCTTTGGGAAAATGGTAGCATCTTAAGCAGCCCTAAGACTTAGAGAATCTCTCCAGTGGTCAAGCTCACAAATTGGCCACATGAAAATCTTACAAAACTCCAATCTCAGAGTAACAGATTATATATCCCCATCTATTGATTTCAATATCAAATATAACACCACCATCCCTGACAGATCCGCATGGGAGGAAGGTATCATTCTAAATGACGCCGCAATCGAAATCTATACAGATGGTTCCAAAACTTCGGAGGGCACAGGACTAGGTATATTTTCCGAATCACCTAGAATAAACGTAGCTCTCCGACTTCTGGACCACTGTAGCATCTTTCAGGCGGAAATATCGGCCGTTCGTGAAGCAGCGCGCAGACTCTCTATATACCCGATAGATGGTAAGTCTATCGTCCTTTATATAGACAGTCAGTCAGCGATTAAAGCTCTGGAAACGCCAACAATAAGATCTAAGTTGGTTAAACATTGCCTCGAATCTCTTAACGAGATTGCGGACAGATGCAACATTACTCTGTGCTGGGTCCCAGGACACAGAGATATTCCAGGCAACTGTAAAGCGGATGAACTAGCTAGACAAGGCACCGTACTTCCTCTCGATGTAAATAGAGAGGCACCGGCACCACCAATACAATTAATGAAAATCCGAATGTTTAACGAAGCGCAATCTAATGCGAACAACAGATGGAGTAATCTAGCTACGTGCGCATCGACCAGGAAGATCTGGCCCTTACTTGACGCAAAGAAAACCAAAAATCTCCTTTCATTAAATAGAAGGAACATAAGCCTCACAGTAGGAATAGTCACAGGGCACTGCTTGTTAGGTAGACACGCCACTAGAATGGGTGTCCCAGCAAACGATTTCTGCAGAAGCTGCAGAGATGAAGAGGAGGAGGAGAATAGTCTCCACCTCCTTGGCACATGCCCAGCGCTAGCCACATTAAGAAAGAAGCTTCTAGGCGAATACTTCTTTGAGGACCTAAGTGACCTGTCTAACATAGACATTAGAAACTTAAATAGATACATAGGTAAATCCAACTGGTTTAGCTGAAATGCCCCCCCTCCACATCAACACCACCCCTCCTCCATCGTTATTGGTTACTATCAATCCCCAAGAGGTACTGCAACAGACACCTCCCAAGATCGATAGCTAACCCTCCCATAGCACTAGACCAGTGCCTGTAAATAACATTACTGCATAGAGGTAACAGAGATTGATTGAGTCAATCAATCCCCCTATTACTCACATGCACACTACCTACACGGTGAACTAGGTATTAAGGGTTTGACTGAAGCAGTCACCCTACCTTGCCAAACCATCCCCTAAAGTTCGACTGCATACTAGTGCAAGATTGACTGCATCAGTCATCTCGCTCTACTTTGCATTCCCCACTATTTCCACGGTCCACCTAGGTACGGGTTCGATTGAAACAATCACCCTACCTAGTTCACACTTTATACATAGGAGTACTTAGAGTTCGATTGAATCAGTCACTCTATGTACGCTTATGCTCCTCTACACCTACACGGTCCACCTAGGTATGAAGGGTTTGACTGAATCAGTCGCCCCACCCAGTCAATACCATGCATAACAGTAATTAGAGTTAGACTGAATCAGTCACTCTACTATACGTATGCACCTCTTCGCCTACACGGTTTATGGGACCTGCCAATAATAACTTGCGTACACAGTATAGGGGGTTCGATTGAATCAATCACCCCCCATCACTTGCTGCACACTATACCTTCTCGGTACACCTTGACTTCAGGGTTGACTGAGTCAGTCACCCTCTCTACCCTTTTCAGTCAGCATTCTCAGCCAACACCCTCATGAGAAAGGTTAAGGTTCCCCTGGTTACCGGTGACTCGACCGGTCATTACTCATGTGGTATCACAATGGACCCATGTGGTCTAAGTGTGTCCTGGCCCTGACAGGACAGCCACCTTTACCTAACCTAACCTAACCTATGTCAATGTCATCGGCATAAGCGAGTAGTTGTACAGACTTGTAAAAGATTGTACCTCCGGAGTTGGTTTGTGAGTTTCGTACAGCTCCCTCAAGTACTATGTTAAAGAGATCGCATGATAGTGCCTCACCTTGTCTTAGACCTTTCCTGATATCGAACGGTTCGGTGATGTCTTACCGACTTTGATGGAGCAGCGAGAGTTCTCCATCGTCATTCTGCACAAACGGACGAACTTGGCAGGGATGTCAAGACTAGACATGGCTCTGTATAACTCGTCTCTATACGCGCTATCATAGGCAACTTTGAAATCGATGAAGAGTTGATACTTATGGATTTTATATTCATGGGTTTTTTCCAAGATCTGCTGCAGTGTAAATATTTGGTCATTGGTGGGCTTCCAGGCCTGAAACCGCACTGATAAGGACCTATCAGGTTGTTGACGATCGGTTTTAGGCGTTCACATAATACGGCAGACAGGATCTTACATGCGATGTTGAGGTGACTTATACCTCTGTAGTTGGCGCAGTTCAGAGGGTTTCCTTTCTTCAGGATCGGGCAAACGATGCTGAGGTTCAATTCATCGGGCATACTTTCGTCCGACCAGATTTTACAGATGAACTGGTGCATGCTCCTTACTAACTCATCTCCTCCTGCCTTGAAAAGTTCAGCGGCAAGGCAGTCGGCTCCAGCAGCTTTGTTGGATTTGAGTTTAGATATCGCTATCCTCACTTCATTCTGATCGGGTTGACGGGAATTTTGAATGCCATCGTCACTGCTGAATGGCTCATTCTACCTGACAGCGGAATATTGATCATCATTGCGTTTAACCGCCTGCAGAAGTGCTCCTTCCATATCCTCAGCACCGACTGCGATTCTACTACTATGTTGCCATTTTCGTCTCTGCAGGCTTCTGTTCTGGCTTTGAAACCCTGCCATGTTCTTTTTACCCTTTGGTAAAATTTTCGGACATCATTCCTGCCATAAAGTCTCTCAATCCCCTCGATCGAGCGCTTCTCATGCTCTTTTTTCTTCTTTCTGAGAAGTCGATGTTCCTCCTTTCGCCTGCGCACGTAGAGCTCGTAAGCAGCTCTAGTCCTTCTATGCAGCGCCGCTTTGTACGCCTCTTGTTTTGCTGCATGTGCTTGCCGGCATTCCTCATCAAACCAGGGGTTTCGTTGTGGTGGCCGAAATAAACCCAGTACACCAGAGGCGGCATCTCTGATTGCTTGTTGGCAACGCTGCCACTGGTCTTCCGCATTTGCTGCTGGCGGCATAGGACTTAGATTGAGATTAGAAGAAACTTGATCGGCAAAGGTTCTGGCGGTCTCTTGCGATTGTAGCCGCCCGACGTCAAATTTCCTCACAGTATTTCGTTGATTTCGCTCCGTTCTGGATATCCGCATCCATACCTTGGCTTCAACTAGGTAGTGATCCCAATTCACATGCCGGAAACTCAAGGCTTCTTTCCTAAGTCTGCCTCCAATGACAAATCCGCACCCGAATAGACGTCTGTAGCAATCGCCGTAGTAAATGTCGCAGTTTTTCATACTCCTTTTGCCTGGCCCATCCCATCGCACTTCTTGGATGGCGGTAATGTCTGCTTGGAGACACTCTCGGGCCTCCGCAAGTTGTTCGGCTGCACGTGGTTTGTAGAGGGACCTAACATTCCATGTGCAGACACGAAAACCGTTGTCCTTTTTACGTTTGCATGGGTCGTCAACAGTTAGATCATCCGTATCCGAGGCTGTTGGTTGCTTCGTAACCAAAGGTTTTTTACGTGTTAGGGAAGTTAACCCGACGGCACAACCCCCAACCTGGAGGGCCAGATCCTTTTTTTTTGTGGCCCTAGGACAAGAAACCGGATACACCGATGTCAGTAACCCACTTCGGGGATATGAGCGCTGCCGTTGGCCCATTAAGGGTTCATCCACCACCATCTCTTTTTCAGTACCCTGACGTAGTATTGAAAATCCTTACAGACCTCAGCTCCAAATATGTTGAAGTAGCTCCGGTAAGGTATCCGCTGGTCTGTAGACGTCACCGTTGATTCTATCGAGAGAATTCATCCGCCGCACGTCCTCCTTCTGAGGACCTCTTGCTAGACTTCTGAGACGCATATTTCAGCCATTCAGGTCAACAAGAGAAGCCTCGTCCGGTTAAACATATTCTTAGTAAAGTTCACCCAGATGTGCTTACGCAGGTCTGAGTGTTCAGCTACACATATATCGTCAGACTCAGCATACGCTCATCGTTAGTTCACTATCAAATAGCTATCCAGCGGGCACCGCGAGGAGGTGATGATGTGATTTTGCCCGCTCACTTTATTCTTTATTTATTTTAAAATAAACTGTCGCTACAGATTTAGTTTCAATACGTGGCTTGTTTTCACCACTGGTCTAATCTCCCTCTTGTAATCGCTGTATGCACTTATAAACAACTGTGTCCACGATGGTTATGGTATGGGTATTTATATAAAATACAAGTCCTTCTAGAAAGTGCTAGTTGTCGGTCGGGATGAATTGATGATCCTGGAATATTGGGATATTGTGTGGAACAATTGTGGAACGTAAGCACAATAGGTTGGAATATTTACTGCTAGCAGGTTTTGGTAATAGATGTCGCTGCTTACAGTTTGTTTAGATGAACCGCGCAGTACCTGACGATGTACTTGATACTACAATATAAATACAAAATAAAAGATACCTCAGAGTAGTAACTACTTAAATGATAATTAAGATAACCTTTATAACCTTTGTACCTAGAAATTAAGTTAAGAAATTTTGTTGAATTCTAAGTAAATTACCTTATTTTGTTTTATATAAATTAAGCTTATGAATTTTTCGAAAATTAAATAAAATTTGTGTATGGAACTGGACCTCAGTATATGCCTATTACTCCTTTCGCTGAAAGGTCCATGTTGTACGAATAAGGCCCTAGTTTTGCAATGAGATCTAGGAATCTCTGGGAAGTTTTGTTTATTCTCCTTTACAGGGTTTTGTTTGTAGGATGATTTGTGAATAGGAGCCCCGATTGGAGATGTGGCTGGTAAAGTCGTTGACCGCCAACCGACGTAGAAAGGATAGATGAGTATGTCGGCGTAAGTTTTTTTTGCGGTGTTCATTTAGGGGCTGCCATAAAACCCGGAGAACATGGCAGCCAAGGAAGCGTTGAATCGGGTCCGATTCTCGGAACCGTATTTGATGCGACGCAGGACACTCCTGGAGAGCCCCAACATCTATAGCTCTCCCCTCCCCATGTGAAGGCGTACGTAATAAGACGTGGTAGGGCAAAAACTTCAAGGCATTTCGGGTCCCTCATCTATCTTTTTCAGACAACACTATCTAGTCTTAGGCATGGAATATGTAACACCCATCCGCAGTCCAAGCAGCAAGATCCCTCCCAATCCGACGAGCTAGTTTTTGGCGGGAGCAAGCATGTCTGCAGCTGTGGAGACTCACCCTTCCGTCCCTGTTTCCCGGAGTGGCTCTAGGAGTCCTGTGGCCTGGAATCATAAAAGTGGCCTGAGGGGCGGAAGGTTTAAGTCGGTGCGGGTTGTGCACAATAGCCATCCAGGTGACCGTGCCGTTTAGCGTGGTACTCTATCTGACACCTTTCATTTTCAACCGGCTGACCTTATTCCGTTACATGGTTTTGACCTCGTTTATCGCTAAACCCATTTTGCTCGCTTCTGCTTCAATGCTTGCAAACGCACCGGTGACAGCCCGCTAAGTTCTTCCAATAATGTCTATATCGTCGGCGTATGCAAGCAGTTGTACAGACTTGTGATAAATTGTGCCTCCGGTGTTGGCTTGTGAGTTCCGCACAATCCGTTCAAGTACAATATTGAAGAAGTCACATGACAGCGCGTCATTGTCTAAAACCTTTTTTGACATCAAAGGTTTCGGTGAGGTCATTACCGACCTTGATGGAGCAGCGAGCGTTTTCCATCGTCATCCTGCACAGACGGACAAGTTTGGCAGGGATGTCAAAACTAGACATGGCTCTATAAAGCTCTTCTCTATAGATGCTGTCATAGACGGCCTTGAAATCGATAAATAGGTGGTGAGTATCGATTTGGAATTCTTGGGTTTTCTCCAGGATCTACCGAAGTGTGAAGATTTGATCGATGGTGGACTTTCCTGGTCTGAAACCGCACTGATAGGGTCCAGTCAGGCTGTTGATAAAAGGTTTCAGGCGTTCACACAATATCGCAGAAAAGATCTTGTATGCGATGTTGAGGAGACTGATTCCTCTGTAATTGGCACAGTTGAGGGGGTCTCCTTTCTTGTGGATCGGGCAAACGATGTTGAGATTCCATTCATCAGGCATACACTCGTCTGACCAAATCTTAGAGATGAGTTGGTGTATGCTCTCTACCCATTCATCAGCAGCTGCCTTGAAAATTTCGCCCGGTAAGCTGTCCGGTCCAGCAGCCTTGTTGGATTTTAGCTTGGATATTGCCATCCTCACTTCATTTTGGTTAGGTGGACGGAAATGTTGAATATCATCGTCTATATTGTATAGTTTATTTTGCCTGACAGCTTGATATATACATATGTATATACTCTTGGACTTAATATATAAATCCAACAGTTATTCAGTTGTTTAGACTTATTGAATCGCGACACCTTGCCATGATCTTTCAAGTAGGTATCTGAATGACAAATTTTTACTAAATTAATCTGAGATTCGAGAATTTGTACGAAGCCAATACTTGGCTAAAGGTATGCGAATAGATGCACGTAAGAATGTTTATCTCTAATACGAAAAAGACATGATCTCATCCATTAATCTTAGCAAAGCTGTTGATCAAATAATAAATACATTTCAGTAGTTCTTTGTAGTTTTGGTAGTTTCCATTATTGTGTACACATCCATCACGTGTAAGCATTAGTCATCTTCGAGCATTGTGGTCCAACTACTCATATTAATTTAAGAAAATACCAAATGATGCATAGTTTGTACAGCATACAACAACTAACGACCCCACCCGAGGCTGTTTCGGAACCTATTTGCTGTTTGACCCTGCGGCGTGCCATTGCTAAAGATGACTGCTCTGATATTAGGTATCCAAGTGTGATTGTAAAAATATGGATTAATTTAATAGCTCTAATGGAGATACCATAATCGTTGTCTGTATAATGCTAGATGCGCAGAATACGTGTGGACCATTTAGGTACTTTTGAGATTATTATTTTTTTGTTTTTTTATGAAGACACCAAAGAACAACAAACAAACAAGGGTCCTTGAGAAAATCAAGTGGTACAATCTGGAAAGGCGAAGTTTTTGTTTTCGTCATGAAAAATAACTTTTCTCACACCATCAACGGAGCTGAGGATGAAGAGTGCAGAGCACAAAATATGATGGATTCCCTACAGCAAACATGCTTAAAGAAGGCCAAATCACTGCCAGGAGCTTCAAAAGGGCACCATCAACACGCCAAAGAAACATGGTGGTGAAGTGACGAAGCTAAGGAAGTGATAAATTAGAAGCTTAGTCAAAGTGCCCCTCTAATAACAGAGACGAAAAAGCTCGCCTCGAGGTGGAAAACAAATGTTGCAAGAAAAAAGCGAAGAAGAAGTGTGCCCAGCTTCAAGCAGAGAGTACGGAGGGCCTGCATCGGGAGCTGGAGAAAATATTTTCCCCGGCTGCTGATCCAAACCAGGCTATCCAGGAGCTGCGAAGACACAATATGAACAAGAGCGCCACTATCTTCAAAATAGCCGCCCAAAGAAGGAAGAATGCTCAGGAGATTCGTTCGCCAAAGTTCATTAGCAATGTTCATGGCCAGCTTCTTGTGGATGACGACAAAATTCTGCAGAGGTGGCGGCAGTATTGTGAAGAGCTTTTAAATGAACAATTTCCCCGGCTATACTTTCCAAGAGCCACCCCTACCTGTGAAGAAATACCCAACATTACAGTCGAAGAAGTTAGTGACGCGGTCAAATACTCCAAAAAAAACGAAAAGCGGTTGGGCCAGACGAGATGCCCTCTGAGTTCTAGAAAAATATGAGAGACATCGGATTCAGATGGCTCAGAATTCTCATCTCCAAATTTATGAGAGGTGATCCAATACCGAATCAATGGAGGGAAAATTACCTTCTCTCTGTATACAAAGGGAATGGTGATACGCGAAACTGTGATAACTACCGTTCGATCAAGCTTATTTCACACACCATGAACATCGTTGAGCGGATATAAGGTGGCCAACTGCGAAAAATAATACGGCTATCTGTTGATCAGTGCGGGTTTGTCTCGGGTAAATCAACCAAAGATGCAATCCAACGCACAATATAAGGATCATAATGAAAAAACTTCGTGATTCCTTAAAGGATTTGCATATCGTATGCAATGATTGACTTTAAAAAGGCATTTGACAGACAACCACGAGATTTGATATGGGTGGGGCTAAGACATTGAGAGGTTCCAGAAACCTATGTACATATGGACATGTACGAAGGAGCAAAGATAAAAGTAACATGGCCCGCTGGAGTAATCGATGAGTTCCCAATCAAAGTCGGGGGGCACCAGGGAAGCGTCGTAAGTCCCTTGCTCTTTATTGCAGTCCTTGATTATCTGTTTGAAAGTAAAGTGACGGACTCCAAGGTACATCAATTTTTCTTTGTTGGCGATGGAGCCATCGTAAGTGAGGATCCTACATTCCTGCAATGAGCACTTGATGTGTGGGGGGACTTTTTGGAAGGAAATGGGTATCGCATTTGTTCAAAAAAGAGAGAGTACTTGTGCTGCTCGTTCTCTGATCCACTCAGGCCTATTCCAGAAATTTATTTGAATGGAACAGTGCTTCCCAAGTGCGAAAAGTTCAAATATCTGGGATCTATGATCAATAGTAAAGCAAGCTGTGATGACGATATCAACCATCGCGTAAGCGTAGGGTGGATTAAGTGGTGAGAAAACTCTGCGATCTTCTGTGACCGAAAAATTCCCCCTAAGTGGAAAGGAAGACTCGCAGTTGGCGTTCAGCGCTCACATACGGTTCACAATGTTGACGATGTACAAAAAGTATGAGAGCAGCTGAGATGAAGATGGTTCCCATGACAGCAGGAGTGACAAAGCTTGATCGAATAAGAAGTTGGAAAATCTGTGGAAGCCTCCGCGTCAAGGAAGCCATCGTACGAAAGAGTGCACGACTGGCTCAGCTGGTATTGCCACGTTCAAATAAGAGATCATTTGAACCCTGTTAAATTAAAAAGGCAATGTCAATGAACGTTTCAAAGACATCACGAGGCAGGAGAGGCCTGGATCACACAAACGCAACGACATAGGCATTTCATTTGCCTCAGTACCCGAGTCATCCAAAAACGAGATACCGGCCGATATTTTCTGAGATTAAATAGGCGAACTCCACAGGCGGATCAGTAGAAATGCGGCGAAGTGAGAGGGTTATGATCCCTTGTTTTCGGATCAGAACCTCGCCGAAATAGGAGGAAGAAGAAGATCATAATCAACCCCTTGGGTATCGATATCCGTAAATCTACTAGGAGATCGAATATGGTTTATTCTACAGAACTGATCACATTAATTGTCAGGCAAATCCACATATAACATTATCTAGAGAAAGAAGCTTTTCTAGTTTTGAAATCCCTGTCAAACATGTCCGTTTGTGCTGTATGACAATTGAGTTCTCTCACCGAGAGCTTTGATGTCAAAAGAAATGTTTTAGACAAGGTGACGCACTGTCATGTGACTTCTTTAATATAGCAGTTGTACGGATTGTGCGGAACTCACAAACCAACACCAGAGGCACAATCTATCAAAAGTCTGTACAATTGCTTGCATACTCTAACGATATTGACATTATTGGAAGAACTCAGCGGGCTGTCACCGGTGCGTTTGCAAGCATTGAAGCAGAGCAGCCAAGATCAAGTATATGCTGTCAACAACAAGGGACATCATCACCAACGTATTGGGCAGAATGTCCCAGTGGGCAGCTATGACTTCAAGGTAGTAAGGGGCTTTGATTACCTTGGCTCTGCTATCAATTCTGAAAACGACAGCAATGCAGAAATCAAGCGAAGAATAAATTTTGCCGATCGCTGTTTATTTGGGCTAATAAAACAATTCAACAGTAAAGCCTTATTTCGAACAACCAAGGAGACTCTGTATAAGACCCTGATCATCCCAGTCCTGCTTTACGGCGCTGAAACATGCACTTTATTAAAAGAGGATGAAGATATCCTTGGTCGCTTCGAGAGAAAAATTCTTCGTAAGATTTTCGGTCCCGTTTGCGTTGACGGGTTTTGGTGGAGAAGATTCAATCACGAACTATACGAGCTGTAAGCCGACATCGACTTAGTCAGAAAACTGCGTATCGGAGGGTTGAGATGGGTAGGACATGAAGACTGGATGACTTCAAATCTAACTAGGAGGGACGACGCATTAGAGGGCCTCCTGGCCGTAGGTGGCACGTAAAAGTTCAAGGGGACCTCCAGTTGCGAACTCCAAGTTGGTCGAAGTGCTCAACTGGAGGCAATAAGCTGAAGTCCGAGCTAAATGGAAACGCTTTTTGGTTGAGGCCCAGGTTCAGCCCGAACTTAGCACCACCCAAGTAAGTAAGTAACATCTCGAACAACCCCGTCGGCCGACCATTATAGTGCATAGTGCGAGTAGAGATGACGACAAGGAAGAGCCGCAACGTCCCGTTTGCAACCGAGTACCACCTAAGCGACTCAACCCCTCCAACAAGATAGCAGGCAGATATATGTACCCTTAAGCAAAAGGGGTTATATTGTGGACTGATCTTCTGGCTTTTCACCGGTCATCCGTCAGCAGGCCACCACTAAAAAGTCGGACGCTTTTTTACATCTTACGAGTATATCTTGAGTTTAACGCTCTATAAGCGTAAAACAATTTGTTTTTATGAAACCAATTACAATACTTTCTTGATGGTCAGCTTTTGACATTTAGCCCTCATGCATTCCACTTACTTTTGATAATTACTAGAACTTTGTGTACAAACGTAGATTGTGTTCTAGACCGCATTTGTTGGAGTTCAATATTCTCCGATTGTACTTAGAACTTTTGCTCGATTTTTAATGTTGCCGAAATCTAAATTAGGTCCATAAATGTGTTGCATTAAATACTCTAGTCTTAGTCGTTAAAAAATTGCATTATGGTCATCATGTTTTAATGAGTATCTGTGATATCTGGCATGCATTATCGTTTTGAAACAGCTTTATGGATAGCCAACGATTTGCGTAGCGCAACACAATACCTCCCTCTTATAGGACTAAGATGATAAACGCCTCGCATTTGACTTGCATAGTTATGCAGATGAACTTGAAAAAAGGTTTGATAGTCTGAACTCATAGAGAGTTCATTTGTTTTGAAATGTTGCCACTGTGTCTTCATTCAAATGATTTCATTGTGATGTTGCTACCATCACATAATCACTATAGTCTATCGCGGAAGGTTAGGTAAGGTTTTTTTTTTTTTTTATTTGCGCGGGCCAAAGGGATTATTAATACCCTTATACTGGGGTGGCAATGGTGCAGTGGGTAGTGTGTTTGCTTGTTAACCGATGTGGGCAGGTTCAAGCCGCAGCGGTCAACAGCAATCATGGGCCACCCAAGTATAAAGGAAAAACCATTTACATCGAAGTTTTTCCAACCACTGCACAAAAGAAATGTTCCTGCCTGGTAGTACAATGGATCGGAGAGGTCTGAGTGCTCTGGGATTTGGGTTTCCATTTTTCTTAAAAAAAAAAAATAAATTACCCTTATACTGGTCCTCAGGGCACGGGCGGATGGGAAAAGGGGAGAAAGAGACAGAGGAGATGCCGGTTTGCGTTAGCTATAAATGTTTGAAGGTTGTAATGATTAGGAAATACAAAGGCTGGTAGTTCGTTCCACAAACGTGTTGTTCGGCTGATAAACGAATCCCTATATTTGACAGTACGTCCGAAGTTGGGCTTGACGGTGCATTCGAAGCGTGACGCGTATTACGGGTGAAGTTTTGAAAGGGAGGAATGCAAGTGGCTATTTCGCTGGAGCATTTTTCATAAATGTCGTAAGAGGCGACTAAAATCCACCCTTCGTGTACCGGGCTAAAAGTGTATACAAAAAAATGCAATGAGTAAAACGAAAAGATTTAATACCCCAGGTGGCAGTCCAGGTTCACTGGAAAATCCACCCTTTTCGGAGGTAGGCTCTACGGATTCTGGGGAGAGACAATTATTGCAATTAAGAAACCCCTTTATAAAAAGTTCAAGGGTACCTCGGTCTCCACCATCAAGACCGAATGTCTCCGGGAAAAAAAGTCCACCGGAAGTGCAAGCGCACAAGAAACAGGACTCAGAGAAATGTAAAAGCTTTGAGAAGGAAAATAACGAACACTTCGCAATAAGCTTAATGAAATGGATCGACTCTACCAAGAGCTCAAAAAAAAGGTAGACATGCTGAGAGAGGAAAACAAGCTTCTAAAGAACTCGCTTTTACAAAAAGAACGCGAAAATTCCCCTCCCCGCGCAGCTAATCCCAAATATAATTTCATAATTTCATAATTTATTAGTTCATAAAAATCTTTTACAATAGATTGTAACAATCTTTTGTTAGCAAAAGTTATAAAGAAAAAAACAATGTAAATAAGGTAATATGCAAGCAAAGAGGAGTGAGACAAGTTAGTGTAAAAAGATTTTAAAAAAAGTAAAAAATTCAATTTAAATTATGTAATATAAGTACAAGTAAATAAGAAAAAGTACGAAAGCGATTAAGATAGTTATTCAAAAAGTATTTCAGTCTTCAGCCAAATGTCTAAACAGGACGTCACCAAATGTGCTTGAACCACAGACTCTTCTAATGCTGAGGGGAAGCGAGTTCCAGGAGCGAGCGGCAGAAACGAAAAACTGCCGTTCAGTTGCAAGGCAGGTAAAACACGGTTGAATTAAAGTAAGCGAGCGTGTTGAATTGGCAAACCGAAGCTTGTCCGATAAATAAGTGGGTTGTTTGGTTGTCATAATTTGGTGTAAAAACATTAGGGAAAGATAATTGAGATACGTATGTAACGTGCATCCTAGTATCTTTTTGACATAATGAGATACATGGTCATATCGCCTCAGATCATAAACATAACGTGCCGTGTTATTGAAGACGGTGGTTAGCTTTCTTTTACTCTCGGCGCTACATCCAATAAAAATTTAACACCCATACGCAATTAAAGGCACTACGAGGGATTTAATTAACATAAGTTTAGTGTTCAAAGGAGTGTAATGCTTTGGCATGGATAGATTTCGAAGACAACCGTACACCTTTCCAATGACTGATTGAATATGATCGTCCCATCCCAAAGTTCGATTAAAATAAATGCCAAGGTTTTTAGCTTTATCAGTGTACTGAAGCACTGTACTACCAAGATAGATAGGAGGGAAATAGCTAGGATCAAGCTTGGTTTTGTAGATAGTAATGCAGTGGGACTTGCTTGGGTCTTATTATTATTATTATTATTATTTATTTCCATTTCAAAAGAACAATATTATTTCTTATATCTAAGTTATTACAAATTCAATTTCAAATTTTTAATTAAAATAACTTAAATATCGTTTAACTACGAATTATGCAATCATTTTCGATTGGGTGAAATGGTATCTAGTACACACTTTGTGGCATAAAATACCAGTGGTAAGTGCATTAAACTAAAACTTTGTTTTAAAATATTGTGAAAAGCCGCGCTGAGAGAGTAATAAGTTTTATGTTGAGAGAGAACAGTATTGGAAGCTACATATCAAAGTAAAGTAAACATTTAGAAGCGAAAATGAAAGATATGGAAAATAATGAGTATTAAACATTAAAAGTCGACAAGTAATGTTACGCCTACGTAGTATAAAGAGGGTTTAGTGCTGCTTACGTTAATACCTGCATCAATTCTTCTACATCTGATCTGGACAGCAACCAGTTTCTGAGACTTCTAAGGAACAAGGACTTGCATTCTATATGGTTACATACATCTTGAGGCAATCTGTTATATATAAAGGGAGCTATAATAGAAGCAAAGCGACGGTAGTGTTCTGTTCTAGCTCTTGGAACTATTACTGCTGTTGAAGACCTTAGTGAATAGATTTCATTTTCACTAACGTTGGTATAACCACCTCGCAAATAGAACAGCCTCAATACCTTATAAACATAAAGATTTCTTAACGGCAGTATATTTAAAGAATTAAACAATGGGTGCGATGGCTCCCATCTTGGTTTGAACAGCATTACTCTGATTATCTTCTTCTGAGCTGTAATAAGAGGTTGTAGGTTACTAATGAATGCACTGCCCCAACAAGAAATACCGTATTCCAGTCGCGAGTTAACAAGCGCATAATAGATAGCAATTAGTAGATTGGATGGTACCAATTTTCGTAAGTGAAAAATCTTGTTCATTGCTATATAAACAGTTTTTTTAATATTAGTTATGTGTGGTTTCCAATTTAAATTATAGTCCAAAGTTACACCTAAATATTTAAATTCAGCAACCGATTCTAACGTCATGCAGAAATCCTTGCAGTTCTTATGGTCGCAATTAGGGTCATGTAAACCAACCCCATCGATAAAATTCTGGTTTGAGAATGAAAAAGACATAACTTTGGACTTACTGCTTAGCACCATTTGGTGATACTTGAACCACTTGTTTAACACAGAAAGGTCCATGTTCATTTGATTTCTTATATTATCTACACAGGGAGCAGCGTATGAGATAGCCAAGTCATCGGCGAAGGCAATTATTTTCCCATTCAGAGGCAACTTAAATATAGAATTTATATATAAAAGGAACAATAAAGGACCAATAACTGATCCTTGGGGAACGCCAACACCTGGACAGGGCAAGGACTTACTCAAAGTTGCATTTACACGAACAAGCTGTTTTCTATCTTGAAGGTAGGACGAGATCCACTTCAAGATGTAACTTCTAAACCCAAATCGCTGAAGTATTTTTAGTAATAGTTTGTGATTTACTAAGTCAAATGCCTTTGTAAGATCAAGGAAGAGAGCGCCAGATTCATTACTCCTGTCGAGTTTCGCGTTAATATCCTCTAAGAAAGACAATATAGCTTCTTCCGTAGACTTTCCTTTTATAAAACCAAATTGTGATTTACTAAGAAGCTTATATTTTTCTAGGAACTTAAGCATTTTTTTGGTTATAATTTTCTCAAAAATTTTTGAAAAAACTGAAAGTAACGATATAGGTCTATAATTGTTGGGATCACATTTATCACCCTTTTTATAAATTGGAAATATTACAGCCGTTTTCAGGCAATCTGGAAATACACCACTTTCGAAACTTTTATTTAAAAGATATGCTAATGGCTTAGTGATGAGGTTGCTTACTTGTTTTATTGTTAAACTGCTAATACCATCTAGTCCGCAAGAGTGTTTAATCTTTAATTTGGATATGACATGAAGCACCTCAGCTTCAGACACTGTGCCAAGGAAAAACGACGAGAGGACTACGTTATCTAGGATGGATTCCTGAGAGGCTATTTCCCCATGATTCAGCTGACTATTTTTTGAGCTTTCCGCTACATTTTTAAAGAAGGCATTCAACCCATTGCCCATTTCTAGCTCGTTTGAAGTTGTGGATCCATCCAAAAATTTCAAACATTTTAAGGTATTATCTGTATTACTTTTGCCTAGTAAATCATTAACGATATTCCATTGCTGTCTTGGATTGAACTTGTTTTCGTTAAATTTTCGGTGATAGTATGATTCCTTTTGCTTGTTTATTTGAGCAAAAATTTCCTTCTGCATTCTTTTGTAAGAATTTTTTACAGAGGGAATGTGGAACCTTCCTTTATTTTTAACATAAAAATTGTTTTTTTCCCTAATTCGTTCGCAAAGTTGGTCAGTCATCCATGGTTTAATCTTCTGAAGTAGTCGTTTTTGTTTCATAGATTTGCACGAGTCTACATGGTCAGAGAGGATCTTTAAAAATATACTAAAAGCATTGGAGGGGCAAGGTGTATTATAAACCTCCTCCCAAGATTCCTGCGCAAGATATTCGTTCAGTTTAGAAAAGTTTAATTTAAAGTGTGCGTGTACTTTTTTGGAATTCGACTGCTCCTTATTGGTTACCTTCAACAGATCAGAAAAAGATACACCAATTGCAAAGTGGTCAGTTATATCCCATTCCAGCATAAACGGACGGACTTTCAATTCCTTTTTTTTACTCACGAAAATATGGTCGATGCACGTTTTGGTACTGTCGGTTACTCTAGTTGGTACATTCAAGAGTGACTCGAAACCCAGGGAAGACAAAAGAAGTATATAATTATCAGAGCTCAGAGGAAGATCGAGTATATCAATATTTATGTCACCAATAACACAGAAATTGTGACCGTTCAATGCGCATAGTAGGTCTTCAATATCTTTTAAGAATATATCCCTGTGAACAGATTGCAACCGATATATGCAAACAATATCTAAGAAAATGCTATCAAGTTTAATTTTTACTATAATACAATCTGCACTTCTCAGATCAGGTGTAGAAACTTTAGCGACTGAAAGGGTATTTTTTACAAATATTGCTATTCCACCGGATGGGTACCTTTCATTGCACTCAGCATAGACATTATAGCCCGGAAGCGAATAATTGCATAATTCGTGGTCAAAAATCCAGATTTAGGATAAGACAATTATTTGAGGTAAGACTAGAAAACTATTATGCAAAAACGAACAAAGCTATCAAAATTTTTTCTCATACTTCTTATATTTAGATGAAAAACGGTTAAGTGATTCGAAGATGCACTGTAATCCAAACCAACAAATATATCATTACTTGAGCTACTACTATTAAGATCAATAAATTCATTACAAGGAAACATAAAAATAAAAACAAGAATTTTTGTCTAGATAAATACTACTTAATCATAAATGATTAAGATCATCGATGCAGTTGATGAACTTGATCTCCATGCCAGTCGTTCGTCTCATCATAATTTTTCCATACCGAACCCAAAGAAAATCATAACTGAAATTCTTTTTCGCTTTTTTCGCCTCTTTTAGCAAAACTTTTGCCGCACTTGACAGCCAGTCATTAATAAAAATATTACCTCTACTCGATGCAAAGATTTTCCCAGCATTGATCGGTGTCTTCTTAGTGTGTACGGCAGCCAAAATTCGCTCTTTCACTCTCCTGCTACGAAGTTGTACCACAACAGCACCAGACGGTTTAGTCGTAGGCCGTTTTTTTCGGACCAACGGACGACCTCCCGCAGGTCGTCGTTTAACCGGCTCACACTGTCCTCAATCATTCCTATTTTACTGCTGATATATATTTGCACATCGTCAGCATACAAGTGCACGGATGAAATTGTGAATGAAAGTGGCAGATCATTAATAAAAATACTGAAAAGCAGTGGGCCCAAAATAGAACCTTGTGGTACTCCTGCCATAGTTTTAATGAGTTCTGATTTCTTATTCTGCACGACAACAGATTGCTGTCTTTCGGAGAGGTAGGTAGCAATTAACTTTAGTGCAGAAGAAGATAAATGGCAGCCTGTTTTGAGCTTATGGAGTAGTATTTTATGGTTGACTGTATCAAAAGCTTTGGAGAAATCAAGAAGGGTTAAAATAGTTAAGTTGTCGTTGTCCATAGCCTCGCGAATGTCATCAGTCACCTTTAATAGGGCTGTTACACAGCTATGTTTTTGCCTGAAGTCGGATTGACTGCTGCAAAGAAAATTTATTCTATGAAGGTAATCTGACAACTGCTGATGTATTATTTTCTCCAAAACTTTTGATAGATACGGAAGAATAGAAATGGGCCTATATTCCGGTGGAGAAAATTTCGTTCCCTTTTTTTTCAAAATCGGAACTACTTTCGCTGTTTTCCACTTATTAGGAAAAGTTGATGTAAAAATAACAGAGTTAAGTACATGTGTCAGGACAGGGAGCAGATGGGGTAGTATGGCCTTCACAAATAAGGGATGTATCTCATCAATGCCAGCGGATTTAGATTTTATACGGAGGATTTCTCTGAGGACATCGACCTGGTCAACACAAGAAAACTGAAATTGGTTAGGTGGCTCTGAATTATTAGTTTGCGTTATGTTATCTTGGTCTGAATGCGAAATATTTGGGACTGCCGCCTGCGTCTTGACAAATTCTTTGTTTAATTGGTCAGGGTCAATATTTCCAAGATCCTGCTTCCTATTACGACCAACGCCTATGGCTTTCAAATTTTTCCATAACTTTTTAGAATCAAGATTTCCATTCAGATGAGCAGAGAAGTAAAACCTCTTGGCTTGTCTTACTTTGGAAATGACCTGGTTGCGCAGGTTACGAAAGGTGGTATATATATCGGGTAATCTAAACCGCTTCCATCTCTTGTACTCAACATCACGCTTGTTCATCAGTTGGATGATATCACTAGTGCACCATTCGTTTACACGATGCCTGACAAATTTTGTTTTTAGTGGAACGTGGGTGTTAAACAAACTTAGGATGCTATTTTCTAAAAATTCTACTTTTAATTCAGAGGACGACATAGAGTATATCCGTTGCCAATCTACCCCTAAGATGTCTTGTTCAAGGAGTTCGGCATTAACATGTTTGTAATCCCTATATTCATATGAAAATGGAGGACAGGAAGCAATATTGAAAGTAGCAAAAATTAAATCATGTCGCGAAAACCCCGGGGCGGATAACTGATCATAGAATAGAACATCTTGATAATCACTCACAAAGAATAAATCCAACAGCGTACTGGTGCTATCGCTGAAATGAGTCGGTACTATTGTATTAACTGGGTGAAGGCTTAAGGTTTTCATATTATCTAAGAATGGCTTAGACATTTCGCTATTTAAAAGATTACAATTGAAATCACCACAGACGATTACATTGCTGAAGGAGGAAGAAACATTTTCAAGCACAGTATAGAGAGGTGATAGATCTGTATGGGAATTCGGCCTATAAACCACACCAATCAGACAGTTGGCTATAGCAATAAAGCAATATTCGAGTGGGCTATTAGGGGGTGAACTAATTACAGTTTTGCTATTAATACCATCACGAACATATAATGTAACACCACCACCACTTCTATTACTCCTATCCGCACGAAACATGTTGTATCCCTTTAGGCTATAATGAACATCATCATTATCTTCATGAAACCAAGTTTCAGAGACACAGACGATGTCCACATTAGAGCCAACAAACAATCCACGAAATTCGTCAACTTTTGGATTCAAGCTTTGTGCGTTTATGTGACATACATTAAATCCAACACGCTGCTGACATAAAATATTTAACATTAAACGCAAGTTTCCATTAATGCCACGGCCCAAAGAACTATTTGCATTACCCGTGGTCATGTGTATGAAACAAAAAGGCAAACCTTACCCTACAGCGTAGAAGACCACCATGTAAACAGAAGTGGTGAAAAAATTTAAACATTTGACTGTTAATAAATACCAATGAAATACTATTTGAAATGCTATAATGAATTACTAAAGAGAGAAACATAAACATAATTAAGAGATTAAAATTACGCGAAAATTTAAGACTCATTTAGACTTTAAAGTTGAAAGTTAGTGGTGAGCTTTAAGATGATTCAGCATAGTGACGATTGTTCGTGATCATGGAGTCCAAAAGTTCGCAGGAATCCACCACGAAAGCTCCGCTGTCATTTGTTGTTTTTACATACACTCGCCCTCCTCTGGTGAAAACAGATGTCAGCTGCTTGCGTTGTTTACATTGGAGAGCTTTACGGTGAATGATATGATTGTGGGTAGTAAGGCTTTCGTTAAAGTAGATTCGGCTATCGGTCTTCAATCCAATATCTTTCAAGCATAAGGTTCTTTTAAGATTTTTACAATATTGGCTTGTTGATCGCAGTACGTCGATTTTATCCGTGGGCGATTCAAATTTAACAATGATTGCGCTGTCTTGTGAAGCTCCCCGGGGTTTTGTGGGAACATTTTTTTGCGGTGCAGGTGGATTGCATTTGACAGACCGGCAAAGCAAGTTGAATATCTCCTGAAGATCTTCTCCATATCTTTTTGGAACTCCAAGCAAGACAGCATCGGCAGATATGCTTTTCCGCTCCAGGAAATCTGTTTTATTGCGGAGAATTAATAGTTCGGTTTCCAGTTGATTGGTAACGTTAGATGAACTTTCTAGAGCATCAACTCGAGCACCAAGTACGGACATAGCACTATTCACCTCACTGAACCGAGCATTTATTTCATTAATGAAACTGTTAAATTTATTATTAATGGTTTTGTTCATATTGTAATATTCTTGCTGGGGTTCGTTTAAATAAAACCTTCTTTTGTGTATTTAATCGTTTATTTATTATCAAACACCAACTTTACTTTAACACAATAGTCAATCACTTTATTCTTTATTTATTTCAAAATAAACGGTCGCTACAGATTTATTTTCACAATGTCGCCTGCTTTCACCACTGGTCGGATATCTCTTGTAATCGCTGTATTCACTTATAAACAACTGGCTGTCGACGTTGGTTGTGGTATGGGTATTTATAGGAAATTGCAAGGGGTTCTAGAACATGCTAGATGTTTCTCCGGGTGAATTGAGGATCATGGAATATTGGGATATTGTGTGGAACAGTTGTGGAACGTAAGCACACCAGGTTGGAACGTAAGCACATCAGGTTGGAATATTTACTACTAGTAGGCAATAGATGTCGTTGCACAGTTTGAGATACAGTGTTTTAGTTTTTGGTACACAAACCATCCTGTAGTCAATGCTACACTGCCCCCCTCTTAAACTTGTTCGTCCCGAACAAGATCATCAGGATTACTGCCATGGTAACGATGAAGACGATCCAGGTGGACAATTTTCATCTTGCTTCTTACTCCACGCTGGATCCGGAAGACGACGTCATTGATGCGTGTGACCACTTTATAAGGGCCCTCCCAGTCTTGCTGCAGCTTGGGTGACCTCCCCTTTTGCCGGTGTGGGTTGTACAGCCATACTAGGTCTCCCTCGTGGAAGCTGAACGTTGTTGCCTTTGTGTCGTACCTGGTTTTCATACGGTCACTCGCTATCCTTATCCTCGTCCTGGTCCTCTGATGTATGTCTCGGATCCTTTCCCTGAGGTCTGCCACATAGTCCTCTTCACATTTGGGCTCATCGTTAGGGGATCCAAACTTCACCTCACTGTGCACTGCATTTCGGTAGGCCATTAAGAAAAGAGGAATTTGTCGATCCCAATCGCGCTGGTGGTCTTCTACGACCTTGGAGAGATGTTCGTTTAAGGTTCTGTTGAAGCGCTCTACCATTCCGTCGGATTGTGGATGAAGCGGGGTAGTTCTCGTCTTTTTGATTCCTAGTTGTTGACATACCTCTTGGAATATCTTCGATTCAAAGTTTCGTCCCTGGTCAGAATGCAGTTCCATGGGCACGCCAAACCTGCTCACCCAGTTGTTGACGATCTGTTCCACGATGGTCTTCGCTTCCTGGTTAGGGATGGCGGACGCTTCCGGCCACTTGCTGAAGTAGTCCATGACGACTAGGATGTAATGGTTACCATTGACGGTTTCTGGAAATGGACCAGCGATGTCAGCGGCAATCCGTTCAAAGGGTGCGCCCACGTTGTACTGGTGCATCTTGCCTCGCGTTTTCGTTCTGGGTCCCTTGCTGGCGGCACACACGACGCATTTTCGGCACCAACTCTCTACATCTACCCTTGGGCTGAGCCAATAGAAACGTTCTCGCACCTTCTCCAGCGTCTTGTTTGCACCCAAATGACCTCCGGATGCTCCATCATGCATCTCCCGTAGCACCTCGTGTACTTTTGATCGCGGCAAGACAAGCTGCATTATGAAATCTTTCCCATCCGGCCTTTCCCATTTCCTTTTCAGTACACCATCTTGCACATGAAGGGAGTCCCACTGAGCCCAGTATGCCTTGAGAGTGGGGCTCCTGTCCGAGATATCTTGTCCATTTGGCTTTTCCATAAACTCCTTCCACGCTAATATCGGCTCGATGTCTGGGTCTTCTTTCTGAGCGTTGCGGATTTCTTCTGCACTCCAACCAGCGATAGGCTCAGCTCTTACCCTTTGGATGGAAAGAAGGTTCTTCTCTTCCTGCCGCACACAATGCTTGCAGTCGCTCTTACATGGTCGCCGGGACAATGCATCCGCATTAGAATGAAGTTTCCCTTTACGATGCTGTATTTCATAATCGTACATCTGCAGGCGTTCAATCCATCTTGCGACGTGCCCTTCCGGATTCTTGAACTGCAGCAGCCATTTTAGAGCCGCGTGGTCTGTGCGCAAAAGGAACTTTTGGCCGTAGAGGTATTTATGGAAGTGTTTTGTCGCCAGAAGCAGCGCCAAAAGTTCTCGCCTGGTCACGCAGTAGTTCCTTTCGGGCTTGGAGGGAACTTTGCTGAAGTATGCTACTACCTTCTCTTGGCCATTGTGTACTTGCGAAAGAACCGCTCCGACACCGACGTTACTTGCATCTGCATCCACGATGAACATTTCTCCGGGAATGGGATATGCTAGTGTTGGTGCTTCGCATAGTTGTTGCTTAAGGTTCTTGAAGCTATTGTCGCACTCACCTGACCACTTGAATTGCCTTCCTTTTTCCGTCAGCAGGTGCAAGCTCTTCGCGATTCCGGCAAAGTCCTTTACGAATCGTCGGTAGTACGTGGCGAGGCCCAAAAAGCTCCTGAGTTCGTGTTTGTCTTTTGGAACTGGCCAGTTTTTCACAGCTTCCACCTTGTCTGGATCGGTTCGCACTCCTTCTGACGAGATAACGTGGCCCAGGTACTTGACTTCGGATCTGAAGAGGTCACATTTCTTTGGGTTCAGCTTCAGGTGAGCGCTTCGAAGCCGTTCTAGCACATTCTTCAGGTTGTCGCGATGTTCCTCGAATGTTTTTCCTATCACGATCACATCGTCCAGATACACCAAGCAAGTTTTCCAGGTTAATCCACGTAGGACGTGTTCCATTAGGCGCTCAAAAGTTGCCGGAGCGTTGCACAATCCAAATGGCATTACTGTAAACTGCCACAGCCCATTTCCTGCAGTGAACGCAGTTTTCTCTCGGTCCTTTGGATCGATCTGTACCTGCCAGTAACCGCTCTTTAAGTCAAGGGTGGAAAACCATCGAGCTCCTGAGAGTGTGTCCAATGTGTCATCGATCCGTGGCAGAGGGTAGCTATCCTTTTTCGTGACATCATTAAGTCTGCGATAGTCCACGCAGAATCGTGTGCTGCCATCTTTCTTCTTAACCAGTACAACAGGTGAGGCCCACGGACTCTTAGAACTTTCGATGAGCCCTTCGTTCTCCATCATTGACACCATATCTGCAACCTCCGTCTGCTTTGCCAGTGGTAGTCGTCTGGCAGGCTGACGAATTGGTCTGGCATCCCCAGTGTCTATGCGATGTTGCACCAGATGTGTTCGACCATACTCTCCATCCTGTGAGGCAAATATATCAGCGTACTCACCGATTAGCTTTTCTGCCATGGCTTGCTGATCCTGATCCAGTTCGCAGTGCTTGAGGATCATGTCCCTTACTTCGGCCAACCTGGCTGATGAAACGGGCTTCGCAAATTCCTTTTCGGTTATTGTTGAAATTGAACATATCGGCGCACATTTACCAATAACCTCCCCTTGTTTTAATTTGACGCTATGGCTCTTTAAGTTCATGAGCCTTACTGGGACCAGGCTGTTCTTTGGCTCCACTAAAACTTTTCCCACGATGTAGTTTGGGGAATTCCTTCGTGAATCTGGCTCCAATAGGTAGAATCGGTGGCTCCCAGGATCACCCTCTAGTTTTGTCCAAATGATAGTCTCGGAAGATGGTGGTAAGACTTCGTCCTTGCTGAGTATTGTCCTTAAATGTGCTGCATTCTCGTTTCCGTACACCATTGGAATCTCTACGTTCCGGTACCGCAGAACTTGCATCCCGATGTCAATGATTACGTCATGTTCTTTCATAAAGTCCACTCCGATTATGCATTCATCACATACGTCGGCCACCAGGAACGCATGGGAAAAGGCCAACCCCGCTAGTTGTAACGTGAGGCGAACTTTTCCGTATACTTTCGCCGCTTTCCCTGTCGCGGTTCTAAGACAGTAGCAGCTGGTGTTGTGCAGCCAAGACTTCTGGACGAGATCTCTTCTTACAATGGAAGCCGTGGCGCCAGTATCGATAGTAGCCACGCACTTGTTTTTGCCGATGAATGCTTCCACTGTTAGACTCTTGTTGCATCGTTTGGTTTGGGAGACCTGGATGGTGGTCTTGGGGGCGTCGATTCCATTAGCCAACTTCTGCCCCTCGAAGCTGACTTTTAGGCGTTTCCCGACTCCTGGTTTCGAGAAGCCTGGCCAACAGGATGGATGTTCTCCCTGTAGGATGGTTCTTCGTTGCGTCGCCTATTCGCACAATGTGGACAGTTTCCGCGTCTGGGTGGATTTCTGCATTGCCGTTGTAGGTGTCCTATTTTGTTGCAGTTCCAGCAACGAATTTGTCCTCCGCGAGCGTTGTTTCGGTCTTCGACGTCCATCCTCTGGCAAGAGCATTCGATGGCGGCTACTTCCCTCCAACGGTGGATTCCTTGACATGCCTGGTCTGCGGCCTCCATTGTCAGAGCAAACGCCAAAGCTTCGGCGAGTGTTTTCTTTCCAGCCATTCTTACCGCCATTTGTAGTTTCGCATCAGCTATAGCATGGGTGAACGCTTCGGTTGCCATCTCGTTAATAATCTCCTCGCCGGCGTTTGGATAGGACAATGTGCCAGCCGCTCGATGTCTGCTTGTAACTGCTGGAGCGTCTCACCCTTCATCTGGGACCTTCTGCGCAACTGGACCCTGTATTCTTGCTGCATGTGGTCGTCCCCAAATCGCATCTCAATGGCTTTCACCAGACTATCGTAGTTGCGTTGTTTGTCCTCGGGAATAGTTTGTAGTAACTCTGCAGCTGATCCTCTAAGCACAAGCGTGAGGGCAATGGACCTCTCTTCATCGTCCCAGTTGTTCATCATTGCCGCAGCTTCGAACTGCCTCTTATATATTGGCCATGATGTCTGTCCATCGAAGACGGGAGGCTGCATCTCTTTCCTTCTCGGGCAGTCGGTTGAATACTCCCGAACTTTCTGTTTCTTCACGCATTCGAGTTCCTTTGTCAAATTCTCGAATCTTCCTTCAACAGCCTCGAATTTTGTTTCAAATGTCTCAATTTTCGCCTCTACGTTTTCAAACTTCTCATCAATTGTTCCAAATCTTGTTTCCAAACTTTTATTTTGTTCATCGAATTTGCTTTCGAGAACATTTCTTTGATCGAATAGCTGTTGCTCTAGAGAATTCTTTTGTTCATCGAGCTTGGCATCTAAAGAATTCTCAAATTGTTTATTCTGTTCCTCGAGCTTGGCGTCTAGAAAATTCTTTTGCTCGTCAAAAGAATTAGCTAGCTTCTTGAATTTTCTATTCTGATGGTCGAATTTTTCAGATAACAATTTCATTAAAGCCGACATGTCACTCGTCGTACTTACTTGTTCTTCTTCGACGTCAAACAAAGCTGTTTCAGGATCTGTACCCTCGTCCGTCATTATTTTCCGCAACTTAATGATCAATTCTCTCTTCGTACCAGCCGTAGGCTGATCCCGCTGGCTCAGTGCTTCCTTTAGTTGCACCAATGACAAATCTTCTAGCACCATTTTCTTTTCACTTACACAATAAGCAATACACAAAATTTGTTTTATCCCACTTCTGACACCAATGTAATATTCTTGCTGGGGTTCGTTTAAATAAAACCTTCTTTTGTGTATTTTAATCGTTTATTTATTATCAAACACCAACTTTACTTTAACACAATAGTCAATCACTTTATTCTTTATTTATTTCAAAATAAACGGTCGCTACAGATTTATTTTCACAATGTCGCCTGCTTTCACCACTGGTCGGATATCTCTTGTAATCGCTGTATTCACTTATAAACAACTGGCTGTCGACGTTGGTGGGTATTTATAGGAAATTGCAAGGGGTTCTAGAACATGCTAGATGTTTCTCCGGGTGAATTGAGGATCATGGAATATTGGGATATTGTGTGGAACAATTGTGGAACGTAAGCACACCAGGTTGGAACGTAAGTACATCAGGTTGGAATATTTACTACTAGTAGGCAATAGATGTCGTTGCACAGTTTGAGATACAGTGTTTTAGTTTTTGGTACACAAACCATCCTGTAGTCAATGCTACAATATTTTGCATTTGAATGTTAATTTGAGCAATAATTTCATCTGACCGCTTTTGAATTTCTTGCTTAATTGTTTTAAGAATTTTTTCATTTATTGATCCGGCTGGAGAAATTTGGTGCGAATTGCCTTTATTTTGTCTTAGGCGCGTTGCGACGGGGGTATTATATGCCATATTTTTGCAGGGATAGAAAAAGGGAGTTTACACAATTAATTATGCAAAAATCGCGGCGTAAAACAATGCAATTGATAAATAAACCGTACTTTGAAAAATATTTGCAAAGAGTTTTATTTGTTAGGATAATAAGGACAGAGCACGAACTATATCGCACGGACGAAGAAGAACTTGCACGCGAAATGAATTGCTTCTTAAAGAAAAGACCTAGCAAAAAACGCAGAGCCGGCTCTTCGCCCGAAATCGAGCCGCGAAATGAAGACAAGCAAAATGAGTCGAAGCCAAAACAAACTCAAGCTAAAGCACGTCCTCCGCCTGCAACAAACGTCGTTGGCATAACGGACTACAGTAAGCTACATTGCCTTCTTAAAGGAACGACGACATCGAAATTCAAGGTAACGTCACTCAGGAACAATGCGTGGAAAATTAACGTTGATGACTCCGATGGCTACCGAGCAATATCACAAAAATAAACACGGAAAAGATCCAGTGGTATACTTATGAAAATAAGTCAGAAAGACCACTGCGTGGTATAGCAAGGGGGCTCCACCCCTCGTGCACAAAAGACGACGTAATGAACGACCTCAGAGCTAAAGGTTTAAACACTTTTAATGCCGTCAATATTCTCAAAAAGGTCAAGCAACAAACGGAACAAGGCCAGGAAATCATGGTCAAGCATGGACTTCCGCTCTTTATGCTTACCTTTGAAAGGAGCGAAAATGTAGACGATATTTATGACGTTAAAACTATTCTGAATATCGTAGTCAAGATTGAGCCTATGCGTACGAGTACGAGATGGATACCTCAGTGTAAATGCTGTCAAGGCTTTAATCACACACAGTCGTATTGTCAAAAAGAGCCGAGATGCGTAAAATGTACTGGTAACCATCTCTCGGAAAAGTGTGACCTAAATAAGCAGGCCCCGGCTACCTGCATTAACTGCAAAGGAAAGCACCCAGCGAACTATCGAGGTTGCAAAGTGGCAAAAGAGCTTCAAAAAAGGCGAGACACATTTAAAAATATTCAACGCCAGAACGCAGAACCGGTTAAAAATAGTCGTGAAATTGCTAAGCCAAGGGTAACGACCGTCAATAAACACGTCAAAGTTAAGACGAGAGTCGAGCAAAGTAAAGTTCCTTCGGCAAAATCAAAGGAAAAGCCACAATCTCCAGAGACGCCAACATATGCTCAAGCTGCGTCACTAGAAAACAAGTAAAGCGGTGTTACGGTAGACCCAGTCTCCCAAGTCTTCTCGATAATTCTTGCGAAACTTGAGGAGCAAACGAAGGTAAACAAAGTCATAATTGATAAATTGAGCAAGTTCGAGTTAAAACCTCACCAAAAAAGAACTCCCATATGAATATGAATCAGTTACTAAAAATTTTAACATGGGACGGAAACGGCCTTCTACAAAAAAACGCCGAATTAGAAGTATTCTTACGGAATGAAAACATTGACGTTTGCTTGATCTATGAAACTCATTTGACAAAGGAATCCGGAGTAAAAATAAGAGGGTATCGTGGTTATCACGCATACCATCCTTCCGGAAGAGCTAGAGGCGGATACTCCTTATTCATTAAAGACTGCATTGAGCACTCCATAAATACGACGATTGAAATCGATACAATGCAAACAAGTTCAGTTCGAGTTAAGAATAGGCACTCGTATTTCAAAATCGCGTCCATTTATTGTCCTCCGCGATGCACGTTTAGACGTAACGACTTTGTACGTATCCTTGACTCACTTGGACCGAATTTCATTATAGTTGGCGATTTCAACGCAAAACACACTTTTTGGGGTTCCAGATCCAATTCACGGAAAGGCAGACTTCTGTACGAAGCCGGTATGCAATTCGGGGTTGATTTCTTTTCGACGGGGAAACCGACGTATTGGCCCTCTGATACAGCAAAAACACCGGACTTAATAGACTTCTTCGTAGCAAAAGGAGTATCTTCAAATTTTGCGAAAGTAGAGGAAAGCTTTGATCTCTCCTCAGATCATTCGCTGGTAATCTTGACAATAAGTGACCGACTAATGACAGTAGAAGGTGTGCCTAGATTAACTAACAAAAAAACTAACTGGCGCGACTTTAGAACTGATTGCGAAGAAAATATTGTCTTAAATGTATCGCTCAAAACACCCTTCGAAATAGAAGATGAACTCGGCAAATTTATTGAATCAATTCAGAATGCCGCGTGGAAAAATACACCTTTAAGGAGGAAAGAAGTCCCATGCAATGAAGCTAATTATCCGCCGGAAATAAAAGAACTTATTCGAGAAAAGAGGAGAGCACGCAAAATATGGCAACAAACTCGCGCTCCCCAGCATAAAACCCACTCGAATTTCCTATGCAATAAGCTTAAAAAGGCGATCCAAGACCTAAAAGACCGAGAGGCTTCAGCTTATCTTGAAGGTTTAACCGCCGAAAAAACCACTAATTACTCGCTCTGGAAAGCTGTCAAAAGAATTAAAAAACCCCAAATACATTCGCCATCGATAAGAAAAAAACAACGACGAATGGGCAAAAGGTGACAAAGAAAAAGCGGATCTATTTGCCGAGCACTTAGAAGAGACTTTTAAGCCATTTGATGGAGAAACATTGGTAGACGATTTTACTGGTACGACTACGACATCTGACAACCTTAGAATAAAAAGTGTGTCGTTTATAGAACTTTGCCAGGCAAAAAAAAACCTGAAAAATAATAAAGCTCCTGGCTATGATTTAATAACCGGACAAATCCTCAAGGAATTACCAAAAAAGGCACTATTAAAATTGCTTTACTTAATAAATGCGTCTATTAGATTATTATACGTTCCAAATCAATGGAAAGTCGCAGAAGTCATAATGGTTCCGAAACCGGGGAAATCTCCAAATGACAAAAAATCGTACTGACCGATATCGCTACTACCAATAATATCGAAGGTATTTGAAAAACTCTTACTGAAACGGATTCTTCCGGTTATTGAAGAGAGACGCCTAATACCTGACCACCAATTCGGGTTCAGAATCAAGCATTCCACAATTGACCAGGTTTATAGAATAACCGACGAAATTGAAAAAGCCCTTGAGGAGAAAAAGATTTGATCTAGCGCTTTTCTTGACGTATCTCAAGCCTTCAACAGGGTTTGGCACGATGGATTGAATTATAAGCTAAGACGAATCCTTCCGGAGCAACTTCATAAGATCTTAAAATCATACCTTAAAAACAGACTTTTTCGTGTCAAGCACGGAACTGAATATTCTGATTTTAAAGAAATCGCCGCTGGAGTTCCGCAAGGAAGTGTCCTTGGGCCTATCTTATTCTTGCTGTACACTCGGGACATACCACAAACTGAAGGCACTATTGTAGCTACGTTCGCGGGCGATACGGCTATTCTGGCAACGGAAAGTTCAATCGAGTCAGCAACCATAAAACTCCAACGAGCCTTGGATATAATCTGTGAGTGGACAAAAACTTGGCGCATTGTTCTTAACGAGACCAAATCGACGCATGTTAACTTCACTTACAAAAAAATAATCAACCTTCCCGTTTTCATTAACTCGGTACAAATACCGCATGCAAACGAAGCTAAATATCTGGGAATGACACTAGACGCGAAACTTAAATGGAAACCTCACGTTAAAAAGAAACGTGACGAAGTCGAAAATCGACTTAGAGAAATGTATTGGCTAATTGGAAGATATTCCAAACTAAGCGTATATAACAAACTGCTTCTGTATAAGCAAGTGCTTAAACCCGTGTGGACGTACGGTATACAACTCTGGGGTTGTACCAAACCAAGAAATAGGAATCTCATACAATCATTCCAAAATAAAATTATAAGAATAATCGTGAACGCTCCCTGGTATATCAGAAACAATGATATCCACAGAGACTTAGGGATAGCTACCGTGGAGGACGAAATAAAAAACTTCGCTCGCAAGCTTCGTATTCGTCTTCATGGCCATTGCAACTGTGCCATACTCCAAACTTTGGATGTGACAAATCTTACGCGCCGACTTCAAAGAACGAAACCTTTCGAATTAACGCAATAAGACAAAAAGCCGCATGTCATGACGGTTTCAGCAGGTGCTTTTATTGAAAATCTACCTGCCTCACGCGAATATAAATCTGAAGCTTAAACTACTTGATAAGGTCAAACTTAGTCGTAGTAAACAAAACGAAGGGAAGGGTGTTTTTAGTCAGTAGAAATCTGACACTACTATGAGTACACGGTCTCATAGTGTCTCATGAAGATTTTCACCTACCCACGAAAAAAAAATAAATAAAATAAAAAAATAAAAATAAAACTGCATTCACAACTTTTAAAATTCATTTCTTCTACATGAGTTTCGAACAAAAAGATAATTTCAAACTGATTGATAAAATTATAAAGATCTGAAAACAAATCCTTATTTTTTAAACCTGCTACGTTATATGACAATATTTTATATTTTTTAATTTCTTTCTTAATACTATTTTCATTATTTCTTCCATTTTTAACGCTATTTTTACAGAAAACAGGACAGACGGCATAACAATTAAATACTAGACTGTGGCACAAAATTTGAAGAACTGCTGCTTGTGTTTCCACCCACTGGTATTCCACTCTCAGCAATTGATCTTCTTTCGGCTATCGTTGCAGAACTGTCATCGATCACCTGCTGGAGAATTGACATTCCACACTCGCCGTCACACCCTTCACATCGCAGACTGTTGTTGTTGTCGAAGTAAAATGTCTTGTCACCGATTTTCAGTTTTTGTCCGCGCACTTCAGCATGAATGTTTTTATTTTTCTTTGAAATATCAGCTTTTATATTAAACATTCGTTTTCTCCTATCCCGTGATGCTTCCGTGTAATCTCTGTGTATAGTCACCCTAGTGCCGTGAAGTTTATATGTTTTGTTTAGAACCCGCCCCACGTCTTCCTTCTTATGCAATTTTAAGATGACGTTTGCAGTGTTGTTTTTAGTCCTCAAGGCCCGTGTATCCGTAATTAGCGATGTATCTTCGCTCCCTAAAAGTTGCAGACATAATTCCCTCGCTTTCACCTCAGGGTTCACACCAGTCTGATCAGGCATATGGACCACAACGTTGTTTTCAATCGCCTTCCTCTCTAAAATTTCCACTTTGCGTTCCAAAGAAGAGTAGCAAGTTTCCACATGCTGCAATTTATTCCTCAGGATAGAGTTTTCCCTTTCTAAGGCTTGTATTTCGACGGTTACTCTTTCCAGATCTGCTTTTGTAGCCATATATTTAAGTTTTTCGTCGAGTAAAGCTGCCATCGAGCCCTCTATAAGTGCTTTTAGGTCGTGGACTGCCATGTTACCTACTGTATTATGGTTTGGCATGGCGGGGGCGGAGCGGGGCCTCTCCTCCGGTGACGTTTCAATTAGTCGCCGTTTGTTTATCTGGGGATTATTGTTGCCGTTTTTTTGCGGGGTTCTTTGCACTCCACCAACCATTGTAATCAAAGCACTTTGGAAATTTTTAAACTATTCTATGAGTGTGTCGACTCACCTAATAATTTTATATCTGGATGAAGGCTGTATGCAAATTCTGCACTTCTACTAGTTTTTTGCGAAAATTAAACGTTAAGGACTTGAAGAATTAATTAAACTTTGGCGAACGATTTTACTTGTGATTCACTCAAGAGCTGTTAATCAATCGCTCTTTAATGCTATTTTAAGGATTAATTATTACCCAAAAGTATGGAAAGTCTCCAAAATAATAGCAATCCCGAAGCCAGGCAAAGACGCTACAAAACCCTCATCATACAGGCCGATAAGTCTTCTACCGATTGTTTCGAAAATATTCGAAAAACTCCTGCTTGACCGTATCGACATAACACTTAAACTGAAACGCCTTATTCCGGACCATCAATTTGTATTTCGACCAAATCACTCTACCATTCAACAGGTACATCGTGTGTCAAATAAGGTCCTAAACGACTTGAATGAGCAAAAATACTGCGTAGCAGTTTATCTAGACGTTGCTAAAGCCTTCGATAGTGTACGGCACAAAGGACTATTATTGAAACTTAAGACAATGCTACCGGACTTCCACGAACTCATCAAAAGCTACTTGGACAATTGGCACTTCTGTGTGCTGTACAATGATGAACATTCAAATTTACGTTAAATCGACGCAGGTGTTCCACAGGGTAGTGTACTAGGTCCTATCCTTTATTTACTCTTTACTGTGGACATACCTAAACCAGTAACACAGGACTCCATGCTAGCAACATTTTTTTTATCCGAGGGTAGGTGAAAATCTTCAACAAGACAGTATGAGGATCGACAGCGCGTGCTCATAGTAGTGTGGGATTCTTACCCACTAAAAAACCTCTCTTCAAAACAGACATGTTTTTACTTTTACAACAACTAAGTATTCGACTTATCAAGTAGTTTTCATTTCACGAAATAAGGACGTTTTGCAGGGACCTTCCCATTAGAAGTTCCTGCCAGCTCCGCAGTTTAGACGCGGTTACTTATCGCGCTAAGTCTAAAGGTTTGGTTCTTTGTAGACGGCGCAGTAAATCTCTTTCTTCCAAAACTTTCTTCTTCTTATGTCCTGTATCCCTTTGTGGGTCCTAGGGCCCCTACTACGCCTACGCGCCATCGTGTACGGTTTCTGGCAATCTGGCTGAGTTCTCCCCAACTTTTCCCCAACTGCCGTGCCTCCTTCCCGAATGTTCTGCGCCATGTTCTCCTCGGACCGCCAGGTCTTCTGCCATCCTGAGTTAGAGGGTTCCATTGCATAGCATGGTTCGCTATGGAGCTGTCACCCTTTCGGAACGTGTGACCAATCCACTGCCACTTCCGCCGTTGGATAGTTGTGCCTAGTGGTTCCTGACCCGTTCTCTCGTAAAGGTGTTCGTTAGAGATACGATTGGGCCAGAAAATCCTTAAGATATTGCGCAGACACCTATTAACGAACGCTTGCAGCTTTCTGGTGATAGTAGTCGTCACTCTCCACGTGCTGCAACCATATAGCAGCACGGATTCAACGTTGGAGCGGAACAGTCTTATTTTGGTGCTCAAACTGATTGCATTGCTTCGCCATATTTTGGACAACATACCGAACGCGGACTTTGCTTTGGCGATCCTGTTGGCTATATCCAGTTCGGTTCCACCATCGGTCGAGACAATACTCCCAAGATACTGGAAATCCTCTACTCTCTCTACCGGTTGTCCAGCAATGCATATTTGAGCCGATGAGTTTGTTCCAAGGCTGATAATTTTAGTTTTTGCCGTATTAATTTTCAGCCCGACGACGCCTGCCTCCCTCTCCACATCTGCTGTCATTTGGTGGAGGTCCATAATTCTGTGGGAGAGTAAGCATACATCGTCAGCGTAGTCAAGATGTTTCAGGTGAGATGTAAGAGTCCATCGAATTCCTCCGTTTCCCGTCGACAAAGCTGCATGAAGCACATCGCTAATCACCAATAGGAATAATATTGGTGAAAGGATACAGCCCTGTCTTACCCCACTTTGGATCTCAAATTCCTCAGTCAACCTTCCCCTGTGCAGAACGTGACATTTGGAGCCTTCATATGTAGCTTTGATAATAGCAGTTAGTTTATCGGGAATGCCTCTCCTGCGTAAGGCACGCCAAATAAAATCCCTGTTGATACTATCGAACGCCTTCTCAAAATCGATGAACAGCAGGTGCAGTGGCGATCGATATTCAACACACTGTTCGATGATAATCCGCAGGGTGTTGATGTGGTCGGCACAGGAAGATCCAGAGCGGAAACCTGCTTGTTCGGCATCGAGTGTGTCTTCGAGATGTTGTTTGATTCGCTCAAGGATAATTTTAGCTATTATCTTAGCTACAGCAGGCAGCACGCAGATACCCCTCCAGTTTCCGCACTCCATTAAATTTCCTTTCTTATTAAGCTTGACGATCATTCCCTTTTTCCACTCGTTAGGAAAGCTCTCAGCTTCCCAAGCTCTATCTATAAGTGGAAGCAGAAGCTCAGCCGATGTTGTTGGCGCTGCTCGTAAGAGCTCTGCTGGAATACCGTCAAGTCCTACCGCCTTGTTGGTTTTGAGTGCTTTGATCGCGGTAATGATCTCATCTTTACTGGGAGTCGTGGTGCGTATTCGGGAACTTCTCACCTCGGGCATCTCAGTCTGATTTGGGAGCATATCGCTAGCGAATACACGGTTCAAAACCGTAGCAAAATGCTCTTTCCATCTCTTGAGCTGGTCCTCATCCGAAATGAGCAAGGAGCCGTCTAGGCTTTAAACTGGGTGTTGGCTGGAGCTGCGACCACCTGTCAGCTCTTTCATGATTCTGTAGACGGTCCTGCTGTCGCACCTCCGTGCAGCTTCCTCTGCTTCTGTAGCCAGCGCGTTGATGTAGTTGCGCTTGTCACGTCGCACGCTACGCTGAACTTCTCTCATCTTCATGCGATATAGGGACTCTAGCTCGTTTCTCCCTGCTGCTGGGGTAGCTGCAACGCGAGCTTTTAGTTTTCGTTCGTCAATCCGTCTCCAGGTATCCTCGGAAAGCCACGCCCTATGTCTTCCCTGCGATCGACCGACAATTCTTTCAGCACCAAATGTAAAAACATTTTTCACAGCACACCAATGGTCTTGGATGGTTGCGGGCATTGAGCTGCTGATTGCTTCCACACCTTGCGAAAAGTGCTCCCTTAATTGTTGGCGCACTGAGGGATTACTAAGTCTATCGATGTTGAACCTGGGCATTCTTGTGTTGTCGTGGGATCTTCGAACTGCAGCATTGCGTAGTTGGAGAGTAGCTATCATAAGATGGTGATCACGTACAATCCCCACATCTGCCCCTCGCCTGTTTCGGACGTCCAGGAGACTACTTCTAAAGCGGCGGCTGATAGCAAAATGGTCAATTTGGTTGGAGGTTGCTTGCCTGTCATTGGAAACCCAGCTGACTTTGTGGCAGGTCTTGTGCTCAAACATGGTGCCACCTATCACAAGGCGGTTGGCATTGCAGAAATCCACAAACCTTTCGCCGTTGTCATTGCGGTTGCCTAGTCCATGCTTCCCGATTACATGTTTGAGCCCTTCGTTGTCGCTGCCTACCTTGGCATTCAAATCCCCCATCACTATGACAATGTCTCCATTTGGTGTTATGTTGAAGACGGCGCTTAAGAGATTGTAGAAGCTCTCCTTTTCGTCCTCAGACGAACTATTCGTTGGGGCGTAACACTGTATGATGGTGACGCGTCGTACTCTAGTCCGGAATCTGGCCGTCAAAATCCTATCACCATGAGGCTGCCAGGAAATTAGGCCCTTGCGTGCTGTTGTTGTTAGCAGTAGTCCGACTCCATATTCCCGCGGACTTCCGGATGGTCTTCCAGAATAGAGTAGTACAGTGTTACGCGTTGGAGACTGGTACTCGCCCGCTTCCAACCATCTTACTTCACTTACCCCCAAAATATCCAGTTTATATCGCATGAATTCGTTTTCCAGTTGGAGGAATCTGGCATTGTAAGGACCTTCTCTTCCCGAGTCGAGGAGCGTCTTTACATTCCAGAAACCTATCTTTGTCCGGGTACAATAGCCAAAAGTCGTCAACATGTGATCATTCCTTATCCGAGGCATAGTGTCGGTTTCCGTAGCGAGAAATTTTCGGTAACGCAGGTTGCTGGCCACGTTACCTAGCCTAGAATCAAGGCCCTAGACAACCCGCACTTACAATTGTGGCCTATACGTTTAAGGGTTTATACGTATAGTTGCCCGGGGACCACCACTAGGAGGTAAAGTAAGCACTTCATCACGAACTTGATTGTTGCGCTACTGGCCCAAGCCAAGTTTTGGGCAATCAGTAGTTTCCCGATCAATCGCAATGCAGGTCCCCAAAACTTGGAGGACTGTAATATTTACGTGACTTTCTAGTCGACTTCTATGCTTTCTCGCGTAGGTTTGAATTTCGTCTTCTATAGTTTTAATGCCAAGATCTCTATGGATATCGCTATTTCCGATATACCATGGCGCATTAACAATACCTCTTAGCACTTTGTTTTCAAAACTTTGTAAAATTTTAATATTAGTTATTTTGGTACAACCCCAGAGTTGTATACCATATGTCCATACGGGCTTTAGCACTTGCTTTTATAAAAGCAGTTTGTTCTCTATATTAAGCTTGGAATATTTTCCAAGTAACCAATACATTTCTCTATATTTATTATCTAGTTCTTTGCGTTTTTTCTTAACGTCCATTTCAGCTTTGTATCAAGTGTCATTCCAAGATACTTAGCCTCGTTTGCAAATGGAATTTGAACCGAGTTTGGAAAGATCGGCAAATTATTTATTTTCTTATAAGTAAAATTTACATGAACAGATTCGGTCTCGTTAAGTGCGATTCGCCAAACCTTTGTCCATTCATTTACTCTATCCAAAGCTTCTTGCAGTTTTTCTGTAGTATCTTCGACCGTTTTACCTACTGTCAAGATAGCAGTGTCGTCGGCAAATGTAGCTAGCTCAGTGCCTTCTACTTGCGGTATATCACGGGTGTATAATAGATACAAGACTGGACCAAGAACGCTTCCTTGCGGCACTCCAGCCATTATTTCCTTAAAATCCGAATATTCGTTTCCACATTTGACGCGGAATAGTCTATTCGTAAGGTAGTTCTTCAAAATATTATGTAGGTGCTCTGGCAGAACTTGTCGTAATTTAAACTTTAAGTCTTCGTGCCAGACCTTGTCAAAGGCTTGCGAGACGTCAAGAAATACGCTTGAGCAAATCTTTTTTTCTTCAAATGCTTTCTCGATTACGTCAGTAATTCTATGCACCTGGTCAATCGTCGAATGCTTACTTCTGAACCCAAACTGGTGGTCAGGGATAAGATTATTTTCTTCTATAACCGGCTGGAGACGCCTTAATAATATCTTCTCGAAAATTTTCGATATGATTGGAAGAAGCGAAATTGGTCTATACGATTTTACTTCATTTGGCGGTTTTCCTGGTTTTAAAACCATTATGACTTCCGCAACTTTCCATTGGCTCGGCACGTGTTTTAATCTAAGTGCAGCATTTACAATATGAAGAAGCTTAATCAATGCTTTTCTAGGTAAAACTTTGAGAATTTCTCTGGTAATCAAATCATAGCCAGGAGATTTCTTAGGTTTTAGATTCTCGATCTCATGTTTGAGTTCCCTTAGCGTTGCACTTGTGAGCGTCAAATAGTCAGATGGTAAATCCAGCCTATTGCGGTTATCGTAAACCACTTGACCATCGTATGGTTTAAATGTTTCTTCCAGGTGGGCCGCAACAAATATACCCACTGTTGACATTCCAACCTCTAGCATAACAAATACTCATATAGCCCCAATCAAAAACCGTCTGTCAGCGTTGCCTAAGCCGAAGGAAATCTTCGTTTCTAGACTACTTCCTGGCACGTCCTGTGACGACATAATTAACAATTTAAAAGACTATTCTGTTGACGTATCTAAAATTGAATATCCAAAAATTAATAAAAAGACTAGTCCTTTCGCCTCATTTGAAATAACGACGGAGTTATGTCTCTTTGAAAAGCTATTGAACAAAGAGATGTGGCCACAGGGGACTCCGCACAAAAACGAGAAATTTATTATTAGCATCTTATGCATCGATCCATGATGTGATTGCGCTGACAGAAACTTGGCTTAATTTTACCTTTCTGAACACGGAATTATTCTCCTCAGACTTTGAGGTATATCGTAAAGATAGATACTTAGATATTGAGCATCTAAGGGGTGGTGGAGTCCTAATTGCTGTTCGAAACTCTTTGCAAAGTTGCATTTTCCAATTCCTAATACAGACTCGCTGGACGTTATTTGTGTGAAATTAAATTTAGGATATAGGTTCATTATAATTATTAACATTTATATTCCTCCTTAAAGCTCGATCGAGGTATATAAGCACGCTACTGATGCCATAAACTATGTATCGGAAAATTGTAATCCTCTCGACGACATTTTATTGGTGGGTGACGTTAATCTACCCAACTTAAAGTGGACCCTTTCTGACGACGAACTTAGTTTTGTGGTGGCTCATGCGTCTTTACCTCAAGGAACAATTTTGGTGGACAATGTAATGTCTTGTGGTTTTTTATACAAATTCTACCAGTTGTATTGTGGAACCTAGTTCCACCACGATGAGTACTATTGACGCGTATCATCCTCCACTTCACGTTATTCTTTCTCATGACGACGTGGTTCATGATACTTTTGAAAATTTGACTCTTGAATTTGATTTTAAGAAATCAGACTTTAATTTACTGAACGAACTAATATCTAGGCCCCCCTGGCAGCTGACCTCCTCGTGGTGGGGGGCGGGCAACGTGACTGGGATGTGCAGATGAGGTAACTTAAATAGTTATTCCCATCCATACAATCCAGTTACGGCTAACAAAGCGCAAACACTATGATGACAAGAAGGAAACGACCGGCCTCGGATATTGCCAAGCCTGGTAAGCCAGGGCATCCTTTGGAGCCAAGCCTGAAGGGTGTTAGGATGCGAGCGTCTGGTGGTCGGCTTGTCCCGCTCGGCAGCCGGCCGGGTCAAACCCGAAATGGCTACAAGCTTCCTGTCAATGGTCTCGCGAACCATTACGGGGGTCAAGGGGTGAACGCGCTGTGCACCGATAGGGGCACAGATGGACTCTCTGAGATTCGACAATGGCATCGACTTAGGATAGGCACATGGAACGTCTCATCGCTCACAGGGAAGGATCTTGAGCTTGTTGGGGAGGCTGTTAAAAGTCGACTAGATATAGTTGGCGTCTCTTCAATAAAGCAGAGAGGTTCTAAAACTGTGGACCTTTCGGGTGGGTGGAAGCCCTTCCTGTCAGGAGTCGCACCCTCAATGTCTGCTCGGGCGGGAGTGGGGATACTCACAAGTCCCAGGTTGACAGACAGAGTATTGGAGTGGATACCATTAGGAGGGAGAGTTGCGATCTTAAAGCTCAAGCTTGAAAGATCAACTCTGGCATTGGTGCAGGTGTATGCACCGAACCTTCTGTCAGAGTACGCAGCTTTCTTAGATGAAGTTGATGTTGCCCTTGAAAAGGTTGCAGATATGGATTCTTTTGTCCTGATGGGTGACTTCAATGCTCATGTGGGTGTAGATGTTATGACATGGTGGAGTGTGATTGGGAGGAACGGTGATCCTGATCAAAACGCAAACGGAGAGAGGTTGTTGGATTTTTGTTGTGAAAATGGCTTATCCATCATGAACACTATCTTTCCACACAAAGACATTCACAAATATACGTGGTACCGTCAGAGTCTTCAGCAGAAGTCGCTGATCGATTTCTTTGTGGTACCATCGTGTCTGAAAAGAATGGTTTGTGATGTTCGCGTATTGAGAGGGGCCGAACTGTCAACTGATCATCACTTAGTGCTGTGCAAATTGTATCTTACCGAGAGAGTGCCTCCCCTACCAAAGCGTAAACCAAGGATGGTTACACACATACGATGGGAGAGGTTACAGGACGATGAGATACGGGAAACATTTGCACGGCAAATATCTGAGAGGTTTGAACGAATTCCAACTGTTCCATCAAATGTAGAGGAAGAATGGCAACTGTTTTCAACAGCGGTTATTGCCTCTGCGGGAGATGTTTGTGGAGTGAAGCGGCTTGGTGTGGCGGCTGGTGGTGAGAAAAGAACTGCTTGATTTAAAACGCCCGGAGTTCAAGAAGCCATCAGAGAGAAGAAGAGAGCCTTTAAGGTGTGGATACACTTGGGGAATTCCGATTCTCGAAATCGGTACACTGAGGCGCGAAGAACTTGCAAATTAGTTGTGAAAACAGCGAAAGAACAGTCTTGGAAGGAGTTTGGCGAGAAATTGGAACGTGACCACAGATCTGCAAATAAGATGTTCTGGCAGACCGTTCGCCGACTCAGAGGAAAAAAGTTGAATATCGTTGAAGGAGTTAAATCCAAAGACGGTACACTTCTTTCCAATGAAAGGACATCTTACGCAGATGAAGCGAGCACTTTTCAGAATTGCTCAATCCCAAACAGGGCACCGCAGATGACAGACCTATGGTCGAGAGTTGGGCGGAAAGTAGTCCTACGGTAGAGGAAAAAAAAAAAAAAAAAGTTGGCAAATCTGCTGGTGTGGATGAAATTCGGCCAGAAATGCTCAAGGCTTTAGGTAAAGAGAGAGTTCAATGGCTCTCGCGTGTCATTAAAGTGGCCTGGGAATGCGGTGAAACACCTGGTGATTTGCAAATGGGGGTGATAGTTGCTCTTTTTAAAAAAGGGGACAAAAGAGATTGCGCCAACTATAGGGGTATATCTCTTTTAAGTCTCACTGGAAAAGTCTTCGCTAAGGTGCTAGAAAAGCGTTCCAGAGCTGTGGTTGAGGACAGTTTGGGGGATGAGCAGTGCGGTTTTCGTCCCGGTAGAAGCACAACCGACCAGTTGTTCACTCTCAGAATGGTTCTTGAGAAAGCCTGGGAATATGCCAAACCTGTCTACACTTGTTTTGTGGATTTGGAAAAGGCATATGATAGGGTTCCTCGAGGCAAACTCTGGAGTGTTCTGCGGGAGTATGGGATTGCTGGTTCCCTGTTAAGGGCGATTCAGTCTTTATATACAAACTGTAGAAGCTGTGTTCGGATAAACGGTGTTAAATCAATACCTTTCACTGTGGGCGTTGGACTCCGCCAGGGGTGCGTTTTGTCACCTCTCCTCTCCATTGTACATATGGATTGGATGTTGCAGCGCAGCCGTGGCGGGGAATGTTTCAAAGTGGGAGACCTAAGGATTAGTCATCTGCTCTTTGCGGATGATTTGGTCATCCTAGGGTCCTCTCAAACCGAACTTCAGCGCGCACTCGAAAGGTTTGCAGCCGTTTGTGATGATGTTGGAATGAAGATCAACGTGAACAAATCGGAAGTAATGGTCGTTTCCAAAAAACCCATTCAGTGCACTCTGCATGTTAGTGGAGTCCCACTGAAGCAGGTGGAGAAGTTTAAGTACCTCGGGTTCTATTCACGAGTGTTGGGAGGAGCAATGCCGAGTTATCCTGTAGAATTGGTCAGGCTGGATCAATTTTGAGAGAGCTTGGCCAATCTGTTATAAGAAAGGCCGAACTTAGTGTTCAAGCTAAGCTATCGGTTTTTAACTCGGTGTATGTTCCAACTCTCACCTATGGTCATGAAATTTGGGTAGTGACCGAAAGAATAAGATCGCGGATACCAGCTGCCGAAATGAGGTTCCTTCGCGGTGTTGTTGGAATAACTCGTAGGGATCGAGTGCGCAACACCAGAGTACGCGAGGCGCTCAATGTTGAGCAGCTACTTCTCCGAACGGAACGATCTATGCTTCGATGGTTTGTTCACGTAGAGCGTATGCCCCCAGACCGGCTTCCAAGACGCGCCATGGTTGCCGTGCCATCAGGTAGGCGACTTCGCGGAAGGCCTAGAAATAGATGGTTGGATCAAGTCCGACATCTCTCCTGGAGCCGCTTAGGGATTCCCCCTGATGAATTGGAGTCAATGGCGGAGGATCGAGAAGGATGGAGAGTCCACCTGAGCATCCTACCCCCGCGACCCTCATGAAGGATAAGCGGACCATTGAAAATGAATGAATGAATGAATGATGAACTAATATCTAGTATTGCCTTTGTAGGAATTTTCAACAGCAATAGTAATATTGAACAAATGACTGAACATTTTTACATACATATATTTAACTGTTTTATCTCGTCCGTACCCGTAAGAAACACACGTAAGGATTTGTCTACAACTGCTCCTCGGTACAATAACCAATTACGGAGTCTGCGAAATAAAAGAAAAGAAAATTATTTAACGACAAACACAGCAAGCGATTATAACCAGTTTGCTATCCTCTATATGATAGTTACATTAATAAAATGCGTGGCTCACTTCTTTACGAAGTTTTTGGAAATTTGTAAACAGTGAAAAAAAAACGGATGGTTATCCTGCTAATATGTCTTATTTAAGCGCGTCAAGCAGCAGCCCTCTTGTAATCTACAATATGTTCTCTTCATTCTTTGGCCTATCTTTCTGTTCCGATAACTATTTGCCTGCCCAAAGTAATTTCCCCCACCTTAAAGGTTTCTCTAGCAGCTCAATGGGCCAGATTTCAATAATTGATGAAGATGTGAGAGAGCATTTAGCAACGACACCTGTGGAATTCATGCGATTGTGCTAAAATATTGTTGCAATGCCTTGGCAACACCCTTAGCCGTGCTATTTCGGGCATCATTAAAGCAGAGCATTTTTCCTAAAATTTGGAAAACTCTTTTATTATTCCTATACACAAAAAGGGAAATCGAGGTGAAATTTCTAATTATAGACCTATTGCCAAGCTATCGTGTGTGCCAAAACTGTTCGAGGCTATAGTTTGTAAGGGTTTTTAGTTTGCTTAGAAACCATTTCTATCAACCAAGCAGCATGGGTTCATGAATAGAAGATCCACTGTTACTAGCCTGTTGGAATTAACTTCTTTTACAAACAAAGTTGTCGAAGAGGGTGGTTAGGTCGACTGTATTTATACAGATTTTAGCAAGGCCTTTGACAAACTTTCTCACAGCTTAGTTCTGTTTAAAATGACCTCTTTGGGCTTTCCAAATCATTTCGTTTGTTGGATATGTTCTTATCTTGAAGAACGAACTTATCAAGTTTTATTTCGAGAAATAACATCCGATGCAACCCTCGCTACATCCGGTGTACCCCAAGGAAATCACTTAGGCCCTCTTTTATTTATCATTGCGATCAAAGACGTGGTGGCAATACTTAAGAGTACTCGAATCTTAATCTATGCTGATGACATAAAAATCTTTAGGCTTGTACGCAGTCAGTCTGATTGTATAGCTATGCAGAATGATTTAGATACGTTCGCTGAATGGTGCTGTAATAACAATTTATTTTTGAACGTATCTAAATGCCAGTCGATGATCTTTTCAAGAAAACATAATTCAATAAGCTATGATTGCAATATCAATGAATCTGTACTTAACAAAGTCACATCAATATGTGATTTAGGAGTGCATTTTTCTCGAAATATCGACTTCGATTTTCACATTGAACAAATACAGTTAGCCCACATCGCTCACCTAGTCGCGAATATCAGACGGACGAAGAAGAGCTAACACGTGAAACGAACTGGATCGAAAAGAAACGACCTAGCAAAAAACGAAAAGCTGGTTCCTCACCGGAAGTCGAGCCACAAAAACATGAAAAGTGCAAGGAGTTGCAAGAAAAGCCACAACAAATAAAACTACGTCCTCCGCCACCGATAAACGTCGTCGGAATTACGGACTATAATAAGTTGCATTGCCTTCTTAAAGGAACGCTAGCATCGAAATTTAAGGTGACATCTCTCCGAAGCAATACGCGGAGAATCAATGTCGATGATGCCGACGGTTACCGATCATTATCCCAAAAATTGAATGCCGAAAAGACTCAGTGGTATACTTACCAAAATAAGTTAGAAAGACCACTGCGTGTTGTAGCAAGGGGACTCCACCCCTCGTGCACTAAAGAAGATGTAATGCACGACCTTCAAGAGAAAGGCTTTAAAATTCTTGATGCCGTCAATATTATTAAGAAGGAAAAGCAACAGTCGGACGGAGATCATGAAAAATTGGTAAGGCGTGGACTTCCACTATTCATGCTTAGTTTCGATAAAGATGAAAATAAAGATATTATATATGGTATTAAGACTATTCTAAACATCGTGGTCAAAATCGAACCTATGCGTAAGAGCTCCAGATCGATCCCGCAGTGTAAGCGTTGTCAAGGTTTCAATCACACGCAGACTTAGTGCCAGAAAGAACTACGATGCGTCAAATGCGCAGGTGAACATCTCTCAGATGAGTGTCACCTGAATAAGAACTGTAAAGGAAAACATCCTGCGAACTATCGAGGTTGCGAAGTGGCGAAAGAGCTCCAAAAAAGGCGCGATACGCTCAAAAATTCCATGGGCACGAATCCAAAACCAATTAAGAATAGACCCAAAATAGCTACGAAAAAAGCAGCGAAAGATAAAAAATCGGTCAATATTCTCTTAAGATCGGGTAATGAAGAAAAACCCAAACGTAGTAGAGAAAAGGTGACCGGAACTAAATCCTCGAATATTGGCGTGCAGTCTTATGCTCAAGCGGCGATGACAGCTAATGGCAAGTACAAGACCGACAGCTCACGGGAGATCAAAGCAAGAAATCGTCCAATTTCTAACGTAAAGACTCCTGCTCAAGCTGCGATATTGGAAAACGGTGATAGAGGTAGCTCACAAGATCATGTATCCCATGTTTTTTCCCTAATTCTTGCGAAACTTGAAGAGCAATCCAAAACAAACAAACTTATTTTCGAGAGACTAGTTGCATTAGAAAACAACATTCATAACACGCGCACTTCAACCAGAATATGAAAGAAACGATTAAAATTCTTACTTGGAACGCCAACGGGCTTACACGAAGACTCGACGAGTTAGAAATCTTTATACGAGAAAAAGACATTGATATATGCTTGGTCTGTGAAACTCATCTGACAAAGCAATCGAATGTTAAGATAAGGGGATATAGCGTGTATCACGCCTTCCACCCATCGGAAAGAGCCAGAGGCGGATCATCCTTGTTTATAAAAGAATGTATCGAACACTCAGCGGAAGTAAAGATTGAATTAAAAGCAATGCAAGTAAGCACGGTACGTGTTAGAAATATACATTTTGCTTTCAACATTTCGTCTATATATTGTCACCTGCGATGTAAACTTGAAGAAAGTGATTTCACAAACATCTTCGACTTCCTTAGACCCAATTTTATTATTGGTGGTGACTTCAACGCGAAACACCCCTTCTGGGGTTCAAGGTACGTCTCTCAGAAAGGTAGAACGCTTTATAATGCGGGTATGCAATACAGTTGTGATTTTCACTCGACTGGTAAACCAACATATTGGCCGACTGATAGAAATAAGATACCAGATCTGATCGACTTCTTTATTGTTAAAGGAATATCTGGCAACTGTATAAAAATTGAAGAAAGCTTTGATCTCTCCTCTGATCATTCTCCAATCATTATGACGATAAGCGAAGCTCTGGTTGAAAAAGTAGGACCGGCCAGATTAACCCGCGCGAAAACTAATTGGGATGACTTCAAAAAAGATATTGAAGCAAATATTGAGCTGAGCGTATCACTTAAAACGCCATATGAACTTGAAGTTGAAGTTGATGGCTTCGTCGAAATCCTACAGAATGCCGCGTGGAAGAATACTCCCAAACCTAAGAAAACGCCGGCCAGTTACTTTCAAACTTATAAGAGAAGGAAATAAAAGAGATGATTAAGGAGAAGAGAAAAGCGCGCAAAAAATGGCAACAAACTCGGGCTCCGCAACATAAAGCACATCTTAAACGTTTGTGCAACTAACTAAAAAGTTCAATTAAAGTTCAGAATAATGAAATGCAAACTTACCTAGAAAGCTTAACGGCAGAAAAAGATTCGAATTACTCGCTTTGGAAGGCTATAAAAGGTATTAAAAAACCTCAAATTCAAGCCGCCCCAATTAGGGAAAATCAAAACGAATGGGCCAGGCATGATAAAGAGAAAGCGCAAGTTTTTGCCACCCACCTGGAAGAAACTTTCAAATCGTTGGGTGGACAAGCTCTTATTCAAAATATAAATACGTCGTATATAGCCAATAGCGTAATAAGAAATGCAACGCTTACCGAAATTAAGGAAGAAATAAAGAAACTTAAACCAAAGAAGGCTCCTGGATACGACCTAATTACGGGAGAGGTTCTTAAAGCCCTACCAAGAAAAGCTCTAATTAAGCTTCTGTTCATTATAAACGCAGCGCTTAGACTACAATATGTTCCCAGTCAATGGAAAGTCGATATCCAAGATGTTCGAGAGAATATTGATTAGGCGAATACAGCCGGTAATAGAAGAAAGGCATCTCATTCCGAATCATCAATTCGGATTCAGAAGTAAGCATTCTACAGTTGATCAAGTGCATAGAATAACACATGTAATCGAAAAGTCACTTGAAGAAAAAAAGATTTGTTCAAGCGTATTCCTTGACGTCTCTCAAGCCTTTGACAAGGTCTGGCACGAAGGCTTAAAGTTTAAATTACGACAAGTTCTGCCAGATCACCTATATAATATTTTGTGGAAATGAATATTCAGATTTTAAGGAAATAATGGCTGGGGTGCCGCAAGGAAGCGTTCTTGGTCCAGTCTTGTATCTATTATACACCCGTGATATACCGCAAGTAGAAGGCACTGAGCTAGCTACATTTGCCGACGACACTGCTATCTTGACAGTAGGTAAAACGGTCGAAGATACTACAGAAAAACTGCAAGAAGCTTTGGATAGAGTAAATGAATGGACAAAGGTTTGGCGAATCGCACTTAACGAGACCGAATCTGTTCATGTAAATTTTACTTATAAGAAAATAAATAATTTGCCGATCTTTCCAAACTCGGTTCAAATTCCATTTGCAAACGAGGCTAAGTATCTTGGAATGACACTTGATACAAAGCTGAAATGGACGTTAAGAAAAAACGCAAAGAACTAGATAATAAATATAGAGAAATGTATTGGTTACTTGGAAAATATTCCAAGCTTAATATAGAGAACAAACTGCTTTTATAAAAGCAAGTGCTAAAGCCCGTATGGACATATGGTATACAACTCTGGGGTTGTACCAAAATAACTAATATTAAAATTTTACAAAGTTTTGAAAACAAAGTGCTAAGAGGTATTGTTAATGCGCCATGGTATATCGGAAATAGCGATATCCATAGAGATCTTGGCATTAAAACTATAGAAGACGAAATTCAAACCTACGCGAGAAAGCATAGAAGTCGACTAGAAAGTCACGTAAATATTACAGTCCTCCAAGTTTTGGAAGAAAGAAATTTACTGCGCCGTCTACAAGGAACCAAACCTTTAGACTTAGCGCGATAAGTAACCGCGTCTAAACTGCGGAGCTGGCAGGAACTTCTAATGGGAAGGTCCCTGCAAAACGTCCTTATTTCGTGAAATGAAAACTACTTGATAAGTCGAATACTTAGTTGTAGTAAAAGTAAAAACATGTCTGCTTTGAAGGGAGGTTTTTTAGTGGGTAAGAATCCCACACTACTATGAGCACGCGCTGTCGATCCTCATAGTGTCTTGTTGAAGATTTTCACCTACCCTCGGAAAAAAAAAAAAAAAAAAAATTTTGCTAGCATGGAGTCCTGTGTTACTGGTTTAGGTATGTCCGCAGTAAAGAGTAAATAAAGGATAGGACCTAGTACACTACCCTGTGGAACACCTGCGTCGATTTAACGTAAATTTGAATGTTCATCATTGTACAGCACACAGAAGTGCCAATTGTCCAAGTAGCTTTTGATGAGTTCGTGGAAGTCCGGTAGCATTGTCTTAAGTTTCAATAATAGTCCTTTGTGCCGTACACTATCGAAGGCTTTAGCAACGTCTAGATAAACTGCTACGCAGTATTTTTGCTCATTCAAGTCGTTTAGGACCTTATTTGACACACGATGTACCTGTTGAATGGTAGAGTGATTTGGTCGAAATACAAATTGATGGTCCGGAATAAGGCGTTTCAGTTTAAGTGTTATGTCGATACGGTCAAGCAGGAGTTTTTCGAATATTTTCGAAACAATCGGTAGAAGACTTATCGGCCTGTATGATGAGGGTTTTGTAGCGTCTTTGCCTGGCTTCGGGATTGCTATTATTTTGGAGACTTTCCATACTTTTGGGTAATAATTAATCCTTAAAATAGCATTAAAGAGCGATTGATTGACAGCTCTTGAGTGAATCACAAGTAAAATCGTTCGCCAAAGTTTAATTAATTCTTCAAGTCCTTAACGTTTAATTTTCGCAAAAAACTAGTAGAAGTGCAGAATTTGCATACAGCCTTCATCCAGATATAAAATTATTAGGTGAGTCGACACACTCATAGAATAGTTTAAAAATTTCCAAAGTGCTTTGATTACAATGGTTGGTGGAGTGCAAAGAACCCCGCAAAAAAACGGCAACAATAATCCCCAGATAAACAAACGGCGACTAATTGAAACGTCACCGGAGGAGAGGCCCCGCTCCGCCCCCGCCATGCCAAACCATAATACAGTAGGTAACATGGCAGTCCACGACCTAAAAGCACTTATAGAGGGCTCGATGGCAGCTTTACTCAACGAAAAACTTAAATATATGGCTACAAAAGCAGATCTGGAAAGAGTAACCGTCGAAATACAAGCCTTAGAAAGGGAAAACTCTATCCTGAGGAATAAATTGCAGCATGTGGAAACTTGCTACTCTTCTTTGGAACACAAAGTGGAAATTTTAGAGAGGAAGGCGATTGAAAACAACGTTGTGGTCCATATGCCTGATCAGACTGGTGTGAACCCTGAGGTGAAAGCGAGGGAATTATGTCTGCAACTTTTAGGGAGCGAAGATACATCGCTAATTACGGATACACGGGCCTTGAGGACTAAAAACAACACTGCAAACGTCATCTTAAAATTGCACAAGAAGGAAGACGTGGGGCGGGTTCTAAACAAAACATATAAACTTCACGACATCAGGGTGACTATACACAGAGATTACACGGAAGCATCACGGGATAGGAGAAAACGAATGTTTAATATAAAAGCTGATATTTCAAAGAAAAATAAAAACATTCATGCTGAAGTGCGCGGACAAAAACTGCAAATCGGTGACAAGACATTTTACTTCGACAACAACAACAGTCTGCGATGTGAAGGGTGTGACGGCGAGTGTGGAATGTCAATTCTCCAGCAGGTGATCGATGACAGTTCTGCAACGATAGCTGAAAGAAGATCAATTGCTGAGAGTGGAATACCAGTGGGTGGAAACACAAGCAGCAGTTCTTCAAATTTTGTGCCACAGTCTAGTATTTAACTGTTATGCCGTCTGTCCTGTTTTCTGTAAAAATAGCGTTAAAAATAGAAGAAATAATGAAAATAGTATTAAGAAAGAAATTAAAAAAATATAAAATATTGTCATATAACGTAGCAGGTTTAAAAAATAAGGATTTGTTTTCAGATCTTTATAATTTTATCAATCAGTTTGAAATCATCTTTTTGTTCGAAATATCGACTTCGATTTTCACACTGAACAAATTGTCAATAAAGCGAATTCATTGCTTGGCTCTATGAAACATTGGAGTAAAGAATTCAAGTGTCCTCTTATGAAATCCACACTTTATAATACCTTTGTCCGTCCGCAGTTAGAGTAAGCGTCTAACATTTGGTCTCCCATGTATGCAGTACACATTAACCGTATTGAATCGGTACAGCGTAAGTTTGTCCGATTTGCACTTCGCCATTTAAACTGGAATGACCCTACATGTCTTCCACCATATTGCGACCGCCTTCTTCTCTTTAATCGTAATTCTTTGGAGAAACGTAGGGAAGTATGTAATGTAGTATTCTTACACCAGCTGGTAAATGGTTTTATTGACTCGCCGGATATTTTAAATGAAGTCGGTTTAAATGTAAGATGCTACAACTCCAGAAATACCGAGATTTTTCGCGTAAATTTTCTACCGAACGAACTACGGTTCTAACGAACCTCTTACGCGCACGGCGAAGCAAGTGAATACTAACCGCGACAAATTTGATTACAACCATAGTAAATCAAAACTAAAACATAAATTATACGGGCGATACTAACTTCTTTGCTGTAAGTGTTTAGTGTAATGTTTGACTTATGCGTAGCATATTAATTTTTAGTTCGTACTTTTGTTTAGTATGAAATTAGCTTTTTGTTTACTTGTCCAGTCTTTTTGTGTAAGGTGTTAGGCTTTAGAAATATTAACAATACTAACAACTAACACCACGCTAAATGATGACTGTGACAAGCTGGATATTACTTAGTAGCTGGTTTGAGTTTTTTTTTCTTTCAGTTCAAAGTAATATTCGTCACAAAATGCTTGCCCCTAAGCAGTATTGATAGCGTTTAAAATGTTGAGGAGACTGATGCCTCTATAATTGGCGCAGTTGAGGGGGCCTCCTTTCCCGTGGATCGGGCAAACGATGCTGATGTTCCATTCATCAGGCATACACTTGTCTGACCAAATCTTAGAGATGAGTTGGTGTATGCACTCTACCAATTCATCCCCAGCTGCCTTGAAAAGTTCGGCCGGTAAGCCGTCAGGTTCAGCAGCCTTGTTGGATTTTAGCTTGGATATTGCTGTCCTCACTTCGTTTTGGTCAGGTGGACGGAAATATTGACTATCATCGTGTATGTTGTATGGTTCATTCTGCCTGACAACGCGATGTTGGTCCTCGTCGCCGTTATGCAGTCTGCCGAAGAAGTTTTTCCATAATCTCTTCACCGACTATGATTCTACTATGAGGTTTCCATTTTCATCTCTACAGGTTTCTGTACAGGTATTGCTTCTCTGGCACGTTCTTTTTACCTTTTGGTAAAACTTCCGTACATTGTTCCTGGAGTATAAACTCAATAGATTGCATATTGGCAATACAATCGGTGTCATCATGTCGTTCCGTTTTGCGAACGACTTCTGTAGAAGCTGCATGGATAAAGAAGAGGAAGAAACTGTTCCTCACCTTCTTTGTTTCTGCCCAACTCTTTCCCGTAGAAGACAGCTTCACTTAGGAGTCTTCTACTGCAACAATATAGGCGATCTGATAGGTTTAGTTATTAAGAGCCTCCCATGCTTCATAAGACAGATACTCATTAAAACATGATGACCATAATGCAATTTTTTAACGACTAAGACAAGAGTATTTAATAAAACACAACTATGGACCTAATTTAGTTTTCGGCAACATTAAGAATCGGATAAAAGTTCTAAGTACAATCGGAGAATGTTCAACTCCAACAATCTACGACGTACACAAAGTTCTCCTAATTATCAAAAGTAAGTGCAATGCATGAGGGCTAAATGTTAAAAGCTAATTAAGGAAGTAATTGGTTTCATAAAAGCAAATTGTTTTACGCTTCTTCTTCTTCCTTTTATCAGCGAGGCTATGATCCGAAAACAAGGGATCACAGCCCTCCCACTTCACTGCATTTCTACTGATCCGCCTGTGGGGTTCGCCTATTTGACCTCAGAAAATATCGGTAGGCCTGCCGATTTTGGATCACTCGGTAACTGAGGCCAATGAAATGCCGATGTCGTCGCATTTGTCTGATCCAGGCGTTTATAGGCCTGCCTTTCCTACATCGCGATGTCTTTGGAACGTGCATAGATATTGCCTTTTTAACAGGGTTCAAATGATCTCTTCTTTGAACGTGGCAATACCAGCTGAGCCGGTCGCGCTCTAATTTGTGTACGATGGTTTCCTTGATGTGAAAGCTTCCACGGATCTTCGAACTTCTTATTCGATCAAGCTTGGCCACTCCTGCTGTCATGCGAAGCATCTTCATCTCAGCTGCCGTTAATTTACTCTCATACTTTTTGTACATCGTCCAACATTGTGAACCGTATGTGAGCGCTGGACGTACAACTGCGGTGTAGAGCCTTCCTTTCAACTTAGGGGGCATTTTTCTGTCACAGAAGATAGCGGAATTTTCTCGCCACTTCATCCACCCTACGCTTACACGATGATTGATGTCGTCATCACAAGTTGCTTTGCTATTGATCATAGATCCCAGATATTTGAACTTTTCGCACTTGGGAAGCACTGTTCCATTCAAATAAATGTCTGGAATAGGCCTGAGTGGATCAGAGAACGGGCAGCACAAGTACTCTGTCTTTTTTGAACTAATGCGATACCCATTTCCCTCCAAAACGTCCACCCACACATCAAGTGCTCGTTGCAGGGATGTAGGATCCTCACTTATGATGGCTCCATCGTCAGCAAAGAATAACTGATGTACCTTGGGGTCCATCACTTTACCTTCAAGCAGATAATCAAGGACTGTAATAAAGAGCAAAGGACTTAAAACGCTTCCCTGGTGCACCCCGACTTTGATTGGGAACTCTTCGGTTACTCCAGCGGGACATCTTACTCTTGTCTTTGCTCTTTCGTACATGTCCATGAATTGTTTTATGCTTATAGAGCTGTAAACTCAAGATATAAGATGTTAAAAACCGTACGACTTTATTGGTGGCCTGCTGACGGATGACCGGTGAAAAGCCAGTAGATCAGTCCACAATATAACCCATTTTGCTTAAGGGTACATATATCTGCCTGCTATCTCGTTGGAGCAATTGAGTCGTTTAGGTGATACTCGGTTGCAAACGGAACGTTGCGGTTCTTCCTTGTTGTCATCTATACCCGCACTATGCACTCCAGTTACGCACTCCGACCAACCTGGTAATTCGCAACTGGAGGTCCCCTTGAACTTGTACGTGCGACCTACGGCCAGGAAGCCCTCTAATGTGTCGTCCCTCCTGGTTAGATTTGAAGTCATCCAGTCTTCATGTCCTACCCATCTCAACCGTCCGATAAGCACTTTTCTGACTAAGTCGATGTCGTTGTACAGCTCGTATAGTTGGTTATAGAATCCGCTCCCCCAAAACCCCGTCACCCAAACGAGACCGAATATCTTACGAACAGGTTTTCTCTCGAAGCGAACAAGGATATCTTTAGATTTATTCTTCGCTTGATTTCTGCATTGCTGTCGTTTTCAGAATTGATAGCAGAGCCAAGATAGACAAAGTCCCTTACTATCTCGAAGTTGTAGCTGCCCACTGCGACATTCTGCCCAATACGTCGGTGATGGTGTCTCTTGATGTTGGCAGCATATACTTGATCTTGGCTGCTCTGCTTCAATGCTTGCAAACGCACCGGTGACAGCCCGCTGAGTTCTTCCAATAATGCCAATCTCGTTAGCGTATGCAAGCAATTGTACAGACTTTTGATAGATTGTGCCTCTGGTGTTGGTTTGTGAGTTGATCCGCACAATACGTTTTTTTTTTTTTTTTTAGGTGTCGCCAAGGATGTATAATCTTCTTAGATACTAATAGCCCGAGTGCTACTAGCATGCACGATTCGCAAACCTAAGTAATCGATTCCAGGAATACGCCTACGTACTAAACACACACCCTACACACTTCAACCACTCTCCCCGCGGTACTGCCGTTAGGTATTTCTTCGCGGGGCTGGTTAGCAATTATGCTCTAGTCTCCGAGGCCGCCTCTTGGGCTCTTCTTAGGGCTTCTGCTCTTCGCAGCGCATTCTGCGCACACACTATGAATGAGCAGATCTCCATTCACTCGCCCTCTGATCGTGTCATGTGACTAACAATATTTTCTGGACCTGGCAGGTTTGCTCTGTCTTCTGCAAAGCGTCTGCAGTAGAACACTGCATGCTCCGCGTTTTCCTCTTCGTTTGGGCATATTGAACACAGGGGCGAACTATCGTGTCCAAATCTATGGAGGTATTTCCGGTAGCCACCGTGTCCGGATAGGTACTGTGTGAGGTGGTAGTTACAGTTCCCCCTCGCTCTCTCTGTCCATGATTTTATAGTGGGAATGAGCTTGTGGGTCCACCTGACTTTGGTAGAGCTGTCCCACCTGGTTTGCCACAGCGTTGCTGATGCTGCCCTTTCCTCCTCCTTAATCCTTTTTGCCTCTTGCCGGTTCGAGGGACGTCTAAGGTATACCCTCTGCATCTCTTCAGCGAGGATGTCGATTGGGACCATCCCAGCTAAAACGCAGGCTGCATCGTCGGAGATAGTTCGGAAGCCGCTGATCTTTCTGATTGCGCAGAGCCTGTGAGCTGATGATAGCTTCTTCCTGCACTCATTTGTCGCCAGTGCACCTGCCCATATCGGGGCAGTGTATAGAAGTACCGAGCTGACCACTCTGGACAGCAGGATCCTGCGGGCGTATCCAGGCCCGCCGATGTTCGGGAGCATTCGGGAGAGTGCTGCCTGCATCAGCGATGCTTTCTTGCTGGAATACTCGACGTGGGCTTTGAAGCAGCGTAGCCTGTTGTCGAGCATGACTCCAAGGTACTTCAAGGATTCTTTGGACCTGATTATCTGGTTTCCGATCCGGAAGCTGGCGTATTCCACCTTTTTGCGGCTGGTTATTAGGACAGCTTCGGTTTTGTCTGCAGCTAGTTCCAGACCGGTAAACTCCAGCCATTCCTTTATTCTTATAACTGCCTCATCGGTGGCAGACTCCACCTCGTGTACGTGCTTGGCTACTGTAACCACTGCGATATCGTCAGCGAAGCCAATTACTTTGACTCCCTCGGGTAATGTTAGTCGCAGAACTCCGTCGTACATAATGTTCCATAGGAGAGGTCCCAGAACCGACCCTTGCGGGACTCCCGCGGAAACACTGTAGTGCTTAACGCCATCGTCAGTATGGTATCTTAGCTTCCTATTGCTGAAGTAGTCCGTGACTATCCTCAGCAGGTAGTATGGTGTATCCATCCTGGCCAGGGATCTCCTAATGAATGGCCAGCTTGCCGAGTTGAACGCATTTTTGACGTCGAGCGTTACTACTGTGCAGTATTTCTTCGTCCCCCATTTCCACCTTTTCCCTTGTATTGCTTCAGGTGCTATATCTATTACCGCCTTTATGGCATCGACGGTAGAGCGTGATTTTCTAAAGCCGTACTGACAGTCTGACAGGGCTCCGTTTTCCTCCGCCACCGCAAGCAGTCTGTCATAGATGGTACGCTCTAGGATCTTTCCCAGCGTATCGAGCGGGCGGCTTATTGCCCAATTTCCATGGTGTAGGGAATACCCCTTCCTCTATGCACCTTTGCATCGTTGTTAGAAAGATGTCCGGTCTCGTCTTAACAGCCGCCTTGATTGCCCTATTCGGGATGCCATCCGGTCCAGGTGCTGTGCTGTCTCCGATTTTTCTGCATGCCCCAAAGAGTTCTTCTGACGTGATTGGCGGGATATGCTCCATGCTGATCTCCCTCGTGATGGAGACCATACTAGTTGGTCTATGGGGGAATAGGTGCTCTACTATAGTCTTTAGCATTGTCGGGCATGTAAGTTGTGGAGACCTGCTGCTTTTAATCTTCTTCATCACCACTCTATACGCCATGCCCCAGGGGTCTAGTTCGGCCTCGTCACAGAGCCGCCTAAAGCTTCTTGACTTACTCTCCTTAATGGCCCTTTCCAGTTCTCGCCTCGCTAATTTAAATGTGGTTAGCCGCTCTTGGAAATCTTGTCTGCCTCTGGATCTCTGATATCTGCGTCGTGCTTGTAGGCACTTCGCCCTGAGCCGTTTAATCTCGTCGGTCCACCAGTAGCAGGGCTCGCCTCTTTTACTGACAGACTTTCTGGGCATTGCTGCGTCGCACGCTGTGGTTATGACCTGGATCAGCTGATGCGAAAGTGCCTCAGCCGATCCATTATTTGTTGTGGAGCTGGTGCTTAGCATTTCTTCGAACGTGTCTTTGGCGAAGAGCGTATCCTTCCACTTTGGTCCTGTTAGGGTGGGACGCAGTCTACGTTTCTCCTCGCCGACATTAAATATAATTGCCTGGTGGTCACTGTGGGTATAGTCTTCGCTGACCCGCCATTTGGTTTTCCGCAGGAGTGAGTTGCTCATGAATGTGATGTCAATGATTGACCCTCTGCCAGCCTTTCGAAACATTTCCGCTGTACCGTCGTTGGACAGACTAATGTCCAGTGCTGCGAAACATTCAAGGAGAGCTCTTCCCCTTGCGTCCGCACAATACGTACAACTACAATATTGTAGTATCAAGTACATCGCCAGGTACTGCGTACAACAACATCTATTGCCTGCTAGCAGTAAATATCCGTCTTCGATGGACAGACATCATGGCCAATATATAAGAGGCAGTTCGAAGCTGCGGCAATGACGAACAACTGGGATGACGAAGAGAAGTCCATTGCCCTCACACTCGCGCTTAGAGGATCAGCTGCAGAGCTACTACAAACTATTCCCGAGGACAAACAACGCAACTACGACAGTCTGCTGAAAGCCATTGAGATGCGATTTGGGGATGACCCCATGCAGCAAGTATATAGGGTCCAGTTGCGCAGAAGGTCCCAGATGAAGGGTGAGACGCTCCAGCAGCTACAAGCAGACATCGAGCGGCTGGCACATTTGTCCTATCCAAACGCCGGCGAGGAGATCATTAACGAGATGGCAACCGAAGCGTCAAAATAGGACACCTACAACGGCAATGCAGATATCCAACCAGACGTGGAAACTGTCCACATTGTGCGAATAGTCGACGTAACGAAGAACCATCCTACAGCGACAACATCCATCCTGTTGGCCAGGCTCCTCGAAACCAGGAGTCGGGAAACGCCTAATAGCCAGCTTCGCGGGGCAGAAGTTGGCTAATGGAATCGCCGCCCCCAAGACCACCATCCAGGTCTCCCAAACCAAACGATGCAACAAAAGTTGAACAGTGGAAGCATTCATCGGCAAAAATAAGTGCGTGGCTACCATCAACACCGGCGCCACGGCTTCCATTGTAAGAAGAGATCTCGTCCGGAAGTCTTGGCTGTACAACACCAGCTGCTACTGCCTTAGGACTGCGACAGGGGAAGCGGCGAAAGTATACGGAGAAGTTCACCTCACGTTACAACTAGCAGGGTTGGCCTTTTCCCATGCGTTTCTGGTGGCCGACATATGTGATGAATGCATCATCGGAGTAGACTTCATGAAAGAACATGACGTAATCATCGACATCGGTGTGATAGCTCTGCGGTACCGGGACGTAGAGATTCCAATGGTGTACGGGAACGAGAATACAGCACATTTAAGGACAATACTCAGCAAGGACGAAGTCTTACCACCATCTTCCGAGACTATAATTTGGACAAAACTAGAGGGTGATCCTGTGAGCCACCGATTCTACCTATTGGAGTCAGATTTAGGAAAGAATTCCCAAAACTACATCGTGGGAAAAGTTTTAGTGGAGCCAAAGAACAGCCTGGTCCCTGTACGGCTCATGAACTTAAAGAGCCACAGCGTCAAACTAAAACAAGGGGAGGTTATTGGTAAATGTGCGCCGATATGTTCAATTTCAACAATAACCGAAAAGGAATCTGCGAGGCCCGTTTCATCAGCCAGGTTGGTCGAAGTAAGGGACAGGATCCTCAAGCACTGCGAACTGGATCAGGATCAGCGAGCCATGGCAGAAAATCTAATCGGTGAGTACGCTGATATATTTGCCCCACAGGATGGAGAGTATGGCCGAACACATCTGGTGCAACATCGCATAGACACTGGAGATGCCAGACCAATTCGCCAGCCTGCCAGACGACTACCATTGGCAAAACAGACGGAGGTTGCGGACATGGAACTACTAAGGAGACTCTGTATAAGACCCTGATCATTCCAGTTCTGCTTTACGGCGCTGAAACATGGACTTTTATTAAAAGAGGATGAAGATATCCTTGGTCGCTTCGAGAGAAAAATTCTTCGTAAGATTTTCGGTCCCGTTTGCGTTGACGGGTTTTGGAGGAGAAGATTCAATCACGAACTATACGAGCTGTACAGCGACATCGACCTAGTCAAAAAACTGTGTATTGGATGTCTGAGATGGCTAGGACATGCAAAGCGAATGGACACCAACGCTCCGGCCCGCAGAGTCTTCGAATCTAACCCGGAGGGACGACGCAGTAGAGGGAATCATCGCCGTAGGTGGCGCGCACAAGTTCAAGGGGACCTCGACCAACTTGGAGTGCGCAACTGGAAACAATTAACTAAAGACCGAGCTAAATGGAGAGGCTTGTTAGTTGAGGCCCAGGTTCACCCCGAACTGTAGCGCCACCTCAGTAACTAAGTAAAAGTCCTTAAGATTCTCAATGGATTGGCATTATTCTATCCATGACTGTCTTTTAGCCACTCTGACAGATTGTTTATATTTTCTAACGCAGTCTGTATAAGGCTACCGGTATTTACAGCTATGGCAGATAATGAAGGTCTCTCTCGTCAACTTTCTAAGACGTGAGAGTTCCTCGTTCCACCAAGGTGGGAATGTTTTCTTGCTTTATTTGAGTGGACACAAACGAGACTTTATACGCCATATTAAAACCTTTTTCGAAAGTCTCTACTTTGTTGTCGAGTTCTGTAATTGATATTTTTTTTTTGGTTTGGGGGTTAAACGGAGCTTTGAACTTATGGCTTAACGCAGTCGATTCTTTTGGGGTTTCTAAAAAGTTTAGGAGTCTCGATCTCGAGATCTACATCGAAGAGTATCCAGTTATGGTCTGAGAAAGATTTCAGATTCGATACTCTCCAATTTTCGTCTTTGATATTATCGTCATTACTAGATCACTATGCTAACAATAAATGAAACATTTCTTAAGGGCACATAAGTACACCCACTCATGATGAAGTTACATGGATTCCCCAAGTTAATTAATCATCTTCAATCAAAAATAAACAACTGACTGTACAGCAAATCCGTTCTTGAACTTGAAATACATCGCATCGTAGTAACGTACCCCAAGGAAGGTATGCACTTTTGATTACGCAAGCGCGGAGCAGTGGTCGGGAATTTGTTTATCCAATAAGATGCAAAAGATAGTTAAGTGTCACTATAAGTATCTTTGGTTGCCGCATTCTTATTTTCTTTTTATTGTGAGTATTATTCATTTTGATTGTCCATAATATTGACGAGCTCACGTTTTAGTCTTTCATAGGACTTTGGACGCGTAAAACGTAGACGAATAAATTTTTTGTTCTTAATTACGTTCGGGTGAGTTGGTCAGAAATTATATTAAAAGTACAAGTGTTCGGGTTTGGTTTTTTTTTTCTGTGTTGAGATTTTTTTTTTTTTTTGTTAAATTCGTTTAGTTGATATATTTAGCTATTTAGCGGCTGGTTCCCTTAAGTTGATTGTAGAATCAGATTGACAGTCGATTGTGATCACCGAGCGGATTGAAGTTCAAAATAAAATGTCAGTTGCGGTGGTACTTGTTGCTTTTGGTGTTACGCTGTGGCTATACTCCTTTTGGCGAAATAGACGGTTTTATTTATTTTCGTTTAAAATTCCTAGCGCAATGGGATGGCCATTCATAGGTATTGCATTGCGATTCCGGTCCTTAGATGGTAGGTTTACTTGAAGTGAATTACAATTAATTTATGAAGCAGCACTAGTAAAGTGTAAAAGGATATATGCGAAATGCAAAGACTTTTAGTTGTCTGTTAAAAATGGTGTTAAGTGCTAAAGTTTTTTGAAAATTTCGCGGACATTTAAGAGTACATATGAGTTAATATTTTTTGTTTTTAATTTCCGTCTATTTAAGCTATTTATGGTCGATTGATTGCTTCGTTAATTTTTATGAATTTAGAATGGTTTTGCGCAATGTTATAACTTACTTACTTATGTCCTGTATCCCCTTGTGGGTCCTAGGGCCTCTACTACGCATACGCGCCATTATCTACGGTTTCTGGTAATGTGTCTGAGTTCTCCCCAACTTTTCCCCAACTGCCCTGCCTTCTTCTCGACTGTTCTGCGCCATGTTTTCCTCGGACCGCCAGGTCTTCTGCCATCCTGAGTTAAAAGGTTCCATTGCATAGCATGGTTCGCTATGGAACTGTCACCCTTTCGGAACGTGTGACCAATCCACTGCCACTTCCGCCGTTGGATAGTTGTGCCTACTGGTTCCTGACCCGTTCTCTCGTAAAGGTGTTCGTTAGAGATACGATTGGGCCAGGAAATCCTTAAGATATTGCGCAGGCACCTATTAACGAACGTTTGCAGCTTTCTGGTGATAGTAGTGGTCACTCTCCACTTGCTGTGTCCATATAACAGCACCGATTCAAGGTTGGAGCGGACCAATATTAGCTTGATGTTCAAACTGATTGCATCGCTTCGCCATATTTTGGACAACATCCTGAACACGGACTTTGCTTTGGCGATCCTCTTGGCTATATCCATTTCCGTTACACCACCGGTCGAGACAATATTCCCAAACTACTGGAAATCCTCTATTCTCTCTACCGGTTATCCAGCAGTGCATATGAGTTTGATCCAAGGCTGATTATTTTAGTCTTCGTTGTATTTATTTTCAGCCTGACGACGCACGTCTGCCTCCCTCTTCACATTTGCTGTCGTTTGGTGGAGGTCCATAATTCTGTGAGAGAGTAAGCATAACGTACATCGTCAGCGTAGTCCAGATGTTTCAGTTGGGATGTAAGAGTCCATCGAATTCTTCCGTTTCCCGTCGACAAATCTGCATGAAGCACATCGCTAATCACCAATAGGAATAATATTGGTTAAAGGATACAGCCTTGTCTTACCCCACTTAGGATCTCAAATTCCTCAGACAACCTTCCTCTGTACAGAACGTGACATTTGGAGCCTTCATAAGTATGTAGCTTTGATAATAGCAATTAATTTATCGGGAATACCTCTCCTGCGTAAGGCACGGCAAGTGAACTCCCTGTTCACACTATCGAACGCCTTCTCAAAATCGATGAACAGCAGGTAGAGTGGTGATAGATATTCAACGCACTATTCGATGATAATCCGCAGGGTGTTAATCATGAATGTGGGCGCTGCGTATGTGGTTAGTGTGTTGGATCACTGCGCGTGAGGTTCCAAGTTCGATTCCCCAAAAACACCAAAAAGTTTTTTCACGGTCCCTCCTCTCGCGAGCGTCTGACGGACATCCGAGAGTATTATTGTCACGAAACAGCTTCTCAAATCGCCGTTCGGATACGGCACTAAACTGTAGGTCCCTTCCATTCGGGTCAAAAATATAACGCACACAATATGAGTGGTTGCGAGAAGCTAGGCCCTGGCACTTAAAGAGCTGTTGCGGCAAATATTTAATTTTTATTTATTTTTTTTATCGCTAGCGAATACGCAGTTCAAAACCGTAGCAAAATGCTCTTTCTATCTCTTGAGCTGGTCCTCAGCCGAAATGAGCAAGGAGCCGTCTAGGCCTTTCACTGGGTGTTGGCTGGAGCTGCGACCACCTGTCAGCTCTTTGGTGATTCTGTACACGGCCCTGCTGTTGCACCTCCGTGCAACTCCTTCTACTTCTGTAGCCAGACCATTAATGTAGTTGCGTCTGTCACGTCGAATGCTACGATTAATTTCTCTCATCTTCATGCGATATAGGGACTCTAGGTCGCTTCTCCTTGCTGCTGGAGTAGCTGCATCGCGAGAATTCAGCTGTTTTCGTTCGTCAATTCGTCTCCAGGTATCCTTGGAAAATCACGCCCTATGTCTTCCCTGCGATCGACCGAAAATTCTTTCAGCACCAAATGTAAACAATTTTTCACAGCACACCAATGGTCGTGGATGGTTGCGGGCAGTGAGCTGCTGATTGCTTCCACACCTTGCTATTGTGCGCCCTTAATTGTTGGCGCATTGAGGTATCACTATCGATGTTGAACCTGCGTATTCTTGTGTTGTCGTGGGATCTTCGAACTGCAACAGTGCCTAGTTGGAGAGTAGCTATCATAAGATGGTGATCTCGTACTGTCTGTTCTACTTGTTGATAAATCCATTAAGGCCAAAATGGGCTTTATTGCTTACGATGAGTTACTGGGCAAAACAAGAAGTTTCTTCTTGTAGGTTGGGAATGGTTTGCACTCCATGATTCATTTCAAAGACAAGGCTATTTACAAATATTTATATTACAAACTTAAGCCCTGCCTGGAAATACCTTGTCTGAGCCTCATGTGACGTAAATCTTTCTTGGCAATTGCTGTACCAAGATCACCCTTAAAATTAATTCTAATTCCATGTTCTCCCTATTACAGCCTTTCTTCCAGAGCTCTTGAAAATAGCAGTAAAATATAAAAACGATACAGGATTCGCATGGCTGGGTCACATTCCATTTATGGCATCTAAAGATCCGGCTGTCGTTGAAAAAATTCTAACATCACCAGATTGTCTAAACAGGCCATGCATTTACGATGCCTTTGCAGAATCTTTAGGCGGTGGATTGCTGACAATTGGTTGTAAGTACTACACTTAAGTGTTCCAACATTTTTTTTTTTTTTTTCTTTTAAATTTTCGTTCTTCCAATTGAAGCTCCAAAATGTACGACACACAGAAAAATGCTTAATCCTGCCTTTAATCACCACACCCTCTTGTCGTTCTTTTCGATTTTCAATGATGGAACAGACGTTCTTATTCAAGAGTTGGACAAACAAGTTGATCGTGGTGAGTTTGACATAAAACCACTTATTTATGGTTGCACACTGAGGATCTCAATTGGTAAGGAATAAGGATATTTATCCATTTATTTGTGGTGTGAATTGCATGCTTTGTATATTAGAAACAACAGTGGGCCTGAATGGAAATGAGTATCGGGAAAGGATTGCCAAACTTTTGCCATATACACAAATGTAAGAGTATAAGAAAAAAGGCTTTTAAGACTTACTCACTATTTTTGCTTTTAGAGTCCTTACGACAACAATGAATCGGCTGGTCCAACCTTGGCTACGTATTGAAGCAATTTTTCGCTTAACAAGCATGTACAAACCTTATAAGGAGGCGAAAAAAGTTGTGGACGGATTTATCAATGAAGTGAGCACAGTAAGAGAGCTTAAGTTAAAAAATTGTAAAAATAAATCAATTGCAGGTAATAAACAAAAAACTCGCATCAAGACGAGACGATCAGGATAACAAAGCGTGTATTGAAAGCAACAAGGAAGATGAAGGAAACGTTGACATAAAGAAATCAAAAAATATATTTATAGACCAAGCGATAGATATGTACGAGAAGAACCACTTTGACTGGAATGATTTTTTCGGTGAATCTAGCACAATGATTTATGCAGTGAGTATGATATGATACCCTATAACATAGATACTAATTTTCGTAACGATTTCCCGCTCAGATATGTAGGATTTGTTCTACAGGATCCTACGATCCTCTTCTTTCGCTCGTTGTCTCAAAAAAAACAGTCTTACTACGTTATAATTCAATTGTGATCTTTATTCTTTTAGTGTTTTAAGCTAACACGAGAGGGTTGATGCCCATTGACTGTGCATTTACTCTACTGGCAAAAGGAAAGGAAAAGTAAAAGCTCTCGTGTTCGTGTGTGTCTGTTTCTTTATCTCTTCCTTCGTCCGTTCGTTTGCTTATTTAATGCTGTGATGTTACAGCTGCGTAATGTTCTGGTCGTCTGTCTGTCGACGTTAGAGGTTCTTATGTACTTCTGAGTTTATGTGTGTATGTTAGATGGTTGGTCTGTTGTCTGTAGCGTATGTCGTCCTTTGTTTGGCCCCAATCCTACATATATTAGTAACACCCGCAGACCTCACTATTTGCTTTCTTTTCGAAGAGTTTTACGTAAGATCTGATTAAATATCTGAAAGGATCATTCAACAATGAAATTCATATTTCGAATTGGTAGTTTTGAACTAATTCATATTGCAAAGGAAGGAAGTAGTTCCTATGGGTTGGTGGAAGGCGTTTACCGGATTAAGTGACGAATTGACATTTGCTTATATTAAGCTCGAGATGATTTGTCTGACACCAACGAGAAAATCTGTTTAGGTCATCTTGAAGTGGGCGAGAATCGGTGGGGGAAGGTTAGGTTAGGTATGTGGGCTGGTGTAGGGGATAGAAAATTTCTACACCATACTCAGCTCAATATAGACCCATTGTGATACTCAAGAGAGGAAAGAGAATAGATTAGAGAATCCATTCCTCGTGAAAAGTAGAAAATAAATCGTCTTCTGTACATATCCTAAGAAAAGTATTTACTACTTACTCTGCCCGAGATACAAACCATTCAGAAGATTTGAGGAAGTTTGCGATGTCGTTTATCGGTCTGTTGGACAACTCTTCTAAAACCTTAAAGAAGTGTTGTCCAAGGAACTTATTTCTCAAAAGATAGAGGCTTGGGCAGTAGCAAAGAAAGTGTGTGGTGTCTTCTTGAACCTCCTCGTCACCACAGCCTCTACAAATGTCTTCGTTCGTCACACGTAGTTTTTTCATTTGGTACCGTATGGTTTTATGCCCTGTAATGACTCCTATTAGAGTAGAGAGGGATTTTCTATTCCTCTATATGAGTCTACTGATCCTTGCTCGGTCTAATGCAGGCCATAGTTTCCTCGTGGTGACACAAGTATCTAAAGAGGTCCACCTGTTGTAAGCCACCATTAGGGCTTTGTTTCCTGCTTCGAGTTTGAGTGCGCAAGGCGGGATTTACACTGAGCGGTTGGATTAGTCCGAGTTTAGTGCTGAGCTTCCTCTAGCCGGTTCGTCGGCTATCTCATGCCCTGGTATGCCTTCGTGACCAGGGACACAGCAGAACTTTACCTTGTACTGTGTTCCAAGAACCTTGAGCTCTTCTCTACCACACTTCACAAGCTTCGATTTTATTTCTGTAGCAGATATTGCTTTTATTGCTGCCTGGCTGACGATGAAAAAGGTGATATCCCCCCGTGGTATTACCCTCATCGCAGCCTCATTATTGTCACTGCTAGGACCTCTGCCTGGAAAACGCTACTGTAGTTCGGAAGCCGCGCTGACATGGAGAAACCATGCATTTCAGAGAAGATGTCTGCACCAACACCTATTTCCATTTTGGACCCATCGGTGTATACAGCTATAGATCGCTTGTAAGGCGTTCTGTCATTTTTCCAGTCTTCCCTGCTCGGATAGGTGCTTACAAATGGTCTCGTAAAGTCTAGGTAAGGCGTTGTTTAGTCCATACTAGATACATTGCCTAGATGTCTCGCAGGATCGTGGTATGACCCATTGCATTTGGTCTCCAGCTATCTATTTGTTTTAATCTTACGGCGCTAATAGCCACCTATGCGGAAGCAGGTTGAGAATGGCCTCGAGTCTAGGTGTCGTCCTCATTACACTGGTTGTGGCGGGTAGTTGGGTTTTTAATTTTGCTGGCGGCTTGTCGCCATAGGTAAGTATTGGCCTTACAGCTTTTTTATATAGCTGTATACATCCATAGGATGATTCTGGGGTTCGCTCCCCAAGTTTTCGCGAATATTCTGTTCCACGAATTTGTAAAATCGGGTTGAAAACCAAAAGCTTTCAACTTAAGAAGAAGTCAGAGGCAATTACATCAATTTCGTTGCCATCTTCGAATGCACACAGCGCCAGAGAAACGAATTCTGTTAAGTTAGTGGTTGTCGATCTACCTTTAAGGAATCCGTGTTGGATACACTATGCTCTCGAAGAGTTTGGGTATGCATGATAGTTTGGCGATAGGTCGATAGTTGGGTATTTCGTTTTTAGAACCTTTTTGTGGATAGGGATGATGAATGAGTTCTTCCAAAGTAGGGGGAAGATCCTTGAGAAATGGAAAAAAGAAAAGAGAAGTCAGTGGTTGGGCTCTCAAAATAATCAAGGAACCTTAGTAGTTCGAGATAGGGCTTTGTTACTCAATTACCATCTTAGCCCATAGAAACAACGATTGGCAAGAGTAATTCTTTGTGTGATCTCCCTATTGATGTCATTTGCGGAGCTCACCATAGACCCTAAGTAGACAAAATCCTTTACTACCTCAAAATGATATCTATCTATTGTGGCGTTCTGTCCAAGACGCCGATGTTGGGTGTCCTTTTTTGTAGACAGCATATATTTTGTTTTGCTTTCATTGACTGCTAAACCCATCTCTTTGCTGCGTCGATCTCAATACTCGCAAATGCCCCACTGACAGCCCGCTGAGTTCTTCCGATTATGTCAATGTCATCGGCATAAGCGAGTAGTTGTACAGACTTGTAAAAGATTGTACCTCCGGTGTTGGCTTCTGAGTTTCCTATAATTCTCTTAAGCACTATGTTAAAGAGATCGCATGATTGCGCGTCACATTGTCTAAGGCCTTTCCTGACATCGAACGGTTCGGTGATGTCTTACCGACTTTGAAGGAGCAGGGAGAGTTCTCCATCGTCATTCTGCACAAACGGACGAGCTTGGCAGGGATGCCAAGACTAGACATGGCTCTGTATAACTCGTCTCCATACACGCTATCATAGGCAACTTTGTAATCGATGAAGGGGTGATGCGTATCGATTTTATATTCATGGGTTCAGATCTGCCGTAGTGTGAATATTTGGTCAATGGTGGGCTTCCGTGGCCTGAAACTGCACTGATAAGGACCTATCAGGTTGTTGACGATTGGTTTTAGGCATTCACATAATACGGCAGACATTATCTTATATGCTATGTTGAGGAGACTTATACCTCTGTAGTTGGCGCAGTTCAGAGGGTCTCCTTTCTTCAGGATCGGGCAAACGATGCTGAGGTTCAATTCGTCGGGCATACTTTCGTCCGACCAGATTTTACAGATGAACTGGTGCATGCTCCTTACTAACTCATCTCCTGCCTTGAAAAGTTCAGCGGCAAGGCCGTCGGCTCCAGCAGCTTTGTTGGATTTCAGTTTAGATATCGCTATCCTCACTTCATTCTGATCGGGTTGACGGGAATTTTGAATGCCATCGTCACTGTTGAATGGCTCATTCTACCTGACAGCGGAATATTGATCATCATTGCGTTTAACAGCCTGCAGAAGTGCTCCTTCCATATCCTCAGCACCGACTGCGATTCTACTACTATATTGCCATTTTCGTAAATGCAGGCTTCTGTTCTGGCTTTGAAATCCTGGCATGTTCTTTTTATCTTTTGGTAAAATTGTCGAACATCATTCCTGCAATAAAGTCTCTCAATCTCCTCGATCGAACGCTTCTCATGCTCCTTTTTCCTCTTTCTGAGAAGTCGATATTCCTCTTTTCTCCTCCGCTTGTAGAGGCCGCGAGCAGCTCTAGTCCTTCTATGCAGCGTCGTTTCGTACGTCTTTCAGTTTGCTGCATGTGCTTGCCGGCACTCCTCATCAAACCGGGGGTTTCGTTGTGGTGGCCGAGAGTTCCTATGGTGGCGGCATAGGACTTAGATTATGATTAAAAGAAACTCGATCGGCAAAGGTTCTTGCGATTGTAGCCGTCTGACGTCAAATTTCCTCACAGTATTTCGTTGATTTCGCTCCGTTATGGATATCCGTAACCGAACCTTGGCTAGTGATCTGAGTCGACGTTGGCTCCTCGGAAGGTCAGGGCACCCAGAAAACTGTAAGACTGCCTGGCGTCGATCGCAATGTGATCGATTTGGTTGACAGTTTTTCCAACAAAGGAGAGCCATGTTCCCTTCTTAATATCGAGACGTGGGGACCGCGTACTAGCTACGACAAAGTTTCGTCCCGCCGCAAAGTCGACTAGCGTGAGTCCGTTGCTGGATGTGATGTCGTGCAGGCTGTGCTTTCCGACCACGCTACTAAAGACGTCCACTCTTCCTACCTTTGCGTTAAAATCACTTAGGATAATTTTAACGTCGTGGTTAGGGCATTGCTCATACGTGTCGTCCAAGAGCTGGCAAAAGTCATCCTTTGTCGCGTCGTCCATCTTCTCATGCCGGAAACTCAAGACGTGCCTAAGTCTGTCTCCAATGACAAATCCGCACCCGAATAGACGTCGTCTATGTTGTCAATCGCCGTAGTATTGTAGATGTCGCAGTTTTTCATCCTCCTTTTGCCCGGCCCATCCCATCGCACTTCTTGGATGGCGGTAATGTCTGCTTTGAGACACTCTAGGGCCTCCGCAAGTTTTTCGGCTGCACGTGGTTTGTAGAAGGACCTAACATTCCAAGTGCAGACACGAAGATCGTTGTCCTTTTTCGTTTGCTTGGGTCATCAACAGTAAGATCATCCGTATCCGATGCTGTTGGTTGCTTTGTAGCCGAAGGTTTTTTACGTGGTAGGGAAGTTAACTCGACGGCACAACCCCCAACCTGGAGGACCAGAACGTTTATATTTTTACCCCTATGACAAGAGGCCGGATACACCGATGTCAATAACCCACTTCGGGTATATGAGCGATGCCGTTGGCCCATTAAGGGTTCATCCAGCACCATCTCTTTTTCAGTACCCTGACGTAGTATTGAAAATATTTACAGACCTCAGCTTGAAATATGTAGCTCGAGTACGGTAGCCGCTGGCCTGTAGACGTCACCGTTGATTGCATCGGGAGAATTGATCCACCGCACGTCCTCCTTCTGTGGAGATCTTGCTAGACTTTGAGACGCATATTTCAGCCAATCAGGTCAAGAAGAGATGCCTCGTCCAGTTAAATATATGAGTGCTGAAGTTCACCCAGATTTGCTTACGCAGGTCTGAGTGTTCAGCTACACATGTATCGTTAGACTCAGCATACTGTAATATTCTTGCTGGGGTTCGTTTAAATAAAACCGTTTTTGTGTATTTTAATCGTTTATTTATTATCAAACACTAACTTTACTTCAACTCAGTATTCAATCACTTTATTTTAATTGTCGCTACAGATTTACTTTCAATATGTCGCTTGTTTTCACCACTGGTCGAATCTCCCTCTTGTAATCGCTGTATGCACTTATAACCAACTGTATCCACGGTGGTTGTGGTATGGGTATTTATAGGAAATTGTAAGGGGTTCTAGAACATGCTAGATGTTTCTCCGGGTGAATCGAGGATCCTGGAATATTGGGATATTGTGTGGAACAATTGTGGAACGTAAGCACATCATGTTGGAATATTTACTGCTAACAGGTCGCTGCTACAGTTTGAGATACAGTGTTTTAGTTTTTGGTACACAAACCATCCTGTAGTCAATGCTACAATACGCTCATCGTTAGTTCACTATCAGATAGCTATCCAGCAGGGCACCACGAGGAGGTGATGATGCGATTTTGCCACGCCATGCTAGGTCGTATGCTAATGCAAATGTGCTTCTTCTCTGCATTATCACAGAAGATATCGAATGTCTTTTGAATTCATGCAGGAAACACTTAAGCTTATGAGGCACCTCTACATCGTCTCTACTTACGATCGACCTTTCATGATCCATCTTGAGAACTAAATGAACTCTCTGATGGCTTCTGGATTGAATACTTTACTCAAGAGCTTAGTAATGATGATGATTAATTAAATTAATTAAAAAGTTTGTGTACAGCAATAATAATTTTAAAACAAATTTCGTTCTAGGCATTCGAATCAACAGCTACAACCCTACAAACCGCTTTGATAATGCTTGCAATGCATCCTCAGTACCAAGAGAGACTTTATGAAGAAATTTTTTCGGCTTTCCCAGAAAAGGACTGCGAAGTCAATTATGATGACTTCACAAAGCTAGTCTACATGGATATGGTCATCAATGAGACATTTCGAATTGCATCTACCGTGCCAGTAATAGTGCGTTACGCTGATGCTGATATATACATCTCCAAGGACATTACGATTCCAAAAGGCATGAACATACTTATTGACATATTCGATATGCACAGAAACCCAAAGATATGGGGACCGAATGCAACATCATTTAATCCGTATAATTTTCTGCCCGAAAACTTAGCCAACAAGCATCCATATGCTTTTATACCATTTTCGAAAGGTTCTAGGAATTGTATAGGTAAGTGACAGAACGAAAAATGCGCCGCGTTTTAACTTCAATAGAAATGACATGACTGTAACATAAAATTGGGCAGTTGCAATGTATGAACGCGCCTATTGCCTTCAAGTTGTGTCAACTATCAAATGACAATTTGAATTCATCTCACCGAACTTATTGAAGTCAATCTCTTATTTTTCAGGTCAGCATTATGCAAACATGCTCCTAAAGGTCGTTCTAGCAAAATTGATTCGAAATTTCCGATTTACAACGAAATTTGCGTTTGAAGATCTGCATTATGTCGTGAATTTGACGTTAAAGCTTAAGGACACACCACTATTTGAAGTGCACAGGAGATGATAACGGATTTCTGTTTTTTTTTAAACAATGTACATAGTCGCATCTACGTCTACTGCTATTCAGGTTATTGGAATGTGTTGACAGTTTAAAAAACGTCGATAATTTTAGAAAATGAAAAAATAAAATTAAATTAATTTTACTGTTTGTATTAATCGTACGTCGCGAAGCGTACAGACTGAAGCATTATTTAGTGCAGCGTTTCTTTTATTTTTGCTATGTTCTCCTACTTTGCGTTAATTAAAATCACTGGAGGTTTTTACGTCTACCGCACGTAGTCGGTTGTGAATGAGGAAATGCTTGATACTCTCGACATACAAATTGAGAAACAACTGGGTAAGTGGATTATAAAATGTCTGCAGTAGAATTGCTGACCTGCCTCACAGTCCATTTTAGTCTTCATATTCAAAAGTAACTGCTACGATGAGATAGCATCTGATACGATCTGCTCCGATCGTACTCGAAATTTCTGCAAGATAGCACCAAAAGTTATGCACTGATTTTTGAAAATTTATTCTTGCGCCTAAGACCAGGCAACAGTCGTTCAGCAAAATTTGTGATATTTGAATGAGGTGAGGAAAGATATTGAATGATCAGAGATTGACTGACGCTTTACTAAACTGATTCAACAATCTGAAGTCATTGAGCTTCTGTGTTTGAAGTCATCATGTCGGTCTGTATAAATCTGGTCTACATTCCCAAACTGTGAACCGAGGTTTTAGTCATCTTCATACCTAAGGCAGGAGAAAGCTTACATGTGGAATCAAACGACGTAATAGTCTATCGTCCTTTCTACTGAAAACGCTAGAAAGGCTGGTCGATATTCATATTTTATTGTTTTTATTATTGACTCGTTCTAAAGGGGACATTTTTGGGGATCTGCATTGCGATTGATCGAGAAACTACTGACTGCTCAAAACTTGGCTTGGGCCAGCGGCGCAGCAATCAAGTTCGTGATGAAGTGCTTGCTTTACCTCCTAGTGGGGGCCCCCGGGCAACTATACGTATAAACCCTTATACGTGTAGGCTAAAATTGCAAGTGCGGGTTATCTAGGGCTTTGATTATTGATTAACTGATTGATTGATTATTGATTGACTAGGTAACGTGGGCCAGCAACCTGTGTTGCCGAACTCTGCTCGCTACAGAAATCGACACTATGCCTCGGATAAGGGATAATCACATGTTGACGACTTTTGGCTATTGTACGCGGACATAGATAGAATTCTGGAATGTAAAGACGCTCCTCAACTCAGGAAGTGAAGGACATAAAAACAAAAAAAAACAAATATTTGGCGCAACAGCTCTTGAAAGTGCCAGGGCCTAGCTTCTCGCAACCACTCATGTTGTGTGCGTTATATTTTTCACACGAATAGAAGAATCCCCCTTCGGGATAGGGGTTAAAATTTACCCGAGGTAGGCATGCCTGTCGTAAGAGGCGACTAAAGTCCAAATTTTTAAACTTTTTTGAAAAAAAGTTAAAGATAGAAACCATGCAATGAACAAAACAACAGGAAGTAATACCCCAGGTGGCAGACCAGGTTTACTGGAAAATTCACACTCTAACGAGTTCGGTCCTACGGATTTTGGGGAGGACCACTTATTGCATCTCATCGACCCATTCTCAAGAAGAGCTAAAGTATCTAGATCACCGCCGAGGGAATCTAGTAAAAGCTCCAAAATAATACCCACAACACCTCAGGGTAAGAAAACAATTCATGCAGAGAATTGTACAGCAGCACTGCTAGCGGAGATGAAAAAAATGCAGGCTGAAAATGAAGAACTCCCCAAAAAACTTAGCAATATAGAATTGCTCACAAGCCATTTACAAAATGAAGTAAAAGAGCTAGTTTAAGAAAATAAGGACCTCAAAAAGGAACTTAAATTAAAACCGCAAGAAAAATGCCGTGAGTACCTTACGGACGAGGAGGAACTCCTAAGAGAAACTGACTGGATAATAAAAGAGAAAGAGAGACCAAGCAAAAAGCGTAAAGCAGTGTCTTCACCAGTCATAAGTCCAGGCAAATCGCCCACAATAGGCAAAGAAAAAGTTTCAAAAAATAAGGCAACACCCAACCAACCAGATATTAAGAAGGAAAGACCGCCTCCACCAATTAATATAATTGGAATATCTAGTTTCGCTGAGGTTAAGACACTTCTGAACTCAGTACCAAGCAAGAACTATAAAATAGTAGCTTGGAACAATGATGTTTGGACAATTCATACTGCAGATTCAGATACATACAGAGCTCTTGCGAAGAAGCTCAGTGAAACTGATATCCAATGGTACACATATGAAGATAAAAATAACAGACCCATCAAGGTTATGGGTAGGGGCCTTCATCCAACATGTGATAGGGAAAGTATTATAGAAGATTTGCAGCAGAAAGGCATGCACTTGCTCGATGCAGTCAAAATCTTAAAAAAAGAGAAAAAAACAGATGAAGAAGGAAAGCAAGTGGTATGCAATAGAGCCCTTCCACTCTTTATGCTGACATTTGACAGCAAAGAGAAATCAGAAAGTATATACAAACTAGAGATTAGGGACAAAGAGGTGGGAAGAGCTCTCAGAGCCAGACAGGAAGAGACTTCACAACGCACGGGCCTACCTGCAGGAGTTGGCCTTATCGGAGCACTCATCAGTGACGGGCTCATCGATGGGAAAGACCCCTGCAGCTATCCCGAGCGTGAGAGAACCGATGGGACCGGCAAAGTCTACGATAAGCCGTAGCTAGTCTAGACCTGAGGCGATCACATTGGCAATCTCGGAGCAGCCTCCCATTGCAGCAGAGCCGCAGAAACCATTCGAGGGCAGCAATGTAGATGTCGGGGTGGCGAAGACGGATGATCCGAACGGGGCAAGCCGCAGCCAGCCTCGTGAGGAAAATCGGTCAGCGCCCATGCCGGATGGTGAATGTAGCCCTGCTGACAATGGAAACTCTACTACCTGTAGTTTTGCGACAGTAGTCAGCGCGGGTGGACTTGGCCTGAGACTAGCCCGACCATCATCCACGTTCGAAAAGACTAGGGAGGTTAAGGCACAGAAGAGGACAACAACGCTCAGAAACAGGAAGCGTAATGCCATTAGGCTAATTCGGCGGCTTAAAAAGCGTGATCCGAAGTCCTTCACGGACAAGTAAAGGGAGGCTCTGGACAGGGCCAACAACACGCTCAAGCTCGTAGGGTCGACTAGGTGCACTGATCAGCAGGACCGGAAGGTAAGAAGATCGCCTACGGTGGGAGCGGGAAGCCGTCAGCTCCCCATCTCGACCGTAGCTGGTCTTCGGTCAGCAACCTACTCTAAACCATCTGTGGCAGGGCCGGCTGCAGACTGCTCCAAGAAGGCAACCTGCAGAAAGGACGACGACACAGCACTACGAACGGGCAAGGGTCAGATTGCGTTGAGAGGAGAATGCCGTTTGCCACCCTCCTCAGCTGCAAACAAACCTACGCCGCTCTCGACTGTTCGGGGTAAAGGGATACAACCCGTCCCCATCGTGAGAAGTTCTAGGGCTTACGCAGACGCTAGAGAACGTAGCGCAGGGCAGACTAGGGTAACGGACGGAGGCCTACTCGCGAGAAGGAAGGTAAGCCTCTTGCCACCCTCCCTGATCACGGACAGGCTGAGGTCCTTGTCAACCGAGCCGGAGTCAGTCGTTAAGACCTCATCCGAGCCGATTGCGAGCAGTTCCAAACGAGGAAGACATGACGATACGATCTCGCCGCCTACGAACAGTACCAGCAAGAAGGCCAGGCTAGCCGCATCTGCTAGTGCTGGTCTGCAGGTGGCGATTGTAGATCATAACAGCCCAGAGAAAAGACTCAGCAAAGATCAGTGGAGGCTCATCGAGTTGCGCATACTCGAAGCCATCAATTCCACCATTGTCGAGAAGGAGGGACAATCCCCCTTCTTTGAGCAACTGACCACCTTCAGAGGTTTTAAGCTCCTTTCATGCGACAATGAGTTCACGCTTAAGTGGCTCCAAACTTTCGTGGCTAACACGCAGGCTCCATGGGCTAATGCCGACATTCGACTCGTCGAAAAGAAGAACCTGCTAGAATTTACTAGGCCAAAAGGGCGTATCCTGATACCTGGCCCTCATATTCCCAAGGAGCAACTCGGAGTTCCAAAGATGAATTTTGCGATGGAAAAGGCTCCAAAATTATGGAAATTGCTGATGCGTACGATTGTAAGATCTTAAATGGCAGCTGCAGCGGTGACTCAGATGGTGAATTTACGTTCATCCGTGGAACATCGTGCTCCGTAATAGATTATTGTTTTATGTACGGTAATTGGAACTCAATTGTCAACGATTTTTCAATAGCTGTTCAAACATTTTCCGACCATATGCCGTTGGAAATTTCGTGCACTATTTGGAAGGCAGGGGATACGTCTAACTCAAGGCAGCTGGCTCTCCTTCCGAAGTTGGTTTGGAATAACAGTTTTCGTGCCTCTTATCAAAGTAATTTGAATACGGAACTTTTGAGTCTGATGGAACATAATTCAGCTCCACACATTGACGTCCTAACGCAAATTATAAAAAGATCTGTACCGTCTAACGTCAATGCAAGACGTATTGTAGCCAGTAAACAGAAGTGGTTCGATATCGAGTGTCTAAAGGCGAGGAAACGATCATTTGCATTGCTATGGCGCCTAAGGAAGCAAAATAATGACCATGTCAAAGAACTCTATGCAGAAGCAAATAAATATTTCAAGCGTCTTTGTATAGAAAAAAGGAAAAAATTTAGCCAGGAAGTCATTGCAGTTCTTAATACTTCAAGGTGTTCAGCAGACTTTTGGAAGGCGGTTAAAATTGTAACTGGAAGAACTAACTTGATTTCGTCGACTTTACAAGCTTCTGATCTGAGGGAGTATTTCAAAAATTTACTCAACACTCCACAGTTTTCTCCGTTACCGCAATATGCAGCCCCTTTCTTCACAGACGAGCTCTTAGACTCACCATTTACTCTTTTGGAAGTGAAACGCGCAGTTGATTGCTCTAAAACGAGGAAAGCCCCAGGTGACGATCGGATCGCTTTCAAATTCTACAAGAACAGTTCCACAGAATTTCTCACTGCACTCACAAATGAATTCAATAAAATTTTTGAAACAGCCAATGTCCCAGAAAGCTTTAGAAGAGCGATAATTTTCCCATTGCACAAAAGAGGTGAACTAGATAATCCAGCTAACTACAGAGGCATTTCTTTTTTGAATACTTCGGCAAAACTATTTAGTGCTTTGATATTTAATAGGCTTACACAATGGATGGCAAACAATCGAATTTTAAATGAATACCAGACGGGGTTCAGAAAGCATTATTCAACACTGGATCAAATTTTTACTCTCACCAACATTGCAGAGTTTTTTAAACAAAGTAGAAAAAAGCTATATGTCTTCTTCGTTGACTTTCGTGCAGCTTTTGACTCCATAGCGCGTGAAGCTCTTTTCTATAAGCTGTACAAAATTGGTTTATCAAGTAAAGTGATAAATGTGCTAAAAGCGATGTATGAGAGCAACGTGGCGTACGTATGGAATGGAGAGAATGTATCGGAAGAATTTGGAACACAAATGGGAGTTAAGCAAGGATGCATCCTAAGCACGCTACTCTTCATCATATTTATCAACGACATAGTAGGAGAAGTAGGAGGAGGGATCGAGCTTGGTAGTGTGCGGATACCGGCGCTAAAATTTGCGGACGATATAGTGTTTTTATCGGAGACAGTTGAAGGGATGCAGCTTACTATGAACCGTCTTGAAAACTACTGTAAGCAATGGAATTTGACGGTGAATTTATCAAAATTAAAGATGATGATTTTTAGAAATGGCGGTGGAAGATACTCTCGCAACGAAAAGTGGTTCTATCGAGGTGAAAACGTTGAAATAGTGAAAGAGTATAAATATTTAGGTGTGCTAATTACATCCAACCTCAATATGAAAAAACACTTTGAATGTCAGCTAGCAGCAGCTAAAAGAGCTATTTCATCAGTTTGGGGACGTTGCGTCGACAATAAGTTTATCGATCACACAGCGAAGAATAAACTATTTCGTACAACTGCTGCCTCTATACTGCTGTACGGAGCCCAAATTTGGGGTTATTGCTTTTTTGAAGAAGTTGAAAAATTTCTAAGGTACTTTTTGAAACGAATCTTTCGACTTCCAATATGTACACCGAACTATATGCTGCATCTAGAAACTGGAGTCCCTTCTCTCTTCTTAGATACCCTAGAGCTGCATATTGATTATATTGTTAAAGTAGTGGAGATGGATGATGGAAGACTGCCCAGGATTGTTCTGAAGCATATACTTTCGACAAGAGGGCACTTGGTTCAAAAGTGGGAGGAGTTGGCAGCAAATTATGGCGCGAGCTTAAATATTGCATCTGATATACAACTTTCAATGATAAAACCTATGCTTACAAATGTATTGAAAAATGCAGGTAATTCCATGTATGAGAGATTTGTAGCTGAAGCACATTCATCGCAACATAGGCTGATCTACAGTAGGCTGAATTTTAACCACATTGAAAGCGACTCAACGTACTTCCTCAATCGTTACTCTCTGCATATGATAAGCACAATATTCAAACTTAGAGGTGAACTAACAAGTCTTTATTTTATTCCACATCGACCCGATCTGCCAATTTTATGTGACCTGTGCAACCTTAAAGAGAGGGAGGATGTTTACCATTTCATTGGAAGATGTCCCATTTTAGGAGAATTTCGCACGAGATAGGTTAGGTTAGGTTAGGTTAGGATCGGCCCTCGATGAGGATGTACTTAGACCAAGAAGTAGGTCCATTGTACTGCCGATGTGTAAGGCGGGTGGATCACCCTCTTACTCTTGGAACCATTTGCTTCGTTGAATGAAGTCGAGAATTTTAGCCGTGCAGGCGTTGCCGAGATCATTAAGATCATTGTAGAAGTATTCACCCAGAGTGGCCTTCCTGATGTTGGCGAGCGCAGGACAGGCGCACAGGAGATGACTGATGGTCTCTTCTTCCTCTTCATCTCTGCAGCTTCTGCAGAAGTCGTTGTGAGGGATACCTAATCTCTGGGCATGTCTTCCTATGACGCAGTGTCCGGTGAGGACATTTGTTATTTTTGAGAGGGTTCCTCTCTTGTGCTTCAGGAGTCCGATGGACCTGGATTTATTGTGTATCGGCCAGAGCTGTCTGGCGGTATGACATTGGTCTAGATGTTGCCATCGATGATTGGCTACTTTCTCGGCATCAATTTGAATAAGGTACTTAACATAAGACGCTGGCGCTTCGATGTCGGTGATGCTTATGCTATCTGTACCAGAGGAGCCTTGTCGTGCAAGTTCGTCGGCTGCACAATTCCCCGGTATGTCACAGTGACCTGGTATCCAGCAAAGGGTGAGGTTGTACTGACCAGCTATCTCGTTAAGAGATATGCGACAGTCTTTCACTGCCTTAGATCTCGTAGTGCTGGATGCGAGGGATTTGATGGCCGCCTGACTGTCGACATAAATAACAATATCAGGTGTTGATAGTGTGCTAGCCGCCAGCCAGTCAGCGGCTTTGCGAACTGCGGTGATTTCGGCTTGAAAAACGCTGCAGTAGTCTGGAAGGTTAAAGGAGAGGTGTATGTCCAGATCTTCGGAGAAAATTCCGGCACCGACTCCGTCCTTGGTTTTGGACCCGTCCGTGAAGATTGACAGCGATTCGTTGTAAAGGACATTGCGTTGCGTCCACTCACTTCTGTCCGGTATCGAGTGCGTGTAGCCCTTGACTGCATGACATCGGCCAGCGTCTGCGGGTATTTGCCTGTTGTTAGAATGGCGACATCATCTGCATAGGCAATAACATTGCATCCAGTTTTTTCGATCTTTAGAAGGGCCTCGTTGAGCACCAAATTCCACAATAGTGGAGACAGTACACCCCCTTGAGGGGTGCCTCGATGTACATGTCGCTTGACAGTACTACTTCCGAAGGATGCTGTTATCACCCTGTTCTTTAGAATGTGTTCTACGAAACAACAGATGGGTTCGCAGATGTTGAGCCTACGTAAGGCACTGGTAATCGAATTTGTTTCAACGTTGTTGAAAGCTCCCTCTATGTCTAGAAATGACACTAGGGTGAACTCTTTGGTTGAGAGTGATTTTTCGATAGGGTGGATGATGGAGTGCAAAGCCGTTTCCACAGACTTGCCTTTTTGGTAGGCGTGCTGTGACATGGATAGTAGGGTGCTATCAATAGTGGCCTTGATGTGTAGGTCCAGGATTCTTTCCAGAATCTTGAGAAGGAAGGACGATAGACTAATAGGTCTTAGGTCCTTTGGGAGGGTGTGCGATGTCTTGCCTGCTTTGGGTATAAAGACCACTCTTACCTCGGTCCAGGCAGTTGGTGTTGTTCCGAGCTCAAGACAAGCCTTCAGAATGCAGGAAAGATACTGCCATACTATATTGAAGGCCGTCTGAATCTGGGCCGGAAAAACACCATCCGGTCCCGGGGATTTGAATGGTTCGAAACTGTTTACTGCCCATTTCAGCTTATCTTCGCTGATAAGATGAGGATGTGCCTGTGGGCGTGCAGCAATTACCAGGGCGCGATCATCGTTGGGGGTAGGCGTGCAGCCGGGGAAGTGAGTGTCCATGAGCAGGTTGAGCGATGCTTCGTCCGATTCAGCCCAGGATCCATTGGGATTCATGAGGACACTAGGTATAGTTGGTGTTTTGGAGAGGACTTTTCGCAGTCTAGAGGATTGAGACGTGTTGTCAATACTCTGACAAAAACCGCGCCAGGATCTGCGTCTAGCTTTCCGAACCTCTATTTTGAAGTTCTTCAGACTTTCTTTGTAGATCTCCCAGTCCAGTGGTAGCCTTGTTCGTTTGGCTTTATTGAACTGCTTCCTGCTTGTGCAGCGAAGGCTGTTGAGTTCTGCATTCCACCATTGGGGACGATTGCCCACCTTTCTTCTTGTGGTCGGACAGGATTCGATGAAAGCTGTATTAAGTGCAGAAGTTAGAACGGTGTTTAGCTTGTCTAATTCCAATTGTGTAGTTGGTGTAGTGTACAATTGATTGGATAGTTTAGCAGAGAGGGATTTATTGTGTAAGCACCAGTCGGTTTTCCGTCGATTGCGGAAGACCAAGGGTGCGGTACTGTGACAGATTTCCAGCTTGTACTCCAGATAGCGGTGATCGGAAAACGAATGACTGTCAGATACAGTCCAGTTGGAAATTGCAGGATAGATATTTTGGGAAGCAAAGGTGACGTCAAGCACCTCTTGCCGGGTCTTGGTAATAAAAGTAGGACTATTTCCTCTGTTACAAACTACTAGGTCGGTGCCTACTAAATACTCGAAAATAGACCTACCTCGAGGGTTAGTGTCGGTACTTCCCCATAGATCATGGTGCGCGTTGGTGTCGCACCCCAATAAGATGGCTTCTCTTCTCCTCCTTGCTTCATCTACCACTTCTTCCACTTCCTTGGATGGAGCAGACTCGGGGTCTTCATACGGTAGGTATCCTGACGCCAGCCAGATGATGGTGTTTTTTGATTTAAGCAGCGTTACTGCTAGGTCTCTTGTGCTATGGTGGGGAAGAAAAGTTAGGTTTAAGGAGGTTTTAGCAAGAATGCAAGCTCGTGTTCTACCTACATTCTTCGCGTGGTATAGCGTATATCCTGGGGCCCTTAATCCTATGACGGTGTCATCTCTTATCCAAGGTTCTTGGATCAGGGCGATGTCAAAGCCTCGTTCACTGAGGCGAAGTAACAGGTTAGCGGATGCTAAGGAAGAATGGTGGAGATTAATCTGTATCAGTTTTAGCATCATTATGAGCTGATACGGACCTCTCCACGACGGTAGCGTTTAGGTCATCGGGGGATGATGGTTCATCATCATGGATTACAACGCGGGGGAGGGCGGGAGTCGCCGAGTTAGAGGGACCTGCGATGCTATTACGGTCCGCCGTGAAAAGCCTTACATCAATTACCTTCAGACCACAACGGATCTTAAACTCCTTCGCGCGGAGTAGAGGTATTGATTCGGCAGTTAGAGAGATGACTAGCGAGCGGCCAGATCTCTTGGTGTCGTTATCCGTTTTTTTAGAGCTCGGTGGCTCCTCAAATGCCTTCCAGTCTTTGACTGGTAGGTCCGGATTTTGGTAGGCAATCAGGCTAAGAACTTTTGCTGGCTCGGGCTGTTCGAGTGGAACCCAGATCCTTGCTTTCGGCCTGTGGGGGATTTGGCTCCGTTCCACCGCCTTGAGCTTGGCTCCTGGCCAGATTTCACCTATGCTGCTAATGGCAGCGGCGATGAAGTCGACCGAGTTCTGATCGTCGCATGCGATCAGCTTGACGAAGCCTTGATGCCAGCCAGCGTCTTGAAAGGTGGGTGGAGAGTTGGGATGAGTTATTATACGCTCGTAAAGGCAGTTCATCACTCTGCCTTCAATGAGCCTCCACTTATCGTAGGAGATCCTCCCCTCATCGTCAGACAGGTCCACTATCGCGACGACGAGGCTGTCCTTGACCGTCTCGGAGAAGGGTTTGGAGCTCACTGAGCTCTTTGTCTTCTTCGAGGCGTTGGACTCCTCGTCTACGGACCTGCGTCTCTTGGGCGCAGAGTCTATCGCGACTACGGACTGGCCCCCAGCTTGGTTTGGTAAACCAGATCGACTCGGTGTGTCGTTAGCGTGGGAGCGATACTTTCGAGGAGAGGGATTCACTCTCTGATTCGTGGGTTGGCGAGTGCCCCGGGTGGAGGACTGGCGTGAGCCACGGGTGGAAGGGTGGCGTGTGCCACGGGTGGTTGGGTGGCGTTGCCCACGGGTAGCGAAGTGCCGCAGAGGCTTTAGCTTCATTAGCTCGCTGAACTGTCGGGCAATGTCAGTTGCCCAGACGTGGGATTCCCGCTCCTGCTGACTCCACTCCTTTTCCGTCTTTTTGCCTAGTCGGTCAAGGATGCGGAAAGCCGCTTTAGTCTCACGACTTACCGATTTCCTTTCTTGGTCAGTGAGCTTGGGAAGAGGTGGAGGAGCTGAACTGCACGTGGGTGTAGCGCTATTCAGCTCGTCCGACAGCACGGAGCACTCGCTGACGGAATCGTCAATGCAGAGATTCTGCAGATGCTCTTCCACACGTGTAGTGCTTTTAGAGCTGCCGACGATGTCGGCTGTTTCCGGGTTTTTTTGTTGAGGTCCGGCCTCAAGGTCTGGTTTTTTGTGTGTGTTAGAAATTTTGGTCCCACGAGTAGCTAGGGAAAGGGTGGTCAGTCTGCACAGAGCCCCGCATTATGCAGATAAGGCAGTTGATACCAGAGCGTGCCCGCTGTCTCTGGATACACCGTTTACGACTGAGCTATTTTTGGTTGTCCTGGGCCCTCAGCCAGGCTGATCCTCGGCACGGTACGGTTGACACCTTGATCCAGCCCAGGGGGAAGAGTTGGGGGAGGGGTGGGGAAGAAAAGAAGGATAGGAGAGACTAGGTAGGATGATTATCTTTTAGTTTTTACTTCGAGCCTCTTCAAGTGAGTCGCTCATCGTTGCGGCGATACCGCTTGGGACGTGATACGTCCCCGATGTCGATTTCAAGCGTCTTGAGCTCTAGTATAAGCCATCACACTGCGACAAGGTAGATAATCAAGTGATGGTTCGCACGAGATACTTCGGAGTAATTTCGCTAGACTTGGATGAGGTGATCAACGTACTGAACGGAAGTCATGGTTGGGATGTTTTGTACAACTATGCTACAGCTGCAATCCGCTACAGAGCCCGTATTTTGGAAGGCGATTTTTAAACAGAAATAGCAACCATATTGTCAATCTGGTAGACGGCCTTAAGCCAAACCATAAACGACTATGTATATACTGTTCGTGAAAATTGTATGAAGTTAATAAAAAGTCTAACTAACTAACTAACTAACTATTCCCAAGGAGCGTATTGAAAGGAACCTACGGCACCTTAACCCGGAGCTCCTTAGTGACGACTGGGTGGTGCTTGAAATGGGCGAGCACTCAGAAAAGGGCACAGAGATCGTGGTCCTGCTCAACCATAGATCAATGCCTATGCTAAGAAGGTTCAATAATAAAGTTCGCACTGGTATCACCCGGTGTAAAGTCCGACCCTTTACGGATAGGACAGAGAGGAAGGAAAGGGGGGCGGGTGACAAGGTAAGAAGAACATGAATTTCATTCAAATAAACCTGCACCACAGCATATTTGCTAGCGCTAATCTTATATATCTTCTAGGCGAAAGGAACATAGACATAGCTCTCGTACAAGAGCCATGGATCTCCCGTGGCAAAATTAGTGGGCTAAATCATAAAGAACCGCTAAACGCGGACCGTAAGAACAGAACTTGTATCGTAGCTAGGAAACACATTAACTTATTTCTTCTATCTACCTACAGCAACTCAGACCAGACGGTAGTAAGGCTTGACCGGAGGGGGCTCCCCCCACTGATTATCTCAGCCGTGTACATGCCTTACGACGGAAATGATGGACCGCCATCCGAACTCACCCGCGCCTTAACCAGGAAAGCGGAAATCGAGAGATGGGACCTACTACTAGGCTGCGAGGCGAACGCACACCGCGCGCAATGGGGCAGTGGTGATACAAACCCACGCGGTGAGTTGATTTTCGAATTTATTATCGAACATAATCTTTTAGTAGCCAATAGGGGTTCTGAACCCACTTTCGTAGTTAGAAACAGGCAGGAGGTTATTGACATTACACTAGCGAGTAACTCAAATACCCTCTCTATAGACAATTGGAATACTTTGGAGATTGAATCCTATTCCGATCTCAGATTTATTGAATTTAATCTCATTGATAGATGCGACTTTCCCAAACCCCATAGAAACCCAAGGAAGACCGACTGGACTACCTTCAGTTACGAGGTGCTGAGGAAGGCGAATCTACTACAAGCATGTTACTTACATGAGCCAGCTGACATTGAAAAGCCGAGGAAATCACTGCTGTCTTCAAAGAGGCTTTCCAGAAGGCATGTCCGGTATCTAGACCTAAGACAAAAGTCTCCCCCCATCGTGGACCAAAGAACTAGCCAGAATAAGAAGAGAAACAAGGAAACTCTTGAACCTGGCGAAATCAACCGGAGCTGACTCTGACTGGGAGCTATACAAAGCCAGTCAGAGGAACTTCAAGAGCGCAACGCAAAAAGCCAGAAGACAGTCGTGGCAACGTTTCTGCGACGAGATTAAGGGTACAACAGAAACGGCCAGATTGAGAAAAATCCTCTCCAGAGAATCGAAGACTCTAGGTTCCCTAAAGAACACTGAAGGAAACTGGACTGAGTCCTGTTTGGAATCCCTTGAATTGCTTATTAAAACGCACTTCCCGGGGTGTACTACCGTACCATGTAGCAGTACTAATAACAACAATCACAGCGAATCGGAACCCCCTGTGGATTTGGTAACAGAGGACAGAATAGAGTGGGCAATAAGATCGTTCTCCCCCTTTAAATCCCCAGGACTTGATGGGATTATACCGATCATGCTGCAAAAAACTGCACCAATCATTACCTCAATTCTCAAAAGCTATTTGCCAGTAGTCTTAAACAATGTTACATACCAAGAACATGGAGGGAGGTAAAGGTGGTTTTTATATCCAAGGCGGGCAAGGCTAGTCACACCACCGCGAAGGACTTCAGACCAATAAGCCTTACCTCTTTCATCCTGAAAACTTTTGAAAGATTGTTCGACGTCTACATACGTAGTAGAATACGCCCGGGGGACTTATCCCCAGCCCAACACGCATACACGAAGGGTAAATGTGTGGAAACTGCCCTACATCATGTTGTCGGCTCTATAGAAAAATCACTTATGGATAAAGAGTTCACACTAGCTGCTTTTTTGGACATTGAAGGAGCCTTCAATAATGTAAATATCGAAGCGGTTAAAAGAACCCTATGAAACCTAGACATCGACATCAGTCTAATTAACTGAATTGTTAGCATGCTCGAGGAACGACATATAACCACCGAACTTACGGATTCAAAGCTAGAAACATACGCCTCGAGGGGTACCCCTCAAGGCGGGGTAATCTCCCCACTGCTCTGGGTCATTGTTCTTAATGAGGTACTACAACAACTAAGGTACAGTGGAGTAAGAGCTACAGCGTACGCGGATGACGTTATGCTGCTTGCGACAGGTAAATTCCTGCCTACCCTCAGCGAACAACTTGACGGAGCCCTAAATACTCTTCGCATATGGGCCAGGAGCTGCGGTCTAAAGGTTAATCCCCAAAAAACCGAACTCGTACTTTTTACGAACAAGAGGAAAATACCGGAGTTTAGTACACCTTCTGTTGATGGTATCCCACTCAGATTGTCCGATAGCGCAAAATACCTGGGCCTTGTACTTGACAAAAAGCTCAACTGGAGATTAAATATAGAGGAAAGAATTAACAAAGCAACAATAGCCTTTTACTTTACAAGATGTTCTACTACGGAACGGAAAAGTCTAAGAACGGAATCGGTATCATCCTTACGGCAGAGCTACGTGGTAGCGTCTTGAGCACTTCGAAGTCCAGCGACCGTTTGATGTCTCTCAAACTAGTAATACAAGGAGAGGTGTGGAACATTGTCAGCGCATATGCTCCCCACGATGGGTAAAATCAGAGAGATAAAGATGCATTTTGGCTAGATTTCCACAATCTCCTTAAGAACATCCCAAAGGAAGAATTTCTATTTGTTGGAGGAGATTTGAATGGACATGTCGGGAAATCAAACGAAGACTATGAAGACTGCCATGGAGGACTAGGATATGGCATCAGGAACCTTCCTGGTGAAGACATCCTAAGCATGTGCAAATCACATGGTCTTATCGTGTTAAATACCATGTTCATCAAACAAAGCCGACTCCTGATCACTTACAGCAGTGGTGGAGATGAAACTCAGATTGACTACCATTTGGTAGGCAGTTTCATGAAGCCTCGGGTAAAAGATTGCAAAGTGATCCTGGGAGAGGCAATCGCTCGGCAACACCGTCTCCTGCTAACAGAAATTTTTATGAAAACACCAAAGAAAAGCAAACAAACAAGGGTCTCTGAGAAAATCAAATGGTACAATCTGGACAAAGAAAAAGGCGAGGCTTTTGTTTTCGTAATGAAAAATTACCTCTCTCACACCATCAACGGAGCTGAGGATGAAGAGTGCAGAGCACAAAATATGTGGGATTGCCTACAGCGAACTTGCTTAAAGAAGGCCAAATCACTGCTAGGAGCTTCAAAAGGCCACCATCAACACGCCAAAGAAACATGGTGGTGGAGTGATGAAGCTAAGAAAGTGATAAATGAGAAGAAAGCGGCTTTCAAAGCTTGGTCAAAGGGCCCCTCTAATAATAATGACGAAAAAGCTCGCCTCGAAATGGAATACAGATGCTGAACGAAAAAAGTGAAGAAGAAGTGCGCCCAGCTTCAAGCAGAGAGTACGGAGGGCCTGTATCGGGAGCTGGAGAAAATATTTTCCCCGGTTGCTGATGCATACCAGGCTATCCAGGAGCTGCGAAGACACAATATGAACAAGACCGCCACTATCTTCAAAATAGCCGCCCAAAGAAGGAACAATGCTCAGGAGATTCGTTCGTTAGCAATGCTCATGGCCAGCTTCTTGTGGATGACGACAAAATTCTGCAGAGGTGGCGGCAGTATTGCGAAGAGCTTTTAAATGAACAGTTTCCCCAGCTATACTTTCCAAGAGCCACCCCTAACTGTGAAGAAATAGCCGACATTACTGTCGAAGAAGTTAGTGACGCGGTCAAATACTCAAAAAAAAACGAAAAGCGGTTGGGCCAGACGCAATACCCTCTGAGTTCTGGAAAAAGATGGAAGGCATCGGGTTCAGATGGCTCAGAATTCTCATCTCCAAATTCGTGAGAGGTGATCCAATGCCGACTCAATGGAGGGAAAGTTACCTCCTCCCTGTATACAAAGGGAAGGGTGATACACGACACTGTGATAACTACCGTTCGATCAAGCTGATGTCACACACCATGAAGATCGTTGAGCGGGTATTAGGTGGCCGACTGCGAAAAATAATACGGCTATCTGATGATCAGTGCGGGCTTGTCTCGGGTAAATCAACCACAGATGCAATCCAAAGTATAAGGATCATAATGGAAAAACATCGTGATTCCTTAAGGGATTTGCATATTGTATTGGTTGACTTTGAAAAGGCATTCGACAGACAACCACGAGATCTGATATGGGTGGCGCTAAGACATCGAGGGGTTCCAGAAACCTATGTACAGATGATCATGGACATGTACGAAAGAGCAAAGACAAGAGTAAGATGCCCCGCTGGAGTAACCGAAGAGTTCCCAATCAAAGTCAGGGTACACCAGGGAAGCGTTTTAAGTCCTTTGCTCTTTATTACAGTCCTTGATTATCTGCTTGAAGGTAAAGTGATGGACCCCAAGGTACATCAGTTATTCTTTGCTGACGATGGAGCCATCATAAGTGAGGATCCTACATCCCTGCAACGAGCACTTGATGTGTGGGTGGACGTTTTGGACAGAGTACTTGTGCTGCCCGTTCTCTGATCCATTCAGGCCTATTCCAGACATTTATTTGAATGGAACAGTGCTTCCCAAGTGCGAAAAGTTCAAATATCTGAGATCTATGATCAATAGCAAAGCAACTTGTGATGACGACATCAATCATCGTGTAAGCGTAGGGTGGATGAAGTGGCGAGAAAATTCCACTATCTTCTGTGACAGAAAAATGTCCCCTAAGTTGAAAGAAAGGCTCTACACCGCAGTTGTACGTCCAGCGCTCACACACGGTTCACAATGTTGGACGATGTACAAAAAGTATGAGAGTAAATTAACGGCAGCTGAGATGAAGATGCTTCGCATGACAGCAGGAGTGACCAAGCTTGATCGAATAAGAAGTTCGAAGATCCGTGGAAGCTTTCACATCAAGGAAACCATCGTACAAAAATTAGAGCGCGAGCGGCTCAGCTGGTATTGCCACGTTCAAAGAAGAGATCATTTGAACCCTGTTAAAAAGGCAATATCAATGCACGTTCCAAAGACATCGCGATGTAGGAAAGGCAGGCCTATAAACGCCTGGATCAGACAAATGCGACGACATCGGCATTTCATTGGCCTCAGTAACCGAGTGATACAAAATCGGCAGGCCTGCCGATATTTTCTGAGGTCAAATAGGCGAACCCCACAGGCGGATCAGTAGAAATGCAGTGAAGTGGGAGGGCTGTGATCCCTTGTTTTCGGATCATAGCCTCGCTGATAAAAGGAAGAAGAAGAAGCCTTTTACTCATGTAGTAGAATTTTTGGTAGAACCTGGGGACCCACCCCCAAAATCATACTATGGATGTATACGGCTATAGTTAGACCCATGCTAACTTACGGCAATCTAGTATGGTGGCCAGCTGTCAACAAATCCACCAACTTAAAGGCAATCACCACATCTTCTTCGACTACGTACCTTGTCGCGATGAAGATGCTTAGTAAGGACCCAATGATCCCGAAGGGCGATTGCAGTAGGGCCACCCATGCTGTATGGTCTTCGGGGAGGGATATCTGAAGCTAAAGTGTAGTCATCCCATTCTAACGGGTGGAGTGAGCGTTTCATGTAAACCGTGCCCAGGGATGAAAGGCTGAGGGTTTTTATCAGTCGCTAACGCGCTCCTTCAGGTGCCCTGGCAGGGCCTGTCGTAATAAGCCTTACCGCCAGTAAAACCGCCTATGCTGGCGGTGGACACTTCTCACCGGCTTACTCGTGGGAACATGCATACAATTTCAAAAACAAAACCTAACAAAAAAACAAAAACAAACACAACTACAAATTCCGAGGCTTTGCCTCCAAACGTAACGAACAAGGACAATGAACAGACCGACAAACCTATATACAGAGAGACGACGGACAACGACACCTACACGAACCCTTCGGATTCTGATACCAGATCCATTGACAATTCCGCTTCAGATGCGGAGCCCCAGGCAAAAGCCGTATCGGCACGTTGCGGGCGCGCAATCCAGAAGAGGAATTCCCCTAGTGCTAAAAAGTGCAGAAACCTTCGCTTGGCAAAGCACCTGCTCGCACGGATTCTCGAAAAACCAGAGGAATCGTGGGGGCAGAAGGACAAGGAGTCGCTGCGCTGGGCGAGTAGCGTTATCGCTGAGGAGACCAGTCAACCCGAGTCGGGAGGGCAGGCCCCCTCAACGAGTAAGAGTGTGCCACTTGATAACAAGAGGCCACCCCCAAAACGCGCTCGCCCGACAATACATAACAGGTCTCAGCCTGAGTCGGCGAGACCTGCGAATGGCAATAGGCCCTTCGGCAACACCCCGAACCGTCAACCCGAGTCGGGAGGACGTTCGGGCGTGGTACCAAAAACGGACTCAACGTCCAAACGCCCTAGATCCCAGGACGATACCTCCAAGACCCCGAAGAAGGCCAAGAATACCGAGTCGGTGCTCAGGCCCTACAACGAGGTGGCGAAGGATCACCTGGTGTTCGGTATCTGCGACAGCGGAAATGAGGAGGGCCGTATCAGTGGTGATAACTGGGGGCTCCTCAAGGCAAGACTTGCGTCAGACGTACTGGCGCATTGTCTTAAGAATCCAACTGCTACGCCACCGACCTTTTCGGACGCTGGCTGGTACCTCAACGGTGCAAAACTTTTAAAATGCAGTAACAGCAGTTCCATCGCGTTCCTAAAAGAGGCAGTACCCAAGCTTAACCACCTTTGGGCCAAAGCCGATTTATCGGTCTGTCACTGGAGCGACATAAAGGTCCGTCCAAGAGCTCGAACTTGGATTCCACCAGGACCAAGCAGTGAATCGGATATCCTGAAGTTGATCCGTATTCAAAATCCTGACCTTCCAACCTCCAATTGGAAGGTCATTGAAGCCGATGAACCCGTATAGGCAGGAAGGTTAGTCTCATTCCTCCTCAACCAAGAATCCCTGGAGCTTTTAAGCAAGAGGGATTACAAGATCTTCTACGGCATGGAAGAACTGGTACTGAAGGTCCATGAGAAAGACGAGAGGCTCATCTCAGGTATGGTTTCCTCTTTGAGCAGTCTTGGATTGGATACCGAATCAGATAGCCTCCCGTCGGACTCACTACCGACAGCTGCCACTTCGACCCAGGCCGTAACGCCAGCTGAGTCAGCAGGCGTCAAAGAAATGGGACCGGTCGGTACACCAGCTGAGTCAGCAGGTGAGGTAGAGACAGTTTCGCTGCCAAAGCAAAACAGTGGTGAATCTTCCGAGTCGGAGGATGGTGACACCACAGTAATAGAGGCATCTGTACCAGTCAGGAATGATGCTCCGACTAGTGCAGATTAATCTACACCATTCCATAGCAGCTTCTGCTAACCTTTTGCTCCGCCTGCAGTCAGGAGGAGAGGACATTGCCCTTATCCAGGAACCTTGGGTGAGAAGAGACAACCGCATAGCTGGATTTAGGGCAAAGAATTATTCCTTGCTTTATGCCAAAGGATCAGATAAACCAAGATCCTGCATTCTAGTAAAAAATAACTTAAAAGCCTCCTTCCTACCAAATTTCAGCGATTCGGACTTCGCATGTGTGGAGTTAGACCGCGAGGGGAAAGACAGGCTATGGATATCGTCAGCGTATATGCCCTATGATGACACAGGCCCACTACCAACACCAAATATACGCGAGACGATAAAGTCAGCCCAAGTAAGCAACATCCCCATAGTGATAGGCGCTGACGCCAATGCCCACCACAACCTTTGGGGAAGCAGTGATACAAACAATCGAGGTGAACGTCTTTTTGATTTCATCATAGAAACTAACCTCGTAGTATGTAATATAGGTTCTGAACCTACCTTTACTAACAAAATTAGACAAGAAGTAATAGATATTACTCTAGCAACCAACTCCGCAAAGCTAAACATTAGCAAATGGATGGTGTCGAAAGATATCTCTTTTTCGGACCATAATTATATTCAATTTAGTTTGGAATTTACGAAACCCATCAAAATCCTTAAGGAATCCTAGGAACACTAATTGGCAGGTTTATAACACATTTTTAAATAAAGAGCTTAGCACCGAGATAACTCAACCTTGCTCACCATCCGAAATCGACCAGATGGTGGACAAAGTCTCCGGAACTATGAACAAAGCCTTCTTGAAAGCTTGCCCAATTAGCAGGCACAGAAACGGCAATAAACCACCTTGGTGGAATTCTAACATAGCAAAACTCCGAAATGGTAGTAGGAAGCAGTTCAATATAGCAAAGTCTTCACGATCTCCAGAAGATTGGGATAAATATAAGAACAGCCTCAGGGTCTTCAAAAAAGAGATAAGGAAAGCTCAGCGAGAATCGTGGAGATTATTCTGTAGCAATATAGAAAAGACAAACAATTCTAGCAGATTGAGGAAAATTCTTTCCAAATCTCCTCATATCCCTAGCTTTATCCAGAAACCTAACGGAGACTGGACTAAGTCCACAGAAGAAACATTAAACCTTCTTATGGACACGCATTTCCCAGGAAACTCTATAGATACGAACACATCTATACCCCAACACCACTCTATCATGGACGTTCCGGCAGGAGTAATAAACACCCACACTATTCATTGGGCTGTTAATAGCTTCCTACCATATAAATCTCCAGGCATAGATGGTATTTCACCAGTGGAACTGCAGGAGGGCATAAAACCCTTAGCCCCCTGGCTCTACGTGATTTTCAACAGCTGCCTTAAATTCAGCTATACCCCATCCTCGTGGAAACGAGTTAAGGTGGTTTTCATCCCGAAATGCGGTAAGACCTCCCACTATAATCCGAAGGATTTCAGACCAATCAGCCTCTCCTCCTTCCTTCTGAAAACGTTAGAAAGGCTAGTCGATAACCATATCCGTTCAAAACTCAAGGTACAAACCTTATCTAGCTCTCAGCATGCTTACCGGAAAGGTTTTTCAGTGGAAACAGCTCTACATTCGTTAGTAGGCACCATTGAAAAATCTCTTGCCGTTAAAGAATATACTATGGTGTCTTTCCTTGACATAGAAGGCGCCTTTAATAACGTCAATACAGAATCCATCACAAGAGCGCTCGCTGACCTGGAGGTGGACTGCTGCCTTTGCATCTGGATAGAGCGAATGCTGAACAGCAGGCAGTTTCTATCCGAGCTCGGGTGCTGCTCAACCAAAAGGCTAGCGCACAGGGGCACACCCCAGGGGGGTGTTCTCTCTCCGATACTTTGGATATTAGTAGTGATTGAACTACTCACTTCACTAGAAAATAAAGGCTACAAAGTCGTAGCATATGCTGACGATATTGCCATAGCCATATCAGGTAAATTCCCCCAAACCCTAAGAGATGTAATGAACTCGGCGCTAAATTTAGTAGCGAAATGGACGGACAGCGTTGGGCTCAACGTAAACGCGTCCAAAACTGAACTAGTACTTTTTACTAGGAAATACAAAATCCCGTTCGTAGCCCCACCTAAGCTTAGAAACACGGAACTCAGCTTTTCAAACAAAGCAAAATACTTAGGGTTGACCCTCGATAGTAAACTTAACTGGAAACAGAACATTCTAGATTGAACCAAGAAAGCGGAAATCGCCATCTACACCTGTAAAAAGGCTATAGGTCCTAAATGGGGTCTTCAACCTAATATAGTCCACTGGTTGTACCTGCCGGTGGTCAGACCAATCCTGCTTTATGGCGTTCTCGTCTGGTGGCCTGCACTCGAAACAAGGTGCAACACAAACTCTATCGAAAGAGTACAACGATTAGCATGCAAATGCATCACAGGGGCTCTCAGGTCCACTCCCACAGCCGCCTTAGAAACCCTACTTAACGTATATCCCATTGATATCTTTGGGAAAATGGTAGCATCTTAAGCAGCCCTAAGACTTAGAGAATCTCTCCAGTGGTCAAGCTCACAAATTGGCCACATGAAAATCTTACAAAACTCCAATCTCAGAGTAACAGATTATATATCCCCATCTATTGATTTCAATATCAAATATAACACCACCATCCCTGACAGATCCGCATGGGAGGAAGGTATCATTCTAAATGACGCCGCAATCGAAATCTATACAGATGGTTCCAAAACTTCGGAGGGCACAGGACTAGGTATATTTTCCGAATCACCTAGAATAAACGTAGCTCTCCGACTTCTGGACCACTGTAGCATCTTTCAGGCGGAAATATCGGCCGTTCGTGAAGCAGCGCGCAGACTCTCTATATACCCGATAGATGGTAAGTCTATCGTCCTTTATATAGACAGTCAGTCAGCGATTAAAGCTCTGGAAACGCCAACAATAAGATCTAAGTTGGTTAAACATTGCCTCGAATCTCTTAACGAGATTGCGGACAGATGCAACATTACTCTGTGCTGGGTCCCAGGACACAGAGATATTCCAGGCAACTGTAAAGCGGATGAACTAGCTAGACAAGGCACCGTACTTCCTCTCGATGTAAATAGAGAGGCACCGGCACCACCAATACAATTAATGAAAATCCGAATGTTTAACGAAGCGCAATCTAATGCGAACAACAGATGGAGTAATCTAGCTACGTGCGCATCGACCAGGAAGATCTGGCCCTTACTTGACGCAAAGAAAACCAAAAATCTCCTTTCATTAAATAGAAGGAACATAAGCCTCACAGTAGGAATAGTCACAGGGCACTGCTTGTTAGGTAGACACGCCACTAGAATGGGTGTCCCAGCAAACGATTTCTGCAGAAGCTGCAGAGATGAAGAGGAGGAGGAGAATAGTCTCCACCTCCTTGGCACATGCCCAGCGCTAGCCACATTAAGAAAGAAGCTTCTAGGCGAATACTTCTTTGAGGACCTAAGTGACCTGTCTAACATAGACATTAGAAACTTAAATAGATACATAGGTAAATTCAACTGGTTTAGCTGAAATGCCCCCCCTCCACATCAACACCACCCCTCCTCCATCGTTATTGGTTACTATCAATCCCCAAGAGGTACTGCAACAGACACCTCCCAAGATCGATAGCTAACCCTCCCATAGCACTAGACCAGTGCCTGTAAATAACATTACTGCATAGAGGTAACAGAGATTGATTGAGTCAATCAATCCCCCTATTACTCACATGCACACTACCTACACGGTGAACTAGGTATTAAGGGTTTGACTGAAGCAGTCACCCTACCTTGCCAAACCATCCCCTAAAGTTCGACTGCATACTAGTGCAAGATTGACTGCATCAGTCATCTCGCTCTACTTTGCATTCCCCACTATTTCCACGGTCCACCTAGGTACGGGTTCGATTGAAACAATCACCCTACCTAGTTCACACTTTATACATAGGAGTACTTAGAGTTCGATTGAATCAGTCACTCTATGTACGCTTATGCTCCTCTACACCTACACGGTCCACCTAGGTATGAAGGGTTTGACTGAATCAGTCACCCCACCCAGTTATGCATGCATAACAGTAATTAGAGTTAGACTGAATCAGTCACTCTACTATACGTATGCACCTCTTCGCCTACACGGTTTATGGGACCTGCCAATAATAACTTGCGTACACAGTATAGGGGGTTCGATTGAATCAATCACCCCCCATCACTTGCTGCACACTATACCTTCTCGGTACACCTTGACTTCAGGGTTGACTGAGTCAGTCACCCTCTCTACCCTTTTCAGTCAGCATTCTCAGCCAACACCCTCATGAGAAAGGTTAAGGTTCCCCTGGTTACCGGTGACTCGACCGGTCATTACTCATGTGGTATCACAATGGACCCATGTGGTCTAAGTGTGTCCTGGCCCTGACAGGACAGCCACCTTTACCTAACCTAACCTAACCTATGTCAATGTCATCGGCATAAGCGAGTAGTTGTACAGACTTGTAAAAGATTGTACCTCCGGAGTTGGTTTGTGAGTTTCGTACAGCTCCCTCAAGTACTATGTTAAAGAGATCGCATGATAGTGCCTCACCTTGTCTTAGACCTTTCCTGATATCGAACGGTTCGGTGATGTCTTACCGACTTTGATGGAGCAGCGAGAGTTCTCCATCGTCATTCTGCACAAACGGACGAACTTGGCAGGGATGTCAAGACTAGACATGGCTCTGTATAACTCGTCTCTATACGCGCTATCATAGGCAACTTTGAAATCGATGAAGAGTTGATACTTATGGATTTTATATTCATGGGTTTTTTCCAAGATCTGCTGCAGTGTAAATATTTGGTCATTGGTGGGCTTCCAGGCCTGAAACCGCACTGATAAGGACCTATCAGGTTGTTGACGATCGGTTTTAGGCGTTCACATAATACGGCAGACAGGATCTTACATGCGATGTTGAGGTGACTTATACCTCTGTAGTTGGCGCAGTTCAGAGGGTTTCCTTTCTTCAGGATCGGGCAAACGATGCTGAGGTTCAATTCATCGGGCATACTTTCGTCCGACCAGATTTTACAGATGAACTGGTGCATGCTCCTTACTAACTCATCTCCTGCCTTGAAAAGTTCAGCGGCAAGGCAGTCGGCTCCAGCAGCTTTGTTGGATTTGAGTTTAGATATCGCTATCCTCACTTCATTCTGATCGGGTTGACGGGAATTTTGAATGCCATCGTCACTGCTGAATGGCTCATTCTACCTGACAGCGGAATATTGATCATCATTGCGTTTAACCGCCTGCAGAAGTGCTCCTTCCATATCCTCAGCACCGACTGCGATTCTACTACTATGTTGCCATTTTCGTCTCTGCAGGCTTCTGTTCTGGCTTTGAAACCCTGCCATGTTCTTTTTACCCTTTGGTAAAATTTTCGGACATCATTCCTGCCATAAAGTCTCTCAATCCCCTCGATCGAGCGCTTCTCATGCTCTTTTTTCTTCTTTCTGAGAAGTCGATGTTCCTCCTTTCGCCTGCGCACGTAGAGCTCGTAAGCAGCTCTAGTCCTTCTATGCAGCGCCGCTTTGTACGCCTCTTGTTTTGCTGCATGTGCTTGCCGGCATTCCTCATCAAACCAGGGGTTTCGTTGTGGTGGCCGAAATAAACCCAGTACACCAGAGGCGGCATCTCTGATTGCTTGTTGGCAACGCTGCCACTGGTCTTCCGCATTTGCTGCTGGCGGCATAGGACTTAGATTGAGATTAGAAGAAACTTGATCGGCAAAGGTTCTGGCGGTCTCTTGCGATTGTAGCCGCCCGACGTCAAATTTCCTCACAGTATTTCGTTGATTTCGCTCCGTTCTGGATATCCGCATCCATACCTTGGCTTCAACTAGGTAGTGATCCCAGTTCACATGCCGGAAACTCAAGGCTTCTTTCCTAAGTCTGCCTCCAATGACAAATCCGCACCCGAATAGACGTCTGTAGCAATCGCCGTAGTAAATGTCGCAGTTTTTCATACTCCTTTTGCCTGGCCCATCCCATCGCACTTCTTGGATGGCGGTAATGTCTGCTTGGAGACACTCTCGGGCCTCCGCAAGTTGTTCGGCTGCACGTGGTTTGTAGAGGGACCTAACGTTCCATGTGCAGACACGAAAACCGTTGTCCTTTTTACGTTTGCATGGGTCGTCAACAGTTAGATCATCCGTATCCGAGGCTGTTGGTTGCTTCGTAACCAAAGGTTTTTTACGTGTTAGGGAAGTTAACCCGACGGCACAACCCCCAACCTGGAGGGCCAGATCCTTTTTTTTTGTGCCCCTAGGACAAGAAACCGGATACACCGATGTCAGTAACCCACTTCGGGGATATGAGCGCTGCCGTTGGCCCATTAAGGGTTCATCCACCACCATCTCTTTTTCAGTACCCTGACGTAGTATTGAAAATCCTTACAGACCTCAGCTCCAAATATGTTGAAGTAGCTCCGGTAAGGTATCCGCTGGTCTGTAGACGTCACCGTTGATTCTATCGAGAGAATTCATCCGCCGCACGTCCTCCTTCTGAGGACCTCTTGCTAGACTTCTGAGACGCATATTTCAGCCATTCAGGTCAACAAGAGAAGCCTCGTCCGGTTAAACATATTCTTAGTAAAGTTCACCCAGATGTGCTTACGCAGGTCTGAGTGTTCAGCTACACATATATCGTCAGACTCAGCATACGCTCATCGTTAGTTCACTATCAAATAGCTATCCAGCGGGCACCGCGAGGAGGTGATGATGTGATTTTGCCCGCTCACTTTATTCTTTATTTATTTTAAAATAAACTGTCGCTACAGATTTAGTTTCAATACGTGGCTTGTTTTCACCACTGGTCTAATCTCCCTCTTGTAATCGCTGTATGCACTTATAAACAACTGTGTCCACGATGGTTATGGTATGGGTATTTATATAAAATACAAGTCCTTCTAGAAAGTGCTAGTTGTCGGTCGGGATGAATTGATGATCCTGGAATATTGGGATATTGTGTGGAACAATTGTGGAACGTAAGCACAATAGGTTGGAATATTTACTGCTAGCAGGTTTTGGTAATAGATGTCGCTGCTTACAGTTTGTTTAGATGAACCGCGCAGTACCTGACGATGTACTTGATACTACAATATAAATACAAAATAAAAGATACCTCAGAGTAGTAACTACTTAAATGATAATTAAGATAACCTTTATAACCTTTGTACCTAGAAATTAAGTTAAGAAATTTTGTTGAATTCTAAGTAAATTACCTTATTTTGTTTTATATAAATTAAGCTTATGAATTTTTCGAAAATTAAATAAAATTTGTGTATGGAACTGGACCTCAGTATATGCCTATTACTCCTTTCGCTGAAAGGTCCATGTTGTACGAATAAGGCCCTAGTTTTGCAATGAGATCTAGGAATCTCTGGGAAGTTTTGTTTATTCTCCTTTACAGGGTTTTGTTTGTAGGATGATTTGTGAATAGGAGCCCCGATTGGAGATGTGGCTGGTAAAGTCGTTGACCGCCAACCGACGTAGAAAGGATAGATGAGTATGTCGGCGTAAGTTTTTTTTGCGGTGTTCATTTAGGGGCTGCCATAAAACCCGGAGAACATGGCAGCCAAGGAAGCGTTGAATCGGGTCCGATTCTCGGAACCGTATTTGATGCGACGCAGGACACTCCTGGAGAGCCCCAACATCTATAGCTCTCCCCTCCCCATGTGAAGGCGTACGTAATAAGACGTGGTAGGGCAAAAACTTCAAGGCATTTCGGGTCCCTCATCTATCTTTTTCAGACAACACTATCTAGTCTTAGGCATGGAATATGTAACACCCATCCGCAGTCCAAGCAGCAAGATCCCTCCCAATCCGACGAGCTAGTTTTTGGCGGGAGCAAGCATGTCTGCAGCTGTGGAGACTCACCCTTCCGTCCCTGTTTCCCGGAGTGGCTCTAGGAGTCCTGTGGCCTGGAATCATAAAAGTGGCCTGAGGGGCGGAAGGTTTAAGTCGGTGCGGGTTGTGCACAATAGCCATCCAGGTGACCGTGCCGTTTAGCGTGGTACTCTATCTGACACCTTTCATTTTCAACCGGCTGACCTTATTCCGTTACATGGTTTTGACCTCGTTTATCGCTAAACCCATTTTGCTCGCTTCTGCTTCAATGCTTGCAAACGCACCGGTGACAGCCCGCTAAGTTCTTCCAATAATGTCTATATCGTCGGCGTATGCAAGCAGTTGTACAGACTTGTGATAAATTGTGCCTCCGGTGTTGGCTTGTGAGTTCCGCACAATCCGTTCAAGTACAATATTGAAGAAGTCACATGACAGCGCGTCATTGTCTAAAACCTTTTTTGACATCAAAGGTTTCGGTGAGGTCATTACCGACCTTGATGGAGCAGCGAGCGTTTTCCATCGTCATCCTGCACAGACGGACAAGTTTGGCAGGGATGTCAAAACTAGACATGGCTCTATAAAGCTCTTCTCTATAGATGCTGTCATAGACGGCCTTGAAATCGATAAATAGGTGGTGAGTATCGATTTGGAATTCTTGGGTTTTCTCCAGGATCTGCCGAAGTGTGAAGATTTGATCGATGGTGGACTTTCCTGGTCTGAAACCGCACTGATAGGGTCCAGTCAGGCTGTTGATAAAAGGTTTCAGGCGTTCACACAATATCGCAGAAAAGATCTTGTATGCGATGTTGCGGAGACTGATTCCTCTGTAATTGGCACAGTTGAGGGGGTCTCCTTTCTTGTGGATCGGGCAAACGATGTTGAGATTCCATTCATCAGGCATACACTCGTCTGACCAAATCTTAGAGATGAGTTGGTGTATGCTCTCTACCCATTCATCAGCAGCTGCCTTGAAAATTTCGCCCGGTAAGCTGTCCGGTCCAGCAGCCTTGTTGGATTTTAGCTTGGATATTGCCATCCTCACTTCATTTTGGTTAGGTGGACGGAAATGTTGAATATCATCGTCTATATTGTATAGTTTATTTTGCCTGACAGCTTGATATATACATATGTATATACTCTTGGACTTAATATATAAATCCAACAGTTATTCAGTTGTTTAGACTTATTGAATCGCGACACCTTGCCATGATCTTTCAAGTAGGTATCTGAATGACAAATTTTTACTAAATTAATCTGAGATTCGAGAATTTGTACGAAGCCAATACTTGGCTAAAGGTATGCGAATAGATGCACGTAAGAATGTTTATCTCTAATACGAAAAAGACATGATCTCATCCATTAATCTTAGCAAAGCTGTTGATCAAATAATAAATACATTTCAGTAGTTCTTTGTAGTTTTGGTAGTTTCCATTATTGTGTACACATCCATCACGTGTAAGCATTAGTCATCTTCGAGCATTGTGGTCCAACTACTCATATTAATTTAAGAAAATACCAAATGATGCATAGTTTGTACAGCATACAACAACTAACGACCCCACCCGAGGCTGTTTCGGAACCTATTTGCTGTTTGACCCTGCGGCGTGCCATTGCTAAAGATGACTGCTCTGATATTAGGTATCCAAGTGTGATTGTAAAAATATGGATTAATTTAATAGCTCTAATGGAGATACCATAATCGTTGTCTGTATAATGCTAGATGCGCAGAATACGTGTGGACCATTTAGGTACTTTTGAGATTATTATTTTTTTGTTTTTTTATGAAGACACCAAAGAACAACAAACAAACAAGGGTCCTTGAGAAAATCAAGTGGTACAATCTGGAAAGGCGAAGTTTTTGTTTTCGTGATGAAAAATAACTTTTCTCACACCATCAACGGAGCTGAGGATGAAGAGTGCAGAGCACAAAATATGATGGATTCCCTACAGCAAACATGCTTAAAGAAGGCCAAATCACTGCCAGGAGCTTCAAAAGGGCACCATCAACACGCCAAAGAAACATGTTGGTGAAGTGACGAAGCTAAGGAAGTGATAAATTAGAAGCTTAGTCAAAGTGCACCTCTAATAATAATGACGAAAAAGCTCGCCTCGAGGTGGAAAACAAATGTTGCAAGAAAAAAGCGAAGAAGAAGTGTGCCCAGCTTCAAGCAGAGAGTACGGAGGGCCTGCATCGGGAGCTGGAGAAAATATTTTCCCCGGCTGCTGATGCAAACCAGGCTATCCAGGAGCTGCGAAGACACAATATGAACAAGAGCGCCACTATCTTCAAAATAGCCGCCCAAAGAAGGAAGAATGCTCAGGAGATTCGTTCGCCAAAGTTCATTAGCAATGTTCATGGCCAGCTTCTTGTGGATGACGACAAAATTCTGCAGAGGTGGCGGCAGTATTGTGAAGAGCTTTTAAATGAACAATTTCCCCGGCTATACTTTCCAAGAGCCACCCCTACCTGTGAAGAAATACCCAACATTACAGTCGAAGAAGTTAGTGACGCGGTCAAATACTCCAAAAAAAACGAAAAGCGGTTGGGCCAGACGAGATGCCCTCTGAGTTCTAGAAAAATATGAGAGACATCGGATTCAGATGGCTCAGAATTCTCATCTCCAAATTTATGAGAGGTGATCCAATACCGAATCAATGGAGGGAAAATTACCTTCTCTCTGTATACAAAGGGAATGGTGATACGCGAAACTGTGATAACTACCGTTCGATCAAGCTTATATCACACACCATGAAGATCGTTGAGCGGATATAAGGTGGCCGACTGCGAAAAATAATACGGCTATCTGTTGATCAGTGCGGGTTTGTCTCGGGTAAATCAACCAAAGATGCAATCCAACGCACAATATAAGGATCATAATGAAAAAACTTCGTGATTCCTTAAAGGATTTGCATATCGTATGCAATGATTGACTTTAAAAAGGCATTTGACAGACAACCACGAGATTTGATATGGGTGGGGCTAAGACATTGAGAGGTTCCAGAAACCTATGTACATATGGACATGTACGAAGGAGCAAAGATAAAAGTAACATGGCCCGCTGGAGTAATCGATGAGTTCCCAATCAAAGTCGGGGGGCACCAGGGAAGCGTCGTAAGTCCCTTGCTCTTTATTGCAGTCCTTGATTATCTGTTTGAAAGTAAAGTGACGGACTCCAAGGTACATCAATTTTTCTTTGTTGGCGATGGAGCCATCGTAAGTGAGGATCCTACATTCCTGCAATGAGCACTTGATGTGTGGGGGGACTTTTTGGAAGGAAATGGGTATCGCATTTGTTCAAAAAAGAGAGAGTACTTGTGCTGCTCGTTCTCTGATCCACTCAGGCCTATTCCAGAAATTTATTTCAATGGAACAGTGCTTCCCAAGTGCGAAAAGTTCAAATATCTGGGATCTATGATCAATAGTAAAGCAAGCTGTGATGACGATATCAACCATCGCGTAAGCGTAGGGTGGATTAAGTGGTGAGAAAACTCTGCGATCTTCTGTGACCGAAAAATTCCCCCTAAGTGGAAAGGAAGACTCGCAGTTGGCGTTCAGCGCTCACATACGGTTCACAATGTTGACGATGTACAAAAAGTATGAGAGCAGCTGAGATGAAGATGGTTCCCATGACAGCAGGAGTGACAAAGCTTGATCGAATAAGAAGTTGGAAAATCTGTGGAAGCCTCCGCGTCAAGGAAGCCATCGTACGAAAGAGTGCACGACTGGCTCAGCTGGTATTGCCACGTTCAAATAAGAGATCATTTGAACCCTGTTAAATTAAAAAGGCAATGTCAATGAACGTTTCAAAGACATCACGAGGCAGGAGAGGCCTGGATCACACAAACGCAACGACATAGGCATTTCATTTGCCTCAGTACCCGAGTCATCCAAAAACGAGATACCGGCCGATATTTTCTGAGATTAAATAGGCGAACTCCACAGGCGGATCAGTAGAAATGCGGCGAAGTGAGAGGGTTATGATCCCTTGTTTTCGGATCAGAACCTCGCCGAAATAGGAGGAAGAAGAAGATCATAATCAACACCTTGGGTATCGATATCCGTAAATCTACTAGGAGATCGAATATGGTTTATTCTACAGAACTGATCACATTAATTGTCAGGCAAATCCACATATAACATTATCTAGAGAAAGAAGCTTTTCTAGTTTTGAAATCCCTGTCAAACATGTCCGTTTGTGCTGTATGACAATTGAGTTCTCTCACCGAGAGCTTTGATGTCAAAAGAAATGTTTTAGACAAGGTGACGCACTGTCATGTGACTTCTTTAATATAGCAGTTGTACGGATTGTGCGGAACTCACAAACCAACACCAGAGGCACAATCTATCAAAAGTCTGTACAATTGCTTGCATACTCTAACGATATTGACATTATTGGAAGAACTCAGCGGGCTGTCACCGTTGCGTTTGCAAGCATTGAAGCAGAGCAGCCAAGATCAAGTATATGCTGTCAACAACAAGGGACATCATCACCAACGTATTGGGCAGAATGTCCCAGTGGGCAGCTATGACTTCAAGGTAGTAAGGGGCTTTGATTACCTTGGCTCTGCTATCAATTCTGAAAACGACAGCAATGCAGAAATCAAGCGAAGAATAAATTTTGCCGATCGCTGTTTATTTGGGCTAATAAAACAATTCAACAGTAAAGCCTTATTTCGAACAACCAAGGAGACTCTGTATAAGACCCTGATCATCCCAGTCCTGCTTTACGGCGCTGAAACATGCACTTTATTAAAAGAGGATGAAGATATCCTTGGTCGCTTCGAGAGAAAAATTCTTCGTAAGATTTTCGGTCCCGTTTGCGTTGACGGGTTTTGGTGGAGAAGATTCAATCACGAACTATACGAGCTGTAAGCCGACATCGACTTAGTCAGAAAACTGCGTATCGGAGGGTTGAAATGGGTAGGACATGAAGACTGGATGACTTCAAATCTAACTAGGAGGGACGACGCATTAGAGGGCCTCCTGGCCGTAGGTGGCACGTAAAAGTTCAAGGGGACCTCCAGTTGCGAACTCCAAGTTGGTCGAAGTGCTCAACTGGAGGCAATAAGCTGAAGTCCGAGCTAAATGGAAACGCTTTTTGGTTGAGGCCCAGGTTCAGCCCGAACTTAGCACCACCCAAGTAAGTAAGTAACATCTCGAACAACCCCGTCGGCCGACCATTATAGTGCATAGTGCGAGTAGAGATGACGACAAGGAAGAGCCGCAACGTCCCGTTTGCAACCGAGTACCACCTAAGCGACTCAACCCCTCCAACAAGATAGCAGGCAGATATATGTACCCTTAAGCAAAAGGGGTTATATTGTGGACTGATCTTCTGGCTTTTCACCGGTCATCCGTCAGCAGGCAACAGCAATGTGTTGCATTAAATACTCTAGTCTTAGTCGTTAAAAAATTGCATTATGGTCATCATGTTTTAATGAGTATCTGTGATATCTGGCATGCATTATCGTTTTGAAACAGCTTTATGGATAGCCAACGATTTGCGTAGCGCAACACAATACCTCCCTCTTATAGGACTAAGATGATAAACGCCTCGCATTTGACTTGCATAGTTATGCAGATGAACTTGAAAAAAGGTTTGATAGTCTGAACTCATAGAGAGTTCATTTGTTTTGAAATGTTGCCACTGTGTCTTCATTCAAATGATTTCATTGTGATGTTGCTACCATCACATAATCACTATAGTCTATCGCGGAAGGTTAGGTAAGGTTTTTTTTTTTTTTATTTGCGCGGGCCAAAGGGATTATTAATACCCTTATACTGGGGTGGCAATGGTGCAGTGGGTAGTGTGTTTGCTTGTTAACCGATGTGGGCAGGTTCAAGCCGCAGCGGTCAACAGCAATCATGGGCCACCCAAGTATAAAGGAAAAACCATTTACATCGAAGTTTTTCCAACCACTGCACAAAAGAAATGTTCCTGCCTGGTAGTACAATGGATCGGAGAGGTCTGAGTGCTCTGGGATTTGGGTTTCCATTTTTCTTAAAAAAAAAAAATAAATTACCCTTATACTGGTCCTCAGGGCACGGGCGGATGGGAAAAGGGGAGAAAGAGACAGAGGAGATGCCGGTTTGCGTTAGCTATAAATGTTTGAAGGTTGTAATGATTAGGAAATACAAAGGCTGGTAGTTCGTTCCACAAACGTGTTGTTCGGCTGATAAACGAATCCCTATATTTGACAGTACGTCCGAAGTTGGGCTTGACGGTGCATTCGAAGCGTGACGCGTATTACGGGTGAAGTTTTGAAAGGGAGGAATGCAAGTGGCTATTTCGCTGGAGCATTTTTCATAAATGTCGTAAGAGGCGACTAAAATCCACCCTTCGTGTACCGGGCTAAAAGTGTATACAAAAAAATGCAATGAGTAAAACGAAAAGATTTAATACCCCAGGTGGCAGTCCAGGTTCACTGGAAAATCCACCCTTTTCGGAGGTAGGCTCTACGGATTCTGGGGAGAGCCAATTATTGCAATTAAGAAACTCCTTTATAAAAAGTTCAAGGGTACCTCGGTCTCCACCATCAAGACCGAATGTCTCCGGGAAAAAAAAGTCCACCGGAAGTGCAAGCGCACAAGAAACAGGACTCAGAGAAATGTAAAAGCTTTGAGAAGGAAAATAACGAACACTTCGCAATAAGCTTAATGAAATGGATCGACTCTACCAAGAGCTCAAAAAAGAGGTAGACATGCTGAGAGAGGAAAACAAGCTTCTAAAGAACTCGCTTTTACAAAAAGAACGCGAAAATTCCCCTCCCCGCGCAGCTAATCCCAAATATAATTTCATAATTTCATAATTTATTAGTTCATAAAAATCTTTTACAATAGATTGTAACAATCTTTTGTTAGCAAAAGTTATAAAGAAAAAAACAATGTAAATAAGGTAATATGCAAGCAAAGAGGAGTGAGACAAGTTAGTGTAAAAAGATTTAAAAAAAAGTAAAAAATTAAATTTAAATTATGTAATATAAGTACAAGTAAATAAGAAAAAGTACGAAAGCGATTAAGATAGTTATTCAAAAAGTATTTCAGTCTTCAGCCAAATGTCTAAACAGGACGTCACCAAATGTGCTTGAACCACAGACTCTTCTAATGCTGAGGGGAAGCGAGTTCCAGGAGCGAGCGGCAGAAACGAAAAACTGCCGTTCAGTTGCAAGGCAGGTAAAACACGGTTGAATTAAAGTAAGCGAGCGTGTTGAATTGGCAAACCGAAGCTTGTCCGATAAATAAGTGGGTTGTTTGGTTGTCATAATTTGGTGTAAAAACATTAGGGAAAGATAATTGAGATACGTATGTAACGTGCATCCTAGTATCTTTTTGACATAATGAGATACATGGTCATATCGCCTCAGATCATAAACATAACGTGCCGTGTTATTGAAGACGGTGGTTAGCTTTCTTTTACTCTCGGCGCTACATCCAATAAAAATTTAACACCCATACGCAATTAAAGGTACTACGAGGGATTTAATTAACATAAGTTTAGTGTTCAAAGGAGTGTAATGCTTTGGCATGGATAGATTTCGAAGACAACCGTACACCTTTCCAATGACTGATTGAATATGATCGTCCCATCCCAAAGTTCGATTAAAATAAATGCCAAGGTTTTTAGCTTTATCAGTGTACTGAAGCACTGTACTACCAAGATAGATAGGAGGGAAATAGCTAGGATCAAGCTTGGTTTTGTAGATAGTAATGCAGTGGGACTTGCTTGGGTCTTATTATTATTATTATTATTATTTATTTCCATTTCAAAAGAACAATATTATTTCTTATATCTAAGTTATTACAAATTCAATTTCAAATTTTTAATTAAAATAACTTAAATATCGTTTAACTACGAATTATGCAATCATTTTCGATTGGGTGAAATGGTATCTAGTACACACTTTGTGGCATAAAATACCAGTGGTAAGTGCATTAAACTAAAACTTTGTTTTAAAATATTGTGAAAAGCCGCGCTGAGAGAGTAATAAGTTTTATGTTGAGAGAGAACAGTATTGGAAGCTACATATCAAAGTAAAGTAAACATTTAGAAGCGAAAATGAAAGATATGGAAAATAATGAGTATTAAACATTAAAAGTCGACAAGTAATGTTACGCCTACGTAGTATAAAGAGGGTTTAGTGCTGCTTACGTTAATACCTGCATCAATTCTTCTACATCTGATCTGGACAGCAACCAGTTTCTGAGACTTCTAAGGAACAAGGACTTGCATTCTATATGGTTACATACATCTTGAGGCAATCTGTTATATATAAAGGGAGCTATAATAGAAGCAAAGCGACGGTAGTGTTCTGTTCTAGCTCTTGGAACTATTACTGCTGTTGAAGACCTTAGTGAATAGATTTCATTTTCACTAACGTTGGTATAACCACCTCGCAAATAGAACAGCCTCAATACCTTATAAACATAAAGATTTCTTAACGGCAGTATATTTAAAGAATTAAACAATGGGTGCGATGGCTCCCATCTTGGTTTGAACAGCATTACTCTGATTATCTTCTTCTGAGCTGTAATAAGAGGTTGTAGGTTACTAATGAATGCACTGCCCCAACAAGAAATACCGTATTCCAGTCGCGAGTTAACAAGCGCATAATAGATAGCAATTAGTAGATTGGATGGTACCAATTTTCGTAAGTGAAAAATCTTGTTCATTGCTATATAAACAGTTTTTTTAATATTAGTTATGTGTGGTTTCCAATTTAAATTATAGTCCAAAGTTACACCTAAATATTTAAATTCAGCAACCGATTCTAACGTCATGCAGGAATCCTTGCAGTTCTTATGGTCGCAATTAGGGTCATGTAAACCAACCCCATCGATAAAATTCTGGTTTGAGAATGAAAAAGACATAACTTTGGACTTACTGCTTAGCACCATTTGGTGATACTTGAACCACTTGTTTAACACAGAAAGGTCCATGTTCATTTGATTTCTTATATTATCTACACAGGGAGCAGCGTATGAGATAGCCAAGTCATCGGCGAAGGCAATTATTTTCCCATTCAGAGGCAACTTAAATATAGAATTTATATATAAAAGGAACAATAAAGGACCAATAACTGATCCTTGGGGAACGCCAACACCTGGACAGGGCAAGGACTTACTCAAAGTTGCATTTACACGAACAAGCTGTTTTCTATCTTGAAGGTAGGACGAGATCCACTTCAAGATGTAACTCCTAAACCCAAATCGCTGAAGTATTTTTAGTAATAGTTTGTGATTTACTAAGTCAAATGCCTTTGTAAGATCAAGGAAGAGAGCGCCAGATTTATTACTCCTGTCGAGTTTCGCGTTAATATCCTCTAAGAAAGACAATATAGCTTCTTCCGTAGACTTTCCTTTTATAAAACCAAATTGTGATTTACTAAGAAGCTTATATTTTTCTAGGAACTTAAGCATTTTTTTGGTTATAATTTTCTCAAAAATTTTTGAAAAAACTGAAAGTAACGATATAGGTCTATAATTGTTGGGATCACAGTTATCACCCTTTTTATAAATTGGAAATATTACAGCCGTTTTCAGGCAATCTGGAAATACACCACTTTCGAAACTTTTATTTAAAAGATATGCTAATGGCTTAGTGATGAGGTTGCTTACTTGTTTTATTGTTAAACTGCTAATACCATCTAGTCCGCAAGAGTGTTTAATCTTTAATTTGGATATGACATGAAGCACCTCAGCTTCAGACACTGTGCCAAGGAAAAACGACGAGAGGACTACGTTATCTAGGATGGATTCCTGAGAGGCTATTTCCCCATGATTCAGCTGACTATTTTTTGAGCTTTCCGCTACATTTTTAAAGAAGTCATTCAACCCATTGCCCATTTCTAGCTCGTTTGAAGTTGTGGTTCCATCCAAAAATTTCAAACATTTTAAGGTATTATCTGTATTACTTTTGCCTAGTAAATCATTAACGATATTCCATTGCTGTCTTGGATTGAACTTGTTTTCGTTAAATTTTCGGTGATAGTATGATTCCTTTTGCTTGTTTATTTGAGCAAAAATTTCCTTCTGCATTCTTTTGTAAGAATTTTTTACAGAGGGAATGTGGAACCTTCCTTTATTTTTAACATAAAAATTGTTTTTTTCCCTAATTCGTTCGCAAAGTTGGTCAGTCATCCATGGTTTAATCTTCTGAAGTAGTCGTTTTTGTTTCATAGATTTGCACGAGTCTACATGGTCAGAGAGGATCTTTAAAAATATACTAAAAGCATTGGAGGGGCAAGGTGTATTATAAACCTCCTCCCAAGATTCCTGCGCAAGATATTCGTTCAGTTTAGAAAAGTTTAATTTAAAGTGTGCGTGTACTTTTTTGGAATTCGACTGCTCCTTATTGGTTACCTTCAACAGATCAGAAAAAGATACACCAATTGCAAAGTGGTCAGTTATATCCCATTCCAGCATAAACGGACGGACTTTCAATTCATTTTTTTTCCTCACGAAAATATGGTCGATGCACGTTTTGGTACTGTCGGTTACTCTAGTTGGTACATTCAAGAGTGACTCGAAACCCAGGGAAGACAAAAGAAGTATATAATTATCAGAGCTCAGAGGAAGATCGAGTATATCAATATTTATGTCACCAATAACACAGAAATTGTGACCGTTCAATGCGCATAGTAGGTCTTCAATATCTTTTAAGAATATATCCCTGTGAACAGATTGCAACCGATATATGCAAACAATATCTAAGAAAATGCTATCAAGTTTAATTTTTACTATAATACAATCTGCACTTCTCAGATCAGGTGTAGAAACTTTAGCGACTGAAAGGGTATTTTTTGCAAATATTGCTATTCCACCGGATGGGTACCTTTCATTGCACTCAGCATAGACATTATAGCCCGGAAGCGAATAATTGCATAATTCGTGGTCAAAAATCCAGATTTCGGATAAGACAATTATTTGAGGTAAGACTAGAAAACTATTATGCAAAAACGAACAAAAACTATCAAAATTTTTTCTCATACTTCTTATATTTAGATGAAAAACGGTTAAGTGATTCGAAGATGCACTGTAATCCAAACCAACAAATATATCATTACTTGAGCTACTACTATTAAGATCAATAAATTCATTACAAGGAAACATAAAAATAAAAACAAGAATTTTTGTCTAGATAAATACTACTTAATCATAAATGATTAAGATCATCGATGCAGTTGATGAACTTGATCTCCATGCCAGTCGTTCGTCTCATCATAATTTTTCCATACCGAACCCAAAGAAAATCATAACTGAAATTCTTTTTCGCTTTTTTCGCCTCTTTTAGCAAAACTTTTGCCGCACTTGACAGCCAGTCATTAATAAAAATATTACCTCTACTCGATGCAAAGATTTTCCCAGCATTGATCGGTGTCTTCTTAGTGTGTACGGCAGCCAAAATTCGCTCTTTCACTCTCCTGCTACGAAGTTGTACCACAACAGCACCAGACGGTTTAGTCGTAGGCCGTTTTTTTCGGACCAACGGACGACCTCCCGCAGGTCGTCGTTTAACCGGCTCACACTGTCCTCAATCATTCCTATTTTACTGCTGATATATATTTGCACATCGTCAGCATACAAGTGCACGGATGAAATTGTGAATGAAAGTGGCAGATCATTAATAAAAATACTGAAAAGCAGTGGGCCCAAAATAGAACCTTGTGGTACTCCTGCCATAGTTTTAATGAGTTCTGATTTCTTATTCTGCACGACAACAGATTGCTGTCTTTCGGAGAGGTAGGTAGCAATTAACTTTAGTGCAGAAGAAGATAAATGGCAGCCTGTTTTGAGCTTATGGAGTAGTATTTTATGGTTGACTGTATCAAAAGCTTTGGAGAAATCAAGAAGGGTTAAAATAGTTAAGTTGTCGTTGTCCATAGCCTCGCGAATGTCATCAGTCACCTTTAATAGGGCTGTTACACAGCTATGTTTTTGCCTGAAGTCGGATTGACTGCTGCAAAGAAAATTTATTCTATGAAGGTAATCTGACAACTGCTGATGTATTATTTTCTCCAAAACTTTTGATAGATACGGAAGAATAGAAATGGGCCTATATTCCGGTGGAGAAAATTTCGTTCCCTTTTTTTTCAAAATCGGAACTACTTTCGCTGTTTTCCACTTATTAGGAAAAGTTGATGTAAAAATAACAGAGTTAAGTACATGTGTCAGGACAGGGAGCAGATGGGGTAGTATGGCCTTCACAAATAAGGGATGTATCTCATCAATGCCAGCGGATTTAGATTTTATACGGAGGATTTCTCTGAGGACATCGACCTGGTCAACACAAGAAAACTGAAATTGGTTAGGTGGCTCTGAATTATTAGTTTGCGTTATGTTATCTTGGTCTGAATGCGAAATATTTGGGACTGCCGCCTGCGTCTTGACAAATTCTTTGTTTAATTGGTCAGGGTCAATATTTCCAAGATCCTGCTTCCTATTACGACCAACGCCTATGGCTTTCAAATTTTTCCATAACTTTTTAGAATCAAGATTTCCATTCAGATGAGCAGAGAAGTAAAACCTCTTGGCTTGTCTTACTTTGGAAATGACCTGGTTGCGCAGGTTACGAAAGGTGGTATATCTATCGGGTAATCTAAACCGCTTCCATCTCTTGTACTCAACATCACGCTTGTTCATCAGTTGGATGATATCACTAGTGCACCATTCGTTTACACGATGCCTGACAAATTTTGTTTTTAGTGGAACGTGGGTGTTAAACAAACTTAGGATGCTATTTTCTAAAAATTCTACTTTTAATTCAGAGGACGACATAGAGTATATCCGTTGCCAATCTACCCCTAAGATGTCTTGTTCAAGGAGTTCGGCATTAACATGTTTGTAATCCCTATATTCATATGAAAATGGAGGACAGGAAGCAATATTGAAAGTAGCAAAAATTAAATCATGTCGCGAAAACCCCGGGGCGGATAACTGATCATAGAATAGAACATCTTGATAATCACTCACAAAGAATAAATCCAACAGCGTACTGGTGCTATCGCTGAAATGAGTCGGTACTATTGTATTAACTGGGTGAAGGCTTAAGGTTTTCATATTATCTAAGAATGGCTTAGACATTTCGCTATTTAAAAGATTACAATTGAAATCACCACAGACGATTACATTGCTGAAGGAGGAAGAAACATTTTCAAGCACAGTATAGAGAGGTGATAGATCTGTATGGGAATTCGGCCTATAAACCACACCAATCAGACAGTTGGCTATAGCAATAAAGCAATATTCGAGTGGGCTACTAGGGGGTGAACTAATTACAGTTTTGCTATTAATACCATCACGAACATATAGTGCAACACCACCACCACTTCTATTACTCCTATCCGCACGAAACATGTTGTATCCCTTTAGGCTATAATGAACATCATCATTATCTTCATGAAACCAAGTTTCAGAGACACAGACGATGTCCACATTAGAGCCAACAAACAATCCACGAAATTCGTCAACTTTCGGATTCAAGCTTTGTGCGTTAATGTGACATACATTAAATCCAACACGCTGCTGACATAAAATATTTAACATTAAACGCAAGTTTCCATTAATGCCACCGCCCAAAGAACTATTTGCATTACCCGTGGTCATGTGTATGAAACAAAAAGGCAAACCTTACCCTACAGCGTAGAAGACCACCATGTAAACAGAAGTGGTGAAAAAATTTAAACATTTGACTGTTAATAAATACCAATGAAATACTATTTGAAATGCTATAATGAATTACTAAAGAGAGAAAAATAAACATAATTAACAGATTTAAATTACGCGAAAATTTAAGACTCATTTAGACTTTAAAGTTGAAAGTTAGTGGTGAGCTTTAAGATGATTCAGCATAGTGACGATTGTTCGTGATCATGGAGTCCAAAAGTTCGCAGGAATCCACCACGAAAGCTCCGCTGTCATTTGTTGTTTTTACATACACTCGCCCTCCTCTGGTGAAAACAGATGTCAGCTGCTTGCGTTGTTTACATTGGAGAGCTTTACGGTGAATGATATGATTGTGGGTAGTAAGGCTTTCGTTAAAGTAGATTCGGCTATCGGTCTTCAATCCAATATCTTTCAAGCATAAGGTTCTTTTAAGATTTTTACAATATTGGCTTGTTGATCGCAGTACGTCGATTTTATCCGTGGGCGATTCAAATTTAACAATGATTGCGCTGTCTTGTGAAGCTCCCCGGGGTTTTGTGGGAACATTTTTTTGCGGTGCAGGTGGATTGCATTTGACAGACCGGCAAAGCAAGTTGAATATCTCCTGAAGATCTTCTCCATATCTTTTTGGAACTCCAAGCAAGACAGCATCGGCAGATATGCTTTTCCGCTCCAGGAAATCTGTTTTATTGCGGAGAATTAATAGTTCGGTTTCCAGTTGATTGGTAACGTTAGATGAACTTTCTAGAGCATCAACTCGAGCACCAAGTACGGACATAGCACTATTCACCTCACTGAACCGAGCATTTATTTCATTAATGAAACTGTTAAATTTATCATTAATGGTTTTGTTCATATTGTAATATTCTTGCTGGGGTTCGTTTAAATAAAACCTTCTTTTGTGTATTTTAATCGTTTATTTTTTATCAAACACCAACTTTACTTTAACACAATAGTCAATCACTTTATTCTTTATTTATTTCAAAATAAACGGTCGCTACAGATTTATTTTCACAATGTCGCCTGCTTTCACCACTGGTCGGATATCTCTTGTAATCGCTGTATTCACTTATAAACAACTGTCTGTCGACGTTGGTTGTGGTATGGGTATTTATAGGAAATTGCAAGGGGTTCTTGAACATGCTAGATGTTTCTCCGGGTGAATTGAGGATCATGGAATGTTGGGATATTGTGTGGAACAATTGTGGAACGTAAGCACACCAGGTTGGAACGTAAGCACATCAGGTTGGAATATTTACTACTAGTAGGCAATAGATGTCGTTGCACAGTTTGAGATACAGTGTTTTAGTTTTTGGTACACAAACCATCCTGTAGTCAATGCTACAATATTTTGCATTTGAATGTTAATTTGAGCAATAATTTCATCTGACCGCTTTTGAATTTCTTGCTTAATTGTTTTAAGAATTTTTTCATTTATTGATCCGGCTGGAGAAATTTGGTGCGAATTGCCTTTATTTTGTCTTAGGCGCGTTGCGACGGGGGTATTATATGCCATATTTTTGCAGGGATAGAAAAAGGGAGTTTACACAATTAATTATGCAAAAATCGCGGCGTAAAACAATGCAATTGATAAATAAACCGTACTTTGAAAAATATTTGCAAAGAGTTTTATTTGTTAGGATAATAAGGACAGAGCACGAACTATATCGCACGGACGAAGAAGAACTTGCACGCGAAATGAATTGCTTCTTAAAGAAAAGACCTAGCAAAAAACGCAGAGCCGGCTCTTCGCCCGAAATCGAGCCGCGAAATGAAGACAAGCAAAATGAGTCGAAGCCAAAACAAACTCAAGCTAAAGCACGTCCTCCGCCTGCAACAAACGTCGTTGGCATAACGGACTACAGTAAGCTACATTGCCTTCTTAAAGGAACGACGACATCGAAATTCAAGGTAACGTCACTCAGGAACAATGCGTGGAAAATTAACGTTGATGACTCCGATGGCTACCGAGCAATATCACAAAAATAAACACGGAAAAGATCCAGTGGTATACTTATGAAAATAAGTCAGAAAGACCACTGCGTGGTATAGCAAGGGGGCTCCACCCCTCGTGCACAAAAGACGACGTAATGAACGACCTCAAAGCTAAAGGTTTAAACATTTTTAATGCCGTCAATATTCTCAAAAAGGCCAAGCAACAAACGGAACAAGGCCAGGAAATCATGGTCAAGCATGGACTTCCGCTCTTTATGCTTACCTTTGACAGGAGCGAAAATGTAGACGATATTTATGACGTTAAAACTATTCTGAATATCGTAGTCAAGATTGAGCCTATGCGTACGAGTACGAGATGGATACCTCAGTGTAAATGCTGTCAAGGCTTTAATCACACACAGTCGTATTGTCAAAAAGAGCCGAGATGCGTAAAATGTACTGGTAACCATCTCTCGGAAAAGTGTGACCTAAATAAGCAGGCCCCGGCTACCTGCATTAACTGCAAAGGAAAGCACCCAGCGAACTATCGAGGTTGCAAAGTGGCAAAAGAGCTTCAAAAAAGGCGAGACACATTTAAAAATATTCAACGCCAGAACGCAGAACCGGTTAAAAATAGTCGTGAAATTGCTAAGCCAAGGGTAACGACCGTCAATAAACACGTCAAAGTTAAGACGAGAGTCGAGCAAAGTAAAGTTCCTTCGGCAAAATCAAAGGAAAAGCCACAATCTCCAGAGACGCTAACATATGCTCAAGCTGCGTCGCTAGAAAACAAGTAAAGCGGTGTTACGGTAGACCCAGTCTCCCAAGTCTTCTCGATAATTCTTGCGAAACTTGAGGAGCAAACGAAGGTAAACAAAGTCATATTTGATAAATTGAGCAAGCTCGAGTTAAAACCTCGCCAAAAAAGAACTCCCATATGAATATGAATCAGTCACTAAAAATTTTAACATGGAACGCAAACGGGCTTCTACAAAAAAACGCCGAATTAGAAGTATTCTTACGGAATGACAACATTGACATTTGCTTGATCTCTGAAACTCATTTGACAAAGGAATCCGGAGTAAAAATAAGAGGGTATCGTGGTTATCACGCATACCACCCTTCCGGAAGAGCTAGAGGCGGATCCTCCTTATTCATTAAAGACTGCATTGAGCACTCCATAAATACGACGATTGAAATCGATACAATGCAAACAAGTTCAGTTCGAGTTAAGAATAGGCACTCGTATTTCAAAATCGCGTCCATTTATTGTCCTCCGCGATGCACGTTTAGAAGTAACGACTTTGTACGTATCCTTGACTCACTTGGACCGAATTTCATTATAGTTGGCGATTTCAACGCAAAACACACTTTTTGGGGTTCCAGATCCAATTCACGGAAAGGCAGACTTCTGTACGAAGCCGGTATGCAATTCGGGGTTGATTTCTTTTCGACGGGGAAACCGACGTATTGGCCCTCTGATACAGCAAAAACACCGGACTTAATAGACTTCTTCGTAGCAAAAGGAGTATCTTCAAATTTTGCGAAAGTAGAGGAAAGCTTTGATCTCTCCTCAGATCATTCGCTGGTAATCTTGACAATAAGTGACCGACTAATGACAGTAGAAGGTGTGCCTAGATTAACTAACAAAAAAACTAACTGGCGCGACTTTAGAACTGATTGCGAAGAAAATATTGTCTTAAATGTATCGCTCAAAACACCCTTCGAAATAGAAGATGAACTCGGCAAATTTATTGAATCAATTCAGAATGCCGCGTGGAAAAATACACCTTTAAGGAGGAAAGAAGTCCCATGCAATGAAGCTAATTATCCGCCGGAAATAAAAGAACTTATTCGAGAAAAGAGGAGAGCACGCAAAATATGGCAACAAACTCGCGCTCCCCAGCATAAAACCCACTCGAATTTCCTATGCAATAAGCTTAAAAAGGCGATCCAAGACCTAAAAGACCGAGAGGCTTCAGCTTATCTTGAAGGTTTAACCGCCGAAAAAACCACTAATTACTCGCTCTGGAAAGCTGTCAAAAGAATTAAAAAACCCCAAATACATTCGCCATCGATAAGAAAAAAACAACGACGAATGGGCAAAAGGTGACAAAGAAAAAGCGGATCTATTTGCCGAGCACTTAGAAGAGACTTTTAAGCCATTTGATGGAGAAACATTGGTAGACGATTTTACCGGTACGACTACGACATCTGACAACCTTAGAATAAAAAGTGTGTCGTTTATAGAACTTTGCCAGGCAAAAAAAAACCTGAAAAATAATAAAGCTCCTGGCTATGATTAAATAACCGGACAAATCCTCAAGGAATTACCAAAAAAGGCACTATTAAAATTGCTTTATTTAATAAATGCTTCTATTAGATTACTATACGTTCCAAATCAATGGAAAGTCACAGAAGTCATAATGGTTCTGAAACCGGGGAAATCTCCAAATGACAAAAAATCGTACAGACCGATATCGCTACTACCAATAATATCGAAGGTATTTGAAAAACTCTTACTGAAACGGATTCTTCCGGTCATTGAAGAGAGACGCCTAATACCTGACCACCAATTCGGGTTCAGAATCAAGGATTCCACAATTGACCAGGTTTATAGAATAACCGACGAAATTGAAAAAGCCCTTGAGGAGAAAAAGATTTGTTCTAGCGCTTTTCTTGACGTATCTTAAGCCTTCAACAGGGTTTGGCACGATGGATTGAATTATAAGCTAAGACGAATCCTTCCGGAGCAACTTCATAAGATCTTAAAATCATACCTTAAAAATAGACTTTTTCGTGTCAAGCACGGAACTGAATATTCTGATTTTAAAGAAATCGCCGCCGGAGTTCCGCAAGGAAGTGTCCTTGGGCCTATCTTATTCTTGCTGTACACTCGGGACATACCACAAACTGAAGGCACTATTGTAGCTACGTTCGCGGACGATACGGCTATTCTGGCAATGGAAAGTTCAATCGAGTCAGCAACCATAAAACTGCAACGAGCCTTGGATAAAATCTGTGAGTGGACAAAAACTTGGCGCATTGTTCTTAACGAGACCAAATCGACGCATGTTAACTTCACTTACAAAAAAATAATCAACCTTCCCGTTTTCATTAACTCGGTACAAATACCGCATGCAAACGAAGCTAAATATCTGGGAATGACACTAGACGCGAAACTTAAATGGAAACCTCACGTTAAAAAGAAACGTGACGAAGTCGAAAATCGAATTAGAGAAATGTATTGGCTAATTGGAAGATATTCCAAACTAAGCGTATATAACAAACTGCTTCTGTATAAGCAAGTGCTTAAACCCGTGTGGACGTACGGTATACAACTCTGGGGTTGTACCAAACCAAGAAATAGGAATCTCATACAATCATTCCAAAATAAAATTATAAGAATAATCGTGAACGCTCCCTGGTATATCAGAAACAATGATATCCACAGAGACTTAGGGATAGCTACCGTGGAGGACGAAATAAAAAACTTCGCTCGCAAGCTTCGTATTCGTCTTCATGGCCATTGCAACTGTGCCATACTCCAAACTTTGGATGTGACAAATCTTACGCGCCGACTTCAAAGAACGAAACCTTTCGAATTAACGCAATAAGACAAAAAGCCGCATGTCATGACGGTTTCAGCAGGTGCTTTTATTGAAAATCTACCTGCCTCACGCGAATATAAATCTGAAGCTTAAACTACTTGATAAGGTCAAACTTAGTCGTAGTAAACAAAACGAAGGGAAGGGTGTTTTTAGTCAGTAGAAATCTGACACTACTATGAGTACACGGTCTCATAGTGTCTCATGAAGATTTTCACCTACCCACGAAAAAAAAAAAAAATAAAATAAAAAAATAAAAATAAAACTGCATTCATAACTTTTAAAATTCATTTCTTCTACATGAGTTTCGAACAAAAAGATAATTTCAAACTGATTGATAAAATTATAAAGATCTGAAAACAAATCCTTATTTTTTAAACCTGCTACGTTATATGACAATATTTTATATTTTTTAATTTCTTTCTTAATACTATTTTCATTATTTCTTCCATTTTTAACGCTATTTTTACAGAAAACAGGACAGACGGCATAACAATTAAATACTAGACTGTGGCACAAAATTTGAAGAACTGCTGCTTGTGTTTCCACCCACTGGTATTCCACTCTCAGCAATTGATCTTCTTTCGGCTATCGTTGCAGAACTGTCATCGATCACCTGCTGGAGAATTGACATTCCACACTCGCCGTCACACCCTTCACATCGCAGACTGTTGTTGTTGTCGAAGTAAAATGTCTTGTCACCGATTTTCAGTTTTTGTCCGCGCACTTCAGCATGAATGTTTTTATTTTTCTTTGAAATATCAGCTTTTATATTAAACATTCGTTTTCTCCTATCCCGTGATGCTTCCGTGTAATCTCTGTGTATAGTCACCCTAGTGCCGTGAAGTTTATATGTTTTGTTTAGAACCCGCCCCACGTCTTCCTTCTTGTGCAATTTTAAGATGACGTTTGCAGTGCTATTTTTAGTCCTCAAGGCCCGTGTATCCGTAATTAGCGATGTATCTTCGCTCCCTAAAAGTTGCAGACATAATTCCTCGCTTTCACCTCAGGGTTCACACCAGTCTGATCAGGCATATGGACCACAACGTTGTTTTCAATCGCCTTCCTCTCTAAAAGTTCCACTTTGCGTTCCAAAGAAGAGTAGCAAGTTTCCACATGCTGCAATTTATTCCTCAGGATAGAGTTTTCCCTTTCTAAGGCTTGTATTTCGACGGTTACTCTTTCCAGATCTGCTTTTGTAGCCATATATTTAAGTTTTTCGTCGAGTAAAGCTGCCATCGAGCCCTCTATAAGTGCTTTTAGGTCGTGGACTGCCATGTTACCTACTGTATTATGGTTTGGCATGGCGGGGGCGGAGCGGGGCCTCTCCTCCGGTGACGTTTCAATTAGTCGCCGTTTGTTTATCTGGGGATTATTGTTGCCGTTTTTTTGCGGGGTTCTTTGCACTCCACCAACCATTGTAATCAAAGCACTTTGGAAATTTTTAAACTATTCTATGAGTGTGTCGACTCACCTAATAATTTTATATCTGGATGAAGGCTGTATGCAAATTCTGCACTTCTACTAGCTTTTTGCGAAAATTGAACGTTAAGGACTTGAAGAATTAATTAAACTTTGGCGAACGATTTTACTTGTGATTCACTCAAGAGCTGTTAATCAATCGCTCTTTAATGCTATTTTAAGGATTAATTATTACCCAAAAGTATGGAAAGTCTCCAAAATAATAGCAATCCCGAAGCCAGGCAAAGACGCTACAAAACCCTCATCATACAGGCCGATAAGTCTTCTACCGATTGTTTCGAAAATATTCGAAAAACTCCTGCTTGACCGTATCGACATAACACTTAAACTGAAACGCCTTATTCCGGACCATCAATTTGTATTTCGACCAAATCACTCTACCATTCAACAGGTACATCGTGTGTCAAATAAGGTCCTAAACGACTTGAATGAGCAAAAATACTGCGTAGCAGTTTATCTAGACGTTGCTAAAGCCTTCGATAGTGTACGGCACAAAGGACTATTATTGAAACTTAAGACAATGCTACCGGACTTCCACGAACTCATCAAAAGCTACTTGGACAATTGGCACTTCTGTGTGCAGTACAATGATGAACATTCAAATTTACGTTAAATCGACGCAGGTGTTCCACAGGGTAGTGTACTAGGTCCTATCCTTTATTTACTCTTTACTGCGGACATACCTAAACCAGTAACACAGGACTCCATGCTAGCAACATTTTTTATTTTTTTTTTTTTTTCCGAGGGTAGGTGAAAATCTTCAACAAGACACTATGAGGATCGACAGCGCGTGCTCATAGTAGTGTGGGATTCTTACCCACTAAAAAACCTCCCTTCAAAACAGACTTGTTTTTACTTTTACTACAACTAAGTATTCGACTTATCAAGTAGTTTTCATTTCACGAAATAAGGACGTTTTGCAGGGACCTTCCCATTAGAAGTTCCTGCCAGCTCCGCAGTTTAGACGCGGTTACTTATCGCGCTAAGTCTAAAGGTTTGGTTCTTTGTAGACGGCGCAGTAAATTTCTTTCTTCCAAAACTTTCTTCTTCTTATGTCCTGTATCCCTTTGTGGGTACTAGGGCCCCTACTACGCCTACGCGCCATCGTGTACGGTTTCTGGCAATCTGTCTGAGTTCTCCCCAACTTTTCCCTAACTGCCGTGCCTCATTCCCGAATGTTCTGCGCCATGTTCTCCTCGGACCGCCAGGTCTTCTGCCATCCTGAGTTAGAGGGTTCCATTGCATAGCATGGTTCGCTATGGAGCTGTCACCCTTTCGGAATGTGTGACCAATCCACTGCCACTTCCGCCGTTGGATAGTTGTGCCTACTGGTTCCTGACCCGTTCTCTCGTAAAGGTGTTCGTTAGAGATACGATTGGGCCAGAAAATCCTTAAGATATTGCGCAGACACCTATTAACGAACGTTTGCAGCTTTCTGGTGATAGTAGTGGTCACTCTCCACGTGCTGCAACCATATAGCAGCACGGATTCAACGTTGGAGCGGAACAGTCTTATTTTGGTGCTCAAACTGATTGCATTGCTTCGCCATATTTTGGACAACATACCGAACGCGGACTTTGCTTTGGCGATCCTGTTGGCTATATCCAGTTCGGTTCCACCATCGGTCGAGACAATACTCCCAAGATACTGGAAATCCTCTACTCTCTCTACCGGTTGTCCAGCAATGCATATTTGAGCCGATGAGTTTGTTCCAAGGCTGATAATTTTAGTTTTTGCCGTATTAATTTTCAGCCCGACGACGCCTGCCTCCCTCTCCACATCTGCTGTCATTTGGTGGAGGTCCATAATTCTGTGGGAGAGTAAGCATACATCGTCTGCGTAGTCAAGATGTTTCAGTTGAGATGTAAGAGTCCATCGAATTCCTCCGTTTCCCGTCGACAAAGCTGCATGAAGCACATCGCTAATCACCAATTGGAATAATATTGGTGAAAGGATACAGCCTTGTCTTACCCCACTTTGGATCTCAAATTCCTCAGACAACCTTCCCCTGTGCAGAACGTGACATTTGGAGCCTTCATATGTAGCTTTGATAATAGCAGTTAGTTTATCGGGAATGCCTCTCCTGCGTAAGGCACGCCAAATAAAATCCCTGTTGACACTATCGAACGCCTTCTCAAAATCGATGAACAGCAGGTGCAGTGGCGATCGATATTCAACACACTGTTCGATGATAATCCGCAGGGTGTTGATGTGGTCGGCACAGGAAGATCCAGAGCGGAAACCTGCTTGTTCGGCATCGAGTGTGTCTTCGAGATGTTGTTTGATTCGCTCAAGGATGATTTTAGCTATTATCTCAGCTACAGCAGGCAGCACGCAGATACCCCTCCAGTTTCCGCACTCCATTAAATTTCCTTTCTTAGGAAGCTTGACGATCATTCCCTTTTTCCACTCGTTAGGAAAGCTCTCAGCTTCCCAAGCTCTATCTATAAGTGGAAGCAGAAGCTCAGCCGATGTTGTTGGCGCTGCTCGTAAGAGCTCTGCTGGAATACCGTCAAGTCCTACCGCCTTGTTGGTTTTGAGTGCTTTGATCGCGGTAATGATCTCATCTTTACTGGGAGTCGTGGTGCGTATTCGGGAACTTCTCACCTCGGGCATCTCAGTCTGATTTGGGAGCATATCGCTAGCGAATACACGGTTCAAAACCGTAGCAAAATGCTCTTTCCATCTCTTGAGCTAGGCTTTTAACTGGGTGTTGGCTGGAGCTGCGACCACCTGTCAGCTCTTTCATGATTCTGTAGACGGTCCTGGTGTCGCACCTCCGTGCAGCTTCCTCTGCTTCTGTAGCCAGCGCGTTGATGTAGTTGCGCTTGTCACGTCGCACGCTACGCTGAACTTCTCTCATCTTCATGCGATATAGGGACTCTAGCTCGTTTCTCCCTGCTGCTGGGGTAGCTGCAACGCGAGCTTTTAGCTGTTTTCGTTCGTCAAGCCGTCTCCAGGTATCCTCGGAAAGCCACGCCCTATGTCTTCCCTGCGATCGACCGACAATTCTTTCAGCACCAAATGTAAAAACATTTTTCACAGCACACCAATGGTCTTGGATGGTTGCGGGCATTGAGCTGCTGATTGCTTCCACACCTTGCGAAAAGTGCTCCCTTAATTGTTGGCGCATTGAGGGATTACTAAGTCTATCGATGTTGAACCTGGGCATTCTTGTGTTGTCGTGGGATCTTCGAACTGCAGCAGTGCGTAGTTGGAGAGTAGCTATCATAAGATGGTGATCACGTACAATCCCCACATCTGCCCCTCGCCTGTTTCGGACGTACAGGAGACTACTTCTAAAGCGGCGGCTGATAGCAAAATGGTCGATTTGGTTGGAGGTTGCTTGCCTGTCATTGGAAACCCAGCTGACTTTGTGGCAGGTCTAGTGCTCAAACATGGTGCCACCTATCACAAGGCGGTTGGCATTGCAGAAATCCACAAACCTTTCGCCGTTGTCATTGCGGTTGCCTAGACCATGTTTCCCGATTACATGTTTGAGCCCTTCGTTGTCGCTGCCTACCTTGGCATTCAAATCCCCCATCACTATGACAATGTCTCCATTTGGTGTTGTGTTGAAGACGGCGCTTAAGAGATTGTAGAAGCTCTCCTTTTCGTCCTCAGACGAACTATTCGTTGGGGCGTAACACTGTATGATGGTGACACGTCGTACTCTAGTCCGGAATCTGGCCGTCAAAATCCTATCACCATGAGGCTGCCAGGAAATCAGGCCCTTGCGTGCTGCTGTTGTTAGCAGTAGTCCGACTCCATATTCTCGCGGACTTCCGGATGGTCTTCCAGAATAGAGTAGTACAGTGTTACGCGTTGGAGACTGGTACTCGCCCGCTTCCAACCATCTTACTTCACTTACCCCCAAAATATCCAGTTTATATCGCATGAATTCGTTTTCCAGTTGGAGGAATCTGGCATTGTAAGGACCTTCTCTTCCCGAGTCGAGGAGCGTCTTTACATTCCAGAAACCTATCTTTGTCCGGGTACAATAGCCAAAAGTCGTCAACATGTGATCATTCCTTATCCGAGGCATAGTGTCGGTTTCCGTAGCGAGAAATTTTCGGTAACGCAGGTTGCTGGCCCACGTTACCTAGCCTAGAATCAAGGCCCTAGACAACCCGCACTTACAATTTTGGCCTATACGTATAAGGGTTTATACGTATAGTTGCCCGGGGACCACCACTAGGAGGTAAAGTAAGCACTTCATCACGAACTTGATTGTTGCGCTACTGGCCCAAGCCAAGTTTTGGGCAATCAGTAGTTTCCCGATCAATCGCAATGCAGGTCCCCAAAACTTGGAGGACTGTAATATTTACGTGACTTTCTAGTCGACTTCTATGCTTTCTCGCGTAGGTTTGAATTTCGTCTTCTATAGTTTTAATGCCAAGATCTCTATGGATATCGCTATTTCCGATATACCATGGCGCATTAACAATACCTCTTAGCACTTTGTTTTCAAAACTTTGTAAAATTTTAATATTAGTTATTTTGGTACAACCCCAGAGTTGTATACCATATGTCCATACGGGCTTTAGCACTTGCTTTTATAAAAGCAGTTTGTTCTCTATATTAAGCTTGGAATATTTTCCAAGTAACCAATACATTTCTCTATATTTATTATCTAGTTCTTTGCGTTTTTTCTTAACGTCCATTTCAGCTTTGTATCAAGTGTCATTCCAAGATACTTAGCCTCGTTTGCAAATGGAATTTGAACCGAGTTTGGAAAGATCGGCAAATTATTTATTTTCTTATAAGTAAAATTTACATGAACAGATTCGGTCTCGTTAAGTGCGATTCGCCAAACCGTTGTCCATTCATTTACTCTATCCAAAGCTTCTTGCAGTTTTTCTGTAGTATCTTCGACCGTTTTACCTACTGTCAAGATAGCAGTGTCGTGGGCAAATGTAGCTAGCTCAGTGCCTTCTACTTGCGGTATATCACGGGTGTATAATAGATACAAGACTGGACCAAGAACGCTTCCTTGCGGCACCCCAGCCATTATTTCCTTAAAATCTGAATATTCGTTTCCACATTTGACGCGGAATAGTCTATTCGTAAGGTAGTTCTTCAAAATATTATGTAGGTGCTCTGGCAGAACTTGTCGTAATTTAAACTTTAAGTCTTCGTGCCAGACCTTGTCAAAGGCTTGCGAGACGTCAAGAAATACGCTTGAGCAAATCTTTTTTTCTTCAAATGCTTTCTCGATTACGTCAGTAATTCTATGCACCTGGTCAATCGTCGAATGCTTACTTCTGAACCCAAACTGGTGGTCAGGGATAAGATTATTTTCTTCTATAACCGGCTGGAGACGCCTTAATAATATCTTCTCGAAAATTTTCGATATGATTGGAAGAAGCGAAATTGGTCTATACGATTTTACTTCATTTGGCGGTTTTCCTGGTTTTAAAACCATTATGACTTCCGCAACTTTCCATTGGCTCGGCACGTGTTTTAATCTAAGTGCAGCATTTACAATATGAAGAAGCTTAATCAATGCTTTTCTAGGTAAAACTTTGAGAATTTCTCTGGTAATCAAATCATAGCCAGGAGATTTCTTAGGTTTTAGATTCTCGATCTCATGTTTGAGTTCCCTTAGCGTTGCACTTGTGAGCGTCAAATAGTCAGATGGTAAATCCAGCCTATTGCGGTTATCGTAAACCACTTGACCATCGTATGGTTTAAATGTTTCTTCCAGGTGGGCCGCAACAAATATACCCACTGTTGACATTCCGACCTCTAGCATAACAAATACTCATATAGCCCCAATCAAAAACCGTCTGTCAGCGTTGCCTAAGCCGAAGGAAATCTTCGTTTCTAGACTACTTCCTGGCACGTCCTGTGACGACATAATTAACAATTTAAAAGACTATTCTGTTGACGTATCTAAAATTGAATATCCAAAAATTAATAAAAAGACTAGTCCTTTCGCCTCATTTGAAATAACGACGGAGTTATGTCTCTTTGAAAAGCTATTGAACAAAGAGATGTGGCCACAGGGGACTCCGCACAAAAACGAGAAATTTATTATTAGCATCTTATGCATCGATCCATGATGTGATTGCGCTGACAGAAACTTGGCTTAATTTTACCTTTCTGAACACGGAATTATTCTCCTCAGACTTTGAGGTATATCGTAAAGATAGATACTTAGATATTGAGCATCTAAGGGGTGGTGGAGTCCTAATTGCTGTTCGAAACTCTTTGCAAAGTTGCATTTTCCAATTCCTAATACAGACTCGCTGGACGTTATTTGTGTGAAATTAAATTTAGGATATAGGTTCATTATAATTATTAACATTTATATTCCTCCTTAAAGCTCGATCGAGGTATATAAGCACGCTACTGATGCCATAAACTATGTATCGGAAAATTGTAATCCTCTCGACGACATTTTATTGGTGGGTGACGTTAATCTACCCAACTTAAAGTGGACCCTTTCTGACGACGAACTTAGTTTTGTGGTGGCTCATGCGTCTTTACCTCAAGGAACAATTTTGGTGGACAATGTAATGTCTTGTGGTTTTTTATACAAATTCTACCAGTTGTATTGTGGAACCTAGTTCCACCACGATGAGTACTATTGACGCGTATCATCCTCCACTTCACGTTATTCTTTCTCATGACGACGTGGTTCATGATACTTTTGAAAATTTGACTCTTGAATTTGATTTTAAGAAATCAGACTTTAATTTACTGAACGAACTAATATCTAGGCCCCCCTGGCAGCTGACCTCCTCGTGGTGGGGGGCGGGCAACGTGACTGGGATGTGCAGATGAGGTAACTTAAATAGTTATTCCCATCCATACAATCCAGTTACGGCTAACAAAGCGCAAACACTATGATGACAAGAAGGAAACGACCGGCCTCGGATATTGCCAAGCCTGGTAAGCCAGGGCATCCTTTGGAGCCAAGCCTGAAGGGTGTTAGGATGCGAGCGTCTGGTGGTCGGCTTGTCCCGCTCGGCAGCCGGCCGGGTCAAACCCGAAATGGCTACAAGCTTCCTGTCAATGGTCTCGCGAACCATTACGGGGGTCAAGGGGTGAACGCGCTGTGCACCGATAGGGGCACAGATGGACTCTCTGAGATTCGACAATGGCATCGACTTAGGATAGGCACATGGAACGTCTCATCGCTCACAGGGAAGGATCTTGAGCTTGTTGGGGAGGCTGTTAAAAGTCGACTAGATATAGTTGGCGTCTCTTCAATAAAGCAGAGAGGTTCTAAAACTGTGGACCTTTCGGGTGGGTGGAAGCCCTTCCTGTCAGGAGTCGCACCCTCAATGTCTGCTCGGGCGGGAGTGGGGATACTCACAAGTCCCAGGTTGACAGACAGAGTATTGGAGTGGATACCATTAGGAGGGAGAGTTGCGATCTTAAAGCTCAAGCTTGAAAGATCAACTCTGGCATTGGTGCAGGTGTATGCACCGAACCTTCTGTCAGAGTACGCAGCTTTCTTAGATGAAGTTGATGTTGCCCTTGAAAAGGTTGCAGATATGGATTCTTTTGTCCTGATGGGTGACTTCAATGCTCATGTGGGTGTAGATGTTATGACATGGTGGAGTGTGATTGGGAGGAACAATGATCCTGATCAAAACGCAAACGGAGAGAGGTTGTTGGATTTTTGTTGTGAAAATGGCTTATCCATCATGAACACTATCTTTCCACACAAAGACATTCACAAATATACGTGGTACCGTCAGAGTCTTCAGCAGAAGTCGCTGATCGATTTCTTTGTGGTACCATCGTGTCTGAAAAGAATGGTTTGTGATGTTCGCGTATTGAGAGGGGCCGAACTGTCAACTGATCATCACTTAGTGCTGTGCAAATTGTATCTTACCGAGAGAGTGCCTCCCCTACCAAAGCGTAAACCAAGGATGGTTACACACATACGATGGGAGAGGTAACAGGACGATGAGATACGGGAAACATTTGCACGGCAAATATCTGAGAGGTTTGAACGAATTCCAACTGTTCCATCAAATGTAGAGGAAGAATGGCAACTGTTTTCAACAGCGGTTATTGCCTCTGCGGGAGATGTTTGTGGAGTGAAGCGGCTTGGTGTGGCGGCTGGTGGTGAGAAAAGAACTGCTTGGTTTAAAACGCCCGGAGTTCAAGAAGCCATCAGAGAGAAGAAGAGAGCCTTTAAGGTGTGGATACACTTGGGGAATTCCGATTCTCGAAATCGGTACACTGAGGCGCGAAGAACTTGCAAATTAGTTGTGAAAACAGCGAAAGAACAGTCTTGGAAGGAGTTTGGCGAGAAATTGGAACGTGACCACAGATCTGCAAATAAGATGTTCTGGCAGACCGTTCGCCGACTCAGAGGAAAAAAGTTGAATATCGTTGAAGGAGTTACATCCAAAGACGGTACACTTCTTTCCAATGAAAGGACATCTTACGCAGATGAAGCGAGCACTTTTCAGAATTGCTCAATCCCAAACAGGGCACCGCAGATGACAGACCTATGGTCGAGAGTTGGGCGGAAAGTAGTCCTACGGTAGAGGAAGTTACTTCGGCGATCAAAGCGCTAAAAGTTGGCAAATCTGCTGGTGTGGATGAAATTCGGCCAGAAATGCTCAAGGCTTTAGGTAAAGAGAGAGTTCAATGGCTCTCGCGTGTCATTAAAGTGGCCTGGGAATGCGGTGAAACACCTGGTGATTTGCAAATGGGGGTGATAGTTGCTCTTTTTAAAAAAGGGGACAAAAGAGATTGCGCCAACTATAGGGGTATATCTCTTTTAAGTCTCACTGGAAAAGTCTTCGCTAAGGTGCTAGAAAAGCGTTCCAGAGCTGTGGTTGAGGACAGTTTGGGGGATGAGCAGTGCGGTTTTCGTCCCGGTAGAAGCACAACCGACCAGTTGTTCACTCTCAGAATGGTTCTTGAGAAAGCCTGGGAATATGCCAAACCTGTCTACACTTGTTTTGTGGATTTGGAAAAGGCATATGATAGGGTTCCTCGAGGCAAACTCTGGAGTGTTCTGCGGGAGTATGGGATTGCTGGTTCCCTGTTAAGGGCGATTCAGTCTTTATATACAAACTGTAGAAGCTGTGTTCGGATAAACGGTGTTAAATCAATACCTTTCACTGTGGGCGTTGGACTCCGCCAGGGGTGCGTTTTGTCACCTCTCCTCTCCATTGTACATATGGATTGGATGTTGCAGCGCAGCCGTGGCGGGGAATGTTTCAAAGTGGGAGACCTAAGGATTAGTCATCTGCTCTTTGCGGATGATTTGGTCATCCTAGGGTCCTCTCAAACCGAACTTCAGCGCGCACTCGAAAGGTTTGCAGCCGTTTGTGATGATGTTGGAATGAAGATCAACGTGAACAAATCGGAAGTAATGGTCGTTTCCAAAAAACCCATTCAGTGCACTCTGCATGTTAGTGGAGTCCCACTGAAGCAGGTGGAGAAGTTTAAGTACCTCGGGTTCTATTCACGAGTGTTGGGAGGAGCAATGCCGAGTTATCCTGTAGAATTGGTCAGGCTGGATCAATTTTGAGAGAGCTTGGCCAATCTGTTATAAGAAAGGCCGAACTTAGTGTTCAAGCTAAGCTATCGGTTTTTAACTCGGTGTATGTTCCAACTCTCACCTATGGTCATGAAATTTGGGTAGTGACCGAAAGAATAAGATCGCGGATACCAGCTGCCGAAATGAGGTTCCTTCGCGGTGTTGTTGGAATAACTCGTAGGGATCGAGTGCGCAACACCAGAGTACGCGAGGCGCTCAATGTTGAGCAGCTACTTCTCCGAACGGAACGATCTATGCTTCGATGGTTTGTTCACGTAGAGCGTATGCCCCCAGACCGGCTTCCAAGACGCGCCATGGTTGCCGTGCCATCAGGTAGGCGACTTCGCGGAAGGCCTAGAAATAGATGGTTGGATCAAGTCCGACATCTCTCCTGGAGCCGCTTACGGATTCCCCCTGATGAATTGGAGTCAATGGCGGAGGATCGAGAAGGATGGAGAGTCCACCTGAGCATCCTACCCCCGCGACCCTCATGAAGGATAAGCGGACCATTGAAAATGAATGAATGAATGAATGATGAACTAATATCTAGTATTGCCTTTGTAGGAATTTTCAACAGCAATAGTAATATTGAACAAATGACTGAACATTTTTACATACATATATTTAACTGTTTTATCTCGTCCGTACCCGTAAGAAACACACGTAAGGATTTGTCTACAACTGCTCCTCGGTACAATAACCAATTACGGAGTCTGCGAAATAAAAGAAAAGAAAATTATTTAACGACAAACACAACAAACGATTATAACCAGTTTGCTATCCTCTATAGAGACTTTCAAATCTTATCGAAAAATCTATATGATAGTTACATTCATAAAATGCGTGGCTCACTTCTTTACGAAGTTTTTGGAAATTTGTAAACAGTGAAAAAAAACGGATGGTTACCCTGCTAATATGTCTTATTTAAGCGCGTCAAGCAGCAGCCCTCTTGTAATCTGCAATATGTTCTCTTCATTCTTTGGCCTATCTTTCTGTTCCGATAACTATTTGCCTGCCCAAAGTAATTTCCCCCACCTTAAAGGTTTCTCTAGCAGCTCAATGGGCCAGATTTCAATAATTGATGAAGATGTGAGAGAGCATTTAGCAACGACACTACCTGTGGAATTCATGCGATTGTGCTAAAATATTGTTGCAATGCCTTGGCAACACCCTTAGCCGTGCTATTTCGGGCATCATTAAAGCAGAGCATTTTTCCTAAAATTTGGAAAACTCTTTTATTATTCCTATACACAAAAAGGGAAATCGAGGTGAAATTTCTAATTATAGACCTATTGACAAGCTATTGTGTGTGCCTAGACTGTTCGAGGCTATAGTTTGTAAGGGCTTTTAGTTTGCTTACAAACCATTTCTATCAACCAAGCAGCATGGGTTCATGAATAGAAGATCCACTGTTACTAGCCTGTTGGAATTTACTTCTTTTACAAACAAAGTTGTCGAAGAGGGTGGTTAGGTCGACTGTATTTATACAGATTTTAGCAAGGCCTTTGACAAACTTTCTCACAGCTTAGTTCTGTTTAAAATGACCTCTTTGGGCTTTCCAAATCATTTCGTTTGTTGGATATGTTCTTATCTTGAAGAACGAACTTATCAAGTTTTATTTCGAGAAATAACATCCGATGCAACCCTCGCTACATCCGGTGTACCCCAAGGAAATCACTTAGGCCCTCTTTTATTTATCATTGCGATCAATGACGTGGTGGCAATACTTAAGAGTACTCGAATCTTAATCTATGCTGACAACATAAAAATCTTTAGGCTTGTACGCAGTCAGTCTGATTGTATAGCTATGCAGAATGATTTAGATACGTTCGCTGAATGGTGCTGTAATAACAATTTATTTTTGAACGTATCTAAATGCCAGTCGATGATCTTTTCAAGAAAACATAATTCAATAAGCTATGATTGCAATATCAATGAATCTGTACTTAACAAAGTCACATCAATATGTGATTTAGGAGTGCATTTTTCTCGAAATATCGACTTCGATTTTCACATTGAAGAAATACAGTTAGCCCACATCGCTCACCTAGTCGCGAATATCAGACGGACGAAGAAGAGCTAACACGTGAAACGAACTGGATCGAAAAGAAACGACCTAGCAAAAAACGAAAAGCTGGTTCCTCACCGGAAGTCGAGCCACAAAAACATGAAAAGTGCAAGGAGTTGCAAGAAAAGCCACAACAAATAAAACTACGTCCTCCGCCACCGATAAACGTCGTCGGAATTACGGACTATAATAAGTTGCATGGCCTTCTTAAAGGAACGCTAGCATCGAAATTTAAGGTGACATCTCTCCGAAGCAATACGCGGAGAATCAATGTCGATGATGCCGACGGTTACCGATCATTATCCCAAAAATTGAATGCCGAAAAGACTCAGTGGTATACTTACCAAAATAAGTTAGAAAGACCACTGCGTGTTGTAGCAAGGGGACTCCACCCCTCGTGCACTAAAGAAGATGTAATGCACGACCTTCAAGAGAAAGGCTTTAAAATTCTTGATGCCGTCAATATTATTAAGAAGGAAAAGCAACAGTCGGACGGAGATCATGAAAAATTGGTAAGGCGTGGACTTCCACTATTCATGCTTAGTTTCGATAAAGATGAAAATAAAGATATTATATATGGTATTAAGACTATTCTAAACATCGTGGTCAAAATCGAACCTATGCGTAAGAGCTCCAGATCGATCCCGCAGTGTAAGCGTTGTCAAGGTTTCAATCACACGCAGACTTACTGCCAGAAAGAACTACGATGCGTCAAATGCGCAGGTGAACATCTCTCAGATGAGTGTCACCTGAATAAGCAAACCCCAGCCACTTGCATAAACTGTAAAGGAAAACATCCTGCGAACTATCGAGGTTGCGAAGTGGCGAAAGAGCTCCAAAAAAGGCGCGATACGCTCAAAAATTCCATGGGCACGAATCCAAAACCAATTAAGAATAGACCCAAAATAGCTACGAAAAAAGCAGCGAAAGATAAAAAATCGGTCAATATTCTCTTAAGATCGGGTAATGAAGAAAAACCCAAACGTAGTAGAGAAAAGGTGACCGGAACTAAATCCTCGAATATTGGCGTGCAGTCTTATGCTCAAGCGGCGATGACAGCTAATGGCAAGTACAAGACCGACAGCTCACGGGAGATCAAAGCAAGAAATCGTCCAATTTCTAACGTAAAGACTCCTGCTCAAGCTGCGATATTGGAAAACGGTGATAGAGGTAGCTCACAAGATCATGTATCCCATGTTTTTTCCCTAATTCTTGCGAAACTTGAAGAGCAATCCAAAACAAACAAACTTATTTTCGAGAGACTAGTTGCATTAGAAAACAACATTCATAACACGCGCACTTCAACCAGAATATGAAAGAAACGATTAAAATTCTTACTTGGAACGCCAACGGGCTTACACGAAGACTCGACGAGTTAGAAATCTTTATACGAGAAAAAGACATTGATATATGCTTGGTCTGTGAAACTCATCTGACAAAGCAATCGAATGTTAAGATAAGGGGATATAGCGTGTATCACGCCTTCCACCCATCGGAAAGAGCCAGAGGCGGATCATCCTTGTTTATAAAAGAATGTATCGAACACTCAGCGGAAGTAAAGATTGAATTAAAAGCAATGCAAGTAAGCACGGTACGTGCTAGAAATATACATTTTGCTTTCAACATTTCGTCTATATATTGTCACTTTCTTCTTCTTCCTTTTATCAGCGAGGCCATGATCCGAAAACAAGGGATCACAACCCTCCCACTTCACCGCATTTCTACTGATCCGCCTGTGGGGTTCGCCTATTTGACCTCAGAAAATATCGGCAGGCCTGCCGATTTTGGATCACTCGGTTACTGAGGCCAATGAAATGCCGATGTCGTCGCATTTGTCTGATCCAGGCGTTTATAGACCTGCCTTTCCTACATCGCGATGTCTTTGGAACGTGCATTGATATTGCCTTTTTAACAGGGTTCAAATGATCTCTTCTTTGAACGTGGCAATACCAACTGAGCCGGTCACGCTCTATTTTTTGTACGATGGTTTCCTTGATGTGAAAGCTTCCACGGATCTTCGAACTTCTTATTCGATCAAGCTTTGTCACTCCTGCTGTCATGCGAAGCATCTTCATCTCAGCTGCCGTTAATTTACTCTCATACTTTTTGTACATCGTCCAACATTGTGAACCGTATGTGAGCGCTGGACGTACAACTGCGGTGTAGAGCCTTCCTTTCAACTTAGGGGGCATTTTTCTGTCACAGAAGATAGCGGAATTTTCTCGCCACTTCATCCACCCTACGCTTACACGATGATTGATGTCGTCATCACAAGTTGCTTTGCTATTGATCATAGATCCCAGATATTTGAACTTTTCGCACTTGGGAAGCACTGTTCCATTCAAATAAATGTCTGGAATAGGCCTGAGTGGATCAGAGAACGGGCAGCACAAGTACTCTGTCTTTTTTGAACTAATGCGATACCCATTTCCCTCCAAAACGTCCACCCACACATCAAGTGCTCGTTGCAGGGATGTAGGATCCTCACTTATGATGGCTCCATCGTCAGCAAAGAATAACTGATGTACCTTGGGGTCCATCACTTTACCTTCAAGCAGATAATCAAGGACTGTAATAAAGAGCAAAGGACTTAAAACGCTTCCCTGGTGTACCCCGACTTTGATTGGGAACTCTTCGGTTACTCCAGCGGGGCATCTTACTTTTGTCTTTGCTCCTTCGTACATGTCCATAATCATCTGTACATAGGTTTCTGGAACCCCTCGGTGTCTTAGCGCCACCCATATCAGATCTCGTGGTTGTCTGTCGAATGCCTTTTCAAAGTCAACCAATACAATATGCAAATCCCTTAAGGAATCACGATGTTTTTCCATTATGATCCTTATACTTTGGAATGCATCTGTGGTTGATTTACCCGAGACAAACCCGCACTGATCATCAGATAGCCGTATTATTTTTCGCAGTCGGCCACCTAATACCCGCTCAACGATCTTCATGGTGTGTGACATCAGCTTGATCGAACGGTAGTTATCACAGTTTCGCGTATCACCCTTCCCTTTGTATACAGGGAGAAGGTAACTTTCCCTCCATTCATTCGGCATTGGATCACCTCTCACGAATTTGGAGATGAGAATTCTGAGCCATCTGAACCCGATATCTCCCATCTTTTTCCAGATCTCAGAGGGTATTTCGTCTGGCCCAATTGCTTTTCGTTTTTTGGAGTATTTGACCGCCTCACTAACTTCTTCGACAGTAATGTCGGGTATTTCTTCACAGTTAGGGGTGGCTCTTGGAAAGTATAGCCGGGGAAACTGTTCATTCAAAAGCTCTTCACAATACTGCCGCCACCTCTGCAGAATTTTGTCGTCATCCACAAGAAGCTGGCCATGAGCATTGCTAATGAACTTTGGCGAACGAATCTCCTGAGCATTCTTCCTTCTTTGGGCGGCTATTTTGAAGATAGTGGCACTCTTGTTCATATTGTGTCTTCGCAGCTCCTGGATAGCCTGGTTTGCATCAGCAACCGGGGAAAATATTTTCTCCAGCTCCCGATACACGCCCTCCGTACTCTCTGCTTGAAGCTGGGCGCACTTCTTCTTCGCTTTTTTCTTGCAGCATCTGTATTCCATTTCGAGGCGAGCTTTTTCGTCACTATTATTAGAGGGGCACTTTGACCAAGCTTTGAAAGCCGCTTTCTTCTCATTTATCACTTTCTTAGCTTCATCACTCCACCACCATGTTTCTTTGGCGTGTTGATGGTGGCCTTTTGAAGCTCCTAGCAGTGATTTGGCCTTCTTTAAGCAAGTTCGCTGTAGGCAATCCCACATATTTTGTGCTCTGCACTCTTCATCCTCAGCTCCGTTGATGGTGTGAGAGAGGTAATTTTTCATTACGAAAACAAAAGCCTCGCCTTTTTCTTTGTCCAGATTGTACCATTTGATTTTCTCAGAGACCCTTGTTTGTTTGCTTTTCTTCGGTGTTTTCATAAAAATTTCTGTTAGCAGGAGACGGTGTTGCCGAGCGATTGCCTCTCCCAGGATCACTTTGCAATCTTTTACCCGAGGCTTCATGAAACTGCCTACCAAATGGTAGTCAATCTGAGTTTCATCTCCACCACTGCTGTAAGTGATCAGGAGTCGGCTTTGTTTGATGAACATGGTATTTAACACGATAAGACCGTGTGACTTGCACATGCTTAGGATGTCTTCACCAGGAAGGTTCCTGATGCCATATCCTAGTCCTCCATGGCAGTCTTCATAGTCTTCGTTTGATTTCCCGACATGTCCATTCAAATCTCCTCCAACAAATAGAAATTCTTCCTTTGGGATGTTCTTAAGGAGATTGTGGAAATCTAGCCAAAATGCATCTTTATCTCTCTGATTGTACCCATCGTGGGGAGCATATGCACTGACAATATTCCACACCTCTCCTTGTATTACTAGTTTGAGAGACATCAAACGGTCGCTGGACTTCGAAATGCTCAAGACGTTTTCAAGTAGCTCTGCCGCAAGGATGATACCGATTCCGTTCTTAGACTTTTCCGTTCCGTAGTAGAACATCTTGTAATCTTTTGTCCTAACGTCCAAGAAACGCGCCCGATTCCCGGTGTTTTTCCATTTCGTCTCTTGGACACACAAAATGTCCACCCGCCTTCTATTCATCATCTCTTCCAGCTCGTAACTTCGACCGGTCATGCTTCCAACGTTCCAACTCGCGACCCTTAAATTGCATCCAAACTGTTTCATTATGTTGCTAGCCCCCGGAATCCGTATAGCTCTGACCCGAACATTTCTGCTCGGTCCAGGATCAGTACCATGCACAGCGGTGGTAGTGCCTGGCGGGGTAGTGCCTTTCCTTTTTGCAAGTATTATCATAATGATACAGTTTTGCAATACAATTTTTGCACCATATTGCGATGGTGTTTGTTGTTTGACACGTGCATGCTCCTGTTTTAGTATTGTTTGATCTTTCTTTTATGACACCGGTGATCTCCAGTCGTGTCAACCCACGGACTCGCATGCACACTTGTGGGAGGGTTTTTATGGTAGTATATGTGTCGCTAGGCTCACTTTGGTGTTATATTGCCTAGATCTGATTTGTCCCCTTAGTCGCCTTTTACGACAAGCGCTAGTTGTTGGGGGGCGCTGCAGTGATATTCTTAACCCGTCCCTGCACGGTCACCTGCGATGTAAACTTGAAGAAAGTGATTTCACAAACATCTTCGACTTCCTTAGACCCAATTTTATTATTGGTGGTGACTTCAACGCGAAACACCCCTTCTGGGGTTCAAGGTACGCCTCTCAGAAAGGTAGAACGCTTTATAATGCGGGTATGCAATACAGTTGTGATTTTCACTCGACTGGTAAACCAACATATTGGCCGACTGATAGAAATAAGATACCAGATCTGATCGACTTCTTTATTGTTAAAGGAATATCTGGCAACTGTATAAAAGTTGAAGAAAGCTTTGATCTCTCCTCTGATCATTCTCCAATCATTATGACGATAAGCGAAGCTCTGGTTGAAAAAGTAGGACCGGCCAGATTAACCCGCGCGAAAACTAATTGGGATGACTTCAAAAAAGATATTGAAGCAAATATTGAGCTGAGCGTATCACTTAAAACGCCATATGAACTTGAAGTTGAAGTTGATGGCTTCGTCGAAATCCTACAGAATGCCGGGTGGAAGAATACTCCCAAACCTAAGAAAACGCCGGCCAGTTACTTTCAAACTTATAAGAGAAGGAAATAAAAGAGATGATTAAGGAGAAGAGAAAAGCGCGCAAAAAATGGCAACAAACTCGGGCTCCGCAACATAAAGCACATCTTAAACGTTTGTGCAACTAACTAAAAAGTTCAATTAAAGTTCAGAATAATGAAATGCAAACTTACCTAGAAAGCTTAACGGCAGAAAAAGATTCGAATTACTCGCTTTGGAAGGCTATAAAAGGTATTAAAAAACCTCAAATTCAAGCCGCCCCAATTAGGGAAAATCAAAACGAATGGGCCAGGCATGATAAAGAGAAAGCGCAAGTTTTTGCCACCCACCTGGAAGAAACTTTCAAATCGTTGGGTGGACAAGCTCTTATTCAAAATATAAATACGTCGTATATAGCCAATAGCGTAATAAGAAATGCAACGCTTACCGAAATTAAGGAAGAAATAAAGAAACTTAAACCAAAGAAGGCTCCTGGATACGACCTAATTACGGGAGAGGTTCTTAAAGCACTACCAAGAAAAGCTCTAATTAAGCTTCTGTTCATTATAAACGCAGCGCTTAGACTACAATATGTTCCCAGTCAATGGAAAGTCGAAATCCAAGATGTTCGAGAGAATATTGATTAGGCGAATACAGCCGGTAATAGAAGAAAGGCATCTCATTCCGAATCATCAATTCGGATTCAGAAGTAAGCATTCTACAGTTGATCAAGTGCATAGAATAACACATGTAATCGAAAAGTCACTTGAAGAAAAAAAGATTTGTTCAAGCGTATTCCTTGACGTCTCTCAAGCCTTTGACAAGGTCTGGCACGAAGGCTTAAAGTTTAAATTACGACAAGTTCTGCCAGATCACCTATATAATATTTTGTGGAAATGAATATTCAGATTTTAAGGAAATAATGGCTGGGGTGCCGCAAGGAAGCGTTCTTGGTCCAGTCTTGTATCTATTATACACCCGTGATATACCGCAAGTAGAAGGCACTGAGCTAGCTACATTTGCCGACGACACTGCTATCTTGACAGTAGGTAAAACGGTCGAAGATACTACAGAAAAACTGCAAGAAGCTTTGGATAGAGTAAATGAATGGACAAAGGTTTGGCGAATCGCACTTAACGAGACCGAATCTGTTCATGTAAATTTTACTTATAAGAAAATAAATAATTTGCCGATCTTTCCAAACTCGGTTCAAATTCCATTTGCAAACGAGGCTTAGAATCTTGGAATGACACTTGATACAAAGCTGAAATGGACGTTAAGAAAAAACGCAAAGAACTAGATAATAAATATAGAGAAATGTATTGGTTACTTGGAAAATATTCCAAGCTTAATATAGAGAACAAACTGCTTTTATAAAAGCAAGTGCTAAAGCCCGTATGGACATATGGTATACAACTCTGGGGTTGTACCAAAATAACTAATATTAAAATTTTACAAAGTTTTGAAAACAAAGTGCTAAGAGGTATTGTTAATGCGCCATGGTATATCGGAAATAGCGATATCCATAGAGATCTTGGCATTAAAACTATAGAAGACGAAATTCAAACCTACGCGAGAAAGCATAGAAGTCGACTAGAAAGTCACGTAAATATTACAGTCCTCCAAGTTTTGGAAGAAAGAAATTTACTGCGCCGTCTACAAGGAACCAAACCTTTAGACTTAGCGCGATAAGTAACCGCGTCTAAACTGCGGAGCTGGCAGGAACTTCTAATGGGAAGGTCCCTGCAAAACGTCCTTATTTCGTGAAATGAAAACTACTTGATAAGTCGAATACTTAGTTGTAGTAAAAGTAAAAACATGTCTGTTTTGAAGGGAGGTTTTTTAGTGGGTAAGAATCCCACACTACTATGAGCACGCGCTGTCGATCCTCATAGTGTCTTGTTGAAGATTTTCACCTACCCTCGGAAAAAAAAAAATGTTGCTAGCATGGAGTCCTGTGTTACTGGTTTAGGTATGTCCGCAGTAAAGAGTAAATAAAGGATAGGACCTAGTACACTACCCTGTGGAACACCTGCGTCGATTTAACGTAAATTTGAATGTTGATCATTGTACAGCACACAGAAGTGCCAATTGTCCAAGTAGCTTTTGATGAGTTCGTGGAAGTCCGGTAGCATTGTCTTAAGTTTCAATAATAGTCCTTTGTGCCGTACACTATCGAAGGCTTTAGCAACGTCTAGATAAACTGCTACGCAGTATTTTTGTTCATTCAAGTCGTTTAGGACCTTATTTGACACACGATGTACCTGTTGAATGGTAGAGTGATTTGGTCGAAATACAAATTGATGGTCCGGAATAAGGCGTTTCAGTTTAAGTGTTATGTCGATACGGTCAAGCAGGAGTTTTTCGAATATTTTCGAAACAATCGGTAGAAGACTTATCGGCCTGTATGATGAGGGTTTTGTAGCGTCTTTGCCTGGCTTCGGGATTGCTATTATTTTGGAGACTTTCCGTACTTTTGGGTAATAATTAATCCTTAAAATAGCATTAAAGAGCGATTGATTAACAGCTCTTGAGTGAATCACAAGTAAAATCGTTCGCCAAAGTTTAATTAATTCTTCAAGTCCTTAACGTTTAATTTTCGCAAAAAACTAGTAGAAGTGCAGAATTTGCATACAGCCTTCATCCAGATATAAAATTATTAGGTGAGTCGACACACTCGTAGAATAGTTTAAAAATTTCCAAAGTGCTTTGATTACAATGGTTGGTGGAGTGCAAAGAACCCCGCAAAAAAACGGCAACAATAATCCCCAGATAAACAAACGGCGACTAATTGAAACGTCACCGGAGGAGAGGCCCCGCTCCGCCCCCGCCATGCCAAACCATAATACAGTAGGTAACATGGCAGTCCACGACCTAAAAGCACTTATAGAGGGCTCGATGGCAGCTTTACTCGACGAAAAACTTAAATATATGGCTACAAAAGCAGATCTGGAAAGAGTAACCGTCGAAATACAAGCCTTAGAAAGGGAAAACTCTATCCTGAGGAATAAATTGCAGCATGTGGAAACTTGCTACTCTTCTTTGGAACACAAAGTTTAAATTTTAGAGAGGAAGGCGATTGAAAACAACGTTGTGGTCCATATGCCTGATCAGACTGGTGTGAACCCTAAGGTGAAAGCGAGGGAATTATGTCTGCAACTTTTAGGGAGCGAAGATACATCGCTAATTACGGATACACGGGCCTTGAGGACTAAAAACAACACTGCAAACGTCATCTTAAAATTGCATAAGAAGGAAGACGTGGGGCGGGTTCTAGACAAAACATATAAACTTCACGGCACTAGGGTGACTATACACAGAGATTACACGGAAGCATCACGGGATAGGAGAAAACGAATGTTTAATATAAAAGCTGATATTTCAAAGAAAAATAAAAACATTCATGCTGAAGTGCGCGGACAAAAACTGAAAATCGGTGACAAGACATTTTACTTCGACAACAACAACAGTCTGCGATGTGAAGGGTGTGACGGCGAGTGTGGAATGTCAATTCTCCAGCAGGTGATCGATGACAGTTCTGCAACGATAGCTGAAAGAAGATCAATTGCTGAGAGTGGAATACCAGTGGGTGGAAACACAAGCAGCAGTTCTTCAAATTTTGTGCCACAGTTTAGTATTTAACTGTTATGCCGTCTGTCCTGTTTTCTGTAAAAATAGCGTTAAAAATAGAAGAAATAATGAAAATAGTATTAAGAAAGAAATTAAAAAATATAAAATATTGTCATATAACGTAGCAGGTTTAAAAAATAAGGATTTGTTTTCAGATCTTTATAATTTTATCAATCAGTTTGAAATCATCTTTTTGTTCGAAATATCGACTTCGATTTTCACACTGAACAAATTGTCAATAAAGCGAATTCATTGCTTGGCTCTATGAAACATTGGAGTAAAGAATTCAAGTGTCCTCTTATGAAATCCACACTTTATAATACCTTTGTCCGTCCGCAGTTAGAGTAAGCGTCTAACATTTGGTCTCCCATGTATGCAGTACACATTAACCGTATTGAATCGGTACAGCGTAAGTTTGTCCGATTTGCACTTCGCCATTTAAACTGGAATGACCCTACATGTCTTCCACCATATTGCGACCGCCTTCTTCTCTTTAATCGTAATTCTTTGGAGAAACGTAGGGAAGTATGTAATGTAGTATTCTTACACCAGCTGGTAAATGGTTTTATTGACTCGCCGGATATTTTAAATGAAGTCGGTTTAAATGTAAGATGCTACAACTCCAGAAATACCGAGATTTTTCGCGTAAATTTTCTACCGAACGAACTACGGTTCTAACGAACCTCTTACGCGCACGGCGAAGCAAGTGAATACTAACCGCGACAAATTTGATTACAACCATAGTAAAGCAAAAATAGAATCGGCTTCGCATCTTGGCGGGCATGTTAACAGGTCACTGCAGACTTAAGGAGCACCTTAGGAAACTGGGAATAGAGGGAGACGGACACTGCAGATTCTGCAGGGACTTCGTGGAAACACCGGCGCACCTTCTTATGGAATGCGAAGCACTGATCCACAAAAGAAGGAATCACCTTGGTGCCTACCTCCTATCAGAAACGGATTTACCTTCGCTCGATCCACTGAAGATACTCCGGTTTGTTGTAGCAGCTGGACTGGAGGAAGTGCTCTAGACCGAGTATATCATCGGCTAGAACCTTAGTAAGGGGGGCACAATAGATCTTTTATAGGTCGCAGTGCACTTGCACCTCTCAACAATATAAATCTATTTATCTAAATCAAAACTAAACAAAACTTCTTTGCTGTAAGTGTTTAGTGTAATGTTTGACTTATGCGTAGCATATTAATTTTTAGTTCGTACTTTTGCTTAGTATGAAATTAGCTTTTTGTTTACTTGTCCAGTCGTTTTGTGTAAGGTGTTAGGCTTTAGAAATATTAATAATACTAACAACTAACACCACGCTAAATGATGACTGTGACAAGCTGGATATTACTTAGTAGCTGGTTTGAGGTTTTTTTTCTTTCAGTTCAAAGTAATATTCGTCACAAAATGCTTGCCCCTAAGCAGTATTGATAGCGTTTAAAATGTTGAGGAGACTGATGCCTCTATAATTGGCGCAGTTGAGGGGGCCTCCTTTCCCGTGGATCGGGCAAACGATGCTGATGTTCCATTCATCAGGCATACACTTGTCTGACCAAATCTTAGAGATGAATTGGTGTATGTACTCTACCAATTCATCCCCAGCTGCCTTGAAAAGTTCGGCCGGTAAGCCGTCAGGTTCAGCAGCCTTGTTGGATTTTAGCTTGGATATTGCTGTCCTCACTTCGTTTTGGTCAGGTGGACGGAAATATTGACTATCATCGTCTATGTTGAATGGTTCATTCTGCCTGACAACGCGATGTTGGTCCTCGTCGCCGTTATGCAGTCTGCCGAAGAAGTTTTTCCATAATCTCTTCACCGACTATGATTCTACCATGAGGTTTCCATTTTCATCTCTACAGGTTTCTGTACAGGTATTGCTTCTCTGGCACGTTCTTTTTACCTTTTGGTAAAACTTCCGTACATTGTTCCTGGAGTATAAACTCAATAGATTGCATATTGGCAATACAATCGGTGTCATCATGTCGTTCCGTTTTGCGAACGACTTCTGTAGAAGCTGCATGGATAAAGAAGAGGAAGAAACTGTTCCTCACCTTCTTTGTTTCTGCCCAACTCTTTCCCGTAGAAGACAGCTTCACTTAGGAGTCTTCTACTGCAACAATATAGGCGATCTGATAGGTTTAGTTATTAAGAGCCTCCTATGCTTCATAAGACAGATACTCATTAAAACATGATGACCATAATGCAATTTTTTAACGACTAAGACAAGAGTATTTAATAAAACACAACTATGGACCTTATTTAGTTTTCGGCAACATTAAGAATCGGATAAAAGTTCTAAGTACAATCGGAGAATGTTCAACTCCAACAATCTACGACGTACACAAAGTTCTCCTAATTATCAAAAGTAAGTGCAATGCATGAGGGCTAAATGTTAAAAGCTAATTAAGGAAGTAATTGGTTTCATAAAAGCAAATTGTTTTACGCTTCTTCTTCTTCCTTTTATCAGCGAGGCTATGATCCGAAAACAAGGGATCACAGCCCTCCCACTTCACTGCATTTCTACTGATCCGCCTGTGGGGTTCGCCTATTTGACCTCAGAAAATATCGGCAGGCCTGCCGATTTTGGATCACTCGGTTACTGAGGCCAATGAAATGCCGATGTCGTCGCATTTGTCTGATCCAGGCGTTTATAGGCCTGCCTTTCCTACATCGCGATGTCTTTGGAACGTGCATAGATATTGCCTTTTTAACAGGGTTCAAATGATCTCTTCTTTGAACGTGGCAATACCAGCTTAGCCGGTCGCGCTCTAATTTGTGTACGATGGTTTCCTTGATGTGAAAGCTTCCACGGATCTTCGAACTTCTTATTCGATCAAGCTTGGTCACTCCTGCTGTCATGCGAAGCATCTTCATCTCAGCTGCCGTTAATTTACTCTCATACTTTTTGTACATCGTCCAACATTGTGAACCGTATGTGAGCGCTGGACGTACAACTGCGGTGTAGAGCCTTCCTTTCAACTTAGGGGGCATTTTTCTGTCACAGAAGATAGCGGAATTTTCTCGCCACTTCATCCACCCTACGCTTACACGATGATTGATGTCGTCATCACAAGTTGCTTTGCTATTGATCATAGATCCCAGATATTTGAACTTTTCGCACTTGGGAAGCACTGTTCCATTCAAATAAATGTCTGGAATAGGCCTGAGTGGATCAGAGAACGGGCAGCACAAGTACTCTGTCTTTTTTGAACTAATGCGATACCCATTTCCCTCCAAAACGTCCACCCACACATCAAGTGCTCGTTGCAGGGATGTAGGATCCTCACTTATGATGGCTCCATCGTCAGCAAAGAATAACTGATGTACCTTGGGGTCCATCACTTTACCTTCAAGCAGATAATCAAGGACTGTAATAAAGAGCAAAGGACTTAAAACGCTTCCCTGGTGCACCCCGACTTTGATTGGGAACTCTTCGGTTACTCCAGCGGGACATCTTACTCTTGTCTTTGCTCTTTCGTACATGTCCATGAATTGTTTTATGCTTATAGAGCTGTAAACTCAAGATATAAGATGTTAAAAACCGTACGACTTTATTGGTGGCCTGCTGACGGATGACCGGTGAAAAGCCAGTAGATCAGTCCACAATATAACCCATTTTGCTTAAGGGTACATATATCTGCCTGCTATCTCGTTGGAGCAATTGAGTCGTTTAGGTGATACTCGGTTGCAAACGGGACGTTGCGGCTCTTCCTTGCTGTTATCTATACCCGCACTATGCACTCCAGTTACGCACTCCGACCAACCTGGTAATTCGCAACTGGAGGTCCCCTTGAACTTGTACGTGCGACCTACGGCCAGGAAGCCCTCTAATGTGTCGTCCCTCCTGGTTAGATTTGAAGTCATCCAGTCTTCATGTCCTACCCATCTCAACCGTCCGATAAGCACTTTTCTGACTAAGTCGATGTCGTTGTACAGCTCGTATAGTTGGTTATAGAATCCGCTCCCCCAAAACCCCGTCACCCAAACGAGACCGAATATCTTACGAACAGGTTTTCTCTCGAAGCGAACAAGGATATCTTTAGATTTATTCTTCGCTTGATTTCTGCATTGCTATCGTTTTCAGAATTGATAGCAGAGCCAAGGTAGACAAAGTCCCTTACTATCTCGAAGTTGTAGCTGCCCACTGGGACATTCTGCCCAATACGTCGGTGATGGTGTCCCTTGTTGTTGGCAGCATATACTTGATCTTGACTGCTCTGCTTCAATGCTTGCAAACGCACCGGTGACAGCCCGCTGAGTTCTTCCAATAATGCCAATCTCGTTAGCGTATGCAAGCAATTGTACAGACTTTTGATAGATTGTGCCTCTGGTGTTGGTTTGTGAGTTCCGCACAATACGTTTTGTTTTTTTTTTAGGTGTCGCCAAGGATGTATAATCTTCTTAGATACTAATAGCCCGAGTGCTACTAGCATGCACGATTCGCAAACCTAAGTAATCGATTCCAGGAATACGCCTACGTACTAAACACACACCCTACACACTTCAACCACTCTCCCCGCGGTACTGCCGTTAGGTATTTCTTCGCGGGGCTGGTTAGCAATTATGCTCTAGTCTCCGAGGCCGCCTCTTGGGCTCTTCTTAGGGCTTCTGCTCTTCGCAGCGCATTCTGCACACACACTATGAATGAGCAGATCTCCATTCACTCGCCCTCTGATCGTGTCATGTGACTAACAATATTTTCTGGACTTGGCAGGTTTGCTCTGTCTTCTGCAAAGTGTCTGCAGTAGAACACTGCATGCTCCGCGTTCTCCTCTTCGTTTGGGCATATTGAACACAGGGGCGAACTATCGTGTCCAAATCTATGGAGGTATTTCCGGTAGCCACCGTGTCCGGATAGGAACTTTGTGAGGTGGTAGTTACAGTTCCCCCTCGCTCTCTCTGTCCATGATTTTATAGTGGGAATGAGCTTGTGGGTCCACCTGACTTTGGTAGAGCTGTCCCACCTGGTTTGCCACAGCGTTGCTGATGCTGCCCTTTCCTCCTCCTTAATCCTTTTTGCCTCTTGCCGGTTCGAGGGACGTCTAAGGTATACCCTCTGCATCTCTTCAGTGAGGATGTCGATTGGGACCATCCCAGCTAAAACGCAGGCTGCATCGTCGGAGATATTTCGGAAGCCGCTGATCACTCTGATTGCGCAGAGCCTGTGAGCTGATGATAGCTTCTTCCTGCACTCATTTGTCGCCAGTGCACCTGCCCATATCAGGGCAGCGTATAGAAGTACCGAGCTGACCACTCTGGACAGCAGGATCCTGCGGGCGTATCCAGGCCCGCCGATGTTCGGGAGCATTCGGGAGAGTGCTGCCTGCATCAGCGATGCTTTCTTGCTGGAATACTCGACGTGGGCTTTGAAGCAGCGTAGCCTGTTGTCGAGCATGACTCCAAGGTACTTCAAGGATTCTTTGGACCTGATTATCTGGTTTCCGATCCGGAAGCTGGCGTATTCCACCTTTTTGCGGCTGGTTATTAGGACAGCTTCGGTCTTGTGGGCAGCTAGTTCCAGACCGGTAAACTCCAGCCATTCCTTTATTCTTATAACTGCCTCATCGGTGGCAGACTCCACCTCGTGTACGTGCTTGGCTACTGTAACCACTGCGATATCGTCAGCGAAGCCAATTACTTTGACTCCCTCGGGTAATGTTAGTCGCAGAACTCCGTCGTACATAATGTTCCATAGGAGAGGTCCCAGAACCGACCCTTGCGGGACTCCCGCGGAAACACTGTAGTGCTTAACGCCATCGTCAGTATGGTATCTTAGCTTCCTATTGCTGAAGTAGTCCGTGACTATCCTCAGCAGGTAGTATGGTGTATCCATCCTGGCCAGGGATCTCCTAATGAATGGCCAGCTTGCCGAGTTGAACGCATTTTTGACGTCGAGCGTTACTACTGTGCAGTATTTCTTCGTCCCCCATTTCCACCTTTTCCCTTGTATTGCTTCAGGTGCTATATCTATTACCGCCTTTATGGCATCGACGGTAGAGCGTGATTTTCTGAAGCCGTACTGACAGTCTGACAGGGCTCCGTTTTCCTCTGCCACCGCAAGCAGTCTGTCATAGATGGTACGCTCTAGGATCTTTCCCAGCGTATCGAGCGGGCGGCTTATTGCCCTTTGGAAGCAGCACTAAATGTTGCCATTTCCATGGTGTAGGGAATACCCCTTCCTCTATACACCTTTGCATCGTTGTTAGAAAGATGTCCGGTCTCGTCTTAACAGCCGCCTTGATTGCCCTATTCGGGATGCCATCCGGTCCAGGTGCTTTGCTGTCTCCGATTTTTCTGCATGCCCCAAAGAGTTCTTCTGACGTGATTGCCGGGATATACTCCATGCTGATCTCCCTCGTGATGGAGACCATACTAGTTGGTCTATGGGGGAATAGGTGCTCTACTATAGTCTTTAGCATTGTCGGGCATGTAGGTTGTGGAGACCTGCTGCTTTTAAGCTTCTTCATCACCACTCTATACGCCATGCCCCAGGGGTCTAGTTCGGCCTCGTCACAGAGCCGCCTAAAGCTTCTTGACTTACTCTCCTTAATGGCCCTTTCCAGTTCTCGCCTCGCCAATTTAAATGTGGTTAGCCGCTCTTGGAAATCTTGTCTGCCTCTGAATCTCTGAGATCTGCGTCGTGCTTGTAGGCACTTCGCCCTGAGCCGTTTAATCTCGTCGGTCCACCAGTAGCAGGGCTCGCCTCTTTTACTGACAGACTTTCTGGGCATTGCTGCGTCGCACGCTGTGGTTATGACCCGGATCAGCTGATGCGAAAGTGCCTCAGCCGATCCATTATTTGTTGTGGCGCTGGTGCTTAGCATTTCTTCGAACGTGTCTTTGTCGAAGAGCGTATCCTTCCACTTTGGTCCTGTTAGGGTGGGACGCAGTCTACGTTTCTCCTCGCCGACATTAAATATAATTGCCTGGTGGTCACTGTGGGTATAGTCTTCGCTGACCCGCTATTTGGTTTTCCGCAGGAGTGAGTTGCTCATGAATGTGATGTCAATGATTGACCCTCTGCCTGCCTTTCGAAACATTTCCGCTGTACCGTCGTTGGACAGACTAATGTCCAGTGCTGCGAAACATTCAAGGAGAGCTCTTCCCCTTGCGTCCGCACAATACGTACAACTACAATATTGTAGTATCAAGTACATCGCCAGGTACTGCGTACAACAACATCTATTGCCTGCTAGCAGTAAATATGCGTCTTCGATGGACAGATATCATGGCCAATATATAAGAGGCAGTTCGAAGCTGCGGCAATGACGAACAACTGGGATGACGAAGAGAAGTCCATTGCCCTCACACTCGCGCTTAGAGGATCAGCTGCAGAGCTACTACAAACTATTCCCGAGGACAAACAACGCAACTACGACAGTCTGCTGAAAGCCATTGAGATGCGATTTGGGGATGACCCCATGCAGCAAGTATATAGGGTCCAGTTGCGCAGAAGGTCCCAGATGAAGGGTGAGACGCTCCAGCAGCTACAAGCAGACATCGAGCGGCTGGCACATTTGTCCTATCCAAACGCCGGCGAGGAGATCATTAACGAGATGGCAACCGAGGCGTCAAAATAGGACACCTACAACGGCAATGCAGATATCCAACCAGACGTGGAAACTGTCCACATTGTGCGAATAGTCGACGTAACGAAAAACCATCCAACAGCGACAACATCCATCCTGTTGGCCAGGCTCCTCGAAACCAGGAGTCGAGAAACGCCTAATAGCCAGCTTCGCAGGGCAGAAGTTGGCTAATGGAATCGCCGCCCCCAAGACCACCATCCAGGTCTCCCAAACCAAACGATGCAACAAAAGTTTAACAGTGGAAGCATTCATCGGCAAAAATAAGTGCGTGGCTACCATCAACACCGGCGCCACGGCTTCCATTGTAAGAAGAGATCTCGTCCGGAAGTCTTGGCTGTACAACACCAGCTGCTACTGCCCTAGGACTGCGACAGGGGAAGCGGCGAAAGTATACGGAGAAGTTCGCCTCACGTTACAACTAGTAGGGTTGGCCTTTTCCCATGCGTTTCTGGTGGTCGACATATGTGATGAATGCATCATCGGAGTAGACTTCATGAAAGAACATGACGTAATCATCGACATCGGTATGATAGTTCTGCGGTACCGGGACGTAGAGATTCCAATGGTGTACGGGAACGAGAATACAGCACATTTAAGGACAATACTCAGCAAGGACGAAGTCTTACCACCATCTTCCGAGACTATAATTTGGACAAAACTAGAGGGTGATCCTGGGAGCCACCGATTCTACCTATTGGAGCCAGATTTAGGAAGGAATTCCCAAAACTACATCGTGGGAAAAGTTTTAGTGGAGCCAAAGAACAGCCTGGTCCCTGTGCGGCTCATGAACTTAAAGAGCCACAGCGTCAAACTAAAACAAGGGGAGGTTATTGGTAAATGTGCGCCGATATGTTCAATTTCAACAATAACCGAAAAGTAATCTGCGAGGCCCGTTTCATTAGCCAGGTTGGTCGAAGTAAGGGACAGGATCCTCAAGCACTGCGAACTGGATCAGGATCAGCGAGCCATGGCAGAAAATCTAATCGGTGAGTACGCTGATATATTTGCCCCACAGGATGGAGAGTATGGCCGAACACATCTGGTGCAACATCGCATAGACACTGGAGATGCCAGACCAATTCGCCAGCCTGCCAGACGACTACCATTGGCAAAACAGACGGAGGTTGCGGACATGGAACTACTAAGGAGACTCTGTATAAGACCCTGATCATTCCAGTTCTGCTTTACGGCGCTGAAACATGGACTTTTATTAAAACAGGATGAAGATATCCTTGGTCGCTTCGAGAGAAAAATTCTTCGTAAGATTTTCGGTCCCGTTTGCGTTGACGGGTTTTGGTGGAGAAGATTCAATCACGAACTATACGAGCTGTACAGCGACATCGACCTAGTCAAAAAACTGCGTATTGGATGTCTGAGATGGTTAGGACATGTAAAGCGAATGGACACCAACGCTCCGGCCCGCAGAGTCTTCGAATCTAACCCGGAGGGACGACGCAGTAGAGGGAATCATCGCCGTAGGTGACGCGCACAAGTTCAAGGGGACCTCAACCAACTTGAAGTGCGCAACTGGAAACAATTAACTAAAGGCCGAGCTAAATGGAGAGGCTTGTTAGTTGAGGCCCAGGTTCACCCCGAACTGTAGCGCCACCTCAGTAACTAAGTAAAAGTCCTTAAGATTCTCAATGGATTGGCATTATTCTATCCATGACTGTCTTTTAGCCACTCTGACAGATTGTTTATATTTTCTAACGCAGTCTGTATAAGGCTACCGGTATTTACAGCTATGGCAGATATTGAAGGTCTCTCTCGTCAACTTTCTAATACGTGAGAGTTCCTCGTTCCACCAAGGTGGGAATATTTTCTTGCTTTATTTGAGTGGACACGAGACTTTATACGCCATATTAAAACCTTTTTCGAAAGTCTCTACTTTGTCGTCGAGTTCTGTAATTGATATTGTTTTTGGTTTGGGGGTTAAACGGAACTTTGAACTTATGGCTTGACCCAGTCGATTCTTTTGGGGTTTCTAAAAAGTTTAGTAATCTCGATCTCGAGATCTACATCGAAGAGTATCCAGTTACGGTCTGAGAAAGATTTCAGATTCGATACTCTCCAATTTTCGTCTTTGATATTATCGTCATTACTAGATCACTATGCTAACAATAAATGAAACATTTCTTAAGGGTACATAAGTACACCCGCTCATGATGAAGTTACATGGATTCCCCAAGTTAATTAATCATCTTCAATCAAAAATAAACAACTGACTGTACAGCAAATCCGTTCTTGAACTTGAAATACATCGCATCGTAGTAACGTACCCCAAAGAAGGTATGCACTTTTGATTACGCAAGCGCGAAGCAGTGGTCGGGAATTTGTTTATCCAATAAGATCCAATAGATAGTTAAGTGTCACTATAAGTATCTTTGGTTGCCGCATTCTTATTTTCTTTTTATTGTGAGTATTATTCATTTTGATTGTCCATAATATTGACGAGCTCACGTTTTAGTCTTTCATAGGACTTTGGACGCATAAAACGTAGACGAATAAATTTTTTGTTCTTAATTACGTTCGGGTGAGTTGGTCAAAAATTATATTAAAAGTGCAAGTGTTCGGGTTTGGTTTTTTTTTTCTGTGTTGAGATTTTTTTTTTTTTTTTTAAATTCTTTTAGTTGATATATTTAGCTATTTAGCGGCTGGTTCCCTTAAGTTGATTGTAGAATCAGATTGACAGTCGATTGTGATCACCGAGCGGATTGAAGTTCAAAATAAAATGTCAGTTGCGGTGGTACTTGTTGCTTTTGGTGTTACGCTGTGGCTATACTCCTTTTGGCGAAATAGACGGTTTTATTTATTTTCGTTTAAAATTCCTGGTGCAATGGGATGGCCATTCATAGGTATTGCATTGCGATTCCGGTCCTTAGATGGTAGGTTTACTTGAAGTGAATTACAATTAATTTATGAAGCAGCACTAGTAAAGTGTAAAAGGATATATGCGAAATGCAAAGACTTTTAGTTGTCTGTTAAAAATGGTGTTAAGTGTTAAAGTTTTTTGAAAATTTCGCGGACATTTAAGAGTACATATGAGTTAATATTTTTTGTTTTTAATTTCCGTCTATTTAAGCTATTTATGGTCGATTGATTGCTTCGTTAATTTTTATGAATTTAGAATGGTTTTGCGCAATGTTATAACTTACTTACTTATGTCCTGTATCCCCTTGTGGGTCCTGGGGCCTCTACTACGCCTACGCGCCATCGTGTACGGTTTCTGGCAATGTGTCTGAGTTCTCCCCAACTTTTCCCTAACTGCCCTGCCTTCTTCTCGACTGTTCTGCGTCATGTTCTTCTCGGACCGCCAGATCTTCTGCCATCCTGAGTTAAATGGTTCCAGTGTGACCAATCCACTGCCACTTCCGCCATTGGATGGTGGTGCCTATTCGTTCCTGACCCGTTCTCTCGAAAAGGTGTTCATTAGAGATACGATTGGGCCAGGAAATCCTTAAGATATTGCGCAGGCACCTATTAACGAACGTTTGCAGCTTTCTGGTGATAGTAGTGATCACTCTCCACTTGCTGTGTCCATATAACAGCACCGATTCAAGGTTGGAGAGGACCAATATTAGCTTGATGTTCAAACTGATTGCATTGCTTCGCCATATTTTGGACAACATCCCGAACACGGACTTTGCTTTGGCGACCCTCTTGGGTATATCCAGTTCGGTTACACCACCGGTCGAGACAATACTCCCAAGATACTGGAAATCCTCTATTCTCTCTACCGGTTATCCAGCAATGCATATGCGTTTGTTCCAAGGCTGATTGATTTAGTCTTTGTTGTATTTATTTTCAGCCTGACGACGCACGTCTGCCTCCCTCTTCACATTTGCTGTCATTTGGTGGAGGTCCATAATTCTGTGAGAGAGTAAGCATAACGTACATCGTCAGCGTAGTCCAGATGTTTCAGTTGGGATGTAAGAGTCCATCGAATTTTTCCGTTTCCCGTCGACAAATCTGCCTGAAGCACATCGCTAATCACCAATAGAAATAATATTGGTTAAGGGATACAGCCTTGTCTTACCCCACTTAGGATCTCAAATTCCTCAGACAACCTTCCTCTGTACAGAACGTGACATTTGGAGCCTTCACAAGTATGTAGCTTTGATAATAGCAATTAGTTTATCGGGAATACCTCTCCTGCGTAAGGCACGGCAAGTTTTTTTTTTTTTTTTTTTTTTTTTTTTTTTTTTTCGTGGGTAGGTGAAAATCTTCATGAGACACTATGAGACCGTGTACTCATAGTAGTGTCAGATTTCTACTGACTAAAAACACCCTTCCCTTCGTTTTGTTTACTACGACTAAGTTTGACCTTATCAAGTAGTTTAAGCTTCAGATTTATATTCGCGTGAGGCAGGTAGATTTTCAATAAAAGCACCTGCTGAAACCGTCATGACATGCGGCTTTTTGTCTTATAGCGCTAATTCGAACGGTTTCGTTCTTTGAAGTCGGCGCGTAAGATTTGTCACATCCAAAGTTTGGAGTATGGCACAGTTGCAATGGCCATGAAGACGAATACGAAGCTTGCGAGCGAAGTTTTTTATTTCGTCCTCCACGGTAGCTATCCCTAAGTCTCTGTGGATATCATTGTTTCTGATATACCAGGGAGCGTTCACGATTATTCTTATAATTTTATTTTGCAATGATTGTATGAGATTCCTATTGCTTAGTTTGGTACAACCCCAGAGTTGTATACCGTACGTCCACACGGGTTTAAGCACTTGCTTATACAGAAGCAGTTTGTTATATACGCTTAGTTTGGAATATCTTCCAATTAGCCAATACATTTCTCTAAGTCGATTTTCGACTTCGTCACGTTTCTTTTTAACGTGAGGTTTCCATTTAAGTTTCGCGTCTAGTGTCATTCCCAGATATTTAGCTTCGTTTGCATGCGGTATTTGTACCGAGTTAATGAAAACGGGAAGGTTGATTATTTTCTTGTAAGTGAAGTTAACTTGCGTCGATTTGGTCTCGTTAAGAACAATGCGCCAAGTTTTTGTCCACTCACAGATTTTATCCAAGGCTCGTTGGAGTTTTATGGTTGCTGACTCGATTGAACTTTCCGTTGCCAAAATAGCCGTATCGTCCGCGAACGTAGCTACAATAGTGCCTTCAGTTTGAGGTATGTCCCGAGTGTACAGCAAGAATAAGATAGGCCCAAGGACACTTCCTTGCGGAACTCCGGCGGCGATTTCTTTAAAATCAGAATATTCAGTTCCGTGCTTAACACGAAAAAGTCTGTTTTTAAGGTACGATTCTAAGATCTTATGAAGTTGCTCCGGAAGGATTCGTCTTAGCTTATAATTCAATCCATCGTGCCAAACCCTGTCGAAGGCTTGAGATACGTCAAGAAAAGCGCTAGAACAAATCTTTTTCTCCTCAAGGGCTTTTTCAATTTCGTCGGTTATTCTATAAACCTGGTCAATTGTGGAATGCTTGATTCTGAACCCGAATTGGTGGTCAGGTATTAGGCGTCTCTCTTCAATGACCGGAAGAATCCGTTTCAGAAGGAGTTTTTCAAATACCTTCGATATTATTGGTAGTAGCGATATCGGTCTGTACGATTTTTTGTCATTTGGAGATTTTCCCGGTTTCGGAACCATTATGACTTCTGCGACTTTCCATTGATTTGGAACGTATAATAATCTAATGGAAGCATTTATTAAATAAAGCAATTTTAATAGTGCCTTTTTTGGTAATTCCTTGAGGATTTGTCCGGTTATTAAATCATAGCCAGGAGCTTTATTGTTCTTCAGGTTTTTTATTGCCTTGCAAAGTTCTATAAGTGACACACTTTTTATTCTAAGGTTGTCAGATGTCGTAGTCGTACCGGTAAAATCGTCTACCAATGTTTCTCCATCAAATGGCTTAAAAGTTTCTTCTAAGTGCTCGGCAAATAGATCCGCTTTTTCTTTGTCACCTTTTGCCCATTCGTCGTTGTTTTTTCTTATCGGTGGCGAATGTATTTGCGGTTTTTTAATTCTTTTGACAGCTTTCCAGAGCGAGTAATTAGTAGTTTTTTCGGCGGTTAAACCTTCAAGATAAGCTGAAGTCTCTCGGTTTTTTAGGTCTTGGATCGCTTTTTTAAGCTTATTGCATAAGAAATTCGAGTGGGTTTTATGCTGGGGAGCGCGAGGCACGGCAAGTGAACTCCCTGTTTACGCTATCGAACGCCTTCTCAAAATCGATGAACAGCAGGTAGAGTGGTGATCGATATTCAACGCACTATTCGATGATAATCCGCAGGGTGTTAATGATGAATGTGGGCGCTGCGTAAGTGGTTAGTGTGTTGGATCACTGCGCGTGAGGTTCCAAGTTCGAATCCCCAAAAATACCAAAAAGTTTTTTCACGGTCCCTCCTCTCGCGAGCGTCTGACAGACATCCGAGAGTATTATTGTCACGAAACAGCTTCTCAAATCGCCGTTCGGATACGGCACTAAACTGTAGGTCCCTTCCATTCGGGTCAAAAATATAACGCACACAATATGAGTGGTTGCGAGAAGCTAGGCCCTGGCACTTAAAGAGCTGTTGCGGCAAATATTTAATTTTTATTTATTTATTTTTTTTTTTTTTATCGCTAGCGAATACGCAGTTCAAAACCGTAGCAAAATGCTCTTTCTATCTCTTGAGCTGGTCCTCAGCCGAAATGAGCAAGGAGCCGTCTAGGCCTTTCACTGGGTGTTGGCTGGAGCTGCGACCACCTGTCAGCTCTTTGGTGATTCTGTACACGGCCCTGCTGTTGCACCTCCGTGCAACTCCTTCTACTTCTGTAGCCAGACCATTAATGTAGTTGCGTCTGTCACGTCGAATGCTACGATTAATTTCTCTCATCTTCATGCGATATAGGGACTCTAGGTCGCTTCTCCTTGCTGCTGGAGTAGCTGCATCGCGAGAATTCAGCTGTTTTCGTTCGTCAATTCGTCTCCAGGTATCCTTGGAAAATCACGCCCTATGTCTTCCCTGCGATCGACCGAAAATTCTTTCAGCACCAAATGTAAACAATTTTTCACAGCACACCAATGGTCGTGGATGGTTGCGGGCAGTGAGCTGCTGATTGCTTCCACACCTTGCGATTGTGCGCCCTTAATTGTTGGCGCATTGAGGTATCACTATCGATGTTGAACCTGCGTATTCTTGTGTTGTCGTGGGATCTTCGAACTGCAACAGTGCCTAGTTGGAGAGTAGCTATCATAAGATGGTGATCTCGTACTGTCTGTTCTACTTGTTGATAAATCCATTAAGGCCAAAATGGGCTTTATTGCTTACGATGAGTTACTGGGCAAAACAAGAAGTTTCTTCTTGTAGGTTGGGAATGGTTTGCACTCCATGATTCATTTCAAAGACAAGGCTATTTACAAATATTTATATTACAAACTTAAGCCCTGCCTGGAAATACCTTGTCTGAGCCTCATGTGACGTAAATCTTTCTTGGCAATTGCTGTACCAAGATCACCCTTAAAATTAATTCTAATTCCATGTTCTCCCTATTACAGCCTTTCTTCCAGAGCTCTTGAAAATAGCAGTAAAATATAAAAACGATACAGGATTCGCATGGCTGGGTCACATTCCATTTATGGCATCTAAAGATCCGGCTGTCGTTGAAAAAATTCTAACATCACCAGATTGTCTAAACAGGCCATGCATTTACGATGCCTTTGCAGAATCTTTAGGCGGTGGATTGCTGACAATTGGTTGTAAGTACTACACTTAAGTGTTCCAACATTTTTTTTTTTTTTTTCTTTTAAATTTTCGTTCTTCCAATTGAAGCTCCAAAATGTACGACACACAGAAAAATGCTTAATCCTGCCTTTAATCACCACGTCCTCTTGTCGTTCTTTTCGATTTTCAATGATGGAACAGACGTTCTTATTCAAGAGTTGGACAAACAAGTTGATCGTGGTGATTTTGACATAAAACCATCTATTTATGGTTGCACACTGAGGATCTCAATTGGTAAGGAATAAGGATATTTATCCATTTATTTGTGGTGTGAATTGCATGCTTTGTATATTAGAAACAACAGTGGGCCTGAATGGAAATGAGTATCGGGAAAGGATTGCCAAACTTTTGCCATATACACAAATGTAAGAGTATAAGAAAAAAGGCTTTTAAGACTTACTCACTATTTTTGCTTTTAGAGTCCTTACGACAACAATGAATCGGCTGGTCCAACCTTGGCTACGTATTGAAGCAATTTTTCGCTTAACAAGCATGTACAAACCTTATAAGGAGGCGAAAAAAGTTGTGGACGGATTTATCAATGAAGTGAGCACAGTAAGAGAGCTTAAGTTAAAAAATTGTAAAAATAAATCAATTGCAGGTAATAAACAAAAAACTCGCATCAAGACGAGACGATCAGGATAACAAAGCGTGTATTGAAAGCAACAAGGAAGATGAAGGAAACGTTGACATAAAGAAATCAAAAAATATATTTATAGACCAAGCGATAGATATGTACGAGAAGAACCACTTTGACTGGAATGATTTTTTCGGTGAATCTAGCACAATGATTTATGCAGTGAGTATGATATGATACCCTATAACATAGATACTAATTTTCGTAACGATTTTCCGCTCAGATATGTAGGATTTGTTCTACAGGATCCTACGATCCTCTTCTTTCGCTCGTTGTCTCAAAAAAAACAGTCTTACTACGTTATAATTCAATTGTGATCTTTATTCTTTTAGTGTTTTAAGCTAACACGAGAGGGTTGATGCCCATTGCACGCTCGCTCACAGACTGTGCATTTACTCTACTGGCAAAAGGAAAGGAAAAGTAAAAGCTCTCGTGTTCGTGTGTGTCTGTTTCTTTATCTCTTCCTTCGTCCGTTCGTTTGCTTATTTAATGCTGTGATGTTACAGCTGCGTAATGTTCTGGTCGTCTGTCTGTCGACGTTAGAGGTTCTTATGTACTTCTGAGTTTATGTGTGTATGTTAGATGGTTGGTCTGTTGTCTGTAGCGTATGTCGTCCTTTGTTTGGCCCCAATCCTACATATATTAGTAACACCCGCAGACCTCACTATTTGCTTTCTTTTCGAAGAGTTTTACGTAAGATCTGATTAAATATCTGCAAGGATCATTCAACAATGAAATTCATATTTCGAATTGGTAGTTTTGAACTAATTCATATTGCAAAGGCACCTATCAGTGTCCTTTCTGAGGCACAGTAAGTACAGAGATCTTTTAGACTAGCAGGAGCATGCAGTGTATTCCAAGTTAATATCCTGGCAATAGAAAAAGTTGCAAAATGCATAGAAGAGACGCACTGATCACCATCAGATACTATTCGGTCAAACTCTGCTAGATTCCCGGACATAGCAATATAGAAAGGATCGAAAAGGCGGATGCTTTGACGAGGATGGGGATTTTATTTTATCAATCAAGACACGGCTAGGCGGAATTGAAGCGGTGCTGAAGATTGTTTCGAATTGTAGTTCTGCTGCAGTGGAAGTCAAAGGTGTTTTATGTTATTGTTAGCCAAACGCAACATTATGGACAGTGGTGCGTTATAATCACAATTGGTGCGATAATGCGATGATAAGAGAGACGGAAGAGTGGAATGGACCTTAGGTTACGAGGATTGGTGTTGAATGCGACTAATTCAAGAAGCGCGGGGCAATCAATTTGACCAGTAATTAGCTGATGAAGGAAGAGTAAGTCGGCAAATTGACGTCGATTTTCGAGAGACTGAAGATTCAGGAGTTTTAAACGTTCAAAGTAGGGATGCAAGTTGTATCTATCAATCCAAGGGAGACTGCGTGGAGCGAAACGTATAAACCTGCCCTGGATGGCTTCAATACGTCGGACAACGTAGTGTGGGCAACAGACTTGGCTAGCATATTCGATGATAGGTCTAACGAGGGTGATATAAAGTGATTTGGTAACATCTGGTTTCAAAAATTCCTTGGACCAACGTTTTACAAATCCAAGAGCATAATTACACCTAAATCACGCAAGAATGAAAATGGTGGGTGGGGGGGGGGCTCATTGGAAAGGAAGTAGTTCCTATGGGTTGGTGGAAGGCGTTTACCGGATTAAGTGACGAATTGACATTTGCTTATATTAAGCTCGAGATGATTTGTCTGACACCAACGAGAAAATCTGTTTAGGTCATCTTGAAGTGGGCGAGAATCGGTGGGGGAAGGTTAGGTTAGGTATGTGGGCTGGTGTAGGGGATAGAAAATTTCTACACCATACTCAGCTCAATATAGACCCATTGTGATACTCAAGAGAGGAAAGAGAATAGATTAGAGAATCCATTCCTCGTGAAAAGTAGAAAATAAATCGTCTTCTGTACATATCCTAAGAAAAGTATTTACTACTTACTCTGCCCGAGATACAAACCATTCAGAAGATTTGAGGAAGTTTGCGATGTCGTTTATCGGTCTGTTGGACAACTCTTCTAAAACCTTAAAGAAGTGTTGTCCAAGGAACTTATTTCTCAAAAGATAGAGGCTTGGGCAGTAGCAAAGAAAGTGGGTGGTGTCTTCTTGAACCTCCTCGTCACCGCAGCCTCTACAAATGTCTTCGTTCGTCACACGCAGTTTTTTCATTTGGTACCGTATGGTTTTATGCCCTGTAATGACTCCTATTAGAGTAGAGAGGGATTTTCTATTCCTCTATATGAGTCTACTGATCCTTGCTCGGTCTAATGCAGGCCATAGTTTCCTCGTGGTGACACAAGTATCTAAAGAGGTCCACCTGTTGTAAGCCACCATTAGGGCTTTGTTTCCTGCTTCGAGTTTGAGTGCGCAAGGCGGGATTTACACTGAGGGGTTGGATTAGTCCGAGTTTAGTGCTGAGCTTCCTCTAGCCGGTTCGTCGGCTATCTCATGCCCTGGTATGCCTTTGTGACCAGGGACACAGCAGAACTTTACCTTGTACTGTGTTCCAAGAACCTTGAGCTCTTCTCTACCACACTTCACAAGCTTCGATTTTATTTCTGTAGCAGATATTGCTTTTATTGCTGCCTGGCTTTTATTGCTGCCCTCATCGCAGCCTCATTATTGTCACTGCTAGGACCTCTGCCTGGAAAACGCTACTTTAGTTCGGAAGCCGAGCTGACATGGAGAAACCATGCATTTCAGAGAAGATGTCTGCACCAACACCTATTTCCATTTTGGACCCATCGGTGTATACAGCTATGGATCGCTTGTTAGGCGTTCTGTCATTTTTCCAGTCTTCCCTGCTCGGATAGGTGCTTACAAATGGTCTCGTAAAGTCTAGGTAAGGCGTTGTTTAGTCCCTACTAGATACATTGCCTAGATGTCTCGCAGGATCGTGGTATGACCCATTGCATTTGGTCTCCAGCTATCTATTTGTTTTAATCTTACGGCGCTAATAGCCACCTATGCGGAAGCAGGTTGAGAATGGCCTCGAGTCTAGGTGTCGTCCTCATTACACTGGTTGTGGCGGGTAGTTGGGTTTTTAATTTTGCTGGCGGCTTGTCGCCATAGGTAAGTATTGGCCTTACAGCTTTTTTATATAGCTGTATACATCCATAGGATGATTCTGGGGTTCGCTCCCCAAGTTTTCGCGAATATTCTGTTCCACGAATTTGTAAAATCGGGTTGAAAACCAAAAGCTTTCAACTTAAGAATAAGTCAGAGGCAATTACATCAATTTCGTTGCCATCGTCGAATGCACACAGCGCCAGAGAAACGAATTCTGTTAAGTTAGTGGTTGTCGATCTACCTTTAAGGAATCCGTGTTGGATACACTATGCTCTCGAAGAGTTTGGGTATGCATGATAGTTTGGCGATAGGTCGATAGTTGGGTATTTCGTTTTTAGAACCTTTTTGTGGATAGGGATGATGAATGAGTTCTTCCAAAGTAGGGGGAAGATCCTTGAGAAATGGAAAAAAGAAAAGAGAAGTCAGTGGTTGGGCTCTCAAAATAATCAAGGAACCTTAGTAGTTCGAGATAGGGCTTTGTTACTCAATTACCATCTTAGCCCATAGAAACAACGATTGGCAAGAGTAATTCTTTGTGTGATCTCCCTATTGATGTCATTTGCGGAGCTCACCATAGACCCTAAGTAGACAAAATCCTTTACTACCTCAAAATGATATCTATCTATTGTGGCGTTCTGTCCAAGACGCCGATGTTGGGTGTCCTTTTTTGTAGACAGCATATATTTTGTTTTGCTTTCATTGACTGCTAAACCCATCTCTTTGCTGCGTCGATCTCAATACTCGCAAATGCCCCACTGACAGCCCGCTGAGTTCTTCCGATTATGTCAATGTCATCGGCATAAGCGAGTAGTTGTACAGACTTGTAAAAGATTGTACCTCCGGTGTTGGCTTCTGAGTTTCCTATAATTCTCTTAAGCACTATGTTAAAGAGATCGCATGATTGCGCGTCACATTGTCTAAGGCCTTTCCTGACATCGAACGGTTCGGTGATGTCTTACCGACTTTGAAGGAGCAGGGAGAGTTCTCCATCGTCATTCTGCACAAACGGACGAGCTTGGCAGGGATGCCAAGACTAGACATGGCTCTGTATAACTCGTCTCCATACACGCTATCATAGGCAACTTTGAAATCGATGAAGGGGTGATGCGTATCGATTTTATATTCATGGGTTCAGATCTGCCGTAGTGTGAATATTTGGTCAATGGTGGGCTTCCGTGGCCTGAAACTGCACTGATAAGGACCTATCAGGTTGTTGACGATTGGTTTTAGGCATTCACATAATACGGCAGACATTATCTTATATGCTATGTTGAGGAGACTTATACCTCTGTAGTTGGCGCAGTTCAGAGGGTCTCCTTTCTTCAGGATCGGGCAAACGATGCTGAGGTTCAATTCGTCGGGCATACTTTCGTCCGACCAGATTTTACAGATGAACTGGTGCATGCTCCTTACTAACTCATCTCCTGCCTTGAAAAGTTCAGCGGCAAGGCCGTCGGCTCCAGCAGCTTTGTTGGATTTCAGTTTAGATATCGCTATCCTCACTTCATTCTGATCGGGTTGACGGGAATTTTGAATACCATCGTCACTGCTGAATGGCTCATTCTACCTGACAGCGGAATATTGATCATCATTGCGTTTAACAGCCTGCAGAAGTGCTCCTTCCATATCCTCAGCACCGACTGCGATTCTACTACTATATTGCCATTTTCGTAAATGCAGGCTTCTGTTCTGGCTTTGAAATCCTGGCATGTTCTTTTTATCTTTTGGTAAAATTGTCGAACATCATTCCTGCAATAAAGTCTCTCAATCTCCTCGATCGAACGCTTCTCATGCTCCTTTTTCCTCTTTCTGAGAAGTCGATATTCCTCTTTTCTCCTTCGCTTGTAGAGGCCGCGAGCAGCTCTAGTCCTTCTATGCAGCGTCGTTTCGTACGTCTTTCAGTTTGCTGCATGTGCTTGCCGGCACTCCTCATCAAACCGGGGGTTTCGTTGTGGTGGCCGAGAGTTCCTATGGTGGCGGCATAGGACTTAGATTATGATTAAAAGAAACTCGATCGGCAAAGGTTCTTGCGATTGTAGCCATCTGACGTCAAATTTCCTCACAGTATTTCGTTGATTTCGCTCCGTTATGGATATCCGTAACCGAACCTTGGCTAGTGATCTGAGTCGACGTTGGCTCCTCGGAAGGTCAGGGCACCCAGAAAACTGTAAGACTGCCTGGCGTCGATCGCAATGTGATCGATTTGGTTGACAGTTTTTCCAACAAAGGAGAGCCATGTTCCCTTCTTAATATCGAGACGTTGGGACCGCGTACTAGCTACGACAAAGTTTCGTCCCGCCGCAAAGTCGACTAGCGTGAGTCCGTTGCTGGATGTGATGTCGTGCAGGCTGTGCTTTCCGACCACGCTACTAAAGACGTCCACTCTTCCTACCTTTGCGTTAAAATCACTTAGGATAATTTTAACGTCGTGGTTAGGGCATTGCTCATACGTGTCGTCCAAGAGCTGGCAAAAGTCATCCTTTGTCGCGTCGTCCATCTTCTCATGCCGGAAACTCAAGACGTGCCTAAGTCTGTCTCCAATGACAAATCCGCACCCGAATAGACGTCGTCTATGTTGTCAATCGCCGTAGTATTGTAGATGTCGCAGTTTTTCATCCTCCTTTTGCCCGGCCCATCCCATCGCACTTCTTGGATGGCGGTAATGTCTGCTTTGAGACACTCTAGGGCCTCCGCAAGTTTTTCGGCTGCACGTGGTTTGTAGAAGGACCTAACATTCCACGTGCAGACACGAAGATCGTTGTCCTTTTTCGTTTGCTTGGGTCATCAACAGTAAGATCATCCGTATCCGATGCTGTTGGTTGCTTTGTAGCCGAAGGTTTTTTACGTGGTAGGGAAGTTAACTGGACGGCACAACCCCCAACCTGGAGGACCAGAACGTTTATATTTTTACCCCTATGACAAGAGGCCGGATACACCGATGTCAATAACCCACTTCGGGTATATGAGCGATGCCGTTGGCCCATTAAGGGTTCATCCAGCACCATCTCTTTTTCAGTACCCTGACGTAGTATTGAAAATATTTACAGACCTCAGCTTGAAATATGTAGCTCGAGTACGGTAGCCGCTGGCCTGTAGACGTCACCGTTGATTGCATCGGGAGAATTGATCCACCGCACGTCCTCCTTCTGTGGAGATCTTGCTAGACTTTGAGACGCATATTTCAGCCAATCAGGTCAAGAAGAGATGCCTCGTCCAGTTAAATATATGAGTGCTGAAGTTCACCCAGATTTGCTTACGCAGGTCTGAGTGTTCAGCTACACATGTATCGTTAGACTCAGCATACTGTAATATTCTTGCTGGGGTTCGTTTAAATAAAACCGTTTTTGTGTATTTTAATCGTTTATTTATTATCAAACACTAACTTTACTTCAACTCAGTATTCAATCACTTTATTTTAATTGTCGCTACAGATTTACTTTCAATATGTCGCTTGTTTTCACCACTGGTCGAATCTCCCTCTTGTAATCGCTGTATGCACTTATAACCAACTGTATCCACGGTGGTTGTGGTATGGGTATTTATAGGAAATTGTAAGGGGTTCTAGAACATGCTAGATGTTTCTCCGGGTGAATCGAGGATCCTGGAATATTGGGATATTGTGTGGAACAATTGTGGAACGTAAGCACATCATGTTGGAATATTTACTGCTAACAGGTCGCTGCTACAGTTTGAGATACAGTGTTTTAGTTTTTGGTACACAAACCATCCTGTAGTCAATGCTACAATACGCTCATCGTTAGTTCACTATCAGATAGCTATCCAGCAGGGCACCACGAGGAGGTGATGATGCGATTTTGCCACGCCATGCTAGGTCGTATGCTAATGCAAATGTGCTTCTTCTCTGCATTATCACAGAAGATATCGAATGTCTTTTGAATTCATGCAGGAAACACTTAAGCTTATGAGGCACCTCTACATCGTCTCTACTTACGATCGACCTTTCATGATCCATCTTGAGAACTAAATGAACTCTCTGATGGCTTCTGGATTGAATACTTTACTCAAGAGCTTAGTAATGATGATGATTAATTAAATTAATTAAAAAGTTTGTGTACAGCAATAATAATTTTAAAACAAATTTCGTTCTAGGCATTCGAATCAACAGCTACAACCCTACAAACCGCTTTGATAATGCTTGCAATGCATCCTCAGTACCAAGAGAGACTTTATGAAGAAATTCTTTCGGCTTTCCCAGAAAAGGACTGCGAAGTCAATTATGATGACTTCACAAAGCTAGTCTACATGGATATGGTCATCAATGAGACATTTCGAATTGCATCTACCGTGCCAGTAATAGTGCGTTACGCTGATGCTGATATATACATCTCCAAGGACATTACGATTCCAAAAGGCATGAACATACTTATTGATATATTCGATATGCACAGAAACCCAAAGATATGGGGACCGAATGCAACATCATTTAATCCGTATAATTTTCTGCCCGAAAACTTAGCCAACAAGCATCCATATGCTTTTATACCATTTTCGAAAGGTTCTAGGAATTGTATAGGTAAGTGACAGAACGAAAAATGCACCGCGTTTTAACTTCAATAGAAATGACATGACTGTAACATAAAATTGGGCAGTTGCAATGTATGAACGCGCCTATTGCCTTCAAGTTGTGTCAACTATCAAATGACAATTTGAATTCATCTCACCGAACTTATTGAAGTCAATCTCTTATTTTTCAGGTCAGCATTATGCAAACATGCTCCTAAAGGTCGTTCTAGCAAAATTGATTCGAAATTTCCGATTTACAACGAAATTTGCGTTTGAAGATCTGCATTATGTCGTGAATTTGACGTTAAAGCTTAAGGACACACCACTATTTGAAGTGCACAGGAGATGATAACGGATTTCTGTTTTTTTTTAAACAATGTACATAGTCGCATCTACGTCTACTGCTATTCAGGTTATTGGAATGTGTTGACAGTTTAAAAAACGTCGATAATTTTAGAAAATGAAAAAATAAAATTAAATTAATTTTACTGTTTGTATTAATCGTACGTCGCGAAGCGTACAGACTGAAGCATTATTTAGTGCAGCGTTTCTTTTATTTTTGCTATGTTCTCCTACTTTGCGTTAATTAAAATCACTGGAGGTTTTTACGTCTACCGCACGTAGTCGGTTGTGAATGAGGAAATGCTTGATACTCTCGACATACAAATTGAGAAACAACTGGGTAAGTGGATTATAAAATGTCTGCAGTAGAATTGCTGACCTGCCTCACAGTCCATTTTAGTCTTCATATTCAAAAGTAACTGCTACGATGAGATAGCATCTGATACGATCTGCTCCGATCGTACTCGAAATTTCTGCAAGATAGCACCAAAAGTTATGCACTGATTTTTGAAAATTTATTCTTGCGCCTAAGACCAGGCAACAGTCGTTCAGCAAAATTTGTGATATTTGAATGAGGTGAGGAAAGATATTGAATGATCAGAGATTGACTGACGCTTTACTAAACTGATTCAACAATCTGAAGTCATTGAGCTTCTGTGTTTGAAGTCATCATGTCGGTCTGTATAAATCTGGTCTACATTCCCAAACTGTGAACCGAGGTTTTAGTCATCTTCATACCTAAGGCAGGAGAAAGCTTACATGTGGAATCAAACGACTTAATAGTCTATCGTCCTTTCTACTGAAAACGCTAGAAAGGCTGGTCGATATTCATATTTTATTGTTTTTATTATTGACTCGTTCTAAAGGGGACATTTTTGGGGATCTGCATTGCGATTGATCGAGAAACTACTGACTGCTCAAAACTTGGCTTGGGCCAGCGGCGCAACAATCAAGTTCGTGATGAAGTGCTTGCTTTACCTCCTAGTGGGGGCCCCCGGGCAACTATACGTATAAACCCTTATACGTGTAGGCTAAAATTGCAAGTGCGGGTTATCTAGGGCTTTGATTATTGATTAACTGATTGATTGATTATTGATTGACTAGGTAACGTGGGCCAGCAACCTGTGTTGCCGAACTCTGCTCGCTACAGAAATCGACACTATGCCTCGGATAAGGGATAATCACATGTTGACGACTTTTGGCTATTGTACGCGGACATAGATAGAATTCTGGAATGTAAAGACGCTCCTCAACTCAGGAAGTGAAGGACATAAAAACAAAAAAAAACAAATATTTGGCGCAACAGCTCTTGAAAGTGCCAGGGCCTAGCTTCTCGCAACCACTCATGTTGTGTGCGTTATATTTTTCACACGAATAGAAGAATCCCCCTTCGGGATAGGGGTTAAAATTTACCCGAGGTAGGCATGCCTGTCGTAAGAGGCGACTAAAGTCCAAATTTTTAAACTTTTTTGAAAAAAAGTTAAAGATAGAAACCATGCAATGAACAAAACAACAGGAAGTAATACCCCAGGTGGCAGACCAGGTTTACTGGAAAATTCACACTCTAACGAGTTCGGTCCTACGGATTTTGGGGAGGACCACTTATTGCATCTCATCGACCCATTCTCAAGAAGAGCTAAAGTATCTAGATCACCGCCGAGGGAATCTAGTAAAAGCTCCAAAATAATACCCACAACACCTCAGGGTAAGAAAACAATTCATGCAGAGAATTGTACAGCAGCACTGCTAGCGGAGATGAAAAAAATGCAGGCTGAAAATGAAGAACTCCCCAAAAAACTTAGCAATATAGAATTGCTCACAAGCCATTTACAAAATGAAGTAAAAGAGCTAGTTTAAGAAAATAAGGACCTCAAAAAGGAACTTAAATTAAAACCGCAAGAAAAATGCCGTGAGTACCTTACGGACGAGGAGGAACTCCTAAGAGAAACTGACTGGATAATAAAAGAGAAAGAGAGACCAAGCAAAAAGCGTAAAGCAGTGTCTTCACCAGTCATAAGTCCAGGCAAATCGCCCACAATAGGCAAAGAAAAAGTTTCAAAAAATAAGGCAACACCCAACCAACCAGATATTAAGAAGGAAAGACCGCCTCCACCAATTAATATAATTGGAATATCTAGTTTCGCTGAGGTTAAGACACTTCTGAACTCAGTACCAAGCAAGAACTATAAAATAGTAGCTTGGAACAATGATGTTTGGACAATTCATACTGCAGATTCAGATACATACAGAGCTCTTGCGAAGAAGCTCAGTGAAACTGATATCCAATGGTACACATATGAAGATAAAAATAACAGACCCATCAAGGTTATGGGTAGGGGCCTTCATCCAACATGTGATAGGGAAAGTATTATAGAAGATTTGCAGCAGAAAGGCATGCACTTGCTCGATGCAGTCAAAATCTTAAAAAAAGAGAAAAAAACAGATGAAGAAGGAAAGCAAGTGGTATGCAATAGAGCCCTTCCACTCTTTATGCTGACATTTGACAGCAAAGAGAAATCAGAAAGTATATACAAACTAGAGATTAGGGACAAAGAGGTGGGAAGAGCTCTCAGAGCCAGACAGGAAGAGACTTCACAACGCACGGGCCTACCTGCAGGAGTTGGCCTTATCGGAGCACTCATCAGTGACGGGCTCATCGATGGGAAAGACCCCTGCAGCTATCCCGAGCGTGAGAGAACCGATGGGACCGGCAAAGTCTACGATAAGCCGTAGCTAGTCTAGACCTGAGGCGATCACATTGGCAATCTCGGAGCAGCCTCCCATTGCAGCAGAGCCGCAGAAACCATCCGAGGGCAGCAATGTAGATGTCGGGGTGGCGAAGACGGATGATCCGAACGGGGCAAGCCGCAGCCAGCCTCGTGAGGAAAATCGGTCAGCGCCCATGCCGGATGGTGAATGTAGCCCTGCTGACAATGGAAACTCTACTACCTGTAGTTTTGCGACAGTAGTCAGCGCGGGTGGACTTGGCCTGAGACTAGCCCGACCATCATCCACGTTCGAAAAGACTAGGGAGGTTAAGGCACAGAAGAGGACAACAACGCTCAGAAACAGGAAGCGTAATGCCATTAGGCTAATTCGGCGGCTTAAAAAGCGTGATCCGAAGTCCTTCACGGACAAGTAAAGGGAGGCTCTGGACAGGGCCAACAACACGCTCAAGCTCGCAGGGTCGACTAGGTGCACTGATCAGCAGGACCGGAAGGTAAGAAGATCGCCTACGGTGGGAGCGGGAAGCCGTCAGCTCCCCATCTCGACCGTAGCTGGTCTTCGGTCAGCAACCTACTCTAAACCATCTGTGGCAGGGCCGGCTGCAGACTGCTCCAAGAAGGCAACCTGCAGAAAGGACGACGACACAGCACTACGAACGGGCAAGGGTCAGATTGCGTTGAGAGGAGAATGCCGTTTGCCACCCTCCTCAGCTGCAAACAAACCTACGCCGCTCTCGACTGTTCGGGGTAAAGGGATACAACCCGTCCCCATCGTGAGAAGTTCTAGGGCTTACGCAGACGCTAGAGAACGTAGCGCAGGGCAGACTAGGGTAACGGACGGAGGCCTACTCGCGAGAAGGAAGGTAAGCCTCTTGCCACCCTCCCTGATCACGGACAGGCTGAGGTCCTTGTCAACCGAGCCGGAGTCAGTCGTTAAGACCTCATCCGAGCCGATTGCGAGCAGTTCCAAACGAGGAAGACATGACGATACGATCTCGCCGCCTACGAACAGTACCAGCAAGAAGGCCAGGCTAGCCGCATCTGCTAGTGCTGGTCTGCAGGTGGCGATTGTAGATCATAACAGCCCAGAGAAAAGACTCAGCAAAGATCAGTGGAGGCTCATCGAGTTGCGCATACTCGAAGCCATCAATTCCACCATTGTCGAGAAGGAGGGACAATCCCCCTTCTTTGAGCAACTGACCACCTTCAGAGGTTTTAAGCTCCTTTCATGCGACAATGAGTTCACGCTTAAGTGGCTCCAAACTTTCGTGGCTAACACGCAGGCTCCATGGGCTAATGCCGACATTCGACTCGTCGAAAAGAAGAACCTGCTAGAATTTACTAGGCCAAAAGGGCGTATCCTGATACCTGGCCCTCATATTCCCAAGGAGCAACTCGGAGTTCCAAAGATGAATTTTGCGATGGAAAAGGCTCCAAAATTATGGAAATTGCTGATGCGTACGATTGTAAGATCTTAAATGGCAGCTGCAGCGGTGACTCAGATGGTGAATTTACGTTCATCCGTGGAACATCGTGCTCCGTAATAGATTATTGTTTTATGTACGGTAATTGGAACTCAATTGTCAACGATTTTTCAATAGCTGTTCAAACATTTTCCGACCATATGCCGTTGGAAATTTCGTGCACTATTTGGAAGGCAGGGGATACGTCTAACTCAAGGCAGCTGGCTCTCCTTCCGAAGTTGGTTTGGAATAACAGTTTTCGTGCCTCTTATCAAAGTAATTTGAATACGGAACTTTTGAGTCTGATGGAACATAATTCAGCTCCACACATTGACGTCCTAACGCAAATTATAAAAAGATCTGTACCGTCTAACGTCAATGCAAGACGTATTGTAGCCAGTAAACAGAAGTGGTTCGATATCGAGTGTCTAAAGGCGAGGAAACGATCATTTGCATTGCTATGGCGCCTAAGGAAGCAAAATAATGACCATGTCAAAGAACTCTATGCAGAAGCAAATAAATATTTCAAGCGTCTTTGTATAGAAAAAAGGAAAAAATTTAGCCAGGAAGTCATTGCAGTTCTTAATACTTCAAGGTGTTCAGCAGACTTTTGGAAGGCGGTTAAAATTGTAACTGGAAGAACTAACTTGATTTCGTCGACTTTACAAGCTTCTGATCTGAGGGAGTATTTCAAAAATTTACTCAACACTCCACAGTTTTCTCCGTTACCGCAATATGCAGCCCCTTTCTTCACAGACGAGCTCTTAGACTCACCATTTACTCTTTTGGAAGTGAAACGCGCAGTTGATTGCTCTAAAACGAGGAAAGCCCCAGGTGACGATCGGATCCCTTTCAAATTCTACAAGAACAGTTCCACAGAATTTCTCACTGCACTCACAAATGAATTCAATAAAATTTTTGAAACAGCCAATGTCCCAGAAAGCTTTAGAAGAGCGATAATTTTCCCATTGCACAAAAGAGGTGAACTAGATAATCCAGCTAACTACAGAGGCATTTCTTTTTTGAATACTTCGGCAAAACTATTTAGTGCTTTGATATTTAATAGGCTTACACAATGGATGGCAAACAATCGAATTTTAAATGAATACCAGGCGGGGTTCAGAAAGCATTATTCAACACTGGATCAAATTTTTACTCTCACCAACATTGCAGAGTTTTTTAAACAAAGTAGCAAAAAGCTATATGTCTTCTTCGTTGACTTTCGTGCAGCTTTTGACTCCATAGCGCGTGAAGCTCTTTTCTATAAGCTGTACAAAATTGGTTTATCAAGTAAAGTGATAAATGTGCTAAAAGCGATGTATGAGAGCAACGTGGCGTACGTATGGAATGGAGAGAATGTATCGGAAGAATTTGGAACACAAATGGGAGTTAAGCAAGGATGCATCCTAAGCACGCTACTCTTCATCATATTTATCAACGACATAGTAGGAGAAGTAGGAGGAGGGATCGAGCTTGGTAGTGTGCGGATACCGGCGCTAAAATTTGCGGACGATATAGTGTTTTTATCGGAGACAGTTGAAGGGATGCAGCTTACTATGAACCGTCTTGAAAACTACTGTAAGCAATGGAATTTTACGGTGAATTTATCAAAATTAAAGATGATGATTTTTAGAAATGGCGGTGGAAGATACTCTCGCAACGAAAAGTGGTTCTATCGAGGTGAAAACGTTGAAATAGTGAAAGAGTATAAATATTTAGGTGTGCTAATTACATCCAACCTCAATATGAAAAAACACTTTGAATGTCAGCTAGCAGCAGCTAAAAGAGCTATTTCATCAGTTTGGGGACGTTGCGTCGACAATAAGTTTATCGATCACACAGCGAAGAATAAACTATTTCGTACAACTGCTGCCTCTATACTGCTGTACGGAGCCCAAATTTGGGGTTATTGCTTTTTTGAAGAAGTTGAAAAATTTCTAAGGTACTTTTTGAAACGAATCTTTCGACTTCCAATATGTACACCGAACTATATGCTGCATCTAGAAACTGGAGTCCCTTCTCTCTTCTTAGATACCCTAGAGCTGCATATTGATTATATTGTTAAAGTAGTGGAGATGGATGATGGAAGACTGCCCAGGATTGTTCTGAAGCATATACTTTCAACAAGAGGGCACTTGGTTCAAAAGTGGGAGGAGTTGGCAGCAAATTATGGCGCGAGCTTAAATATTGCATCTGATATACAACTTTCAATGATAAAACCTATGCTTACAAATGTTTTGAAAAATGCAGGTAATTCCATGTATGAGAGGTTTGTAGCTGAAGCACATTCATCGCAACATAGGCTGATCTACAGTAGGCTGAATTTTAACCACATTGAAAGCGACTCAACGTACTTCCTCAATCGTTACTCTCTGCATATGATAAGCACAATATTCAAACTTAGAGGTGAACTAACAAGTCTTTATTTTATTCCACATCGACCCGATCTGCCAATTTTATGTGACCTGTGCAACCTTAAAGAGAGGGAGGATGTTTACCATTTCATCGGAAGATGTCCCATTTTAGGAGAATTTCGCACGAGATAGGTTAGGTTAGGTTAGGTTAGGATCGGCCCTCGATGAGGATGTACTTAGACCAAGAAGTAGGTCCATTGTACTGCCGATGTGTAAGGCGGGTGGATCACCCTCTTACTCTTGGAACCATTTGCTTCGTTGAATGAAGTCGAGAATTTTAGCCGTGCAGGCGTTGCCGAGATCATTAAGATCATTGTAGAAGTATTCACCCAGAGTGGCCTTCCTGATGTTGGCGAGCGCAGGACAGGCGCACAGGAGATGACTGATGGTCTCTTCTTCCTCTTCATCTCTGCAGCTTCTGCAGAAGTCGTTGTGAGGGATACCTAATCTCTGGGCATGTCTTCCTATGACGCAGTGTCCGGTGAGGACATTTGTTATTTTTGAGAGGGTTCCTCTCTTGTGCTTCAGGAGTCCGATGGACCTGGATTTATTGTGTATCGGCCAGAGCTGTCTGGCGGTATGACATTGGTCTAGATGTTGCCATCGATGATTGGCTACTTTCTCGGCATCAATTTGAATAAGGTACTTAACATAAGACGCTGGCGCTTCGATGTCGGTGATGCTTATGCTATCTGTACCAGAGGAGCCTTGTCGTGCAAGTTCGTCGGCTGCACAATTCCCCGGTATGTCACAGTGACCTGGTACCCAGCAAAGGGTGAGGTTGTACTGACCAGCTATCTCGTTAAGAGATATGCGACAGTCTTTCACTGCCTTAGATCTCGTAGTGCTGGATGCGAGGGATTTGATGGCCGCCTGACTGTCGACATAAATAACAATATCAGGTGTTGATAGTGTGCTAGCCGCCAGCCAGTCAGCGGCTTTGCGAACTGCGGTGATTTCGGCTTGAAAAACGCTGCAGTAGTCTGGAAGGTTAAAGGAGAGGTGTATGTCCAGATCTTCGGAGAAAATTCCGGCACCGACTCCGTCCTTGGTTTTGGACCCGTCCGTGAAGATTGACAGCGATTCGTTGTAAAGGACATTGCGTTGCGTCCACTCACTTCTGTCCGGTATCGAGTGCGTGTAGCCCTTGTCAAAATCATATTCAGTGGGCAGATGGTCAGTGGAATTGGGAAGATGACGGTGCATCGAAAGTATATTGGCATGTCCCGTGTGTTGCTCCTTCCACTGCCTGGAGCCTCTCAGTCTTATTGCCGAGCTGACAGCCAATTGCTTACTGACGATGTCAATCGGAAGCAGATGGAGCATGGTTTGGAGCGCCGCTGTGGGAGAAGTTCTCAGTGCACCGATAATACTGAGACATGCAACTCGCTGAGTTTTTTCCATTATGGATAGGTTGGATTTCTTCTCCAAGGCGGGCCACCATACCAATACTCCATACATGAGAATCGGTTTAATGACCGACGTGTATAGCCAGTGCATGATGCTTGGTTTAAGGCCCCAGGTGGAGCCTACTGCTTTCTTGCAGATGTATAGAGCGGCCAGCGATTTCCTGGCCCGTTCGACGACATTCTCCTTCCAAATTAGCTTGCGGTCAAGCTTTAGGCCTAAATAGCTAGCACTATTTGAAAGCTTGAGGGTGGATCCCCTTATCTTGGGCGGAGTGAAGTCAGGGAGCTTGTGTTTTCTTGTGAATAAAACTAGCTCGGTCTTCGTCGAGTTAACGGAGAGGCCGCATTTATCGGTCCATTTGAGCAGTTCATTGAGAGCAGACTGCATGACATCGGCCAGCGTCTGCGGGTATTTGCCTGTTGTTAGAATGGCGACATCATCTGCATAGGCAATAACATTGCATCCAGTTTTTTCGATCTTTAGAAGGGCCTCGTTGAGCACCAAATTCCACAATAGTGGAGACAGTACACCCCCTTGAGGGGTGCCTCGATGTACATGTCGCTTGACAGTACTACTTCCGAAGGATGCTGTTATCACCCTGTTCTTTAGAATGTGTTCTACGAAACAACAGATGGGTTCGCAGATGTTGAGCCTACGTAAGGCACTGGTAATCGAATTTGTTTCAACGTTGTTGAAAGCTCCCTCTATGTCTAGAAATGACACTAGGGTGAACTCTTTGGTTGAGAGTGATTTTTCGATAGGGTGGATGATGGAGTGCAAAGCCGTTTCCACAGACTTGCCTTTTTGGTAGGCGTGCTGTGACATGGATAGTAGGGTGCTATCAATAGTGGCCTTGATGTGTAGGTCCAGGATTCTTTCCAGAATCTTGAGAAGGAAGGACGATAGACTAATAGGTCTTAGGTCCTTTGGGAGGGTGTGCGATGTCTTGCCTGCTTTGGGTATAAAGACCACTCTTACCTCGGTCCAGGCAGTTGGTGTTGTTCCGAGCTCAAGACAAGCCTTCAGAATGCAGGAAAGATACTGCCATACTATATTGAAGGCCGTCTGAATCTGGGCCGGAAAAACACCATCCGGTCCCGGGGATTTGAATGGTTCGAAACTGTTTACTGCCCATTTCAGCTTATCTTCGCTGATAAGATGAGGATGTGCCTGTGGGCGTGCAGCAATTACCAGGGCGCGATCATCGTTGGGGGTAGGCGTGCAGCCGGGGAAGTGAGTGTCCATGAGCAGGTTGAGCGATGCTTCGTCCGATTCAGCCCAGGATCCATTGGGATTCATGAGGACACTAGGTATAGTTGGTGTTTTGGAGAGGACTTTTCGCAGTCTAGAGGATTGAGACGTGTTGTCAATACTCTGACAAAAACCGCGCCAGGATCTGCGTCTAGCTTTCCGAACCTCTATTTTGAAGTTCTTCAGACTTTCTTTGTAGATCTCCCAGTCCAGTGGTAGCCTTGTTCGTTTGGCTTTATTGAACTGCTTCCTGCTTGTGCAGCGAAGGCTGTTGAGTTCTGCATTCCACCATTGGGGACGATTGCCCACCTTTCTTCTTGTGGTCGGACAGGATTCGATGAAAGCTGTATTAAGTGCAGAAGTTAGAACGGTGTTTAGCTTGTCTAATTCCAATTGTGTAGTTGGTGTAGTGTACAATTGATTGGATAGTTTAGCAGAGAGGGATTTATTGTGTAAGCACCAGTCGGTTTTCCGTCGATTGCGGAAGACCAAGGGTGCGGTACTGTGACAGATTTCCAGCTTGTACTCCAGATAGCGGTGATCGGAAAACGAATGACTGTCAGATACAGTCCAGTTGGAAATTGCAGGATAGATATTTTGGGAAGCAAAGGTGACGTCAAGCACCTCTTGCCGGGTCTTGGTAATAAAAGTAGGACTAATTCCTCTGTTACAAACTACTAGGTCGGTGCCTACTAAATACTCGAAAATAGACCTACCTCGAGGGTTAGTGTCGGTACTTCCCCATAGATCATGGTGCGCGTTGGTGTCGCACCCCAATAAGATGGCTTCTCTTCTCCTCCTTGCTTCATCTACCACTTCTTCCACTTCCTTGGATGGAGCAGACTCGGGGTCTTCATACGGTAGGTATCCTGACGCCAGCCAGATGATGGTGTTTTTTGATTTAAGCAGCGTTACTGCTAGGTCTCTTGTGCTATGGTGGGGAAGAAAAGTTAGGTTTAAGGAGGTTTTAGCAAGAATGCAAGCTCGTGTTCTACCTACATTCTTCGCGTGGTATAGCGTATATCCTGGGGCCCTTAATCCTATGACGGTGTCATCTCTTATCCAAGGTTCTTGGATCAGGGCGATGTCAAAGCCTCGTTCACTGAGGCGAAGTAACAGGTTAGCGGATGCTAAGGAAGAATGGTGGAGATTAATCTGTATCAGTTTTAGCATCATTATGAGCTGATACGGACCTCTCCACGACGGTAGCGTTTAGGTCATCGGGGGATGATGGTTCATCATCATGGATTACAACGCGGGGGAGGGCGGGAGTCGCCGAGTTAGAGGGACCTGCGATGCTATTACGGTCCGCCGTGAAAAGCCTTACATCAATTACCTTCAGACCACAACGGATCTTAAACTCCTTCGCGCGGAGTAGAGGTATTGATTCGGCAGTTAGAGAGATGACTAGCGAGCGGCCAGATCTCTTGGTGTCGTTATCCGTTTTTTTAGAGCTCGGTGGCTCCTCAAATGCCTTCCAGTCTTTGACTGGTAGGTCCGGATTTTGGTAGGCAATCAGGCTAAGAACTTTTGCTGGCTCGGGCGGTTCGAGTGGAACCCAGATCCTTGCTTTCGGCCTGTGGGGGATTTGGCTCCGTTCCACCGCCTTGAGCTTGGCTCCTGGCCAGATTTCACCTATGCTGCTAATGGCAGCGGCGATGAAGTCGACCGAGTTCTGATCGTCGCATGCGATCAGCTTGACGAAGCCTTGATGCCAGCCAGCGTCTTGAAAGGTGGGTGGAGAGTTGGGATGAGTTATTATACGCTCGTAAAGGCAGTTCATCACTCTGCCTTCAATGAGCCTCCACTTATCGTAGGAGATCCTCCCCTCATCGTCAGACAGGTCCACTATCGCGACGACGAGGCTGTCCTTGACCGTCTCGGAGAAGGGTTTGGAGCTCACTGAGCTCTTTGTCTTCTTCGAGGCGTTGGACTCCTCGTCTACGGACCTGCGTCTCTTGGGCGCAGAGTCTATCGCGACTACGGACTGGCCCCCAGCTTGGTTTGGTAAACCAGATCGACTCGGTGTGTCGTTAGCGTGGGAGCGATACTTTCGAGGAGAGGGATTCACTCTCTGATTCGTGGGTTGGCGAGTGCCCCGGGTGGAGGACTGGCGTGAGCCACGGGTGGAAGGGTGGCGTGTGCCACGGGTGGTTGGGTGGCGTTGCCCACGGGTAGCGAAGTGCCGCAGAGGCTTTAGCTTCATTAGCTCGCTGAACTGTCGGGCAATGTCAGTTGCCCAGACGTGGGATTCCCGCTCCTGCTGACTCCACTCCTTTTCCGTCTTTTTGCCTAGTCGGTCAAGGATGCGGAAAGCCGCTTTAGTCTCACGACTTACCGATTTCCTTTCTTGGTCAGTGAGCTTGGGAAGAGGTGGAGGAGCTGAACTGCACGTGGGTGTAGCGCTATTCAGCTCGTCCGACAGCACGGAGCACTCGCTGACGGAATCGTCAATGCAGAGATTCTGCAGATGCTCTTCCACACGTGTAGTGCTTTTAGAGCTGCCGACGATGTCGGCTGTTTCCGGGTTTTTTTGTTGAGGTCCGGCCTCAAGGTCTGGTTTTTTGTGTGTGTTAGAAATTTTGGTCCCACGAGTAGCTAGGGAAAGGGTGGTCAGTCTGCACAGAGCCCCGCATTATGCAGATAAGGCAGTTGATACCAGAGCGTGCCCGCTGTCTCTGGATACACCGTTTACGACTGAGCTATTTTTGGTTGTCCTGGGCCCTCAGCCAGGCTGATCCTCGGCACGGTACGGTTGACACCTTGATCCAGCCCAGGGGGAAGAGTTGGGGGAGGGGTGGGGAAGAAAAGAAGGATAGGAGAGACTAGGTAGGATGATTATCTTTTAGTTTTTACTTCGAGCCTCTTCAAGTGAGTCGCTCATCGTTGCGGCGATACCGCTTGGGACGTGATACGTCCCCGATATCGATTTCAAGCGTCTTGAGCTCTAGTATAAGCCATCACACCGCGACAAGGTAGATAATCAAGTGATGGTTCGCACGAGATACTTCGGAGTAATTTCGCTAGACTTGGATGAGGTGATCAACGTACTGAACGGAAGTCATGGTTGGGATGTTTTGTACAACTATGCTACAGCTGCAATCCGCTACAGAGCCCGTATTTTGGAAGGCGATTTTTAAACAGAAATAGCAACCATATTGTCAATCTGGTAGACGGCCTTAAGCCAAACCATAAACGACTATGTATATACTGTTCGTGAAAATTGTATGAAGTTAATAAAAAGTCTAACTAACTAACTAACTAACTATTCCCAAGGAGCGTATTGAAAGGAACCTACGGCACCTTAACCCGGAGCTCCTTAGTGACGACTGGGTGGTGCTTGAAATGGGCGAGCACTCAGAAAAGGGCACAGAGATCGTGGTCCTGCTCAACCATAGATCAATGCCTATGCTAAGAAGGTTCAATAATAAAGTTCGCACTGGTATCACCCGGTGTAAAGTCCGACCCTTTACGGATAGGACAGAGAGGAAGGAAAGGGGGGCGGGTGACAAGGTAAGAAGAACATGAATTTCATTCAAATAAACCTGCACCACAGCATATTTGCTAGCGCTAATCTTATATATCTTCTAGGCGAAAGGAACATAGACATAGCTCTCGTACAAGAGCCATGGATCTCCCGTGGCAAAATTAGTGGGCTAAATCATAAAGATTTAGCACTGTATAGCAGCGAACCGCTAAACGCGGACCGTAAGAACAGAACTTGTATCGTAGCTAGGAAACACATTAACTTATTTCTTCTATCTACCTACAGCAACTCAGACCAGACGGTAGTAAGGCTTGACCGGAGGGGGCTCCCCCCACTGATTATCTCAGCCGTGTACATGCCTTACGACGGAAATGATGGACCGCCATCCGAACTCACCCGCGCCTTAACCAGGAAAGCGGAAATCGAGAGATGGGACCTACTACTAGGCTGCGAGGCGAACGCACACCGCGCGCAATGGGGCAGTGGTGATACAAACCCACGCGGTGAGTTGATTTTCGAATTTATTATCGAACATAATCTTTTAGTAGCCAATAGGGGTTCTGAACCCACTTTCGTAGTAAGAAACAGGCAGGAGGTTATTGACATTACACTAGCGAGTAACTCAAATACCCTCTCTATAGACAATTGGAATACTTTGGAGATTGAATCCTATTCCGATCTCAGATTTATTGAATTTAATCTCATTGATAGATGCGACTTTCCCAAACCCCATAGAAACCCAAGGAAGACCGACTGGACTACCTTCAGTTACGAGGTGCTGAGGAAGGCGAATCTACTACAAGCATGTTACTTACATGAGCCAGCTGACATTGAAAAGCCGAGGAAATCACTGCTGTCTTCAAAGAGGCTTTCCAGAAGGCATGTCCGGTATCTAGACCTAAGACAAAAGTCTCCCCCCATCGTGGACCAAAGAACTAGCCAGAATAAGAAGAGAAACAAGGAAACTCTTGAACCTGGCGAAATCAACCGGAGCTGACTCTGACTGGGAGCTATACAAAGCCAGTCAGAGGAACTTCAAGAGCGCAACGCAAAAAGCCAGAAGACAGTCGTGGCAACGTTTCTGCGACGAGATTAAGGGTACAACAGAAACGGCCAGATTGAGAAAAATCCTCTCCAGAGAATCGAAGACTCTAGGTTCCCTAAAGAACACTGAAGGAAACTGGACTGAGTCCTGTTTGGAATCCCTTGAATTGCTTATTACAACGCACTTCCCGGGGTGTACTACCGTACCATGTAGCAGTACTAATAACAACAATCACAGCGAATCGGAACCCCCTGTGGATTTGGTAACAGAGGACAGAATAGAGTGGGCAATAAGATCGTTCTCCCCCTTTAAATCCCCAGGACTTGATGGGATTATACCGATCATGCTGCAAAAAGCTGCACCAATCATTACCTCAATTCTCAAAAGCTATTTGCCAGTAGTCTTAAACAATGTTACATACCAAGAACATGGAGGGAGGTAAAGGTGGTTTTTATATCCAAGGCGGGCAAGGCTAGTCACACCACCGCGAAGGACTTCAGACCAATAAGCCTTACCTCTTTCATCCTGAAAACTTTTGAAAGATTGTTCGACGTCTACATACGTAGTAGAATACGCCCGGGGGACTTATCCCCAGCCCAACACGCATACACGAAGGGTAAATGTGTGGAAACTGCCCTACATCATGTTGTCGGCTCTATAGAAAAATCACTTATGGATAAAGAGTTCACACTAGCTGCTTTTTTGGACATTGAAGGAGCCTTCAATAATGTAAATATCGAAGCGGTTAAAAGAACCCTATGAAACCTAGACATCGACATCAGTCTAATTAACTGAATTGTTAGCATGCTCGAGGAACGACATATAACCACCGAACTTACGGATTCAAAGCTAGAAACATACGCCTCGAGGGGTACCCCTCAAGGCGGGGTAATCTCCCCACTGCTCTGGGTCATTGTTCTTAATGAGGTACTACAACAACTAAGGTACAGTGGAGTAAGAGCTACAGCGTACGCGGATGACGTTATGCTGCTTGCGACAGGTAAATTCCTGCCTACCCTCAGCGAACAACTTGACGGAGCCCTAAATACTCTTCGCATATGGGCCAGGAGCTGCGGTCTAAAGGTTAATCCCCAAAAAACCGAACTCGTACTTTTTACGAACAAGAGGAAAATACCGGAGTTTAGTACACCTTCTGTTGATGGTATCCCACTCAGATTGTCCGATAGCGCAAAATACCTGGGCCTTGTACTTGACAAAAAGCTCAACTGGAGATTAAATATAGAGAAAAGAATTAACAAAGCAACAATAGCCTTTTACTTTACAAGATGTTCTACTACGGAACGGAAAAGTCTAAGAACGGAATCGGTATCATCCTTACGGCAGAGCTACGTGGTAGCGTCTTGAGCACTTCGAAGTCCAGCGACCGTTTGATGTCTCTCAAACTAGTAATACAAGGAGAGGTGTGGAACATTGTCAGCGCATATGCTCCCCACGATGGGTAAAATCAGAGAGATAAAGATGCATTTTGGCTAGATTTCCACAATCTCCTTAAGAACATCCCAAAGGAAGAATTTCTATTTGTTGGAGGAGATTTGAATGGACATGTCGGGAAATCAAACGAAGACTATGAAGACTGCCATGGAGGACTAGGATATGGCATCAGGAACCTTCCTGGTGAAGACATCCTAAGCATGTGCAAATCACATGGTCTTATCGTGTTAAATACCATGTTCATCAAACAAAGCCGACTCCTGATCACTTACAGCAGTGGTGGAGATGAAACTCAGATTGACTACCATTTGGTAGGCAGTTTCATGAAGCCTCGGGTAAAAGATTGCAAAGTGATCCTGGGAGAGGCAATCGCTCGGCAACACCGTCTCCTGCTAACAGAAATTTTTATGAAAACACCAAAGAAAAGCAAACAAACAAGGGTCTCTGAGAAAATCAAATGGTACAATCTGGACAAAGAAAAAGGCGAGGCTTTTGTTTTCGTAATGAAAAATTACCTCTCTCACACCATCAACGGAGCTGAGGATGAAGAGTGCAGAGCACAAAATATGTGGGATTGCCTACAGCGAACTTGCTTAAAGAAGGCCAAATCACTGCTAGGAGCTTCAAAAGGCCACCATCAACACGCCAAAGAAACATGGTGGTGGAGTGATGAAGCTAAGAAAGTGATAAATGAGAAGAAAGCGGCTTTCAAAGCTTGGTCAAAGGGCCCCTCTAATAATAATGACGAAAAAGCTCGCCTCGAAATGGAATACAGATGCTGAACGAAAAAAGTGAAGAAGAAGTGCGCCCAGCTTCAAGCAGAGAGTACGGAGGGCCTGTATCGGGAGCTGGAGAAAATATTTTCCCCGGTTGCTGATGCATACCAGGCTATCCAGGAGCTGCGAAGACACAATATGAACAAGACCGCCACTATCTTCAAAATAGCCGCCCAAAGAAGGAACAATGCTCAGGAGATTCGTTCGTTAGCAATGCTCATGGCCAGCTTCTTGTGGATGACGACAAAATTCTGCAGAGGTGGCGGCAGTATTGCGAAGAGCTTTTAAATGAACAGTTTCCCCAGCTATACTTTCCAAGAGCCACCCCTAACTGTGAAGAAATAGCCGACATTACTGTCGAAGAAGTTAGTGACGCGGTCAAATACTCAAAAAAAAACGAAAAGCGGTTGGGCCAGACGCAATACCCTCTGAGTTCTGGAAAAAGATGGAAGGCATCGGGTTCAGATGGCTCAGAATTCTCATCTCCAAATTCGTGAGAGGTGATCCAATGCCGACTCAATGGAGGGAAAGTTACCTCCTCCCTGTATACAAAGGGAAGGGTGATACACGACACTGTGATAACTACCGTTCGATCAAGCTGATGTCACACACCATGAAGATCGTTGAGCGGGTATTAGGTGGCCGACTGCGAAAAATAATACGGCTATCTGATGATCAGTGCGGGCTTGTCTCGGGTAAATCAACCACAGATGCAATCCAAAGTATAAGGATCATAATGGAAAAACATCGTGATTCCTTAAGGGATTTGCATATTGTATTGGTTGACTTTGAAAAGGCATTCGACAGACAACCACGAGATCTGATATGGGTGGCGCTAAGACATCGAGGGGTTCCAGAAACCTATGTACAGATGATCATGGACATGTACGAAAGAGCAAAGACAAGAGTAAGATGCCCCGCTGGAGTAACCGAAGAGTTCCCAATCAAAGTCAGGGTACACCAGGGAAGCGTTTTAAGTCCTTTGCTCTTTATTACAGTCCTTGATTATCTGCTTGAAGGTAAAGTGATGGACCCCAAGGTACATCAGTTATTCTTTGCTGACGATGGAGCCATCATAAGTGAGGATCCTACATCCCTGCAACGAGCACTTGATGTGTGGGTGGACGTTTTGGACAGAGTACTTGTGCTGCCTGTTCTCTGATCCATTCAGGCCTATTCCAGACATTTATTTGAATGGAACAGTGCTTCCCAAGTGCGAAAAGTTCAAATATCTGAGATCTATGATCAATAGCAAAGCAACTTGTGATGACGACATCAATCATCGTGTAAGCGTAGGGTGGATGAAGTGGCGAGAAAATTCCACTATCTTCTGTGACAGAAAAATGTCCCCTAAGTTGAAAGAAAGGCTCTACACCGCAGTTGTACGTCCAGCGCTCACACACGGTTCACAATGTTGGACGATGTACAAAAAGTATGAGAGTAAATTAACGGCAGCTGAGATGAAGATGCTTCGCATGACAGCAGGAGTGACCAAGCTTGATCGAATAAGAAGTTCGAAGATCCGTGGAAGCTTTCACATCAAGGAAACCATCGTACAAAAATTAGAGCGCGAGCGGCTCAGCTGGTATTGCCACGTTCAAAGAAGAGATCATTTGAACCCTGTTAAAAAGGCAATATCAATGCACGTTCCAAAGACATCGCGATGTAGGAAAGGCAGGCCTATAAACGCCTGGATCAGACAAATGCGACGACATCGGCATTTCATTGGCCTCAGTAACCGAGTGATCCAAAATCGGCAGGCCTGCCGATATTTTCTGAGGTCAAATAGGCGAACCCCACAGGCGGATCAGTAGAAATGCAGTGAAGTGGGAGGGCTGTGATCCCTTGTTTTCGGATCATAGCCTCGCTGATAAAAGGAAGAAGAAGAAGCCTTTTACTCATGTAGTAGAATTTTTGGTAGAACCTGGGGACCCACCCCCAAAATCATACTATGGATGTATACGGCTATAGTTAGACCCATGCTAACTTACGGCAATCTAGTATGGTGGCCAGCTGTCAACAAATCCACCAACTTAAAGGCAATCACCACATCTTCTTCGACTACGTACCTTGTCGCGATGAAGATGCTTAGTAAGGACCCAATGATCCCGAAGGGCGATTGCAGTAGGGCCACCCATGCTGTATGGTCTTCGGGGAGGGATATCTGAAGCTAAAGTGTAGTCATCCCATTCTAACGGGTGGAGTGAGCGTTTCATGTAAACCGTGCCCAGGGATGAAAGGCTGAGGGTTTTTATCAGTCGCTAACGCGCTCCTTCAGGTGCCCTGGCAGGGCCTGTCGTAATAAGCCTTACCGCCAGTAAAACCGCCTATGCTGGCGGTGGACACTTCTCACCGGCTTACTCGTGGGAACATGCATACAATTTCAAAAACAAAACCTAACAAAAAAACAAAAACAAACACAACTACAAATTCCGAGGCTTTGCCTCCAAACCTAACGAACAAGGACAATGAACAGACCGACAAACCTATATACAGAGAGACGACGGACAACGACACCTACACGAACCCTTCGGATTCTGATACCAGATCCATTGACAATTCCGCTTCAGATGCGGAGCCCCAGGCAAAAGCCGTATCGGCACGTTGCGGGCGCGCAATCCAGAAGAGGAATTCCCCTAGTGCTAAAAAGTGCAGAAACCTTCGCTTGGCAAAGCACCTGCTCGCACGGATTCTCGAAAAACCAGAGGAATCGTGGGGGCAGAAGGACAAGGAGTCGCTGCGCTGGGCGAGTAGCGTTATCGCTGAGGAGACCAGTCAACCCGAGTCGGGAGGGCAGGCCCCCTCAACGAGTAAGAGTGTGCCACTTGATAACAAGAGGCCACCCCCAAAACGCGCTCGCCCGACAATACATAACAGGTCTCAGCCTGAGTCGGCGAGACCTGCGAATGGCAATAGGCCCTTCGGCAACACCCCGAACCGTCAACCCGAGTCGGGAGGACGTTCGGGCGTGGTACCAAAAACGGACTCAACGTCCAAACGCCCTAGATCCCAGGACGATACCTCCAAGACCCCGAAGAAGGCCAAGAATACCGAGTCGGTGCTCAGGCCCTACAACGAGGTGGCGAAGGATCACCTGGTGTTCGGTATCTGCGACAGCGGAAATGAGGAGGGCCGTATCAGTGGTGATAACTGGGGGCTCCTCAAGGCAAGACTTGCGTCAGACGTACTGGCGCATTGTCTTAAGAATCCAACTGCTACGCCACCGACCTTTTCGGACGCTGGCTGGTACCTCAACGGTGCAAAACTTTTAAAATGCAGTAACAGCAGTTCCATCGCGTTCCTAAAAGAGGCAGTACCCAAGCTTAACCACCTTTGGGCCAAAGCCGATTTATCGGTCTGTCACTGGAGCGACATAAAGGTCCGTCCAAGAGCTCGAACTTGGATTCCACCAGGACCAAGCAGTGAATCGGATATCCTGAAGTTGATCCGTATTCAAAATCCTGACCTTCCAACCTCCAATTGGAAGGTCATTGAAGCCGATGAACCCGTATAGGCAGGAAGGTTAGTCTCATTCCTCCTCAACCAAGAATCCCTGGAGCTTTTAAGCAAGAGGGATTACAAGATCTTCTACGGCATGGAAGAACTGGTACTGAAGGTCCATGAGAAAGACGAGAGGCTCATCTCAGGTATGGTTTCCTCTTTGAGCAGTCTTGGATTGGATACCGAATCAGATAGCCTCCCGTCGGACTCACTACCGACAGCTGCCACTTCGACCCAGGCCGTAACGCCAGCTGAGTCAGCAGGCGTCAAAGAAATGGGACCGGTCGGTACACCAGCTGAGTCAGCAGGTGAGGTAGAGACAGTTTCGCTGCCAAAGCAAAACAGTGGTGAATCTTCCGAGTCGGAGGATGGTGACACCACAGTAATAGAGGCATCTGTACCAGTCAGGAATGATGCTCCGACTAGTGCAGATTAATCTACACCATTCCATAGCAGCTTCTGCTAACCTTTTGCTCCGCCTGCAGTCAGGAGGAGAGGACATTGCCCTTATCCAGGAACCTTGGGTGAGAAGAGACAACCGCATAGCTGGATTTAGGGCAAAGAATTATTCCTTGCTTTATGCCAAAGGATCAGATAAACCAAGATCCTGCATTCTAGTAAAAAATAACTTAAAAGCCTCCTTCCTACCAAATTTCAGCGATTCGGACTTCGCATGTGTGGAGTTAGACCGCGAGGGGAAAGACAGGCTATGGATATCGTCAGCGTATATGCCCTATGATGACACAGGCCCACTACCAACACCAAATATACGCGAGACGATAAAGTCAGCCCAAGTAAGCAACATCCCCATAGTGATAGGCGCTGACGCCAATGCCCACCACAACCTTTGGGGAAGCAGTGATACAAACAATCGAGGTGAGCGTCTTTTTGATTTCATCATAGAAACTAACCTCGTAGTATGTAATATAGGTTCTAAACCTACCTTTACTAACAAAATTAGACAAGAAGTAATAGATATTACTTTAGCAACCAACTCCACAAAGCTAAACATTAGCAAATGGATGGTGTCGAAAGATATCTCTTTTTCGGACCATATCCCTAGCTTTATCCAGAAACCTAACGGAGACTGGACTAAGTCCACAGAAGAAACATTAAACCTTCTTATGGACACGCATTTCCCAAGAAACTCTATAGATACGAACACATCTATACCCCAACACCACTCTATCATGGACGTTCCGGCAGGAGTAATAAACACCCACACTATTCATTGGGCTGTTAATAGCTTCCTACCATATAAATCTCCAGGCATAGATGGTATTTCACCAGTGGAACTGCAGGAGGGCATAAAACCCTTAGCCCCCTGGCTCTACGTGATTTTCAACAGCTGCCTTAAATTCAGCTATACCCCATCCTCGTGGAAACGAGTTAAGGTGGTTTTCATCCCGAAATGCGGTAAGACCTCCCACTATAATCCGAAGGATTTCAGACCAATCAGCCTCTCCTCCTTCCTTCTGAAAACGTTAGAAAGGCTAGTCGATAACCATATCCGTTCAAAACTCAAGGTACAAACCTTATCTAGCTCTCAGCATGCTTACCGGAAAGGTTTTTCAGTGGAAACAGCTCTACATTCGTTAGTAGGCACCATTGAAAAATCTCTTGCCGTTAAAGAATATACTATGGTGTCTTTCCTTGACATAGAAGGCGCCTTTAATAACGTCAATACAGAATCCATCACAAGAGCGCTCGCTGACCTGGAGGTGGACTGCTGCCTTTGCATCTGGATAGAGCGAATGCTGAACAGCAGGCAGTTTCTATCCGAGCTCGGGTGCTGCTCAACCAAAAGGCTAGCGCACAGGGGCACACCCCAGGGGGGTGTTCTCTCTCCGATACTTTGGATATTAGTAGTGATTGAACTACTCACTTCACTAGAAAATAAAGGCTACAAAGTCGTAGCATATGCTGACGATATTGCCATAGCCATATCAGGTAAATTCCCCCAAACCCTAAGAGATGTAATGAACTCGGCGCTAAATTTAGTAGCGAAATGGACAGACAGCGTTGGGCTCAACGTAAACGCGTCCAAAACTGAACTAGTACTTTTTACTAGGAAATACAAAATCCCGTTCGTAGCCCCACCTAAGCTTAGAAACACGGAACTCAGCTTTTCAAACAAAGCAAAATACTTAGGGTTGACCCTCGATAGTAAACTTAACTGGAAACAGAACATTCTAGATTGAACCAAGAAAGCGGAAATCGCCATCTACACCTGTAAAAAGGCTATAGGTCCTAAATGGGGTCTTCAACCTAATATAGTCCACTGGTTGTACCTGCCGGTGGTCAGACCAATCCTGCTTTATGGCGTTCTCGTCTGGTGGCCTGCACTCGAAACAAGGTGCAACACAAACTCTATCGAAAGAGTACAACGATTAGCATGCAAATGCATCACAGGGGCTCTCAGGTCCACTCCCACAGCCGCCTTAGAAACCCTACTTAACGTATATCCCATTGATATCTTTGGGAAAATGGTAGCATCTTAAGCAGCCCTAAGACTTAGAGAATCTCTCCAGTGGTCAAGCTCACAAATTGGCCACATGAAAATCTTACAAAACTCCAATCTCAGAGTAACAGATTATATATCCCCATCTATTGATTTCAATATCAAATATAACACCACCATCCCTGACAGATCCGCATGGGAGGAAGGTATCATTCTAAATGACGCCGCAATCGAAATCTATACAGATGGTTCCAAAACTTCGGAGGGCACAGGACTAGGTATATTTTCCGAATCACCTAGAATAAACGTAGCTCTCCGACTTCTGGACCACTGTAGCATCTTTCAGGCGGAAATATCGGCCGTTCGTGAAGCAGCGCGCAGACTCTCTATATACCCGATAGATGGTAAGTCTATCGTCCTTTATATAGACAGTCAGTCAGCGATTAAAGCTCTGGAAACGCCAACAATAAGATCTAAGTTGGTTAAACATTGCCTCGAATCTCTTAACGAGATTGCGGACAGATGCAACATTACTCTGTGCTGGGTACCAGGACACAGAGATATTCCAGGCAACTGTAAAGCGGATGAACTAGCTAGACAAGGCACCGTACTTCCTCTCGATGTAAATAGAGAGGCACCGGCACCACCAATACAATTAATGAAAATCCGAATGTTTAACGAAGCGCAATCTAATGCGAACAACAGATGGAGTAATCTAGCTACGTGCGCATCGACCAGGAAGATCTGGCCCTTACTTGACGCAAAGAAAACCAAAAATCTCCTTTCATTAAATAGAAGGAACATAAGCCTCACAGTAGGAATAGTCACAGGGCACTGCTTGTTAGGTAGACACGCCACTAGAATGGGTGTCCCAGCAAACGATTTCTGCAGAAGCTGCAGAGATGAAGAGGAGGAGGAGAATAGTCTCCACCTCCTTGGCACATGCCCAGCGCTAGCCACATTAAGAAAGAAGCTTCTAGGCCAATACTTCTTTGAGGACCTAAGTGACCTGTCTAACATAGACATTAGAAACTTAAATAGATACATAGGTAAATCCAACTGGTTTAGCTGAAATGCCCCCCCTCCACATCAACACCACCCCTCCTCCATCGTTATTGGTTACTATCAATCCCCAAGAGGTACTGCAACAGACACCTCCCAAGATCGATAGCTAACCCTCCCATAGCACTAGACCAGTGCCTGTAAATAACATTACTGCATAGAGGTAACAGAGATTGATTGAGTCAATCAATCCCCCTATTACTCACATGCACACTACCTACACGGTGAACTAGGTATTAAGGGTTTGACTGAAGCAGTCACCCTACCTTGCCAAACCATCCCCTAAAGTTCGACTGCATACTAGTGCAAGATTGACTGCATCAGTCATCTCGCTCTACTTTGCATTCCCCACTATTTCCACGGTCCACCTAGGTACGGGTTCGATTGAAACAATCACCCTACCTAGTTCACACTTTATACATAGGAGTACTTAGAGTTCGATTGAATCAGTCACTCTATGTACGCTTATGCTCCTCTACACCTACACGGTCCACCTAGGTATGAAGGGTTTGACTGAATCAGTCACCCCACCCAGTCAATACCATGCATAACGGTAATTAGAGTTAGACTGAATCAGTCACTCTACTATACGTATGCACCTCTTCGCCTACACGGTTTATGGGACCTGCCAATAATAACTTGCGTACACAGTATAGGGGGTTCGATTGAATCAATCACCCCCCATCACTTGCTGCACACTATACCTTCTCGGTACACCTTGACTTCAGGGTTGACTGAGTCAGTCACCCTCTCTACCCTTTTCAGTCAGCATTCTCAACCAACACCCTCATGAGAAAGGTTAAGGTTCCCCTGGTTACCGGTGACTCGACCGGTCATTACTCATGTGGTATCACAATGGACCCATGTGGTCTAAGTGTGTCCTGGCCCTGACAGGACAGCCACCTTTACCTAACCTAACCTAACCTATGTCAATGTCATCGGCATAAGCGAGTAGTTGTACAGACTTGTAAAAGATTGTACCTCCGGAGTTGGTTTGTGAGTTTCGTACAGCTCCCTCAAGTACTATGTTAAAGAGATCGCATGATAGTGCCTCACCTTGTCTTAGACCTTTCCTGATATCGAACGGTTCGGTGATGTCTTACCGACTTTGATGGAGCAGCGAGAGTTCTCCATCGTCATTCTGCACAAACGGACGAACTTGGCAGGGATGTCAAGACTAGACATGGCTCTGTATAACTCGTCTCTATACGCGCTATCATAGGCAACTTTGAAATCGATGAAGAGTTGATACGTATGGATTTTATATTCATGGGTTTTTTCCAAGATCTTCTGCAGTGTAAATATTTGGTCATTGGTGGGCTTCCAGGCCTGAAACCGCACTGATAAGGACCTATCAGGTTGTTGACGATCGGTTTTAGGCGTTCACATAATACGGCAGACAGGATCTTACATGCGATGTTGAGGTGACTTATACCTCTGTAGTTGGCGCAGTTCAGAGGGTTTCCTTTCTTCAGGATCGGGCAAACGATGCTGAGGTTCAATTCATCGGGCATACTTTCGTCCGACCAGATTTTACAGATGAACTGGTGCATGCTCCTTACTAACTCATCTCCTGCCTTGAAAAGTTCAGCGGCAAGGCAGTCGGCTCCAGCAGCTTTGTTGGATTTGAGTTTAGATATCGCTATCCTCACTTCATTCTGATCGGGTTGACGGGAATTTTGAATGCCATCGTCACTGCTGAATGGCTCATTCTACCTGACAGCGGAATATTGATCATCATTGCGTTTAACCGCCTGCAGAAGTGCTCCTTCCATATCCTCAGCACCGACTGCGATTCTACTACTATGTTGCCATTTTCGTCTCTGCAGGCTTCTGTTCTGGCTTTGAAACCCTGCCATGTTCTTTTTACCCTTTGGTAAAATTTTCGGACATCATTCCTGCCATAAAGTCTCTCAATCCCCTCGATCGAGCGCTTCTCATGCTCTTTTTTCTTCTTTCTGAGAAGTCGATGTTCCTCCTTTCGCCTGCGCACGTAGAGCTCGTAAGCAGCTCTAGTCCTTCTATGCAGCGCCGCTTTGTACGCCTCTTGTTTTGCTGCATGTGCTTGCCGGCATTCCTCATCAAACCAGGGGTTTCGTTGTGGTGGCCGAAATAAACCCAGTACACCAGAGGCGGCATCTCTGATTGCTTGTTGGCAACGCTGCCACTGGTCTTCCGCATTTGCTGCTGGCGGCATAGGACTTAGATTGAGATTAGAAGAAACTTGATCGGCAAAGGTTCTGGCGGTCTCTTGCGATTGTAGCCGCCCGACGTCAAATTTCCTCACAGTATTTCGTTGATTTCGCTCCGTTCTGGATATCCGCATCCATACCTTGGCTTCAACTAGGTAGTGATCCCAGTTCACATGCCGGAAACTCAAGGCTTCTTTCCTAAGTCTGCCTCCAATGACAAATCCGCACCCGAATAGACGTCTGTAGCAATCGCCGTAGTAAATGTCGCAGTTTTTCATACTCCTTTTGCCTGGCCCATCCCATCGCACTTCTTGGATGGCGGTAATGTCTGCTTGGAGACACTCTCGGGCCTCCGCAAGTTGTTCGGCTGCACGTGGTTTGTAGAGGGACCTAACATTCCATGTGCAGACACGAAAACCGTTGTCCTTTTTACGTTTGCATGGGTCGTCAACAGTTAGATCATCCGTATCCGAGGCTGTTGGTTGCTTCGTAACCAAAGGTTTTTTACGTGTTAGGGAAGTTAACCCGACGGCACAACCCCCAACCTGGAGGGCCAGATCCTTTTTTTTTGTGCCCCTAGGACAAGAAACCGGATACACCGATGTCAGTAACCCACTTCGGGGATATGAGCGCTGCCGTTGGCCCATTAAGGGTTCATCCACCACCATCTCTTTTTCAGTACCCTGACGTAGTATTGAAAATCCTTACAGACCTCAGCTCCAAATATGTTGAAGTAGCTCCGGTAAGGTATCCGCTGGTCTGTAGACGTCACCGTTGATTCTATCGAGAGAATTCATCCGCCGCACGTCCTCCTTCTGAGGACCTCTTGCTAGACTTCTGAGACGCATATTTCAGCCATTCAGGTCAACAAGAGAAGCCTCGTCCGGTTAAACATATTCTTAGTAAAGTTCACCCAGATGTGCTTACGCAGGTCTGAGTGTTCAGCTACACATATATCGTCAGACTCAGCATACGCTCATCGTTAGTTCACTATCAAATAGCTATCCAGCGGGCACCGCGAGGAGGTGATGATGTGATTTTGCCCGCTCACTTTATTCTTTATTTATTTTAAAATAAACTGTCGCTACAGATTTAGTTTCAATACGTGGCTTGTTTTCACCACTGGTCTAATCTCCCTCTTGTAATCGCTGTATGCACTTATAAACAACTGTGTCCACGATGGTTATGGTATGGGTATTTATATAAAATACAAGTCCTTCTAGAAAGTGCTAGTTGTCGGTCGGGATGAATTGATGATCCTGGAATATTGGGATATTGTGTGGAACAATTGTGGAACGTAAGCACAATAGGTTGGAATATTTACTGCTAGCAGGTTTTGGTAATAGATGTCGCTGCTTACAGTTTGTTTAGATGAACCGCGCAGTACCTGACGATGTACTTGATACTACAATATAAATACAAAATAAAAGATACCTCAGAGTAGTAACTACTTAAATGATAATTAAGATAACCTTTATAACCTTTGTACCTAGAAATTAAGTTAAGAAATTTTGTTGAATTCTAAGTAAATTACCTTATTTTGTTTTATATAAATTAAGCTTATGAATTTTTCGAAAATTAAATAAAATTTGTGTATGGAACTGGACCTCAGTATATGCCTATTACT